>JALGPY010000007.1:77093135-78343135 GCA_023055425.1 Linanthus parryae | reverse complement strand
GCCGATTGGTGGCTAAAGGATTCAGACAGATTCATGGTATTGACTATGACGAAACCTTTTCACCAGTCGCAATGACCAAATCCATCCGAATCCTACTTGCAATTGCAGCATACCATGACTATGAGTTTTGGCAGATGGATGTCAAAACAGCATTCCTTTATGGGAATCTCCTCGAGGACGTGTATACGATACAGCCGGAGGGTTTTGAGGATCCAAAGCAAGCCAACAAAGTCTCTAAGCTGCAACGGTCCATTTATGGATTGAAGCAAGCCTCTAGGAGTTGGAATCGACGTTTTGATGAAGTGGTCAAAGAGTTTGGCTTCATCAGAAACGAAGATGAGTCTTGTGTCTACAAGAAGGTTAGTGGGAGCTCTGTAGCTTTTCTGGTCTTGTATGTGGATGACGTACTACTCATTGGAAACGACATTCCCATTCTGCAATCTGTTAAAGATTGGCTAGGAAAGTGTTTCTCAATGAAGGACTTAGGGGAAGCAACCTATATACTCGGTATAAACATCTATAGAGATAGATCTAAGAGGTTGCTAGGCCTATGTCAAAGTAGATATATTGACAACGTGTTGAAGCGGTTCAACATGCAAGATTCCAAGAAGGGATTCTTGCCCATGTCACATGGAATCACTCTTTCGAAGAGTGGTTGTCCTTCCAATGAGATTGAGAAGGAACGCATGAGTAGGATTCCCTATGCCTCGGCCATAGGATCTATCATGTACGCCATGTTATGTACTAGACCAGATGTGTCATATTCCTTGAGTATGACAAGCAGATACCAATCCAATCCGGGTGAGAGTCACTAGATTGCAGTCAAGAACATCCTAAAGTACTTGAGAAGAACTAAGGATGCTTTCTTGATATTTGGCGGTGAGGAAGAGTTGCGTGTAAGGGGTTACACTGATGCAAGCTTCCAAACTGATAGAGATGACTTTAGATCACAATCGGGATATGTGTTTTGCCTGAATGGAGCAGCGGTGAGATGGAAGAGTTCCAAGCAAGAGACGGTAGCTGATTCTACAACAGAGGCTGAGTACATTGCTGCAAATGGCGCAACAAAGGAGGCTGTTTGGATCCGAAAGTTTGTTTCTGAACTTGGTGTGGTCCCTAGCATTGTGGATCCAGTGGAGTTGTTCTGTGACAACACTGGGGCGATCGCGCAATCAAAGGAACCAAGATCGCACCAGAAGTCTAAGCACGTGCTCAGGAAGTTTCATCTGATTCGAGATATTATCGATAGAGGAGACGTTCGGATATGCAAGATTCCTACAGATGATAATCTGTCAGACCCGCTTACGAAGCCTCTCACGCAGTGGAAGCATGAAGGGCACACTAGGAGTATGGGCATACGAGATGCGCCAGATTGGCTCTAGTGCAAGTGGGAGACTGTTGGAATAGATTCCCTAGAGGCAATCTAGTTTAGTATGAATTTGTATATGGCTAGAAAATTCATTTATTATTTATTGGATATTTAATATAATGAAGTCCTTAGATTTACAATTGTGTTGTTTATCTTAAATATCCCTAGTCAAGTATAATGATTAATGGGACAATCATCTATAGACTAGTATGGGGTTGGATTGATATGGAGATATCACGATCCAACACATAGGTGTGCATTACGGAATTTTGCACTGGATTGACCCATCTCCGAGAAGGCTACATACATGTTATGTTGAGTAACAAGCGCTTCTCGCGGTGCAATGGTATTGTCATCCTTAGACTTGAAGTCACTAGATATTCTAGTTGTGGATCATTGTGATCTTGGTAGCGTTAAACGCTACACCGTAACTGGGTAGTCATAAAGGCGTGTACTGGATACAATGAGAAGCAAGCGTAGAGATTGTAGTGGACGTAGAGAGGATTTGCCCCTCCCACATAACGGGAGCAAATATCCTAGGCCACTCGAGGGATAGTGCTTATAGAATGTCTGGCCAGACTCAAATAAATCAATATGGGATATTGATGTTATTTGCACGAATAAGGCTATTCCCATGGATCGAGAAACTATGGATTGGATATACGAGTGTGACTTGTATGTCTCGTGTCCAATCCGGATATGGAGGCAAAGGGATGAGACAATTACTTGTACAAAGGTTGTCAAGATGACTATTCTATTAGTTGGCTAGAATGGATGTTTTGCTAGAAACCGCTCCATATTAGCAAATAGTTGCTACCAACTAGATAGAACCTATGGGGTCACACGCTATATAGAGTTGAACTAGATTTGGGAATTAATTAATTGGGTTAATTAATTAGAAGGATTACTTTGCAAAACCTTGCAAACTTAGTAGGGACTAATTTGCAAGGAAGGGACTAAATTGAATTCTAGTTGGACTAGAATAAGTCCTTTAGGTAGTTAACAAGGAGTTGTTGGACTATATAAAGGACCTTCCTTCCTTCCTTCCTCATAACTTATGCTCATTAGTGAACATAACAAGAGTGGGAGAGAACAAAGGAGGGAGAGCAAGCAACAAGGAGGGCCCGACGCCGCCCCTTGCTGCCGCCCTCGTCCCCGTCGGCCAAAAGAGGCCGAAGCCCTCTTTTGGGTCTCGTTTTGCGTGATTTCTTCTTCCTCTTCCTAATCCGGGCTAGCACCAAGGAGTTTGGGAGATCTAGGATCAACTCTAGGCGTGGATTAACTATAGAGAACGTGACATTATTCGCGTTTGAAGTCATCAAGGAGAACCCAAAGGTGTGTTTATGATTTCTTACCTTTACCATCGTTATGCATCTTGACTTGTGATCCTTGGAGGGTTTTGCATGGTTTTATGTTTGATTATGCTTCCGTTGTGCGATCCATGAATCAAAACCCTACAGAATGAAGAGGCTGATGAAGAACATGCTAATGACAAAGACTGTGAGGAAGAAGAAGGAGATCAGGATGGAGATGAAGACCCAACCCCATAAACTCTTGCCTACTCTTTCTTTCCCACTTCTCTTAAATTTATTTTCAAAATTTTCCAAAGACTCTGATCCAACATTTTCTCATTTTTTTTGATGAAAGTAAAAAAGGAGGAGAAATCTAAGGTTATTTTTTTAGGATTATCTTGGACTTATGTGTTTTTCTGCTTAAGTTTGTTATTGAATAAGTTGGATATTTTGGAACTTATGTGTTACTACTATTTATGCTGTGTGCTAATCAGTATTTTTTTTTGTAGAAACTAAGGATCAAACAAATTGAGGTTTTGTCTTTCATCAAGGGGGAGGTTGTAAGTTCACAGGTTTCACAGGCCTATTTCAAGGCCTTGAAACAGTTTTCAAAGCCTGAATCACAGGTTTCACAGGCTTGATATAGCAGAGCTATTTCAAGGCCTTGAAACAGCATTCAAAGCCTTGAAACTGTCTGACCTGTATGCACATTCTAAGGGGGAGTTTGTCTTAATACTTCTGATATTATTCTAAATCTCTCACCCCTATATGTGATCTGTTATACTTTGATGATGAAAAACAAAAGCTTATGATTCACATAGACCTCATTTGTTTAACATGTTTGACTTAGTTTTGCAAGGAAATTTTATTTCCTAGTTTACAGGATTGGTTTCCTAATATGGATTTTGCAGGTTCGGAAACATTGAGAGAATGTGATTATGTGATCAATCAGACACTCTTGGCATCTTCTCAATCTGTTTAAAGACAAGATCAGAACAATATCTCTGAAGATTATGATCAACTATCCGTTGGAGAAAGCTGTTAAAAGAGTTAAAGTTGTTTCCTACAAAACATGAAGTTTGTTGCTGAAAATCAGGGAAGATTTGCAGAGCATCTGAGCTGTATAAATAGAGATTATTTTGAAGCAACAAGAACAACACTCAACGGGAAAAAAGATAGACCCATTTCAGGATTTACAAGGATCAAAGAATCACATCATTCTCACAATCCATCTCACTGAAGATCACTGCATTTTCACTGCAGTTTTTCACTTCCAGTGTTCTTCTATTCTGAGATTAATTTGTATATCATTCTTATACTACTTCTATCTCTCATTCTCAAGGATTGTTCAAAGTGAACAATAGATAATTCTTAGTTAATCAGTTAGCTAGAGCAGGTACTAGATAGGTTAGAGAGAACCACTAGCTGTAACAGAGTAAGGCATATATTTGTCTAAGTGGTATATGCCTTACTCTGTTACAGCTATTGCTGGGTTTGAAACTGTAACAGAGTAAGGCATATATTTGTCTAAGGCATATATTTGAGAACCACTAGCTGTAACAGAGTAACGAATTGGAAGATTCCTGAGGTAGATAGGTATGTCTAAGTGGACTGAACTCTATAAATCCTGTGTCTCTTGCATTTACATTTTTATTCTCATACTTAGTTTTTACAGCATTCAAACTAGTATGTTTTCAAGGGTTTGAAACTCTTTTCAAGGCCTTGAAAAACACTTATCTGTTTCTTTACTTAAGCTGTATTTCATTCCAAAGGCTTGAAACTGTTTTCAAGGCCTTGAACTTCATTTCTCTTCACAAAAACTCTTATATTTGCATTAAAAAAAGTTGGCATACTCTATTCAAGCCCCCCCTCTAGAGTATAAGTGCTGCATTTATACCTGCTTACTCCCCTTTCAATACCATTAATGTTTACCTACAAATTCTTTTTTTAATTTTTTTTTCAAACAACACTTCATTAATGGGTTTTGAAAAGAAAATTATTTCACCATAAATGCTCTTTGGGTATTTACTTTTTATTATTAATGTTCTTATCCTTGAAGAGCTATATAAGGCTACCATTCATTCACTTTCTAACTCAACTAGTTGTTCGAGAATTAGCACAAATAAATGGTCAAACACTTCAATATGTTCTCCTTTATCTTCCAATTCGTCTAGTGTCCTTGACTATTGCTGGGTTGGCTGCAAGGCCAACAACCTTAGATGATGATTTAATAACCCAAGTTTGCTCCAAAACTTCAAATGTCACTTTGTGCAACTATATTTTTCAAAGTCAACCTGGATCAGAAAAAGCCGATCTCAAAGGTCTCGGCTCTATTTCACTGCGAACAATCTTAAGTGATGCCACAATAATTCGTAGTATGATCCAGGCTGCTGCGGATCAATTACCAGACCCATTACTTAAAGAACGATATAATTCATGTGTTAAAAACTATGATGACTCAATTTCATCACTAACTAATGCCCAAAAAGCTTTGATTGATGGAGATTATCAAACGCTCAAGACGAAAGCGTCAGCAGCATCAGACGGGCCAACTACGTGTGATAGTAAGTTTAATGATCCACCACCGGAGGAGCCTAGTATTGAAGATGCAAATCGGGGTTTCAAAGATGAATGCAATATCATTTTTGTTATTGCTAAGGAGTTATTAGGTGATCAATGAAATTTATTATGTAACATCTTGGCATCTTTATAAAGTTAATGAAATTATAGCTATTTATCATTCTTGTTCTTCAGATGTCAAATATCTTTCTAATTTGATTGTCTTCATCAAGAGCATCTTCGCTGGTGCGAAGAATTTGTTAAGCCAGATTATTTTGTGACTATGACATGTAATCCTAACTGGGCAAAGATTCAGGCAGAGTTGTTACCTCATGAGGAAGCTCAGAATCGACCAGACTTGGTAGCTCGAATATTCCGTGCCAAAACTGTAGAATTGAAGCATGACTTGATTGACATAGAGATTCTTAGGCCAATTGCAGCATACACCTATGTAGTCGAATACAAAAAACGTGGTCTGCCACATGTTCATTTCTTGATGATTCTTAAAAAGTTTGCCAAGTTGATGTGTCGTGATCAATATGACAAGTACATATCAGCTGAAATTCCAGATCCGTAGGTAAATCTCCACCTTTATAATGCAGTTGTGAAACACATAATGCATGGTCCATGTGGTCACCTTAACCGTAAGATTCCTTGTATGCGGACCAATACTGGATGCAAAAATAAGTATCCGCGAGACTTCTCTAGCAGGATTAAATCTGATGCCGATGCATTTCCAATCTATTTCCGAGAAAACAGTTTTCGTACAGTCAGGGTTAAAGGAAGCACATTAGATAACAGATGGGTTGTACCGTACAATCCTTATCTACTTTCCAAGTACGAATGTCATTTAAACGTCGAAATTTTCTCGACTGTACAAGCTGTTAAATATTTGTACAAGTATATATGAAAAGGGCATGACAAGGTTGTGTTTGAAGTAATCTCTACTAAAACATCTGGTATTGATGAGATTGCAGCTTTTCGATCCGCTAGATGGATTTCTCCGCAGAAGCTGCTTGGCGTCTCTTTAGATTCCAAATGAACGAGATGTTTCCGCACTTCCTCTCACTTCAGCTCGATCTCTAAGGAATGCAATCAATCTCATTCAATAAACATACAAAGCTGTCGCATATTGCGGCAGATAAAAAGCATGCATAAACAATTTTGACTGAATACTTTGAAACAAATAAGCGTGACAAAAGTGCAAAGTGCTGGCTTTACAACGAGTTTCCTCAGCATTATGTATGGAATGAGAAACACTTACGATGGGAGCCGTGTAAGCAAGGGCACACTATATGTCGCATTGTTGCTGTTAATCCTGGTGAGGGGGAACGTTTCTTTCTTTGAATTCTCCTTATGCATGTCCGAGGAGCAGAATCATATGAAGATATTCGCACAGTGAACAACCATGTATGCGATACATTTTGCGAAGCTTGTGAGAGACTGGGTTTACTCGAAAAAGGAAACAACATTGGAGGACTGCTTAGAAGAGGCTACTATTTTCCAGATACCACTTACACTACGATGCTTGTTTGCGACGATTCTTTTATTCTGCTAGCTAAGGAATCCATGATCTCTGTGGGGTCGGTTTTACAATAACCTTCCTGAAGACTATTGGTGAGGGGAATTAATAGTGAGCCTGAAATATTGTCAAAGACTCTAAAAGGAGTGAGTATGTACCTCGACTTAATGGGTAAACAGCTCAGTGATTTCAACTTACCAAGATATATGGAGCTACCTGACAGGGCATCAGCAGTGAACCGTGAGATTGATGATGAATTGTCGGTTCCAATTCCTACAAAGGATATAGCTGCATCGAACCAACTCAATGAAGAGCAAATGGCAGCATATAATATCTTTATTGATCATGTTGCAAATATGAAGGGTGGATGCTTCTTTGTTGATGGACCCATTGCAACTGGAAAAACATTCTTATACAAAGCTATTCTGGCTCACGTGCGAAGCAAAAGGAAATATTTCCTTGGCCACAACAAGCACTGGTATCAGCATCTAATTTACCTGGCGGTCGAACAGCACATTCACGGTTTAAAATACCTCTAGATACAAGGGAATAGAACACCTCTTGTAAATCTCATTCGAGAAGCAAAGATAATAATATGGGATGAGGTAACAATGGCAAAGAAGCAAAAGATAAAGGCTTTTGAATGTATGCTTCGTAACATATAAACGAGTAAATATCCCTTTGGTGGAAAGGTTATAGTATTTGGTGGAGATTTCAGGCAAGTGCTTCCAGTGATATTATGTGCAAGCAAATAGGAGTGAATATCAAACAGTGTTGTGGATTCGCATTTATGGCCAGCCATGCGAATATTGCGTTTGGCAAAAAACATGAGACCTATTCATGATCCAACCTTTTGTGAATTCATTCTCTCTATAGGAAATGACAACATGCAAGACAGTGATGAGTCATTAATAAATCTTTCGCAGACAATGATTGTGCCTTTCACAGATGAAAGCACATCAGTGAAAGCTTTTATAAACTCTGTCTATCCTAATTTTGAAACAGAATGCTTAGATACTGACTACCTTATTAATCAAGCTATCCTCACTCTGAGGAATGATTGTGTTGATGTGTTAAATCAAATTGTGCTTGATAGATTCCCCAGCGATACACACACTTACACCAGCATCGATAGCTGTCTTCCTGATTGCGAAGACAATCACCCCTTAAAGTTCCTACACACTCATACTCCCAATAGAATGCCATCCCATCAATTGGTACTAAAATGCGGTTGCCCTTTAATGCTCATTCGAAACCTAGATCCAACGGCAGGTCTTTCCGATGGTGTTAAACTCATTTGTAAGGACTTGCTACCGAATATCATTCATACTGAATAGAAGTAGGTCATAACAAAGGGAAACCTGTTTTAATCCCTAGAATACCTCTCAGACCATCTCAAACAGATAATTACATGATCGAATTTGAAAGGAAATAGTTCCCTGTTGGACCGTGCTTTGCTATAACAATTAAAAAGTCTCGTGGACAGACATTGGAAAATGTTGGTGTCTATCTTCCTGATCCAGTCTTTTCCCATGGGAAAATTCATGTCGCACTCTCCCGTGCAAAATTGTCTACGACAGTTAAAGTTTTAATACAACCTCTTAAAAACATTCAATATTTTGATAGCACTCGAAATTTTGTGTACAAAGATTTACTGCGTAGAGCATCCCGTGCACAGTTATAATATCATAGGTTTGCAATGATTATTTCTTTTCGCTCTTATTCATTTCTCGTCAACTTGTAGCTTGTCATCCCAATTTCAATTTTATATATGCTTATATTGGATTGCGTCATACTGTTTCAAGATCTTTGCAATGATGTCATATATATCTTGAAACACACTTGAATATTCCATAAGAAGTATGCGCTCTCGTCAAAATTCTCAGTTTGAATATGTTGCTACTACATGGAATTCACATACATCCAATGGAAGAGAGTACGATTAAGTTGTCGCATTAATAGATGAAACTAAGGATTAGAAACTTCGACTTCAAGTTGCTGAAAAATCCCGCGCATTAAGAGCTCGCTATGGTGATACAAGATACCAACGCTACATCCTATATGACAATGAGGTTTGATAAGAATTTCTTTGTTGCATTTCTTAACACATATAATTTCTACAGTATATGAAGTAGATGGTGTTCACAAATTCATCTTCAATTGGCTACAGGGGAAGAAGATACATGCAACATCATTTGAAGCAGTCATTCCAGCTTTCGATAAGAAACTTCAACCATATTGTTCATACTGGTTTAGTGATGGTATCGTGCGTCGTGTCAATACCCAGCATCGCTACATTGATCATGATTTCGTGCTTGTTTTGTGTGAGAAGATGAAAGTTACACCTTTTTAAGAAATTGCAAATGAAACTTCCAGTAGTAAATTCAATCTGAAAACTCTCACTGAAGAACGTGGCTTGGTCGACCAATTTGGTAAATCAATTCTCTTATTTTTTTCTTTTACCAATCTCATTTACACACGTGAATTTGTACTATGCTCAAAATATGTATTATTTGTTATGCAGATGTAGATGTGATTGTGATTGCTCTCATGTCTCCCAAAACAAATCCATGCAAAGATTCATTTGGTCGTGCTCGGGTCCGATATATCATTGTGCTGGAAGAGTTGTAAGTATTTCTTTTGTAGGAAAAATTATTTATGGTGATGCAATTATGAAGATTCAATGTCCCTTTGAATTTCATAAAATCGTTCTTCATTTGTACCATGATGTGCAGCTCTCCCTGATTTGCTTATCTGCCTGGGATGAAGCTGCAACAACTGCTGGGACGAAATTGGCCATCTTAGCAAGTGCGCACCCAGTTGTTGTCATTACAAATGTCGCAACAACTAAGTATTTAGGTAAAACGCTTTACGTTTTGCACTCATTATTACTACTCAGATGTGAATCAAAGTTATGTAGTAAGGTGAACTTATATGATCAATTTTGTCTTCTTCTCACAAATTTTTGTTCAAGACAACTATGTCTACTATGTTCATGTGTACGACAGTGAGGAATTATCTGATTGGTTTGTCAAGTGATTTTTTCAGTTTATGTCATGCGCATAGAACATCATCTCACTATCTAGATTATGCTGTAGGCGTGATGCTGACTACGATAAAATTGATGTAATCAAAGAACCTGAAATATTGCTGACAAAGAAGGTTACCAAAAATCCCAAGCCTGAATTTAAGCTCTCAAAAAATTGCAAATTTGACAAAAATTCCGGTACTACTAAGACACTTTTAATACATAATGTGATGTTTTATACGCAACTCAATTAATTGAAGAAAGAATATCTTATTTTCCAACAGTTTGGTGATAATGAAATATGGGTGAAAGTCTTTGTTCTTGCATCACCAGCAAACCAGCGAGCGTGGTATCATGCATGCAATCTCTGCAACCGTACAACTTATCACTTGATTACGGAGGCGTTTAAATGAGCTAAATGTGCAAATACTGATTCCACTTCTACACCATGGTAATATGTAATATGTTGGACAAGTTTTAATAGGAATGTTTTGACAATTTCGTGGACGTAGATTTATATGTGTGTGTGTGTGTGTGTATTTAAGTATATATACACATTCTAATTGAAAGCAAAACAAATGGATGTTTGCAGGGGCTGCCTCGGCGTTAAGATTGGTGATGATACTGGTGAACTTGCGGTTGTGATATTTGGGCATGCTATTGAAATTGTGCTGGGAAAAATGCGGTTTTTCTGTCTGCAATGACACAAGACGTACTATCTTTGCATTTGACAATGCATTGTGTGCAACTCTATTTTATTTTACGTGACATTTTTGTTGCTAAAATTACAGAAATCTATTTGCTTTGCTATATTTCTCAGGAACAAAATAATGTGCTGTCAAATGCAAACGAAGCCAGTGTCAAGAAGAGTTATACTTCTGCCTTGGTCCCTCCAACTGCAAAGTCCTCGCTGGGTGAACAAATGGAGCGTGCGCCAGGTGGAGAATGCATAAAAACAGGTCAGATAAGCAATTATGTACCAGTGAACATGTTGTGGGAAGTCTAATATGTATATAGGAGCATCATAAGTACTACTTATTTTTGTATTGATGCATGGTGATACTGATGTTACTACACACAACTATTATCTGTACGCCTTTTGTGTACTGTCGAGTAAAATATAACAAAATCCAAGTCTTCATCTGTGCATAAGGAAACAATATTTGATGTGGTGAATGCAGCGAAAAAGAAAAGAATTGTTCGCATGCGTAACCTAAACCGCTTCATTTGATTGTCCTACATGTTAGTGTGTGTGTGTGTGTGTATATATATGTGCTATGCTATTATTGGCTGAGTAATATCATACAATCTTTCTTTTCTACTATGCTTTCTGTAATTCAACATTTACATTACCTATGTGTAATTTCAATATGCCAATTCATGCTTACCTAAAGTATATTACATGTAAAATTTCGCATTCAATGCATGCCACACAGAATATTTACAATTCCTCAGAACCTAAATTTTATACAATTCAAACAGAGCGAAGAACAAATTACAATTCTTAACTCCCCATGATAGACACATGCTTCCTGCCGACTACTTACATTTCATTCAATTTATTGTACCATTTATAATGCTAATATTTGTATTCAAATAACTTTTGTTGTTGCTATGTGTGCTTAAATTTTCCATAGATGTATTCCGACTTCCCGCATAGTTGCATTCATATGAAATGCAGTATAAGATGCAAACAAGCACATATTCTTCCAATAGAACCAGGTCAACTGTCTACATTATTTGCTACGCCTACACATCCATCAATGTATATCTAGGTTCAAATTACAAATGATGCACATCGAGACCCCTGCGTGGTGTGGGTGGAGGCTCCTGCCGGGTGGAAGCATTGCATACACTGTACGCAATGCATATTTGGAATTATATCAATATTATTTTATGTTTAAAACATCTATATGTATTTCATACTTTGAATATCAAGGTTGATATAACAAATGCTTCACATCGAGACCCCTGCGTGGTGTGGGTGGAGGCTCCTGTCTGGTGGAAGCATTGCATACACTTCACACACTACATAATTAGGAATTTATAAATCATTATTCATTCATTTCGAATGCGGGTATATATATTTCACACTTTTAATTCTGCAGTAGTCCCCTGGATTTAATCTATAAGAAATTAGGAAATAACTAACACTTACAGTGTACACTGCTTATACATGGTCTACTAATTATCAGCCGTTACTTCTAATTGGCTACAAATATTAGAGAAAGAACATAACATGAAATATTAGATGCAATAAGTTATTTTTTCATATGATCATCTGGACAGATGAAATTTTAGTGCCCATAAATGGCTGAATAGATCATGTTGATGTAGTTTTTCCTGGTGACGACTACTTGTTTTGTTTGGTCAGTATACGGATGAAGTGTTATTTTGATTTTGTTTATTCTCACTCCTAGCGAAGATCCTCCTTCTCAACCTTCTGGATATGTCTCCAGAGTCGCGGTATATCCAAGGTTGTTCAGAAACCCTTGATTCCCTGAGTCCTTCAGGAAGACCTTCGTTTCTAGAATAGAAACAACATCAGGTTCATACTCGTTGATTAAATCAGAGATCGTTGCTCGGAGTTGGGAGTTATTGGCTCCTCGGCAGTTCCAAATAAGCACTCGGATAGATGAGAAGTTAGAGAACACAAGTATAGCCATTGCAAGATCCCATTGAAGTATGCGTCTGACATTAGCTTGATTTTTTTCTTGTTGTTTTTGTCGAACAAATACTCACCCGATGAAATGGGCCACTTGGTAGAGCTGAAGAGCGTAGTTGGTTCTGAAATTTGATTTGTTTGATTGTCTAGTTGACCGAAATGACTTTGGGTGTGGTATCGCCGTATGGTATTTGCATGTCAAGTGGATGAAAGACAAGGTTGTACCTGGTTGCATCCATTGTTGGTGATAGTTCAAGCTCTTGAGCATTAATGTGTTTACAAACTCATGGTAAGTTTGATCTTTGATGATGAAATCCACAAAGATCAAAACTGTTAAGTCTCAAAGTCTCAAAGCTTTGAGATAGTGTTTGCTTGTGATAACTGTCTGTCACTCTTAACAGCTTCTGTACAGGCTTGGAGATTGGATTGGGTGATGATTTATTCATTAACTATTGTTCTTAGAAAAATATTATTGAGCTTATTTTTTGATTGAATTAGTTTTGCAGAGTGCAGGATTCAGTTCAAAGATTATTCACATGAACTGGCAATCAAAGCTCCAAAGCTTTGAGATTGATTTTATGCCCAGGATTGCTTAACTAATTTCTGTATGCAAGATGAATCTGTTGGATTCAAGATTGGATTAGGAGTTAATCTAACTCCTTATCATGTTACTTATCATTTTTTTTTACAGTTATGTCTCATGTGACTATTTATATTGAAGTTTTATCTAAGGCAATATTAGCCAGGGTTTATGCAGGATTTGTCTGTCTAACAGATCAGTTTGTATAGCTAATTTGTCTAGATTTTGCTTGATGTTTGTGGATGAGATTGTGAAGGACCGTTGGTTGTTCAAACTTCCATAAAAAAGTCAAAAATATATTCAAACATAGCTGTTGAATGAAGCGTCTCAGGGAAGAGGATTTGTAGGAATTAAGTTCCTAAAATCTCTCAAGCAGTTGCAGGTTGTTGATAAAAAGCTGGAGTTTGAATTTCAAACCAGAGATAGAACAGAGAGAGGCTGATCAACAGTTATATTGAAGAGAGTTTCATACATGGTAAATCAAGTTACAGAACTCTTCGAACAATAAGGCCAATCAACTACAGCAGGAATTGAAGATCATTCATAAAAATCTGAAGAACACTTCCAAGCTTCATGAGCTTATCTTTTATGCCTCTTCTACTTGAACTGAATTTATTATTCATTCTTACTTTCTCAAACCTCGCAAACTTAGTAGTTTAGTTGTTGAAGTGAAATACAAGAGGTTCTTATTGTTTCAACAGGTTGTAGCTGATACTAGATAGGTTGGGAACCGCAAGCTGTATAAGTGTAAGGTAGCTCACTTAGGCTTGAGATCTAGGGATAAATCTGTTATTAATAAGAAGTGTGTTGAAATCCTGGAGGGATCAAAACCATCAGACAAAGA
Organism: Linanthus parryae; assembly: GCA_023055425.1. NCBI lineage: Eukaryota > Viridiplantae > Streptophyta > Magnoliopsida > Ericales > Polemoniaceae > Linanthus > Linanthus parryae. The sequence goes on along the minus strand of JALGPY010000007.1, from coordinate 78,329,276 downwards.
CTAGGTCCAATTGTGACTGAACTCTGTAAAAATCCTTGTGTTCTTGTGCTTTTCTTTACTGCTTTTTATTACTGCCTATATTCAGCTCAAAACAAGTAGCTCCAAAGCTTTAGTGAAATTCCAATCTCAAAGCTTTGAAGCTTCTGTGTGTTGCAGTTACATCTCTAGCTTCTCAAAACTTTTCCAAAGCTTTGAGATTTCAATTACAAATTGACTTTAAGTTTTAAAAAGGCTAGTTTTGAGCAAAAGTTTCCATACTCTATTCAACCCCCTTCAAGAGTATTTGATTCTGTTTATTTACTTACATTACAAACTTTCAATTGTATCAGAGCTTGGGTCACTGCTTAAAGATCTAACAATCTAATGACAATGAGTAAAGTAGGTGATGGAAGATTCTCACAAGGAAGAGTAGCCAACAGACCTCCACTGTTCTGTGGTGATAACTTTGTGAATCGGGAGACATTGATGAAAATGTTCATCATAGACCAGGACATGGAGCTGTGGTCAATTGTTTTTAATGTTCCCAATACATTCTACACTACCTCTAACGGAGTCAGGACTGTCAAACTAGAAGAAGACCTCTCAGATACTGAACTGGAAAAGGTATCAAAGCATTACAAAGCTTTTAACTTATTATATTGTGCTCTTAGTGCAGATTCGTTCAACAGAATATCAAACTGCACGATTGCAAAGGAGATCTGGCACAAGCCGACTGTCACTTATGAAGGAACAGACCAAGTCAAACAGACTAAAATCAATATCCTTCGGAGGCAGTATGAACTGTTCAAGATGAACTCCAATGAATCCATCAAGGACATGTTCAAGAAGTTTACTGATATTGTGAACAACTTGGAATCCTTGGGAAAGAATTTTTCAAATGAAGAGAAAGTCAGAAAGATTCATGGGAGTTTGCCAAAAGCCAAATGGGAACCTAAGGCAACTGAAATTGTGGAAGCTCAGGACTTGAGTATATTAGAGTTAGATGATCTGCAAGGAAAACTGCTCACTCATGAGATTTCAATGAAGGAAGTGGATGGTGAAATGAGTGAGAACATCAAGAACCTGACACTCAAGGCAAAGGAAAATGAAAAATCTCAAAGCCTTGAACAGGAGGATGATGATGATGAAGAAGCCTTAGCCTTGATCTCCAAATCCTTGGCCAGAATTCTGAAGAAGAAAAAGAGCTTTGGAAACAAGGACTCAACAAGGAAAAATTCAGATCCTCAAGTAGCAAGGATCAGAAAGGTAAATTTTCTTCACATTCATATAAACCTAAAGTTATGAATTTCTATGAATGTGGAGATGCATATCACTTGGTAAGAGATTGTCCTCAAAAGAAGAAAAGCAGAAAATGACAACAGAAGGAAGAAAGCAATGGTTAATTCATGGAGTGATTCTGATTCTTCAGCAGACTCAGATTCTGATGAAGAACTGGCAAATCTCAGCTTAATGGCTGAGCCTAATGAAGAAAAAGGCCCAGATAAACATTATGAGGAAATGGTAAAGAATCTTCTTGCTAGTCCATCTGATGTTTTATTTGAAATCCTCAAAAGTATGTTTTTGAATGAGGAAAATTACATGAATGAGATTGACTCTTTGAAAATTAAAGTTCATGCGCAGGAAAAGGAAAACTTATATTTGATTTTCCAAAATAAATGTCTTGAAGCTACAAAGTTGAAAATTGATAGTGACTTCAAAGCCTCGGGTAGCAGATTCAAAGCTTTGAAGACACAAGTCAAAGAAGTTGTTGATCAAACTCTATTTTAACCTATAAATATGTTGATCTAAAGAATCATTCAGATGATTTAGAGCAACAGAAAACTTCATTGACTGAGAAGCTTCAAGAATCTAAGAAAATTTTATCAACCTTTGCTGGCTCTGAACATAATCTCATTCTCATGCTTGGAGGAAGTATGCATTCTGTTTATAAAAGTGGAATTGGTTACAATCCAAATTTTCCAAAAATAAATCTAACCACATTTGTGAAATTAGGAAGCAGACATTCTCCAAAATGCCATTACTGTGGAAAGCTTGGCCATATTAAGTTGACTTGCCCTTTTAGACGGACAGAACCTCACATATTGAAGAACACCTATCCTTATCAACTTAAGGGACAAGTGAGACAGGTTTGGGTTCCATAAGGAATTAGACCACCCAACATGGTTGATTCTGAGTATGAATCCAAATTCTACACTTGGTCTAATATCTTGTTAAGGCATTGATTGAATCTTGCAGGGAGTCACCAAGGCTTTGAAGGATCAGAAATGATTTCAGGATAGTGTTTGCTCCAGGCATATGAGTGGAAAGAAGTCTCTGTTCACATAACTCAAAGAATACTCAGGAAGAAAAATCACACATGGTGACAAAGCAAAATGCAACATTATTGGTTTAGGTAGTATTGGTAATGATTCTGCAAGTTCTATTTCTGACGTTTACTTGGTTGAAGGTTTAAAGTATAATCTGCTTACTATATCTCAGTTATGTGATAGAGGTAGCAAAGTAGTTATTGACAAGGAGAAATGTGTGGTGCAAGATGAGAAATATGGCAATTGCATACTCACTGCTCCTAGGTCACACAATGTTTATGCTTTTAGTACTAACAAAGTTGCACGTGAAAGTCTGAAGTGTATCAAAGCTTTGAAGGAAGACTCAAAGCTTTGGCATAGAAAGCTTGGGCTTATAAGCATGCATACAATGAAAAAGCTCATCTCAAAGACTTGGTAAGAGGATTACCAAAACTGAAATTCAAGGATGATGAGATTTGCAAGGCATGTACCCAAGGTAAACATGCCAAGAGTTCATTCAAGCCAAACAGCTTTGCATGTAATTCTCGACCTTTAGAATTGATGCATATGGACTTGTGTAGTCCTATAAGGGTCCGGACACCCGAAGTTAAGAGATATATGCTTGTTGTGGTAGATGATTACTCTATATTTACATGGGTTATGTTCATTAGAGTTAAGTCTGAAGAATTATTTGAATTCTCAAAGCTTTGTAAAGAGCTTCAAACTTTGAAAAACTTACCTGTAGCATCAACTAGAAGTGATCATGGTAGAGAATTTGATCAGCTCAATTTTGATTTATTTTGTTCAAAGCATGGCATCTCACACAACTTCTCTGCACTTAAAACTCCTCAGCAGAATGGAGTAGTAGAAAGGAAAAATAGGACACTTGAAGATATGTCTAGACCGTGCTACTTGAAAGCAATTTGCCAAAATATTTGTGGGCAGAAGCTGTTAATACTGCCAATTATGTGCTGAATAGATGCTTGATTAAACCTATTTTGAAGAAAACTCCTTATGAAATTTTTCAAAGGCAGAAAGCCAAGTGTTTCTTATTTTAAGCCTTTTGGCTGTACTTGTTATGTGCATCATAACGGTAAGGATAATATTGGTAAATTTGATGCTAGAAGTGATGGAGGTGTATTTCTGGGTTATTCTCAAACTAGCAAAGGCATATAGAGTTTTCGATAAGAGAACTAAGATTGTAGAGGAGAGCTTTCATGTGATTTTTGATGAAAGTACTGATGATTCCTTGAGTGAAAGTTTTGAAGATCTCAACTTGAATAAGTATGAGGCAGATGATGATTATGAGAAAGAGAAAAGAAGCAAAACTAACATGCAGGAGGCCTTGAACATCCTGTGGAGCCAAAATCTCAAAGCCTTGAGACTGAGACTGACAGAACACAAGTTGCTCCTACTACTGTATCCAGTACTCAAAGCCTTGAAGGTCCTTATACCTGGACACCAAGAAAGAAGTTCAAATACTTATCAGATCATCCTATAGACAACATTATCTCAGATCCAACCACTGGCACACAGACAAGAGGACAGCTGAGTAATCTGTGTGCATTCTAGATTTTTTATAATTTGTTGATGATGTTTATCTCTATCAGCGATGATAAAACTGAGTTTAAGTGGTTGTACACATACTGCTGCTATAAAGACGGGAATCAGAGGGGTTTTCAGAGATAATAGAGGAGACTGGATACTCAGTTTCGTTGGATTTGATGGATTCACTAGTTTGGAAAGTGAACTTCTGGCAATTTATCAAAGAATTGATCTAGCTTTCGATAACAACTGAATTTTTTTGACCTCGAGAGTTCTTGTTTGCAAGAAATCTACATATTTCATGGTTTTAGATATAGCCCACCTTCGATGACTATCCAAGTTGCCAAAGGACGAACATTGCTTCACAACATGACTGTATCATCCAAACATATCTACAACGATGAACATTATGTTTCCAAGAAGCTTGCCAACATGGGTGCGGAACAAATTGATGAAGTTAAGTTACTATTTCACGTTCCAGATGTCGTGAAAGATTTGATAGAAGGATATAAGATGACATCTTGCAATTTCCTATAATTTGTATGACATTTGCCATGTGTATGCTGTCTACTAGGTTGTGTTATGATAACCATTATGCTATGAAACGGGTTGCTCGAAATGCCGGGAACCTGCTTCTATTTCATCTTCTGTATTTCTCTATCATTTATGATGTAAGGATTTTATGTACAAATACTGCAAAGAAATAATATTCTACAAATACATCTAAATCTTATATAGTCTGTGCAATATCATACCACTGTGCACATCATTTTTTTACATTCTATTATGATAACGCATCGGTAATATATGCTACCCCTAGCTTCGGTATTCAGCTATAGAGTTGGAATTACCCTTCCTCAATTTACATATTCTCAGCAAAACTGTCAATAAATCTGCTGGAGTAGGTGCCCAAGAGGCAATCTTTTAGTATGAACAATGTTTTTGGCTAGAAACATTCATTGTATTATTTATGAAGATATTTATGTTGGAATTGTGCCCAAGAGACAATCAATTTATTGTGACAAATTTATGGATTTACGATTCATTATGTTATCGATATAGAGATATGTTAACATGAATGAAGTCCTTAGAATATAAATGTTATATTCTTAAATGTCCTTAGTCGATTATATTGATTAACATGACGATCAACTATAGACTAGTATGGGGTTTGGATTGATAGGGATATATCACGATCCAACACATGGGTATGCATTAGGTGTAATATTATACTGGATTGACCCGTCTCCGAGAAAGCAACATACAAGTTATGTAAAGTCACAAGTGCTTCTCGCGGTGAAAACGGTATTGTCATCCTTAGACTTGAAGTTACTAGATGTTCTAGTTGCGGAATATTGTGTTTTGGTAGCGTCAAACGCTACACCGTGATTGGGTAGTCATAAAGGCGTGTATTGGAAACAATAGGAAGCAAGCTTAGATATCGTAGTGATGTATATATAATTTTCCCTCCCACATAACGGGAGAAAATATACTAGGCCACTCGAGGAATAGTGCTTATAGAATGTCTGGCCAGACTCAAATAAATCAATATTGGATATTGATGTTATTTGCACGAATAAGGCTATTCCCAGGATCGAGAAACTATGGATTGGATATACGAGTAAGACTTGTATGTCTCGTGTACAATCCGGATATTGAGACAAAGGGATGAGACAATACTTGCAGAAGGCTTGTCATGACGACTATTTCTATTTTTCTGGCTAGAATGGATGTCTTGCTAGAGGTCGCTCCATATTAGTAAATAGTTACTACCAACTAAATAGAACATATGGGGTCACACGCCATATAGAGGTGAACTAGACTTGGGAATTAATTAATTAATTAGAAGGATCAAATAGCAACAACTTGCTAACTTAGTAGGACTAATATGCAAGATGAACTAATCCGAACTTGAGTAGGATTAGGAGAGGGCCTTTATGTAGTAACAAGGAGTTGTTGGACTATATAAAGGATGCTCCTAGCTTCCTTCCCTACAAATTATGCTCATAACATACATTGAGTATAAGAGAAGGAAGGAGAGAGCAAGACAACACTCAAGAGGCCGAGCCCCTAGGTGCGTCCGCCCCCTTTTCCCGTCTGCCAAGAGAGGAAGGCCGAAGCCCTTCCTTTGGTCTCCGTTGCATGATTTCTTCATCCTCTTCCTTTCTTCCTAGCTAGCACAAGGTGTTTGGAAGATCTAGATCTCACCTCTAGGCGTGGATCAACCGTATAGATGTGATACTTTTTGCGTTTGAAGTCATCAAATGAGACCTACAAGGTACATAACACAATTCCTTTACCATCATCATGAATTCTCTTTCTGTGATCCTTTGAGGGTCTTGATTGGATAAATTTATTTTTTTTTCCGCTGCGTGTCCATGATCAAAACCCTACATTGGTATCAGAGCCAGGTTGTAGAGCACAATGTGGTCTATGTGTTACGTTTTTTTGTTTTTTTGTTTTTGTTTTTGTTTTTGTTTTTTTTTTTTTTTTTTGTTTTTTGTTTTTTTTTTTTTTTTTACCTATAAGTTAAAACGAGAAATTAAGCATATTAGATGCATGTTGAATATGATTCAACCAAACAAGATCTAATTCTTTCTTTGGATGCATGAATTAGTGAGTTCGAGAAATTTTAGGATCTTAGATCTAGGGTTCTTGGGCATCCAATTGGAAAAAGGAATTTTTTCAATTAGGAAACAACCAAACTTGGGCAACAAGGTAAGGAGTTGTTTTGGAAACAACTCCTAAAGGAGGTTCGGCACCCCTAGGGGACCGCCCCTCCTTCCTTGCCACCCAAGCTAGGCTCGGCCAAGGGGCCGGGGCAGCCCTAGCGCACAGCCTAGCCGTGTGGGCTAGGGGCTGAAGGCCCAAGGCCATTGTGCGGTCCTTTTTGGGGTTCGGCCAAGTGTTGGTGGTCCCTCTTGGACCATTTTGACCCTAGTAATCCTAAAATTAAATAAAATTGACTAAGCGCGTTAAAAATTGGTTTTAACTATTTATGTGCAATTCGTATGGTGGTTGGATATGACCTTAGATTTGGTTTGTTGTGAATGTTTATTTTTTGTGATTTGTTTACGGCATGCGAGCTGATCAATTTGATGTAATAATTAATTCGGGTTTACGGCCTACGAGCCGATATTTTTCTCAACTTGTGAGACTTATTTATTTAGTTTAGTTGCTAGTTAGTACTAAATAGAATAGATAGCCAAGATTCAAGAAAAGAAGCCCAAAGAATTAAAAGAGCCACAACATGGAGCATTCCACAAGCTATGATGGATGGACAAAGAGATGGAGGCAGATGGAGATGCGTTTTCTATTCTATGGTTCATAGATATTCTCATTGGCTTGGGAATATCTCAGTCTAGGAGGCCATATCCACATCACATTAATTTCTTTTTTGTGGATATTTATTTTATTGTCTTATTATTGTTGTTGGTGTATGGATGATGCATGTAATTTGATAATAAGATAATTTAACAACCAGGATCTTTTATTTGGAGTTTTGCCCAAACTCAAATAAGTAGATCAGTTGATATGGATCAACAAAATAATTAAAATTGACAAGAAAATCCCTCAAAATAAAATATTATGTTTTGCCTTCTGGTTACTTAAACACTCATCACAAAAAAATCGATTAATCAAGTTCGTGCGTGCCAAAGCAGGGCGACTAGATTTATCATTATGTGGTGCGATGGCACACATAGTGTGCAATTGTTGGAGTAAGAGGTTGGACGTAACTAGGTAATTTTAATAAGGATTTAAAACCTAGAGGCAACCAATTGGATTATCTATGTGATAGATAAATAAGTAGTTATTTTCCCAATTGAACCAAGAGTTGCATGGGATGCAATTGGAATTGTCCTACCTAAATAACTAACTTTTGGGTGACTTGCCAAAGCAAGCTCGAAAGGAAGTGAAATATGGGTCTTTTCCGCATTAATATCTTGTGGGTTATTAATCCGTAGAAAAATAGTGGGAGCTATGTTTGACAATTTAAATCCTTGTTAAATATAGTTATATGTCACAATGCTTTGCATAATCCTATTGTGTTGAACATTAAACAAACAAAACTCGACCTTATGTCCATAAGATGGACAAGCTATCTGGAATCTGTTTTCTTGATTGTTATAAAATTGAGAATTGTTCACAAATAAAAGAAAAAAATGTTGTACATCGTAGGACATAAAGTTCTCTTCCCACCGACTACCAAAACACACTAAAACCTAATGGAAGGAACATCAAAGAATGGTTCTTTGGATGTGACTTGCCTCATGTTAGCTGCCATGAACTCTGAGTTTTGGAAGAAAGATGAGAACATAGAGGCGTATGATATGATCATACATTAAAAAAGCTCTTTTAAAAGGAGCAAGCTAGACATGAAAAGATTTTAAAGTGTTGTTCCACGTTGCGTTCTCTTACTTAGCACTCGTCATGATCGAGATCAATCAAACACATGCGTGCCAAAGAAGGGCGACGTGATTAATCAAGATATTACGGGACGACACTTGCTTGAAGTGTGTGACTAATAGATCGGGAGGTAAAAAGCGACTAAGAAATTTCAATAGGATTGAAAGCTTAGATTTTGAGAGTTTGAAAGTGTGTAATGTAGACTAAATACATGACCTAAATACTCTAGAAGGGGGGGGGGTTGAATAGAGTATGGAAACTTTTTGCAAAACTTAAAGTTTAACAGAAAGACTTTGTGTGAAACTCAAATCTCAAGGTCTTGAGATTTTAGTAAACTGTCTGAAACTTACAAAGACAAAAAAGTAAGCTTCAAGGCCTTGAGCTGTGGACAATTCTAAACAGCTTGTAAACCCTAGTTTGATTTGAGTTGAGTGCAGCAGATAATAATCAAACTGAAAAGTAAAGAACACAAAACAATTTACAGAGTTCAGTCCCAATGGACCTAATCTCTGCCTGAGGGATCTAATCCCACCAGGATTGGGCAAACACTTCTTATTACTCACACAGAAACAGCCCTAGATCTTCAAGCCTAAGTGAATTACCTTACACCTATACAGCTCGTGGTTCCAAACCTATCTAGTTCCAGCTACTAACTGTTGAGCTAACAAGAACCTCTTGTTGTTCACTTGAACAACCAACCACTAGGTTAAGTGAGGTTTAATATAATCTTGAAATACGCAGATAGAAGTACAAGTGAAGAACACAGTATGAAGATAAGCTGTTTTAAGCCTGGAAGTGTTCTTCTGGAAAACTGGATTGATTTGATCTTCAGAAATCTGGAATGAAGCTTGAATGATTGTGTGTTTGAATGAATGATCTCCCACGATTTTTTCACACCTCTCAGAGTATTCTGCAAGCCTCTCTATCCTTCAAAATTCGAACCAGTCTCTTTTATCCACAGCTGCAACTGACTGAGATATTTTAGGATCTCAGTTCCTACAAATCCTCCTTCTGTTTTCAACTGAAATTCAAACAGCTTCAAGTGGATATCCGTTGGAGTTTGTTGAGATTTTTCCTGCACGTTGAACAACCCTGCAACAACATTGAAACACAGCAACAACAAAATCCAGAAAGCTAACAGTACTAAGACTGTTTGGTTATATAGTTTCTGATAAAACTGTTTAACAAACTTAGAACAATAACCTGTATATCTTCTAAAACATATGAATCATGAAAAAACAATTTTAAAACACTTAGAAGTGAGTAAATAATCACAATACTAAGAATCACAACATGCAAGAAAGAATCAACTATGTTTTGTAAAAACTGTCAGCAGCTCAAGGCAGAACTCATGGCCTTGGAGCTGTGAGCCTGCTTCACAGAATTTCAAAGTTAAACCCAGATAACTTTGATTCTTCGTGTTCTGATCATCTGCAATTGTGTTAGATATATAAATAGTATAATCCAAAAGTATATGCAGTAAACCACTGCTTTGCATAATCAAATATTCAATCTGCAAAACAGAATTGTTAGAACATATAGCAGAATAAAATAACTCAAGGCTTTGAAGTTCAGTCAATCTCAAGGCCTTGAGATAACTGAAATGCTTTGCTGCTTATGTCTTTGCCTTTTGTCTTTTGTCTTTGTCTTTTGTCTTTCATCACTCAAAAACAATTACCAACCAAAGCACATTCAGAGGTCTTGACTCAACAATCTCCCCCTTGATGAAAGCTAAAACCTACAGTCTTGTATAGATCTTCCTGCCACTCATCTTCAAAAATTAAATAACCACAATTTTCAGATACAATATATACCAATACCAAACAGATAACCAGTAAGAATAAACATTACAAAATACCACAGAAATAACCAAAACAACTAGGCATTCTTATTATTACTATTCCAAATACTGCAAACACAACATAAAAAGAACCACATTAATTCTCCCCCTTTTTGACTTTCATCAAATAAGGTTGAAGAAATGTAGGATCATTACTCAGAGTCTGAAAGTAAACTTAAAACAAAAAATTAGCTAAAAAGTCAAGGCCTTGAGACAGAAAAGATAGAAGAGAATGAGATGGAGGGTCAAGGCTTTGGCAGTCTCTGATCTCCACTTCTTCTTTGATGTTTGGCCTTTCTCTGAGCCTTCTCCAATTTCTTCTTCACTTGCAGCATCTTCTGCAGACTGATTACCTTCTTGTTCAGCTTCCACTTCAGCAACCACTTCTTGGATTATCTCATCCACTTTCTTCTTACCCTGTTCTGAATCTACCTCTGTAGCTGCATCAACACCTGTGTCTTCACCAGCATCTTCTTCATTAGTTTGTTCATAAAAATAATTTGAAGTTAACACCACTGGAATCGGCTTCTTCTTCTTCTTCATAAAATCTCCTAGCTTCTATTCTGAATCCACACTGGTGTCATGACTAGTAGCAGAAGGTATCTTCTCCAGATTCAAGCCCTTGATGACAACATCCAGTTTCTCATTCATAACATTCATCAAACCCTTGAACTGGTTGAATTCAGTTGACAGGTCAAACAACATTTGTCTGAGATCTTCAATCTCAACCTGCTGATCTTCTAACTTCTCAACCAGCAGAGAGTAATCCTCATTGGCTTGTCCTTTCCCAGATGCAGTCCCCTTAGGCTTCACAAACTCCTTCTCAGCAAGTTCTTCCTTTGGCAAATCAGAATAAAATTTCCAATGCCCTTTCCCAGTCTGAACTACCCCAATCCTCTGAAGTGCAGTCTCATCTATCAACCAAAACCTCCAGTAATATTTTCTTCTCCTTTCACAGGCACATCAAAATATTCAAAGAAAATAGGTAACAGGTTGGTATATGGAAGAGGATGATTTCTAGTCCTGGTTGCACAATAAATCATATGCTCCATAAAAACTGTTGGCAAATCTATCTCAAACCCTTGAGATATCAGATACATCAAAATCAGAACTTTATTAGTTACCAACTCCCTTGAGTTTTCCCTAGGAAATACACTCCTCATCAGAATAGTAAACAATATTTTGGCTTCACAGTTGAGCACAGAGTGTGTCAACTGCTTTGGACCAGAGGGAACACCTTCAATAAAGAACATCTCTTTTGCCTTATCCAGACACTCCTTCCTATCTGGATAATCTCCAACATTGTATTTTCTAGGAATGCCAAAAACTTTGGCAAAAGTCCTATGATCTAACCTCAAATCCACACCAGCCAATTTAGAAGTTAATACCATGCTATCATCACCTTCAGACACGAAGTTCAGATAAAATAACCAAGTTAACCTAGGATAAGCCTTTGAACTAGGATTTAGAACCTTCCAAACAGCAGTTTCTCTCAACTTTCTCATGCATTCTATGTCCAGTTTATCCAATAACTCATCAGAAATCATGCTACAGAAAGCTACCTTAGATGAAGCATATCCTTGCATCCAAACAGTTCTAACTTCAGAACTAACAAACCACTCAGTTGGAAGTACATTCTTACCTTGATATCCTTTCTTAGTTGCAGCATCAACTTGCTTAACCCTAGTCTTCTTCTAAGAGGGTTTGGTCTTTTCTTGTCCTCCTTCAGTTGGTTTCTTCTGGCTTTCCTGAGTTGATTTCCCTTTTTCTTCTTCACCAGTCTTTTTCTTTTCTCCCCCTTTCTTCTTCTCTGACCTAGGTTGATCACCACCCTGAGTCTCTTGTTGTGGATCAACACTTGAGCCTTCATCTCCCTTCTCTGTCCTGGACTTCTTTGCAGGAGGGGTATCCTCATGCAAGATCTGAGTATTTTCTGAATCTGAATCTGAAGTCACTATTTTCTCCTTCTTGTTTGCTCTCTTCTTGGATCTGCCAGAGGGCTTTCCCTGTTGCTGAATTCTGGCTGATTTGCGCTCCATTTTAGGGTTTATGGTTTTGAGAAGAGAATGTGATTGAGAGGATTTGAGAGAGAGAGAGAGAGTAGAGTCGCAGAAAATTGGAAGAGAATGAGAAGAAAAAGCCCTGACTTTCAGCTTAAGTAGGTTGAACAGGATGAGTCATAAAAGTACTCTACAATATCAACATGCAAAAATAGAATCTTGAAGAATCTTTTTGGGATATTTTATAAAATTCTTTGAGTAATTCAAATATTATACAGTTATCTAAAAAGATAAGATATAATATTTGATGATCCAATTTTTTTTTAAAAAATAATACAGATATTATCAAGACCTGGAGAACAATCTCAAGGCCTTGAGATTTTCTGCAGTTTGAGAAACTTCAAAGCTTTGAGCTATACTTTCAAGGCTTTAGAAATTATTATCTCAAGGCTTTGATATTTCAGCACATATACACATATAAGTTCTCATACTCCCCCTAAACCAATGCATCTTTGTTTAACATCTCCAATTCAAGCCTTAGAGATGAAAACCTATCATCTGGCAAAGGTTTAGTGAAAATATCAGCAATCTGCATTGAAGTAGAGATAAAATTTAAGACAACATCACCTTGTTCTGCATGATCTCTAAGGAAATGATGTCTCACATCTATGTGCTTTGTCCTTGAGTGCTGAACTGGATTCTTAGAGATTGAAATACCACTTGTATTGTCATAATGAAATGGCACATTTCGGAAGTTGTAGCCAAGATCTCTAAGTTGCTAAGCAATCCATAACACTTGTGAACAGCAAGCACCAGCTGCAATATATTCAGCTTCTGCAGTTGATAATGCTACATAATTTTGCTTTTTGGAATGCCAACTGATCAATGAAGATCCAAGAAATTGACAGCATCCAGAAGTACTTTTCCTGTCTACTTTATAACCTGCAAAATCTGCATCTGAATAGCCACTCAACATAAAATTAGATCTTCTTGGATACCAAAGCCCTAAGTCTCTGGTTCCATCCAAATATCTAACAATTCTTTTAACTGCAGTTAAATGACTTTCCTTAGGATCTGCTTGGAATCTGGAACACATACAGACACCAAACATAATGTCAGGTCTGCTAGCAGTTAAATACAATAATGATCCAATCATACCTCTGTATTCCTTCTGATTCACACTCTTACCAGTTGAATCGTTGTCTAAAGAGAGTGATGAACTCATAGGGATCTTTAGCACCTTGGACTGTGACATATTGTACTTATTCAATAAGTCCTTGGTATATTTTCCTTGATGCACAAAAATTCCTTTATTCATTTGTAATATATGAAGCCCAAGAAAGAAATTCAGTTCACCCATTAGGCTCATCTCAAACTCCCTGCACATCAGACTAGAAAACTCTTTTGAAAGATAATTAGTAGCACCAAATAATATATCATCTACATAAATCTGAAATACTAACATATCACTTTGTTGGTGTTTAATGAAAAGAGTTTTGTCAACTAAGCCTCTTCTGAAATTGTTTTCAAGTAGAAATTTTGAAAGTCTGTCATACCAAGCCCTTGGAGCTTGTTTTAAACCATAAAGAGCTTTATCCAGTTTATAAACATGATCAGGAAAATTTTCATCTTCAAAACCAAGAGGTTGTGCTACAAAAACATCTTCTTGTAAATATCCATTTAGAAAAGCACATTTAACATCCATTTGATAAAGCTTTATGTGATTGTGAGATGCAAATGCAAGAAGTATTCTAATAGCTTCTAACCTGGCAACAGGAGCAAAAGTCTCCTCATAATCTATACCTTCTTCCTGATTATATCCTTGAGCTACCAGTCTGGCTTTATTTCTTACCACTTTGCAATTCTCATCAAGCTTGTTTCTGAATACCCATCTGGTTCCAATAACTGATTTCTCTTAGGTCTGGGAACCAGATTCCAAACCTTGTTCCTTTCAAACTCATTCAGCTCACTCTGAATTGCAATAATCCATTCTGCATCTTCCAGAGCTTCCTTGGTATTCTTAGGCTCAATCAAAGATACAAATGCACTAAAAGCACACAAGTTCTTTAACTGTCCTCTTGTCTGAGTTCCAGTTGATGGATATGATATAATGTTGTCAGCTGGATGGTCTGCAAGGTACTTAAACTTCTTTCTTGGTACCCATGAGTATTCTCCTTCAAGACTTTGAGTCCTTGAAACAGTAGAAGGAGCATCATAGAAAGTTTCAGCTTCTGTCTCAAGGCTTTGAGATTTTGGTTCAGCAGGAGGTTCAAGGCCTTGAGATACTGCTGGTTGATTCTGTACATTAGTTTTGCCTTTGTCTTCTTTCACTGCATCATCATCTGATTCATGCTTGTTCAAATCTAGATCTGCAAAACTTTCACTCAGAGAATCCTTAGTACTTTCATCAAAAACTACATGAATGCTCTCTTCCACAATCTTGGTTTTTCTATTATAAACTCTATAAGCTCTGCTAGTTTGAGAATATCCAAGAAATACACCTTCATCACTTCTAGCATCAAACTTACCAAGTTTTTCTCTACCATTATTATGCACAAAACAGATACAGCCAAAGGGCTTAAAATAAGAAACAGTAGGCTTTCTCCCTTTAAACAGTTCATAGGGAGTCTTTTTCAAAATAGGTCCAATCAAGCATCTATTAAACACATAATTGGCAGTGTTAACAACTTTTTCCCATAAAAAATTTGGCAAATTACTTTCTAGAAGCATGGTTCTGGACATATACTCAAGTGTCCTATTTTTCCTTTCAACTACTCCATTTTGCTGTGGAGTTCTAGGTGCAGAAATGTTGTGTGAAATGCCATGATTTGCATAAAACAAATCAAATTCAAGTTGATCAAACTCTCTACCATGATCACTTCTAATGGATGCAACAGGTAAATTTTTCAAAGTTTGAAGCTCTTTGCACAATCTAGAAAACTCAGATAAAGCTTCAGTTTTGTCTCTAATAAACATCACCCAAGTAAATCTAGAATAATCATCAATAATAACAAGAATATACCTCTTACATTTTGGGGTCTGAACTCTCATAAGACCACATAAGTCCATATGCAGCAATTCCAAGGGTCTAGAAGTACTTACAAAGTTTTTTGGCTTAAATGAGCTTCTGGTCTGTTTACCTTGCACACATGCCTTGCAAACCTCATCATCTGAAAATTTCTGTGATGGTAAACCTCTTACCAAGTCCTTTGAGATGAGTTTATTCAAAGTATGTATACTAATATGCCCAAGCTTTCTGTGCCAAAGCTTTGAATCTTCCTTCAAGGCCTTGAGGCGTTTTAGCTTGTCACCTGCAACACTGTTAGTATTCATAGCATATAGATTATATGATCTAGGAGCAGTGAGTATGCAATCACCAGATTTCTCATCTTGCACCACACATTTCTCCTTGTCAAATACAGCTTTATAACCTTTATCACATAACTGAGAGATACTAAGCAAATTATACTTAAGTCCATCTACCAGATAAACATCAGATATATAATTTGTAGAACCATTACCAATACAACCTATACCAATGATATTGCATTTTGCTTTGTCACCAACTGTGATTGTTCCTCCATATTTTTCTGTAAGTTCAGTAAAGAGAGACCTCGTTCGACTCATATGTCTGGAACATCCACTGTCTAATATCCATTTTTGATCTTTCAAGGCCTTGGTGACATCCTGCATAAAACAAATCACTGCCTCAACAAGCTGTTAGACTAAGTGCAGAACTTTGAGTCATACTCAGAATCAGCCATATTTGGTGGCCTAATTCCTTTTGGAACTCAAATCTTCCTAACCTGTCCCTTAAGCTGATAAGGATAAGTATTCCTCATAATGTGAGGTTCTGATCTTCTGAAGGGACAAGTTAACCTGACATGACCAATTTTTCCACAGTAATGACGTTTTGGAGAATGTATGCTACCAAATTTGACAAAAGTAGTTTGGCCTTTCTTTGGAAAATTTGGATTATAGCCAATCCCACTTTTATGCATTGATTTCAGACTTCCTCCAAGAATGAGATTCATATTATGTTCTGAGCCTGTAAACTCACCTAGGACCTTCTTGGACTCTTGAAGTTTCTCAGTCAAAGAGCAGATCTGTTGTTCTAAATTCTCAGAGTGAGTCTTTAGTCAGCATATCTTTCGTTTAAAGAGTGTTTTGATCAACAACCTCTTTTATCTGTGCCTTCAAGACTTTGAACCTGCTGTCCAAGGCCTTGAAGTCTTTTTCCAGCTTTGTCTTAGAAACTTCAACAGTTTTGTTTGAAAATATAAGGTCAAGGTTTTCTTTTACCTGCTCATGAATCTTAATCTTTAAAGAAGAAATATCATTTTTATAACTTTCCTCATTTAAAAACATACTTTTGAGAATTTCAGGAAGTACATCAGAAGGACTAGCAATGTGTCTGTCTGATGAACTTTCCTCATTATGCTTTGCCATGAAGCATAAGTTTGCTTGCTCTTCTTCTGTGTCTAAGTCACTTGATGAATAAGAATCACTCTAAGAAGCCATCATGGCTTTCTTCATTCTGTTTTCACCATCCTTCTTCTGAAAATTCATGTTCTTCTTCTTTTGTGGACAGTCCCTTACTAAAGGATCTGCATCACCACACTCAAACAATTCATTACTTTAGTTTTATGTGACTGTGATGAAGATTTACCTTTGTAATCCTTGCTGTCTGAGGGTCTTGATCTATCTCTGTTGTAATCCCTGTTACCAGAGTTTCTTTTCTTTTTTAGAATTATGGCCAAGGCCTTGGAGATCAATGCTAAAGCCTCTTCATCATCAGGTTCCTCCTCAATCTCAAGGCTTTGAGACTTTTCACTGTCTTCTGCCTTAAGTGCTAGGTTCCTGATATTTTCACTCAAATCACCTTCCACATCCTTCATGGACATTTCATGAGTGAGCAGCTTTCCTTGTAGATCATCTAGCTGAAGAAGACTCAAGTCCTGAACTTCCTCAATGGCTGTTGTCTTTGGCTCCCACTTGGCTTTTGGCAAACTTCTCAGAATCTTTCTGACCTTCTCTTCTTTTGAGAACTTCTTTCCCAATGACTCCAGGTTGTTCACCACATCAGTGAATCTTTTGAACATTTCCTTGATGGTCTCATGTGAATTCATCTTGAACAACTCATACTGCCTCATAAGTATGTTGATTTTTGTCTGCTTAACCTGGGGTTACTTCATATGTCACCACCAGTTTATCCCACACTTCTTTAGCACTCTTGCAGTTTGACACTCTGTTGAACTCATCTGCATTTAAAGCACAGTATAGTAAATTCATAGCCTTGTAAATTTTTGATACCTTTTCCTGTTCAGTGACTGAAAGATTTTCTTCAGACTTGATACTTCTGACTCCATCAATTGTAGTGTAGTACTCATGAGGACCATTCTGAACTATTGAACATAGTTCCATGTCTTGATCTATGATGAACATATTCATCAATGCCTTCCAATGCATGAAGTTGTCACCACAGAACAATGGAGGTCTGTTGGCTGCCCTTCCTTGTGAGAATCCACCAACTCCTACATTACTCATAATCACCAGATTGTTAGATCTAAAAACAGTGACACAGGCTCTGATACCAATTGAAAGTGTGTGATGTAGACTAAATACAGGACCTAAATACTCTAGAAGGGGGGGGGGTTGAATAGAGTATGGAAACCTTTTGCAAAATAAAGTTTAACAGAAAGACTTTGTGTGAAACTCAAATCTCAAGGCCTTGAGATTTTAGTAAACAGTCTGAAACTTACAAAGACAAAAAAGTAAGCTTCAAGGCCTTGAGATGTGGACAATTCTAAATAGCTTGTAAACCCTAGTTTGATTTGAGTTGAGTTCAGCAGATAATAATCAAACTGAAAAGTAAAGAACACAAAGCAATTTACAGAGTTCAGTCCCAATGGACCTAATCTCTGCCTGAGGGATCTAATCCCACCAGGATTGGGCAAACACTTCTTAGTACTCACACAGAAACAGCCCTAGATCTTCAAGCCTAAGTGATTTCCCTTACACCTATACATCTTGTGGTTCCAAACGTATCTAGTTCCATCTACTAACTGTTGAGCTAACAAGAACCTCTTGTTGTTCACTTGAACAACCAACCACTAGGTTAAGTGAGTTTTAATATAATCTAGAGATACACAAATAGAAGTACAAGTGAAGAACACAATATGAAGATAAGCTGTTTTAAGCCTGGAAGTGTTCTTCTGGAAACTGGATTGATTTGATCTTCAGGAATCTGGAACGAAGCTTGAATGATTATGTGTTTGAATGAATGATCTCCCACGATTTTGTCACAACTCTCAGAGTATTCTGCAAGCCTCTTTATCCTTCAAATTCAAACAAGTCTCTTTTATCCACAGCTGCAACTGATTGAGAGATTTTAGGATCTCAGTTCCTACAAATCCTCCTTATGTTTTCAACTGAAATTCAAACAGCTTCAAGTGGATATCCGTTGGAGTTTGTTGAGATTGATCCTACACGTTTAACAACCCTGCAACAGCATTGAAACACAGCAACAACAAAATCCAGAAAGCTAACAGTACTAAGACTGTTTGGTTATACAGTTTATGATAAAACTGTTTAACAAACTTAGAACAATAACCTGTATACCTTCTAAAACATATGAATCATGAAAGAACAAGTTTAAGACACTTATAAGTGAGTAAATAATCACAATACTAAGAATCACAACCTGCAATAAAGAATCAACTAAGTTCTGTAAAAACTGTCAGCAGCTCAAGGCACATCTCAAGGCCTTGGAGCTCTGAACCTTCTTCACAGAATTTCAAAATTAAACCCAGATAACTTCGATTTTTCCTGTTCTGATCATCTTCAATTGTGTTAGATATATAAATAGTATCATCCAAAAGTATATGCAGTAAACCACTTCTTTGCATAATCAAATATTCAATCTGCAACACAGAATTGTTAGAATATATAGCAGAATAAAATAACTCAAGGCTTCGAAGTTCAGTCAATCTCAAGGCCTTGAGATAACTGAAATGCTTTGCTTCTTATGTCTTAGCCTTTTGTCTTTTGTCTCTGTCTTTTGTCTTTCATCACTCAAAAACAATTACCAACCAAAGCACATTCAGGGGTCTTGACTCAACAGAGTTATCAATGAGATACATAAAGAATAAATAGTTATTCACCCAAAGTGGACCAAGAATTGTATTCGATGCAATTATAGTTTATGTTCAAAGTTGATTTACTCAATATGATTGAGAATCACTAAACAAAGCACTCATGAAGGGCATAGGCAAAACTGTTAATGGTTAACAGTATGGGTAAAGGCAAAAGGTTTGCGCCAACCCCATGGGTGTACAGCAAGCTTGTTGCTAAAACCAAGTTGCCTTAAAGTCCCATAGGTGGTGTAGAGGAAGAGAGACTACCCAGAGTACCTGGAAGTAAGTAATAAAGGAATTTTGAATTCCAATCTAGGTATTTTTGTTATTGAAATCAATGTGTCTATCTCATCATCATGAGTATATGATGCTAGATGAGGATATTACATTTATAGAAATGTGGAGGATCTCAAGAGATGTAGACAATTGGATAAGGAAGAAATAAACCTTCACGTTGGGCAAGTGGACAATTGGATAAGGAAGAAATAAACCTACACATGGGGAAATGAAGCAACGGGTTGCTGAATTAGCCGTAGGGAATTATCTCTAACTTTATGAAATTGGTCATGAATTATACAAAAGTGATTATGTCCCTGCTATGAGTAGGCTCATTATCATAGTTTCTTGTTTGGATAAGAAAGCCATCTATCATAATAAAGAACAAATGTTGTTCCATTTATTCTGATACGCATTATCGTAATATAATTTTTTCTAATGGATTGTATATCCTTGATCATGATAATTTCATCTATAACATTAATACCAAGAGGTTTGCATATAATGATATGAACTTCACTTATCTTTTGCATTATTGTTTATGCCACATGAATAAGAGATACATATCTAGAACTCCATATGGATGGATTTTTGGAACTCATTTGATTTTGAGTCATATGATATATGTAAGACTTGTTTAAATGGCACAATATGATATTTGGGAATCATACATGTTGATGTATGTAGGCCACTAAGCACAAATACTAAAGAAGGTTTTCAGTACTTCATCATATTTACTGATGGGATAAGAGAAATATGGATTTGTGTACCTTACGAAGAATCAAATCAGATTCCTTTGAAGAGTTCAAGGAATTCAAGAATGAAGTAGAGAACCAAGTTGGCAAAAGTATTAGGGTTCTACGATTGGATCGTAGAGGAGAGTACTTGAGCCAAGAGTTTGACAAACATCTATGGGAGTGTTCGATATGATCCAAACTCGCTCCACCTAGCACGCCACATGGGTTTGGCGTGTCTAAGAGGAGAGTTCAGACCTTTTTGGACACGTTTCGATCCATGATGTGACAAACAAAACTTCCAATTTACTTTTAGGGGCAATGTTCTAATTGCAGCAAATTTTGCCCTTAACCTTGTTCCATCAAAAACATATTATGAAAAACACCATATGAGATATGGACTATGAAGTGTCCTAGTATGTCATTCATAAAGATTTGGGGTTATGAAATTTATGTAAAAGAGTTTTCAGATAAACTTGGACCCAATTCGGATAAATGTTTTGTGGGATATCCTGAAAAGGATATTATTTCTACAACCCAATCGAGAACAAACTGTTTGTTGCTCGAACCGCTGTGTTTCTAGGTAGAGATTGTCTCTAAAAGAAACAATGGGAGGATAGTAGAACTTGAAGAAGTTAAAGAACCACAACAGACCATTGATCCTTTTGATGGAACATGAGTAGGATCACAAGGTGTTGTGGAGCAACCTACTCAACTAACATAAGGACCTCGTAGGTCAAGTAGGATATGTCAAGGGACTAGAGAAATAAGAATTTCTCATAACCCGGTGATGTATTACTCATAAGAGATGAGCCTACAACCTATGATATGGCCACGTGTGGGCCACACTCTCGGAAATGGCTTGAAGACATGAGATAGAATATGGAATCCATGTATACCAACAAAGTATAGACTTTGGTGGAACCACGTGAAAGGGGAGGACCCATAGGGTGCAAGTGGGTTATGAGGAAACCAACATGGATGGTAATATGATTACTTTTAAGGTACAATTAGTTGGAAAAAGGTTTCATGTGAGTTCATAGTATAGACTATGACGAAATTTTTCCTGTTGTGATGCTTAAATCCATTCGCATCTTGCTTGTAGCAATCTGTCTTTTGATTGAGTCAAGCTTCTTGGAGTTGGATTCTTCGAATTGATGATGTAATCAACGGAGTTTGGTTCCATCGAAATATAAGATGAGACTTGTGTTTACTAGAAGGTTAGTGGGAGCACAATTATGTTTCTGGTCTTGTATGTGGAGACATACTAATCATTGGGAATGATGTCCCTACTTGGAAATCTTACGTAGATTGACTAGGGAATTGATTTTCAAAATGATAGACTTAGGCAAATCAACCTATGAAGATAGATCAAAATGGTTGTGCGGATTAGGTCACAATACATAAATTGACAAAGGTGTTGAAATGGTTCAACATATAAGAATATGGATTCTTACCTATGTCAAGTGGAATTAGTCTTTCGAAGGCTAATTGTCCTTCCACTGAGATTGAGAAAGGACCGTATGAATGAGATTCACGAGATACACCATGATATGTACTTGGCCAGACATGTCATATAGTATGACACATAGATACCAGTCATATCCGGTGAGATTCAGTGTATAATTGTCAAGAAAATCCTTTAGTACTTGAGAAGCACTAAGGATGAGTTCTTGATATATGAAGGATAGGAAGAGCTCACTGTAAGGGGTTAGAGTGATGCGAAATTCCAATCCAACAAAGAAGATTTCAGATTATAGCCAAGTTTTGTGTTTATCCTTGATGAAGGAACTGTGAGCTGGAAGGGGTTCCAGGCAAGATTCAGTTGTCGGTTCTACCATAGAGGACTAGTATATTACTGCATGGGATGCACTTAATCAGAGTATTCAATCTCAATCAAATTGTTGATTGAGGAATTCTGAATATCTGCAAGGTACCAGCAGATACCTCACCTACCGTGCCCCTACGCAGTGTAAGCATGGAGGGCCACACTAGATCAATAGGCATATGATGCAGGAGACTGACTCTAGTGCAAGTGGGAGACTGTTGGAATTGTGCCCTAGAGGCAATCAATTCACTGTGACAAATTTATGGATTTACGATTCATTATGTTATCGATATAGATTTATGTTAACATGAATGAAGTCCTTAGAATAAAAATTTTATATTCTTAAATATCCCTAGTCGATTATATTGATTAACAGGACAATAAACTATAGACTAGTATGGGGTTTGGATTGATATGGAGATATCATGATCCAACACATGGGTATGCATTAGGTGTAATAGCATACTAGATTGACCCATCTCCGTGAAGGCTACATACAAGTTATGTAAAGTCGTAAGTGCTTCTCGCGGTGACAACGGTATTTTCATCCTTAGAATTGAAGTCACTAGATGTTCTAGTTGTGGAATATTGTATTTTGGTAGCGGCAAACGGTACACCGTGATTGGGTAGTCATAAAGGCGCATATTGGACACAATAGGAAGCAAGCATATATATATTGTAGTGACGTAGATAGAATTTGTCCCTCCCACATAACGTTAGCAAATATCCACGGCCACTCGAGGGATGGTGCTTATAGAATGTATGGCCGACTCAGATAAATCAATATAAGATATTGATGTTATTAGCTTGGATAAGACTATTTCCAGTATCGAGAAACTATGGATGGATATACGAGTGTGACTTGTATGTCTCGTGTCCAATCCGGATATAGAGACAAAGGGATGAGGCAATACCTGCACAAGGTTTGTCGGATGACTATTTCTATTAGTTGGGTAGCGTGGATGTCTTGCTAGAGGCCACTCCATGTTAGTAATTGTTTGAATTCGTTCCCTAGAGGCAATCTTTATTTATTATGAATAATGTTTGGCTAGAACATTCATTTATTATTTATTGTGATATTTAATAAATGAAGTCCTTAGATACAATGTGTTGTTTATCTTAAATATCCCTAGTCCATTATATTGATTAATAGGACGATCAACTATATACTAGTATGTGTGTAGATTGATATGGAGAAATCAAAGTCTAACACATGGGTATGCATTAGGAGTAATGGCATACTGGATTGACCCACAACGAGAAGGATGCATTAGATTATGTCAAAGTCACAATCGCTTCTCGTAGTGCTAATGATATTGTAATCCTTGGACTTGAAGTCACTAGATACTCTAGTTGTGGAATATCATGCTATGATATTATCTTCCCACATAAGCATATTCCCAGGATCGAGAAACTATGGATTGGATATACGAGTGTGACTATTATGTCTCGTGTCGAATCTGGATATGGAGACATAGGGATAACAAAATATGTGAATATCGGGCACAAGGTTTGTCGGGATCACTGACTTATTTCTATTTGTTGGGTTGCATGGATGTGTTGCTAGACACAGCTCCATGTTAGTAATGAGTTACTACCAACTAATTAGAAACCTTTGGGGTCACACACCGGATTGATTAAAATTGGATATAGGTATTAATTAGTTGGGACTAATTAATAAAAGGATCATAACGCAACCACAAGCAAACTTAGTAGGAGTAGTTTGCAAGTGGTCTAATCCATGTAAGGACATGATTAGTATTGGGGACTTTATGTAGTTAATAAAGAGTTATGACTATATAAAGGAACTCTAGCTTGTTATTTCTCTTAGAGAGTCATTATTTGAGAGAATATAACAAAGCAAGAGAGAGACAGACAAGGAAGGCCGAAGCCAACCTGTCCGCCCCTCCTTGAAGCCGTCAGCCTCCTCTTGGCCACGCCTCCTCCTCAGTTTGCATGATCTTCTTCCTCCTCCTTACGTTGCTAGCACCACACGGCGAGAAGGAATCCAATCAAGAATCCAAGGTGTCGATATTCATAGATATGAGGACAATATTCTTCGTGTGATCTCCCAAACAAAGGTACACATCTTCTATGCCTTTATCATGTTATGATGACTTGCCTGTGATCCTTGGTGGGATTTGAGCAGGATAATTTTTGTTGTTCCGCTGCACAACCAGCACCAAAACTCAACAGTGGTATCATAGCCACATGTCGTAGCGCATAGCATGATCTTATTGTGTTACAATTTTCATTTTATACACCGTTTTATTCATATTACGCGAAACTGAAATTAATTGGCATATTAGATGCATATTGAATTTGAATCAAGAAAAACATGACCTAATTTAATATTGGATGTGAAAATTGGTGAGTTTGATCACATAGGATGTGAAGAATTGGGTTCTTGAAAAATTAGGGTTCTTGGGCACATAATTGAGAAAAGGGGTTTTTCAAATTATGGAAACGATTATATGGAAACAACCAAACGTGGGAAACAAGGAAGGAAGGGGAAGGAAGCTAGGGCCGAAACCCTAGCCGCAGCCCCTCCTCTTCCTTACACGCCAAGCAAGGCCGCGGCCACCTAGGGGCAGCCGGCCTAGGGTCGGGCCGGGGTGGCGTGCGGCGGTCCATGGGTTCGGCCTAGGTCTAGGTTGGAACTCTTGGAACGTTGTGACCCTAATTACCCAGTTTCAACTAAAATTGAACAAGCGCGTTAAAATTTGGTTTTAACTGTATTATGTGCTTTGTTGCATGGTGGATGGATATGGCCTAGGTTGTGGATGTTTATTTTGTGGTTTGGTTTACGGCCTGCGAACTGATCAAATTAATGTAATAGTTAGTTAATTTTATGGCCTGCGAGCTGATCATCTTCTCAACATGTGAGGTTTTATTTTATTTATTTATTTATTTATTTATTTATTTATTTATTTATTTATTTATTTATTTATTTATTTATTTATTTATTTATTTATTTATTTATTCTAGATGTTAGGCTAGAATTAGAATATTTAGGTGATAGCCAAGAGCATGGAGAAGAAGACCGGAGGACCAAGAAGCCACAAAGACGATGAGGACTCTCATCCTTGGCGCGCGGCTATGGTGGAGCACATAGAGATGAGCTTGTCACTTTAGGGCATCTAGATATTATCATTGACTTGGTAATATCTTAGTCTAGGGGCCATATCCATGCCACGTTAATTTTTCTTTTGTGAATGTTTATTATTTTTGTCATGTTACTTATCTTTTGTGTGTATGTGTGATACAAGCAAAACGTTAACAAGATAATAATAAACAAGTTTGATCTTTTATTGTGGATTGCCCAATCCAAATAAGTAGATCATGTTGATAAGATCAACCGAACAATTAGATAACAACTATTGAACTCCTCAATAGAAATATTACGTTTTGCCTTCTCTTGCCTAAACACCCTTCATGATCAAGGTCTATTAAATTCGGGCTTGCCAAAGTAAGGCGTTTTAATTCACCTTGATGTGTTGCAGATGACACAAGCAAGTAATGTGTGATTGTTGAAGCAAGGGGTTGGACACAACTGGGCAAAGTCCATTAGATTGATGAGCCTAGAGGCATGAAAATTAGGTGTTATCTAAAGGATAAAGAATAAGGAATTATTCGCCTAATTGTACCAAGAGTTGCATGGGATGCAATAGGAATGGTTCCTACCTAAATTACCAATTATTGGGTGACTTGCCAAAGCAAGCTCAAGAAGAAGTGAAATATGGATCTTGGACTCACTAGAAAATAAATATGATATTTTCCGCATTAATGGTGAGGGCTATTAATCCGAGAAAAATAGTGAGAGCTATATTTAATGATCTAGCAATTGTTGAATATAGTTAAATTTTTCAAAATACTAAAATTGCACATTTCTCGTTTTTGTAGAATTTCAATGGCAAACAATCACGCATCGAATTCATCCCTGCGATATGTCCTTGAGAAGGACAAACTGTCTGGAACAAATTTCCTTGACTGTTGCAGAAACTTAAGGATCCTCCTTAAGCAAGAAAAGAAACTGTACGTCGTACACAATCCTATTACAGAACCACCCCAAGATGAGTCTGTTCTAGCTACCATGAGAGCACATCAGAAACATGTGGATGATTCTAATGATGTGTCTTGTCTCATGCTTTGCACCATGACCTCGGAGCTTCAGAAGCAACACGAGAACATGGAAGCCTACGATATGATCGAACACTTGAAACAATTGTTTCAGGAACATGCAAAGACATGAGCGGTATGAAGTTTCCAAAGCTCTGTTCAAGATCAATCTCGCTGAAGGGAACCAGTTGGGCCTCATGTAATCCGAATGATCGGGTACATAGAGAACCTCACAAGACTGGGGTTCCCACTCGGCCAAGAGTTGGCTACTGATCATGTCTTGCAATCGTTGTCTGACAGTTATAATCAGTTCATCATGAACTGTAACATGAATGAGATCAGTAAAGCTCTGCCCGATTTGATGAACATGCTATGGACAGCTGAACAAAGCATCAATAAAGGAAAGGGAAAGGCCATACTGATGGTGAATAAGAGGAAGGGAAAGGGATTTGCCTCTACTTATAAAAGAAAGAGCAAGAAAGTTGCAAAGTCCAAAGAAGCCCTAAAGCCTAGTCGGGGCGTGGCTAAAGGTGGTCGTCACTATTGTAGCCAGCCGGGTCATTGAAGGAGGAATTGCCCCAAGTATCTGGAGGATAAGAAGCTTGGAATAGTGATTCCACCACCACCAGGTATTTTTGTTATTGACGTCAATCTTTCTATTTCTTCATCTTGGGTATTGGATACTGGATGTGGATCTCACATTTGTCAAAATGTGCAGGATTTGAAAAGAAGTAGAAGATTGGCTAAAGGGGAGATAGAATTGCGCGTTGGGAATGGAGCAAGAGTTGCTGCATTAGCGATAGGCGTTTATGATCTATCTTTTCCTTCTGGACTTATTTTAGAATTGGACAATTGCTATTATGTTCCTGCTATGAGCAGAAATATTATTTTCGTTTCTTGTTTGGCTGAGAAGGGTTTTTCTATATCAATAAAGGACAAGTGTTTCTCCATTTATTTTATAGTATGCACTATTGTAGTGCCCATTTGGCTAATGGATTGTATATCATTGATCTAAATAATTCCATCTATAACATAAATACTAAAATGATTAAAACTAATCATTTAAATCCTACATATCTATGACACTGTCGTTTAGGCCATATAAACGAGAAACGCATTTCTAGACTCCATAAGGATGGATTTCTAAACTCATTTGATTTGGAGTCATATGAGACATGCGAGTCTTGTTTATTAGGAAAAATGACAAAGTCCCATTTCAATAAGAAATGTGAGCGGACTTGTGAGTTACTGGCACTCATACATACTGATGTGTGTGGGCGTTTCCCACGCCTGCCAGAGGTGGTTACACCTAATTCATTATGTTTATTGATGACTTCAGTAGATATGAATTTGTATACCTTATGAAGGCCAAATCCGAATCCTTTGAATTGTTCAAGGAATTCAAGAATGAAGTAGAGAAGCAACTTGGTAAAAGTATTAAAGCTTTGCGATCAGATCGTGGAGGAGAATAGTTGAGGCAAGAGTTTGACGAATATCTTAGAGAGTGTGGGATAGTATCCCAACTCACTCTACCCGGAACGCCACAATGGAATGGCGTGTTCGAGAGGAGGATTTGCACACTATTGGATATGGTGCGGTCTATGATGTGTCAAACGAATCTTCCAATATTATTTTGGGGACATGCTCTATTGACAACAACTTTAACCATTAACCGTGTTCCATCCAAATCAGTCATGAAGACACCATATGAGATATGGACTGGGAAGTGTCCCATAGTGTCGTTTATGAAGATTTGGGGTTGCGATAGTAAAGCATTTACAAACAGACAAGCTCGGACCCAAAGTGGATAAGTGTAAGTTTGTGGGATATCCTAAGGAAACAAAATGATATTATTTATAAAATCCAACCAAGAACAAAGTGTTTGTAGCTCGGACCGGCGTGTTTCTAGAAAGAGAATTTGTCTATAAAGAAGCAAGTGGGAGGACTGTAGAAATTGAAGAAATTCAAGAACTACAAACCACTGAACCGATGATGGAGCATGAACAGGCAGGTAACACAGGAACTCCGTAGGTCAGGTAGGGTACGTCATGAGCCAGATAGGTACGGACTTCTGGCGACTGATTCCGATGACATACCACTCATGGATGATGAGCCTGCGACCTACGAGGAGGCCATGAAAGGTCCAGACTCCAAGAAGTGGCTAGAAGCCATGAGATCCGAAATGGATTCCATGTATAGCAACAAAGTATGGAATTTGTGGAACCACCTGAAGGGGCTCGACCCATAGGATGCAAGTGGATCTTCCAGAAGAAGACTGACGTGGATAACAAGGTAGTTGCCTACAATGGGCAATTGGTGGCTAAAGATTATAGACAGATTCATGGTATTCTCTATGATGAGACCTTTATGCCAGTCGCCATGACTAAATCCATTTGAATCCTACTTGCTTTTGCAGCTTACTATGACTATGAGATTTGGCAAATGGATGTAAAAACAACGTTCCTTTATGAGAACCTCCTCGAGGATGTGTATATGACACAACCGGAGGGTTTTGAGGATCTAGTGAATGCCAATAAAGTCTGTAAGCTACAAGGATCCATTTATGGATTAAATCAAGCTTCTAGGAGTTGGAATCGACGTTTTGATGACGCAGTCAAAGAGTTTGACTTTATCAAGAACAAAGATGAGCCCTGTGTTTACAAGAAGGTTAGTGGGAGCTCTGTTGTGTTTCTGGTCTTGTATGTGGATGACATACTACTCATTGGAAATGACATTCATACTTTGCAATCTGTTAAAGATTGGCTAGGAAAGCGTTTCGCAATGAAGGACTTAGGGGACACATCTTATATACTTGGAATCAAGATCTATAAGGATAGATCTAGAAAGCTGCTCGTCCTAAGCCAAAGTACATATATAGACAAGGTGTTGAAACAGTTCAACATGCAAGATTCCGAGAAGGGATTCTTGCCCATGTTGCATGGAGTCACTCTTTCTAAGACTGACTGTCCTTCCAATTATATTGAGAAGGACCGCATGAGTAGGATACCCTATGCTTCGGCCATATGATCCATCATGTACGCCATGTTGTGTACTAGACCAGACGTATCATACGCGTTAAGTATGGTAAGCAGATATCAGTCAAGTACTTGAGAAGAACTAAGGATGTGTTCTTGATATTTGGAGGTAAGGAAGAGCTTCATGTAATTGGTTACACTGATGCAAGCTTCCAAACCGACAAAGATGACTACAGATCGCAGTCGGGGTACGTGTTCTGTCTGAATGGAGGAGCTGTGAGCTGGAGAATTTCCAAGCAAGGGACAATTGCTGATTCTACAACTGAAGCTGAGTATATTGCTGCTGCGGAAGCAGCGAAAGAGGCAGTTTGGATAAATAAGTTTATCACTGAGATCGATGTGGTCCCAAGCATTGTGGATCCTATGACGTTGTACTGTGAAAACTCTGGAGCGATCGCACAAGCCAAGGAACCAAGATCACACCATAAATCGAAGCAGATACTTAGGAGATTCCATCTCATTCGTGATATGATCGATAGAGGAGATGTGAAGATGTGCAAGATTCCAATAGATGACAATCATTCAGATCCGCTCACAAAGCCCCTTGCATAGCGAAATCATGAAGGGCACACTAGATCTATAGGCATACGAGACGAGCCATATTGGCTCTAGTGCAAGTGGGATACTGTTGGAATAGGTGCTCTAGAAGCAATCTATATTTAGTATGAACAATGTTTGATAGAACATTCATTTATTATTTATTGGGATATTTAATATAATGAAGTCCTTAGATACAATGTGTTGTTTATCTTAAATATCCCTAGTCCATTATATTGATTAATAGGACGATCAACTATAGGCTAGTATGTGTGTATATGGATATGGAGATATCAAAGTCTAACACATGGGTATGCATTAGGAGTATTGGCATACTAGATTGACCCAGAACGAGAAGGATGCATTCGATTATGTCAAAGTCACAATCGCTTCTCGTAGTGCTAATGATATTGTAATCCTTAGACTTGAGATCACTAGATACTCTAGTTGTGCAATATCATGCGTTGATATTATCAACCGTTGCGCCTTAACCGGGTAACTGTAAAGATAGTTATCGGGCATGATAGGAAGCAAGCTTAGAGATCGTAGTGACGTAGAGAGGATTTGTCCCTCCCATATAATGGGAGCAAATATCCATTGGCCACTCGAGAGATGGTGCTTATTGAATGTCTGGCCAGACTAAGATAAATCAATATGGAGATATTGATGTTATCTTCTCACATAAGCATATTCCCAGGATCGAGAAACTATTGATTAGATATACGAGTGCGACTATTATGCCTCGTGTCCAATCCGGATACTAAGACAAAGGGATAACAAAATATGTGAATATTGGGCACAAGGTGTGTCAAGATCACTGACTTATTTCTGTTAGTTAGGTTGCATGGGTGTGTTGCTAGACACCGCTCCATGTTAGTAATGAGTTACTACCAACTAATTAGAAACCTATGGCGTCACACACCGGATGGATTAACATTGGATATAGGTATCAATTAGTTGGACTAATTAATACAAGGATTATAACGCAACCACAAGCAAACTTAGTAGGACTAATTTGCAAGTAGTCTAATCCATGTAAGGACATGATTGTAGTTAATAAAGAGTTATGACTATGTAAAGGAGCTCTAGCTTGTTATTTCTCAAAGAGAGGCATTATTTGAGAGAACATAACAAATCAAGAGAGAGACAGACAAGGAAGGCCGAAGCCAACCCGTCTGCCCCTCCTTGGTGCCGTCGGCCTCCTCTTGGCTGCGCCTCCTCCTCGGTTTGCATGATCTTCTTCCTCCTTTTCCCGTTGCTAGCACTACACGGCGATAAGGAATTCAATTAAGAATCCAAGGTGTGGATATTCATAGAGACGAGGACAATATTCTTCGTGTGATCTCCAAAACTAAGGTACACATCTTCTATGACTTTATCATGTTATGATGGATTTCCTGTGATCCTTGGTGGGATTTGAGAAGGATAATTTTTTTTTTATTCCGCTGCGTAACCTACATCAAAACCCAGCAGTAACTATTACTACCAACTAAGTAGAAACCTATGGGGTCACACTCCCTATGCATTAGACCGGTCTTGGGAATTAATTAATATGATTAATTGAATTGAAGGATCATTACGTAACTACTAGCAAGCTTAGTAGGACTAATTTGCAAGAGGGACTAATCAGTGTATGCACATGATTAGTAGAGGGACTAATACTTAATTCACAAGGAGTTGTTGGAATATATAAAGGGCACTCCTATATTTTTTTTCCTACTCTAATTATCATAACATACTTTGAGTAGGAGAAGAAAAAGCAAGGAGAGAGACAAAACACTAGAGAGGGCCGAACCCCCTTAGTGTCGCCCCTACCCTTCGGCCTCAAGGAGGTTCTGTCCCCTCATTTTGCTCTGGTTCGCGTGATTTTCTTCTTCGTCCTCCTTCCCCAGCTAGCACAAAAGTTCCTGGAGGATCCATATTTAATCCTAGGCGTGGACTAGCCATATAGACCTGAATACTTTTTCACGAGTGAAGTCATCACAGGAGAACCACAAGGTATTATGATACTCAATCCCTTACTATCGTTATGTAGTCTCTTCCTCTAATTCTTGCAGGGTATTGAACGGATCAATTATTGTTTATTATTTTGCGTATCCGTTATCAAAACCCTACAGTGGTATCAGGGCCACAAGTCATAGAGCATAACGTAGTTTATGTGTTACGGTTTTGTTGTTTTACACTTTAATTGTTGTTTATTGCGTAAAACGGACAAATTGAGCATATTAGATGCAAATTGAATATGATTCAACCAAAAAGGATCTATCCTTACATGTGATGTGAATCATTAGTGAGTTTGGATCACATAGGATGTGAATTTTGGATCTTGTTGGCTAGGGTTACAGAACATGCTTGGAAAAGGGGTTTTTTTTTTCAAGTATGTAAACAACTAAACTTGGGCAACAAGGAGTACGGGTTATTTTGGAAACATTTCCCACAAGGATGATCGGACCTCATTGGGACAGCCCCCTTCCTTGCCTCCCCAGACACCACACGGCCTAGGGATGAACCAGGCTAGGCGCGCGCGGGTTGACTGTGCGGCCTAGGGCCGGTCAGCCCCTAGGGATTTTGGCAGTCCTTTAGGGTTTTGTCCAAGTCAGGTGAGCCCTATTGGACTGTTTTTGACCCTAGCACATCTAAAATCAATTAAAATTGACCAAGCGCATTAAAATTGGATTTTAACTGTTTATGTGCTATTTGCATGGTGACTGGATATGGCCATAGGTTGTGGTGTGTTGTGCATGTTTTAATTTTGTGGTTTGGTTTACGACCTGCGTGCTGATCAAATTAATGTAATAGTTAATTAGGTTTTACAGCCTACGAGCCGTTCTTCTTGTCATCTTGTGAGACATTTCTATTTAGTATAGATGCTAGCTAGTATTAGATATAATAAATAATAGTCAAGACATGGAGAATAAGTCCAAAGAATCACAAGTTGGAGCATTCCACAAGCCAAGGCGTATGGAGGAATCCACAAAGCTATGGAGTATGGACTAAAAGATGGAGGGACATGGAGATGAGCTTGCTATTTTAGGGTTCATAGATATTCTCATTGGCTTGGGAATATCTTAGTCTAGAGGCCATATCCATATCACGTTAATTTTTCTTTTGTGGTTGTTTATTTTATTGTCTTATTATTTATTGTTGGTGTATGGTTGATGTAGGAAAAATTGATAATAAGATAATTAACAAAACGAATCTTTTATTTTGGGATTGCCAACCCAAATAAATAGATCAGTTGATATGGATCAACAAAAATATTAAAATTGAAAGAAAAATTCCTCAATATAAATAATGTTTGCCTTCTTGTTACTTAAACACTCATCATGATCATGATTATCAAGCTCGTGCGTGCCAAAGCAAGGCGACTTGGTTTGTCATGGTTGTGTTGCTATGGCACAAGCAAGTAATGTGAAATTGTTTAAGTAAGAGGTTGGACGCAACTAGGTGATTTTAACAAGATTAAAAGCCTAGAGGCAACCAATTGGGATTATCCATGGGATGGATAAATAAAGATTTATTTTCCCAACTAAACCAAGGATTGCATAAGAATGCAATTGGAATTGTTCATACCTAAATAACTAATTTTGGGTGACTTGCCAAAGCAAACTCAAAAGATGAAATGTAGATCTTGGCACCCACTAGAAATATAATGATATTTTCCGCATTAATATTGAGTGTTATTAATCCGAGAAAAATACTGGGAGCTATATTTAATAATCTAGCCATTATTAAATATAGTTATTTGTTCACAAAATACTAAAACTTCTATATTTTTCATTTTGTAGAATTCCAATGGCTAACAACTCATCTAGTTCATCACATTCCCTACGCTCTGTCCTTGAGAAGAACAAGCTTTCTGGAACAAACTTGCTAGATTGGTATAGGAACTTGAGAATCGTTCTCAAGCAGGAAAAGAAACTATACACTCAGGAGGAGGAAGTTCCTCAGGCTCCAGAGAACAATACTGCTGCAGCCCTAAAGGCGCATCAAAAATTCATTTATGATGCTAATGATGCGGCCTGCGTGATGCTTTGCACCTTGTCTTCTGAGCTCCAAAAGCAACATTAGAACATGGCTGCATTTGATATGATCGTCCACTTGAAGCAGCTCGTCCAAGAGCTGGCTAGGGTTGAGAGGTATGAAGTCTCCAAGGCATTTAATCAAATGTCATCTGTCAAAAGGAAACCCAGTGGACCTCATGAACTCTGAATGATTAGGTACTTGGAGAATCTCGATAGACTAGGGTTTCTAGTAGATCAAGAGTTGGCCACATATCTCGTTTTTCAATCATTGCCTGAGAGTTATGGACAGTTCATGAACTATAACATGAACGAGATTGTGAAACCTCTGCCAGATCTACTCAATATGTTGAGGACAGCTTGACAAAGGATCAACAAAGGGAAAGGGAAATCCATAATGATGGTGCATAAAGGGAAAGGAAAAAGGTTTGCTTCTACCTGCAAAGGAAAAGGTAAGTCAGTTTCTAAATCCAAGGAAGTTGTTCTTAAGCCTGTTGGTGGAGTTGCCAAGGGCGTGACTAAGGGTGATTGTGACTACTGTAGTCAGCCTGTACACTGGAAGAGGAACTTGCCAAAGTATCTGGAGGATAAAAGGCTTGGAATAGTGATTCCACCACCACCAGGTATTTTTTTTTTATATATGTCAATTTAACTTGCTCTTAATCTTGGGTATTGGATACTGGATGTGGACCTCACATTTGTCGAAATGTGCATGATCTAAAGAAAATTAGAAGATTGGCTAAAGGGGAGATAGATCTGTGCGTTGGGAATGGAGCAAAGGTTTATGCATTGGCTGTAGGATGTATGAGCTGTCTCTACCATCAGGATTAGTTTTAGAATTAAGTAATTGCTATTTTGTGCCTGCTATGAGCAGAAAAATTATTTCTATTTCTTGTTTGGCGAGGAAGGTTTTACTATTTCAATAAAGGACAATTGTTGCTCCATTTTTTTTGATATTATTCACTATTATAGTGTGCAATTATTTAATGGATTACATATCCTTGATCTAGATAATCCTGTCTATAACATAAATACCAAGAGGATTAAAATGAATGATTTAAATCCTGCTTATCTATGACACTGTCGTTTAGGGAACATAAACGAGAAACGTGTTTTTAGACTCCATAAGGATGGATTCCTAGATTCATTTAATTTTGAATCATATGAGACATGTGAGGCTTGTTTATTGGGAAAAACGAAAAAGTCCCCTTTGAATAAGAAAGGAGAGAGGATTAGTGAGCAATTGGAGCTCGTGCATACTGATGTGTGTGGGCCATTTACCACGCCTGCCATGGGTGGTTATGTCTAGTTCATTACGTTTACTGATATATAGACAATGTATTGAATCGGTTCAAAATGCAAGATTCCAAGAAGGGATTCTTGCCCATGTCGCATGGAATCACTTTTTTGAAGAATGATTGTCCTTCCAATGATATTGAAAAGGAACGCATGATTATGGTACCCTATGCCTCGGGCATAGGATCCATCATGTACGCCATGTTATGTACTAGGCTAGATGTGTCATACGCACTGAGTATGCCAAGAAGATATCAGTCTAATACGGGTGAGAGCCACTGTAGAGGTCAAGAACATCCCAAAGTACTTGAGAAGAACTAAGGATACATTCTTGATCCATGGAGGGGAGGAGGGGTTACACAGATGTAAGCTTCCAAACCGACATATATGATTTCAGATCGCAGTCGGGATTCGTGTATTGCCTTAATGAAGGAGCTGTGAGCAGGAAGAGTTCCAATCAAGAGACAGTTGCTGATTCTACAACTGAGGCTGAGTATATTGCTGCGAGTGGCGCAACAAAGGAAGCTGTTTGGATTAATAAGTTCATCACTGAGCTTGGTGTGGTTCCTAGTATTGTGGATCCTATAGAATTGTATTGTGACAACACTGGGCAATCGCACAATCACACCAGAACTCTAAACATGTACTCAGGAGGTTCCATCGTATTCGAGATATCATCAATAGAGGAGATGTGAAGATATGCAAGATTTCTACGGATGAGAATCTGTCATATCAGCTTACGAAGCCGCTTGCTCAGCGCAAGCATGAAGGGCACAGTAGATCTATGGGCATACGGGATGCGCCAGACTGGCTCTAGTGTAAGTGGGAGCATGTTGCAATAGGTCCCCTAGAGATCTTTTTAATATGAACAATGTTTTTGGCTAGGAACATTCATTGTATTATTTATGGACATATTTAATATAACTAAGTCCTTAGATTGAAAATTTGTTGTTTATCTTAAATAACCCTAGTCGATTATATTGATTAACAACACGATCAACTACAGAATAGTATGGGGTTGGATTAATATGAAGATACCAACACATGGGTATGCATTAGTAATAGCATACTGGATTGACCCACAACGAGAAGGCTACATACATGTTATGTCAAGTCACAAGTGCTTCTCGTAGTGACAACGGTATTGTCATCCTTAGACTTGAAGTCACTAGATCCTTTAGTTGTGGAATATTGTGTTTTGACATCGTCAAACGCTGCACCGTAACAGGATAGTAATTAAGACGTTAGTCGGATACAATAAGGAAGCAAGCTTATAGATAGTAGTGACGTAGATAGAATTTTTCCTTCCCACATAACGGAAGCAAATATACACGACCACTCGAGGGATGGTGCTTATAGAATGTCTGGCCAGACTCAGATTAAATCAATATAAGATATTGATGTTATCTGCTTGGATAAGACTATTCTCGGGATCGAGAAATTATGGATTGGATATACGAGTGTGACTGGTATCTCTCGTGTCCAATCTGAATATAGAGACAAAGGCATGAGACAATACTTGTACAAGGTTTGTCGGATGGCTATTTCTATAATTTGGGTAGCGTGGATGTCTTGCTAGAGGCCGCTCTATGTTAGTAATTGTTACTACCAACTAAGTAGAAACCTATGCGGTCACATTCCCTATGATTAGACCGGACTTGGTAATTAATTAATATGATTAATTAAATTGAAGGATCATTAAGCAACTAATTGCAAACTTAGTAGGACTAATTTGCAAGAGGGACTAATCAATGTATGGACATGATTAGTAGAGGGACTAATATGTAGTTCACAATGAGTTGTTGGACTATATAAAGAGCACTCCTAGCTTATTTTTCCTACACTAATGCCCATAACATACTTTGAGTAGGAGAGAAAAAGTAAGGAGAGAGACAAAACACTAGAGAGGGCTGAATCCCCTAGTGCCGCCCCTACCCGTCGGCCCCAAGGAAGTGCCGCTCCCTCCTTTTGCTCCGGTTCGCGTGATTTTTCTTCTTCCTCCTCCTTCCCCAGCTAGCATAAAAGGTGTTGGAGGATCCGAATTCAATCCTAGGAGTGGACTAGCCATAGAGACGTGAATACTTTTTCACGAGTGAAGTCATCACAGGAGAACCACAAGGTATGATGATACTCAATCCCTTACTATCGTTATGTAATGTCTTCCTGTGATCCTTGGAGGGTCTTGAACATATTAATTATTGTTTATTCCGCTGCGTATCCATTATCAAAACTCTACAAAATCTTCCCAGGCAAATACATTGTTTGTATTACTTCATACAAGATGCACAAAAATGTTTCTGCAATTTGCACCCAACAGATAATTTGAAATGCTAGGAAACAACATCACATACGATATTCGGTTATTAGTGCCGTACACCATATGGCAGCACATATAAAGCTCAAAGTGTTCAGCTTTCACTTTCTATTACAAACTTATCATCTTTACATATATTCCTCTCATCTATTCCAAACATATCATCCTAACATCATACAAACTGATCATCTCTAATCTTGCGCAATACTCATACCCAATCCTTTACTAAAACGAACGCAGTTACAACACGAAGTTCAAGTCAAAGGCACACCGTGCGCAACATATGTGATGTTATTGATGGGATATTTGATTAAAAAATTAGTCGCATCTAGAATTATGTTATGGTTCAAATAAATTTATAGAATATTTTTTATTAAAATATATATTATGTATGTTGTATATAGATAATATAGTACAAAGTGCGGTAAGCCCGGAACGGATCGCTGTTCCATC
This sequence comes from Linanthus parryae, assembly GCA_023055425.1. Classification (NCBI taxonomy): domain Eukaryota; kingdom Viridiplantae; phylum Streptophyta; class Magnoliopsida; order Ericales; family Polemoniaceae; genus Linanthus; species Linanthus parryae. Next base: position 78,291,449 of record JALGPY010000007.1, on the reverse strand, counting down.
CGAATCCCGAATCGTTCCCTCCCACTAATACAAAACGGAACGACGACTGGAACGGAATTTACAATTATGATTGGAACACGTCGACGCATTCACTGCTTATAACCCACAAAGGGCCCGCGGAAACGGAGAATAACCCCCTGAAAGCCGACGAGAAACTAGAGAAGAATCTTGCGGAAGGTCGCTTGGAAACCTCGCCGTCGAACCGCCCTCGTCGAAACCCTAGATCGCCCTCAGAATCTCATAAAATTTGGGAGCCTTTATTTACACAGTGACTTCTATGTCAACTGGTAAAACCTAATTGTAATCTTACCCTTTCATTTTTTTAAATTTCTTTCTCTTTCTTTTTTTCAGAGTAAAACTTTTTCTTCTCTTTTAACTAATAATCATTCAATTAAAAAAAAAAAACTAAAAATCGTTCTAGTATGTTATTTTTCTTATGTGAAAAATCTTATCGTTTTCATAATCTTAGAAAACTGTTATTCCTAATTAGATTGCCAAATAAAAATTAAGGTTTCTCCTTTTCTTATTGAAGTTGATTTGGGTTTACATAATTTTATTATGATTGTCAACGGGTATAAATTATATGGGTAAAACATAAAATGTAAATACAGGGAGAATGTGAAATGATTTAACGGTACAATGGTAATTTGAGTAGGTATGCGTACTATCGTTGCAACAAAATTAAAATTTAGGTAATGTTGATGCTGAAATAAAAAATATGGGTATTAAACTGTAACAGTAAAAGTGAAAAGATGGATACGACTGGTGTAATTTTTCCTTTAATGAAACTACAATCTTTTCTAAAAAAAGTCATACTCTGATGCTCGGTCCCCAAATAGTTTAAACATGAGTCGTTTGTTTTGTTATTATGCTTACAGGAACACGGGCAAATTGTCCCCGATCCCCTTTGTCTACAACTGTCAACATGTATAAATTATAAGGGTAAAACATAATAAGATCTAATATAGGGAGAATGTGAAATACTTTAACGGTACCATGGTCATTTGAGTAGGTATGAATACTATTTTTTGCAACAAAATCAAAATTTAGGTAATGCAAGTGGTGAAATAAAAAATGTGGGTATCAAACTGTAGCAGTAAAAGTGAAAAGATTAATACAACTGGTGCAATTTTGTTTTTAATCGAACACAATCTTTCCTAGAAAAGTCACCATCACTCTTTTGTTTTGGCAACTTTCCCCTTCCTACGAATTTTCATAAACTTGCAAGTACACTGAAGAGAGTATTAAAGCTCCCAAAATAAGGATTCCTCCTCAGGTTTATTATGGGTCAAACGAAACATTCATTAAACAGAACCCACTAATTACTTGAGCCCCAATTAAAATAAACAATCACCGTCTTATCAAAAATAAAATAAAATAGGACAATCACCGTTCAAATCAATTTATATATGGAAACACCCATACGATCTCCTTCGGTATCAATCTCCTTCCCTACTCTCTCTCTCTCTCTCAACAATTAGTAGCACGCGTTAGAAGTCTTCTTCTCCTGCCGATCTGAACTGATTCGCAGCAACAATGGAGGCATTACCCTTCACAATCAGCAGCAATTACAACAACAGTTACTCGCAACATCTCAAGAACCCTAATCAGACAAAACGCCCACGAGAACCAGTACCTTATTATTACGACGACGATGACGAGGATGATTTCTGTATAATTCTTAACTCTCTCAGACCAAGCTGCTTACCCATTACTACTGCTGGTTCTTCCTTGAAGATGGTTGCTGGTTCGATGTACCTCCCAAAAGAAGACACGGAGAGGCCCCTGGGAGAAGATAGCCACTTTGTTAGTATGGGAAAACAGACTTTTGGAGTTGCAGATGGCGTGGGCGGCTGGAGGAAGAAGGGCATTGACGCAGGGGAGTATGCCCGGGAGTTGATGTCTAATTGCCTTATCGCTCTCGACCAGCATCGTCGTCAGGTGGATCCAATACAAGTTCTACAACTAGCTTACGATAACACAACTGCGCAAGGGTCATCAACTGCTTGTTTGGTTACTCTCTGCGGTCAGACCCTTCGAGCAGTCAATGTAGGAGACAGTGGATTCATGATATTCAGGCGCGGCAGAGTCGTCTACCTATCGCCGACGCAGCAATGGAGTTTCAATTGCCCTTATCAGTTGGGTGTTACCAAAGACAACCCTGGAATTGCACAAGAGTTGGAAGTTGAAGTCGAGGTTGGGGACGTGATTGTGGCCGGTACAGATGGTCTGTTGGACAATATGTTTGCGTCTGAGATTGAAGAAATCATCGGCCAAGGTATAAGACAATATGGACCTGAGGAGTTGGCCTTGTTCATAGCAAATCTTGCATTGTACAACTCATTCGACAAGATTGCAGACACTCCCTTTTCCTTGAATGCAAGGGACGCAGGATTCGAACACAGTGGGGGTAAAGTGGACGACATCACTGTCATTGTCGCCTTCATATGCAGAGAAACCTGACTACCACAAGGACTGCCCGCAGCTGCAGTTTCACAAAATCAACCTAGTATGTCTTTTGTTCTGTTCCAACGCGCTTGTAATCTGATGTTGGTGTATATCTGAGAGAATATCATAGCCTGTATAAATACATTTTCCGATTTATTCTTATTTTTTAAACTTGAGTTTATTGTGAAGTCTGCTAATACAAATGATATAGTACAGTGAGCCTCCAAACCATAGAAGAACATGTTCAGCATCCACTTAAAAGAGACAAATTTCAAGGAAGCCTAATAAGAAACCTTAACACAAATGAAGAGTTCTCAAGGTCCTAAATTAAGTACTCGGTATAGAAGCCAGAGGCAAAAAAAAAAAAAAAGACATCTGACATGAACCACAGTTATAATTGAATGAATGTTACGAAATCTCTGCCCGATTACTACAGAGAAGAGCCTGCAAGTAAGCCGGAACTCTTTTGGGGAGCAACTAATTTCGTTGTTATTGCGATGTATTAAAGAGACCTTTCTCTGATAAGATAATTTACATTTACTAGGGAATTCATTGCAATATGCTCAAAAGCGATCAAGTTCTTACCATAAATGTTTCGTAAAGTGTCACAAAATAAAAGATATTTATTCGCTTATTTTCTTTTTTCTCTAATTGTGTGTTTTCTTCTTCCAAAAAGGTATGTCGAATATACAGGAACATATAGCTCAATCTTAACATTTTGAAAAAATTGATGTAGAACTTAATATCCCCCTTTCTCCTCTTGTTGCTGGCAGACGAGCAAGCTTAATTTACCCTCCACTAACCTTTATAGCCGCTCAGTAGTCCACCTATCCATTTTTGGATGGAATTTTCCTTTAATTTTGCATTCTTTGGGCATCCAGCCCCCCGATTTGCAGTTTATACACGAATCACAATGAAATCTCTCTGCATAGCCCATTAAAGGAAGCTCCAGCAATATAGATTATAGAATACAGATTAGCATGTAATGCCAAGTATAAAAAGAAAACGTACTTCTTCCATACCAATTCGGCCTCCAACCTACCTATGTTACTATAAAGATACCTGAAACTGAATTGCAGCGATGGCCTTATTTGCAAACTGTCCGACATATGGGAAAATCCCATGGGCCTTTTCAAACTTCTTAACCCCTTCTTGGCCATTCGGGCACTTGGAATGAAATAATGTTAACAGACCAAATATATATATGAAGAAATAGCATCAGTGTTGAGAATATGAGAGAAGTATAATCTTTTATTCAAAGTAAAATAATGTACCAGACGTCCTATTTATAGGCTATACAAGAAGTGAAAAATATCATTGGCGTAGCGTGGTGCTAAAACCTTAAAGCTCTGTTATCACGATTGCAACCGCACCTACTTCAGCTGGTTCACTTATCACCGCCATGAATGCCTTTAAGATCCAAACAAGTTCCGTTGTAATACCTCAACCCTCCTTTGTCGAGCATCCTGCGGCTCAATATTGCACACAAGTACCTTTAGCTCTTCTGTTTTTGGTCCGTGTTTAGGCTACTATAACTTTAGCTGTCAAAGACCCAGAACTCGAGCAATGTGGACGCCAGCGTGGACACCAGAGGTAGTTCACCAAGAACCAAGCCCAGGAGTGCGAGGACGAGTGTCATATTTACTATAAAGAGAAGACGACAGAGCAAGAAAGAAGAGGAGCAACACCAACAAGAAGGGTATGAGGAAGAGAACCAGCCCTATGTTTTCCAGGATCAACACTTCGCTACCGATGTGAGAAACCATATGGGTCTTTCGGCTTCTGCTCAATTTACCGTAAGTCAAAGCTTCTCAAATGAATTGAGAGTTACCAGTGTTAGAAACTATTCCTCAATCCGAATTCCTGCCGCAACGGAAGCAAAAACTACGCCACACAATCACATATTCAACACACACAATTTAGGAGAAGAAAAACGACAACACAAGAATTGAGCAGAAGCCGAAAAGAGAAGAGGACAGATCAAGAAAGAAGAGGAGCAATACCAAAAAGAAGGGTATGAGGAAGAGAACCAGCCCTATGTTTTCCAGGATCAACACTTCGCTACCGATGTGAGAAACCATATGGGTCTTTCGGCTTCTGCTCAATTTACCGTAAGTCGAAGCTTCTCAAATGAATTGAGAGTTACCAGTGTTAGAAATTATTCGTCAATCCGAATTCCCGCCGCAACGGAAGCAAAAACTAAGCCACACAATCACATATTTCAACACACACAATTTAGGAGAATAAAAACGACAACACAAGAATTAACGTGGTTCGGCAAAACCGCCTACATCCACGGGAGGAGGAGAATTTCACTATATAAATGAGAGAATACATCGTAGGGGAGAGACAGCCCAATCCGCGGACTACGTCAACGCGGTACTCTCATCCTCATGACCTACAATCATGAAACTCTAACCTCACACATCCGCTCTGTTGTAACATAACTCCTTTTTCAGAGCTCCGTTACCAGTTTGTTATAACCTGCGGGTATTCGAGCAAGATTGACGAGACGAAACAAGAACGAGACAGATATTTAACGTGGTTCACTAACGAATTCGTAACGAACCCGCTAGCTAATCCACGGCCAGAACCAGATAATTTATTGAGAAGAGAACCCGATTACAATGCACGCCGTGGCAACAACGGCCACGGCGGCGACCCGAAATAACCCACCCGAACACACAAACCAAATTGAGCACTTAAGCTTCTACTAACCCGTGTGTGTTGTTTTTGTCTGTACTAAAGGATCTCTTATATAGCCACATGTGTGGCATAAAGTTTCTTGGGCACAAAGCAACAAAGCAGCGCCACAAAATTGAATGGAAACAATTCCATTCTCATGTGACCACCTTCCTTTGACTTTGACCCTTCACCCAATTCAAAATTGGAAACAAACCTTTCCAATTGATTTCCTTGCCGACTTGATTGCAAGTCAAACTTCAACACGCTCAAAGATATTCAAAGATATCTCACCATATTCTATCTAACCACTCATCTCCTCTCCTCAATTAGAACTATTGTAGAGCCGCCTATAAATACGCCACACCGACTTGCTCTCCAAGTAATCCTCATTGTACAAATAGTAGGAAATAAACTAATAAGGAATACTAGTAGATTCCAAATTCTACTAGTTTCCAAAAACAATAATTTCCTAATATTTGCAAAACACAAAATCAAGACAAAAAAACCAACAAACTCCACCTTGGCTTGAATTCTGCAACCACCCGGCAAATTCCTCAGCCATCCCGGAGCTCTCCATCGTTGAGTCGATTCCGCTGCATCCGTCATGCTCCACCTGCATGGAACACCATCGCATCTCCATGTAGATGATCTGCACGCCCTCCTAGGGCGCCGCGTCGCACCTCCAACACAAGTGCGTCCCAAAGCATGCCACTTTGGGGAGTAGTGTGGCTCCATCTCTCCACCAGCTAGCTCATCACTGAAGAGTTCATCACCAACCACGTCAAGTGCAAACGAGACTGCCTTCCTCTTCACTACTGTAGTAGTTTTCTACATCACCGTTCTCGTCACTTGAGAACCGTCTCGAACAACCTGCAACTTCTCCATAGCCTGCACTATCTCCATGCTTCAGCGTCCTCACACGTCAACCACGTGTTTCTCCACGCCAGCCCTGAGTGCTTCTGCTTGCATTGTTGCTTCTCCTGTTCGATCCTACGCCTTCACCAAGACGTCTTGCAAAGACACGGCTTTGCGGACCCGTCACGACTTACCTCTCTTCTTGCCTCGAGTTGCTCAAGAGTTATCGTCACGAACCACACACAGAGATATCAAGACGCCACCTCTGCCATGGCCTTGTCAACTGCGTCCACTGCCTCGATCTCTGCCCCTGGAGCTTCTTGTGAATTTCTTGCAATAGTTTCCCACGTCTCTGACCAGACTCCTATGCAACTGTTGCATCTCGTGCTCACAAACACACAAAGCCCATGCTTCTTGCCTATGTTGAACAGCAGCTCCACCTATCAACACACTCCCAAGCCTGCATAGGTTGCCAATCCAACGTTAAATTAGGAAAGACGCCTCTAATTGACCCCACTTGACTGGACTTGAACTTGATTGACCCTAATCGAATTCTGTCGTCTTCGATCTCCCTACCGATATCGATTGATGCCGATCTTCTCAATCTGTTCATAATCTCAAAACTCAGACCGTACCGATGAATCCGCAACGTCCAAAAACATTGGGTTAGACTCCTGACTCATCCCAATCCGATCTACAAGCACGTCGTAACTACCCAAACAAGTTTGGACCGTTGATTCCCGTCGATATGCTGCCACGTCATCACCCTGCAATCCAACTACTATTTTCAGAGTCTGACCCCACCATCGCGTCAGGAGCGTACAAAAACATAGGGTTAGACTCTTGTTCGAGCCCAAACGGACTTACAGGCAGCTTAGAACACCCAAACAAATCTGGACCACTCGTTTTGCTTCTTGGCCGCACTGGAGTACCGTGGACCTGCGGTACTGGATTACTTCTCTTGGTAGCACTCACATGCTGCCTCCTTTTCCTCCAGCAACCCACTTTTACAAACATTGGCAATGAGAATGTAATTTCACATGGCCTTGTTTTCACCGAAGTCAAAAAAGAAAAATACTATTCTTACCTTTGACTTTTGAACACATCAACTCCATGATTCACCCAATCATTCCAAACGTTACACTACCTCCAGCATAAAGCCCTTCACCCACGAACAAAATAAAAACATTCATTTTTTTCCCTTTCTTCTTTGTTCGATTTTTTTTTCACAATTCTTTTTCAATGTTTCTTCTTCGTCCTTCACTTGCGTGCTCCACCCGGATCGTAAACTAAGCTTTGATACCACTTGTTAGTAATTATTCGTCAATCCGAATTACCGCCGCAACGGAAGCAAACTAAGCCACACGATCACATATTCAACACACGCAATTTATGAGAAGAAAAACGACAACACAAGAATTTACGTGGTTCGGCAAAACCTCCTACATCCACGGGAGGAGGAGAATTTCACTATATCAATGAGGGAATACATCGTAGGGGAGAGACAACTCAATCCGTGGACTACGTCGACGCGGTACTCTCATCCTCATGACCTACAATCATGAAACTATAACCTCACACATCCGCTCACAGATATCTCAACATATTCTCTCTAACCACTCCTCTCCTCTCCTCAATTAGAACTATTGTAGAGCCGCCTATAAATAGGCCACACCGACTTTCTCTCCAAGTAGTTCTAATTTTACAAACATTAGGAAATAAACTAATAAGGAATACTAGTAGATTCCAAATTCTACTAGTTTCCAAAAACAATAGCTTCCTAATATTTCCAAAACACAGAATCAAGACAAAAAACCCAACAATCAGGCGGTGATTCTTGAAGCTAGCCCCCAATATTTTGTATTATCAAATCAGTGGGATTCAGAATGAATAGGATATATTTTTGTTGCAAATCGTAAATAACATTTGCAACTCTTATTTGTAGTGTTAGAAAATTACGTGTAGCGCCCAGTGGGGTGCACATGTAATTAGTCACAAATCCAAAGGGATTAGCTGTAGTTAGATACTAAACTTAAGGGAGTCAGCTGTAGTAAGCTGTAAGTCTGTCTATATAAGGAGATAGCCTCCTACATATTTTATTGCTGAAAAAAGCTGTGTAGAGATCATGAGCTCATCAAAGACAGTACTAGGAACCCAAGCCTCTCTCTAACTTGCGTCCATGGGTGGAACGTGGTGTGAACAAGAGCTTTCGTCCTAGTGATTCGCGCCAGACTGTTTGGAGCAAGACGGTGGTACGTGAGAACAAGCCCAACATCGATCATCCGCTGCGTAGGAGCTTAGGCGAAGAGGTAACGCGTAAATCTTCCACTTTAATTACGTCTTTAGATCTATACATGTTTAGATCTGTTCTTCCTTTAATGGTATCAGATCCCTAGGCTTGTCCTTTGCCTCGTTATGCGTACCGGAATCTGGACTGCTGTAGAAAATCGAGTTTTTGAATTTTTATAATCAAGAGGCGAATCATATATGGATGCGTAGATCTTTTCACGTCGATTTCAGAAATATAAGATTTTGTATTTTTTTTGGACCAACGTAGGAAAATATATGAATGTTTTAAGATTCAAAACTGTACTAATCTGAACTTTTTTGATCTGGTTATTAAATCGAGGTTTTTCATAGTTGTTAAAATTGGACTTTGAATACATAATCGGGATCAGGACAAAAAGACGATTCCAATTGTTTGAAAATCATCGTAAGCAGAGCAGGAGAAAGCGGCGCGTGGGACATACGCGCCACCAACGGCGTCGCCACGCTCCACATGCGTCAAAGGGCGGGCGGCGGCTACTGATGTGGAACCATGGCTGATGTGGCATGATGACGTGGCAGTTTAGTCGAACTAGGTGCTGACGTGACGTGCTACATGTCACTAAATGGATCGCCGTGTGGCACCCGGGTCAGCATGTGCTGACGTGGCAGACGACGCTGACAGCGCGTGACAGAGGCCGACGCGCCCACGAGCGGCGGCGCATGAGGGCGCGTGGCCCCTCCTCCCGCCGTCATTTTTGGTCAAATTTTTTCTGGGTACTCCAAATTAAATTTCCTATTTTCTGTGATATTTTTCATAATTTTTAAAAATATACGAAGTTTTATTAATTTCCATATTAGTTAATTTGTGTTTAGCACACTTTATGAGGCAATTAAGCGACCTTTAACACACTGTTTTGAGCTCAAATTTTTTCTGGAGACGAATATCATTTTTCCTACTGTCTACCATAGGTGGTGAGACCTTAGGAGGTTTGGAGCATAATTTGATTATTAAGAGTAATTAGATTGTTGCATATTAATTTCCAGTAATTAGAGTTTATTTTTGGAAACAAAAAAATTAGAATCTTTATTATTCTATCTTACTATTTTTTGTGGGTTGAATGGGTTTGTTTGGTGCATGGATGTGGTAAATATGTGGCTGTTTAATTTATGTTTTGGTTTTAATTTTAAATACAGCCTGCATGTTGTGCCTCTCGACGTACTCTATTGTCTTCTCTTCTCAACCAATCACCTCTCGAGAGGTTCTTCTTATATATAGAAATAAAATGGTTAGTGAAGATTGAAGATAGAAGATTCAAGAGAGGTGACCAAACCAAAAGACATGGGGCAAGGTGCATGGAGCAAATAGACGAATTCAATGACTTCCAGATTGGCGTTCTCAAGTAGGCAAGATTGCATGAAGCAAGATTCAAGATTTGCTCAAGAAGTATTCTTATTGATGTTAATGAACCTTAGGGGCCACACCCAAGCATATTTATTTATGCTTATGCTTGTTTTATGTTATAAACTGCGTGTGCTTGGATAAACTGTATAACCTCGCATGCTAAAGAACTAAAATAAAATAGCCCACATTAGTAGACATGATTAAAATTAATAAAATTTTAAGTGACGAGATTTGATTCCTAGAATTGCTACTAGTTTTTGGTGGAGCTCTTATGAGACAATATTAATTTTAATCAATTTTGGAGCTAATTAAATGCTAGTATTAATTTCCTAAGCAATGTCTCAAATCAATCGTGTCTAAATCAAAAATCTAAAGACTAATTAGTGATAAACAGCGACATGACGAGCCGTCGTACTATGTAACCATCCGTTGGACATAGTATTGTCAAACCACCTACAAGCATGGTCGCATCTGTGATGATTTATCGTCACAGCAGCACATATACATTTTCTTAAGGCTCACCAATAGTGGGAGGTAGCAGTCAAGATAATGTCGTAGAGCGTGCTGTGCTAGGGTGGGGAAATGACCTCATCGGCAAGCTCAAGACCACATTGAAAATTTAAGGATTGTAGGAATTGGCCAAAGAAGAATCTTGGATTCACTTTAGCCATTTGCGTGCACTGATTGTGAGTAGTGACTCACAAATCCCGACTTAACTAAGACTAGTGACTCGTGTCATAATAGTGAGTACTCGAGGATATCGTTTGGGATGCATGCCATTTATGATCAGGGAGTTAAAGAATGCCTGATAAAAACTATCCAATTAGTAGATAATTTAGTTGTTGCGATCTATGCCATGTTTCATGGAGTGCCATGAAGACGTGTATGACACATCTTATGAATGTAAAGATGTTTGGATATGAACAAAGTGTTGGGTTTTGACACGGATGCACAGGGGAAGAATCCAAAATAAAGTCCATTCAAAGCCCTCCATGAATCGCATATCATGCATCATACGGATGGTAAGGGATAAAAGCATTGTGTACCTTGTTTGTCTGAGTTTGTGACTTCAGGTAGAATAATGTCCACGTCTCTATGAATATCTACACCTAGGATTGCTTATGATCCTTATCATGCCTTTGTGCTAGCAACGGAAGAAGGAGGAAGAATAATTTCATGCAAAACAAGACCAAGAGGCTGCACCTCTTGTGGCCGATGGTGAGGAGGGGCGGACGGGTGAGGGCTTCGGCCCTTGCTCTGTCTCTCTATCCTTGCTTAGTTATCTCTAAATTGTGATAAAAATTATGACACACTTATGATAAATTAAGCTAGGAGTTCCCTTATATAGTTAATAAATCCTTATTAACTACATATTAGCCCCAATACTAATCAGTTCCATACACGGATTAGTCCACCTTGCAAATAGTCATACTAAGTTTGCACATTGTTGCGTATTGATCATTATATTTAATTAGTCATACTAATTAATCCCAAAGACCGGTTTAATCCACAGGGTATGTGACCCATAGGTTTCTACTTAGTTGGTAGTAACAATTACTAACAGAGAGCGGTCTCTAGCAAGACATCTATAGCACCCAACCAATAGAAATAGTCAGTAATCCGACAAACCTTGTGACCAATGTTCCGTATTGTATTATCCCTTTGTCTCCATATCCGGATTGGACACGAGACATACCAGTCACACTCGCATGTCGAATCCATAGTTTATCGATCCTGGGAATAGTCTTATCCATGTAGATAACATCAATATCCCATATTGATTTATCTGAGTTTGTCCATACATTCTATAAGCACTACCCCTCGAGTCGCCGTGGATATTTGATCCCTTATGTGGGAGGGACAAATCCTCACTACATCATTACCACCTCTAAGCTTGTTTCCTATTATGCCCGATCAAACACCTTTATTGTTACCCAGTCACAGTATAGCATTTGACGATATCAAAGTATAATATTTCAAAACTATAGTATATATTGACTTCAAGTCTAAGGACTACAATCCATTGTCACAACGAGAAGCACTTGTGACTTCAACATAATTAATGTAGCCTTCTCGTGGTGGGTCAATCTAGTATGCCATTACCCCTAATGCATACCCATATGCTAGAATTGATATCCTCATATCAATCTACTCACATACTAGTCTATAGTTGATAGTCCTGTTAATCAATATAAACGACTAGGGATATTTAAGATAAACAACAATTTTTAATCGAATGGCTTCAATTAAATAATACAATGATTATTCTAGCCAAAACAATGTTCATACTAAATAAGATTGCCTCTAGGGAATCTATTTCAACAGTCTCCCACTTACGCTAACGCCAATCTAGTGCATCTCATATGCCATTAGATATAGTGTTCCCTTCATGCTTGCGCTGAACAAGCGACTTTCTAAGTGAATCTGACAGATTCTGATATGTAGGAATCTTTCATATCTTCACATCTTCTGTATCGATTATTTCACGAATAAGATGGAACTTTATGAGTACGTGCTTGGATTTCTTGTGGCACCCCGCTCCCGCGACCTCGATTATTAACATAATTAAACAGGAACGAGGCTTCACACGCCACCAAGGCATACTCGCACCATGAGGATGGAAGTAAAAATATTTGAAATTTTCGGGTTAACTGAAAAGTAGTGCGGAAGCTTATGAAAAATGGGTCTTATATTTAAAAACAATTTATTTTCAAAACTCGTCTTGTATAAAAGGAAATAGAGTTTTAGAATTTTATAAATAAAACTTTTATCCATCCTCTATGGTACTCAATGACCTCTGAGTCAAGTCCTTCATGGTTCAGTCACGGTTACACATAAACCATTCATAAAAGGGCCACAATACAACTTCAAAAGCTGAGTTAACAAACCACGGGATATCCCCTCATGGGGTAACACATTCCCGTTACCGAAAGATAACCATACATGGTCTCCAACAAGTGCAAGATATATCTCCATGAGTTACATATAGAAAGACACCAAGTACAACTATATATACATGAGACAAGAGAGTCTTAGATACATTTAGCACAAATCATGAAATATCCGCAGCATGATATGGCATAAGCAACTACGCATCTTGGTTACTTGGCTCGGTCCTCTCCTTTGAACCTAAAAGAGCGGTCATTTAGAAACCGGTCAGACTGCGAAGTCTGGTGAGCACGTACTTACCCCTTTTTTAGGTTTGGAAATATACAATATATATACGAGTTTCAAATGCCATGGTCAAGTTGTTCCAAACATGCTTGCTTCATGGTTCATACATAAATAAAGAGTAATATAAACAAACATAATTCAAGCAAGCATTCAAGTAAGTAAACATGTAAAGCATTTAATTCAAAACACTTGGGTCCTCGACCCCTCCACAACACAACTTTGAAACATCGGCTCCTTTCATTCAAGTACTTTGTCCATTAAAATCTCATTTGTGACACTAAGCCATAAATATGGCGAGTCTGCGTAGAATCGCTACCTCGGACAAAACATAGTCGACAAGTCATGACAACGCACGAGTTAACGGCTCATCCCATATTCTATCCCTGGGATAGGGTATCGACCTACGGTCTATGTCCCCGCGCCGGGAGGGTACTGTCCGGTGTATATCCCCCACCGTTAGGGTACTGTACCGGTGTATATCCCCCAACCGTTAGGGTACTGTCCAACAGTGTCATTTAGGCAAACATCTTGGCCAAATAATTATAAAACATTCCATGGACTTTCAATTTAGCAAATTTCATTTATAAACATGCTTTAAAACATGGGCTATATCTCCAATCAAAAGATACAAATCAACAAGTGATTATCAAAACACATTCCGCAATTCACAAATTTCGCAACATCCACCTCATAGCCCACAACAATTAATATAAGAAAATAGCACTACCAAAGGGTTGGGTAAGTACTCACCTCGGGTCCTATCTTATAAAATCCTTACTATCTACCAATACGAGAATCCAAGTGCAACTCTAACAATGAGGCTCTACAAATAATAAGAGCAAGCCAAAATTAAGACAAGTGCACTATAAGGAAAGAATAAGGTGCTAAAAGTCTCTCATGACGTGGTTATGAAGACCTTCTAAGATGAACCGACAATGGAATGATGTTCTCTAAAGTAGCACATGCCGCTGGAAGAGAATTGAACTTTTCAGATTTGACACACTTTACACAAACTGGAATTCTGAATGATATAAAATATATTTTGGCATGAATCCAACTGGAAATGAAACTAGACACATAGAGCTTCGAATCGGTATAAGATAGAGAAAAATACAAGCTCGTATGAGAGAGCAATGACTTCACAAAGTTGAGTGACAAAATCTGTCCGAACCCAGTTCCAGCCCATACACAGTTTACAAGAATTCACATTACGGAAAATATATGATGAAGTTGGGCATGAAACCAGTTGGAAATGAAATTAAACACACATGGCTTCGAAATGATATAAAATAGAGCACAATACAAATTTTTATGAGTGCGATGTGGCCTCTCAAAGTCAGGTCACAGAATCTGACGGAAAACAGAGTATCAACATGAGACCACTTCTTTGAATCCAAAGATCATCAAGTAAGTATGTGAAAGAACTTCATTGAAGGTCATATAAGATATGAAAGAGACACATGCAAGTACAAATACAGCATATAGGATTCAAGAATAAGCAAAAACACATGATTTGAATAGATGAGAAGTATGAAATAGAGAGATCAAGAACAATTCTCATCTTTGAGACACAAACTTTCTTCCAAAACTTCATCCATGAGGATGAACCCATGAATCCATTGTAAGATGCAAAAATAGACTCATGCAAGTACATTTTCAGATGATCTATCATGGAAAAGGACATTAGAACCAAGAATATGCAAAGATTAAAGATTAGATCAAGGATTTACCTCAAAGATCAAGATTGGTGAGAAAAAGAGTGATTGTGAGCTCAAATCATTGGGTAGGATGAAGGAAGAACTCTTCAACAAGGTTGTATCTATCTTCGAGACGAATTTTCCATGCTTTGGAGGCTATGAGATGATGTTTTGATGGTGTTTTATGGAGGTCTTAGCACAAAAACGGGCTGAAGTTCTTTTGAGAGAGAAAAGAGAACTTCTAGTGACTTAGAGAGAGATAATGGGTGTGAGATGATGAGGATGGGCTGCATAAAAAAGATACAAGGATGTACAAGAGATTTGGTGCATTGGTCACACCATACTTATATGGAAGGACTGCACTAGTGTAATCAAACTAGGCACAAATAGCACAACAAAAAATGGCACACTTTACTAGCTCCAAATGATTTAAATATGAGGAGTAACATTGAAAAAAGACTTTAGGGTTGATAGGTATCCAACTCCCACAAGTTTTTCATTCATAGAATAGCAAAAAATACCAAGTTTTGGCCATGCTTTGGTGGCTCCCTTTCTCAAATCCGGGAATGCACTAGAAAGTTTTGGTTTAATGAACAAGATAGCTTGAGAAGAGTAAAATTGATACAAATCTATAGTGTGCAAGACAAGTAGTCATGATGGGTCATTAGTATGCCTAATAATAGGTAATTATGGTTCTACCTCCCCCATTACACTTGGTGTACATGCAAGAAAAATAATACGGTAACAATACTCTCCACATACAAGAAATACGTATATACCAAAATCGCACTTTATACTTCTTCACACTTCATAGCAAATAAGATTTGGTTAATATTGAAACTATAGGGGACTAATATGAAATTCCACGTCCCAACTTAATTATCCCAAAAGTCATAAACAACCTCCAAATAAAGCTTAAATGAGTTTAATTATGCAGGATGTCACATTTCGGGTGTGACCTGGGTTCCTTGGACTGTGCGATCGCTCCAGTGTTGTCCCAATACAAATCAACCGTATCCACAATGCTAGGAATCACACCAAGCTCAGTAATGAACTTTATAATCCAAACAGCCTCCTTTGCTGCGCCATTCGCAGCAATGTACTCAGCCTCAGTTGTAGAATCAACACCCGTCTCTTGCTTGGATTTTTTCCAGCTCACATCTCCTCCATTCGTGCAAAACACGAATCCCGACTGCGATCTGAAATCATATCTGGCGTTTTGGAAGCTTGCGTCCGTGTAACCCCTTACACGTAGCTCTTCCTCCCCCCCATATATCAAGAACACATCCTTAGTTCTTCTCAAGTACTTAAGGATGTTCTTGACAGCTATCCAGTGACTCTCATCTGGATAAGACTGATATTTTCTTGCCATACTCAATGCGTACGACACATCTGGTCTAGTACATAACATGGTGTACATGATGGATCCTATGGACGACACATAGGGAACCCTACTCATGGGGTCCTTCTCAATCTCATTGGAGGGACAGTCAGCCTTCGAAAGCGTGACTCCATGCGATATGGGCAAGAATCCCTTCTTGGAGTCCTTCATGTTGAACCTTTCAACACCTTGTCTGTATATGTACTTTTTCTTAGGCCGAGTAGCTTTCTAGATCTATCCCTATAGATCTTGATAACAAGTATATAAGCTGCATCTCCTAAGTCCTTCATTGAGAAGCACTTTCATAGCCAATCTTTAACAGATTGCAAGGTAGGAATGTCGTTTCCAATGAGTAGTATGTCATCCAAATACAAAACCAGAAAGACAATAGAGCTCCCACTAACCTTCATGTAAACACAATCATCTTCGATCATGATGAAGCCAAATTCTTTGAACGCGTCATCAAAACGTCGATTCCAATTGCTAGAAGCTTGCTTCAATCCATAAATGGATCGTTGCAACTTACACACTTTATGGGCATGCTCGGGATCCTCAAAACCCTCTGGTTGTGTCATGTACACATCCTCAAGAAGTTTCCATACAGAAACGCTATTTTGACATCCATCTGCCAAATATCATAATCGTGATAAGCAGCAATAGCAAGTAAGATACGAATGGATTGGTCATTGCGATTGGGGAAAAGGTTTCATCATAGTCAATACCATGAATCTGTCTCAATCCTTTTTCCACCAATCGAACCTTATAGATAATCACATTGTCATCCATGTCGGTCTTCTTCTTGATGACCCACTTGCACCCTATAGTCCGAGCCTCTTGGGGTGGTCCCACCACAGTCCATACTTTGTTGGTATAAATGGATTCCGTTTCGGAACTCATGGCCTCAAGCCACTTTTGAGAGTCTAGCCCTTTCCATGGCCTCTCCATACATAGTAGGCTCATCATCTATGGGTAGTGCGTCACCGAGCTCAGTCAAGAGAAGTCCATATCTCTCTGGCTCCTGATGCATCCTACTAGGTATACAAAGTCCTTGTGTTACTTGAACATGTTGCTCCACAACAATTTGTGGTTACTGCTCATGTTCCATAGTAGGATCAGCGGTTTGTGGTTCTTGAATTTCTTCAAATTCTACAGTCCTCCCATTGGCTTCTTTAGAAACAAATTCTCTTTCTAGAACACACCGGTCCAGGCAACAAACACTTTGTTCTCGGTTGGATTGTAGAAATAACACCCCTTCGTTTCCTTAGGGTATCCCACAAACTTAAACTTATCCCACTTGGGCCCGAGATATTCTATTTGTAAATGCTTAGCATACACATCGCAACCCCTCATCTTCATAAAAGAAAATGTGGGACGCCTTCCACTCCACATCTCAATTGGCGTCTTCATGACTGATTTGGATGGAACATGGGAAAGCTGCACATAATAGAGCGTGCCCCCAAAATGATAATGGAAGATAAATTTGACACATCATAGATTGAACCATGTCCAACAGAGTTCAATTCCTCCTCTCGGACACGCCATTCCACTGTGGCGTTCCGGGTGGATTGAGTTGGGACAAGATCTTACACTCTCTAGGATAGTCGTCAAACTCTTGGCTTAAGTATTCTGCTCCACATTCCGATTGTAGAGCCTTAATACTCTTGCCAAGCTGCTTCTCTAATTCATTCTCGAATTCTTTCAACTTTTCAAAAGATTCGAATTTGGCCTTCATAAGGTAAACAAATCCATATCTACTGAAATCATCAGTAAATGTAATGAAATAAAGATAATCACCTCTGACATGCGTGGCAAATGGCCTATATACATTAGCATGCACTAGAGCAAATTGATCACTATTCCTCTCACCATTCCTATAGTTGCTGCACGGAGAGGTGCACGTAGCATCTTTTGGCACAGTAAACATTTGCAATTCTCAGGCATAACTATGGTATTTCAAATACGCTATAAAATTATTACTTCCAGACAGTGCTATTATTCTAACCAGAAAACATACATGGCGCATACATAATTCATCTTTAATATAACCGCAGTTTTGTGGTATTGAATCGTACGCCCATGCTCATTCTATTCCTTATACTGTCTCATCTGACGGCCACATACACCTCTAAATTTTATAAGTTTTTCTGAAGCAGGAAAAAAGTTAGTAACGGAGAGATTGATCACACAATGTTCCATTGTTACGATGTCACTGTTTTTACATATGCTGCATGCAGTTTATCCAACCAAGATTGAATGGGTGGACTCACTTGCCAAATCTGCCAAATTCTGAATTTGTCTACCACCTAGTACTTGAGGCTTTGGCAGTAAGGTTGGCTCGCGTGACTGCATAATTGAAAGGCTCAAACCTTTCAACGAAAATTAAGAAAGTGAAAATACTATTAGATTACAAGGTGGTCATTGGTACTCTCAACGAAAGCTCAAACGTTCATCACTCTAGTTTTTCTATTAATTGTAAGTTTTAACACTTCCATGTATTTTGGCTGTTATAACATTTTTTCTTTCTTATCAATGAAACCTTTCATTCTATGGCCACCAACACCAACGTTTTGCACGAAAAGAGGTTCATCTTTCTAACACATTTCAGTAAAAAAGGTTTCTAGTGAGAGAAACTGGGTCATGTGACCTGTTTTCATTCTTTTCCTCTTCTTCACCATTTTCTCACCTTTAACCACCATTTCAACCACCACTTCAATTCTTTCGCCGTATGCTTTCCCCCCAGCTCTGCCTTCCACCTTGAACTTTCTCCTCTGGGTTGTCAATGGCGCAACCATACCGACAATCCGACCACTACTCGGTACAAACATCGTACCAACCTTCATCCTTTCACCCTAACTTTATGCATCATAATGAAGTTATTACTGTTCCAACTCCGGATAGGCAAACTTACATATCCAAAAGACACAAGTTGGAGAAATGTCTGCTGGCCTTCTTTGCGGACTACATCGTCTGGGATTCAAAGACTGTGGCGATAGCCATTAACAAGTTTTAGAAGACGGCGGGGAAAATCAAGGTCCAGCTGCTTAACGACCACACCTTTTCTTCTGCAACCTTAAAACGAGGAAGATTTCGAAGACCTTCTTGCGGGAAGTCCGTGGAATCTACTAGGTTCCCTCGTTGTCATCCGGAGTTGGACTCCAAACACTGTTTTCACTGAGGATCACTTTGCTTTCAATGAGATTTGGGTCCAAATCAAAGGTGTTCCTATGGAGTACATGAACAATGACCTCATCCAAGACATCGGAAAGATGATGGGCGATGTGGTTTATTTTGAAGCTGTGGAGGAGCCCATGGAAGGAATAGCGGGAAACCAATGTGAAGATTTTGCCATGCATGAAGCTAACGATTTCATGGATGAAAAACATCTTGACAAGATGAAAGTTAAGGTGAAAATTAACATTTTTGATCCTATACTCCCTGGCTTCAATTTTCGTCTTGACAATGGAGAGGAGGTTAAGGTCCTGTTCAACTACTTCAAAGTTTTTCGGGTATGTTTTCGCTGCGGAAGCATCGGTCACTGCAAAAGGAGGTGTAGGCACTCCCTCAACAGTGCCTTCAATCGCTACAAAGAGCGTCTACAAAGGGCTCAACAAAGCTACTGGGTATAACACGGTGGCATGCATGGAATTACCACTCTTCTCTCTCGCCTTAAGGGGAATGACAAACTCCAATATTAATCGTTCAACAAGGATTAAGGTTGTTTGGGACTGCCCAATTCGTTGTATTGTGGAGAAGAAAGGGGACCGTGGGGCATGGTTTACCTTCTTTGAACGAAGAAACCCTAGGCCATCTTTGTCTAATCAAGCCAACCCACTGGTGGCAATTACAGGGGGTTTGTCGCCAACAAACACTAATGTTAGTTCTTCACATCACAACAGAGATAGCCTTATTCCTCTTGGACTGGCACCAGCGTTACCTATTGGGGCTTGAGGGATTCTCTTCAGGCAGCTCCGACGGCCAGTGGAGATCACAACCCAGGTACACAAATCCGGAACATGGATGTTGGTCCGGAACCAGTGAATGATGGACCAGAACCAATTAATGAGGGTACAATTCGGGCAAAGGAGATCAACAGATTGTTTGAGGATAGTGAAACAGAACCTGAGGAGGAATCTCGACATGTTTTCTCAGCCGGTCAAATCATCGAAACTATGTTTGGGTTTGCAAAGATGAAATATGGTTGGGTTAATCAGGTTGTTGAAAAAGGAGATGAAGCGACTAGCAAGATCAATTACATCACTCTGAGTGATACTACGTCAAGCGAGCGTGAGTACGCAAAAGATAGTGATGGAAATATGTATCTTCCAGTTCTTCGCGAAAATGAGGAGTGTGCCAAAACCTCTAGCAACGATTCCTCCAAAAATAGCAGTGATGGCACAAATGGGAAGATTATCAGGCTTATCAAACGCAAGATGAAAGGAAAACGCCCTGTTTTGAATAACTCACGTGATCAAGCTTTGAACATGGAGGACGGCGGCAACGGCGTCGGCGTCGGTGATTGGAACGCCGGCGCTGCATGCAAGAAGCTAGGGCTGACGGGTTGCAAGCGTGATGGGCAAGCGCGGGATGGCCCCTCGGGAACAGGAGATGCATTGGGAGAAGAAGGAGAAGCAGTGCGCATGGCAAAGCGTTGCTGCATCACGATCCCCACGGTGAACGGTACTTCCAACCCTAATGTCTCTCATCATTTTTGTTTTATCAATACCAATCATATTAAGTTGTTTAAATTTAATAATGTTAATCATGCTTTAGATGAAGATCTCCTGCGTGATCTTATCAACTTCTTACTCTTTTTTAATTATCCCCTCTCATTTTTTTATTATTCTGTTTCCTTTAGTGGCTGGTTTTTATATTTTAAAATTAGAAAAAAAAAGATGGTTGCCTTTTAGATTAGGCGGCTGTTACCTAGATTCCCCCTGTCACATATCCCCTCATAATCTTTCTTTTTTTCCTTTTTATTTCTTTTTTGGGGACAAACAATCTGATCTTTTTAGTTGTTCTAGACTTCTTCTTGGGTTGCGTTTGGGTTGGTGCTCTTTCATGACCCACCATTCCACCTTGGGCTTTTTTGTTTATTCTCCTCTTTGGGTCTTTTCTCTTTTCACCAACCTGACCCAACTGTTACTTCAGCCCACTAATCATCCTCCTTTTTCAACCCACCTCACTGCCGACCCTTTTTTCCGGTATGGGCCTTTGGCGATCCAAACCCATTACCACCTGCAACTCTCTTGATTCAAATTTGATGATTGCTAATGACCCTCAGGGTCAGACCCACTCTCCTGCGGGGACAAAAATGGCCCATGCCTTACCCCCTTTGGATTCAGATCGTCATAGGTCGGCTAAAAAAAATGTTCAACCGCTCGATCCTTGGATGCTTTCCTCAAGCGGCTAAAGTGTCTATCCCCTTCAACGGTAGAGGCCCAGGTAATCTCTACGGATTTGACGATGAATTCCGTGCGTTGCTTGCTAGGGAGGGCCTCGACTCCCCCAATCCTCGCCAACTCGATCTCTCAAGAGGAAGGTTCCTACAGATGGACCTGAAGATGACCTCTCTGACAGGACACCACCCCTTAAAAATAGGTGTTGTTATCTCCCTCTTGATTCACAAGGTACTTTTTTCTCTTACTCTCTATTTAGGGTTTCCGTGGTTGACCTTGAACAACCACGACGGTGGCCATGATTATTGGTAGCTGGAACTGCAGAGGTTTGGGTCACCCTCTGGCAGTTCATTCAGCGCATAAATTGACTCTTGACCATCATATCTCCATCCTCTTCCTCTCAGAAACCAAATGTTCAGCCCTCGAAAGTAGCGTCTTTCTCAAATCCTGGGGTTATCATTCTTCGTGCGGTGTTAACTCCGTTGGTCTGGCGGGTGGTCTATGTTTGGGGTGGAAAAGCCACATTAACGTTATTCCTCTCATTGCATCCAAAAACCTTATCCTATGCTCGGTTTCATGTAACTTGGGCACTTTTAATCTGGCTTGCATCTATGGTTCCCCCTATTTGTGTCATAGAAATGATACATGGTCCTATATTGAATCCCATCTCTCGAGTCTCGCGGGTCCCCTTATCTGTATTGGGGACTTTAATCAAGTTATTTATCCTAGTAATAAATGGAACAAGACGGATAGATGAATTCCAGGGGTTCGTTGCTTCAGAAATTTCCTTATCAAGCTTGACCTTTCAGAAATCCACTCTAGGGGTGCTCATTTCACCTGGACGAATAACTGTCCTCCACCCTTTACAACTTTTGAGAGGCTTGATAGGGGTTTTCACAATACTGAGTGGACCCATTCGTTCAGAGGATCCTTTCTCTTGAACCTTCCCATTATGGGATCGGATCACGGTCCTTGCATATTTTACATTCAAAACTCTTCCCCTCCTAGAGGAAGACGTTTCCACTTTGAAGCTTTCTGGCTTCGATATCCAGACTGTAAGGAAATTATATCTTCATTCTGGAATGATCCCCATTTTGGCTCTGCCTCGTTTCGTTTAGCGACTAAATGCAAAACGCTGAAAAACAGGCTCATTGCTTGAAAAAGGAATGGAGTGGGTTCCCTGAGTAAGCGTATCTCTTCCATCCAAGCAAAGCTTGAGGCGGTGCACTCTCAGCTTCCCTCCTCTAACCAATCCCTTAGTGAAAGAAATCTTAGGTTAGAGCTTAACGACCTTCTCTCCCAGGAAGAAACTTTGTGGGCACAGAGAGCCAAAATTAAGTGGCTTAAGGAGGGAGATAAAAACACGCGCTTCTTTCACAAGACGTGTAAAAAGAGGACGGCTCGGAATAAGATTGAGGGCCTTTTAGACTCTGCAGGGTTGTGGGTTTCAATCAACTCTCAAACCTTATAACATCCCACCTCGAGTCTATCTCTGTCAGATCTTCTAATATTAGTAGGACAAGCATTGACCAGTGGGACGGGTGGAACCTTTCTTTTCCCATGCTTATTAGTGAAAACATTGACCTATTGTGCAAACCCTTTACTGCTGATGAAATCAAGAAATCTGTTTTCTCACTTGGCCCTTATAAATCCCCTGGTCCCGATGGTCTCCCTGGTATTTTCTTCCGTAAAAATTGGGAGATTATTGGTCTTTCTGTCGTTGAGGCGGTTCTTGCTTTCTTTAACAATGGGCATCTGCTTAAATAGTTTAACTATTCTTTCATTGCCCTAATCCCGAAAGTCTCCCCGCCCAAATCCCCCAACGATCTTAGACCCATCAGCCTCTGCTATTTATAAAGTTATTTCCAAAACTCTTGCCAACAGGCTCAAGGAGATTCTTCCTTTTATCATCTTGGAACATCAAAATGCTTTTGTTCCGGGAAGGATCATATCTGATAGCTCCCTCCTTGCAAATGAGTTCTTTGCTAAAATTAAGGGTCAACGTAAAGGGAATACCCATCTTGAGGCTCTTAAGCTCGACATGAGCAAGGCTTTTGATAGGGTCAATTGGTATTTCCTGGAGAGAGTCTTGCGTAGGATGGGGTTCCCAGAGCACTGGGTTGCTTTGCTCCTTCAATGCGTTACCACAGTCTCTTTCTCTGCTCTTGTTAATGGGGAACCGGTTAAAAGAGTTTTCCCCAAAGCTGGGCTCAGGTAGGGAGACCCTCTATCCCCTTACTTGTTTATTATCTACTTGAAAGCCCTTTCGGTTTATCTCTCTCATCTCAATAACTTAGGGGAATGTAAGGGGATTTTCTTGAGCAAACCAAAAGTAAATCTTCGCTTTTCCTCAGCCCCAACACCCCTCCTGACCTTGGGGAGATCTTTAGTAATTTCTTAGAATTTAAGCTCGATGATCTTAAATCTTCTTACTTGGGTCTCCCCATTGCCCCAGGGGGTAAGAAGAAAGACATTTTTAGGTTTACTAGAGATGCTGTTAACACTAGGTTGGAAGGCTGGAAAGGGAAGTATCTCAATGCAGCGGGTAGACTTACCCTTGCTAAATCTATTCTCTCTGCTTTGCCCACCTACGTTACCTCCACTTTCAAGCTGCCTGTTACCTTGAATAACGACATTTTAACCAAATTCTCAATTTCTGGTGGAATCGCGACAAGAAAACTCCATTCCGTACTATTTCGAATGATACTATCAGTCTTTCAAAATCCAAGGGGGGCTTAGGAAATAGGAACTTTAATTGGACTAATCAAGCCTTCCTTGCTAGTAAAGCCTGGCGTATTTTAAGGAATCCTAACATGTTGGCTCCCAAGATCCTTCTCCATAGATATTGCAGGAAACAGGATTTCATGCAAGTGAGTAGCCCAAGCAATGCATCATGGGCATGGAAGAGTGTCCTCTACGGGAGAGACCTCATCAAGAAGGGTGCCCAACTGCAAGTTGGTAATGGAAACTACATCAACATCTTTGAGGATCGATGGATTACTGGAATTAATTCCTCCCTTTTGGAATTTCTCAATCTTTCCACTGACCGAAGAGACTGGAATATCAACTCCTGGATCAACTCTTGCGGCAACTATCAGTCTTGGAGGGAGGATATGGTTAGAAGGCATGTACCGGACATCATTGCCAATAAGATCCTGGCGATTCAGCTCCCTGAGGTTAATGTTCAAGATAAATGGATCTGGCCTTTCACTAGAACAGGCGAGTACACCTCAAAGTCTGGATATAATCTCATTGAAAGCCTAAGTAAAAGAGTCCAAGCACCCGGAGGCTTGTTTCTCTCTGTGAGCCCATCGGCCCATGGTGATATCAATTGGGGCAAAATTTGGGGGCTCGACATCCCTCAGAAATGGAAAATTTTCATGTGGAAGTGTGCCTATCTTAAGTTGCCCACAAAGGCTCTTCTTTGTTCGAGATTTGGCCTTCAAAATAACTTCTGCCCTCTTTGTGATCAAAGTTCAGAGACTATGGAACATCTCTTCTTCAAATGTCAGGTCACTTCTCAAATTTGGAATGGGTATGGGTTCCACTTTGGTGATAATGTTGATTTTGTGGCCATCATTTGGAGCTTTATCATGGAAAAAAGAACAGATGCTATTCATATCCTCTGGGCGATTTGGAGAGGTAGATGTGGTAAAGTTTTCAGCAACAAATCTTTCCAAACTGAAGAGATTAAGAGAAGCATTCAAAATGAATATGCGCTTCTTGCCTCTAGTTCTCTCGAAGCCCCCAGCGAAAATCTGTGCTTGTGTCCTGATTCTTCAACCCATGCTTCAGTGTTGATTTCCTCAAGGGATCATCAGCCAATAACGCAAGACATTAAAGAAATCTATGTGGACGGAGCTTGGAATGTGGGGAATCTTTCTGCTAGCTGTGGTCCACACCGTTGGAGTTAATGGTCGTGACTGGATTGTTGGAAAAAAGTTCTTTGCTTCCAGCGCCCTTCAAGCGGAGCTCCTTGCAGTGGAGCATGCTATTAATTTCACGCTTCATTTTAATATTGGCTATATTAATGTTAACATTGATTGTTTGTCTGTTGTCCATTATTTCCAGGGGACCAGAAGGATTGCGGCTCAGGATGAGCCGGTTGTGGCTAGGGTCAGAAAGTCTGTGGAGCAGCTTATTTTTTGTTCGATCACCAAAGTCTTCCGCTTGCTGGTCCATAAAGCTCACAAGGCTGCTAAGGAATTCCTTCTGGATAATCATCCGTTGTAGTAGTTTAGCTTCGTGTAGTTTTATTGTTTTGTAGTAGTTGTTGTTATTGTGTTGTTATGTTTGGATGGTTTAGTTTAGGCTGTTTGCAGTTTTTTTCGGTTGTAGTTCGTTGCGCTTGCTTTGTTGTTTCTGCTCTCGTGCTTTGTACTTTGGATCTTGTTGGCTTTTGAATGATGATCTTTGTTTCAAAAAAAAAAAAAACCTTTCATTCTCTTTAAAAATAAAGAGCAGTTTTCATTTTAAGGAACAACTTTGCACTTGATCATTTGGATCAGACAAAAATATGCGCTACAAGGTACAATACTATATCTTAGAGAGCAAAAAAGCAAAAAAATTCACGTCCGGTGATAGGCTAAAGGAGGAAAAACTCCATTATGTCTTTTTGTTTTTTTTCATACAAGAATGACATTCGCAAGATTTACAATCTGTTAAAAAAATGGTAAAAAGCTAAAGACAAATTTCATCTGCTAATACACACAAGTCTATATCCAATAACAACATTGTTCAGCGTCCTATATGTTTTCTCCACATCACAAACTTTCTAGTCTGTTTTATGGGATATTACGGTCCTTTAAGTTGTAATTGCATGTAGAGATAAACGAAGAGTGACAAGTTAAACCGTTAGATTATTTCAGATTTTGGGTAAAACGTAATAGTAAAGCAATAAGGTTGAGATTCAAACCCAATAATGAGGCATACAAGTGAAGAACATATCAAAAACTTGGTAAACCACAAAATACAATACGAAACCTTTGTTGGACCACATGTAGAGAACATAGTACGGTATACCGAGTATGCAAAATTGGGAAAATAGAACTCATGATTCGAAGTTGTTGAATTTCTATCAGGCAGAACTGAATTTCAATTAGAAACTTACAAATCTGATTGCCGCTCCACTTCGTCGTAATTTGAATGTCCTCTTCATGGTAATCAGAACCCAGGGCGTTTGCGGCGTCGACAGGAGAAATTGAAATTAGGCGAAGAAGATGGGAGGGTCCTGGACAGAGAATCGGAAAAAGGATCGGAGTTGGAGGGACTGGACACGCCGCCAAGTTGCTACATAGGTGCGGGAGGAGTCACGGTTGTAAGGGAGCGTCGTTTGGCAGAAGAGAGACGTCATTTGGGGTGCATGGGTGGATGAACAGTGAGTAAAGAGGGTGAGGGTTTGGTGAAAGTTGTCTTGTATGAGGGATTTTTTATGAAATTAAACTTATGTGGGGTTATTTTTATAATTAACCATTTTAGGAACACTCTTAAGAAAATTCACTCTTTTATAAGAGTAAAGATTCATAATGTCATGCTAGTAATTATTGTCTCGTTTTCTCTCCCCTTCCCCGATGCACATCGTCCCTCCCATCTCTGACTACCACCAAACATCCTTTTACGGGGTCCAATTTGTATCACAAAAAATTGACTCCTCATGGCAACCAAATTCTCATTTGGTCAAGCCTTCTCAACTAACCAACGGTATACCATTTTCTAAAGTTAGCTCTGAACATTGCCAAAAAGCACACAATACAGCCACACAAATATTCAAGCTCAACAGATTGTACTAGATGACCGTGCATGCAGCAAACGTTCACATCGAACGGTCCCTGGTATGACAGTAAAACACGACCACTGATCGAGCCAGAATTTCATTCCACCACAACAAACGATGTCCAATTGCTGCACCAACAACATTCTCAATGCAAATCAACTAACCAACCACGTTGTTTCACCTACTCATAGGTACACCAAGCCAACGTGCTCACTCGGTGCACGGTTCTCGTGTGAGGGACTTAACGGTGTAACAAATATCTCGCCCCTCTTGAACTCGACGTCCTCGTCGAGGACATACTGGCCAATCTATGACTCTGTAGTTTTCTTCATGGACGGTGTAAAGGAAACCATCATGATCAAGAGTGGCATCGGATCCAACACTTCTATACTCTTTGAAATTTCTCGATTCTCCGATATAATCAACGCATTCAGCTTCTCCTTTTTAGGACAATCACGAGCACAGTGCAGTCCATCACAAATAGAAAAAAACCACGCTTCTTGGCTACAGCCGTCGCGTAATCAGTTGGTTTCTTCTTTTACTTCCCACTGCCACTTACTCAGCTGCCTCATACTCAACTCCGTTCTTCCCCTCCCCCTTTTTGTTTTTAGGCGAATAAGAGGAGGTAGAATGTGCATCCTTGCTCTGCTAGTCAACCAAGGCATCGAATGCGGCATACACCTCGTGGAGGTCTTTCACATTATGCCTCTTCAATTCAGTTTATGCCTACGGTTGAACCCACATTAATGTTATATAGTCAGTTGGTCTCACTCGTGTCATGTACATCAATCATTAGAGAACTAAACTTCATAGCATATTCCCTTACCCACATCGATGTCATGTGCTTGAGACGCTGCAGTCCCTCTCGAGCCAGCCACAACACATTGCACGACAGGAATTTTCTTTCAATTCTTATCCCAGCTTGTCCACGTATCCATCTTGGATCGTCGTGCACTGCCATCCGATGGTGATTTATTGATGTCCCTGTTTTCGACACACATACTGAAGGACGAACATGATCTATCACATACAGATCTACAACATGAATTATAGCGGAAGATTCATGTGTTTACCTTGTCTTCCTTAGCTCCTATGCACAGCGGATGATCGTAGGATGCTTGCTTTCACGTGCCCTTCTTGCTCCCACAGTCTGGCTCGAATCACTAGGACGAAAGCTCTAATCCACACCAAGTTCAACCAATGGAGGCTAGTTAGAGAGAGAGTCTAGGGTTTACTGTATTATGATCAGCACATGATCTCTACAGTAGTGTGTATAAAATAATAGGAGGCTGTCTCCTTATATAGACAGACTTATACCCAATTGCAACATAACCCCCTAGGGTTTGTCCTTGCTACTAACCCCATAAGGTTTGAGCTTGTCTCACCTAAACCCATAAGTTTAGGTTAATTGCATTGTGCACCCCACATGGGCGCACATAATGCTAACATCTCCCACTCGCACAGTGGGATTGCACAAATACAGTAGTTCTAGTCTCCCTCAATCTCCAACTATTATCATCTGCCAAAGTGTTATGTGGCCTTGGTGTGTGACTGTGAGAGAACCTGCATTTCAGGAGTTCCATACTCTAAACTCATACGAGACGAGCTAGCAGCAGGCGCACTCAACCTCAAGTAATAATGCAATACGTATATATATATATCTCTCGTATCCCCCAGATTCTGTCAATTGTCATCTCATAGACCATGAGCACCTACCTTGTCCCGAAGGTCGTGCATCAATGAATCTATATCTCCTTTATTATATTCATATCCTGCATGATCCCATAAGATCTTGTAGGTGGGCCCCATGAATATGATAAAGAGCGATGCAATTAGAATCTTCCTTTCCATCCATTGTCGATTTGATTCGGACTCAGCTGCTTTCCTAGCAATGTCCTGGTAGGCCGAATCATTCATAGCCGTGAGGTGTCACGCTAAAGTAGCACCACCGAACCGTCTCTCCCCGACATGGATAAAAGTACTAAGGGTATACAGTGTCAATCATTCTTACACGATCGACGAGGCTCACACGGAGAGGAATCTCAGGGACCAGTTCTACTCGCCACCACATGTCACTCATCAGCACGCGTTATCTCATAAGATGTGCGCCATAGTGTTTGGACTCTATCAGAGCACATGTCCTATCCCATAGGGACCACTATACAGATGTAAGTCCAACAACCCATATGACTATCAACCCGAGTACTGAGTGTTGCACATATGCAATCGAAATCAGTTCTCTCATCTAGCTTTCTCTAGGCAGACTATACATGGTTCGGGGTAGTAACCATGCTCGAATGGCCATAAACCAATCTCACCTTGGAACTTATTCCAATGCGACAAATGAATCCGTCTGACAGGGTCTTGCACTATTGATTGATGTCCAGCTCTTGGCATAGGCCATGCGCCTCATATTACAGGAGTCATCATATCATAGGATTATAGCGCTTATCGGGATTCTGTCTCATCTCCTACTCACCTAGACAGTCCAGGATGTTGTAAAGGCGGTTGCTCGTGTGAGAGAGTCAACCTAGTGTCCGCGCGACATGTTCTATGCTAGTTCAGGATATGTAAACGTATCATACACGTATCGAAACAACATGTAGCATAATTAAACAAATCCAATTAAAATCCAACAATCAATGTCTAAACCATATTATCAGTCTGAAATCTCTGGTGACATCTCACCAACTACTTAAGCCCATATTCCTAACATGACCAGTAAAGACATGCCTTAACAAAGGTTTAGTCATGGGATCAGCTAACATCTGATTCGTAGGAATGTGCTCTAAAGAAACATCTCATTTAGCTACCACCTCCCTAATGAAGTGATACTTTCTCTCTATGTGTTTGGCTTTACTGTGGTGCATAGCCATATGCTGGGGAAACTCATAGGTTTATGGAGAGCTCATAAGCTTTCCGGAAACCTTCTTTTCCAAACACATTTCTGTCCGGTGACAGAACAGGCGTTCTAATACGATTCTGCAACACTTATGCTGCAGTTCCATGCGATTTCATCTAGCATGGACTATTGCCTGAGGCGGATCCACGCGCATCTAGGTCCCCACCCTAGTCAGCATGCATAGCTGGCTAGTCGAAGCATCATCTCCGATAGTCATAGCACTTAATCCTTTGAGATATCGGAGTATTCTCTGCATAGTCTTCCAATGCCCAATACCTGGGTTGGAATGATATCTGCTAACTAAATCGACCGCATGACATATGTCAGGTCGTGTACACATAATGGCGTACATGAGGCTACCGACAGCACTTGCATAGGGTACTTTGGCCATTTGATCTTTCTCGTGTTGGTTCTTGGGAAACATCTCTAGACTGAGTTTCTCGCCATGCGCAATGGGAGTGTCAAGTGGTTTGGCATCGCACATTCTAAACCGTTCCATTATCTTCTGGATGTACGCCTCTTGCGACAATCCTAGAAGTCGTTGGGAACGATCTCTCAAGATCTTAATCCCAAGGATGTAGCTTGCCTCGCCTATATCCTTCATCGAAATGCGAGAGGACAACCAACCTTTGGTGGTCTTGAGCATTCCTATATCATTGCTTACCAATAGTATGTCATCCACATATAGAGACAAAATCATGAACTTAATTCCCGAGCTTTTGACATACACACAGTGGTCTTCATCTACCATTGCAAAGCCATATGCTACAATGTCCTGATGGAACTTCATATACCACTGTCTTGAGGACTGTTTAAGCCCATATATGGACTTAACCAGTTTGCACACTTTGTGCTCTTGACCTTTCTTCTCGAATCCTTGCGGCTGAGCCATATAGATCTCCTCGTTTAATTCTCCATTGAGAAACGCAGTCTCAACATCCATCTGATGTAGCTCTATGTCCATGCTCGCTACTATTGCTAGTATAAGGCGAATAGAGGCTATTCTAATCACCGGAGAGAATGTCTCCTCATAAAATACACCCTGCTGTTGGGTGTAGCCTTTCGCCACTAGTCGGGCCTTATGCCTTTCCACGTTTCCGTCTGCCTTCCTCTTGACCTTGAAAACCCATTGTTTCCAATGCCCTACGTCCAGGAGGCAAGTCAACTAGGTCCCAAACATGGTTGGTTTTCATTGACTCTAGTTCTTCTTGTAAAGCAATTTCCCATTCTTTCTTGTCAGGAGATGATAGAGCCTCGGACAATGTCCTAGGTTCATCATCTTCTTGCGTGGTGACCACCATGGCCCCCCCTTCGATGTGAAATCGTCGACGGGGTACACTCCCACGAGCGCTCCTACGCAAAGAGGGTTCTTCTTCTTCAACATCATCACCATATGTGATGGGCTGCTCACTAGGCAAGACGCTCCCACTGTTCTCAAGATCCATAGGAACAAATTCCTCTTGAGTAGTGGTGAATTGAGTGTCATCTAGTGGTTCCTCTTCCTCGTAGAGAATGCCATCTCCACGAGCTTCTCCCTGACTAGGAAAATCTCCCTCGATAAATTTAACATCTCGCAACTCCATCTCTGTTAGACTGCCATCCGGCTGTTGCGCTATGAATACGTAACCCTTAGAGTTCTCAGAGTACCGTATGAAGATGCACTTCTTTCCTCTAGCACCCAATTTCCCATGGACATGGGAGACGTTACGTACATAGGCAGCCGACCCCCATGGCCTAAGGTGACCCAATTCGGGTTGCCTTTTGGTCCACATCTCGTAAGGGGTTGTGGCTACAGACTTGGTGGGCACACGGTTCAGTATGTATGTGGCAGTCATCAATGCATCTCCCCAAAAGGAGATTGGCAGATTCACATTTGCCATCATACTACGAACCATCTCTAACAGTGTTCTATTCCTTCTTTCCGCTACACCATTTTGCTGCGGTGTGAAGGGAATAGTCAACTGCCTCACAATTCCTTTTTCTTCACAGAGCTCCTTAAATTGCTCAGATAGATACTCACGTCCTCGGTCTGTCCTAAGACCCTTAACTCTTTTGTCCAGTTGGTTCTCTACCTCTTGTAGGAACTTTCTGAAGCACCCTAGTGCCTCAGACTTATGTGTCATCAAGTACACATAACCGAAACGAGTGTGATCACCTATAAATGTGATGAAATAGCGAGCACCATGTCTAGCTCTAACATTTAATGGACCGCAAACATCAGAATGAATAAGTTGTAAAGGCTCAGTAGCCCTTACTTCTTTACCGAACGGTTTGTGTTTGGCTTTCCCTGCAAGGCAACACTCACATACAGGTAAAGATATCTTGGACATATTTCCAAGTAGGCCTGCCTTGGCCAGCCTGTTCATCCTGTCATGTCCTATATGTCCCAATCTAGCATGCCACCTAGTGGAATCAACATCACTAGAAGACGTAATGAATGAACAAGAATCATAAACATCACCAAAGCTAGAACCAATAATGTCTAGATAAAATAAACCACGAGAAATCAAAGCAGTACCAAAAGATGAATTGCCACAAAACAGTTTGGCAACTCTACCCTCAAAAACAAGTCTGTAATCCATATCCATAAGTCTAGAAACTGAAACTAAATTCTTGCGTGCATCAGGAGCGTAAAGAACATCATGACGGACAAGCGTCTCTCCAGACCTCATCTTCAGCTGATATGTGCCAATGCCCACTACATCAACGAAGGAGTTGTTCCCCATGTACACTCTTCTACTGCCCACTGGTACTCGCCTATAATCCGTGCACGCGTCACGATCGCATGCTAGGTGGTCACTCGCACCTGAATCCAAAACCCACTCATTAGGGGAATCAGCAATATAAACTTGACTTATAACAAAACAGTCAGAGTTTGGATTATAGTGTACCTCTGGCTCGGTGCAATCACGAGCAAAGTGGCCATATGCCTGACAGTTGAAGCACTTAACTCGTTTCAAGTTTCTGGACCTCCGTCCCACTCGGCTTTTACTGATCTTTGGGCGTGGGCCCAATTGGCCTATAGGTTCGTATCCCGCATCGCTCCCACTCGGCCCAGTGGCCAAGAATGAGCTCTCTAACTTCAGTTTTGAGCTGCTAGTTCTGGCAAACTCCAGTCTATGATCTTCGAACAATATATATATTGTTTGGCATCTCCAAACGTTCTAATATCTTCTGAATCAGCCAACACTTGTCTCACGGGTTCCCATGACTTTGGTAGAGATGTCCTCACAGCTCTAAGTTTCCTTTCATCGGACAATTCATACCCATAATTAATAAGCTCAGTAATATAAAAAGATAAGGCCCTTAGGTGCTTTTCCATAGAGTCACAATCTTTCTTCACCACAGTGGTAAGCATCCTCAATAGGTATTTCTCACGGAAACTATCGGTTATCCCATACAGTGCCAGAATGTCTTCCCAAAACTTACTCGCGTAGTCAATCTCGATTGACTCTAGGAATTCAAATCTCACTAGATCCATCAATTCTAGGCATGCAATGTCGTCATCAACTTTCCATTTCTGGTAAGCCTCAACATCACGCCTATATGCCTCATTTGGGCCGCCCTCGGGCTCCAAAGGCTCGATCTTTGACACATGCAAGTGCTCAGACAAATCCAGCTCTAGGAAGCGAACTATCACGCTTCTATAACATGTATGGAAATTATCCTCGTTCAGTATTACAGCAGTTTTAAGTAGTTGAGTCATCGTAACTGAAAAATATGAGACAAAGTGGAAGTTAATTACTAGCATTTGTTTTAGCTCCTACAAACATTTAGATTAGTTTAAATTTCATAGTTCTTCATAAGGACTCCACCAAAACCTAGTAGCAATTCTAGGGATCAAATATCGCCACTTATGATTCCCCGTTAATTTTAATCCTCTCTTAATGTGAGCTCTTTCGTTTTAGTTCTTTAGCATGCGAGGTTATACAGTTATATCCAATCACACGCAGTTATAACATAAAACAAGCATAAGCATAGATAAATATGCAATGGATGTGGCCCCTAAGGTGCACTCCCACTATTGAGAGTACGTCTTGAGCAAGTCTTGAACTTCTCGCCTCATGGATCTCGCCAATCTCGAGTGCTCCTTGAAGCTTCCCTGTTCGTCTCTTTGCTCCATGCACCTCGCGCCATAGCTTTTGGTTTGGCCACCTCTCTTGAAGCTTCTATTCTTCAATCTTCATTAACTATCTTATTTCTAATAAGAAGTAACCTCTAATAGGCGATTTAGATGAGAAGAGAAGACAATAGAGTATGTAGAGAGGCACGACACGCATGCCGTATTTTAATTGATTACATATTCAAAACCAAAACCAAATATAAAACCATCTAAGCCACATCCATGCATCAAACACATCCATTCAACCCACAACAGCATGTATAATAATAAAATAAACATACTGTAATTTTCTGGAAATTTCCAGAATTAAAGAATAATTACAGGAAATTAATAAGCAATAAATCAATCAACTAATAAGATCGAAAAATGCTCCCAACTACCTAGGATCTCACCTCCTATCTTATAAGGTAGGGAAAAATGTCCTAAGTCTCCAGAAAAAATTTGGGCTCAAAACAGTGTGCTTAAGGACGTCTAACTGCCTCGGGAAGTGTGCTAAACACTAATTAATTAATCTGGAAAAATAATAAAATTTTATGTTTTTCAAAAATTTTGAAAAAATCCCAGAAAATTGGAAATTTAATTCTGAGCATATAGAAAAAAATTTGGCGAAAAATAGTGGCCGGAGGAAGGCTCACGCGCCCGCACGCGCCGCCGCGCGTGGGCGAGTGCGCCTCCGTCACGCGCCGACGTCAGCCTAGTGCCACGTCAGCATGCCACGTGGCATGCCACGTCATCGCCACATAAGCCAAGTGCTGACGTGGCACAGCCACGTCATCTGCCACGTCAGCCCTAGGGCCACGTCAGCAGCCGCTGCCAGCCCTTTGGCGCGTGCGGCGCGTGGAGGCGGCGTCGGTGGCGCGTGTAGCCCACGCGCCGCCTTCCCGGCCTCCGTTTCCGGCGATCCTTATATCGTTGGAATCGTCTTTTCACGCTGATCACGATTATGTGTTCAAAACTCAATTTTAACATGTTTTGAAAAAAACTTTTTTCTGCTCAGATCTAACAGTCCAGATTTATACAGTTCCGAATCTTAAAATATTCATAACTAATTCTCTGTTCGTCCAAAAATTACAAAATTTATATTTCTGGAATCCTCGTGAAAAACCCTATCTAACCATATAGGTTTCAATAACAGATTATGATATTTCAAAAACTCGAAATTTTTAACTGATTCGGGAACGCATAACGAGGCACGAAAAACAAATCTAAGGCTCTGATACCAATGAAGGATGAACAAGATCTATCACATACAGATCTACAACATGAATTATAGCGGAAGATTCATGTTTTTACCTTGTCTTCCTTAGCTCCTATGCACAGCGGATGATCGTAGGATGCTTGCTTTCACGTGC
This sequence comes from Linanthus parryae, assembly GCA_023055425.1. Lineage (NCBI taxonomy): Eukaryota > Viridiplantae > Streptophyta > Magnoliopsida > Ericales > Polemoniaceae > Linanthus > Linanthus parryae. The sequence goes on along the minus strand of JALGPY010000007.1, from coordinate 78,255,993 downwards.
CCTTCTTGCTCCCACAATCTGGCTCGAATCACTAGGACGAAAGCTCTAATCCACACCAAGTTCCACCAATGGAGGCTAGTTAGAGAGAGAGTCTAGGGTTTACTGTATTATGATCAGCACATGATCTCTACAGTAGTGTGTATAAAATAATAGGAGGCTGTCTCCTTATATAGACAGACTTATACCCAATTTCAACACAACCCCCTAGGGTTTGTCCTTGCTACTAACCCCATAAGGTTTGAGCTTGTCTCACCTAAACCCATAAGTTTAGGGTAATTGCATTGTGCACCCCACATGGGCGCACATAATGCTAACACATACGCCAACTTCCATTCTTCTTTGGAGCGAGAAGTGTCGGAACAACACAAGGACTCATGCTTACTCGAATGAAGCCCTTCTCAAGTAACTCCTGCACCTTCTCTTGAAGTTTCAGGTTTCCCTTGGGACTCATCTGATAGTGCGGCAGGTTCGGTAAGCTAGCTCCATGAACTAGGTCAATATGGTGTTGTATATCCTCATAGGCGGCAGACTATCTGGTAGGTTGTCTGAGATCAACTCACGAAACTGGTTCAGGAGGGACTGCAACTTCCAAAGCACAACACCCCCAGAAACTTCTCCTTCCATGGAAAGTGTTCGAACCATAAGAGCAAGCACGACGTTAGCTCTTCTCACTTCAGCTTCAAACACATGGGGTTTTTACTCTACAACCAACAAAGTCTCAGCCATTTGCTTATGCCGCTTTACCCCAATCACTGGCACTTTATGTGCCATATCTTTCTTGTGCCCCTCCCAAGTGAACTCATAAATGTTTTCGCGACCACAATAAGTCACATCGACATCAAACTCCCACAGCCTCCCAAGTAGAATGTGGCTAGCATCCATATCAATAATGTCACATAAAACTTCAGATTGTAACGTCTACTCAAAGAAGAATTTCCTGCAATACCCTGTTTTTATACTAGGGGCGAGTCGGTAATTTGACATAATAAAGTTCGGTTATGGGTTACTAGACATAACTGGTTCATTTTTGAATTCGTGAATTAGTTGGATGGCCCGTGTATGATTTTTTTTTTTTTTTTTTTTACTTTTATATTATAAGTTAAATTTATTTATAATTAGTTTACCTAAAGTTAACTTAAATAATACGGATAAATAATACGTTATAATCCTACTTATGGCACTACCAATCTGCCTTACAATTTCCAACTATTTATAGTACTGCCAAAGCACATACTTATTTTTACCTAACTAAATGCACACCCAAAGCACCATATAAATTTTTCCTACACTTCCTATTGACCAATTGACCAAGACTCTTCATCTATTGGCCATTTGACTTGACTAATTGACCTAGTCTAGGTGGACTAACCTAAACTTCTACCACATTTAATCCCATTTTACCTCCTTTCTTTCTCAGTAGTGGAATAAGAAACAATCACCCTCACCAACGACCACCACCACCATCTCTACCTTCGTCTCTCTCTGCCTCCCCTATCTCCCTCACGATCTCTCTATCCCCTGTCTCCCTCTCTTCTCTCTACTTTCTATGGCTAAAAAGCAGTAGCAACAGTGGTCGTAGCACCACCACCACTGCCGAGTAAATTTGACGAAAACCACCCACTCCCACCGCCTGTTCCTCTCTGTCTCTCTCTCAGCCTTCGATCTCTCTCCCTCGCCTCTTTTCTCTGCGACCAAAACAACAGCAGGAGCCCGAGCTAGAGCCGCCACCACCAGACCCGAAGGCCAATCGACGGCAACCCCGACGGGAACCGACGCAGCTTCTCTACCTCTCTCGCCTATACCGGTGACTCTTCAACCTACTTAGGGGTCCGAACGAACCCTCAGAGCTCCAAGTCCGACGACCCGGCCAACAAAGCTCCATAATTTCCAGCAAAGCTTCGACCCAACACCGTCACTTGTGTGCTCTATCATTCAGTATCCGATTTTTATAAATTTTTTCATGATTGGTATCCTCTTGACTTGAATTTGAGTTCTATATCACTAAAATTGTATGGGTATAGGAGATTAACAAGGATTCATGATTGGGTTGTTGATGAGGTTTGAGGAAGACGATGAAGGGGTTTTTTTTGTATTTAACAAAAACTTTAGGGTAGTATGAGATAAGTTAGGAACTATTAATGAATAGTGGGGGGTAACTAGTTGCGTTATCTACAAAGTTAGGGATGCTTATTGTTATATGTACAACATGAAATTATTAATTGGTTAAATAACCTAAATTGATTATCTAGAATTTCTAACTCATAATACTCATGTTAAATAATTTGATAAGAGAGTACTTATTAAAATTTAGTTATGTAATGACATTATAATTATAGCCTTTCTATTTACAAGATTATGAACTAAAATTGAAGGAGTATATTTGATAATTTTCCAAATAATTAGCTTATACAAATGAGTAAAGAAAATTTTCAAATAAGAATAGGATGGATATTATTTTAAAACTAAATATCTTCTTTATTAGTCAGAGTAAATTAAAAGTAAATATATTACAGGATGTTAAAGATAAATATGCTATTGTTTACTGGCATCCGAAAATACCGTTTTCATAATAAAAGAGAATCTGACTAAATAGTTATTAAATTTAAGTGGGTTCCATATGTGTACAAGGGAACTCTCAAGAGAGATCCAAGTGTACACCTCAAGTAGAGAATAAGAACACTGAGAGTTGTAAGGTGTGTGTAGGGAGAGAGTAAGCACTAGTAACTGTTTGTGAGAGAGAGACAGTAAGCTATGGTACTGGACCAATATGTCTTTTGTCGCAACGCAGAGCATAACGATCCTATATATAGTGGGGAAGTGACCGTTGAGGGGTTAATGCATCATAAATGGCGGCTTATAGGTAGATCCACCAACGGCACATCGATTGTGTATATAGGAACCGTTACGTATCTTCCTGCAAGTATCGGAGACCGTTATGAGATCAGCCGCATTGATGGGACACGTAAGCCTAGGATCTCTCAGTCAGTTACCAGAGGTCGCGCACAAGCTTCGATGTCTCAGGCGCGCGACGGAACTTACCCTAGCCTCCAAACCACTAAGTCCCAACAAGTCCCGTGCTATGGTGCGCGGGGGCTCTGTCTCGTAGCCCCCACGCGGATCAGCATGCGTGGTGATCCAGCGTGGCTGGAGCATAGCTAGGTGTGCTGGATGGCTGCCACGTGGCGATGATCTGTGTGTCTGGAAAGCATTATCTACAATATCCCCATTTTGCGCAATTTTCACGCGCCCTTTGGTTGAGCAGTCGCGCAAAATCAACCGTGCGTGAAGCTCACGCGGGCCTTTTTGAATTTTTAATTCGAATCCCCATTGCCCTCAGTCACAGCCATGATTGCCTAGGGTTTGGGAAACGCCGTCTAGCCTTTGATGAAGTGTGGCTTCTGTCGAGTTAATCAATCGCCATCCGAACTCGCCTATTTTCGAGGCAGGGATAGATCAAACGTCAAACCTTCTCATCAATCGAAGCGTTTCTTGGCTCATCAAACGTCAATAGCCGTGGCTTTTCAAGGGTTTATTTAAACCTTATTATTCCTTCGATTGCAACTTTTCCATTGTTGCACTTTTGAGTTCGTATGCATGGAGAGAGCTCCCACAACAGGAAGAAGAGTCCTTTGACGAAGTTTGCGATCAAATCCTTGACAATTTTTCCAGAGCAATTCGAGTACTCAGGCGTTGACAAGGTAGTTTGAACTTCCACCTTTTGGATTTTGCAGTCAATTTAGTCAATTTCTTATACTTCCTTATCCCCCCTTTTTCCTTCTGCATGCTCCTCCAACTCATGAAATCTGGTCCTCTTCTTCTTCTTCTTCACAGTAATGGCTCCCAAAAAGACCACTGAAACCCCATAACTACCCAGCGAATTATGGCGAAAAGCCCCCTACTTTGGGGGTGATGACTTCTACTTGGCCTCTATACGAGGGCACACCCCCGAAGCCTCTTCTTTAGGCACGACCTTGGGATTGAAACCTGAGCCAGATAGAGAGGAGTGGGATCTTGCAGAGTTTCCTGATGTTCATAGATGCGGCATCGAGGCTGGCCTTTACCCCTACAACAATGTTCTCTTCCAAGCTTTCTTGGAGAAGCTGGACTGGATGGACGAGTGGACTGATTATATTCTTGATAATCATGAGGCTGTGTTGATGGAAGCTGGAATTTATCATGCCGTTCGCGCGACCAGGGGTTTCGATCTGAAGGCTGACTAGAACATGGTAAAGGTCCTATTTTCTCGATACTCCCCAAAGAATCATACATTTCACTTCGCATCCCGTGAGGCCACACCTAATCTGGAAGATGTGGAGAATCTACTGATGCTTCCAAGGATGGGAGCCTTCGATCCCTTGGAAGCACTTAGTTCCGATGAAGAAGTTGCTCTTTCCGGTCACATGCTAGAATGCATTACGGCCTTGAGGAAGGCTGCTTCAAAATGGGCTCCCAAGGCGATGAAACCTGCTGATACCGTCATGACAGTTTCTGCTGGCGCGAAGAACATATGGTCTAAGTGGATCATGTTCTTCTTCAAGGACTTTCCCAAACCTCACATTATCCAGAAAATGCAGGAGGAGACTCCAGGTGAGGTTACTTCCACTGCGGGAGAAGGGTGTGAGTACTACTTGTGTGGTTTTCTCTGCGTCTTGTTGTCGCGCTTCCTTATAGATGGGAGTCCGCGAGATGGAGTTTTTGTCCATGTACTCCCGCTTGTGGTGAAGCTTGCTCTTGGTAAGAGAGTTGCCCTTGGATTCTCTATTTTATCGTCTCGATCTAGCAGTGGCAAATGTTGAGCAATCACAGGGCAGGGCTGATGTCATGTGTTTTGCCAAAATCGGTATTTTGACCATGTGAGTTTTTGAGCGATGGCCTTCATATGCCCCCATACCCTCTTCTGTCGAATTATGGAACGCCCCAAGATGCGAGGATGCTTTCTTGTGTCCCCGCTCCTGGCGTTGGTTTAACACCAAAAATGCTCGCCACAATTTTTTTCTGGTCTGTGATGATGATGACTCTTTCTTGGCCCGTTCTTATGTTAAATAGTTGGACAATATCATGTTTCAGGGGGACATGCATCCCGAGATTGATACTCCTCTCCGCGTCTGGCACATTACCAGCGGATCCCGTCACTATGGTCAGTACGTGAACTGGTGCAGACGGGGTTATTTTCCTGCTTTGTCAGAGTACGCCCCTAGAACTGAGTCCTGAAAATACGCGCCCATAACTGTCCACTTTGACCCTCTTCGCGTGGCGCCTCAGCTGGGTTTTGACACGATCGCGCCATCCATGTGGTCCGAACTCCCTGCCAAGGACTGTTATGATGGGATCATTTTTGGCAAGATCCGCGAGCTGCTTCTCGCAGAGCTTCCCCTTGTGCAGCCTTCAAAAAGTAGAACGGGAAGGGTAACAGCTGGTTGGGTGGCCTTCTGGAAAACTCATGTACGTCGTCTGACAAACCCGCAGGTTAAACGACAAGTTCCCAAGGCACTTGCTCCTTTGTCCAAGGATTATCCTTTCAAGTCTAATCTTTACCGAGTTTGGGCCCCCTATGTGTACTACTCGATGTTAGCTGCGGACCATCTTTGTCCACAACTAATCTTAGATGAAAAGAAGACCGCGGTAAAGAAGACCGCAGTCACGCGGGACTCCCTCAACTCGCGGGCTCAGTACGCGAGAGACTTTCAAGCGGTATTGTAGACTCTTTGTACATTTTATTCTATTCGAGTCACCTTATTCCCCATGTTTCTTTATACCTTGTTGTTTTTATCAACAATGCTGCTTAAGGCGCTTCGCCTCAGGGGAACGCAGCGGGGGACTTGTGGACCTTTGTCGGTCGAAGAAAAAGTATGATGACGACGTCATTCCCCCTGTGTTGTGCATGGAAGAAGGGATTAGGAATGCAATTTTGGATGGACTTGAGATCCTCGCACCATTCCTTAAAGGGGTGAAAAAGAGAGGTGCTGATGCTCCTGCGACTGACGATCTGCCAGCTCGGCAACCGAAGCGGGCGCGAAATGAGCCCGCTCCAGCGAAGAAGAAACCTGCTTCTCTCAAGAAGAAATCCCTCCATGAACCAATCTCGGACTTTGTTGCCTGGGAGGAAGAAGGTTTGGCCGGAAAAATCCCTGCTTATTTAAAGTTTCCCGAAATGTGTTTCACCTTCTTCGGTCTTCTTCCTTTAGATGATGAGGATAGCCCTCTCAAAGGAACGACCGTTATGACTGAGGAAGAAGCCTTTGAAGTGTCCTGGCGAATGGCAGAGGAGAGGTCTCTGCAAGAGAAGTTATCGGAGGCAGAGCGCATCGAGCTTGCCAAGAGACGAAGCATCGCTGAGATTGCTAATCGAGAGAGCACTGAAACGCAAAGACCGCGCACCGGATCCGGGAGTTCGCGCCCCGCTCGTGCTACCTAAAAAACTGTGGATGAGCTCCACCAGGCACAACTAGGACTTCATGAGTTTGTCGGTGATGAACGAAGAAGGTACAATTTTTAAGTTTGCTTTATCAAACTATGACATTGTAACTGGTGCTTTATACCATGGCGTGCCCATTTGTGACATTCGTAAATGGGTAAGGGATGAATGTGGGGAATCTTCAGGTAAGTTAGTGCTCTAGCCGCGCGTGATACCTTTCCTTCTTGTACGCTCGGTGCATAATATTTTTAAACTCAAGCAGGTCATGCTAGATTGAAGGGTTTTGATGATAACTTGCAACATGACAATTGCGCGGGTACCCCATATAAGTTGGGAAGTATTGCTCATAACATTAGTAGAGGTTTTTCCATTATGTTCCAACTTATACTTCTTTTGAGGTTTTATTCTTTTTCCTTCATGAGGGTGTGTTAATGGTATATTATTTTTGCACCTGACCCTTGCCCCTTGGTGCGCCGTCGACCTCGCAGTACTCTAGTGATTTCTGAGTCTGCTGATAATGTTCCTGGTGCATGTTCTCCAGGGAAAGTCTTGATGGAAGAGACTCCAGCGGTTGAGGATTATCCAGACGCGGAGCTCATTATTGAGCAAGAGTGGGAACTCCCAGTGCATGAAGATATCATCGCCTCACCTGCCGAAGCGATACCTATTTCTTCGGACGAAGCTAATATCGAGCAAGAGATCGGTCTTGAGCAGGTGACCATGATTATCAATGTTGAGCCTGAAATTCAGTCCGAGAGGAATACCGAAGAGGTTGCGCGTGACACTGTGTCTGCTGAGCACGCCATTCCTGCTGAGCTTGATCCTCCTGTTACTCAAAGTGTTGAGGAGGTCGAGCATGCCAATCTGAATTCATCCCCCGCACCAAGCATGGTGAGGAGCGAAGATCCTGCAGGAGGCTTTGATCTTGATTCTCTCTTCTTTGAGAATCCCTTTGAAGTGTGGGGCTCGCAAGGTGCAAGTCCTGTTGGGCCTGCGAGGAATTTTTATAATTCCTGAGTCATTATTTTCTCGCGAGGTAAGAGCGGATCAAAAGTTAGTCGAGGAAATTCGAGCCGGCTTGCGGGTAGCAGCATCTGTTGCTCCTCTCCAACATGAAGGGAGTGGTAAGCTCATTCTTTCTCTCCTAATAATCCGAATCCTTGGTTCGCGTCTCTCTTATTGTTTTGTCGTGCCTCTATGCGCAGATATTGACCAAGTCTGTTTGGAATGGCTAATGAAGGTGCGAGTGACTTTCCCAGTTGCATTTGCTCGAGTGCTGGAGCTCGCACCAAGAGACAGAGGGAATCTTTTCAGAGAGACGGCTGCTCTCTTGGAGAGATTGCATAAAACCACCCCTAAAAGCACCACGGCTGCTAGTGTTCAAGATCTTCTCGCGCTCGTACAAAGGCTTCAAAAGACTGCTGCGGGTCGACTGGATTTGGACTTCCTCGTGCAGAGAATAACCAGAGCTCACAATTCTTCCAGTCTTGGAGCTAAATATACTTCTTTCAGGGAGGGGACAATAACCCTTAACGCTCGCAGGGAAACGTACGAGAAAATGGCCCGGGAGTATGAAGCTGCCTTAAAGCATTATGAAGAGATGAAAGCTCGTATTGCAGAGATCGCAGCAAACTCGCTCAAGTTATCCGCGAACGACTCCCTCTTGAAGGAATTCTTTAAAGAATGAAGCATTAGTCTTGTTGATCCGTCATTATAGATTATGAATTTGAAGTTGTTACTTTGTAGCCCGGATGCCTGGGTGTGTTGAATCTGTGACAATTTTATGTGGCGCGTGTGTGCTCCCGCGCAGTTTTTATGGGTCACCCCCTTTTGCATGCTATGTTTTTGTTTACATAACGGCTAGGTCTCTTGTTCCTTGTCTTTTGAAGGTAAATAGGGTCCTTGCCATTGCTGTGGTCAAAAGTTTAGCCAAATATAGTAAACTTTGCGTAATCAGCGTAGTCTCTTGTATGACTGCTATCCTTTTTTTAAGCAAATAGGCTGGAGTGTGTACCTCACTGCCTATCATACCTGGAAAAGGTTTCAATATTCAATGTCTTGATTATGGTTCAAATTCCTAGAAACCATCATGACTGTATGAATCGTCGTGCCAGCGTGGCATCTTGATAAGGCGTGATTGTCCCATAGTAGACTATCCCTTCATTATTACCTAGGGATACTATACCGCCGTATACTTTAGTAATGCCATTGATTCTCTTCCGGTTTTCGAGGCGTTACTGGCAACTGAAGATTCTTCCATGGGCCCTATATAAATCCCCTCTTCCTTGCTATTTTTTTCTTCATTACTACCACTCCTTTGTGCCTTTGCCATCGAAAAGATGTCTTCTCCCCCATGTTCTTCACTGCGTTACTCTGTCCTTTCATCCACCTGAGTTCCAATTCCATGGACCCATAAAGCTATGTTGTGCTATAGGAATGTCTCCCAAGGGTTCGTCAGCCAGAACCTCTGATTCGTCCAGCCTTCACGAGGATCGGTAGTGTAGGCTTTTCTACCAAAAAGAAGGCGTCTTTTCCTTTATCATGTTCGCAGGTACCACCCCCGGTGGGTTTCCGACAAATAGTGCACCCTCCCTGACTCTTGAATTTAAGCGTAATGATCGGGGCGTTGCCCTTGTGGCTCTCAGTTGGAGAACTATTACCCACCAAAACTCGGATGTGAGGGTGGCGAACGGGATTCGTCCCCAAAGCTATTTCCCTCGTCTATTCCTTGAAAATCATCTGGCATCTCGCTATGGTAACAACGAGGATTCTGTTTTGGTCGAGGGCGTCGAAGATGACGATGAGCCTTCCATAGTTAGGCCCCCAATTTAGGGTTTTTTAGCGTGGGAATGTTTCTCTGCTATCCTTTTTGGGAATTTAATTTCCGATGCTATCTAGACAGATAAATTGTACTCTTCCTTCTGGTTGTTTCATCTAATAAGATAGATTTGTGTTTCTTCTTCTAGAGATATTCGCGTATTTGTACTATGTTTGTTTTCTCTTTAAACCATAGTTTTGGGCGCTGGCTACTTGCGTACTACTCATTCGAATTTGTTTCCAACTCTGCCACCCTGAGAGGCAGCTTCTGTATCGCCTGGGATAAACTGCTGCTGTTATCGTATGAGATAGACCTTGAACTTTCGTTCCTATTCCAGTAGATGGGTTCTGACTGTATTTGGCTTCTAACTTATGAGATAGGCTTCAATTCGACTGCTATCATGTGAGATAGGCTTCAGTTGTCTTATCAGACAAGCTTTATTCGCGTTTGGCTACTACCTTATGAGGTAGGCTTGTGCTATCTTAACAGATAGACTTTATTCGCGTTTGGCTGCTACCATATGAGATAGGCTTTTGTGTTATCTTAGCAGATAGGCTTTGATCGCGTTTGGCTGCTACCATATGAGATAGGCTTTGTGCTATCTTAGCAGATAGGTTTTGATCGCGTTTCGCTGCTACCATATGAGATAGGCTTTAAATTTGTTGTGACAAGTACGGATAAACAGATGCAATAAGAACAATTGATAAACACTGACCGTATCCAACAATCGATCACAAGAGCGCACCTTTAAAGTTCCTCTAGATGCGGTAACATTTCTTTCCGTTGCTGTAGAAACTTCCCACCTGTCTGCCATCTTCATCATGTTTGATAACCCTCTTTAAAGTGTAGATGTTTTTGGCTACTCCGGAGGTCTCCATCCTCATGGGCTGTCTTTCCTTCATTTCCACCCGTGTTACCATTACCCCCGCGGGTGACTGATCTTGAATGTCCTCCCATCTGGGCAGAGGAGCTGGCCAGGATGGGGCCGGTAATGGCCCGTCCTTCAATTCTGTGAACCATATCGCCTCAGATAAGTTTGCCTCCTCTAGATTGAAAGGATTCATCGAAGAAGGTATCGTGACCACCCTATCCTTCCAGATGGCCTTCATCACCTAGTGAGCTGTTGAGGGTACGACATCGAAGAGGTGAATCCACGCTCGCCCAATGATCATATGGTATGTCGTGTTGGCGTCGATAACATGGAACTCGGCCGAACAGCTAATCTGCCCGATTTGGATCACCATGCGAATCAACCCCAAGGTCATCCTAGAATCGCTACCAAAACCTGTGAGTGGCAACGACTTCCTAACTATCTTGTGCTGGGGGATCCCCGCTGTCTCCAGGGTGCTAAGGGGAATAACGTTCACCGCGGTTCCACCGTTGACGAATGCCCTATTAAATTCCACGCAGTTGTTGGTAGATGTCACATATAGTGGCCCCTGATGGCTCGCCCTAGTCCTCTTGTCAGACTCATCAAATGTCATGATGGATCCCTCCGACCGAACGGCCAAAATAATCATGTCGTCCGAGATTACCAGCTCTTCCCCATAGTCCTCTGCTGCTCTGAGGATGGACTTGGTCATTTCGTGTAGGGTTTTGATCATGGATGCTCAGAGGAAAAACATAATTTATCCATTCAATACCCTCCAAGGATCACATGACAAGAGACATAACGATGGTAAGGGAAGAAATCAATTTACACACCTTAGGGTTTCTCCTGTGATGACTTGTCACGTGAATTGTGTCACGTCTCTACGGTTAATCCACGCCTAGAGGTTAGATCTAGATCCTCCAACTCCTTGTGTTAGCTAGGAAGAATGGAAGAGGAAGAAGAAATCGCGCAACAATGGAGAACCAAAGGTGGGCGGCTCTCTTTTTAGTCCGACGGGTAGGGGGCGGTCCCAATGGGGGGTTCAGCCCTTCTTGGGACTTGCTCTCTCTCCTTACTTTATTCTCTCCTACTCTATCATATATATGTGTGTTTTTGTAGTGATAAAAATAAGCTAGGAGTGTTCTTTATGTAGTCCAACAACTCGTTGTCCTACTACATAAAGAACCCCTCTCCTAATCCTACTCAAATAAGGATTAGTCCCTTTTGCAAACTAGTCCTAATCATGTCCATACATGGATTATTTCTCTTTGCAAATTGATCCTAATCATGTATCTACATGAATTAGGGCACCTTGGCAAATCCTAATCATGTCTATACATGGATTAGTCCAACTTGCATATTAGTCCTACTAAGTTAGCAAGTTGTTGCTATTTGATCCTTCTAATTAATTAATCATATTAATTAATTAATTCCCAAGTCTAGTTCACCCCTATATGGCGTGTGACCCCATAGGTTCTATTTAGTTGGTAGTAACTATTTACTAATATGGAGTGGCCTCTAGCAAGACATCCATTCTAGCCAACAAATAGAAGCGTCATCATGACAAACCTTGTGCAAGTAATTGTCTCGTCCCTTTTTCCCAATATCCAGATTGGACACGATACATACAAGTCACACTCGTATATCCAATCCATAGTTTCTCGATCCTGGGAATAGCCTTATTCGTGCAAATAACATCAATATCCTATATTGATTTATGGGTAAAAGACACTGAGCACCCCTGAGTTTAGGCATAATTCCATCCTGCTACCCTGTATTTTTGAAAAAGACACTTTGCACCCATTTAACGGAATATTCCATGGACACTTAGCACCCTTCTGATACAGTCCGTTACAAAAGTGGGTAACTGAATTTTTACGGACCATATTGCCCTTCTGTAATTTTTAGACTTTTTTTCCCATTTCATCTTCAAGAACACTATGAACACTAAGAACACCAAGAACAAGCTCAAGGAATTCTCAAAAAAGTAAGCTCTAAAAAGTTGTCAATTACAAATAACAACAAACATTTCTAGAACACCAAGAATACCAAGTGCAACAAGAACACCAAGAACAAACCCATAATATTAAAAAATAATAAAAAGATCAATTCTAACAAATTGTCAATTAGAAATAACAAGAACAGAGTTTTCTAGAACACCAAAAACAACCAGAGGAAGATGCTCAAACGTTAAAGTTTAATAAATACATGGATTGATAGTGTGTGTATTGATAGTTTTGCTTCCATTAGAAATTCAAGGTCCTAATATTTAATCCATCGACAAAATCAGCTTAGTGGCATAAGCCATTCTAGTTGCAATTATTCAAAGTGTTCAACTCGCATTATGATCTAGTCACTTTTCTGGCAGATAAAAGGCGCATTATATATGCTTTCAACTATATTTCCACTTCTTGGAGCACGAAAAATTCAAGCAGGTACACAAAACAGACAACCATTTTGAGCACAGAATAGCAATATAATACTAAAATGAGGGTATTCAAGGCGTGGTTCAGAGCCTAAACTCTCCTCTTCCTCTACTCCTCTCCTGTTTCGCAACAACTCCAGAATGATCGAGGCTGAAGATGACAAATCAGATGAACAAGAGACAGACAAAGAGGAAGAGAGAGAGAGAGATCCATCTTCAGAGAACCCAATTCTGACCAGAGTAGCTACATCGCCGGAAAGCCAACCGGATGTTGCGGATCTGGGCGACGGGGGTTTGGAGTGGTCGAAGTCGATGGCGCAGACCCCACCCTATAACCCAAACACGACGACGGTGACGGCGACGAGAACAAGTACGACGGCCGTGGAAGATTCGATACGTTCTCTCCGGCGTGTCCTTCGACGGTGGCAGCTTAGATTCGTTCTCTCTGGAGTCTCTTTCGGCGATGGCGGATTCGATCCGTTCTCACAAATCGGTTGGACTGTGTGTGTGTTCATCAGGGGGTTCGTATGGATATGTGTGTTCTCCTAATCTAAACCGATTGTGATGTGGTAATTTTGTATTGATTTGTAAGTTGCTGGTGGTGGCGGCATCACTTTCACAGCAAGAGGGAAGAGAAAAAAGAGGATAAGAGAGAGAGACAGAGAGAATAGGGTTAGGAATGGGGGAGAATGAGAGATGAGGGTAATTTATTAGAGGTAATTTTATCACATTTCAGGGGGTAAAAATGTCTTTTTTCCAGTACCATTAGTCAACTGTTAGCCTCCATCCAAAAACAGGTGCGGAGTATCTTTTTCCAAAACACAGGGTAGCGGAGTGAATTTAAGCCTAAAGTCAGGGGTGGTCAGTGTCTTTTACCCTTTGATTTATTTGAGTCTGTCCAGACATTTTATAAGCACTATCCCTCGAGTGGCCAAGGATATTTGCTCCCGTTATGTGGGAGGGACAAATTCTATCTACGTCCACTACGATCTCTAAGCTTGCTTCTTATTGTATCCAATACACTCCTTTATAGCTACCCAGTTACGGTGTAGCGTTTGACGCTACCAATATCATAATGATCCACAACTAGACAATCTAATGATTCCAAGTCTAAGGATGACAATACCATTGCACCACGAGAAGCGCTTGTGACTTAACATAACATGTATGTAGCCTTCTCGGAGATGGGTCAATCCAGTGCGCCATTACCCTCAATGCACACCCATGTGTTGGATCATGATATCTCCATATCAATCCAACCCCGTACTAGTCTATAGATGATTGTCCCATTAATCATTTTAATTGACTAGGGATATTTAAGAATATAGCACTTATATTCTAAGGACTTCATTCATGTTAACATTTCTCCATATCGATAACATAATGAATCGTAAATCCATATATTTGTCACAAGAAATAGATTGACTCTAGGGCACAATTCCAACAGTCTCCCACTTGTACTAGAGTCAATCTCATGCATCATATGCCTATTGATCTAGCGTGGCCCTCCATGCATACACTGCATAGGGGCGTGGTTGGTGAGACATGCGTTGGTACTTTGCAATTATTCACATCTCCTCCATCAACAATTTGATTGAGATTGAATATTCTGAGTAGGTGCATCTTATGCATTAATTTACTCAGTCCTCTATGTTAGAATCAGTGACTGAATCTTGCCCTGAACCTTTCCAGCTCAAAGTCGCTCCCACTAGGGCAAGACATAAAACTCGACTTATAAAATGAAATATTCTTTGTTAGATTTGAATTTCGCATCACTGTAACCCCTTACAGCAAACACATCGTATCCTCCATTTATCAAAAAGTTCATCCTTAGTGCTTCTCAAGTACTAAAGGATAATCTTGATAATTTATCCAGTGACTCTCACTCAGATTTGACTGGTATCTTTGTGTCATGTCATATGACATAACTGGCCTATTACATAACATGACGTATCTCATGAATCTTATTCATGCGGTCCCTTTCCAATCTAATTGGAAAGACAACTAATCTTCAAAAGACCAACTCCATGTGACATAGGTAAAATCCATATTCTATACATGTTGAACCATTTCAACACCTTTGTCAATTTATGTACTATGACTTAAGCTATACAACCATCTTAATCTACCTCGATAAATGTTCATGATTTTGCTTCGCCTAAGTCTATCATTGAAGATTAATTCCCTAGTCAATCTACGTAAGATTGCCAAGTAGGGACGTCATCCCCAATGATTAGTATGTCTCCACATACAAGACCAGAAACATAACTATGCTCCCACTAACCTTCTTGTAAACACAAGCTTCATCTTCAATTTGGATGGAACCAAACTCCTTTGATTGCATCATCAATTCGAAGAATCCAACTCCAAGAAGCTTGACTCAATCAATAGACAGATTGCTACAAGCAAGATGCGAATGGATTTAAGCATCACAATTGAGAAAAGATTTCGTCATAGTCTATACTATGAGCTTACATGAAATCCCTTCCAACCAATTTTCCCTTAAAAGTAATTATATTACTATCCATGTAGGTTTTCTCATAACCCACTTGCACCCTATGGGTCCTACCCTTCAGGTGGTTCCACAAAAGTCTATACTTTGTTGGTATACATGGATTCCATATCGTATCTCATGGATCCAAGCCATTTCCGAGAGTATGGCCACACGTGGCCTATTTCATAGGTTGTAGGCTCATCTTTATGAGCAATATATCACGGGTTATGAAAAATCCTTATTTCTCTAGACCCTCGATATATCCAACTTAACCTACGAGGTTCTTGTGTTTTCTCAGTAGGTTGCTCCACAACACCTTGTGATCCTGCT
Organism: Linanthus parryae; assembly: GCA_023055425.1. Lineage (NCBI taxonomy): Eukaryota > Viridiplantae > Streptophyta > Magnoliopsida > Ericales > Polemoniaceae > Linanthus > Linanthus parryae. Next base: position 78,240,640 of record JALGPY010000007.1, on the reverse strand, counting down.
CATGCTCCATCAAAATGATCAATGTTCTGTTGTGGTTCTTGAACGTTTCAAGTTCTACTGTCCTCCCACTGTTTATTTTAGATACAATCTATACCTAGAAACACTGTGGTTCGAGAAACAAACAGTTTTTTCTCGATTAGGTTGTAGAAATAATATCCTTTTCAGGATATCCCACAAAACATTTATCCGACTTGGGTCCAAGTTTATTTGTAAAATATTTTACATAAAATTCATAACCCAAATCTTTATGAATGACATACTAGAACACTTCCTAGTCCATATCTCATATGGTGTTTTTCATAATCCGTTTTGGATGGAACAAGGTTAAGGGCGAAATTTGCTGTAATTAGAACATAGCATAAAAAGTAAACGAGAAGTTCTGCTTGACTCATCATGGACCGAAATGTGTCTTACAAGGTTCGAACTCTCCTTTTAGTCACACCAAACCCATGTGGCGTGCTAGGTGGAGCGAGTTTAGGATCATATCCAATCACTCCCATAGATTCTTGTCAAACTCTTGGCTCAAGTACTCTCCTCTACGATCCAATCGTAGAGCCCTAATACTTTTGCTAAGCTGGTTCTCTCCTTCATTCCTGAATTCTTTGAAAAATTCAAAGGATTCTGACTTGTTTCTTCATAAGATACACAAATCCATATTTCTCTGATCCCATCAGTAAATATGATGAAGTACTGAAAACCATCTTTAGCATTTGTGCTTAGTGGCCTACATAAATCAATATGTATGATTCCCAAAAGATCATATCTTTTCCAAATAAGTCTTACATGTCTCATATGATTCAATAATCAAATCAGTTTCAGAAATCCATCCTCATGGAGTTCTAGACATGTATCTATTATTTATGAGGCCTAAACGATAATGCTAAAGATAAGTGAAGTTCATATCATTATATGCAAACCTCTACGTATTAATGTTATAGATGAAACTATCATGATCAATGATATATAATCCTTTTAAACAAAATTGCATTACAATAATGCATATCAGAATAAATGGAACAACATTTGTCCTTTATTATGATAAGGAGATTTCTTGTCCAAACAATAAACTATGATAATGATCCTACTCATAGCAGGGACATAATCACTTTTTTCTAATTCATGAACAATTTCATAAAAGTAGAAATAATTCCCTACGGCTAATTCAGCAACTCCTTGCTTCATTGCCCCACGTGTAGGATTATTTCTTTCTTATTTAATTGTTTTCATCTCTTGAGATCCTCCACATTTCTATAAATGTGAGATCCTCATCTAGTATCATATACTCATGATGATGAGATAAACAGATTGATCTTTATAACAAAAATACCTATGTTGGAATTCATAATTCCTTTATTCCTGACCTCCAGGTACTATGTCTCTTCCTCTACACCACCTATGGGACTCCAAGGCAACTTGGTTTTAGCAACAGGCTTGCTTTATACCCATGCGGTCGGCGCAAACCATTTTCCCTTACCCATGCTGTTAACCATTAACCGCTTTGCCCATGCCCATTATGAGTGTTTTGTTTAGTGATTTTTCAATCATATTGAGTAAATCTCCTTTGAACAAAACTATAATTGCATCCAATGCAATTCTTGGTCCACTTGGGGTGAATAACCGTTTATTCTTTATCTATCTCATAGATAATGCCCATTCACTAATGTTTCAATCATATTGAATTAGCTTATTTGCATAACGCAAAGTGGAGCAACACTTCAAACCCTTAATATCTAGCTTGCTCTTTTGAAAGAGCTTCTTTCAATGTATGATCATATCATACTTCTCCATGTTTCTCTTCTTGCTACCAAAGATCAGAGTTCATGCCAGCTAACATGAGGCAAGTCATAACCAAAGAACAATTCTTTGGTGTTCCTTTCATAGGTTTTAGTGTGTTTTGGTAGTCGGTGGAAGAGAACTTTATGTTCTATGAAGTACAACAATTTCTCTTTTATTTGAGAAAAATTCTCAATTTTATACCAGTCTAGCAAATAGATAAAGTCGAGTTTTTGTTTGTTTAATGCCATGGACATTCAACATAATAGGATTATGCAAAGTTTGTGACGTTTAACTATATTTAACAAGGATTTAAATTGTTAAACATAGCTCCCACTATTTTACTTCAGATTAATAACCCTCAAGATATTAATGCGGAAAATATCCTCATATTTTCTAGTGGGCCAAGATCCATGTTTCATCTCCTTATGAGCTTGCTTTGGCAAGTCACCCATAATTTGACTACTTTAGGTAGGAACAATTCCAATTGCATCCCTTATGAAACTCTTGGTTCAATCGGGCAAATAACTCCTTATTTATCAATCTTTATGGATAATCCCAATTGGTTGCCTCTAGGTTTTTTTAATCATATTAATAGCCTAGTTGTGTTCAACCTCTTATGTGAAAAATTGCACATTGCTTGTTTGTGCCATCGCATTCCATCATTATGAACCGAGCCGCCTTGCTTTGGCATGCACGAACTTGATAAATCATGATGATAATGAGTGTTTAAATAACGAGAAGGCAAGAGCACAATTTTTGAATTTTGAGGGACTTTTCTATTCAATTTTAATTGTTTTTGCTGACCCATATCAACTAATCTATCTATTTGAGTTTGGGCACAACTCCAAATAATAGATCCGGGTTGCCTAATTATCTTGTTATGCAAATTGCATGCATCATCCATACACCAAGCACAAAATAATAAGACAATAAAATAAAAAACCACAAAAAAAAAACGTGATGTGAATATGGCCTTTTCTATACTAAGATAATTCCAAGCCAATGGAATTATCTATGAACCCTAAAAGCAAACACATCTCCATGCGTGTTCATCTTTTGTTCCATCCTTCATAGTCATGTGGAATGCTCCATGCTCCATCTTTTGTGGCTTCCTTTGGCTTTGGGCTTCTATTCTTTAATCTTGGCTAACAATCTATTCTATCTAGCACTAGCTAACCTATACTAAATAAAATAAATCTCACAAGTTGAGAAAAAAATGGCTCGCAGGCCATAGAACCCTTATTAATTATTACAATTAATTGATTAGCTCGCAGGCCGTAAACCAAACCACAAAATTAAACAATCACACCAAACCACATCCTAAGGCCATATCCAATCACCATGCGATTTGCACATAAACAGTTAAAATCCAATTTTAACGCGCTTGGTGAATTTTAATTGATTTTAGGATTTTATAGGGTTAAAACAGTCAATTGGGCCCAACAATCAAATTTCCCGGACCCAAAAAGAGGACCGCAAAGGCCTTGGGCCAGCCGGCCCTAGCCCACGCGGCTAGGGCTGCCCCGGCCCCTAGTCTATCCCTTGCTTGGGCGTCAAGCAAGGAGGGACGGTCCCCTAGGGGGCCAAACCTCCTTAAGGAGTTGTTTCCAAAACAACTCCCTTGCTTGGTGCCCAAGTTTGGTTGTTTCCTTGTATGAAAAGAACTCCTTCTTTCCATAGGATGCCCAAACCCTAGATCTAAGATCCTAAAATTTCTCAAACTCACTAATTCATGCATCCAATGCAAAAACTAGGTATTGTTATGATTGATTATTGACAAATTGCATCATATGCTGATTTGTCTTCTTTTACGCGATAAACAATAAACTTAAAGTGTAAAACTATCAAAACGTAACACATAAACCACGTTTATGCTCTACGACATGTGGCTCTAATACCACTGTAGGGTTTTGATCATGGATACGCAGCAGAAAAATATAATTTATCCATTCAATACCCTCCAAGGATCACATGACAAGAGACATAACGATGGTAAGGGAAGAAATCAAGTTACACACCTTAGGGTTTCTCCTGTGATGACTTGTCACGTGAATTGTGTCACGTCTCTACGGTTGATCCAAGCCTAGATGTTAGATCTAGATCCTCCAACTCCTTGTGCTTGCTAGGAAGAATGGAAGAGGAAGAAGAAATCGCGCAACAATGGAGCACCAAAGGTGGGCGGCTCTCTTTTTAGGCCGACGGATAGGGAGTGTCACGGCTCTCCAATCCTCCAACTCCTTGTGTCACGGCTCTCTCCTTACTTTATTCTCTCCTACTCTATCATATATATGTGTGTTTTTGTAGTGAGAAAAATAAGCTAGGAGTGTTCTTTATATAGTCCCACAACTCCTTGTCCTACTACATAAAGAACCCCTCTCCTAATCCTACTAAAATAAGGATTAGTCCCTTTTGCAAACTAGTCCTAATCATGTCCATACATGGATTATTTCTCTTTGAAAATTGATCCTAATCATGTATCTACATGAATTAGGGCACCTTGGCAAATCCTAATCATGTCTATACATGGATTAGTCCAACTTGCATATTAGTCCTACTAAGTTAGCAAGTTGTTGCTATTTGATCCTTCTAATTAATTAATCATATTAATTAATTAATTCCCAAGTCTAGTTCACCCCTATATGGCGTGTGACCCCATAGGTTCTATTTAGTTGGTAGTTACTATTTACTAATATGGAGCGGCCTGTAGCAAGACATCCATTCTAGCCAACAAATAGAATAGTCATCATGACAAACCTTATGCAAGTAATTGTCTCATCCCTTTGTCCCAATATCAAGATTGGACACGAGACAAACAAGTTACACTCGTATATCCAATCGATAGTTTCTCGATCCAGGGAATTGCCTTATTCGTGCAAATAACATCAATATCCAATATTGATTTATTTGAGTCTGGCCAGATTTTTTATAAGCACTATCCCTCGAGTGGCCTAGGATATTTGCTCCCGTTATGTGGGAGGGACAAATTCTATCTACGTCCACTATGATCTCTAAGCTTGCTTCTTATTGTACCCAGTACACGCCTTTATAGCTACCCAGTTACGGTGTAGCGTTTGACGCTACCAAAATCACAATGATCCACAACTAGACAATCTAGTGACTTCAAGTCTAAGGAAGTCAATACCATTTCACCACGAGAAGCGCTTGTGACTTAACATAAGATGTATGTAGCTTTCCTTGAGATGGGTCAATCCAGTGTGCCATTTCCCTCAATGCACACCCATGTGTTGGATCATGATATCTCCAAATCAATCCAACCCCATACTAGTCTATAGATGATTGTCCCATTAATCATTTTAATTGACTAGGGATATTTAAGAATATAACACTTATATTCTAAGGACTTCATTCATGTTAATATTTCTCCATATCGATAACATAATGAATCGTAAATCCATATATTTGTCACAAGAAATAGATTGACTCTAGGGCACAATGCCAACATTTCCTGCCTGCAGTCGGGTGAGAAGCCCACTTCATCGAAGAACTTAGCAAATTTCGCTGAATTCTTCATTCTCTCAGCTCGCGAATCCTCCTTGTCAATACCGTAATCCTCCTCTTCGTGGATCTCCGCGACTATCGGGACTTCTGTGTCTATGACCTCCTCCAAGTCGGGAATTGAGATCATAGCGACCTCTTTTCCTTTGGTTTCCTTCCTCGCATGAGATGACACATCTTTGGCCGGCTTGTCGATGAACAGCTGGCCCTCCTTTATTTTCCTGTCAACCATCCATCTGAGCTTTTTGCACTCCTGTTTTGGGTACGACACTTGGCCATGACGCTCGCACCACCTGTGGTTTCTAAATTGCTCTCCTGTAGGTTTGCGCTCGAAGGGTGGCAAGATTCCGTCCTTCCGCCATATTTTGCAGAGATCAATCACATCCTCGATTGAGCAGGGTAGTGGCGGCGCCTCCTGTGGCTCGGGTCGTTTTCGCTTGTTGGATGGCGACACTGCATGGACGTTAGTGTCTCGCAACCGTTTGTAACCGAACCTTCCGAACTTGAAGCTGGGATTCGTCGGTGTGTGCTCGCTAACGCGTCTCTTTCGCATCCTTTCTACTAGGGGCTCAACGTTCCTTGTGCAGTCATTCAACTATGAATAAGTGGGCATGTTCAAGTTAATCAACATACCTCTATAGTCTTCGCGCATGCCTTGCAGGCATATTCGAACAGACGGCCCTCCAAGACTTCGTCGCTGCACTCCAAGGACCTGGCCCTGAATTTCTTAATGAAGGCAACACCTTCTTCGCCAGGCTTTTGGTACATTCGGGAGAGGTGAATGGTGACTCGTTCGTCAATCTGGAAGAACTTTGTATAGAATTTCTTTACCATTTCATCCCATGTCTTTACAGATCCCACTTCGAGGGCATTGTACCACTTGTATGCGACGGTTCCCCGAGATTTGGGAAATTCGCGCATGAGAAGCCGAGTATCAGCTGCGTACGGGCCTATCATATCGATGAACCTCATTACGTGATCCTGGGCGTTCCCGCTGACTTCATCAAACTTGTCTCATTTGGGCGCTTTTTACTCAGCGGGGTTCGACATAATATCGACATCCTGCGGAATGGGAGGCGCCCTATCTACCTTGGGGATGACAGTGTCTGCGGAACTCTGGTTGGCGATGATACTGTCAATCGTTTGTTCGAGAGCCGCCATACTAGCAGGTGTTCCTCCATAGGATGGATCTTTTAGCCCGAAGCCTGGAATGTAGGTCATACTGGGGTTGTAAGGAGGGGGAGGTGGAGGCCCGTGGCTTCCTAGGGATCCGCTTGCGTATAGAGATTATGCAGGATATGCCGCGGGTTCCTACCGTCATGAGGGACGAGCCTGATGATGGCGTCTGGCTCGCCAGGCCACCCGAAAAGGAAGTAGGGGAGGCAGAGACATACACTATCGAGGTGCCTGTTGAGGTGGACACCGTACCTGGTGGGGGTAGTGGAGTTGGCAGCAGTGTGGCAGAAGTCCCCGGGACAACGTTCCGGGCCACCTTTCCCAGAATCGCCATGATCTGAGCAATTTTCTCAGATTGAGCTTCCATGGCTTGGGCTTGAGTCTGTATCGTGGCTTGGAGAGACTCCAAGGAGGGCTCTCCCTCAACGACAACCAGAGCCCGAGTGTTGGGAGTCGTGTTGAGCAGTATGTCCTCTCCTGAGGTCTCCTCATGGGAGGGAGACTGATCTGCGTGACGAATGCCTTGGTCCGAAGACATTATGGGCATATTTGAGGTTCTTGAAGGTTGACGTTTCACGTTGGGTTCACCAAAATTTGTACAAGGAAACCCTCAAGAGAGATCCAAGTGTACACCTCAAGTAGAGAATAAGAACACCGAGAGTTGTAAGGTGTGTGTAGGGAGAGTAAGCACTAGTAACTGTTTGTGAGAGAGAGACAGTAAGCTATGGTACTGGACCAATATGTCTTGTGTCGCAACGGAGAGCATAACGATCCTACATATAGTTGGGAAGTGACCGTTGAGGGGTTAATGCACCATAAATGGCGGCTTAAAGGTAGACCTCCAACGGCACGTTCGACCGTGTATATAGGAACCGTTACGTATCTTCCTGCAAGTATCGGAGAACGTTATGAGATCATCTGCATTGATGGGACACGTAAGCCTAGGATCTCTCAATCAGTTACCAGAGGTCGCGCGCAAGCTTGGATGTCGCATGCGCGCGACGGACCTTACCCCATCCTCCAAACCACTAAGTCCCTACAAGTCCCGTGTTATGTTGCGCGGGGGCTCTGTCTCGTAGCCCCCACGTGGATCAGCACGGGTGGTGATCCGATGTGGATTGAGAACAGTTAGGTGTGCTGGATGGCTGCCACGTGGCGATGATCCGTCTGTCTGGAAAGCAGTATCTACACCATACTAAATAAATAATTAGCAATTCCTTAGATAATTATGTGCTTTTAAACGAGATACCGATCTCTTATTGATAAATGAGTTAAAAATCTTATTGAATTGAATACATATTCCTTTTTAAAATAATTATTTTGGGGATAGTAAGGGTTGGACTTAGTCACGCGACGTAATAGAGCATCTATACAGTATGAGTGCATTTTTACAGAAGTAACTTGGTTGTAATTAGAATATTGATAACGGTAGGCGACGAGTTCATGGACATAGGCTTCGTCGACTTCCCTTCGCACTAAGTGCTGAGTCGACTTCAGGTGAGTTACATGCTTAGCCTAGATAGGCTGGCTTCCTTCGTGTCAAATTTTGATATTTGTGACTTGTCTCAAAAATATACATATGAGTGTACATGATTGACCTTGTATGCCTAGCTCTCTTCGTGTCAAATTGTGATTTTATATTATGTTTCAAAATATACACATGAGTTACATGCTTAGCCTAGCTAGATTGCCTTCCTTCGTGTCAAATTGTGATACTTGTGACTTGTCTCAAATTATACCCGTGAATTACACATGGTTAGAAAATTTGAGAAATGTGTTTTACTCGAATTTCTATACGAACTTGGAAAACTTGTTTCAATGATCAGAAGTTGTTAACATCGTAAAGTGGAAAGAATTCACATGTACCGGAACCAGTTATAGTGGGTGATGATTCCCTAATCCTTGTACCTAAAGAGATATCGGGTTTAATCCCCTGGGCACCGGTCCCTAAAACTATTACGGGTGATGATTCCCCGGGCTTTGGCCCTAAAGATATGGCACTACATGCACCCCGACTCCTTTCTCCATAGCCTTAAGTACTACTTCTAGATACCACTCCTTTGATTGACGCTCATAGGTGGGTGTTGCAACACTTAAGATTTAGAATGTCTGATGTGATCACTGGTCTACCCGGGTACTGTCAAACGAATGTTAATCAGACAACCCAGTTTGAAAACAGTTATTCGCGAGCCATGTTTTGAACGGACATCTAGTTTGTGAGAGATCTAATTGAATACCTTAGCCGTATTTTGATTTCAAGAAAAATATTGATAAACGGATTGGTTGCGTGAGAAATAATCATTATTTGATAACTTGTTGCTTGTTCTTGGAATCTGATGTTTTACTTATACTCTGTCATTCTTATTTTACTGAACACGTGACCACGCAGACTTTCTTAACCTTTCCTGTTTCTACATACTAAGGTGTATCTCACTCAGCATTTCTTGATGAGTTTAGAAAAACTGCGGTATTTGTTTCTTTCCCCCGCAGGTATAGGTGGAGGGAACTCGATGTAGGAGGGGTCGCAAATGCTACTAGTTATGTTAACGTCTTCTGTTTAGTCGAGCGCTTAGTTTAATTTTTTCATCTTGTGTATTAGTATGTAGTATCTCATGTTCAAGACAATTTATGAGTTTGTAATATATAATTATGGGGTGTTTTGTTCTCGATTTCTGTCGTTTCATTATGAGTAGCACCCTCCCAGTCTCTCCCGAGCCGGATTTAAAAAGGGGGTTGTTACCAGTTGGTACCTTAAAAACCTATGCGATGTTCACACTGGGACCCTTCTTGACCCACCCAATGGAGTAAGGGGATGGGTGTGGTTCCGTAGGTAAATTGTGGTGTTGGAACAGTTTTGAGGATTCAAAGTTCTCACAGCTTCTGTTATTGATGATCACCTGGCAGACATTCTGGTTGACAATGCACAATGTCATGAAGATCTTGTGCCTCTTCCCTTGATCTTCCTTAGCTAAAAAAACTCGCTGTATCGTGTGATTAACCCTCTCTAGGTTGTTCATCTCATCCGTTCATTCCGCCTGATCGTATGGGTCCTCGCCTCCAGTGTACCCGATAAGTTCGGGGTCCTATTCTTTCTCGACATAAACCTCACCTTATTCAATCATGTTGGCCATCTTTCAGCACTGAACCGACGTATGCCCTGGTTGGCCGCACTTGTACCACTACCCCTGCAACAGCCCGTGATCCCCAAGCCTTCCGTTCCGGAACGGAAAGCCGAGGAGGGCGCTGCTAAAAGTGACGGTGGAAATCAAAAGCATAACATCCTGAATTATTTATTACATAATCTTAAACAGTACAAAAGTCTTAAACATTACACAAGTCTTAGAGTAAACGTGCGTCTCTAGAACTAGGCTTAGCTAACAAAGTAAATCTAATCGTGATGATATCCATCTAGGTAAGTCGTGTACCCTGCTACACCATCGTCTCCTGCTCTCTAGACCTGCGGTGGGAAGGAAACAGGAACCGCAGTTTTGAAAGTCAGCAATAAATACTGAGTGAGCAACACCCAAACATGTCAAACACAGAAGAGAGATAATTTTACAGTACAACAATAAATAATAATAGTGACAGCGGAAGTAAAAGACGGCGGAATAATAATAATCTCAAGTTCGAGACACAGTTCTAGAAATTTCAAGAAAACAGCCTTTAATTCATAACCAATGTCCCCATATGAAAATACCAATCTAAACTCCAATAATCCAACTCTGATATCCTAATTTAATCATGGACAACCATTTCCTCAATAACAAAATGTCAATCCAAAAATATCCAGGTTAATTCTTGAGTTGAACGGGGAAAATCCAATCGCAACATAATAAATCAATCCCAATCCCGCTTCCAAGACCTTAAGTGCCGGCACCCCCCTAAGAATTCTTGCGGCCAGAGAGGTGAGTACATGGAGCGAACATGGGGCAATGGCAACCGGGCCAAATAATGGGTCGAGTGGACGAAGCCAACAACGACCACACCAAATCAATAATAATGCAAATGACGTTCCCCGCACAACTCTTTCCACTTTACGTTATTACGGGTTAATAATTATCGTGTGAGATTTTCCAAAGAATAAATAAGCAAAACCGACAAGTATCAAATGAACATTACAATTTTGAGACATAACATAAAAATCCACGTTTGACACGAAGGAAGCTTGGCACACAAGACTTGGCATGTATACTCACCTTAATTCTCAACAAATAGCACGTAACGATCCTTTAGAAAGACACGCAGCCCTCGTCGATAAACTCATCACCTATAAATTACATTTCCTTATTCAATTACAAATCTACTACGCAAGTATACAACATGTAGTGCTCTAAGTCTAGCGAGTCTTATTTGGAATCGCCTAATTTTCCCAAGCAACACTTATTAATTTTCCCTAATAGATTAACATTATGCAAAAGCCTAACTCAAATTAACTTTTATATTCACAACATGTTAATTTGTCAACTCAAATTTTATTCTTAAATAGCCAATATATGTTTAAATAGCCTAGCTATAAAATAGTCATTTGTGGGAGAATTTGTAAAACGACTTGGAAATCAAACAAACATTTATCATCAAGGGAAATGCTAATTTAAATGTTAATTAGATAGCCAAATTATTCAAAGCAATTGTTTATTTAAAAGGAATATATAAACTATGGAATATATTTTTAACTTGTAAAATTTCAAGAAAACAATACTATTTGGCTAATATACATTTTGTACACTTTTATTCAATTAAAAAGGACACTATGAGTGGTAGAAATTGAGTTAAACACTAAATTCTTAATTTATTTTTATTTTTATATAATCAGTTGGTTAAATCGCAAGGAGACCCCCAAGTTTTGCTAAATTTTAACTAAATACCCTCCTTCCACCCAAAACAGTTTCATATAGTAAGTTTATTACCCACTGTTTTTCAAAAACTACATAAATAACCCAAAAGTAAGAACATAATGAAACTGCCGAATCAAAACACGAATCAACGCCCTGAAATGAGATTCTAAGTACATAAACAAGCCCAGGGAGAGATTTAGAGTGCACCTGATCCAAGAAACTCGGGAAATGACTAAGATTTGAGCCAGGTCGAAGCCGATGGTCGGAGCTCACAGCTGTGTGGCCGACGGTGGCTCTCCGGTTGATGATGAGCGCTGCTGAGGTCTCATGAGTGCTAATCGGACCCTATGGCGACGATTTGGGCGGAAGAAAACGGTTGGGTGGCCTCGGGTTTGCTGGGCTAAAAACCTCGCCGGTTTTAATGGCGTCCGGCGGCGGTGATGGCAGCTCTGCTACGGCTGGAAACCGTAGCGTCTTTCTCCTTCTTTATTCTTTCTGGGTCGCAACAGTGAGGGGAAAAGGAGAGAGGGAGGAGAGGGAGGGAGGAGCAGTGAGTTGCCTTCCTCTTCCCGGTGGTTTCTCGCCGAAAACGCGGTGGTGGTGGTGGTTCTCTCGACTGCTACCACTGCTTCCGCAGCTTTCTGGGTTGCTTACTAAGCTGAGACAGAGAGAAAGAGATGAAGAGACGAGAGAATGAGGAGGAGTGATGGTGGTGGTTGCGGTAATGGCAGAGTACGGTGGTGGTGGAGAAGCTCGGTGGTGGTGGCGGTGTTTCTGGTGATGGGTGTTGGAGTGAGGCTACTGGGGAAGGCAGCAACGTTTGGGGCTTATATAGAGAGCTGTGGGTGGTGATGGAGGGTGTTAGAAGATTGGAGGCGGTGATGGTTGGGGCGGCGGCAATGCCATTGGCGTGAAGGCAAAGAAAGAGGGGGGGGGGAAGTAGATAAGGACAGGTGATAATAATAATAATAATAATAATAATAATAATAATAATAATAATAATAATAATAATAATAATAATAATAATAATAATAATAATAATAATAATAATAATAATAATAATAATAATAATAATAATAATAATAATAATAATAGCAAGTGTGTTATAGTGTGGTCGATGTATTATCTAACGCGGTGGTCACATACGCGATAACACTAATATACACACGTAAAATTACCGTTTCACATTCTAAAATTCACACAAAATTAAGATAAACTTACCGAATAATTTTAAGATTCATATTTTTCCTCCAAAGTTACCAATTTACCCCTGACCAAATCACGGGGTATTACATCCCTTTTCCTGGCTTGGCATATGGGTTCGGGTTATTTGTGCGAGGCAGTGGTTGATCATTTTCCCCAAACGAACTATAGGTTGTTCCGTTGCGGGGGGGGGGGGGGGGGGGTAATAGGTGCCTGCTTGGAGGTCGTCATGGTATTGTACGTGGCAGGGGTCGTGCTTGTTTCCTTGGAAATTTTGCAGGGGTTTCCGAAGCACCCCTACGGTAGAATCTATTGCTTTGCTTCTCCATCAATTCAACATATAGGGCTAGGTTATAGGCCTCCTCCACTATCCATAGGGTTTGCAACTCAATCTTGTTTTTGATTGAGGGTTTGAGGCAGCCCAGATACTTAGCAATCTTCCCGTGCACTGTCTCGTTCAGTTGTTTTTGATCCGCCAAACGAGTAAACTCAGAAGTATACTCGAGAACACATCTGGTGCCCTGAACACAATTCTGGTAAAGTAGGAACAAGTACTGCTCATAATCAGGGGGAAGGAATCTCTCCAACAACAGTTGCTTCTTCCTCCTCCATGCTCTGATAGGACCTTTTCGCATCCGTGTACGCTTCGCCAGTAGTTGTTCCCACCAAACAGTGGCTCCTCCCTTCAACTTGAAGGCTACAATCCTCACAATATTTTGCTGTAGAACCTCCATCATGTTCAAGAATCGCTCCACATCCGAGATCAAATCCAAGAAGTCCTCCAATTGCAGGTTGTCATTGAAACTGGCAACGTCCGTACTCATCCTGTAATCTCAAAGAAACTTGTCGGGACATATTTTTCTGTTGAGTTCTCTAGATCCCCCTCTGAAAAGGAAGAATCATGATCGAGTAAAGGGGTATTCGTCCTCTCGCAGGAACCTCCATCGAACGGTGTTTTCAACCGGACGTTCGAGGGGTAACATTTGAACGATGTTCCTGCCGACGGCTGCCGTTGTAGGTGTAGGGTTAAGAGCCTGCGTGAAGGACTGCATGATCTCCTCGACTACTTCACGCACTTCTAACAACCTTGCCTCCATGGCACCCAATCTGTGACCAACATCACCAGTTTTGCCACTATCTTCGTCGTTGGCCATTTGAACAATGGGAAACATGGCGACGCAGACTAAAAGCAAGTTACATAGGTAAGAGAGATCTCAGAAGTTGAGAAACTAAAAATAATAAATCAGCAGGGAAAGGCTGTCTTTCCCTATTGGCTACAAGAAGCTTAAAATAGCAGAAACCCCTAATTACTGAAAAAATAGTAAAAATGAAAATTTTCCAAAATACCACCACTAACTAAGGACGAGATTCTAAGACAGTCCCAATTCGCGGAATCACAAAAGGAGTTGCCAATCTCGAGTTATTACGCGATAAAGTACTATCAAAAAGAGTAAAGAAAACGAAAAAACTCCGATTTGACACCCTAAACGACATCGGATCGCCGAACCTGGCGTTGGAAAGCTCCAAGGGGCACTAGGTTGTTATTATCTAGCGATTCTACATCAATTAAGGGTGTACCCACCCTCGACGAGTCACGTCTGTTCTGCGTCATTACTCGATTCTCGGTCCCCAAACAGGTCCATGTGTTGTTTGTTTTGTTTTTCTGCTTACAGGAACACGAGCGAACTATCCCAGATCCCCCTTGTATACAATTGTCAACGAGTCTAATTATAGGAGCAAAACATAATAAGATATAAATATATAGGGAATGTGAAATGCTTTTACGGTACAATGGTCATTTGAGTAGATATGAATACTATCGTTGCAACAAAATCAAAATTTGGGTAATGTTGGTGCTGAAATAAAAAATGTGGGTATCAAACTGTAGCAGTAAAAGTTTAAAATTGATACGACTGGTGCAATTTTTCCTTTAATCAAACTACAATATTTCTTAGAAACATTACAATCATTCTTTTGTTTTCGCAACTTTTCCCTTCCCATGGATTTACATAAACTTCCAAGTACTGAAAATAATAGTAAGGCTCGCAAAATAGGGCTTCCTCTGGAATATTATGGATCAAACGAAACATCAATAGTGCTACCCTTCCAGAATTCGGGGCTCCCGAATCTGATGTGTCCAAGACATGTCAACACATTTTGATGAGTTTTGACTTTTAATAATAGCAACCCACCGCTTCCCATATGCTCTCCACTGAATTTCTTCTCATCCTTCTCTCTCTCTTGATTTCATCTTCTTCTTCTCATCATACTTTCTATCTTCACCTTCTGTGATTTTTTAACTCTTGCAAGATGATGAAATCGACCTAGAGGTCGCAACTCACATCCCCAACTGAATGTAATGAATTTCAGATGTGAATTGCCTCCCTAGGACTAGAATACTTGCCCTGAATCTCTTTGTCTTCTCATCACAAAGATTACAAACAATCAATAAAATAGTTTGCTTTGTGGTGATTTACAGACACAAATTTCATTTTCTCACAAACACAAAGCGAACCATTTGCTTATATGATAAATCAACGAGAAACAATGGATTCTTGCAAGATCCATCATCTTGCGGCCGTATAGAGAAAACAGAGCAAAACAGAGCAATTATATGGGATGATAAACACGGAAACAGTGTCTTGCTTGATGTTTATCAACTAACTAATTTGTACCATTAGTTGAGATAAATAATCTATTTTCAAAGCTCTGAAGTAGCCATTCTATGGTGATGGAGAAGTTTGAACCTCGTGATGGTGTTGTCATCTGGAACCCTCATAATGGTAAACCAAAAATAGAGTTGAAGGAAAGAAATGTAGATTGGAAAAGATGAAGACGAGTAGCAATGTATAGATGAGAGAGAGAGGTGGAAAAATTGGAGAGAGATTGAGACCACATTAATGAAAAGAAAGTGATACAATACAATTTGGTTTGGGGTTTAAATTCATCTGATGTGGTTTTGCCACCTCATCTTTGGGCAATTCGGGAAGTGGCTCCTTCGGTGAACGTAGCATTATTGTTAATTAAAACAGAACCCACTAATTACTTGAGCCCCAATTAAAATAAATTATCTGTTGTGAAACGAGAATTGAGAGATGCAAGAAATAAAGAGAGAGACAAGATGTAGGGAGAGTAGTATTGAGTTGTGTATTATTCTCCAACCCTAAGCCTCCTTATATAGGCATTAGGTGGGCTTCTGGACTAGAACATAATTATACAAAATACACCAAACTATGTGGTGGATATTCACATCAGTCCAATAACATATTTCATAACACTCCCCCTTGAATATTCACCACTACGATGCCTCATTAAAACCATTCATGAAAAACCTAGTGGGAAAAAATCAATGGCTAAGGAAAAAGAGTAAATCGGTGAATTGTATTTCGCTCAGCATCGTTGATGACATTCTTCTAGAACGCATCTGAATAATCTTGGCAGGCTCGTTAAAACCTTTATTGGAAAAACCCTATGGGATAAAAACCATAGCGAAGGAAAAAGAGTGCCGCATTTGGATTGGTTCTCCCCCTCTTGGTAACAACTTTGTACCTGACAAACAAAACCATTGCAAGACCAAAATCTAATAATATACAATTACTTAAACATAATAAAATGCATATGCACCTAAAACTACTCGCTAGTGTACACTTTCAATTTGCTTCAGGCAAATGTTATTTCTCATGGGAACCTACCTCCATGGAATTTCACAAATTTGTGATTCATACGATCGTATTGTAACTAGTTACATTTCAAATAATAGCTTGTTGTTCCGTAGTCCCCAAGACTAATACAACATTATATCATTCTCACCACGAGAAGATTATATTTATAAGAATTTATCATGAATACCATATCATGTTCTCATTTTGTAAGTCCCACGCTTATAAGCAGACATAAACGTTAACAAAAATCCCACACATACCAGCGTATTTTAAACCTTAACATGAGTCTCACGCTTTATAGCACATATAATAACTACATAGATCCCATGCTTACCGGCGGATATGTAGTCTCTGCATAGTATATAAATTCTGCTTCGGGTTGTTTGTATGCTCTACATATTCAAAATGATTGTACCCCATCAATTTTCTATGCACTTGTTGACTTTGTTTTGGCCAGTAACTATTTAGTCAATATTCTTCCCATATGATAAATAACGTGATTTTACAAGCGCTTTCTAAAGATAAACTTCATCATTAATAGTAGGATCATATTATTTGTATTAAGGTACATTTAGCTACTTCCAGAGCTATTAGTCTCTTCCAGGGCTATTCAATTACCAACGTTGGTTTTGATCCAGTATTGATGATGTATATATGAATCCCCCAAGATTCCTCCATAATCTTGTGTTCTTAATTTGTAGAGCATTGATATACCCATATCCCAACATAATTTTGGATGCTTTAATTTCATGTTCCTCTTCCGGAGGATCAAATTACACTAGCAAACTTTTTTTGTTTCTTTTGATTTTATGGTTTTATGCATAAACCTTTTGTGCTTAAAGATGTATAACCCAAAATTAATACACGTTAGTCAAGAAGCTATCCATCTTGTTGGGATTTCAAACTTACACAAGTACATACCCAAAAGAGACAAAAATATTTTAGTTCACGTCATGCAATAGGACCCATTCTCCCCCTCATGACGTGAGCAATATTATCATAACCATAATGATATTTCGTTGATGCTTCAGGCATCGATTTATCTCATATGTACTTCGTATAAACCATTCCTCAAATTTAAACAAAAACATTGACAATAAGCAATCTCTTGGACGCCGTAGTTCTGTAATCAAAGTTTCTTCCAGTAAACTCAAAATGAGACGTAAATTTCAATACTTTTATTTAAAAGTGAGTGGTTGTAGATTCTCTCTTCAGGGAGATCTTTTGATGTTAATTTATAACTCCATGTTATAATATTATTTCATAACTTCTGGTATGAAAATCACTTTTTATGCATATAAAATGCTTTGTCCAATAAACCCTCATGGACTAGGAACATCTTCTGGATGTTTTACTTTGATCAGAATTAGCATTGAATGAAGAAAGTAACAATAAAAAAATTGATAACATATACATAAAGCATAAATTGTAAAATAAAACGTTACCTCTTCAAGAGAGTCAGTCAAACAAATAAAAATATCTTATAGATATCTAATAGTTTTCATTAGAATAGCACAAACAGTGTATGAAAAATATGAAGAGTGAGATAGAAACTCATTAATACCTTCGCGCTGATGTCATAGTATCCTACGGTGGGGGTTTTGTTGAGGAATTTCCCAAAATACACCTGTTTAGTACTAAAAATCCCAAAATTCAACACTTTTAATAAAAAAATCCAAAATGCCACTATTTAAACAAAAAATCCCAAAATGCCACTCTTTTAAAGACTCGTTTTGAAATTGAAATTTCATTTACTGAAACCTCATTTAGTGGTGAGTTTTTAACAAACTTGGGCAGCCCATCAGTTCAAAAACCTTTAACCAATATTATTTAAATATATTGTCAAGTAGGTGGTTTGAACCTCTTCTACCACCATGCTTACTACTACGGATAGTTACCACTAGACCAAAAATTGATGTTTGTTAGAACTTGCACTTAAAATATTTTATATCTGAATTATCAGCGATCAAACAATTCATACACATCTCTTTTATTTTTAATCTCTTTGTGATTATCAATACATATTTTCATAGCAGTAAGCAGGGTGGTAGAGGTTCGAACAACTTATTTTTTAATCTCTTTGTGATTATCAGTACATATTCTAGTGCTAAAGGTTTTGGATATATATTATTTTGTTCTGTGGTCTGTTTGTATACTTAATTTTATTTAACCGTGTCTTTTTTTGAGTAGAATAAGAACTTTTTTAGGGTTCTACTATATAATGTATTTGCAGTGCAGAAATTGCTATGAAAATATGTATCGATAATCAAAAAGAGATAAAAAAAAATGTGTATGAATCGTTTGATCGCAAATAATCCAAAAATATTATATTTGAATAACAATTACTAACAAACATCAATCTTTGGTCTAGAGGTAACTATTCATAGTAGTCAGCATGGTGGTAGACGTTCGAACCACTTACTTGACAATATTTTTCAATAATATTGGTTAAAGGTTTTTGAATTGATGGGTTGCCCGAGTTTGTTAGAAAAGATGTTTCAGTGAATGAAACCTCAATTCCAAAATGAGTCTTTAAAAGAGTGGCATTTTGGAATTTTTTGTTAAAAGGGTGGCATTTTGGAATTTTTTGTTTAAAGTGTGGCATTTTGGTATTTTTAGTACCTAACGGGTGTATTTTGGGAAATTCCTCGGGTTTTGTTCGTCCACTTTGATTTGCCAAATATCAAATTCTCTGAATATCGTGCCGTACTTAGCTTATTCGGTGTTGGATTTTCAAATCTCTTTTGAGAGCGTTATCGTGCTGTTAACGTGTTGTGAAACGAGAATTGAGAGATGCAAGAAATATAGAGAGAGACAAGATGCAGAGAGAGTAGTATTGAGTTGTGTATTATTCTCCAACCCTAAGGCTCTTTATATAGACATTAGGTAAGATGGACCTCTGGACCAGAATATAATTATACAAAATACACCCAACTATGTGGTGGATATTCATACCAGTCCAATAACATATTTCATAACACTATCACGGTCTTCTAAATAAAATAAAACAAACAATCACCGTTCAAATCAATTTATATATGGAAACACCTAAACCCTCTCCTTCCGTATCAATCTCCTTCCCTGCTCTCTCTCTCTCCCAACAATTAGCAGCAAGTATTAGAAGTCTGTTTCGCAGCAACAATGGAGGCATTGCCCTTCGCACTCAGCAGCAATCACAACAACAGTTATGACTACGACGACGAGGATGATTTCTGTATAATTCTAAACTCTCTCAGACCAAGGTGCTTACCCATTACTGCTGGTGGTTCTTCCTTGAAGATGGTTACTGGTTCGATGTACCCCCCAAAGAGACTCAGAGAGGCCACTGGGAGAAGATAGCCACTTTGTTAGTCTGGAAAAGCAGACTTTTGGAGTTGCAGATGGCGTGCGCGGCTGGAGGAAAAAGGGCATTGACGCAGGGGAGTATGCCCGGGAGTTGATGTCTAATTGCCTTATCTCTCGACCATCATCATCGTCAGGTGGATCCAATACAAGTTCTACAACTAGCTTACGATAACAGAACTGCGCAAGGGTCATCAACTGCTTGTTTGGTTACTCTCTGCGGTCAGACCCTTCGAGCAGTCAATGTAGGAGACAGTGGATTCATGATATTCAGGCACGGTAGAGCTGTCTACCTATCGCCGACGCAGCAATGGAGGTTCA
The DNA here is from genome assembly GCA_023055425.1 of Linanthus parryae. Lineage (NCBI taxonomy): Eukaryota > Viridiplantae > Streptophyta > Magnoliopsida > Ericales > Polemoniaceae > Linanthus > Linanthus parryae. The sequence goes on along the minus strand of JALGPY010000007.1, from coordinate 78,220,809 downwards.
ATTGCCCATATAAGTTGGGTGTTACAAATGACAACCCTAGAATCGCACAAGAGTTGGAAGGTGAAGTCGAGGTTGGGGACATGATTGTGGCCGGTACAGATGGTCTGTTGGACAATATGTTTGCGTCTGATATTGAAGAAATCATGGGTCAAGGTATAAGACAATATGGACCTGAGAAGTTGGCCTTGTTCATTGCAAATCTTGCATTGTACAACTCATTCGACAAGATTGCAGACACTCCCTTTTCCTTGAATGCAAGGGACGCAGGATTCGAACACAGTGGGGGTAAAGTGGACGACATCACTGTCGTTGTCGCCTTCATATGCAGAGAAACCTGACTACCACAAGGACTGCCCGCAGCTGCAGTTTCACAAAATCAACCTAGTCTATCTTTTGTTGTGTTCCAACGCGCTTGTACTCTGATGTTGGTGTATAACTGAGAGCATATCATAGCCTGTATAAATACACTTGCCGATTTATTCTTATTTTTTAAAACTTGAGTTTATTCTGAAGTCTACTAATACGAATGATATAGTACAGTGAATGAGCCTCCAAACCATAGAATAACATGTTCAACATCCACTTAAAAGAGACAAATTTCAAGGAAGCCTAATAAGAAACCTTAACACAAATGAAGAGCTCTCGAGGTCCTAAATTAAGTACTCGGTATAGAAGCCAGAGGCAAAAAATAAAATTAAAAATAAAAATGACATCTGACACCAACCACAGTTATAATTGAATGGATGTTACGAAATCTCTGCCCGATTACTACAGAGAAGAGCCTGCTAGTAAGCCGGAACTCTTTTGGGGAGCAGCTAATTTCGTTGTTATTGCGATGTATTAAAGAGACTTTACTCTGATAAGCTAATTTACATTTACTAGGGAATTCATTCCAATATGCTCAAAAGCGATAAAGTTCTTACCATAAATGTTCCCTAACGTGTCACACAATAAAAAATATTTATTCGCTTATTTTATTTTTTCACTAAATGTGGGTTTTCTTCTTCCAAAAAGGTATGTCGAATAAACAGGAACATATAGCTCAATCTTAACATTTCGAAAAAAATGATGTAGAACTTAATATCCCCCTTTCTCCTCTTGTTGCTGGCAGATGAGCAAGCTCAATTTACCCTCCACTAACCTTTATAGCAGCTCAGTAGTCCACCTTTCCATTTTTGGATGGAATTTTCTTATAACTTTGCATTCTTTGGGCATCCAGCCCCGATTTGCAGTTTATACACGAATCACATTGAAATCTTTCTGAATAGCCCATTAAAGGAAGTCCCTGCACTATAGAATACAGATTACCTTGTATTGGCAAGTATAAAGAGTAAACATATTTCTTCCATAGCAATTTGGCCTCCAACCTACCTATGTTACTATAAAGATACCTGAAACTGAAGTGCAGCGATGGCCTTATTTGCAAACTGTCCGACAAATGGGAAAATGCCATGGGCTTTTTCAGACTTCTTAACCCCTACTTCAGCTGGTTCACTTATCGCCGCCATGAATGCCTTTCAGATCCTAGCAAGTTCTGTTATAATACCTCACCCCTCCTTTGTCGAGCATCCTGCGGCTTAAAATTGCAAATAAGTACCTTTAGCTCTTCTATTTTTGGCAAGTGTTTTGGCTACTATAGCTTTAGTTGTCGAAGACCCAGAACTCGAGCAATGTGGACACCAGCGTGGACACCAGAGGTAGTTCACCAAGAACCAAACCCAGGAGTGCGAGGACGAGTGTCATATTTAGTATAAAGAGAAGAGGAGGACAGAGCAAGAAAGAAGAGGAGCAACACCAAAAAGAAGGGTATGAGGAAGAGAACCAGCCCTATGTTTTCCAGGATCAACACTTCGCTATGGATGTGAGAAACCATATGGGTCTTTCGGCTTCTGCTCAATTTACCGTAAGTCGAAGCTTCTCAAAGGAATTGAGTGTTACCAGGTGGCGATTCTTGAAGCTAACCCCCAATATTCTGTATTATCAAATCACTGGGACTCCGAATGCATGGCATTTATTTTGTTGCAAATGGTAAATAACATTTGTAACTCTTATTTGTAGTGTTAGAAAATTACGTGTAGCGCCAGTGGGTGCACATGTAATTAGTCACAAACTCAATGGGATTAGCTGCAATTAAATACTAACCTTAAGGGAGTCATCTGCAATAAGCTATAAGTCTGTCAATATAAGGAGATAGCCTCCTACATATTTTATTGCTGAAAAAGGCTGTGTAGAGATCATGAGCTAATCAAAGACAGTACTAGGAATCCTAACCTCTCTCTCTAATTTGCGTCCATTGGTGGAACGTGCTGTGAACAAGAGCTTTCGTCCTAGTGATTCGAGCCAGATTGTTGGGAGCAAGACGGTGGTACGTGAGAACAAGCACAACATCGATCATCTGATGCGTCGAATCTTAAGCAAAGAGGTAAAACGTAAATCTTCCGCTTTAATTACGCGTTTAGATCTATACATGTTTAGATAAGTTCTTCCTTCATTGGTATCAGTGCCGCGGCTTGTTCTTTGTGCCTTGTTATACGTACCCGAATCTCGACTGCAGTAGAAAATCGAGTTATTGAATTTTCATAATTAGTAAGCGAATCATATATGGATGCGTAGATCTTTTCACGTGGATTCCAGAAATATAAGATTTGTATTTTTAAGACCAACGTAGGAAAATATATGACTGTCTTAAGATTTGGAACTATACTAATATGAACTGTTTTGATCTAATTATAAAATCGAGTTTTTTCAAAGTTGTTAAAATTGGAATTTGAATACATAATCAGGATCAGGACAAAAAGATGATTCCGATGGTATAAAAATCATCGGAAACGGAGCACGAGAAGGCGGCGCGTGGGCCACACGCGCCACCTACAGCGTCGACACGCGCCACATGCGCCAGAGGGAGGGCAGCGGCTGTTGATGTGGCACAAGGGCTAACGTGGCATGAAGACGTGGCAATCTAGTCGACCTAGGTGCTGACGTGGCATACTACGTCTCACTCACTGGATCGCCGTGTGGCACCCGAGTGAGCGTGCGGCCTCCTCCCACCGTCATTTTTTGTCAAATTTTTTTGGGTAAACCAAATTAAATTTCCCATTCTGTGATATTTTTCATGATTTTTAAAAATACAGAAAATTTTATTAATTTCTAAATTAATTAATTAGTTTTTATTACACTTCCCGAGGCAATTAGGCGTCCTTTAACACACTATTTTCAGCCAAAAATTTTTATGCAGACAAAGGTCATTTTCCCTACGGTCTACCATAGGTGGTGAGACTTTAGGAGTTTTGGAGCATAATTTAATTATTTAGAGTAATTAGATTGTTGCTTATTAATTTTCAGTAGTTAGAGTTTATTTTGGAAATTTCCAAAAAAAAACATAATTTTTATTATTCTATTTTACACATTTTTCTTGCTTGAATGGATGTGTTTGGTGCATGGATGTGGAATAGATGTGGTTGTTTCATTTATGTTTTGGTTTTGGTTTTAATTATGTAATCAAAATACGGCTTGCGTCTTGTGCCTCCCTACATACTCTATTGTCTTCTCTTCTCAGCCAATCACCTCTCGAGAGGTTCTTCTTATATATTGAAACAAAATAGTTAGTAAAGATTGAAGATATAAGCTTCAAGAGAGGTGACCAAACCAAAAGACATGGCTTAAGGTGCATGGAGCAAATAGACGAGTTCAATGACTTCAAGATTGGCGTTCTCAAGTAGGCGAGATTGCATGAAAAAAGATTCAAGATTTGCTCAAGAAGTATTCTTAGTGATGTGAATGCACCTTACGGGCCACATCTAGGCATATTTATTTATGCTTATGCTTGTTTTATGTTATAAACAGCGTGTGATTGGATGTAACTGTATAACCTCGCATGCTAAAGAACTAAAACAAAAGAGCTCAAATTCGTAGATATGATTAAAATTAACTGGGAATTCTAAGTGAGGAGATTTGATTCCTATAATTGTTACTAGGTTTTAGTGGATTCCTTATGAGACAATATTATTTTTTAATCGATTTTGAAGCTAAGTAAATGCTAGTATTAATTTCCTAAGCAATGTCTCAAATCAATCGTGTCTTATTCGATACTGTAAAGGCAAATTAGCGATAAACAACGACATGACGAGCCATCGTACTATGTAACCATCCGTTGGACATATGATTGTCAAACCACCTACAAGCATGGTCGAATCTGTGATGATTAGTTGTCACAACAACACATAAACATTTTCTTAAGGCTCACCAATAGTGGGAGGTAGCAGTCAACATAATGTCGTAGAGCAGGCTGTGCTAGGGTGGGGAAATGACCTCATCGGCAAGTTCAAGACCGCGTTGAAAATTTAAGGATTGTAGGAATTGGCCAAAGAAGAATCTTGGATTCACCTTAGCCATTTGCGTGCACTGCTTGTGAGTAGTGACTCACAAATCCCGCTTTAAATATGAGTAGTGAATCATGTCATAATAGTGAGTACTCGAGGGTATCGTTTGAGATCCATTCCATTTATTATCAGGGAGTTAAAGGATGACCGATACAAACTATCAGATTATCGAATAATGTAGTTTTTGCGATCTATGCCACGTTTCATGGCGTGCCATGAAGATGTTTATGACACACCTTATGAATGTCAATATGTTTGGATAAGACCAAACTGGTTGTTTTTGACACGGATTGCGCAGCAGAATAATAAAAAATAAAGTCCGTTCAAAGCCCTCCATTAATTGAAGATCATGCATCATAACGATGGTAAGGGATAAAAGCATTTTGTACCTTGTTTGTCTAAATTCGTGACTTCACATAGAATAATGTCCATGTCTCTATGAATATCCACACCTAGGATTGCTGCGGATCATTCTCACGCATTTTTTTCTAGCAACGGAAGAAGGAGGAAGAAGAAGATCACGCAAAACGAGGAAAAGAGAGGCTGCGCCTCTTGTGGCCGACGGTGAGGAGGGGCGGACGGGTGAGGGCTACGACCCTTGATCTGTCTCTCTACTAGCTTAGTTCTCTCTCAATTGTGATAAAAATTATGACACACTTATTAAATAATAATCTAGGAGTGCCCTCATATAGTTAATAACTCCTTATTAACTACATATTAGCCCCAATACTAATCAGTTCCATACACGGATTAGCCCACCTTGAAAATTAATCCTACTAAGTTTGCATGTGGTTGCGTATTGATCCTTCTATTAAATTATCCATATTAATTAATCCCTAAGCCAGGTTTAATCCATAGGGTGTGTGACCCATATGTTTCTACTTAGTTGGTAGAAACAATTACGAACATAAAGCGGTCTCTAGCAAGACATCTATAGCACCCCAACTAAAAGAAATAGTTAGTGATCTGACAAACCTTGTGACCAATGTTACCGTATTGTATTATCCCTTTGTCTCCATATCCGGATTGGACACGACACATAAAAGTCACACTCGCATATCCAATCCATAATTTCTAGATCTTGGGAATAGTCTTATCCATGTAGATAACTTCAACATCCCGTATTGATTTATCTGAGTCTGGCCAGACATTCTATAAGCACTGCCCCTCGAGTGGCCGTGGATATTTGCTCCCTTATGTGGGAGGGACAATTTTTCTATACCTCACTACCACCTCTAAGCTTGTTTCCTATAATGCCCGAACAAACGCCTTTATTTCTACCCAGTCACGGTGTAGAGTTTGAATATATCAAAGCATAATATTTCACAACTGTAGTATCTATTGACTTCAAGTATAAGGACTACAATACCATTGTCACAACGAGAAGCACTTGTGACTTTAACATAATTTATGTATCCTTCTCGTGGTGGGTCAATCCAGTATGCCATTACCCCTAATGCATACCAATGTGCTAGAATTGATATCCCCATATCAATCTACTCACGTACTAGTCTATAGTTGATCGTCCTGTTAACCAATATAAACGAATAGGGATATTTAAGATAAACAACAATATTTAATCTAAGGAATTCATTATATTAAATATCTCCATAAATAATACAATGATTATTCTAGCCAAAATAATATTCATACTAAATAAGATTTCTTCTAGGGCATCTATTCCAATAGTCTCCCACTTGCGCTAGAGCCAATCTGGTGCATATCGTATGCCAACAGATCTAGTGTGTTCCTCATGCTTGCGCTGAACAAACGACTTTGTAAGTCGATCAGACAGATTCCGATCTGTAGGAATCTTTCATATCTTAACATCTCCTCTATCGATTATTTCACGAATAAGATGGAACTTTCTAAGTATGTTCTTGGATTTCTGGTGTGACCTGGGTTCCTTGGATTGTGCGGTTGCTCCAGTGTTGTCACAATACAAATCAACTGTATCCACAATGCTAGGAATCACACCAAGCTCAATAATGAACTTTCTAATCCAAACAGCCTCCTTTCCTGCGTCATTCGCATCAATGTACTCAGCCTTTGTTGTAGAATTCGCAACCGTCTATTGCTTGGAACTTTAAAAGCTTGCTCCGGTGTAACCCATTACACGTAGCTCTTCCTCCCCTCCATACATTTAGAACGCATACTTAGTTCTTCTCAAGTACTTAAGGATGTTCTTGACAGCTATTCAGTGACTCTCACCTGGATTGGACTGATATCTGCTTGCCATACTCAATGCGTATGAAACATCTTTTCTAATACATAACATGCCTTGTTTATGATGGATCCTATGGCCGACGCATAGGGAACCCTACTCATGCAGTCCTTGTCAATCTCATTGGAGGGACAATAAGCTTCGAAAGGGTGACTCCATGCAACATGGGCAAGAATCACTTCTCGGAGTCTTGCATGTCGAACCGTTTCAACACCTTGTCTATATATGTACTTTATCTTAGGCCGAGCAACTTTCTAGATCTGTCCCTATAGATCTTGATATCAAGTATATAAGCTGCATCCTCTAAGTCCTTCATTGAGAAACACTTTCCTAGCCAATATTTAACATATTGCAAGGTAGGAATGTCGTTTTCAATGAGTATTATGTCATCCACATACAAGAGCATAAACACAACAGAGCTCCCACTAAACTTTGTGTAAACACAATCATCTTCGTTCTTGATGAAGCCAAACTCTTTGAGTGCGTCATCAAAACATGGAGTCCAACTCCTAGAAGCTTGCTTAAACTTATAAATGGATAGCTGCAACTTACACACTTTATGGGCATAATATGGATCCTCAAAACCCACTGGTTGTGTAATGTACACATCCTCAATGAGGTTTCCATACATAAACGCTTTTTTGACACCCATATGCCAAATATATTAATCGTGATAAGCAACAATAGCAAGTAAGATACGAATGGATTTGGTCATTGTGACTAGGGAGAAGGTTTCATTATAGTCAATACCATGAATTTGTCTGAATCCTTTTGCCACCTATCAACCCTTATAGAAAATCACATTGCCATCCATGTCGGTCTTCTTCTGAAGACCCACTTGCACCCTATGGGTCGAGCCCCTTACGGTGGTTCAACCAAAGTCCATACTTTGTTGGTATACATGGATTCCATTTCGGATCTCATGGCTTCAAGCCACTTTTGAGAGTCCGGCCCTTTCATGGCCTCTCCATAGATAGTAGGCTCATCATCTATGAGTAGTGCGTCACCCGGCTCAATCACGAGAACTCCATTTCTCTCTGGCTCCTGATGCACCCTACTAGATTTAAGAAGTTCTTGTGTTACTTGAACATGTTGCTCCACAATAGTTTGTGGTTCTTGCTCATGTTCCATAGTACAATCAGTGGTTTGTGGTTCTTGAATTTCTTCAAATTCTACATTCCTTTCATTGGCTTCTTTAGAGGAAAATTCTTTTTCTAGAAACACACCGGTCCGGGAAACAAACACTTTGTTCTCGGTTGGATTGTAGAAATAATATCCCTTCGTTTCATTAGGGTATCCCATAAACTTACAGTTATCCCACTTGGGCCCGAGCTATTCTGTTTGTAAACGCTTTACATACACATCGCAACCCCAAATCCTCATAAAAGACATTGTGAGACGCATTCCACTCCACATCTCATTTGGAGTCTTCATGACTGATTTTGATGGAACACGATTAAGGGTTAAAGCAGCACATAATAGAGCGTGCCCCCAAAATGATAATGGAAGATCAAATTGACACATCATAGATCGAACCATGTCCAAGAGAGTTTGATTCCTCCTCTTGAACACGCCAATCCACTGTGGTGTTTCGGGTGGAGTGAGTTGGGACAAGATCCCACACTCTCTAGCATAGTCGTCAAACTCTTGGCTTAAGGTATTCTCCTCCGCAATCCGATCCAAGAGCCTTAATACTCTTGCAAAGATGCTTCTCTATTTCATTATTAAATTCTTTGAATTTTTCAAAGGAGTCTGATTTGGCCTTCATAAGGTATAAAAATCCACATCTACTGAAATCATCAGTAAATGTAATGAAATAAAGATAGCCATGGCAAATGGCCCACATACATCAGTACGCACTAGAGCCAATTGCTCACTAGTCATCTCACCTTTCTTATTGAAAGGGGACTTTGTCATATTTCATAATAAACAAGATTCACATGTCTCATATGATTCATAATCAAATGAGTCTAGAAATCCATCCTTATGGAGTCTAGAAATGCGATTCTTGTTTATATGACCTAAGAGACAGTACCATAAATAAGTAGGATTTAAATCATTAGTTTTAATCCTTTTGGCATTAATGTCATAGACAGAGTTATCTAGATCAAGAATATACACTCCATTAGACAATAAATGTAATACTCCGTATTTCCGTAAAATACATTTTTGCTAATTAAATGTATTATCTGTTAATTTATTACTTTTTTAACCTTATTGTTAAATATGTTAGTGACAAGATAGAAATTAGTTTAGGAATTAGTTAGTTAAATTATTTTATTACAATAAGAAAAATAAATTGGTGTTGTAATATTTGGGGTTTATGTGAAAATAAGAGAAAGTTATAGCATTAATTTATGAAAGAGTGTTAGTAAGTAACTAAATTTGAAAATAAGTAGGAAATGAAAATAAATAAATAAAAATAAAAAATAAAAGAATAGTTGTTCGGCCGAAGAAAGAAGGAAAAGAAGAGAAAACAATGTGTTGAAATTGTAATGCCATTTCTCCATCAACAAGAGAGAGAGAGAGAGAGAGAGAGAGAGAGAGAGAGAGAGAGAGAGAGAGAGAGAGAGAGAGAGAGATGTTGCGCGGGTGGAAAGAGTGGAAGAGAGAAGAAAGAGAAAAGAGAGAGAGAGAGTGAGAGAGATTCGGCAAAGAAGAAAGGAGAGAGAGAGAGAAAGAAAAACAAGGTGATGTTGGGGGGTTTGTGAATTGGGGCCCACATTGTTGTGAGGAGCTGGGATGAATTGCACCAACATTTGGACAAAAACTTCAGCACTCACCCTATTTATTAGCCACATCTCTTCATTGAGAAAGAGAGAAAAAAAAAAGTGGAGAGAAACAAGAAAGAGAGAGGGGGAGAGGACCGAGAGAGAGAAAGAGAGAGTGAGAGAGAGAGAGAGAGAGAAGAGGGAAGTTAATTGAGAGAAAAACAAAAAGAATTTAAGGAAGAGTAGGAGTTTTGTACGGGTGATGAATTAATAGAGGAAGGAGGAGAAAATTGTTAGTGTTGGTTGCACCTCACCAATTGGAGGTAGTGCATCTCAAAACCTTGTTTGGCTATCATCTTCAGAAGAACTATTTGAGGCATTATTGGAGCTTTATTAGAATTATTTGGAAGCAATTTCTGGAAAAATTGAGTACTCTCTACGTGTACGAACGGCGCAGAGCTGTGAGTAAAATTATTATTTTTGCTATATGTTATATCTTTATGAAAGTTATTATTGTCCTACAAATGGTACATTTCTACAACTAAATTTCAATCTTTGTGACCCATGCTCTAAATAATGAAATTTTTGTCTATATGAATTTGGAATCATCTTCTAAATGGGTTAAAACATGACATTTTGTACTCCCTTTTACTGAAAATTACGATTTAGAATAGTATATTTTGTAAATTGGGCAAATAAAAAAGTATGTGCCATAAAATTGTTCAGACACTTTGTGACGGAGTTATGCCTACACTTCAGTATTTGCGGCCCCGCAATCGGGATATAATAGATGGTTTGGGCCCGGTCATCGGGATATAATAGATGGTTTCGGCCTGGTCTCAGGATATATATGCGATGTGCCACAAAGATGGCGTATTTGGACATGTCAAATTTTGTGTGAGACGATGGTTACCAAGGGCATTAACGGAATCTAAATTATAGTATGTGATATGAGAATTTCGGTAATTCGCTCTGTTAATATGTGATTATTTGGCATTGTTCAAAATATGAGTTCAGTTTGGCTTTAACTGATAAGCACATTTTGTCAATTATCAGCATATTTTTGTTATGAACAAGATATTTTGAAATTAAAGGAGAGAAAAGACACGCACTGAGCTTTGTGGCTCATTTTGTTTAGTTTAATTTTTTTTCAGGTGACACGACACATGTGGAAAAGTAGAAATTTCGAGGCGAGACCGTTGGATAATTTAGTGGTTGTTATGTTTTGAGTTAATGTCGAACAAGTGTGACTTTATTGTCTAATTATGTGTTGTACAGTTAAGACTCTACCGTTAAGTATGTGTTGTAATATTATGGTTGATCACAGTGAGACTTGGAGATATTTTCCTTATGTGCTATTTTGAGCTAAATAATTTAGTTGGCGTTAGTTTTGTATCTGATCCGCTCATCGTGATTGAATCGATAAATTGCTAAATTGACGATTTCAGAACTTACATTTTACTTTCAGGAAAAGTCACGTTTTTATAAATGGATTTTGATAAATTTGTTAGTAACTCATTTTAAATAAATTTCAACGAGAATGCATCTTTACTATTTAAAGATATTTTTTGTTGACCACAAGAATTTTTAACTCGCTCCTGCACTTTATTTCACAAATTAAACCCTATTATTATTATTATTATTATTATTATTATTATTATTATTATTATTATTATTATTATTATTATTATTATTATTATTATTATTATTATTATTATACAAAATGGTTCAAGCCACATGAGTTTTGTTTGAGGCATCAGTGGCCGGTCTCTACCGTCGTCTCGAATTATTAAATCGGGGTCCAGGAAAGGGGGTCGTGACAACGTGGTATTAGAGCTCTAGGTTTGGGTTCCGACGGTTGATATTTTTGGTGTTAGCCATGACTAGGGGTGTACATGGGCCGGTTTGGGCGGTTTATGAAGGTAAAAGAAACCTCATCCAATAATTATTGGGTTAGATGAATTCAAGTCAAAACCAATCCGGTTACAATAAAAATAAGACCAAACCAACAAGATGGATTGGTTTTGTTTGGGTTGGTAGGGCGGGTAGCGTTCATTCAAAACAAAATATTATTGTGAGTTTCTAAACATCAATGTATCGGATTGTTGATGCATAAATTAAAAGTCTGACGTAGATTAGAAAATATCATTTGAATTTTGAAGCTTAGAGTGAACAAAGAAAATGAATTGAAATACTTAATAGACCATGTCCATCCAGATGACTACTTCATTTCTACGAAATTCCAAAATTAGGAAAATGAAGAAAATGGGGAGAAAATTAGGGATTGATCTTCCTTTGATGAAGAACTGACGTTGCTGTGTAGAAAATGAAAGAGAAATGTCTTTGAGACTCTGACTTGTACATTAAATAATAAATTATTTAGATATGATAGACATTTTATAGATATTATTAATTTATTACATATATATATTACGTATTTTGGGTTGGGTTGGGTTTGTTTCTCGATTTTACAATTAAATCCACAACCCAAACTAGAATACTTGTTCGGGCTAAAATATAATCTGTATTCAGCCCAAATCATTTCAAACAAATAAAATTAGTTTGGATTGGGTTGGATTAGTCGGGTTGGATGGGTTAACCGGTTTTCTGTATATCCCTAGCCATGACCTTTATTTGGAGCCTAAGTGTTTGAAATTAATTTGTTAGATACTTTGGAGTTATTGAGGTACCCTACATCGGACCTATTATTTAGAGTTGCTTGACTAAGAAATATTATATCTAAGATTAAGCTTATTTATTGCGCATAAGTTAGTATTATTTTAGAAATAGTTTTGGGCCAAAATTTAACTAGTTCCCTTTTAGGTGGCCGTTTCTGGAGGAACCGGAACAGGAGAGGGGAATGACAATGCTACCCCAGTAACTTAAAACCAAGCCGGTGGAAGTGGACCTAACTCAGGTGATAGGATAGAAAGAGCCTGTAACACCCCTCGATTCCTGAGCCTTCCGTTCCTGACCGGAGAGCCCGGGAGGGTGCTACTCAAAATGAATCGGCGAAAAATCAAGAACAACACATCCAAAAAAATTTATATTACAAACAGATAATTGTCTCAAACATAATGTTTCACATACTATTACACAAGGTTAAATTAAACTAGAGTCTAGCTTATTTAAAACTACTATTAAACATTGCGTGATACCGCGATCCCCTTACGCCGAGCTCCCTTCTCCTAGACATGCGGGGGAAATAAAATAAAGACCGCAGTTTTTCCAAAGTCAGCAAGAAATGCTGAGCAAGTAAACACCCCAACACGTAAACCGGATAAGAGGCAATTTTATTTAATAAACAAGGATAACGTTTACGAAATAAGCAAATATGTTATCACTGTTAACCATGTGTGAATAGAGATGCATTTTCCAACTCATTATTTAATATTTTATTTTGGAAGCACATTCTCAAATAGTCACAACGTGTATATAACCAAGAGGGTCATTTCCAACCATAACATTTTCCCCAATTAGGGAATTTCAAAAATCCAAATACTTCTTTTATTTTCTCATAAAAAATCGTATTGATTATTTAATTGTAGTGGGGAACGAACCAATCCATAACCATAATTCATTACACTATCTCATAAGTATCCAACCATTTCCATGCATCCGAGACCTTAAGTGCCGGCACCCCCTAAGGCTTCTCGCGGCCAGAGGGGTGAGTACATGGAGCAGCCCGGGGGTAATTGCAACTGAGCAAAATATATAAGTATCCAAATCCAAATAATGTTCCGCCGCACAACTGTTTCCACTTTACGTTATTGCGCATTATTATTTTCCATGCGATAAGTTTGAAAGAAAGCACTTGGACACATAAGTGAAATCTCACATCAACACGTATATCACAAATCACGTTTTGAGACATAAAAGTATAAAAAATATTTCGACACGAAAAGGGGACGGGCAAACAATGTCGGGCATGTTTACTCACATCAAGTAGCAACAACAAATATTAGGAAATAGCTGCTACAAGTAGACGTAGTTTTCGTCTACGAACCCGTCACCTACAAGTTATAAATTCCTAATCAATCACAATTTCAATTAACATGTACGATGCAAGCAAGCGGTAATTGCTGTAATTATTGATATAACTTTCGTTTATTTATGTATTTATTATTATTATTATTATTATTATTATTATTATTATTATTATTATTATTATTATTATTATTATTATTGATTTCAAGACAACCCAAAATCCCTAAATAAGTTTCAAGCCTAATATAATAAGTATTCTTTTATTTGTCTTCCAATGAATAAAAATGTAATTTATAATTAGTTAAAGTATTATTAAATACACATTTATCTAGAACCTCATATTTATTAAAACATAGAATTAGCCATAACCTTCTATAATTACGAACTTTTTGGAATTACTAAGTAGTTTACTTCACAAATTGATTTAGTAAATCAACAACATATTTATTCCAAGAGGATACTAATTCAAACTTAGAAAGTTCCTAAAACAATATCTCTTCTTAAAATATATTTTAAATTCATAACTTTTCCATAAAAAATTTATAACTATTTAATTGTGGCGAATTTCTAAGTTATAAAAACATTATAGTTTATCTTTTATTAATAGATTAGTCATATATACTTAAACCAACTAAATTTATTATTTATTAGCTAGAAACATCTCTTTTACCAAAATATTTAAACATATTTAGTTCATAAATTTGTAGATAAAAGATTAGCTTATATAATAGTAGCATAGCCAAAAACATATATTATCTTGCTAAGTTGTAAAACATTGTGTATTTACATGTGTGTGTGTGTGTATGTGTGTTACAAGAAATTACGAATACTAATTTTAATTGATTTAAACAAATATTAAATTTATTTATAAAAGCATATTGTATAAACTACAACAAGATCCCAAGTTTTCATGAATATAGCACTTAGTCGCCCCCCTCTAACTTAAATAGTTTCTGATTTGATACTTAGTACCCTAAACTTTTTGTTTATGTAAAAATTCACGCCCTCTCCTTAAAACAGTGCACAACATCATCTTCAACCTCCAAACTCAATATGATTCTCCACAAACATGTATACCCATGCGATTTTGATGTTGTAGAACTCTAATCTAGGTGAAAACAAGTAGATTGAGACCAAAAATCGCTGAAATTGGTTACCGGATGGTAGAGAATTTGGTTTCCGAAGCTTAGTTGGAAATTCGCCGAAATTGATGGCGTCCCGGCTGTGGGGTGGCCGGAACTTGGACTCCCTTGACTCGGTCGGCCCCATTGGGGTGTGGGGAGGTCGCCGAAAGGGAAGAGGAAGGGCGGAGGGGGCGGCGCCGGCTTGGTCTCCCGTCGGGTCGGATTCGGCGGTGGCTTTGCCGCCATTGCAACCTCTGCTTCTTGCTGCTTCTTCTCGTGACCAGAGAGAGGACGATATAGAGAGGGACGGGGACAGAGAGAACATAGGAGAGGAAGAGAGAGCCAACTGGAGCTAGGGGTGAGGGATGTTGGTGGTGATGGCGGCAGTGGTGGCGACGATGATGGTGGTGTTGGTGCTGCGTTGTTGCTGCTGGGTTTAGGAGGAAGAGAAGACAGAGGTGGGGAATAGAGGAGAGAGAGGAAATGGAAGGTGGGTGGTGGTGGTGGTGTCGGCAATGGTGGTGGTGTCGATGGTGTAGATGGAGGTGGTGTTATGGTGGTGATTGTTGGTGATGGTGATTGTTGTAGTTGTTGTTTGTTGCTGCTGCTGTTATGTATGGGAGGCAGACAAATTGAGAGGGGGCGGAGATGGTGGTGATGAAGGAGACGTTGGTGGTGGTGATGGGTGATGTTATGGAGGAGGTGAAGGTGATGTGAGTGATTGTTGTTGCGGGTGGAAAAAACAGAGAAGAGAAGAGAATTAAATAGAGGAGGAGGAGGAGAAAAGAGTGGGTCGGGTATGAGGGAGAAAGGAGGAAACACTAATGATTTTAACCAACCGGGTTGTGAGTTGGGTTCCAGTCGGGTTAAAGTGAAATACGGTTTATGTACAATAATATCGGGTTACCGGGTCGGGTTGAAAATAAAATACGGGTAAGTATAAACATACTGGGTTATACCATTTTACTGGTCGGGTTGGATGAAATACGGGTTGAAGACAATTACTTTATACGTACATACGTACTACTATTTATCCAAAATACAACTACCTTCCCAACTTTTTAATCGACTTGGTTTTCAACTTCTATAAACTACAATTAACCCTCAAAATTTATCCAACCACTTTTTAATGTCGCAAAATTACAATTTCGACCCCATTATTTTATTCAATATATTTATAACTTCTGTAAATCCCAACTATAACCCCCAAACTATATCAAAATTAATAAATTACCTCCTTATGTAAATATCGGGGTATTACATCCTTCGCCCTTAAACAGTGCTTCGTCCTCGAAGCTTAAACCAAATACCCGATCAATACTCAACGAACGTTTAGTATAACCAGTATATAGATATGATGTATGTGCAATCGTGTTAATACTTATGCGATGTGATGTGTGAATACTTAATGTGATGACGGGTCATGGTACGGAAATTCAAAGGGTTACATCCTCTCCCGCATAGGAGAGTGAAGTCCCCGGAACTCAAATTACCTCGTCAAAAAGGTATGGATATTTCTTTCGCATGTCATCTCGGCTTCCCAAGTAGTCTCTTTCGTCTGGTGGTTCGTCCATATGACCTTTACCAGTTTGATGCTTTTGGTACGCGTGCCCTCGTCTTGGTATCTAGGATCTGTACAGGATGCTCCTCGTAAGTCAATGATGGGTCTAACTCCAATGGTTCAGAGTCCAATACATGGGATGAGTAAGTTACATACTTCTTCAGCTGTGAGACGTGAAAGATATTGTGTAGTCGCCCCCAGTCGGTAGGCAACTTCCCCAATTCTCTCCAGGATGTCATATGGTCCAATGAACTTTGGGCTCAACTTTCCCTTCTGATTGAATCTTGTTATTCCCTTGGTTGGCGAAACCTTAAGAAATGCCTTTTCACCCACTTGGAATTCTAACGGCTTTCTCTTCTAATCTTCATAAGACTTTTGCCGGTCCTGAGATTCCTTCATTCCTTGTTAGATAAGCCTCACTTGATCTGTCATCACTTCGATAATCTGCGGGCCAATAACCACTGTTTCACTGATGTCACTCCAGCATAAGGGTGTTCGACACTTCCTTCCATACAAATCCTCGTGCGGTGCCATGCTAATACTAGCGTGATAGCCGTTGTTATAAGAGAACTCTATCAGCAGCAGTCTGTCGACCCATGATCCTTGGAAGTCCATAACACAAGCCCTAATAATTTCTTCCAATGTATGAATCGTCCTTTCTGTCTGTCCGTCTGTAGCTGGGTGGAAAGCTGTACTGAATCTTAATTGGGTCCCCAATGCTTTCTGAAGCGCCTTCCAGAAATGAAAGAGGAAGTTATGGTCTCTGTTAGAAATTATCGAAATTGGAACCCCATGGTACATCACTATATTCTTCACATACGCATCAGCTCGTTGTTCGATGGTCCACGTGTCCTTCATCGGAATGAATCTTGCCGTTTTGGTTAATCTGTCTACTATCACCAAATCTGATTGAACCCATTCTTCGATGTCCGCAATGCAGTCACAAAATCCATCAAAATGGAATCCCACTTCCAAACCGGAATATCCAAAGGTTGTACTACGCCTCCCATTCTCTTATGTTCGAATTTCACCTTCTGACACGTCAAACATTTTGTCACGAATTCTGCCACTTCCTTTTTCATGTTTGGCCACCAAAATGTTTTCTTCAAATCTTTGTAGAGCTTGAAGCCTCAAGGGTGTACTGTGTAGTGTCTGTTTTTTGCTTCCCGCATCAACTTTTCCTTGGTTTCTGTACATTTCTGTGGAATACACCACCTTCACTTGTAGCGAATTCTTCCATCTTCATGAATCTGGAATCCTATGGCTTTTCCTGCTGCAATCTTCTTCTTGACCCGATCCAGTTTCACATCTCCTTCCTGGTTCCTCCTTATATTCTCAAAGAAGTTTGGTACAGCCGTCACACTTCCGTGCAGGTTCTTTACTCCTCCTTGATCCACTACCTCAATTTCGAGTTTTCTGAACTCATGGCATTGCCAGCCTGGCAAAACCAGCATGGCGTTGATGGTATGGCTCGATTTCCAGCTCAATTCATCGGCTACAACATTAGCCTTTCCTTCGTGGTACTGGATACATAGATCGTAATCCTTGATGACTTCTAGCCATCGTCTTTGCCTGTTGTTCAGCTCCTTTTACGTGAAAATGTACTTAAGACATCGGTGATCCGTGTACAACTTCCAAACAGCTCCATACAAGTGGTGTCCCCATATCTTCAAGGCGAAGACTACAGCTGCCAACTCTAAGTTGTGAGTAGCATAGTTTTCCTCGTGGGGTTTGAGTTTCCTTGACGCATAGGCAATCACACTTTTCTCCTTCATGAGTACACATCCCAGCCCCTTCTTTGATGCATCACTGTACACCTCAAACTCGCCTGAATCATTCGGAAAAGCCAATACTGGTGCAGTAGTTAATATCTCCTTCCGAGTCTGAAATGCCTCTTCACAGCTTTCGCTCCACTGGTACTTAACTGCTTTCTTTTTCAACGCAGTCAATGTCCTAGCAATCTTGGAGAAGACCCGCACAAAACGCCTGTAGTAACCTGCTAAGCCAAGGAAACTACTTATCTCGGATACATTCTTTGGTGTTGGCCAGTCTTTGACTGCTAAAATCTTTCCTGGGTCCACTGATATTCCCTCTTTCGAGATGATGTGACCCAAAAATGGAACATCCAGCCAAAACTCGCACTTGGACAGCTTAGCATACAATTGTTCTTGCCTTCAGAGTCTCCAACACTTCTCTGAGATGTTCCTCATGGTCCTCTTCAATCTTCGAGTACGCGAGGATGTCATAAATAAATACGACTATGAATCTGTCCAGAAATGGCCTCATCACTTGGTTCATCAAGTCCATGAATACTGCAGGTGCGTTGGTTAGACCAAACGGCGTTACAGTGAACTCATAATGGCTATATTTTGTTCGAAAGGCTGTCTTCGGGATATCCTTCTCCTCTACCCGAAGCTGATGGTACCCTGATCTAAAATCAATCTTAGAGAAGACACAAGCCCCTTGTAATTAATCGAACATATCGTCAATCCGAGGTAGAGGGTACTTGTTCTTGATGGTTGCGCTGTTCAAATTACGGTAGTCAATTCATAGCCTTAAGCTTCCATATTTCTTCTTCATGAAAAGAACAGGTGCTCCCTAAGGTGACACGCTTGGCCGTATGTACCCCTTCTCCAGTAGTTATTGTAATTGATACTTTAGCTCCTTCAGTTCTGCTGGCGCCATCCGGTATGGTGCTTTTGAGACAGGCATAGTTCCAGGTGCTATGTCCAGAGTAAACTCCAAATCTCTTCTAGGTGACATTCCTGAAATCTCGTCTTGGAATACGTCAAGAAGTTCTCTCACAACTGATATTTCTTCGAACATGTTCTCCTTCTTGGATACATATTTGATGTAACACAAGTAGGTAGAATTCCCTTTCCGTACTTGGTGGACTATGGTCATTGCTGACACTAGTCTAATGCAGGGCTCCTTTGTGATTTCGCGATAAGAGATCTTCTCTTCGTTAGGTCCTTTTAATCGAATCTTCTGATCATAACAATCAATAACAGCCTGATATTTACCAAGCCAATCCATCCCTAGGATGACATCTATTCCTCTAAGATCAAACCTTATCAAATCTGCAAGCTAGGTACAAGATAGGATTTTCACTCTTACTCCTTCAAATACGGTGTCACATATTGCTATTTGGCTAGTAGGTGTCGTTACAGGGGTGAACATGCTAAATGACTTTCAATCCCAATTTCTCAACAAATGATGTTGATATAAAAGAGTATGATGCACAAGAATCAAATAACACGAAAGCTGGGTTCTCATGGACAAGGAATGTGCCCGTGACAACTCCTTGTGCGACATCAGCCTCAGTCTTGGTCATGACTGCAATCCTTCCCACATTGGCATTCTGAGCTCCAGATCCTCCTGCACTAGCTCCATTGTTGATGTTAGCCCCTTGACCGGCATTGTTGGTGCAGTTCCGGCCTCCATATATTCATGCGGTCCCCTAGTGGTAGTTCTGCTACCTTCCATGGCCGTTTCCCCCATTGTTTGTTTGTTGCAGTTCCCATAGTTCCTGTTCCCGTAATCAATCTGCACGGTTCGCGGTTGCTGGTTCCCGTACTCTTGGCGATTCCCCTGATAGTTGCCACCTTGTTTCACTTGTGGGTTCAACGCTGGTGGCGATAGACATTCAAAAGATCGGTGTCCCCTCTTGCCACAGTTGTTGCAATAGACCTAATTCTTTGCACAGTCGACTCCTGGATGAATCCTCTGACATATTTTACAGAAATAGCGGCGAACTCACTGAGTTTCTTTGTTTTGCGTTTCTTTGATAGTGTCCATGATTGCCTCCGATGTTGTTTGCTTAACCTCTTTTCCTTTGCCGCACTACCACCTGACTCATTCGCATTGCGTTTCCCACGAACCTCATCTTGAATCTCCTTGATTTGCCACATGTCAGCAACTCGATCATAGGCCTCCTGCATGGTGTCGTAAGTCCTGGTACGCATAATTTTCTGCAACTGAAGGAGCAGACCTCCAATGAACTTTGAGACCTTACTTTCTTCATCAGGTACCGTGTTTCCTGCAAATCTGGACAGCTCCACGAATTTATCGAAGTAGTCCGTCATTGAGCCGTTTCCCGGCTTCAGGTTTTGGAGCTCATTGCACTTCTTGTTCTTAACATGACTTGGATAGAACCTCAGTCTCAGAGAAGTCTTGAAAGCTTCCCAACCAAAGTTGAGTTGGGCCAGTAGGACCTCATGATTGGTTGTCCACCAATTTCTGCCTTGCTGTCCAAATAAAGGACGGCACAGCTGACCTTCTGGTCATTAGGGCATTGGACAGCCCTGAATATCTTCTCGAAACTCCTTATCTAGTCTTCTAGCTCGGTGGGGTCTTCCTTTCCAGTGAATTCGCGAGGGTTATGATCCGCTATCTTCTTGGAATAGCTTCGCTCCTCACGCTCCTCGTTTCTAGCAATGATCACGACCATTTGGGTGACCAGTTGGGCCATCTCTGGTTGGTTATCTCCTCCAGCAGCCATGTGTTCTCGGTTGACTCTTCAGGTGTAGTATTGTAGTGGTATATCAGTTATATTCCTACACTATCACCTATTGTATCAATGCTTATTCTATCACAGGGTAATGAACTATAATGGTTAATTTTATAAGATGCACTCATATTTCTTTGTACAACGAAAATATTACCCATGAGGTATTTCCTATCACATAGAATTATAGCACACTTCATTTAGCAGTTAATGCACATAACTCATTTTATCATTTTTATTCAATTCTCAAAATCTCAAACTAACCAATCATTGTCCCTATCATGGGAGTGATATAATTCCAAAGGACAATCAAAGATAGGTATCCCATAATCTATCCAATCATACTTAGCTTTAATTCCACCTTGTGTAATAGTATGTAAAATACTTTGTTCAAGACATTTCACGAGTTTGTAATATATATGGCATGTTTTGTTCTCGATTTCCGCCGACTCATTTTGAGTAGCACCCTCCCGGGCTCTCCGGTCCGGAACGGAAGGCTCGGGAATCGAGGGGTGTTTTCGAGCCATTAAAGGACTTGCCTAACTAGTCGATGCTAATCGTAGAGAACTAACCCTAGATCGATTCCAAGGTTCGAAACCTCCATCATTTGCTGGTACCCGTGATCCAGTCATAGCTGAGTCATTGTTATTGGATATTGAAAAGATCTTGGAGCATTGTGTTGCTTTGAGAGACAGAAGGTGGAGTTGGCCACCTATAAATTGACTGGAGAAGCTTATCAGTGGTGGTTGACCATGTCTAGAAGGGAACCAGCCATGATGTGGGACCGCTTTGTTGAGATGTTTAATGATAAGTATTTCCCTCAACACCTGAAAGATCAGAAGGTTCCAGAATTTTTCATGCTTACTCAAGCTGACATGACTGTAGCAGAGTACGAGGGAAAGTTCACGGAGCTGTCATGCTATGCCTCACATGTGGTTAGGGATGAGGCGCAGAAAGCTAGAAAATTTGAAACTGGACTTTGATGGAGCATTCGTACCAAGGTGGAACTCTTCTGGCTGGCTACCTACAATGAAATTGTTGATCGAGCTCTGATTGTAGAAAAAGGGATAGTGGAGAACAACAAGTATCGAGACCAGAAGATGTGGAATGTTGGTACCAAGAACCATGGATGAAGAAATCATAAAGGAGGCACTAGCCAGACAACTACATTCAAGAGACAAGGATTTGGGAATCACAATAACATGGGTGTTGCTGTTAATTCAACTAAGGGTAAACCGTACTGTCCTAAGTTTCGCAAGACCAACGATCAAGTTGTGTGTTATCGCGAGACAGGAGCTTGTATCAGCTAAGGAAAAAAAGGACATACGGTTAAGGATTTCCCTGTGCTTCGACCCAATTTTGCGAACCCACCACATGCACCTGCTCAAAATTTAGTGGCTGCTTGAAGGGCTGAGAAGAGACAAGGGAGAGCTTTTGCATTGGTCCCTGGAGATGTCCCTACTGCATCTGCAGTTGTCTCTGGTACCTTACCTATTGATTCTAAATCAGCCAATGTTCTTATTGATTCTGGTTCTACGCATTCATTCGTTTCCCATGATTTTGCTAAGTTCATTTATAGACAACCAAAACCCCTTTCTTATGCTTTACATGTCTCAACTCCATTGGGCGTCATGTTATCTAGTACTTGTGTGTACAAAAATTGTGAAATATTGGTCGTCGAAGTGTATTTAGTCGTTGATTAGATACCCCTCGATATTCGAGATTTTGATGTCATCCTCGGTATGGATTGGCTCTCTACTAACCATGTCTCAATCGACTGTGTCGAAAAGAAAGTCATGTTTCGTATTCCTTGTAGCCCTGAGTTCCATCTTGTCGGAACTCGAGTTTCACCCCCACCTCGAATGGTATCTTGTCTCCAAGCTCAAAATTTACTTCGAAAGGGTTGTCAGGGATTTTTGGCGTTTATACATGATGAATAGCAAGTGAGATAAAATTAGCAGATGTTCATGTGGTTCAAGAGTTATTTGATGTCTTTCCCGAGGATATTAGCATGTAACCTCCTGATAGGGAAATTGAGTTCACCATAGATGTCATTCCAGGCACCACCCCTATCTCTAAGGTTCCCTATCGAATGGCACCTGTAGAGTTAAAGGAATTAAAGCTTCAACTTCAGGAGTTACTTGACAAGGGATTTATTAGACCAAGCACTTCTCCATGGGGTACACCCGTTCTATTTGTGAAGAAGAAGGATGGCACCATGAGGCTATGCACTATGCATAGATTATTGTGAATTATAAGGTCATGATTAAGAACAATTATCCTCTCACTAGGATTGATGATTTATTTGATCAACTACAAGGAGCCAAGGTGTTTTCAAAAATTTATTTGAGGTCTGGTTACTATCAATTGAAGATTAAGGCCGAGGATGTACCTAAGAGTGCATTTGCACTAGGTACGGGCATTATGAGTTCCTTGTTATGCCCTTTTGGGTTCACAAATGCTCCGGCTGTTTTCATGAACTTGATGAATAGGGTGTTCAAACTATAATGTCTTTGTAATTGTGTTTATTGATGATATCTTGGTCTATTCTAAGAGCAAGGAAGAACATGTGGACCAGTTGAGGCTTGCTTTGCAAACCTTAGGAGATCAGAAGCTTTTTGCAAAGCTTAAGAAGTGCGAGTTCTGGCTTTCAGGATCTCGTTTCTGACGAATATTGTGTCGGAAGATGGTATTTCAGTAGACCCCCAGAAGGTAGAGGCTATTGTTAATTGGCCTAGACCTACCAATGTGACAGAAATTCGAGGCTTTCTAGGATTGGCTGGTTACTATAGAAGATTTGTTGAGAAATTTTCAGAGTGGTCTGAATAATGTGAGCAAAGATTTCAAGAGATAAAGAGAAGATTGGTGTCTGCTCTTATATTGTCATTGCCGTCAGAAGGTGGAAAATATATAATTTATAGCGACGCATTACTGAAGGGACTAGGTTGTGTTTTGATGCAAGATGGAAAAGTGATTGCGTATGCCTCAAGACTGTTCAAACCTTATGAGAGGAATTACCCGACTCATGACTTGGAGTTAGCAGCTGTGGTCTTTGATTTGAAAATTTGGCGTCATTATCTCTATGGTGTATCATGTGAAATTTTTACAGACCACAAGAGCTTCAAGTATATATTCACACAAAAGGAACTCAATATGAGGCAAAGGAGGTGGTTGGATCTGTTAAAGGATTATGATATGTGTATACAGTATCACCCTGGTAAACCCAATGTGGTGGCGGATTCCCTTATTCAAAAGTCGACTGCTGATTTGTCTTATGTCATTACCTGTCAAATTGAGTTACATATGGAGTTTGAAAGGTTGTTGTGCACAAGAGATTCCGGCGGGGAGACCTCCGTGTGCACCGTGTGTAGTGGATCAAGGATCGCACAGGAAGAGTGGGGTTGTGTGTAGGGAGAGAGTAAGGCAGTAGCAATGTCTGAGAGAGAGACAGAGGTTTGGCAGAGCTTCCGCGTATGGCCGTCTGTTCTCCTTTGTATGGAAAGGTTGACGATCTATATATAGTGGAGAACATGACCGTTGTAGTGTGGTTAATGCGCCCATTAATGGCGGCTTAATTAGCTTAACCATAACGGCACGTTCGTCCGAGTATATAGGGACCGTTACAGCACGTGGTGCGCGAATACCGGAACCGTTACGAGGTTGACCGGGTTTGACCGGGTTGACCGGGTTTATGGAGCTCGTGCCATAAATCTCTCAAAACAGTTACTAAAGGTCGCGTGCGGGCTTGGCTCGCACGCGACAGGGCTTACTCTAGCCTCCAAACCACTAAGTCCCTACAAGTCCCGTGCAGTGGTATGCGAGGGCTCTGTCTCGCAGCCCCCACATGGATCAGCGCGGCTGGTGATCCAGTGTGTATGGAGCACAATATGGTGTGCTGGATGGCTGCCACGTGGCCAAGATCTGTCATGTCAGAAAGCAGTATCTACAGTTGTCATTAGAAGTAATCCCTAAGCAGACTTCGAGTGCAGTTTATGCTCTAATGTGTCAACCTAGTTTTCAAGACGAAATCAAAGAGGCGCAAAGGAGTGATGAAGATTTAAAGAAGATTACTGAAGGGGAGCTTGGAGGTGAAGTCTCTGATTTTTCTATTCAAGAAAGATTTATGAAAATTCAAGGCCGAATTTGTGTCCCAAATGTGTGCGAGCTTAAAAATTCTACATTAGAGGAAGCTCATAATTCTAAATTTGCGGTTCATCCTGGTAGTACGAAGATGTGTAGGGATCTGCGCGAACTTTATTGGTGCCAAGGAATGAAGAGGGATATAGCAGAGTTTGTGGCTAAGTGCTTATTGTGTCAGCAAGTTAAGGCGGAACACCAAAGACCAGCAGGATTGCTTAAGCCGTTACCTATTCCTGAGTGGAAGTGGGAACACATTACTATGGATTTTGTAGTTTGTTTTCCAAGTTCCTCAAAGGGAATTACCGCCATTTGGGTAATTGTTGACAGACTAACCAATTCACCACACTTTTTAGCCGTGAAATCCACTAATTCACTAGAGAAGTTAGCCCAATTATACGTCAAGGAGATTGTGAGATTGCACGGAGAACCTGTGTCCATTGTTTCTGAGAGTGACCCACTTTCCGTGTCATGATTTTGGAATAGTTTACAAGCAGATATGTGGAATAGATTTAAGGTTCAGTACTGCCTTCCATCCTCAGACGGACGACTAGTCAGAAAGAGTTATTCAGATTTTGGAAGACTTTCTACAGCTATGTGTTTTGGATTTCAAAGGAGGATGGGAAGAACACTTGCCTTTGGTAGAGTTCACGTACAAAAGCTTTCAAACAAGTATCGGAATGGCTCCATTCGAGGCGTTATACGGAAGATGGTGTAGATCCCCCATCAATTGGACTGAAGTTGGAGAAAGACAAATGTTTGGACCAGAAATTGTCCAGATTACTACAGAAAAGATCAAGACAATTCGTGAAAGACTAAAAGAAGTTCGAAGCCGAAAGGAGAGCTACGCGGATAACAGAATACGAGATTTGGAATCTGAGGTTGGAGATTTTGTATACCTGAAAGTCTCACCAACTAAAGGTGTACTACGATTTGGGAAGAAAGGGAAATTGAGCCCCAGATATGTCTGACCCTATGAAAGTCTTGAGCAAGTTGGACCTGTATCTTATCGTTTGGCATTACTGTCAGAGCTTAGTAATGTCCATAATGTCTTCTATGTTTCAATGACTAATAAGTATGTCTACGACCCTAAGAACGTGTTAGCATATCATCCTTTGAAGATAAGGGAAGATTTATCTTACGAGGAGACACCAGTGAAAACTTTGGATCGACGTGATCATGTGTTGCGCAATAAAGTCATTCCACTAGTTAAAGTTTTGTGGCAAAATCATTTGGTTGAAGAAGCAACTTGGGAACGAGAAGATGAGATGCGGAACCACTACCCACATTTTATTTTGAGGTAAAATCTTAACTTTGGGAACCAAACTTCTATAAGTGGGGGAGAGTGTAATACTCCGTATTTACATAAAATATATTTTTGCTATTTAAATGTCTTATCTGTTAATTTATTACTTCTTTAACCTTATTGTTAAATATGTTAGTGACATGATTCGAAATTAGTTTAGAAATTTGTTAGTTACATTATTTTATTACAATAAGAAAAATAAATTGGTGTGGTAATATTTGGGGTTTATGTGAAATAAGAGAAAGTTCTAGCATCAATTTATGAAAGAGTGTTAGTAACTAACTAAATTTTCAAATAAGTATGAAATGAAAATAAAAAAACAAAAAAATAAAATAAAACAATAGTTGTTTGGACGACCAAAGAAGGAAGAAGAAAAGAAAAACAATGTGTTGATAAATGTGTGATGTGGGGCCTAACTTGTGTTGAAATTGTAATGCCATTTCTCCATCAACGAGAAATAGAGAGAGAGTGAGAGAGAGAGAGAGAGAGCGAGAGATTGCACGGGTGGAGAGAAGGGAAGAGAGAAGAAAGAGAAAAGAGAGAGAGAGAGATTCAACAGAGAAGAAAGGAGAGAGGGAGAGAGAGAAAGAAAAACAAGGTGATGTTGGGGGTTTGTGAAGTGGGGCCCACATTGTTGTGGGGAGTTGGGATGAATTGCACCAACATTTGGGAAAAAACTTCAGCACTCACCCTATTTATTGGCCACGTTGCTTCATTGAGAAAGAGAGAAAAAAAAAGTGGTGTGAAACAAGAAAGAGAGAGAGAGGGAGAGGGCCGAGAGAGAGAAGAGGGAAGTTAGTTGGGAGAAAAACAAAAAGAATGTAAGGAAGAGTATAACTTTTGTACGGGTGATGAATTAATAGAGAGGATAAAATTGTTAGTGTTGGTTGCACCACACCAATTGGAGGTAGTGCATCTCAAAGCCTTGTTTGGCTATCATTTTAAGAAGAACTATTTGAAGCACTATTGGAGTTTTATTGGAATTATTTCGAGGAAATTTCTGAAATAAATGAGTACTCTCCATGTTTACGAACGTCGCAACGCTGTGAGTAAAATTATTATTTTTTCTATATGTTATATCTTTATGAAAATTATTATTGTCCTACAAATGTTACATTTCTACTACTGAATTTCAGTATTTGTGACCCATGTTCAAAACAATGAAGTTTTTGGCTATATGAATTTGGAATCATCTTCTAAATGGGTTAAAACATGATACTATTTTCTCCTTTAATAAAAATTACGATTTGGTATAGTATATTTTGTAACTCGGTCAAATAAAAAAATATGTGCCATAAAATTGTTCAGACACTTTGGGACGAAGTTATGCCTTGGGACACTTGAGTATTTTCGGCTCCGCCATCGGGATATAATAGATGGTTTAGGCCCGGCCATCAGGATATAATAGAAGGTTTTGGCCCGATCGCAGGGATATAATATGCGATGTGCCACAAAGATAGCGTATTTGGACATGTCAAATTTTTTGCGATACGATGGTTACCAAGGGCATTAATGGAATCTAAAATGTTATATGTGATATTAGAATTTCGGAAATTTGCACTGTTAATATGTGATTATTTAGCACTGTTCAAAACATGAGTTCAGTTTGGCTTTATCTGATAAGCACATTTTGTCAATTATCCGCATATTTTTGTTATAAAGAAGATAGTTTGAAATTAAAGGGGAGAAAAAACCCTCACTGAGCTTTGTGGCTCATTTTGTTTAAATTAAATATTTTTCAGGTGACACGACACAGGTGGAAAAGTGGAAATTTCGAGGCGAGACCGTTGGAGAATTTATTAGCTGTTATGTTTTGAGTTTATGTTGAACTATTGTGACTTTATTGTCTAATTATTTGTTGTACTGTTAAGACTCTACAGTTAAGTATGTGTTGTAATATTTTAGTGGATCACTGTGAGACTTCTGGAGCATGTAATATATGATGTTTGGTAACTTGGAGATATTCATAGTATGGGCTATTTTGAGCTAAATAATTTAGTTGGCGTTAGTTTTGTATCTGAGCCGCTCATCGTAGTTGAACCGATAAATTTCTAAATTGACGATTTCAGAACTTACATTTTACTTTCAGGAAAAGTCACGTTTTTATAAATGGATTTTGATAAATCTGTTAATAACTCAATTTAAATAAATTTCAACGAGAATGCATCTTTACTATTTTAAGATATTTTTTGTTGACCCCGAGAATTTTTTTCTGCCCTTTATTTCACAAATTAAATTATTATTATTATTATTATTATTATTATTATTATTATTATTATTATTATTATTATTATTATTATTATTATTATTATTATTATTATTATTAATATTATTATTATGTAAAACGGTTCAAGCCACATGAGTTTCGTTTGAGGCTTTGGTGGCCAGTCTCGACCCTCGGCCTCGAATTATTAAATCAGGGTCCAGGAAAGGGGGTCGTGACAATAAAGCATTACAATAATGCAAACCATCAAAATAAATGGAGCAACATTGTTCCTTTATTTTAATAGAAAAATATTTTTTGTCCAAACAAGAAACATGAATAATGTTTCTGCTCATAGCAGGCAGAAAATAACAATTGTCTAATTCAAAGATAAGTGCATAAGGCAAAGATAACTCATAAACTCCTACGGCTAATGCAGCAACTCTTGCTCCATTCCCCATGCGCAAGTATATCTCCCCTCTAGACAGTCTTCTTCTTTTATTTAGATCCTGCACATTTCAAAATATGTGAGATCCACATCCTATATCCAATACCCATGATGAAGAGAAAGATAGATTGACATCTATCATAAAAATACCTCGTGGTGGTGGAATCACTATTCAAAGCCTTTTATCTTCCAGACATTTTGGGCAATTCCTTTTCTAGGGTCTGGGCTGACTGCAGTAGTGACATTCACCCTCAGTCACGCCCCAGAGGGCTTTAAGACAGGCTCCTTAGATTTTGCAACTTTCTTGCTCTTTCCTTTGGAGGTAGAGGCAAATTGCTTGCCCTTTCCTTTATTCACCGTCGTCATGGCCTTGCCTTTTGTAGATGGTGCTTTCCAGAAAGACGGATTAGAGCCACATGGCGGTCATCCAACACACCTAGCTGTGCTCCATACACATCCGATCACTACCCATGCTTATCCACTTGGGGGATGGGAGACAAGGCCCTCGCGTACCAACCACACGGGACTTGTAGGGACTTATGGTTTGAAGGCTAGAGTAAGGTCCGTCGTGCGCGAACGACAACCAAGCTCGCGCGCGACCCCTTGTAACTGCTTTGAGAGACTTCATGAACACTTAAATTGTGTAATGTAGGTGTAAACAGGTATAATAATACTCTTGAAGGGGGGGGGGGTGAATAGAGTATGCTACCTATTGCCAAAACTGAAGTTTTTTGAAACTTAAGTAAAACAAGCTGTTGATATCTAAAAGCTTTGAAAGGAATTTGAGAAGCTTAAAGATATAGCAGCAAAGTATAGAGGCTTCAAAGCTTTGAGACATGGAAAGCTACAAAGCTTTGAAACTTCCAATTTAAACTGTAAGTAAATGCAGCAAAAGTAAATAGCATGAACACATATATTTTACAGAGTTCAATCACAATTGGACCTAGTCTCTGCCTGAGGGATCTAATCCCTCCAGGATTCAAACACAAATTCTTATTAATCACCCAGATTTAGCCCTAGATCTCAAGCCTAAGTGAGCTACCTTACACTTATACAACTTATGGTTCCCAACCTATCTAGTTACAGGCTACAACCTGTAGAAACAATAAGAACCTATAGTTGTTCACTTGATCAACCAAAGTACGAAGTTTAGTGAGGTTTTAGAGATGAAGAATAAATAATACAATTGAGTACAGAAAGAAGAACTCAGAAAAGATGAGCTGTTAAAAGCCTGGAAGAGTTCTTCTTAAATTGAATGATTTCAGTCTGCTTGAGTTGAATTCCTGAATGATTTGAAGAGCTGTATGAAATTGATCTTACCAGTTGATTGCACTCTTCAAAACCACGACCTCTGTATCTCGTATAAATCTCTGCAATTCAAATATATGTAGTCGATCTCAGTCTGCAACTAGCTTGAGAGATTTCAGGAACAAAATTCCTAAAATATCTCCTATCTGATAAGCTCCTGTAAACAGCTAAATTAGAATGCATTGCTGATCTGTTTATGGACGTTGGAGTGTCCAACAAATCTGAAAATACTTAGAAAACAAGATCAAACAAAAAACAATACAATCTAGCAAAAAGATCTTCTTGAAACAACAGCTAACAGTTAATGAGAAAACTATGCTAGAATTTTCTGCTGACAGTTCTGATATAACAAGTATATTCAATCTAATGAATATATCAAGTAATCAATATAGGGTCCACGATAATAGACAAGAAACATCATGTGACAAGATCTAAGTATCACTGAATCCATATGCATACATAAAGATGGTTAGTAGAGCATAGCAGTAAAGAGTCACTTGAATATCTCAAAGATTTGAAGTTTTGCCTGCTAACTTCAACATTATGAACATTAGATTTTCAATCTAACTCAGTCCTGCAATGATCAAATGAGAACATATTAAACCATATCATTATCAAAACGTAACCAAAACCTGCACAAAAAAGTTAGATAATTCAGCATATAGAAACTGCTACAGTAACTCAAAGCTTTGAAGCTTTAGTACTTATTGCTTTCATATGATTGTGTTTCTGGCTTTCATCATCAAGGAGCTAAGCTCTCTGTTTGTATTTTCACAACAAAATGTCCATGAGCTTCAGAATCATCAATCTCCCCCTTGATGAAAGACAAAACACATTATCTGAACATAGATATCCTGCAACTTACAATCACTAGAAAAAGTTACAGAACATAAATTCAAAAAACACAGAATTGCATAGATAACATCTACCAGATCCATAATTTATTACACACCAATAAAACTAGATACTAAACATCCTCAAAACATAAAACTACTAAAAGCATAAAAACACATAACACATAATCTTCTCCCCCTTTTTTACTTTCATCAAAAGAGTAGAAGAAATGTTGGATTTGTTCTGAGTTTTTAAAGAAAATAATTATAATATCCTAAACTTCAGGACTGAGAAGAGTATAAATAATAGAGAGAATAGGTTCAAGGCTTTGAAGATCCTGTAGACTTTGATGTTCCCTTGCCTTTGCCCTGAGTCTCCTCTTGTTCTTCATCTGAGACTTCTGCATCTTCAGCCTGTTCCTCTGCTTGTTCTCCTTGCTCTTCATATTTGTTTCCATGAGCTTCCTCATCCTGCTTCTTTTCAACAACCTCATCAACCAAATTGTCTAGATCAGTAGCCTCCTTTTCAGCTTTCTCTGCAGCAGTTTCTGTTGAGTCAGGATCCCTGAATGTGTTTTGATTGATAATTATTTTGAGTGATGAAAGACAAAAGACCAATACATATGCAGCAAAGTATTTCAGTTATCTCAAAGCCTTGAGATTGACTGAACTTCAAAGCCTTGAGTTATTTTATTCTGCTATATGTTTTAACAATTCAATGTTGCAGATTGGATATCTGACTATGCAAATCAGTGGTTTACTGCATATACTTTTGGATTATACTAGTTACATATCTAACACAATTGCAGATGATCAGAACAGGAAGAATTAAATTTATCTGGGTATATGTTTGAAATTCTATGAAGTAGGTTTAGAGCTCCAAGGCCTTGAGATGTGCCTTGAGCTGCTGACAGTTTTTACAGAACTTATCTGATTCTTTCTTACAGGTTGTGATTCTTAGTATTGTGATTATTTACTCACTTCTAAGTGTCTTAAACTTGTTTTTTATGATTCATATGTTTTAGAAGATATACAGGTTATTGTTCTAAGTTTGTCAAACAGTTTTATCAGAAACTATATAACAAACAGGTATAGCACTGTTAGATTTCTGGATATTGTTGTTGCTGTGTTTCAATGCTGTTGCAGGGTTGTTAAACGTGCAGGAGCAATCTCAACAAACTCCAACGGATATCCACTTCAATCTGTTTGAATTTCAGTTGAAAACAGAAGGAGGATTTGTATGAACTGAGATCCTAAAATCTCTCAATCAGTTGCAGCAGTGGATAAAAGATACTGGTTTGAATTTTGAAGGAGAGAGAGGCTTGCAGAATACTCATAGAGGTGTGACAAAATCGTGGGAGATCATTCATTCAAACACACGATCCTTCAAGCTTCATTCCAGATTCCTGAAGATCAAATCAATCCAGTTTTCTAGAAGAACACATCCAGGCTTGAACAACTTATCTTCTTACTGTGCTCTTCACTTGTACTTATTTCTGTGTATCTCTAGATTATATTAAACCTCACTTAACCTAGTGGTTGGTTGTTCAAGTGAACAACAAGAGGTTCTTGTTAGCTCAACAGTTAGTAGCTATAACTAAATAGGTTTGGAACCACAAGCTGTATAGGTGTAAGGTAAATCACTTAGGCTTGAAGATCTTGGGCTGTTTCTGTGTGAGTAATAAGAAGTGTTTGCCCAATCCTGGTGGGATTAGATCCCTCAAGCAGAGATTAGGTCCATTGGGACTGAACTCTGTAAATTGCTTTGTGTTCTTTACTTTACAGTTTGACTATTATCTGCTGCATACAACTCAAATAAAACTAGGGTTCAAAAGCTGTTTAGAATTGTTTACAGTTCAAGGCCTTGAAGCTTACTATTTTGCCTTTTTAAGTTTCAGACAGTTTACTAAAATCTCAAGGCCTTGAGATTTGAGTTTCACACAAAGTCTTTATGCTAAAATTTAAGTTTTGCAAAAAAATAATTCTGTACTCTATTCAACCCCCCCCCCCTTCTAGAGTATTTAGGTCCTGTATTTAGTCTACATTACACACCTTCAATTGGTATCATAGCTTGTGTCACTGGTTTTACATCTAACAATCTGGTGACTATGAGTAATGTAGGAGATGGTGGATTCTCACAAGGAAGGGCAGCCAACATACCTCCATTGTTTTGTGGTGATAACTTCATGCACTAGAAGGCATTAATGAATATGTTCATCATAGATCAAGACATGGAACTATGGTCAATAGTTCAGAATGGTCCCCATGAGTATTAA
Source organism: Linanthus parryae (assembly GCA_023055425.1). NCBI lineage: Eukaryota > Viridiplantae > Streptophyta > Magnoliopsida > Ericales > Polemoniaceae > Linanthus > Linanthus parryae. Next base: position 78,187,805 of record JALGPY010000007.1, on the reverse strand, counting down.
AAAACAATTGATGGAGTCAGGTTTATCAAGTCTGAGGAAAATCTTCCAGTCACTGAACTGAAAAAGGTATATAAAAATTACAAGGCTATGAATCTGTTATACTGTGCTTTAAATGAAGATGAGTTCAACAGAGTGTCAAACTGCAAGAGTGCCAAAGAAGTATGGGATAAACTGGTGGTGACATATGAAGGAACCAGCCAGGTTAAGCAGAGAAAAATCAACATACTTCTGAGGCAATATGAGTTGTTCAAGATGAATTCTGATGAGACCATCAAGGAGATGTTCAAAAGATTCACTGATGTGGTGAACAATATGGAGTCATTGGGAAAGAAGTTCTCAAATGAAGAGAAAGTCAGAAAGATTCTGAGAAGTTTGCCAAAAGCCAAGTGGGAGCCAAAGACAACAGCCATTGAGGAAGCTCAGGACTTGAGTCTTCTTTATTTAGATGATCTACAAGGAAAGCTGCTCACTCATGAAATGTCTATGAAGGATGTGGAAGGTGATTTGAGTGAAAATATCAGGAACCTGGCACTTAAGGCAAAAGACAGTGAAAAGTCTCAAAACCTTGAGATTGAGGACGAACCTGATGATGAAGAAGCTTTAGAATTGATCTCCAAGGCCTTGGCCAGGATTCTCAAAAAGAAAAGAAACTCTGGTAACAGGGATTACAACAGAGAGAGATCAAGACCCTCAGGCAGCAAGGATTACAAAGGTAAATCTTCATCACAGTCACATAAAACTAAAGTAATGAATTGTTTTGAGTGTGGTGATGCAGATCATTTAGTAAGGGACTGTCCACAAAAGAAGAGGAACAGGAACTTTCAGAAGAAAGATAGTGAAAACCAAAGGAAGAAATCCATGGTGGCTTCTTGGAGTGATTCTGATTCATCAAGTGACTTAGACACAGAGGAAGAGCAAGCAAACCTATGCTTCATGGCAAAGCATGATGAGGAAAATTCATCAGACAGACATATTAAAGACATGGTAAAAAATTTACTTGCTAGTCCTTCTAATGTACTTCCTGAAATTCTTAAAAGTATGTTTTTGAATGAGGAAAGTTATAGAAATGAGATTTCTGCTTTATAGATTAAGATTCATGAGCAGGTAAAAGAAAACCTGGATCTAGTGTTTTCAAAAAAAAACTGTTGAAGTTTCTAAGACAAAGCTGGAAAAAGACATCAAGGCCTTGGACAGCAGGTCCAAAGTCTTGAAGGCACAGATAAAATAAGTTGTTGATCAAAACACTCTTTTAACTGAAAGATATGCTGATCTAAAGACTCATTCTGAGAATTTAGAACAACAGATCTGCTCTTTGACTGAGAAACTTAAAGAGTCCAAGAAAGTCCTAGCTAGGTTTACAGGCTCAGAACATAATATGAATCTCATTCTTGGAGGAAGTCTGAAATCAATGCATAAAAGTGGGATTGGCTATAATCCAAATTTTCCAAAGAAAGGCCAAACTACTTTTGTCAAATCTGGTAGCAGACATTCTCCAAAATGTCATTACTGTGGAAAAATTGGTCATGTCAGATTAACTTGTCCCTTCAGAAGATCAGAACCTCACATTATGAGGAATACTTATCCTTATCATCTTATGGGACAGGTTAGGCAGATTTGGGTTCCAAAAGGAATTAGGCCACCAAATATGGCTGATTCTGAGTATGACTCAAAGTTCTGCACTTGGTCTAACAGCCTGTTAAGGCAATGATTTGTTTTTGCAGGATGTCACCAAGGCCTAGAAAGATTAGAATTGGATTTTAAACAGTGGATGTTCCAGACACATGAGTGGAAAGAAGTCTCTCTTTACTGAACTTACAGAAAAATCTGGAGGAACAATCACACTTGGTGACAAAGCAAAATGCAATATCATTGGTATAGGTAGTATTGGTAATGGTTCTACAAATTCTATATCTGATGTTTATCTGGTAGATGGACTTAAGTATAATTTGCTTAGTATCTCTCAGTTATGTGATAAAGGTTATAAAGCTATATTTGACAAGGAGAAATGTGTCGTGCAAGATGAAAAATTTGGTGGTTGCATACTAACTGCTCCTAGATCATATAATCTATATGCTATGAATACTAACAGTGTTGCAGGTGACAAGCTAAAATGCCTCAAGGCCTTGAAGGAAGATTCAAAGCTTTGGCACAGAAAGCTTTGGCATATTAGTATACATACTTTGAATAAAATTATCTCAAAAGACTTGGTAAGAGGTTTACCATAACAGAAATTTTCAGATGATGAGGTTTGCAAGGCATGTGTACAATGTAAACAGACCAGAAGCTCATTCAAGCCAAAGAACTTTGTAAGTACTTCTAGACCCTTAGAATTGCTGCATATGGACTTGTGTGGTCCTATGAGAGTTCAGGCTCCAAAAGGTAAGATGTATATGCTTGTTATAATTGATGATTATTCTAGATTTACTTGGGTGATGTTTATTAGAGACAAAACTGAAGTTTTATCTGAATTTCTATACTATGCAAAGAGCTTCAAACTTTGAAAATTTTACCTGTTGCATCCATTAGAAGTGATCATGGTAGGTAGTTTGATCAACTAGATTTTGATTTGTTTTGTGCAAAGCATGGCATTTCACACAACTTTTCTGCACCTAGAACTCCACACAAAATGGAGTAGTTGAAAGGAAAAATAGGAAACTTGAGGATATGTCCAGAACTATGCTTCTTGAAAGTAATTTGCCAAAGTTTTTATGGGCAGAAGCTGTTAACACTGCCAATTATGTGCTGAATAGATGCTTGATCAGACCTATTTTGAAAAGACTCCCTATGAACTGTTTAAAGGGAGAAAGCCTATCGTTTCTTATTTTAAACCCTTTGGTTGTATCTGTTTTGTGCATAATAATGGTAGAGACAATCTTCGTAAGTTTGATGCTAGAAGTGATGAAGGTGTATTTCTTGGATATTCTCAAACTAGCAAAGCTTATAGAGTTTATAATAGAAAAACCAAGATTGTGGAAGAGAGCATTCGTGTAATTTTTGATGAAAGTACTAAGGACTCTCTGAGTGAAAGTTTTGTAGATCTAGATTTGAACAAGCATGAATCAGATGATGATGCTGTGAAAGAAGAAAAAGGCAAAACTAATGTACAGAATCAACCAGCAGAATCTCAAGGCCTTGAACCTCCTGCTGAACCAAAATCTCAAAGCCTTGAGACAGAAGCTGAATCTTTCTATGATGCTCCTTCTACTGTTTCAAGGACTCAAAGCCTTGAAGGAGAATACTCCTGGGTACCAAGAAAGAAGTTTAAGTACCATGCAGACCATCCAGCTGACAACATTATATCAGATCCATCAACTGGAACACAGACAAGAGGACAGTTAAAGAACCTTTGTGCTTTTAGTGCATTTGTATCTTTGATTGAGCCTAAGAATACCAAGGAAGCTCTAGAAGATGTAGATGGATCATTGCAATGCAGAGTGAGCTGAATGAGTTTGAAAGGAACAAGGTTTGGAATCTGGTCCCCAGACCTAAAGAGAAATCAGTTATTGGAACCAGATGGGTATTCAGAAACAAGCTTGATGAGAATGGCAAAGTGGTAAGAAATAAAGCCAGACTGGTAGCTCAAGGATATAATCAGGAAGAAGGTATAGATTATGAGGAGACTTTTGCTCCTGTTGCCAGGTTAGAAGCTATTAGAATACTTCTTGCATTTGCATCTCACAATCACATAAAGCTTTATCAAGTGGATGTTAAATTTGATTTTCTGAATGGATATTTACAAGAAGATGTTTTTGTAGCACAGCCTCCTAGTTTTGAAGATGAAAATTTTCCTGAGCATGTTTATAATTTGGATAAATCTCTCTATGGTTTAAAACAAGCTCCAAGGGCTTGGTATGATAGACTTTCAAAATTTCTACTTGAGAAAAATTTCAGAAGAGGCTTAGTTGACAAAACTCTTTTCATTAAACACCAACAAAATGATCTGTTAGTAGTTCAGGTTTATGTAGATGATATATTATTTGGTGCTACTAATGATGCTCTTTCAAAAGAGTTTTCTAGTCTGATGTTCAGAGAGTTTGAGATGAGCCTAATGGGTGAACTGAATTTCTTTCTTGGACTTCATATATTACAAATGAAGAAAGGAATTTTTGTGCATCAAGGAAAATATACCAAGGACTTATTGAATAATTACAATATGTCACAGTCCAAGGTTCTTAAGACCTCTATGAGTTCATCACTCTCTTTAGACAAAGATTCAACTTGTAAGAGTGTGAATCAGAAGGAATACAGAGGTATGATTGGATCATTATTGTATTTAACTGCTAGCACACCTGATATTATGTTCAGTGTCTGTATGTGTGCTAGATTTCAAGTAGATCCTAAGGAAAGTCATTTAAATGCAGTTAAAAGAATTTTAGATATTTGAATGGAACTCAGAGACTTAGGGCTTTGGTATCCAAGAAGATCTAATTTATAGTTGAGTGGCTATTCAGATATAGATTTTGCAGGATATAAAGTAGACAGGAAAAGTACTTCTGGATGCTGTGAATTTCTTGGATCTTCATTGATCAGTTGGCATTCAAAAAAGCAAAATTCTGTAGCATTATCAACTAAAGAAGCTGAATATATTGCACCTGGTGCTTGCTGTTCACAAGTGTTATGGATTGCTCAGCAACTTAGAGATATTGGCTACAACTTCAGAAATGTGCCAATTCATTGTGACATTACAAGTGCTATTTCAATCTCTAAGAATCCAGTTTAGCACTCAAGGACAAAGCACATTGATGTGATACATCATTTCCTTAGAGATCATGCTGAAAAAGGGGATGTTGTTTTTAAATTTTATCTCTACTTCAATGTAGATTGCTGATATTTTCACTAAACCTTCGCCAGATGATAGGTTTTTATCTCTAAGGCTTGAATTGGGGATGTTAAACAAGGATGCATTGGTTTAGGGGGAGTATTAGTACTTATATGTGTTTATGTGCTGGAGTCTCAAAGCCTTGAGATTACACTTTCTGAAGCCTTGAAGGTATAGCTCAAAGCTTTGAAGTTTCTCAAACTGCAGAAAATCTCAAGGCCTTGAGATTGTTGTCCAGGTCTTGATAATATCTGTATTTTTTTTAGGAAAAATGGATCATCAAATATTATATCTTATCTTTTTATATAAATGTATAATATTTGAATTACTCAGAGAATTTTCTAAAACATCCCAAAAAGATTTTTCAAGATCCTATTTTTGCATGTTGATATTGCAGAGTCCTTTTATGACTCATCCTTTTCAACCTACTTAAGCTGAAAGTCAGGGCTTTTTCTTCTCATTCTCTTTCAATTTTCTGTGACTCTACTCTCTCACTCTCAATTCTTCTCAATCACATTCTCTTCTCAAAATCGTAAACCCTAAAATGGAGCGCAAATCTGCCAGAATTCAGCAACAGGGAAAGCCCTCTGGCAGATCCAAGAAGAGAGCAAACAAGAAGGAAAAGATAGTGATTTCTGATTTAGATTCAGAAAATACTCAAACCTTGCATGAGGATACCCCTCCTGCAAAGAAGTCCAGGACATAGAAGGGAGATGAATGCTCAAGTGTTAATCCACAACAAGAGACTCAGGGTGGTGATCAACCTAGGTCAGAGAAGAAGAAAAGGGGAGAAAAGAAAAAGATTGGTGAAGAGGAAAAAGGGAAATAAACTCAGGAAAGCCAGAAGAAACCAACTGAAGGAGGACAAGAAAAGACCAAACCCTCTAAGAAGAAGACTAGAGTTAAGAAACTTTCTGCTGCAACTAAGAAAGGATATCAAGGTAAGAATGTACTTCCTACAGAGTGGTTTGTTAGTTCTGAGGTTAGAACTGTTTGGATGCAAGGATATGCTTCATCTAAGGTAGCTTTCTATAGCATGATTTCTGATGAATTATTGGATAAATTGGACATAGATTGTATGAGGAAGTTAAGAGAAACTGATGTTTGGAAAGTGTTGAATCCTAGTTCAAAGTCTTATCGTAGGTTAATTAGGTTATTTTATCTGAACTTGGTGTCTGAAGGTGATGATAGAATGGTATTAACTTCTAAAGTGGCTGGTGTGGATTTGAGGTTAGATCATAGGACTTTTGCCAAAGTCTTGGGCATTCCTAGAAAATACAATGTTGGAGATTATCCTGATAAGAAGGAGTGTCTGGATAAAGCAAAGGAGATGTTATTTATTGAAGGTGTTCCCTCTGGTCCAACGCAGTTGACACACTCTGTGCTCAACTGTGAAGCCAAAATCTTGTTTACAATTCTGATGAGGAGTGTAGTTCCAAGGGTGAACTCAAGGGAGTTGGTAACTGATAAGGTTCTGATCTTGATGTATCTGATATCTCAAGGGTTTGAGATAGATTTGCCAACAGTTGTTATGGAGCATATGATTTATTGTGCAACCAGGACTAGAAACCATCCTCTTCCATATGCCAACCTGTTACCTCTTTTCTTTGAATATTTTTGATGTACCTGTGAAGGGAGAAGAAAAGATTACTGGAGGTTTTGGGTTGATAGATGAGACTGCACTTCAGAGGATTGGAGTAGTTCAGACTGGGAAAGGGCATTGGAAACTTTATTCTGATTTGTCAAAGGAAGAACTAGCTGAGAAGGAGTTTGTGAGCCTAAGGAGACAACATCTGGGAAAGGACAAGCCAATGAGGATTACTCACTGCTAGTTGAGAAGTTAGAAGATCAGCAGGTAGAGATTGAAGATCTCAGACAAAGGTTATTTGACCTGTCAACTGAATTCAACCAGTTCAAGGGTTTGATGAATGTTATGAATGGGAAGCTGGATGTTGTCATCTAGGGCTTGAATCTGGATAAGAAACCTTCTGCTACTAGTCATGACACCAGTGTGGATTCAGAAGAGAAGCTGGGTGGTTTTCTGAAGAAGAAGAAGAAGCCAATTCTAGTGGTGTTAACTTCAAAAGATTTGTATGAACAAACTGATGAAGAAGATGCTGGTGAAGACACATGTGTTGATGCAGCTACAGAGGTAGATTCAGTACAGGCTAAGAAGAAAGTGGATGAGATAATCCAAGAAGTGGTTGCTGAAGTGGAAGCTGAACAAGAAGGTAATCAGTCTGCTGAAGATGCTGCAAGTGAAGAAGAAATTGGAGAAGGCTCAGAGAAAAGCCAGACATCAAAGAAGAAGTGAAGATCAGAGACTGCCAAAGCCTTGACCCTCTATCTCTTTCTCTTCTATCTTTTCTGTTCTCAATATCTTGACTTTTTAGCTAAGTTTTTGTTTTAATTTTATTTTCAGACTCTGAGTAGTGATCCAACATTTCTTCAACCTTATTTGAGGAAAGTCAAAAAGGGGGAGAATTTATCTGTTCTTTCTGTGTTTGCAGTGTTTGGAATAATAATAATTATGCCTAGTTGTTTTGTGGTTTAATCAATTGTGTATTTATGTTTCTGTGGTATTTTGTAACTTTTATTCTTACTGGTTATCTGTTTTGCATTGGTATATATTGTATTTGCAAATTGTGGTTATTTAATTTTTTAATTTGAGTGGCAGGAAGATCTATACAAGACTGTAGGTTTTGTCTTTCATCAAGGGGGAGATTGTTGAGTCAGGATCCCTGAATGTGTTTTGATTGGTAATTGTTTTGAGTGATGAAAGACAAAAGACCAAGACATAAGCAGCAAAGTATTTCAGTTATCTCAAAGCCTTGAGATTGACTGAACTTCAAAGCCTTGAGTTATTTTATTCTGCTATATGTTCTAACAATTTTGTGTTGGAGATTGGATATCTGACTATGCAAATCACTGGTTTACTGCATATACTTTTGGATTATACTATTTATATATCTAACACAATTGCAGATGATCAAAACAGGAAGAATCAAAGTTATCTGGGTATATGTTTGAAATTATGTGAAGCAGGTTCAAAGCTCCAAGGCCTTGACATGAGCCTTGAGCTGCTGACAGTTATTACAGAACTTAGTTGATTCTTTCTTACAGGTTGTGATTCTTAGTATTGTGATTATTTACTCACTTATAAGTGTCTTCAACTTTGTTTTTATGATTCATATGTTTTAGAAGATATACAGGTTATTGTTCTAAGTTTGTTAAACAGTTTTATCAGAAACTGTATAACCAAATAGTCATAGCACTGTTAGATTTCTGGATTTTGTTGTTGATGTGTTTCAATGCTGTTGCAGGGTTGTTAAACGTGCAGGAGAAATCTCAAGAAACTCCAACGGATATCCACTTGAAGCTGTTTGAATTTCAGTTGAAAACAGAAGGAGGATTTGTAGGAACTGAGATCCTAAAATCTCTCAATCAGTTGCAGCTGTGGATAAAAGAGACTGGTTTGAATTTTGAAGGAGACAGAGGCTTGCAGAATACTCAGAGAGGTGTGACAAAATCGTGGGAGAACATTCATTCAAACACACAATCATTCAAGCTTCATTCCAGATTTCAGAAGATCAAATCAATCCAGTTTTCCAGAAGAACACATCCTGGCTTCAACAACTTATCTTCTTACTGTGTTCTTCACTTGTACTTATTTCTGTTTATCTCTAGATTATATTAAAACTCACTTAACCTAGTGGTTGGTTGTTCAATTGAACAACAAGAGGTTCTTGTTAGCTCAACAGTTAGTAGATGGAACTAGATAGGTTTGGAACCACAAGCTCTATAGGTGTAAGGGAAATCACTTAGGCTTGAAGATCTAGGGCTGTTTCTGTCTGAGTAATAAGAAGTGTTTGCCCAATCCTGGTGGGATTAGATCCCTCAGGTAGAGATTAGGTCCATTGGGACTGAACTCTGTAAATTGCTTTGTGTTCTTTACTTTACAGTTTGATTATTATCTGCTGCATACCACTCAAATAAAACTAGGGTTCAAAAGCTGTTTAGAATTGTTTACAGTTCAAGGCCTTGAAGCTTACTATTTTGCCTTTTTAAGTTTCAGACAGTTTACTGAAATCTCAAGGCCTTGAGATTTGAGTTTCACACAAAGTCTTTCTGTTAAACTTTAAGTTTTGAAAAAAAAATTCTATACTCTATTCAACCCCCCCCCCCCTTCTAGAGTATTTAGGTACTTTATTTAGTCTACATTACACACTTTCAGTTTCCTCATCATCTGTCTCCTCTTGAGATTGGTTAAAGAGATCCTTTGAAGTCAGAACAATATGAATACCTTTCTTCTTCTTCTGTTTCTTGAGAGCTTCTCCCAGAACTTCCTCCGAATCAATGCTGGTATCTCTGCTTTGTGAAGAAGGCACTTTCTCCAGATCCAAGCCTTTGATGATCAGGTCAAGCTTGTTAAGCACCAAACCTTTAAACTTAGTAAGTTTATTGGACAAGTCAAACAAACCCTGTCTCAAATCCTTCACACCATCTTCCACAACCTCAACCCTATCTGTAATCTGTGAAAAATCCAGATTACCAGGTACCTTAGGGGTTGAAGCAACTCTAGGTTTGATGAACTCCTTTTCCTTTAGCTCCTTAGCATTCAACTCTGAATAAAACTTCCACTTTCCCTTAGCATTATACACTATCCCAATACTTTGAAGAGATGCTTCATCAACTAACCCAAAACCAGTAGTAATCTTCTCATCATCCTTCAAAGACACTCCAAAATGTTTAAAAAACAAAGGTAGAACATTGGCATAGGGTAAAGAGTGGTTCATAGTCCTAGTCCCACAGTAGACCATGTGGTCCATCACGACAGTAGGAAGGTCTACTTCAAACCCTTGACAAATCAAGTACATCAAGATTAAAACCTTGTCTGTCACCAACTCTTTGGAGTATTCCTAAACACTGAATGTGTCGACTGCTTGGGTTGAGAAGTGGTTCCCTCCAAAAAAAACATGGCTTTGGCTTTCTGTAGGATTTATTTTCTATCAGGATAGTCACCAACCTTATATTACCTAGGCACTCCCAAAACTTTGGAGAACAACGTGTGATCTAACCTAATGTCCACACCAGCCACTCTTGAAGTAAGGATGTATCTATCACTATCATCAAGCTCTTGAACCAGATTCAAATAGAACAGTCTGGTTAACCTAGGGTAAGCTTCAGAAGGTGGGTTCAACATACTTGTAACAAATGAGTTTTTCAAGTTCTTAATGCATTCTAAGTCTAAAATCTCCAATAACTCAGAACTGATCATACTACAAAAAGACACTTTTGATGATGCATACCCATCCATCCATACATTCTTGACATCAGAATTAACAAACCAAGATTCAGGCAAGAGATTCTTACCAAACTTTGTGCCTTTCTTGGTTTTTACTGCACTATGCTTAACCCTCTTTTTCTCAGTGGTTTCTTCACCCTTCTTCTTTGGGGTTGCTTCTGCTTCTTGTCACCTGTCTTCTTCTTTTTTGTTGGAGGTACATTCATCTTTTCTTTCTCTGCAACCACTTCTTTCTTCTTCTTGCTTGACTCTTCCTCCTGATCCTTATTCCCCTTTTCTTTCAACACCTCCTCTGTTGCAGATTCTGAATCTGACCCAGCCCTAGCTTCTTCTTGAACTTGCTTCCCTTTCTTGGTCTTCTTTGTAGGAGGAGAAGTCTCGTGAACACTAGAAGTTTCTTCTGATTTTGATCCATCAATAGTGATCTTCCTGTTAGCCTTTCTCTTCACCCTCTTGTTGGAGGTCTGACCTAGTTGCTTGATCCTTTCGGATTTTCTTTCTATTTGGGTTAGGGTTTGAGATATCGAGAGAATAAAGAGAGAGAGAGAGAGAGAGAGAGAGAGAGAGACGAAGAGATTGAAGTAGAGAATGAGAGAAAATAAGTCCTGAAATTGGTTTAAGTAGGTAGATAGATGAGTTTGACTAAAAGTAGGAGATTTGCATGCAAAAAGAATTTAGAAGATTTTCAAGATATTTGTGGATATTTTGATCTAATCTCTTAACATTTGAAAATATTCTGTAATTATCTAAAAAGATAACACAAAAATTTTCATGATCCAATTTTTTTAAAGATAATGCAAATCCACTCATCACACCAGTGAAACAGTAGTTCAAAGCTTTAAGAAGTTTCAGACTTACACATAAACTTCAAAGCTTTGAGCTATATTTTCAAGGCTCCAGAAAATATAATCTCAAGGCTTTGAAATCACAAAGATAATACACATAGTAACTAATTACCCCCCCTAAACCAGTGCATCCTTGTTTAACATACCCAATTCAAGCCTTAGGGATGCAAACCTCTCATCTGACATTGTTTTAGTGAAAAATATCAGCAATTTGCTTAGACGTAGAAATAAAAAATAGAACAATATCACCTTTTTCTGTGTGATCTCTTAGAAAATAATGTCTCGCATCTATATGCTTTGTCCTTGAGTGCTGGACTGGATTCTTAGATATGGAAATGGCACATGTATTGTCACAGTTAATAGGCACATTTCTGAAATCATATCCAAGATCTCTTAGCTGCTGTGCAATCCATAAAACCTGTGAACAACAAGCTCCAGCTGCAATACATTCTGCTTTTGCAGTTGAAAGAGCTACTGAATTTTGCGTCTTTGAATGGCAACCAATCAATGAAGATCCAATAAATCGGCAACATCCCGAAGTGCTCTTATGGTCGACTTTGTATCCTGCAAAGTCTGCATCTGGATATCCACTTAGCAAAAGGTTAGACCTTCTTGGATACCAAAGCCCCAAGTCTTTGGTTCCATTCAAATATATAAAAATCATTTTTACAGCAGTTAAATGACTTTCTTTAGGATCAGCCCGAAACCTTGAACACATGCACACACTAAACATAATATCTGGTCTACTAGCAGTTAAATACAAAAGTGAACCAATCATATCTCTGTATTATTTCTAATTTACACTCTTACCAGTTGTGTCCTTGTCTAAAGACAGTGATGAACTCATAGGGGTCTTTACAACCTTGGACTGTGAGATGGTATATTTGCTTAACAAGTCCAGGGTGTACATTCCTTGATGCACAAAATTTCCTTTCTTCATTTGATGTACATGAAGTCCAAGAAAGAAATTCAATTCACCCATCAAGATCATTTCAAATTCCCTGCACATTAGACTTGAAAACTCTTTTGAAAGAGCATCATTAGTAGCACCAAATAGAATATCATCTACATATATCTGAACCACTAACATATCTTTTTCCTGATTTTTGATAAAAAGAGTTTTATCAACCAGACCTCTCTTAAAAGCTAGCATGTCAAATGTGCTATTAGAATACTTCCCAGTTTACTATTTTTTTTGATGAAAAGAGTTGTATTACACCCTACATACCTATATACATTACCTGTTTACTAAAGTTAGCATGTCAAACGTGCTATTAGAATACTTCCCAGCTGATTGCACTCTTCAATACAACGACCTTTGTATCTCATATAAATATCTGCAATTCAAATATATGTAGCTTATCTCAGTCTGCAACTAACTTGCGAGATTTCAGGAACAGAATTCCTAAAATATCTCCTATCTAATAAGCTCCTGTTAAAAGCTAAATTTGAATGCATTGCTGATCTATTTATGGACGTTGGAGTGTCCAACAAACCTGCAAATACTTAGAAAACAAGATCAAACAAATATGAATACAATCTAGCAAAAAGATCTGCTTGAAACATCAGCTAACAGTTAATGAGAAAACTATGCTAGAATTGTCTGCTGACAATTCTGAATTAACAAGTACATTCAATCTTATGAATATATCAAGTAATCAATATAGATTTCCACGATAATAGACAATAAAGAACATGTAACAAGATCTAAGTATCACTGAGTCCATCTGCTTACAGAAAGATGGTTAGTAGAACTTAGCAGTAAAGAGTCACTTGAATATCTCAAAGCTTTGAAGCTTTTCCTGCTAACTTTAACAGAATGAACATTAGATTTTCAATCCAACGTAGTACTGGAATGATCAACTTAGAACATAGATTGCTGAATGTAATTATATAATTAAAACATATGATTATCAAAGCATAACAGAAACCTGCACAAAACAGTTAGATAATTAAACATATAGTAACTGCTACAGGAACTCAAAGCTTTGAAGCTTTAGTACTTATCAATTTCTTATGCTTGTGTTTCTGGCTTTCATCATCAAGAAGCTAAGCTCTCTGTTAGTATTTTCACAACAAATTTCCATGAGCTTCATACCTATCAAACACGTCCTATAAACCCGATCGATCTCATAACGGTCTCCGGTTTGGAGGCTAGAGTAAGGTCCATCGCGCGCGAACGACAGGTGCGTAACGTTCCCTATATGTAGCGTCAAACGTGCCTTTACGGGTCTATCATTATGCCGCCATTTATGGTGCATTAACCCCCACAACGGTCACTTCACCACTATATATAGGAAGGTTAGCCCTCAATGGAAAGGGTTCGATTCTGAAGTTGTGCTTCTAAGCTCTCTTACCATCACTAAGCTATCTCTCTATCATATAGTTACCTCTGCTTACTCTCTCCCTACTAACACCCTACATCTCTCTGTGTTCATACTCTCAGATACCCTAATTGAGGTTTACACTTGGATCTCTCTTGAGGATTTCCTTGTACACAATTTGGTGAACCCTACGTGAATCATCCACCTTCAAAGCTTCAGGCAATCAATTTGCAGCCATATCTCTTGAGGGTAACCTTCTTGATGGTGACCAATCTTCTTCGGGAGAAGAAACCGAGAGAGATGAGACTCCCAAAACCAACACAAACACTCAGACAGCTACTGTAAGCAATCCCTCTCTGGAGGCGCTACAGGCCACAATCCAATGCCAAACCAAGGCTATTCAAGCTCAGTCCGTCCAGGTCACCCAGATCATGGCGATCCTGGGAGAATTTGTTGAAAACGCTGCTCAAGGAGCTTTAGCCCCGCCACTAGCGGCTCAGCTGCCTCTGCCAGGAGTGACCACCACCTCTATAGTGCACACTAGGGGTGGGCAAAATTCGCCCAAACCGGCCGCCCCAAATCGGTCCGCATCAAACCGGTCCGAATTCAATACCCGTTCATGCTATTTGATTGGGTACGGGTATAAATATTGCGAACCCGAACTAACTTTTATTGATCATGGGTTTGTAAATGGAAAACCCGATTAGGGCCGGTCCGGTCCGATTAAAATTTTACATGAAAAGTTTACATATTTTTTAGTTATATAATACCGTCCAAGTTAAATTTTAAAGGACCGAACAATAGCTTTAGTTGATTTTCCCTCAACTTATGCATTCATATGATTTTCTCCATCGACTAGATGTCAGATTCTGCTTTGTTATGTATTAGTAAGAATAAGATTTGTTTCTTTTTTCCAATTTGCACTAAATATATCTTGTTAATAGACATAAGTTTGCTAACGGTTTGTAACATTTTGAACCCGCTAAACCCGGCCGAACCGGTCCGAGTCGAAAGACGTGATCGGGTTTGGGTTTGTCAACTCTTTGATTGGGTTTGGGTATCAATATGTCCAACCCGTGATCATTGGGTTGGGTAGGAAACAAAGCCCTCACCCGCCCAACCCGGTCCGTGCTCTGCCCTAGTGCACACGCCCATCCCACCGAACCCACAATCTTCTCTCCTCAATGGTCCTGCACCCCAGGCACCGAGGCCCCTGTCATGCTCATCCCTAATATCTGTTGGGAAAACCCCACATTGCCTTCACACGTGAATGAAGCCAAAGGGAGTTACGCACTCCCACCTCCGCCTCCCTATGATCCAAACATGCCCTACATCCTGGGTTTCGCGGCGGCACCATCGTCAACATATGGAGGGAGCACACCTGCAAACGTCGCGGCCCTGGAACAACGTTTAAACAACATCATCGCAAATCAGAGCTTTGCAGATACTGTCATCCCAAAAGTTTACAGTGCACCTCCTATCCCGCGAGATAAATACTTGATGCTTAATAATGCCAAGTACAAGGCGCCTAAGTGGGAAAAGTTCGACGAGGTCAGCAGGAATGCGCATGAACACGTGATGAGATTCGTTAACCTGATGGACCCGCATGGAGTTGATACTAGGCTGCTTATGCGCAAATTCCCTAAATCTCTGGGGAGTGCCACGTATAATTGTATAGGACCCTCGAGGCAGGATCTGTCAAGACGTGGGAGGATATGGTGAAGATGTTCTACACCAAATTCTTCCAAGTTTAAGAGAAGGTAACCACTATCATTTTTATCGCATGTACCAGAAACATTTCATCAAGAAGTTTAGGGCCAGGTCCTTGGAATGCATCGATGAGGTCTCAGAAGGCCGCCTGGTGGAGATATACCTACAAGGCATGCGCGACGAACATAAAGGTATGTTAATCAATTTGAATATGCCTACCTTTTCAAAATTGATTGACTTCACTAGGAACATCGAGCCGGTGGGCGACAAGATGAAGAAAAGATTGTTGGAATAGATGCCTTAGAGGCAATCTAGTTTAGTATGAACTTTTTTTGGCTAGAACATTCATTGTATTATTTTGGATATTTAATATAATGAAGTCCGTAGATTTAAAATTGTGTTGTTTATCTTAAATCTCCCTAGTCCATTATAATGATTAATAGGACAATCATCTATATTCTAGTATGGGGTTGGAATGATATGGAGATATCATGATCCAACACGTGGGTGTGCATTAAGGGTAATGGCACACAGGATTGACCCACCTCCGAGAAGGCTACATACATGTTATGCGGAGTCACAAGCGCTTCTCTTGGTGACAACGGTATTGTCATTCTTAGATTTGAAGTCACTAGATTGTCTAGTTGTGGATTATTTTTATTTTGGTAGCATGAAACGCCACACCGTAACTGGGTGGCTATAAAGGTGTGTATCGGATACAATAAGAAGTAAGCTTAGAAATCGTAGTAGACGTAGATAGAATTTGTCCCTCCAACATAACGGGAGAAAATATCCGAGGCCACTCGAGGGGTAGTGCTTATGGAATGTCAGGCCAAAATCAAATAAATAAATATAGGATATTGATGTTATTTGCACGAATAAGGCTACTCCCAGGATCGAGAAACTTTGGATTGGATATACGAGTGTGACTTGTATGTCTCGTGTCCAATCCAGATATAGAGACAAAGGGATGCGACAATTACTTACACAAGGTTTGTCGGATGACTATTCTATTAGTTGGCTAGAATGGATGTCTTGCTAGAGACCGCTCCATATTAGCAAATTGTTACTACCAACTAGATAGAACCTATGGGTTCACACAATAATATGATTACTTAATTAGAAGGATCACTTTGCAACACCTTGCAAACTTAGTAGGACGAATATGCAAGGAAGGGACTAATCCGAATTCATGTTGGATTACGAAGGGCCTTTAGGTAGTTGACAGGGAGTTGTTGGACTATATAAAGAATTCTTCTAGCTTCCTTCCCACACAATAATGCTCATAAAATAAGTGAGTGGGATAGAACAAAGGAGATAGCAAGCAACAAGGAGGGCCGAACCCGACCTCCCTTGCGCCGCCCGTCCCCGTCGGCCAAAGCAAGGAGGTCGAACCCTTTTTGTTACCCGGTTGTGTGATTTCTTCTTCCTCTTCCTCCGGTCCAAGCTAGCACAAAGGAAAAGGAAGTTCTAGATATCAAATCTAGGCGTGGATCAACCGTAGAGAAGTGACACAATTCTTGTTACAAGTCATCACAGGAAAAACCCTAAGGTCTGTAACATGATTCTTCCTTTACCACGTTATGATTCTCTTCCTGTGATCCATGGAGGGTATTGAATGGATAATTTATCTTTTCCGCTGCGTATCCATGATCAAAACACGAGACTCAGAAGTATCGTTTAGACATCTGACATAGGTTGTGCAGGTATTGTCTCATCGGTTTGTCTCTATATCCGGATTCGACACGAGACTTACAAGTCACACTCGTATATCCAATCCATAGTTTCTCGATCCTGGGAATAGTCTCATCCATTCGGATAACATCAATATCCTATATTGATTTATCTGAGTCTGGACAGAAATTCCATGAGCACCATCCCTCCAGTGGTCGTGGATATCTACTTCCGTTATGTGGGAGGGACAAATTCTATCTACGCCACTACAATCTCTAAGCTTGCTTCTTTATTGTATCCGACGAACGCCATTATTTCTACCCAATTACATTATAGCATTTGACGATGTCAAAATATAACAATCCACAACTAGAGATCTAGTGACTTCAAGTCTAAGGATGACAATACCTTTTTCTCTACGAGAAGCACTTGTGACTTTACATAACTTGTATGTAGCCTTCTCGTTATGGGTCAATCCAGTATGCTATTACTCCTATTGCATACCAATGTGTTGGATCGTGATATCTCCATATCAATCCAACCCCATACTAGTCTATAGTAGATCGTCTTGTTAATCAATATAATCGACTAGGGGTATTAAGATAAACAACATATTTGCAATCTAAGGACTTCATTATATTAAATATCTCCATAAATAATACAACGATCTTCTAGACAAAAAGTAATGTTCATACTAAATAAGATTGCCTCTAGGGCATTTATTCCAACAGTCTTTGTAATACCCCAATTTTATACAAGAGGGTAAGTTAATAATTTGATAGAGTTTGGGGGTTAAAATACATTTTTGCGGAAGTTATAAATTAACTAAATTAAAGAATGGGTCGAAATTATAGATTTGAGAAAGTTATAAAGAAGTTGGATAACATTAGACTGGTTATAATTGTAATTTTCAAATATATAAAGTTGTTAATTTGAAGAGTAGGGAGATAATTGTAGTTTAGAAAAGCTAAAACTAATTTGCTTCAAAATTGGGGAGGTAGTTGTAGTTTCATAAAAGAGAAACTAGTTAACTAGTTATTGGTTGGGGGTATATTCTTGAATTTCTAAATTCTAAGGGGTTATAGTTGTATTTTATGAAAGTTAAAGTATGCAAATAATGTATACTTGTATATAATACGTATTGAATACTTGTCAGTACCCGTATTTTATCCAACCCGACCCGTAAAATGGTATAACCCGGTAAAATATACCGTATAATTATATGTACCCGTATTTTCAGTTATAACCCGACCCGAAACCCGTATTTTATTTATTTATTATTTTATTTTTTTATTATTTTAATTTTTTATCATTTTATTTCTTTACTATTTTTCTCCTTTTCTTCCCTCCCTTCTTTTTTCTCTTCACTCTCTCTTTCTCCCACTCCGTCTCTATCTCTCTCTCTCTTTTCCTTCACCTGGACAACCCCCCTCCTCCCTCACATAACTCCTCCTCTTCCACAACTCCCCATCACCCTACCTCCCTACTTCTCCACATAGCCCCCTGCCTGCCTACTCCTCCTTCACCCGAAAACCACCTCCGCACTCCTCCTCAATTTCTCCTGTAAATACCCCCTTTGCCTTCAACCCAACCACACCACCTCCACCTCTCCTTCTCCCTCTCGGTACCACACCCACCTCCCTCTCCTCTCACACTCCATCCCTCTCCCTCTCGGCAACATCACCGACCACCTCCACCACAATTCCCTTCGGCAAAACACCCAACACCATCTCCTTATCATCACACCACCTACCACCACCACCCACAAGGACACCAACAACCACCTACACCCCCCACTGCCACCACCACCACCATCGTCACCATCATCACCACCCATCCCCACCATCACCTCCTCCCTGCCTCTACCTCTCTCTCCCCACCTCTGTTCTCTCTCTCTCACACAACACACGCAGCAGCAGCAACATCAACATTACTCCCACCATCATCACCCTCGACCCAACCACCAACACCACCACTAACCACCCTTCTCTTCTCATCGCCACCATCCCTCCTCCTCCACCTCAATCTCTCCCTTGCCACAACAAAATAGTAGCAGCAGCTACAATAACCTCATCCCCCCCACTGCCCTACACCAACAACCACCACCCATCACCACCACAACACCACCTCCATCTCCACCCCCGCACAATCACCTCCCACCTCTGTCTCCCCCTCAGCCTCTCTCCCTCTCCTCTGGAAAACCCAGCAGAAAGCCCAACACCAACACCGCAATCGTCACCACCATCAATACCGCCACCACCACTGTGGCACGTCGCCTCCAGCGAACCCAAATAATCCACCCCCAGTTCCAGCCTCTCTCTCTCTCTCTCCCTCCCTTGGATCTCGCCTTACCCTCCTGACTCTCTATCTCGCACCTGAACCAGCCGCAAGAACAGCAACAACGGCGGCCAAAGGCCACTGTCGAGCAGACTCGAGAGCCCAACCCGACGGGTGACCCCCAACCACCTCCTCCCTCTCTGTTTTGCACGACCCACTACCCTAGGACACCCTCGTCCACCTCCCTGAGGTTCGACCAAGCCTATAGGCCGACCACAGTAGCTCAAACTGCCGGAAAGCCATTATTTCCGGCAAGTATTCCGACCCGACTTTGGCAAGCGATTTCTCTATCATGTAACCGTTTTTAACGATTCTTGACATCAACCTTCTTGTTTCGACTTGAAAGATCCATGTTTGGGATTGAAAGATGAAGAAGAAGATGAGATTTTGTCTTTTAAAAGTTTTTAGGGGTGCTAGGTGTCAATTCAGAAACTAATTCAATTGGTAGGGGTGACTAAAATGTTATTTTCAGAAACTCTTGAGGGGTCTTATTGGAATTTGCAGAATCTGATTTTTATGGGTGAACTTAATATTTTTTAAATCAATTAAAATAGTATTTTGTCATTCTTATAAGGTTTATATATATATATATGTATATATATATACACGTATATAGATACATATTATCTTATAATAATTTAGCAAAAAATTATTTGTGTAAAATGGGCTATGTTATCAATATATAAGTAAATAGCTATAAAATTACTTGATGAGAAAATCTATGAAGAGACAAAGGATATTTTAATTACTTCCTTAATATTGAATAATGCTAGAATTAACATCCTCTTGGAATAAACATGCTATTAGATATATCAAAAAGTTAACTTTATTGTTTGGTGATATAATACTATTTAGTAGATTTCAAAAGCTACAATTTGGGGGGTTTATGCATAAATACGTGTTTAAATTAAATATGAGTTTAGTTAATAAATCTTTAGCTAACTATAATTTCGCCACTTGGTTTGCTAAATGCTAGATAAAAAGAATACTTATTCTAAATAAATAAACTGGGAGTTTGGGTTGGCTAGAAAACTTAAAATAAGAAGTTAACCAATAATTATGACATTTGTTGCATTACTTGGATTATATGTGATAGTGGAAGTTATGAGTGATTAGGAATTATAATTTGTAGGCGACGGATTTGTGGAAATAGGCTTTGTCGACCATCCTACGTACTAACTGCTGAGTCGACATCAGGTGAGTTTAAATGCTTAGCCTTGCGTGCCAGCTTATTTCGTGTCCATTACTTGGCCAATTGAAAATAGTTGTCACATTTCATCCCTACTAAATAAATGTGTTTCTTGTTTTTAAAATCTTCGAAATATTATACGGACTTGAGAAAATTTTGTACTTTATCATAAATCAATAACAACGGGTGATGATTCCCTGGGCTCATGTCCCTAAAGAGATAATTGGGTTCGATACCCGGTGTAAGTAAAATGATTCGCAAGTACCGGAACCAGTTATGTTACTTTTATATGGGTGATGATTCCCTGGGCTTTGCTCCCTAAAGATATGGCACTACGTGCACCCCGACTCCTTTCGCCTTAGGCTGGAGTACTGCTTCTAGATACCACTCCTTTGATTGACGCTCTTAGGTGGGTGTTGCAACACTTAAGGTCTAGAATGTCTGATTGTGGTCACTGGTCTACCCGGGTACAGTGCCTTAATTGATAATTCGATCACTCTTACGTAAGTCGTGTGTTTAATTGACATATCATTTATGAAGAGATTTTATTACATATGACGTGTCGTGGTAAACAAAAATGTTACACGGGAAATTGACATTATTTTATGACACAGTTACTTGTTCTTAAGTTCACGATGTTATACTCGTTCGCTGTTACTCCTCAAAATATTTTAAACACGTAACCCCATTGCCTTTCTTAACCTTCCTGTTTTTACATGCTAAGGTGTATCTCACTCAGCATTTCTTGCTGACTTTCAAAAAACTACGGTCTTTGTTTCTTTCCCCCGCAGGTCTAGGAGCTGAGAGCTTGGCATAAGGGGATTGCAAACTTATGTAGTAGTCGGTAGCACTATTATTAATCGAACTCTTAGTTAAATTTCACCCTGTGTAATAGTAAGCATCATATTGAAGACAAATTTTATCAGTTTGTAATATATAATTATGGACTGTTTTATTCACGATTTCCACCGCATCATTTTGAGTTGCACCCTCCTGGGCTCTCCGGTCCAGAACGGAAAGCTCGGGAATCGAGGGGTGTTACAGGTGGTATCAGAGCAGTTCGTTCCCATAACGGATTTAAAACATGTAGGGTAATTTAAAATGAATTTAGGATAACAATATTTAAAATTTCACAAAGCCGGTTGGGTTACGGGTAGTGTGAGCCTTACTAAATCCCACCACCCTTAACCTTTCCCTTCCCTGCTACTAAAATTTTGTGGTCTGATAATGTTTGAATTGATAGTTGGTTAATGGGAGACTTTATTAAGTATTTCCTTGTTAATTATTCTTTAGATTAATATTGCTCTCATGACAGAGACGAGAATTTGAGATTCAGATTATTTGAAAGGAATCGAGATGATAAAAATTGGGATGAATTATATGCATGATTTGCTTCCCATGTGTTAGTAAATGTCCTATGAATGATACTGGTGCTATGTGAACAGTTACGTGTGCACTTCATGATATTAATCATATTAGATCGTTACACCGTGCTAGAATACGTAATAATACAATAAGTGATAGTTTAGGAGTATGACTGATAGACCCCTGCGATACTATACTAGGAGGATGGCTCAGAACAACGATAACCACGTAAAGCAGTTTTTCTCCCAATTGGCCCAGATGAACCAGTTCATGAACAACAACGTCGCCAATGAAAAGGAACTCGACTAGGCCAAGAAGATAGCTCAGCGAAACCCAAGTAACTTCTACGGACAGGAGGATCCAGTATTGCTCGAGAATTGGATTAGGGACTTCGACAAGATTTCCCAGGCCATGGAGTGCCTGGAAGCCCGCAAGATCAATGAGGTAGCTTTCTACCTCAAGGAAAAGGCTGATAATTGGTGGATAGCCAATCGGGCAAGACTCGTGGCTCAAGAAGGCTTCGATTGGGAGGCAATGAAGGCTGTTATGAGAGCAAAGTTCTATCCGGAGCATGTTAAAGAAAAGAAGTATGAGGAGTTCATTGCACTAAAGCAAGGCAACGAGTCTGTGACTGATTATTATGACAAGTTTGTGGAGCTAGCCAGGTTTGCGGAGGACACAGTTCCTACTGAAGGACGCATGATCACACGCTTCATAGGTGGACTGAAGCTTGATATTCAGAGAACCATGCTCACGAGGAGCTATGATACCTTGACGGAAGCATATGGGGTGGCAGCAAACATCAGGAGAGTTGATCAGGTGATGGGAAAAAGGAAGGTGGAAGGACAAGGAAGTGGAAGCTCTAGCCAAGGAGGAAACAACAACCAGAGATCAGACAAGCGGATCAAGATTAGTTGTGGTGGGGGTAATCAGAACTGGGGAAATGGAGGAAACCGAAACAAGCAGATGACGGGACATGCCCATAAATTTAACTGCAACAGGTGTGGCCACAATCATCAGGGATTCACATGTGAAGGCGCCGCCTTGACTTATAGGTTTTGTGGCATCAAAGGCCACATAATCGCTGACTGTAGAAGAAGGATGGCAGTCGAAGATGAGCAAGGCCTCAATGGGCAGGGGTACCGTCAAAATGGAAATGGTTACAAACAAAACAATGGGGGAAACCAGTATCACAACAACAACAACTTTAGGAATGGAGCTATGGGTCAGCAAGGCAACTACAACAATGGAAATAACAACAGGAATGGAGGACAACACAGGAATGCAGCTCCCAATGGAAACAACAGAAACAACCAAACTGGGAACAATGGAAATAGAGTGAATGCAGCGCAGGGTAACAACCAGCGGCCACCTGGTCAGATATTTGGGATGAGCGAAACAGAGGCACGAGCATTAAATAACAAGGAAGGTAAGCATTTTGATCTTAATTTCATATAGGAAACCCACTAAGACCTTAGTGAATCGTTCAAGCTTCGAGGACGAAGCTTAGTCCAAGGGGGGAAGGATGTAATACCCCAATTTTATACAAGAGGGTAAGTTAATAATTTGATAGAGTTTGGGGGTTAAAATGCATTTCTGCGGAAGTTAAAAATTAATTAAATTAAAGAATGGGTCGAAATTATAGATTTGAGAAAGTTATAAAGAAGTTGGATAAAATTTGAGGGGTTATAATTGTAATTTTCAAATATATAAAGTTGTTAATTTGAAGTGTACGGAGATAATTGTAGTTTAGAAAAGCTAAAACTAATTTGGTTCAAAATTGGGGAGGTAGTTGTAGTTTCATAAAAGATAAACTAGTTAATTAGTTATTGGTTGGGGGTATATTCTTGAATTTCTAAATTCTAAGGGGTTATAGTTGTCTTTTATGAAAGTTAAAGTATGCAAATAATGTATACTTGTATATAATACGTATTGAATACTTGTCAGTACCTGTATTTTATCCAACCCGACCCGTAAAATGGTATAACCCGGTAAAATATACCGTATAATTATATGTACCTGTATTTTCAGTTATAACCCGACCCGAAACCCGTATTTTATTTATTTATTTTATTTATTTTTTTATTATTTTATTTGTTTATTATTTTATTTGTTTATCATTTTATATCTTTACTATATTTCTCCTTTTCTTCCCTCCCTTCTTTTTTCTCTTCACTCTCTCTTTCTCCCATTCCGTCTCTCTCTCTCTCTATCTATCTATCTCTCTCTCTCTCTATCTATCTATCTCTCTCTCTCTCTTCCTTCACCTGGACAACCCCCCCTCCTCCCTCACATAACTCCTCCTCTTCCACAACTCCCCATCACCCTACCTCCCTACTTCTCCACATAGCCCCCTGCCTCCCTACTCCTCCTTCACCCCAAAAACACCTCCCAACTCCTCCTTCACCCCAAAACCACATCCCTACTCCTCCTCAATTTCTCCTATAAATACCCCCTTTGCCTTCAACCCAACCACACCACCTCCACCTCTCCTTCTCCCTCTCGGTACCACACCCACCTCCCTCTCCTCTCACTCTCCATCCCTCTCCCTCTCGGCAACATCACCCACCACCTCCACCACCATTCCCTTCAGCAAAACACCCAACACCATCCCCTTATCATCACACCACCTCCCACCACCTCCAACAAGGACACCAACAACCACCTACACCCCCACTGCCACCAACACCACCATCGTCACCATCATCACCCATCCCCACCATCATCTCCTGCAACCTCCTCCCTGCCTCTATCTCTCTCTCCCCACCTCTGTTCTCTCTCTCTCTCACACAACACACGCAGCAGCAGCAACATCAACAATACTCCCACCATCATCACCCTCGACCCAACCACCAACACCACCACTGCCCACCCTTTTTTTCTCATCGCCACCATTCCTCCTCCTCCACCTCAATCTCTCCCTCTGCCACAAAAAAATAGCAGCAGCAGCTACAATAACATCATCACCCCCCACTGCCCGACACCAACAACCACCACCCATCACCACCACAACACCACCTCTATCTCCACCCCCGACACCATCACCTCCCACATCTGTCTCTTCCTCAGCCTCTCTCCCTCTCCTCTGCAAAACCCAGCAGGAAGCCCAACACCAACACCACCACCATCAATACCGCCACCACCACTGCGGCACGTCGCCACCAGCGAACCCAAATACTCCACCTCCGATTCCAACCTCTCTCTCTCTCTCCCTCCCTTGGATCTCGCCTTACCCTCCTGACTCTCTCTCTCTCTCGCACCCAAACCAGCCGCAAGAACAGCAACAACAACAACGGCGGCCAAAGGCCACCGTCGAGCAGACCCGAGAGCCCGACCCGACGGGTGACCCCCAGCCACCTCCTCCCTCTCTGTTTTGCACGACCCACTACCCTAGGACACCCTCGTCCACCTCCCTGAGGTTCGACAAAGCCTATCGGCCGACCACAGTAGCTCAAACCCGCCGGAAAGCCATTATTTACGGCAAGTATTCCGACCCGACTTCGGCAAGCGATTTCTCTATCATTCGGTAACCGTTTTTAACGATTCTTGACATCAACCTTCTTGTTTCGACTTCAATTAGAGTTTTATACAATCAAAACTTGATGGGTAGCCATGTATTGAAAAATCCATGTTTGGGATTGAAAGATGAAGAAGAAGATGTGATTTTGTCTTTTAAAAGTTGTCAGGGGTGCAAGGTGTCAATTCAGAAACTAATTAAATTGGTAGGGGTGACTAAAATGTTATTTTCAGAAACTCTTGAGGGATCTTGTTGGAATTTGCAGAATTTGTTATTTATGGGTGAACTTAATATTTGTTAAATCAATTAAAATAGTATTTTGTCATTCTTATAAGGTTTATAAACATATATATATATATATATATATACACACACACACACGTATATAGATACATATTATCTTATAATAATTTAGCAAAAGAATATTTGTATAAAATGGGCTATGTTATCAATATATAAGTATAATCTTTTATAAGTTTATGATCTAAATATTTAGAATTATGTTGTGAAAGAGGTTTCTAGCTATTAAGTAATATATATATATATATATATATTTATATATAGTTGGTTTGAATAAAAATATGACTACTCTAATTATTAGTTGAAATATGATTTTTATTTTAACTTGAAAATTTACAACAGGTAAATAGCTATAAAATTACTTGATGAGAAAATCTATGAAGAGATAAAGGATATTTTAGTTACTTCCTAAATATTGAATAATGCTAGAATTAATATCCTCTTGGAATAAACATGCTATTAGACATATCAAAAAGTTAACTTTATTTTTTGGTGATATAATACTATTTAGTAGATTTCAAAAGCTACAATTTGGGGGGGTTTATACATAAATACGTGTTTAAATTAAATATGAGTTTAGTTAATAAATCTTTAGCTAACTATAATTTCGCCACTTGGTTTGCTAAATGCTAGACAAAAAAAAATACTTATTCTAAATAAATAAACTGGGAGTTTGGGTTGGCTAGAAAACATAAAATAAGAAGTTAACCAATAATTATGACATTTGTTGCATTACTTGGATTATATGTGATAGTGGAAGTTATGATTTATTAGGAATTATAATTTGTAGGCGACGGATTTGTGGACATAGGCTTTGTCGACCATCCTACGTACTAGCTGCTGAGTCGACATCAGGTGAGTTTTACATGCTTAGCCTTGCGTGCCAGCTTATTTCGTGTCCATTACTTGGCTAATTGAAAATAGTTGTCACATTTCATCCCTACTAAATAAATGTGTTTGCTTGTTTTTAAAATCTTCGAAATATTATACGGACTTGAGAAAATGTTGTACTTTATCATAAATCAGTAACAACGGGTGATGATTCCCTGGGCTCATGTCCCTAAAGATATAATCGGGTTCGATCCCGGTGTATGTAAAATGATTCGCAAGTACCGGAACCAGTTATGTTACTTTTATATGGGTGATGATTCCCTGGGCTTTGCTCCCTAAAGATATGGCACTACGTGCACCCCGACTCCTTTCGCCTTAGGCTGGAGTACTGCTTCTAGATACCACTCTTTTGATTGACGCTCTTAGGAGGGTGTTGCAACACTTAAGGTCTAGAATGTCTGATTGTGGTCACTGGTCTACCCGGGTACTGTGCCTTAATTGATAATTCGACCACTCTTACGTAAGTCGTGTGTTTAATTGACATATCATTTATGAAGAGATTTTATTACTTATGACGTGTCGTGGTAAACAAAAATGTTACACGGGAAATTGACATTATTTTATGACACTGTTACTTGTTCTTAAGTTCACGATGTTATACTCGTTCGCTGTTACTCCTCAAAATGTTTTAAACACGTAACCCCATTGCCTTTCTTAACCTTTCTGTTTTTACATGCTAAGCTGTATCTCACTCAGCATTTCTTGCTGACTTTCAAAAAACTGCGGTCTTTGTTTCTTTCCCCCGCAGGTCTAGGAGCTGAGAGCTTGGCATAAGGGGATCGCAAACTTATCTAGTAGTCGATAGCACTATTATTAATCGAACTTTTAGTTAAATTTCACCCTGTTTAATAGTAAGCATCATGTTGAAGACAAATTTTATCAGTTTGTAATATATAATTATGGAATGTTTTGTTCACGATTTCCACCGCATCATTTTGAGTAGCACCCTCTTGGGCTCTCGGGTCCGGAACAGAAAGCTCGGGAATCGAGGGGTGTTACAGTCTTCCACTTGCACTAGAGCTAATATGGTGCATCACGTATGCTAATGCTCCTAGTGTGCCCTTCATGCTTGCGTTGAACAAGGGGCTTTGTAAGTGGATCTGACAGATTCTCAACTGAAGAAATTTTGCTTATCTTCACATCTCCTGTATCGATGATATCTCGAATAAGATGGAACTTCCTGAGTACGTGTTTGGATTTCTGGTATGACCTGGGTTCCTTTGATTGTGCGATCTCCCTGGCGTTGGCACAGTACAACTCTACTCGATATACATTACTAGGAACCACACCAAGTTTAGTGATGAACTTCCTAATCCAAACAACTTCCTTCGATTTTCCACTCGAAGCAATGTACTCAGCCTTAGTTGTAAAATTAGCAACCGTCTCTTGCTTGGAACTCTTCCAGCTCATCGATCCCCCATTCACGCAATACACGAATCCCAATTGCGATCTGAAATCATCTTTTTCGGTTTGGAAGCTTGCATCCGTGTAACCCCTTACACGCAACTCCTTCTCCCCTCCATTGATCAAGAACGCATCCTTAGTTCTTCTCAAGTACTTTATGATGTTCTTTACCGCTATCCAGTGATTTTAACCCGGACTAGATTGGTACCAACTTGTCATACTCAATGCGTATGACACATGTGGTCTAGTACATACCATGGCGTACATGATGGATCCTATGGCCAAGGCATAGCGTATCCTACTCATGCGTTCCTTCTCAATCTCATTGGAAGGACAATCACTCTTCGAAAGAGTGATTCCATGCGACATGGGCAAGAATCCCTTCTTGTAATATTGCATGTTGAACCGATTCAACACCTTGTCTACATATGTACTTAGAATTAGGCCTAGAAGCTTCCTCGATCTATCTCTATAGATATTGATACAAAGTATATAAGCTGCTTCCCCTAAGTCCTTCATTGAGAAACATTTTTCCTAGACAATATTTCACGTATTAAAGCATTGGAACGTCGTTTCCAATGAGTAGTATGTCATCCACATACAAGACCAAAAAATCAATACAGCTCCCACTAACCTTCTTGTACACACAAGACTCATTTTCGTTCTTAAAGAAGTTAATATCTTTGACTGCTTCATCAAAACGTGGATTCCAACTCCTAGAAGCTTTCTTTAATCCATAAATAGATAGTTGTAGCTAATAGACTTTATTTGCATGATCTGGATCTACAAAACCCTCATGTTGTGTCATGTACACATCCTCGAGGAGGTTTCCATACAGAATCTTTGTTTTGACATCCATCTGCCAAATCTCATAGTCGTAGTAAGCTGCAAAAGCAAGTAGGATTCGGATGGATTTTGTCATTGCGACTGGTGGAAAGGTTTCATCATATTCCTTACCATGAATCTATCTGAATCCTTTTGCCACCATTCAGCCCTTATAGGTAATCATATTACCATCCATGTCGGTCTTTTGTCTTGAAGACCCTCTTCCACCCTATGGGCTGCGCCCCTTGGGGTGGTTCCACCAAAGTCAATACTTTGTTGGTATACATGGATTCCATATCCGATTCCATGGATTTGTGCCACATCTGAGAGTCATGCCCTTTCATGGCCTCTTAATAGGTAGTAGGCTCATCATATATGAGAAACGTGTCGCCAAACTTAGTCACGAGAAGTCCA
Organism: Linanthus parryae; assembly: GCA_023055425.1. NCBI lineage: Eukaryota > Viridiplantae > Streptophyta > Magnoliopsida > Ericales > Polemoniaceae > Linanthus > Linanthus parryae. Next base: position 78,158,886 of record JALGPY010000007.1, on the reverse strand, counting down.
TACCTCTCTGGCTCCTGACACACTCTACTCGACCTACGAAGCTCTTGTGTTACTTGAACAGGTTCATCCCCAACGTTTTGTGGTTCCTGTTCATGTTCCATAGTACGATCAGTAGTCTGGGGTTCTTGAACTTCTTCAAGTTCTACAGTCCTCCCACTTGCTTCTTTAGAGACAAATTCTCTTTCTAGAAACACGCCAAACCGAGCAACAAAACTTTGTTCTAAGTTGTATTGTAGAAATAATACCCTTTAGTTTCCTTAGGGTATCCCACAAATTTACACTTATCCGGAATAGGCCCGAGTTTGTCTGATTTTTAAACGTTTTACATAGACATCGCAGCCCTGAATCTTCATGAATGACACCGTGGGACGCCTCCAACTCCACATATCATGTGGTGTCTTCATGACTGATTTAGATGGAACACGGTTAATGGTGAAAGTTGAACACAATAGAGCGTAGCCCCAAAAGGATAATGGAAGATCAGTTTGACACATCATAGATTGAACCATGTCCAGCAGTGTTCGATTCCTCCTCTCGAACACGCCATTCCATTTTGGCGTTCCGGGTTGAGTGAGTTGGGATACTATCCCGCACTCTCTAAGATAATCCTCAAACTCGTGGTTCAAGTATTCTCCTCCACAATATGATCGTAGAGCCTTGACACTTTTTCCATGTTGCTTCTCTACTTCATTCTTGAATTCTTTGAACCTTTCAAAGGATTCAGATTTGGCCTTCATAAGGTATACAAATTCATATATATTGAAATCATCAATAAACATAATGAAGTAGACATGATCACCCCTAACAGGCGTGCAAAATGGCCCACATACATCAGTATGCACGAGCGCCAATTGCTCACTAGTCCTCTTACCTTTCTTATTGAAAGGGGACTTTGTCATTTTTCCCAATAAACAAGCATCACATGTCTCATATGATTCAAAATCAAATGCTTCTAGAAATCAATCCTTATGGAATCTAGATACACGTTTCTCGTTTACATGGCCTATACGACAGTGCCATAGACAAGAAGGATTTGTATCATTCATTTTATAGAGAGGATTACTAAGATCAAGGATATACAATCCATTAAATAATTGCGGACTACAATAGTGAATACTATCTAAATGAATGGAGTAAAAGTTGCCCTTTACTGAAATAGTAAAACCTTCCTTGTCCAAACAAGAAATAGAAATAATATTTCTGCTCATAGCAGGCACATAATAGCAATTATTTAATTCTATAACTAATCCAGAAGGTAGAGACATCCCGTGCACGCCTATGACCAATGCAACAACCTTTGCTCCATTCCCAACGCGCATGTCTATCTCCCCTTTAGCCAATCTTCTACTTCTCTGTAGATCCTGCAAATTTCAACAAATGGGATATCCACATCCAGTATCCAGTAACCAAGATGAAGAGAAAGGTATAAAAAAATACCTGGTGGTGGTGGAATCACTATCCAAGCCTTCTATCCTCTTGATACTTTTGGCAGTTCCTCTTCTAGTGTCCAGGATGACTACAGTAGTGAGAATCACCCTTAGTCAATCCCTTAGCAACGCCACCAATGGGTTTAAGGGATGCTTCCTTGGATTTGGAAACTACATTTCCTTTCCTATTTGAAGAAGAAACAAACCTTTTGCCCTTCCCATTATGCACCGTCATTCTGGCATTGGCCTTTCCCTTGTTGATGCTTTGTTCAGCTGTCCACAACATATTGAGTAATTCTAGCAGAGTTTTCACGATATCATTCATGTTATAGTTCATAAAAAACTGTCCATAACTCTCAGGCAGTGATTGCAGAATGAGATCAGTGGCTAGCTCATCGACCGGAAACCCTAGACGTGCGAGATTCTCCAAGTACCCGATCATACGGAGCACATGAGGTCCCACAGGGTTTCCCTATGACAGATGACATTTGGACAATGCTTTGGAAACTTCATACCTCACAACTCTAGCATGCTCTTGGAAGAGATGCTTCAAGTGTACGATCATATGGACCGCACTCATGTTCTCATGTTGCTTCTGAAGCTCAGAGCTCATAGTGCAAACATAAGGTAGGCCACATCATTAGCATCATCTACATGCTTTTGATGCGCCTTTAGGGCTACAGGAGTATTGATTTGTGGACCATCAGGAATTCCTCCTTTAGAGCGTACAGTTTCTTCTCTTGCTTGAGAAATTCTCAAGTTCCTGTACGAACCTAGAAAGTTTGTTCCAGAAAGCTTGTCCTTCTCAAGGACAGCTCGTAGGGAATGTGATGAACTCGATGAGTTGTTTGCCATTGGAATTCTACAAAAATGAGAAATATACAAGTTGTAGTATTTTGTGAACAAATAACTATATTTAATAATGGCTAGATTATTCAACATAGCTCCCACTATTTTTCTCGAGTTAATAACCATCCATAGTAATGCGCAAAATATCATTATATTTTCTAGTGGGCCAAGATCCATATTTCACTTCTTTTGAGCTTGCTTTGGAAAGTCACCCAAAATCAGCTATTTAGGTAGGAAAAATTCCAATTGCATCCCAATGCAACTCTTGGTTCAATTGGGAAAATAACTCCTTATTTATCCATCTCATGGATAATCCCAATTGTTTGTCTCTGGGCTTTTAATCTTATTAAAATCACCCAGTTGCGTTTAACCTCCTACTCAAACAGTTGCACATTCCAAAGCTTTACTCTTGTTGGAATTGGAGCTTGTCGAGGCCATCTTTCAAACACCCACCTAGACAAGCATGCGACATTAACATAAGTCACAACATCAGCTCTACCCTGTGATTTCTCTATGTGATTCATAGCCAGGTCTAGTAGATGGTTCAAAGAACATAGAACTAAAGGACCCAAAGATAAATTTTGACCCAGAGAAAGACAAACCGCGAGTGGGAGCACATTGTAGAAAAATCCATCATGAGGATGACCATCTATTAGATATCTTCACAACCAGAAACATAAAAATCCACATAAGGTATAATCAGACCCTTTTCCAGGAAGAGAAGCAACTGCCTCAGGATGGTTTTTCGCATTTCTTGAGCAACCTTTGTTTTTGCAAAATCTTGATAAAATATGTATCCATCTGGACCAAAAAATTTTGGCACTTTTTTTCAAACTTACATGTGTTTATGCATATGTAGTTGAATTCCATCTTGTGGTTGTTTTCTTTACTTCTGAAATACATTCTTTCATTTACTCGAAAAAGAGCAATTTCTTCATAAGAGCTCAATGAAGACTAAGGATCTATGGATCCCATACCGGGAAGTTCAAGTAGTATCTACACATCCTCGAGCGTAGGTGTAGCCTCAAAAGTTGAGAAATGAAATGTATGCGTCTTCTTGGAATATCTTGAGAGGAATATCTTGAGAGGAATATCTTGAGAGGAGTATCTACACATCCTCGAGCGTAGGTGTAGCCTCAAGGCGGTTTTAATTACCATGATGTGATGCGGTGACAGAAGCAAGTAATGTGTGATTGTTGAAGTAAGAGCATGGACGCAACTAGGAGAGTTCAATTGGATTAATAAACTTAGAGGCAAGGCAATTAGGAGTTATCTAAGGAGCAGATAAAGAATAAAGGGGTTATTCACCTAATTGAACCAATAATTGAGGATGCAATCGGAAGGGGTTCCTACCTAAATAACTACTTCTTGGTTAACTTGCCAAAGCAAGCTCAAGAAGAAGTGAAATATGGATCTTGGACTCACTAGAGAATATATGATATTTTCTGCATTAATGGTGACGGCTATTAATCCGAGAAAAATAGAGGTATCCATATTTAATAATCTAGCCATTGTTGGATACAGCTAATTGCTCAAAATACTAAAATTGCATATTTCTCATTTTGTCGAATTCAATGGCAAACAATAGACAAGCATCGAATTCACCCCTACGATATGTCCTTGAGAAGGAAAAGTTATCTCAAACAAATTTTCTGTATGGTATAGAAACTTGAGAGGTTAGGCTTCCCATTCAGCCAAGAGTTGGCCACTGATCTCATCCTGCAATCGTTGCTGGATAGTTATGGCCAGTTCATCATGAACTATAACATGAATTAGATTAACAAAGCTCTGCCAGACTTGCTCAATATTTTGAGGACTGCTCAACAGAGCATTAACAAGGGAAAAGGTAAGGCCATAATGATGGTCAATAAGAGGAAGGGCTAGGGAGTTGCCTCTACCTCCAAAGGAAAGAGCAAGAATGTTTCAAAATCGAAGGGAGCCTTAAAGCCTGCTGGAGGCGTGACTAAGGGTGATTGTCACAGCTGTTGTCAGTCGGGTCACTCGAAGAGGAACTTCCCAAAGTATCAAGAGGATAAAAGGCTTGGAATAGTGATTCCACCACTACCAGGTATTTTTGTTGTAGATGTCAATTTATTTATCTCTTCATCTTGGGTATTTGATTATGGATGTGGACCTCATATTTTTTGAAATGTGTTGGATCTAAAGAGATGTAGAAGATTGGCTAAAGGGGAGATAGACTTACGCGTTGGGAATGGAGCAAGAGTTTCTGCGTTAGCCATAGGCGTTTATAAGATATCTTTGCCTTCTCGACTTATTTTAGAATTAGACAATTGGTATTATGTGCATGCTATGAGTAGAATCATTATTTTTATTTCTTGTTTAGACGAGAAAGGTTTTACTAATCCAATGAAGGACAAATGTTGCTCCATTTATTTTGATAGTATGCACTATTGTAGTACGGATTTGTCTAATGGATTGTAAATCCTTTATCTAAATAGTTCCGTATATAACATAAATACCAAGAGGATTAAAACCAATGATTGAAATCCTACCTATTTGTGGCTTTGTCGTTTAGGCCATATAAACGAGAAACGCATCTCTAGACTCCATAAGGATGGGTTGCTAGACTCATTTGATTATGAATCATATGAGACATCCAAATCTTGTTTATTAAGAAAAAAATGACAAAGTCTCCTTTTAGTAAAAGAGTGAGAGGACTAGTGAGATATTGACACTAATACATAATGATGTGTGTTGGCCGTTTCCCACGCCAGCTAGAGGTGGTTACCTTTACTTCATTACATTTACTGATGAAGCCAATAAATATAGATTTTTAGACCTTAGGAAAGCCAAATCCAAATCCTTTGGATTGTTCAAAGATTCAAGAATGAATTAGAGATGAAACTAGGCAAAAGTATCAAGGCTATACGATCAGATCGTGGAGGAGAATACTTCATTCAAGAGTTTGACGATTATCTTAGAGAGTGTGCAATTGTGTCCCAACTCACTCCACCGGAAACGCTACAGTGGAATGGCGTGTCTGAGAGGAGGAATCGCACCTTGTTGTACATGGTGCGGTCTATGATTTGTCAAACAGATCTTCCAATATTGTTTTGGGGACATGCTCTATTGACTGCATCTTTTACCATTAACCGTGTTCAATCCAAATCAGTCATGAAGACATCATATGAGATATGAAGTCGGAGGCGTCCTATTGTGTCGTTTATGAAGATTTGGGGTTGCGATCTCTATGTAAAACGTTCACAAACAGACAAGCTCGGACCCAAGGAAGTAAGTGTAAGTTTGTGGGATATCCTAAGGAAATGAAAGGATATTATCTCTACATTCCAACCGAGAACGAAGTGTTTGTTGCTCGGACTGGTGTGCTCCTAGAAAGAGAGTTCGTCTCTAAAGGAGCAAGTGGGAGGACTGTAGAGCTTGAAGAAATTGAAGAACCACAAAACAGTGATCCTGCGATGGAGCATGCATGAAACATAAAGTGTTGTGGAGCAGCCTGTTCAAGTAAAACAAGAACTCCGTATGTTAAGTAGGGTGCGTCATGAGCCAGAGAGGTATGGACTTCTCGTGATTGAGCCAGATGACGTACCACTCATGGATGATGAGCCTAGTGTAGGGTTTTGATGACCGATACGCAGCGGAATAAACATAAAAGATCCGTTAAAGACCATCCAAGGATCACACGAAGATAATACCTAACGATACTAATGGATTCTAGTACATACATACCTTTTGGATATCCTTTGATGACTTCTCACGTGAAATAGTATTCACATCTCTATGGCTAGTCCACTCCTAGGATTTAAATCGGATCCTTCAACCTTTGTGCTAGCTAGGATTGAAGGAGGAATAGGAAGAAGAGTATTATCACGCAAAACGGACTAAGGAGGGGCGGTCCTCCTTTCTGGCCGACGGGGTGAGTGGCGGTAAAAAGGTGGGTTTCATCCTCCTTTTGTTGCTCCTTCACTCCTTGCTTTACTCTCTCCTACTCAAGGTATGTAGATGTGTAGAGAAAATAAGCTAGTAGTGTTCTTTATATAGTCCAAAAACTCCTTGTCCTCAGGGCCGGCCCAAGACAATTGGGGGCCTAAAGTGAGTTATAAAAATGAGGACTCGGATTGGCAGGGAGTCTTCTAGACAGACATTATCGAATAGCACCTTTTGATAAGCGTTATGAACAAGAAGCCACGCGAAAAATAATCATTTCTGAATTATATGAAGCCAGTAAGCAGACATCGAGTCCATGGGTATTTGAACCCCAATATGCAGGAAAAGTCGAATATTTGATAAAAGAACGGGGGATCCTTTTGAACAACCCGTTATAATAGGAAAGCCCTATATCTTGAAATTAATTCATCATGTTGACGATAAAATCCACGGACGTTCCAGTGGACATTATGCACTTGTTAAACAAAAACCGCTTAGAGGAAGGGCCAAGCAGGGAGGACAGCGGGTAGGCGAAATGGAGGTCTGGGCTCTAGAGGGATTTGGTATTGCTCATATTTTACAAGAAATGCTTACTTATAAGTCTGATCATATTAGAGCTCGCTAGGAAGTAATTGGTGCTACGATCGTTGGAGGAACAACACCTAATCATGAGGATGCTCTTGAATCTTTTCGACTGCTCGTTCGAGAACTACGATCTTTGGCTCTGGAACTGAATCATTTCCTTATATCTGAGAAGAACTTCAAGATTAATAGGAAGGAAGCTTAATCGGAATGAATCAGAACTTTTCGTCTATGATCGACAGGTATAAACATCAACAATTCTGAATTGGATCTGTTTCTCCTAAACAAATAAGTGCTTGGGCCAATAAAATCCTACCTAATGGAGAGATAGTTGGAGAGGTGACAAAACCCTATACTTTTCATTACAAAACCAATAAACCAGAAAAAGATGGATTATGTTGTGGAAGAATTTTTGGGCCTATAAAAAGTGGAATTTGTGCTTGTGGAAATTATCGAGTACTCGGAGATGAAAAAGAAGACCCGAAATTTTGTGAACAATGCGGAGTTGGATTTGTTGATTCTCGGATACGAAGATACCAAATGGGCTACATCAAACTGCCATGCCCGGTAACCCATGTGTGGTATTTGAAACGTCTTCCTATTTATATTGCGAATCTTTTAGATAAACCTCTTAAGGAATTAGAAGGCCTGGTATAGTGCGATGTGTGATATGATCGAAATTATGATTTTACGAATTCGGAATGTGAAACTGTCATCCCATTAAATCCAATTGGGATGCCCTGGACCTGACATGTCTCTTGGGAGGAGTAACATGAAGCTCAGAATTATGGGTTTATTCAATACTCCCCAATAAAAAGGGATATTTATATATGGTCGATTTCTTCACAAATAAATTCAATCAAGAGTTTATAGTTGTACCTCGTAAAAAGACTTCTTTACTTTCGAAAGAAACTTTGTCTATGTTTAATTACGCAAATAGCAAATATGTCATGGTTACAGGATTCTATCCATCGCATATAGACTTTAAGGATATCGTGCATAACCGTCGAGGTCAAGTTCAAGTTGAGACCTAAAAGATTAAATGCAATGATACATAGACAAGTAAATCCCTTATGAATTCAAAAGAACTCCCTTCAATTAAGTAAGGGGATTCATCATTCAAGGGCAGTAGACTACTCAAGAATTTCGCATTTCATATAGGAATAAGAATAAAGAATTCCTAAAATCGAACTAAAAGAAAGAATAAAATTGAATCTTACTTAGTTGTCACTGGGAACTTGAGTAAAGAGTAATTGGGGTTTTTCTATCATTTGAAAGTGAGAACTCCCCTCTTTATTTGTATTTGGTGTACCTACTTGAATCGGATGAAAGGAAACTTTCATGTCCGATGTTGAAGGGGGGAGATCCTATAAGGATCCTAACTCAAATTTTCTTTTGCTAGGCCCATGGGTAAAAAACCTACTTTCTTACAACTAAGAGGTTCATTCAAATATGAATTCCAATCCTGGAAATACAGCATCCCACCTTTTTTTTTACTACACATGGTTTCGATACATTTCGAAATCGAGAGATCTTTACTGGAGTCGATGCTATTCGAGAACAATTAGCCGATCTAGATTTACGAATTATTATAGATTCTTCAGTGTTAGAATGGAAAGAATTAGGGGAAGAAGGGGCGACAGTGAATGAATGGGAAGATCAAAAAATTTGAAGAAGAAAGGATTTTTTGGTTAGACGTATGGAATTATCTAAGCATTTTATTCGAACAAATATAGAACAAAATGGATGGTTTTATGTCTATTACCATTTCTTCCTCCTGAGTTGAGACCAATAATTTAGATTGATGGGGGTAAACTAATGAGCTCAGATATTAATGAACTCTTTAGAAGAGTTAACTATCTTAACAACACTCTTAACGATCTATTAACAAAAACTAAATCTGCTCCAGGTGAATTAGTAATGTTCCAGGAGAAATTGGGACAAGAAGCCGTGGATACACTTTTGATAATGGAATTTGTGGACAACCAATGAGTGACGGTCATAATAATGTTTACAAATCCTTTTCAGATGTAATTGAAAGCAAAGAGGGAAGATTTCGTGAGACTCTGCTTGGCAAACGAGTCAATTATTTGAGGCGTTTCGTCATTGTCGTGGGCCCTTCACTTTCATTACATCGATGTGGCTTGCCTCGCGAAATAGCAATAGAGCTTTTCCAGACATTTGTAATTCGTGGTCTAATTAGAAAAAATCTTGCTTCGAACATAGAAGTTGCGAAGAGTAAAATTCGGGAAAAACTGCTGATTGTATGGCAAATACTTCAGGAAGTTATGCAGGGGCATCCTGTTTTGTTGAATATATCACCTACTCTGCATAGATTGGGTATACAGGCATTCTAGCCCATTTTAGTTGAAGGGTGCGCTATTTGTTTACATCCATTAGTTTGTAAGGGATTCAATGCTGACTATGATGGGGATCAAATGGCTGTTCATGTACCTTTATCTTTGGAGGCTCAAGCGAGGCCCGTTTACTTATGTTTTCTCATATGAATCTTTTGTCTCCAGCTATTTGGGATCCCATTTCCTACTCAAGGTATGCTTATGGGACTCTATACATTAACGAGCGGGAATCATCGAGGTATTTGTGTAAATAGGTATAATCCATATATCGAAGAAAGAACTATCACAATGAAAGAATTGACGATAATAACTATAAATATACAAAAGAAAAGGAACCCCGTTTTTCAAATTCCTATGATGCAATTGGAGTTTATCGACAAAAACGAATCAATTTGGATAGCCCTTTGTGGCTTCGGTGGCGACTAGATCAACGCTTTATTTATTCTAGAAAAGCTCCGATCGAGATTCAATATGAATCTTTGGGTACTTATTATGAAATTTATGGGCATTATCTAATAGTAAGAGACAAAATAAGTTCTTTATATATATATATATATATATATATATATATATATATATATATATATTCGAACCACTGTTGATCATATTTCTCTTTATCGAGAAATCAAAGAAGCCATACAAGGGTTTTGTCAAGCCTGTTCATGTAGTACCCAATCATAATCATATGGTACCTAAGCTAACAAATTCTATGAGACCTTTGGTACTTCAGGTCTCTCTGGTTCAACTAAGATCATAGTTTCAGAATTCCTATGCGAATCGAGAAAGGAAGTTTTTCAAGCACTGACTCAAATCCATTGGCATATCCTACGCAGCTGAATATGGAGGTACTTATGGCAGAACGGGCCAATCTGGTCTTTCACAACAAGGCGATAGACGGAACTTCCATGAAACGACTTATTACTCGATTAATAGAACACTTCGGATTGGCATATACATCACACATCCTAGATCAAGTAAAGACTCTGGGATTCCAGCAAGCCACTGCTACATCCATTTCATTAGGAATTGACGATATTTTAACAATACCTTCGAAAGGATGGCTAGTTCAAGATGCTGAACAACAAAGTTTGATTTTGGAAACACACTACCATTATGGGAATGTACACGTGGTAGAAAAATTACGTTAATACATTGAGATATGGTATGCTACAAGTGAATATTTGCGACAAGAAATGAATCCTAATTTTCAGATGACTAATCCTTTTAATCCAGTTCATATAATGTATTTTTCATGAGCTAGAGGAAGTGCGTCTCAGGTACATCAATTAGTAGGTATGAGAGGATTAATGTCGGATCCCCGAGGAAAAATGATTGATTTACCCATTCAAAGCAATTTACGCGAAGGGCTCTCTTTAACAGAATATATAATTTCTTGCTATGGGGCTCGTAAAGGGGTTGTGGATACTGTTGTACGAACATCAGATGCTGGATATCTTACACGAAGGCTTGTTGAAGTAGTTCAGCATATTGTTGTCCGTCGAACAGACTGTGGCACCATCCGATGTATTTCTTTGATTCCTCGAAATGGGATGATGCTGGAAAGAATTTTTATCCAAACATTAATTGGTCGTGTATTAGCGGATGATATATATATGGGTCCACGATGTATTGCAACTCGAAATCAAGATATTAGGATTCGACTTATCAATCGATTCATAAGCTTTCGAGCACAACCAATATTGATTCGAACTCCCTTGACTTGTAGGAGTACAGCTTGGATCTGTCGATTATGTTATGGCTGCAGTTGTACTCACAGTGACTTGGTCAAATTGGGGGAAGTTGTGGGGACTATTGCAGGTCAATCAATTGGAGAACCCGATACTCAATTAACATTAAGAACTTTTCATACCGGGGGAGTATTAACAGAGGGTATTGTAGAATATGTAAGATCCCCTTCGAATGGAAAAATAAAATTCAATGAAAATATGGTTCAGCCGACACGTACACGTCATGGACATCCTGCTTTTTTATGCTCTATCGATTTGTATGTAACTATTGAGGGTGAAAAAAAATTATACTTGCAATACTTATGTTATTCATGTAGAGAATAGATTGTAGTGATTGTAGTTAGTAGTACCCAATAGCCTTGCAACTTTTTATGTATGAAAAAAAAACTCACATACGACATCAAGGAGAGTCGAACTTGTGTCAAGTTTGTGGAAAAAATTTAAATTGCCACTGAACCAATGTAGTATTTTATGTAACTATACATTCAAACATTAAATGTATCTAAATACAATGTGAAGAAACTATATAAAAAATGGGCCTATGCCGGCCCGAGGCCTAAAGCGGCCGCACTGGCTGCTTTCCCATAGGGCCGGCCCTGCTTGTCGTACTACATAAAGAACTCCTCTCCTAATCATGTCCTTACATGGATTAGTCCCCTTTGCAAACTAGTCCTAATCATGTTTACACATGAAATATTCTACCATGGAAAATTCTAATCATATTTGTACATGGATTAGTCCACTTTGAAAATTAGACCTACTAAGTTTGCAAGTGGTTGAATTTTGGTCCTTCTATTTAATTAATCATATTAATTAATTCTCTAGTATGGTCTAATACAAATGGATTGTGAACCCATTGGGATCTACTTAGTTGGTAGTAACAATTTACTAACATGGAGCGACCTCTAGCAAGACATCCACGCTACCTAACTAATAGAAATAGTCATACGACAAACCTTGTGCAATATTGTCTCATCCCTTTGTCTCTGTATCCGGATTGGAAACGAGACATACAAGTCACACTTGGATAACCAATTCATAGTTTCTCGATCCTGGGAATAGTCTCATTCAAGCATATAACATCAATACCCTATATTGATTTATCTGAGTCTGGCCAGACATTCTATGAGCACCATCCCTCGAGTGGCCCACGGATATCTACTCCCGTTATGTGGGAGGGACAAATCCTATCTACGTCACTACCAACTCTAAGCTTGCTTTATTATTGTATCCGACGAACGCCTTTATTATTACCTAGTTACAGTGTAGCGTTTGACGATGTGAAAAATACAATTTTCCACAAGTAGAGGATGAAGTTAGTGCAAGTCTAGGGAGGACAATACCGTTGTCACTATGAGAAGCATTTGTGACTTTACATAACTTGTATGTAGCCTTCTCGTTGTGGGTCAATCCATTATGCCATTTCTCCTAATGGATACCCATGTGTTGGATTGTGTTATCTCCATATCAATCCATCCCCATACTAGTCTATAGTTGATTGTCCTGTTAATCAGTATAATCGACTAGGAATATTTAAGAATATAACATTTATATTCTAAGGACTTCATTCATGTTAACATATCTCCATGTCGATAACATAATGCATCGTAAATCCATAAATGTCACAAGAAATAGATTGCCTCTAGGCCATATTTCCAACAGCCTCCCACTTGCACTAGAGTCAATCTCCTGCATCATATGCCCCATTGATCTAGGGTCGCCCTTATGCGTACGCTGCGTAAGGGGCATGGTAGGGGAGACACCTTGCGGGTACTTTGCAAATATTCACATCTCCTCTATTAACAAGTTGATTGAGATTGAATATTCTGAGTAAATGCATCTCATGTAGTAATTCACTTAGTCCTCTATGTTAGAATCAGTTCCTGAATCTTGCTTGGAACCTTTCCAGCTCAAAGTCGCTCCCACCAGTGCAAAACATAAAACTTGAATATAATCTGAAATCTTCTTTGTTAGATTGGAAGTTTGCATCACTGTAACCCCTTACAGTAAACTCTTCTTATCCTCCATATATCAATGATTCATCCTTAGTACTAAAGGATAATCTTGATAATTATCCAGTGACTCTCATCTGGATATGACTGGTATCTCCATGTCATGCTCATAGGACATGTCTGGCCTAGTACATATCATGTCATATCTCATGAATCTTATTCATACGGTCCTTTCTCAATCTTATTGGAAAGAAAATTAGTCTACCAAAGACTAATTCCATGTAACATGGGTAAGAATCCATATTCTTATCACGTTGAACCATTTAAACACCTTTTGTCAATATATGTATTTTGACTTAGGTTAAAACACTATCTTGATCTATCTCCATAGATCTTTATAGATTTTTTTACCTAAGGCTATCATTGTAAATCAATTCTCTAGCAAATTTTTAACATATTTCAGCATAGAGACATCATTCCTAATGATTACTATGTCCCCACATACAAGACCAGAAACATAACTCTGCTCCCACAAACCTTCTTGTAAACACAAACTTCATCTTCAATTTTGATGGAACCAAACTCCTTTGATTGCATCATCAATTCGAAGAAATTAACTACGAGAAGCTTGACTCAATCTTTAGACAGATTGCTACAAGTAAGATGCAAATAGATTTAAGCATCGCAATTGGGGAAACGATTTCGTCATAGTCTATACTATTAACTCAAAAACTTTAGCCACCAATCGTCCCTTAAAAGTAATCATATTACCATCCATTTTGGTTTCCTCATAACCCACTTTCACCTTACGGGTAAGTCCACACTTTGTTGGTATACATGGATTCCATTTCGTATCTCATGGCTCCAAGCTATTTATGAGAGTATGGCCCACTCGTGTCCTCTTCATAGGTTGTAGGCTCATCTCCATTAGCAATACATCAACGTGTTTTGAGAAATTCTTATTTCTCTAGCCCCTTGACATATCCTACATGACTTACAAGGTTCTTGTATTACCTAAGTAGGTTTCTCCACAACACCTTATGATCCTGCTCATGTTCCATCTAAAGGATCAATGTTATGTTGTGGTTCTTGAATTTTTCAAGTTCTACTGTCCTTCCACTATTTCTTTTAGAGATAATCTCTACCTAGAAACACTATGGTTCAAGCAACAAACAATTTCTTCTCGATTGGATTGTAAAAATAATATCACTTTCAAGATATCCCAAAAACATTTATCGAACTAAGGTCCAAGTTTATCTGTAAATGCCTTTACATAAACTTCATAACCCCAAATAACTATGAATTACATACTAGGACACCTCCTAATCCATATCTAATATGGTTATTTCATAATCGGGTTTTGATGGAACAAGATTAAGGGAGAAATTTGTTATAATTAGAACATGGCCCATAAAGTAAACTAGAAGTTTTGTATGATCCATCATGGACCGAACCGTGACCAACAAGGTTCGATCTCTCCTCTTAGAAGCACCATACCCATGTGGCGTCCTAGGTAGAGCGAGTTTGGATCATATCCAACACTTTATAGATTCTCGTCAAACTCTTGACTTTTAGTACTTTCCTCTACGATCCAATCGTAGAGCCCTAACACTTTTGCCAAGATGGTTCTCTTACTTCATTCTTGAATTCCTCGAACAATTCAAAGGATTTTGATTTTTTTCTTCATAATATTAACAAATCCATATTTATTTGATCCCATAAGTAAATATGATGAAGTACTGAAAACCACCTTTAGCATTTGTGCTTAGCGGGCTACATACATCAATATGTATGTTTCCTAAAAGTTCATATCTTTTCTGAATAAATAAGCTTTACATGTCTCATATGATTCATAATAAAATGAGTCGTGAAAACCATCCTTATGGAGTTCTAGATATGTATCTCTTATTTACGTGGCCTAAACGATAATGCTAAAGATAAGTGAAGTTCATATCATTATATGAAAACCTCTTGGTAGTTAACGTTATAGATGAAATTATCATGCTCAAGGATATACAATCCATTAGAAAAAATTGCATTACAATGATGCATATCAGAATAAATGGAACAACATTTGTCCTTTATTATGATAGAGATCATTTCTTGTCTAAACAAGAAACTATGATAATGTACCTACTCATAGCAGGGACATAATCACTTTTTGCTAATTCATGAACAATTTCAAATGGTAGAGATAATTCCCAACGGCTAATTCAGCAACCCCTTGCTTCATTGCCCCACTTGTAGGTTTATTTCTTCCTTATCCAATTGTCTATATCTCTTGAGATCCTCCACATTTCTATAAACGTGAGATCCTCATCTAGTATCATATACTCATGATGATGAGATATACATATTGACCTCTATAACAAAAATACCTAAATTGGAATTCACAATTCCTTTATTATTTCCTTCCATGTACTTTGGGCAGTTTCTCTTCCTCTACACCACCTATGTGACTTTTAAGGCAATGATGTTTTAGCAACAAGCTTGCTTTATACCCATGGGGTCAGCGCAAACCATTTTTCCTTACCCATGCTGTTAACTATTAACATGTTTTGCCTTTAGCCCCCTTTTGTTTAGCGATTCTCAATCATATTGAGTAAATCACTTTTGACCAAAAATATAATTGCATCCAACGCAATTCTTGATCCACATGTGCGAAAAACTTTATTCTTTATCTATATCATAGATAACACTCATTCCCTAACTTTTTCAATCATATTGAATTAGCTTTGTTGTGTATGACCTATTGCTTCAGCAGTCACACATTATTAGGTTGTGTCGTCGCGTCATATCTTGATGAACCAAGTCGCCTTGCTTCGGCAAGCCCGAGCATATTCCATCTTGATCATGATGAGTGCTAAGAAAGAGATGGTAAAACGCAAAGTGGAGTAACACTTCAAGCCTTTCATGTCTAGCTTGCTCTTTGAAAGAGCTTCTTTTTATTTATGATCATATCATACGCCTCCCTCTTTCTCATCTTGCTTTCAAAGCTCAGCGTTCATGGCAGCTGACATGAGGCAGGTTACATTCAAAGAACTATTCTTTGATGTTCCTTTTAGTTTTATTGGAAGTTGGTGGAAGGAGAACATTATGTTCTACAATTGTAGATAGTGCTTTCTGAGCAGACAGATCTTGGCCACGTGGCAATCATCTAGCACACCATATTGTGCTCCACACACACTGAATCACCAGCCGCGCTGATCCACGTGGGGGCTGCGAGACATGGCCCTCGCATACCACTGCACGGGACTTGTAGGGACTTAGTGGTTTGGAGGCTAGAGTAAGTCCTGTCACGTGTGAGCCAAGCTCGCACGCGACCTTTAGTAACTTCTTTTGAGAGATTTATGGCACGAGCTCCATGAACCCGGTCAACCCGGTCAACCCCATAACGGTTCCGGTATTCGCGCATAACGTGCTGTAAAGGTCCCTATATACGCTGACGAACGTGCCGTTGTGGTTAAGCTAATTAAGCCGCCATTGATGGGCGCATTAACCACACTAAAACGGTCACATTCTTCATTATATATAGGACGTTAACCTTTCCATACAAAGGAGGACACGCTAGTCATACGCGGAAGCTCTGCCAAACCCCTGTCTCTCTCTCAGACATTACTACTGCCTTACTCTATCCCTACACACAACCCAACTCTTCCTGTGCCATCTTCTATTCTCTGCTCTTGGTCAACACAGAGTTCTCCCTGCCGGATTCTCTTGTGCACATTTTGGTGAACCCGACGTGAACTTACCATTGCAAGCAACCATGTCTCAGGAGGATGATGTCAGTAACAGATCGCCTTCCACGGAGGCCGCCTCAGGAGAGGAGATTCACCGTACTCCTACAACTACCGGTGAAGCTCCGACGCTAGAAGCCTATCTGCCACGATAGCAGCCCATGCGAAAACGATCTCAAGTGATCTTTTAAGCCTATCTGCCATGATAGCAGCCCATGCGAATACGATCTTAAGTGATCTTTTAAAAGCCTATCTGCCACGATAGCAGCCTATGCGAATACGATCTTAAGTGATCTGTTAAAGCCTATCTGCCACGATAGCAGCTTATGCGAAAACGATCTTAAGTGATCTTTAAAGCCTATCTGCCATGATAGCAGCCTATGCGAGTATGATCTTGAATGATCTTTCAAGCCTATCTTCCACGACAGCAATACTGTATGAATGTGATCTCAAAGTGATTCTTAAGTCTATCTGCCATGATAGCAGCATTATGCAAAATGATCTTAAGTGATCTACAGAAGCCTATCTACTGAGATAGCGCTCGTACTTGAGTCTAAACTTAAGTAAATCTCAAGCCTATCCGCCAAGATAGCAAAGCTACGCAAATACGATCTCGAACGATCTAGAAACATATCTGCGAATCTATCTGACAGATAGCAAATCATAGCAACGATACAAAATGTGAATGCAACATTACAAAAGGCAAAATTTGCCAACGCGCATGCGAAATCGTAATTTGTTGTAACAAAAGCAGCAAATCATACAAAGCGATTTATCATTATGAGTCAAAAATGACTTACAATTTATTTGTCTAGATAACAGCTTACAAGCGAAAAGCTCAGATCAAGCTAGCTACGCAGCCAACATGGCTTACAATACACCTAAATGGTAGCTTACAAGCAGAATTTACACATCGAGGGAATCCTAACTGGAAAAGGATCGACCTAACGGTCCTAGCAGAAGCTATGCAGTACAATGATCTGCGACCAAAGATCTGTAGCAAGTAGGGTGTTCCTGCGAGAAGAACAGCCCGCAGCCCGCCATGTCTACAAGACCTATGCGACGCTATGTTCAAGATCTCAGGATCTGACAAGGCCTCTGTCTGATCAACAACCCAAGAGATGTGCCTGAGGAACCACCTGTTCCGGCGTAGAACAGGCAAGCAGCAACTCCTAGGGCAAAAGGCTCCTTGTCCACGGAGACGAGCGCAATGGCTCGCCACCCTGAGTTCAAGAATGTGGTGGCGAATGATCAACCTCCGGGAAAACTGGAGGAGAGATCCACCGTTCATTACGAGTCGATAACAAGGTCAGTACGGCGCTGCACCTCGCCCGGAGGCGGCCTGAAACATGACCTGCAAGCATAATAGACGAAGAAAATTCTTCAAGCAAACATGAGGTATTATCTGCATCTTCTTTATCATAATTATAAAGATCAATACGCTTCGTGAAGCAGATCTTGTAAGCTATTTATATGGCACAAAGCACAAAATCAGGTTTCACAACTTGAAGCTGCCATGAATGAACGAAAAACAAGCGTTGAAGCCAGTAGTTGTAAGGACTCACGGCAAGCCACATTGTGGGATGAAGAACCCAAATAGCAAAAGGCAGGGTTTACATAGACCTTGTGGAGACTCTTCAGTTGCCAAGATGAGTCAACAGAACTTGAAAAGAGGGTAAGGATCAATTACTTACGCCTTGAAAAGAGGTAACAATCAATTACCCTATTAAAGGCTACGACGATTCGATTACGTATCCTAATTAATGACGGATAGTCATGATACGAATGGACTTCCAAAGGAAAGCGTGCTTATCTAATGAGCAATTAGCGCAAAAATCAAGGAAGAATATCAATAGCTGACGTCATAAATTGATATGCACAGAGATATTCGAGCAAATCTCGGGAAGGGCAAAACAGGCATTCAAATTCCTTTTTTTTTAAAAAAAAGGGGGGGGGGGGAGAAACCCTAGCAACATTACAGTAATGTTTCAGTTACTTATCTGCTACTTTTCAAAACAAGCCCTTGATCAAGGAGTCATTAGGAGTAAACTAACGGCTCAGATTTTCCACTTGCTCCACTTCTTGCTTCAATTGCTCGCATTTGGCGTTCATCTCATGAAAGAGCTTCACAGCCTCTTCAACCTTTTGCCTTTGCTGCTCCACCTTCTGCTCTTCAGCTGCGAGGTTATGGTAGCCGCGTTTCAAGTCATGGCCGCGCGAATCAGGGTGACTCTCTTGACGAGAAACCCAAAGCCCAGCTTGCCTTGAACTTTGGCGAGAAGGTTTTGGCACATGCGAAAAAGCAATTCTACGCTCTGAGGAGAAATGGTCGCAGGTGTGGCCGCGGACAGCTGCTCCAAAATCCAGATGGCTTCAGTCAGAAACAGCCTCCTGTCGAAGGGCCCTATCTCTAGAGACCTCGCAAATGATTGGGGGTAGGAGAGGCACATCCGAACTAGCCTTGCTTCAACCCTAAAGCAATGCAAACAAAGTTAGACTATCGAACTTGCAAATGAAGAATGCAAGATGCGAACAATAATCACGACATACCAGTTCCTTCAAGGATCTCGCGCAGAGAAGGAATGCGCGTTGCGGGGTAGCTGAAGGCTGTCCTCGCTCCATTGCCCTTCTATCAGCTGCAAGTTCTAACTCCTCATAGTTGGTGGGAAGAGTATAAGCCGCACCAGGTGCGATTGCAGCCCCGACATGCGAACCCCAAAATTTCCACGCAGGAAGAGGTGCCGAAGGCTCAGCCATCGCCGGAGGCATGGCAGCAGCAGAAGTTGCAGCTTGATTAGGGATGCCTTCAGGTGCGATAACGTCAGCAGCGTTCGTTCCTGTTTCCTCAGCACCAGCATGGGCATCTTCCTCCATCAACACGGTGTCAGCTTCGGCATCATCAGAAAGTTCAATGACGTCCTCGAAGGGCTCACCCGCATATTCAGCAGCTGCGACGGGCTTCTCGGTATGAGAAGTCGGCACCGAGACGTACGATGCAGAAGGTTGACTCCTTTTTTCCAACATGGCTTCATCAGCATTGCCTGCGATACAAAATACGATGATGTGAGGTAACTTATATTGCATAATATTTTATTATCTTTGGTAAGCTAAGAGTGAGCACCTCCACGCGAAGGTGGGATCGCAGCATCCTCGTCATATGATAAGGACGTGGAACCTTGCCCTATTAATGTATCTTCATTAAGCATGTCTTTAAGGTGAGCGTGACCTGGGGCGCGAAGAAACCAGTCATGATTATGTTTGGGTTGCTAAGCCTAGTTCACACATGTTGCTCAAATGATTACTTGAAGGTTCACCACACTTGCCTACTAGCCAACGGCAAATGTTAGCTTTTGACACACCGTGCTTTAGCGCACCGACAATAACATCTCGGTAAGTTACTGCGAGATTAAATATCTCACCTTCATTACCGCCTGCGATTTCTTCGAAGTCCGCTTGGGCTCTCTCTAGAGCTGCCGCATCTTCTTCTGGAGCCACATCCTCCTCGTCAACTTGAGGAGCCACCTCTTCTGGAAGCACATCTTCCTCATCAGTTGGACGCACTAGGTCGTCGACGTGTTGCTCTTCTAGGATCCTTTGCTTCACGCGTTCAAGTTCCTCTTCTTCTCGCTTTCTTCTTCTTTCAGCAGCCTCCGCAGCTGTTCTCCTGGACTCGGCAAGAATGTCCTCGCTTATGGTTTCTTCGGAAACACCAGAATGAGAACCTCTCTTCTGCTTCTTGGCCAAAAGGCCACTGATGGTCTCATCGTCATCTGCTAAGAAACAATTCGTTCAGATAAGATTTCAAAAGAGTTAAGATAATGAGAAGAGAAGTATGATTGAGATACCTCCTGACTCTTCGTCTTGTATCTCATCTCTCTCTCTGTCTCTGACATCTTCAATTATTTCCTCTTCTTCATCTCCTTCTCTTGTCTCACATCTCTCCTCTTCTTCCTCTGGCCAAACGGAACAGAGGTCTCCACTGCGAGCTCCTTCTGCGCTTTACTGGTCATGCAACTTTTACCTTTATCCCTGGCAGTAAGGGATATCGCAGGAGGGGAAGTTGGAGCGCTCTTAGGGGAAGAGATTGTGATTCCTCTTTGTCTGGGCCTTTTCGCTCTCGGAGCAGTAGTCGCTGGAGGAGATGGATCATTCCTGGGAGGAGACAAGGCTGGAGTATTGTCTATCAGCGAATCAGCAAAAGCATTCATGATCTCGCGAATTTTGGTCTCAAACGCGGGGTCCATCTTCGATGCCAGCCGAACTGGTTGCCCTTGCCTTCTCGCAGTATCAATGGTGGTGACCAGCGATTTGGAACGCTCACCAGATGCAAACCTCCTCACATGTCACTACAGCAGAAAGTGAAGCATGAAGCTTTTGACATATTGGAATAAGGAAATTTAGCACATGCAAGTGGAGAATTGCTTACCTTAGCAAAAGTTTCGCTATATCTGATGACATGCGAATCACCTCTCCTGACTGCGGCAATCTTTTCATCAAGAATGATGGAGGGACACAGGTGATTCTCACGTTCCAGCAACGAATAGCAACCATATTCAGAATCGCCCAGGCTACAATTGGGACGAAAAGGGAAAGAATTCCTTTTGATCACAGGAGCTCTGCTTGGCTGAGGGACCGACTGCGTCTCAAACCTTGTCTGTTGCGCGTTCCAGTAAGCGATCCGGTTTCTAGAATAGCCACCTTCGCGGTTACCTGGAGGTTGCTCGAAGGGAAGATTGCTCATCAAGATTGTTTTACACTCCCTAGAAAATAACCGCTTGTAGCAGCCTCTGATGATAGACTGCGGCCAGATTGATGGTGCCACTGCATCGAAGCCAAACTGGGGAGAAACGCGAGTGGGATCGAAATCCACGGTGATCCTCTCGTACCTAGGTGCGAGCTCACGAACATGCTCTGGAAGAGCAGGAAGAGAACCTCTCAGACACCAGCAAAATAATTCGCGATAGCGCTCGTGGAAATGCTCCCCGCCCTCGAAAAGGAGCTCTTCTGAGAAAGCAACAACCTTAGAGGGATACAGTTTCGTGAACCATCGCACATTCTCGGCACGCACGGGGGTTGAACCTGCACATATTTGAATTGGTGCGTGGTGGCGACGCGTACGTTGGTTCCTGCGCATGGAAGCCTATCCGGCTATGAGTCTTCACGCGCAGAAAGGGGGCTAATGTAGATAGTGCTTTCTGAGCAGACAGATCTTGGCCACGTGGCAATCATCTAGCACACCATATTGTGCTCAACACACTGGATCACCAGCCGCGCTGAATTACGTGGGGGCTGCGAGACAGGGCCCTCCCATACCACTGCACGGGACTTGTAGGGACTTAGTGGTTTGGAGGCTAGAGTAAGTCCTGTCGCGTGCGAGCCAAGCTCGCGCGCGACCTTTAGTAACAACTTTTGAGAGATTAATGGCATGAGCTCAATAAACCCGGTCAACCCGGTCAAACCCGGTCAACCCCATAGCGGTTCCGGTATTCACGCATAACGTGCTGTAACGGTCCCTATATACGCGGACGAACGAGCCGTTGTGGTTAAGCTAATTAAGCCGCCATTGATGGGTGCATTAACCACACTACAACGGTCACATTCTTCGTTATATATAGGACGTTAACCTTTCCATACAAAGGAGGACACGCTAGTCATACGCGGAAGCTCTGCCAAACCCATGTCTCTCTCTCAGACATTACTACTGCCTTACTCTCTCCCTACACAAAACCCAACTCTTCCTGTGCCATCTTCTATTCTCTGCTCTTAGTGTACACAGAGTTCTCCCTGCCGGATTCTCTTGTGCACAACAATATACAACATTTTTCATTTGTTTGAGAACAATTCTATATTTTATACCATTCTAGGAAATTGATTTCAGACAGCTTGTCCTTCTTAAGGACATAAGGTCGTGTTTTGTTTGTTTAATTCCATGGGTTTTCAACACCAAAAGGATTATGCAAAGTATTGTGACATATAACTATATTTAAAATTGACCTAAATTATTAAACATAGCTCCCACTATTTTTCTCGGATTAATAACCCTCCATATTAATGCGGAAAATATCATTATATTTTCTAGTGGGCCAAGATCCATATTTCACTTATTTTGAGCTTGCTTTTGCAAGTCACCATAAATTAGTTATTTAGGTAGGAACAATTAAAATCGCAACCCCATGCAATTCTTGGTTCAATTTCAAAAATAACTCCTTATTTATCCATCTCATGGATAATCTCAATTGGTTTCCTCAAGGCTTTTAATCTTATTAAAATCACCCAATTGTGTCCGACCTCTTACTCAAAAAATTGCACATTACTAGCTTCTGCCATCGCACCATATCATGATGAATCAAGTCGCCCTGCTTTGGCACACACGAGTTTGAGACATTATGACTATGATGAGTGTTTGAATAACGAGAAGGCAAAACTGCAATATTTAAATTGAGGGATTTTGCTTTCAATTTTAATTTTTTTTGTTGATCCATATCAACTGATCTTTTTATTTGGGCTGGGAAATCCCACAATAAAAGATCCGGGTTGTTACTTATCTTATAATCAATTTTGCATGCATCAACCATACACCAACAATAAATAATAAGACAATAAAATGAACAACCACGAAAGAAAAGTTAACGTGATATGGATATGGCCTCTAAACTAAGATATTCTCCAGCCAATGAGAATATCTATGAACCCTATAAAATATCAAGGTCATCTCCATGTGCCTCCATCTCTTGGTCCATGCTCCATAGTTCTTTGTGGATTACCGCCTTCTTGTGGTTCTTCGTTTCTTTAGGCTTCTTTTTCTCCATGTCTTGATTATTATCTATTTTATTTAATTCTAGGTAGCATCTAGACTAAATAAAAAGATCTCACAAGTTGAGAAAAAAATAACAGTTCGCAGACGGTAAAACCTAATTAACTATTACATTAATTTGATCAGCTCACAAGCGTAAAACAAACCACAAAGTAAACATTCACAACAAACCACAACCTAAGGCCATATCCAATCACCATGCAAAAAGCGCGTGGTCAATTTTTAATTGTTTTTGGATGTGCTAGGGTCAAAACAGTCCAATAGGGCTCCCTAAGCTTGGCCAGTTCCCTAAAGGACCACCTCAAGCCGTAAGGCCGACCGCCCCTAGGTTGCAAAGTCAACCCGCGCGCGCCTAGGCTGGTTCGGCCATAGGCCGTGTGGCGTCTTGGGCGGCAAGGAAGGGCAACGGTCCCAATGGGGGCCGATCCTCCTAGTTGGAGTTCTTTCCAAAAAAACTACTACTCCTTGTTGCCCAAATTTAGTTATTTCCATGTTTGAAAAAACCCTTTTCCCTAGCCACCAAGATCCAAAAATTCACATCCTATGTGATTCAAATTCACTAATTCTTACATCCCATGTAATTTTAGATCTTATTTAATTGAATTATTGACAAATTGCATCAATATGCTTGATTTGTCCGTTTTACGTGATAAACAATAATTTAGAGTGTAAAACTACATAAATCGTGACACATAAACTACATTATGCTCTACGACCTGTGTCTCTGATACCACTCTAGGGATTTGATGACGGATAAATAGCGGAATAAACATAAATTATCCGTTCAATACCCTTCAAGGATCACAGGAAGAGACTACATAACGATAGTAAAGGATTTTAGTATCTACAGACCTTTTGGATCTCCTTTGATGACTTCTCACGTGAAATAATATTCACATCTCCATGGCTAGTCCACTTCTAGGATTGAACCGGGGTCCTTCAAGCCTTTTTGTTAGCTAGGATTGAAGGAGGAAGAGGAAGAAGATCATGATCACGCAAAACGGATAAGGGAGGGGCGGTCCTCTTTTGTGGTAGACGGGATGAGGGGAGGCAAAAAGGGGGGCTTCGGCCTCCTTTTGTTTCTCTCTCTCTCTCTCTATTTCTATCCTTGCTTTATAAGCGGGGCGGTCCTCTTTAATAAAGGTATGTAGATGTGTAGAGAAAATAAGCTAGGCGTGTTCTTTATATAACCCAACTGTAACACCCTTTATTCCTGAGAGAATTATTAGTGCACTATCAAGACTTCGGGGCGAATTTGTAAATAGTTTGTCACGACTTTAACGTTGGAATTTTGGAGTGTTAGCAGTATTTGGAAGTTTTTAGAATGATTTTGAGGCACTTGATATATTCTTGGTGGTAGTTAATTTCTTTGAGATTAAGTAAAACCTCTAATTTTAATTTTGCTCTAAAGTTCAAAAAACTACACCTCCCTTCCCCCCTATGTGCCACCCATGCAAGAATGAGTTATGACAAGTGTAAAACCCCACTACAAGTTGTTGTTGCTTCATCTAGCTCAGCCATGAAATGAGAAATCAAGAGAGAGAGAGCGATAGAGGGACAGAGAGAGAGAGACAGAGAGAGACAGAGAGAAATGCTATCTTCATTTACTTCAAGAAAAACCAACACCATCTTCAACGAACTCGCCCAAAACTTCCCCATTCTCAGAGCTGCTATAGCCAAAGATTGCCCTTCCTACAAGGTGTAAAATTTCCCTAACAAAACAAGAATCGGGTAAGTATCTTGGGAGAATTTTGATTTTGAATTCAAGAACCCTACTTTCAGTTTTTCATCGATTTCTCCCTCATCTTTGCAACCCAACACAACCTACCCACATATTCTTGTTCCTGATGTCGAGGAAAACTTAGGAAGCACAAGCATGCCCTGCAACTCGCCGTATTTTGCTCCAGCCACCGCACCGCCGCCGTGAAACCCCCATGCCCAACCGAAAATGGTAACTCCCTCATTCCTCTACGAAATTCGATGTTCCTTACATCAATGTGATCCCCATGACCTTAGGAATGCATTAGAAGCATCTAAAACTGCCCATATTTTGGTTAGGGTCGGGTTTGATCCCATGTTTCATTCACTTGGTTGTTTTTCCGACATGCATAGCTGTCCCTGTTCAGAGGCTTGTGTCTCTCTCGTTAGTTACTCAAATCACGCAAACTTTAGCTTTCTGGACTCCTAAGATTATTATCTACAACTTTCATGTTTAACTTTTGTAAAATTTGGTCTTTAACACACCTAAAAAATCGAGTTGAAGCCACTGCAATTCGTGTTGTACAATCTGTCCGGAGCAAATTTGTTTTCCAAGTGTTGGAGTTCAGATTGAAAAACTCATTTTCAAACGATCATAACGCCCTCAATTATTGATGAACTTTTATTTTCTTTCTCATATGTGAAGTTGGTCTATAATAATTCATTTCATCCTCTCTGGGGCATCTTCAATTCTGTAACGGATTGCTCACAAATCGAGCCTAAACTTGCTATTTTGAACGTGTAAGAAACAGTTCAAATTTTTCCAATTGTTGAATCATTATTTGACTCAACTTTGAAAAACCATAGCTTCTTGTTTATTTGGAATTTTTGGGAGTTCAAATATGTTCTGAAATCCTTGAACTACCATTTTCAAAATCATACTTTTAGATTTAAAAAAGTCAATCTCATTTGACCACGAATCAGCTCCAAAGTTGAGTAGTTGAGATAACTTCGCTCTACCGTTGACTTTCAGTTTTATCAATCTAAGTGAAAATTATGGCCCTAACATCCTTCATGAAACTTATTCATTTTCTTATTTTGAGTCTAAGAATCAAGTTTGGCCAAGTTTGACTTTTCTAAAACCCTAGTTAGACTTGTCAGCATGTCTTGTATGATATTTGGAGTACTCGTATGTCATTCTCGGCTAGAATTGACCAAGTCAACAATTGGGGCCTTTTTGCAATTTTACTAAATTTTAGGGGCCTAAGTGTAATTTATTGAAAGTTATAGATTTCGTTGCTAAGTTCATATGGAAGAGTAATGAGTCATCCTTGCATGCTTTAGGCCCTGTATGAGTATAATTTTGGGTCCAGGGAGAGTCAAAGACAGTAATGGACAATTTTGGAGTATTAGTGGCGTTTTGGTCATTTATCTTGCACGACCCACATTCCATTGAATTCTTGCATACAAACTCATATAGAGGGTAAATGCTAATAGACTGTATACTTGACTTGTTTATGTCCATCCATTGTGCTGTACCACATAGACGTATTTATTCATGCTGCTGCATTGACTATGAGTTCCCGAGTTGTTTCTGCTAGTATCGGAGCATCGGTTCTCCGGTTAATGAGACTTTTCGATTTCCTTAAGTATATAATTAAGAAAATGAAAATATTTTTGGAATTTCAAATTCGTTAGGATAACCCAATTTGATAATAAATGATGTAAACAAGCCATGTGGGAATTTAGGTACTTACGTATAGTCAAACTTGATTTGTACCTTACTTTTTAATTACCTGTTTACTGCTTATGTATGTGATCTATGCGAAATCAACATGCTTTATTTATATGTTGGTTATTCTATGGGCATGTTTAGTTTCTATATAGAAATGATTTATCATTGTCGTGTGATGCGTATCCGCGTTCCCTTGTTTGATTATGTTAATTTGTCGATGAGAGAGTAACAACGCTTTGATTCAGAAGACCATGAGACCATTCATGAGCGTGACTTTTTAGATGATATTTTGTTTTTCACTTTGAGTTTATTTGACGCGGTCATTTCCAAATTAGAAAGTTTAAACAATAAATTATTTATTTAAATAAATATAGTTTTCCAAAATTATTGTGGTGTCGATCTACCAAATGCCAAGTGATATGAACCACTTTGTTTATGAGTCCCCTGGTGCGACTATAAGAACGACAGTACTATAAGTTGTACCCACTGTGGAGACTAAATTGGAACATTTGAAACACATGCGAGTTGTGTAAGAGAGGCACGTTGTGTGACGACACATAGTGTTTGCAACACCCCGTGATCCCCAAGCCTTCCGTTCAAGACCGGAAAGCCGATGAGGGCGATGCTAAAAGTGTCGGTGGAATTCATAAGCTTAAAGATCCTTATATTAAATTACTATTAAACTGTACATAGGTCTTAATGTCTTAAACACGTCCCTAAGTACTACTACATTATATTTAACAAGCTACTTATGAAATCGTCACTCTAAGTGAGCCTCGTACCCGACATCCCCATAGACTCCAGCTTCTAGACCTGCGATGGGAAGGAAAACAAGAACCGCAGTTTTTTAAAAATCAGTAATAAAATACTGAGTGAGTAACATCCAAGCATGTAAACATTGAAAAGCGATAAATCGATAATAATTTAGCAAAACACAGCGGAAGTAAAAGACGATTGAATAATAAGACATTCTCAAACTTTTATCACATTTCCAAAGAATCCAACAACCAGATGCTAATCCATGGACCAACTCCAATTCTGAAATTTTCCTATTCATCACAACAATCCACGTTCCATATTTCTTGTCCAAACCAGAATATACCATTTTAAGCCATGAGTATCACGGGGAGAATCCAAAAAATCACATCCAATATCTCATCACAAGCTACCAAGACCTTAAGTGTCGATACCCACCTAACCAGGTTCTTGCGCCCAGAAGGAGTGAGTATAAGGAGAGAACCTGGTGTGAATTAACCTCGGGCTAACGAATAAGGGTCGAGTGGACGAAGCCAACAACGACCTAACCAAATTCGTAATAATCCAAAACGTTCCCCGTTCAACTCTTTCCACTTTATTTTTTACGCATTATTATCTTCCTGTGACTATCTCAATAAAACATAACCAAACACCGGTAAAAGCATATGTACACAAAACACATTTTGAGACATGAAATCAGGTTTAGATACGAAAGAATCTAGATATGCAAGACTTGGCATGTATACTCACCTCGATTCAGTAAATAGCACGTATTAGCTCCTAGAAGTACACGAAACCTTCGTCCACGAATTCGGCACCTACAAGTTATATTTTCCAAGTCAAATACAAGTTCAAGCGCCAAGCTATACTTTCAAACAAATGTCCTACTCGATTGACGAGATCGGCATGTCCCCCTCTTGCTAGAACGACACATACATATACCCAACAACGATATTCAAACCATACAACTTATCGAATAGCACACTAGTATTGAAAAATTCTTCCTGATTTATTATATTTCCAAAAGAGGTTATTTAATTAGGGAATTTTTATTTTAGCAAAACATGTGACATTAGACAAGTATGAAGTTATACATATAAAAATAGAGTGGAATAATGTGATTTAGATTTAAAGAAAATAGTCAATTTATGTCAAGTAAGGATATTAAATTTACATGAAGACTACTTAAGAATATTTTACACAAGTTCGAATATTTATTAGCTCGTAAATATCCCCTTACAAGTAGTTGAAGAAAACCAAATTGATAGCTAAGTGACAAACCCCTTATTTGTTGAGTTTTTAATAAAACAAAGCATGTTTAAATTTTAAATCGATATTTCACATTTTGACACCCGATTTACATTTCTGAAACGAGAACGAAAACTAGTATTTATAGAAAATATTTTTTACCCGGAAAAAATATTTTTATTTTCGTGTAAAATGTAACGTTTAAGTAAACGACAATTAAATTCCCCAAGTTATCCTAAATGACAGCATGCAACCCCCACTACTCACATCTCATATCCCATACAAGACACCCAACACCCAATAGCATGCTCTGAAATACACACAAACCCCCCAAGTTATACGAAATAGTTTCGAAAATTGACAATATCACCCCCGACATACATGAACAATCAATTTAATCGATCCAAATTGTAATCTAGCAAGAAAGACATGATTTCGACTACTTAAATCAACTCACAGTGGAGATTAGAGCATACCAGAACCGAGAATTGCAAGAAACGATCAAGTTTTGGGTTGGGTCGGTATTCGCTTCGTCGTCGCCAGAGATGGAGCTCGACGCCGGTGGTGTGGGTTGTTCTGGGCGACTTCGGGTGGCTTCGTCGGGCCCCTAGGAGTGGTATGGAAGCAGCCTTAGCTTGTGGGTGCCCCCGGTTGAAGCTCGCCACTTTTGGTCGCTGGCAACAATGGAGGTTCGGGGCAGCGGCGCGTCTATGTTCTTGGTTCCGCCGCTGCTTTCTCCTTATTCTTCTTCTTCTATTCTGGGCGCGACAGAGAGGGGAGTGAGAAAAGACAAGGTAGAGAGAAACAGAGGGGGGGCTGGCTCCCTTTTCCTTCGGTGGTGGATTCTGGACGGGGAGAGTGGCCGAACTGGTGGTGGTGGCTGCCACTTCTCCGTGCCTTCTGTTGGGTTTCAGAGAACAGAGAATGAAGGAAAGGCAAAGACAGAGAAGGAGGAAGAGAGAGATGATGAAGGTGGCGGTGGGAGTTGTTGTGGTGGCTGGTGAATGAGAAGGGGAGGGAGAGAGGTGTATTTATACTACATTTTTCATGGCCAACATCTGGTAGCATATGTTAATATAAAATTGAAGTGATGGTGATGGAGGTGACAAATTGGTGGTGATGGTGACAAATTGGCGGCTACCGAAAGTAGTAAAGTGAAAATGACGGCGACCGAAGGTAGTGAAGCTTGTTGACGAAGATGAGTGAAATATCAGGTGGGTTGGGTGCACCAAAGTATAGGGTGAGTCGGTGTAGCGGAAGTACGATAAATTGTTGTGGTCGCGCACACGCTCTTGAGTAAATAACACACTCGCTTAGTAAACTACAATATTATTTCTACTATCTTCAAGGATCGTCACATGTATTTATTTAATTATAAAATACATTAACTTACATTAAACACTACTTCAAAATAAAATTGTATTTCTCTTCTCAAATTACCACTTTGTCCCTAGCAATTATCCGGGGTATTACATTCTTCCCCCCTTAAAGAGAGCTTTGTCCCCGAAGATAAACTCGGACTATTAATCAGACCAACAGTAGCGACGCCAACCAGCAGGTAATTCAAAAAATTTGATTCACATAACTTACAAATAATTTAATGTAAACAAGTAATGTAAAAAATCTAGCATTTATGCACGCAATACTATATGCAACACACACAATACCAGGTAAAATCGTGGTCTCATCTAGTCACTAAGGTGGGGGGGGGGGTTAAGCATGGTGTGGGGTTATTAAGAATGTAATGGTAATAAACGAAGGGTTGCATACGCTACCCATAACCCGACCGGCTTTTCCAATTTTAAATTATGTTTTCCTATGTTCATTTTAAGTTACCCTGCAGGTTTTAAACTGGATCGTCCGCTCTGATACCACCTGCAACACCCCGTGATCCCCAAGCCTTTTGTTCCAGACCGGAAAGCCTAGGAGGGCGATGCTAAAAGTGTCGGTGGAAGTCATAAGCTTAAACATCCTTATATTACATTACTATTAAACAGTACATAATTCTTAACGTCTTACACACGTCCCTAAGTACTACTACATTATATTTAACAAGCTACTTGTGAAATCGTCACTCTACGTGAGCCTCGTACCCGACATCCCCATAGACTCAAGCTTCTAGACCTGCGGTGCGAAGGAAAACAAGAACCGCAGTTTTCTAAAAGTCAGCAATAAAATACTAAGTGAGTAACATCCAAGCATGTAAAAATGGAAAAGCGATAAATCGATAATAATTCAGCAAAACACAGCGGAAGTAAAAGACGATTGAATAATAAGACGTTCTCAAAGTTTTATCACATTTCCAAATATTCCAACAAACAAATGCTAATCCATAGACCAAATACAATTATGAAATTTTCCTATTTATCACAACAATCCACGTTCCATATTTCGTGTCCAAACAAGAAGTTACCATTTTTCGCCATGAGTATCACGAAAAGAATCCAACAACTCACATCCAAATATCCCATCACAAGCTACCAAGACCTTAAGTGTCGACACCCTCCTAACAAGGTTCTTGCGCCCAGAAGGAGTGAGTACAAGGAGCGAACCCGGGGCGAGTTGCCCCCGGGCTAACCAATAAGGGTCGAGTGGACGAAGCCAACAACGACCAAACCAAATTTGTAGTAATCCAAATAACGTTGCCGTGGAACTCTTTCCACTTTATGTTCTTATGCATTATTATCTTCGTGTGACTATCTCAATAAAACGTAACCAAATACCAGTAAAGCATATGTACACAAAACACATTTTGAGACAAGTGATGAAATCAGGTTTAGACACGAAAGAAGCTAGACACGCAAGACATGGCATGTATACTCACCTCGCTTCAGTAAATAGCACGTATTAGCTCCTAGAAGTACACGAAACCTTCGTCAACGAATTTGGCACCTACAAATTATATTTTCCAAGTCAAATACAAGTTCAAGCGCCAAGCTATACTTTCTAACAAACGTCCTACTCGATTGACGAGATCGGCATGTCCCTCCTCTTGCTAGAATGACACACATATATACCCAACAACGATATTCAAACCATACAACTTATCGAATAGTACAGTAGTTTTGAAAAACACTTCTGGATTTATAATATTTCGAAAAGAGGTTATCTAATTAGGGAATTTTTATTTTAGAAAAACATGTGACATTAGACAAGTACTGAGTTGTACATATAAAAATATAGTGGAATAAAGTGATTAAGATTTATAGAAAATAGTCGATTTATGTCAAGTAAGGATATTAAATTTATATGTAGACTACTTACGAATATTTTACATAAGTTTGGAATATTTATTAGCTAGTAAATATCCCCTTATAAGTAGTTGAACAAAAACAAATTGATAGCTAAGTGACAAACCCCTTATTTGTTGAGTTTTTAATAAAACAAAGATTGTTTAACTTTTAAATCGATATTTCTTAAAACATTTTGACACCCGATTTACATTTCTGAAACGAGAACGAAAACTAGTATTTTCAGAAAATATTTTTGACTCGGAAACAACATTTTTATTTTCGTGTGAAATATAACCTTTAAGTAAACGACAATTAAATCCCCCAAGTTATCCTAAAAGACTGCATGCAACCCCCACTACTCACATCCCAGATTCCATACAAGACACCCAACACCCAATAACATGCTCTAAAATACACACAAACCCCCCCCCGAGTTATACCAAATAGTTTCTGAAATTGACGATAACACCCCCCAACATACATGAACAATCAATTTAATCCATCCAAATTATAATTTAGCAAGTAAGACATGATTTCGACTACATAAATCAACTTACAGCGGAGATTAGAGCACACCGGAACCGAGAATTGAAAGAAACGGTCGAGTTTTGGGTTGGGTCGGAATTCGCTTCGTTGCCGCCGGAGATGGAGCTCGACGCCGGCGGTGTGGGCTGTTCTCAGCCTGGTTGAGTCTTATGGTGGCTTGGTTGGGCCCCTAAGAGTGGTCTGGAAGCAGCCTTAGCTCGTGGTTTCCCCCGGGTGAAGCTCGCCATTTTTGGTCGTCGACAACAATGGAGTTTTGGGGCGGCAGCGACGTCTCTGTTCTTGGTTCCGACGCTGCTTTCTCCTTCTTATTATTCTATTCAGGGCGCGACAAAAAGGGGAGTGA
The DNA here is from genome assembly GCA_023055425.1 of Linanthus parryae. Taxonomy (NCBI): domain Eukaryota; kingdom Viridiplantae; phylum Streptophyta; class Magnoliopsida; order Ericales; family Polemoniaceae; genus Linanthus; species Linanthus parryae. The sequence continues at coordinate 78,125,955 of JALGPY010000007.1, read as the reverse complement.
GAGAAGACAAGGCAGAGAGAAACAGAGGGGGGTTGCATCCCTTCTCCTTCGGTGGTGGATTCCCGACGGGGAGAGTGGCGGAGCTGGTGGTGGTGACTGCCACTTCTCCGTGCCTTCTGGTGGGTTTCAGAGAACAGAGGGTGATGGAGAGGCAAAGACAGATAAGGAGGGAGAGAGAGATGATGAAGGTGGCGGTGGGAGTTGTAGTGGTGGCTGGTGAATGAGAAGGGGAGGGAGAGAGGTGTATTTATACCACCATTTTCATGGCCAACATGTTCTAGCATGACCAAACATCAAATTGAAGTGATGGTGACAAATTGGCGGCTGCCAATAGTAGTAAAGTGAAAATGATGGCTACCGAAGGTAATGAGGCTTGTTGAGGAAGATGAGTGAAATAATCAGGTAGGTTGGGTGCACCAAAGTATAAGGTGAGTCGGTGTAGCAAAAGTACGATAAATTGTGGTGGTCGCACACACTCTCTCGAGTAAATAACACACTCGCTTAATAAACTACAATATTATTTCTACTATCTTCAAGGATTATCACACGTATTTATTTAATTATAAAACACACTAATTTATCTTAAACACTACTTCGAAATAACATCGTATTTCTCTTCCCAAATGACCACTTTGCCTCTAACAATTATATGGGGTATTAAAGTGTTCTTTCTCCCTCGTATGCGTGGAACACTTGAGGTGATTGGTTTACATAATCCTATACAGGTAAGACAACATTTTTAATGCGTACGAGTCAGGAAAAATGACATGTTAGTTTTGATCGAAGAATTTTTTTCCCAAAGTTTCGAGATTTGTTCAAATGCTAGAAAATTTTTGAATTTATTTGTAAACGTGAGAAATTGCATTTTGGTCTCAATTTTCAAAATTCAGTGCGACCTTTTACTTGAGCTATATTTTACATGAAACCCTAATGTGATGCGAGTTTAGGCTGGTATGTAGTATAAAACCCGTCGTGTGGACTGGGGGAATGAAAAATTTCTTTCAGTCAAGGTACTTCTTGCTGACCATCTAAGGAAACCATCTTTTGGGACCCGAATATCCGACGAGAGCGGTTAATATGCTTGCCTGGTGTGCACAAGAGATTCCGGCAGGGAGACCTCCGTGTACACCGTAAACAGAAGATTAGAGATAGCACAGGAAGAGTCGGGTTGTGTGTAGGGAGAGAATAAGGCAGTAGTAATGTCTGAGAGAGAGACAGAGGTTTGGCAGAGCTTCCGCGTATGGCTAGTGTGTCCCCCTTTGTATGGAAAGGTTAACGTCCTATATATAACGGAGAATGTGACCGTTGCAGTGTGGTTAATGCGCCCATCAATGGCGGCTTAATTAGCTTAAACACAACGGCACGTTCGTCCGCGTATATAGGGACCGTTACAGCACGTTATGCGCGAATACCGGAACCGTTATGGGTTTGACCGGGTTTGACCGGGTTGACCGGGTTTATGGAGCTCCTGCCATAAATCTCTCAAAAGCAGTTACTTAAGGTCGCGCGCGTGCTTTGCTCGCACGCGACAGGACTTACTCTAGCCTCCAAACCACTAAGCCCCTACAAGTCCCGTGCAGTGGTATGCGAGGGCCCTGTCTCGCAGCCACCACATGGATCAGCGCGGCTGGTGATCCAGTGTGTGTGGAGCACAATATGGTGTGCTAGATGGTTGCCACGTGGCCAAGATCTGTCAGCTCAGAAAGCACTATCTACATTAGCCCCCTCTCTGCGCGTGAAGACTCATAGCTGGATAGACTTCTATGCGCGGAAACCAACATACGCATCGCCGCCACGCACCAATTCAAATATGAGTAAATTCAGCCCGCGTGCGTGCCATTATGACCTAAAACCCCTAGAGTCGTGCCGTCTGGCCTTTAGGGTTTTAGGCGTGACGTCAGCATGCCCTGTGATTGCGCGATTCGACGGTGACGGTTGCGATTCGACTACTGAAAGGACGCAACCCTTCATTGTTTTGGATAAATACTTTGTACTCTCCATTGTTGCAAAGCATCACTTCTTTCCCTTAAAGTGAATGATACCCGGAAGTCTTCAAGAGCAGATTCAGATAATCAATCACCAGTTCAGAATTGCAAATCGTCTACTTCAGCTGCCTGCATCCAAGCAAGCTTTACAGAAACAAGGTTGGCCTTGTTCAATTTCGATTTAAAATGCTAGTATATTCTTTGAACGGCGTTGGATCTGCAAACCCATAATATATTATCTGCAAATCCAATTTCGATTCTGTCCCCCAATGATAAAGACCTTGAATGTAGGGTTTTTGAAATCTCTGATAATGCAAACAATTCCAATCTCTGATTTCTGAAATTGATACCAGAAACTGTTCATCTTTCTTCCCATAGATCTTGAATCTCGAAATTCAAACTGAATGTGGCATATTTCTCCCCCCTTTTTTCTTGCTTTCCGCAGGAATGGCAAAGACAAAAGGAACTAGACCCACGAAGGAGGACGAAGAAATACCTGATCTTCCACAAGCTCTATGGCGAAAAGCCCCCTATGTGGGTGGCAAAGACTTCTACCACGCGAGGGTTAAGGCAAAGAAACTGCCTGCTTCTGTCCCCAATGAGGGATCGCTAACATTAACCCCTCCAGTTAACTCGGCCTTGCTTGATTTGATTGGCTCCGAGGACGTGGTTCGATTGGGAATCGAAAATGGGTACTTCCCGTATGCTGCAATTTCCACCCAAGCTTTCGTTCAGAAATCGGACTACATGGATGAGTGGATTGACCATGTGTTGACCAATCATGCTGTAACTCTTAATGAGGCCGGCGTATACTTCGCCGTTCGTGCTATGAAGGGTGCTGCCGTGAAGCTGGACCAGTCCATGCTTCTAAACCTTCTTTCCCGCTATTCGCCTGCGACTCACACTTTTCACTTTGCTGAGTTCGAGGCTGCCCCCACGCTCGAGGACGTGCACATGCTGTATGATCTTCTCCCATGGGTGAGGTGGACCCTTTGAGTCCCTTGAGGACGGATGAGGAGATTGTTTTGAACACGCAGATGGAGGAGTGCTTGTCAGAGGTAAAGAAAATCTCCACCCAGTGGATTACTACCAAAGCCCTTCCTGACTGGCAACTGGTTGACACGTCTGCGAAGAATACTTGGAACAAATGGGTGCAGTACTTCTTTCGTTATTACGCGAACAGCAGCATCACCAAGAAGCTTCTGAGTCAAGAACCAGAGGCCAAGAACTACGTGGAGGGTAAAGGCTATCACTTGACCCTTTGTGCCTTCCTCTGTGCCTGGCTGTCGAGGTACTTAATCGATGGTCACCCGCACGATGGGGTCTTGTATCACGTTCTGCCGCTTGCTGTGAAACTGGCCCTTGGCCAGAAAGTCGCACTCAGACCCTTGGTTTTGGGCACGCTGTACTACAGACTGGATCAGCTAGTTGTGGCCATGAAAGAGTCACGTGGTCGCCTCGACAAACTGACCTTTGTTGACATTGCCTTCCTGACGATGTGGGTCTTTCAGCGATGGCCTTCCTATGCCCCAACTGCTTCTAAACCGAACAAGTGGTGTCCCCCAGGCGCGGTGGAGGAGCGCAACAGCGGCAGAGCTGCAAGATGGTTTGGAACAAACAATACCAAGTGCGTCTGGAGTTTGATATGCGATAATCGGCGAGAGTTCATAGCCAGGCCCTATGCCATGCGTATTGAAAACGTGCGATGGTTTCCAAAGCTGTACCCTTCTAAGGGTGTTGTCTTTTCGGAAGAGCTCCTCTTCGAAGATGGAGAGCATTTCCATGAGCGCTTTCGCGAATTCTTTTGCTGGTGCTAGCGAGGTTCCCTTCCTGCACTCGCAGAGCATATTCGTGAGCTCGCGCCGAGGTATGAGAGGATTACCGTGGATGTTGTCACCACTCGCGTTTCTCCCCAGTTCGGCTGTGATTAAGTGGCACCATCAATTTGGCCACAGTCTACTATCAGAGGCTGCTATAAGCACTTGTTGACAAAAGAGTGCAAGACAGTCTTCATGAGCAATCTTCCCTTTGAGCAACCTGCAGGCAACCGTGAAGGCGGTTGTTCCAAAAACTGGCTCGCATACTGGAACGCCCAGCAGACGAGATTTGAGACGCAGTCAGCCCCCCAACTAAGCAGAGCTCCCGTGATCAAAAGGAACTCTTTTCCATTTCGTCCCAATTGTAGTCTGGACGAGTCTGAATATGGTTGCTACTCATTGTTGGATCATGAGAACCATTTGTGCCCTGCCATCATTCTAGATGAAAAGATTGCAGCTGTTAGGAAAGGCGACTCGCATGTCATCAGATATAGCGATAATTTTGCTAAGGTAAGTGTTGGGTTTTGATGTAGGTAACGCAGCGGAATAACAAAAATTAATCCTACTCAAAGCCCACCAAGGATCACAGGAAGAGACATCATAACATGATTAAGGTCATAGAAGATGTGTACCTTTTGATCTGTGAGATCACACGAAGAATGATGTCCTCGTCTCTACGGTTGATCCACGTCTAAAGGTGAGATCTAGATTCTTCCTTCAAACAAGTGCTAGCTTGAACCCGGAGGAAGAGGGATGAAGATCAAAGCAACAAAGGCACAAGGGAGGGGCAGCCTCCTCTTTGCCTTCGGGTAGAGGGGCGAACGGGGGCTAGGGTTTCGGCCCTAGCTCTTGTCTTGCTCTCTCTTTTCTGCTCTCTCCCACTCCTTGTGTTATGTCTAATAATAACTCTTGTGGGAAGGAAGCTAGAGCCTCTTATATATATATACTCCAACAACTCCTTGTTGTTTCCATATTAGAGTTTTCTTGTTCTAGAAGGACTAGAACTATCCCCTTCCTTGCAAATTAGTCCTACCAAGTTTGCAAGGTGTTGCACAATGATCCTTCTATTAATTTATCTTTATTAATTAATCCCAAATCTAGCTCTACTCTATTTGACGTGCGACCCCATAGGTTTCTATATAGTTGGTAGTAACTATTACTAACATGGAGCGGTGTCTAGCAACACATCCATGCCACCCAACCAATAGAAGTAGTCAGTGATCCCGACAAACCTTTGTGCCCAATATGTCATATTGCATTATCCCTTTTTCTCCATATCCAGATTGGACACGAGACATAAATAGTCACACTCGTATATCCAATCCATAGTTCCTCGATCCTGGGAATATGCTTATGCTTGCAGATAACATTAATATCTCTATATTAATTTATCTGAGTGTGGCCAGACATTCAATAAGCCTCATCCCTCGAGTGGCCGTGGATATTTACCCCCACTATGTGGGAGGGACAAATCCTATCTACATCACTACGATCTCTAAGCTTGCTTCCTATCACGCCCGATAGCCACCTTTATGATTACCCAGTTACGGTGTAACGTTTGATAACATCAAAGCGCAATATTTCACAACTAGAGTATCTAGTGACTTCAAGTCCAAGGATTGCAATAATATTAGCACTATGAAAAGCGATTGTGACTTCACATAATCTAATGTATCCTTTTCGTCGTGGGTCAATCCAGTATGCCATTACTCCTAATGCATACCCATGTGTTAGACTTGATATCTCCATATCAATCTACCCACATACTAGTCTATATTTGATTGTCCTATTAATCAATATAATGGACTAGGGATATTTAAGATAAATAACACAATTTATCTAAGGACTTCATTATATTAAATATCGCCATAAATAATAAATGAATATTCTAGCCAAAACATTGTTCATACTAAATCTACGATTGCCTCTAGGGCATCTATTCCAACAGTCTCCCACTTGCACTAGAGCCAATCTGGCGCATCTCGTATGTCTATAGATCTGGCGTTCCCTTCATGCTTTCGCTGCGCAAGAAATTTCGTGAGCGAATCTGACACGTTGTCATCCGTCGGAATCTTGCACATCTTCACATCTCCTCGATCGATCATATCACGAATGAGATGGAATCTCCTAAGTACATGCTTTGACTTTTGGTGCGATCTTGGTTCCTTCGCCTGTGCGATTGCCCCAGAGTTGTCACAGTACAACTCTATGGGATCCACTATGCTAGGGACCACACCGAGCTCAGTGATAAACTTCTTTATCCATACTGCCTCTTTCGCCGCTTCCGCAGCAGCAATGTACTCAGCTTCTGTTGTAGAATCAGCAACTGTGCCTTGCTTGGAACTTTTCCAGCTTATAGCTCCTCCATTCAGGCAAAACACGTATCCAGACTGCGATCTGTAATCATCCTTGTCGGTTTTGAAGCTTGCATCAGTGTAACCTTTTACACTTAGCTCTTCCATTCCTCCAAATATCAAGAATACATCCTTAGTTCTTCTCAAGTACTTTAGGATGTTCTTGACAGCAATCCAGTGACTCTCACCCGGATTGGACTGATACCTTCTCACCATACTCAACGAGTATGATACGTCTGGTCTAGTACATAGCATGGCGTACATGATGGATCCTATGGCCGAAGAATAGGGTATCCTGCTCATGCGGTCCTTCTCCATCTCGTTGGAGGGACAGTCATTCTTGGAAAGAGTGACTCCATGTGACATGGGCAAGAATCCCTTCTTGGAATCTTGCATGTTGAACCTCTTCAACACCTTGTCAATATATGTACTCTGACTTAGGCCAAGCAACCTTTTAGATCTATCTCTATAGATCTTTATACCAAGTATATAGGCTGCGTCTCCTAAGTCTTTCATCGCAAAGCACTTTCCTAGCCAATCTTTAACAGATTGCAGAGTAGGAATATCATTGCCAATGATTAGTATGTCATCCACATACAAAACCAGAAATACTATAGAGCTCCCACTAACCTTCTTGTAAACACAAGGCTCATCTTCGTTCTTGATGAAGCCAAACTCTTTGACTGCGTCATCAAAACGTCGATTCCAGCTCCTAGAAGCTTGCTTTAATCCATAAATGGACCTTTGCAGCTTACAGACTTTATTGGCATTCTTTGGATCCTCAAAACCCTCTGGTTGTGTCATGTACACATCCTCAAGGAGGTTCCCATAAAGGAACGCTGTTTTGACATCCATTTGCCAAATCTCATAGTCGTAGTATGCTGCAATAGCAAGTAAGATTCGAATGGATTTAGTCATGGCGACTGGTGAAAAGGTCTCATCATAGTCAAATCCATGAATTTTTCTATAACATTGGCCACCAATCGACCCTTATAGGCAACTACTTTGCCATCCATGTCGGTCTTCTTATTGAAGACCCACTTGCACCCTATGGGTCAAGCCCCTTCAGGTGGTTCCACCAAAGTCCATACTTTGTTGGTGTACATGGAATCCATTTCGGATCTCATGGCTTCTAGCCAATTCTTAGAGTCTGGGACACTCATGGCTTCTCCATAGTTTGCAGGCTCATCATCCATGAGTGGTACGTCATCGGGCTCAGTCACGAGAAGTCCATACCTCTCTGGCTCATGACGCACTCTTCCTGATCTACGGAGTTCCTGTGTTACCTGAACAGGCTCTTCCACAACTTCTTGTGGGACCTGTTCATGTTCCATTATTGGTTCAGTGGTTTGTGGTTCATGAATTTCTTCAAGTTCTACAACCCTCCCACTTGCTTCTTTAGAGACTAGTTCTCTTTCTAGAAACACGCCGGTCCGAGCAACAAACACTTTGTTCTCGGTAGGGTTATAGAAATAATATCCTTTAGTCTCCTTAGGATATCCCACAAACTTACACTTATCCGCCTTAGGCCCGAGCTTGTCTGTCTGTAAACGATTTACATAGACGTCGCAGCCCCAAATCTTCATAAACGACACTATGGGACGCCTCCCAGTCCATATCGCATATGGCGTCTTCATGAATGATTTGGATGGAACACGGTTAATGGTAAAAGCTGCCGTCATTAGAGCATGTCCCCAAAAGGATATCGGAAGATCTGTTTGAGACATCAGAGATCGCACCATATCTAATAGAGTGCGATTCCTCCTCTAAGATACACCATTCCATTGTGGTGTTCCGGGTGGAGTGAGCTGGGATACTATCCCACACTCTCTAAGATACTCATCAAACTCTTGGCTTAAGTATTCTCCTCCACGATCCGATCGTAGAGCTTTAATACTCTTGCCAAGTTGCTTCTCTACTTCATTCTTGAATTCCTTGAACAATTCAAAGGATTCAGATTTGGCCTTCATAAGGTATACAAATCCATATCTACTGAAATCATCAGTATATGTGATGAAGTAGGTATAACCACCTCTGGCAGGCGTGGGGAATGGTCCGCATACATCAGTATGTATGAGTGCCAATAACTCACTAGTCCGCTCTCCTTTCTTATTGAAAGGGGACTTTGTCATTTTTCCTAATAAACAAGATTCACATGTCTCTTATGATTCCAAATCAAATGAGTCTATAAGTCCATCCTTATGGAGTCTAGATATGCGTTTCTCATTTATATGGTCTATACGACAGTGCCATAGATATGTAGGATTTAAATCATTAGTTTTAATCATTTTAGTATTTATGTTATAGATTGGATTATTTAGATCAAGGATATACAATCCATTAGACAAATGCGCACTACAATAGTGCATACTATCAAAATAAATGGAGCAACACTTGTCCTTTATTGAAATAGAAAAACCTTTCTCATCCAAACAAGAAACGGAAATAATGTTTCTGCTCATAGCAGGCACATAAAAGCAATTGTCTAATTCTAAAATAAGTCCAGAAGGCAAAGATAGCTCATAAACGCCTACAGCTAATGCAGCAACCTTTGCTCCATTCCCGACGCGCAAGTCTACCTCCCCTTTTCGCAATCTTCTACTTCTTTTCAAATCCTGCACATTTCGACAAATGTGAGAACCACATCCGGTATCTAATACCCAGGATGATGAAATAGAGAGATTGACGTCTATAACATAAATACCTGGTGGTGGTGGAATCACTATTCCAAGCTTCTTATCCTCCAGATATTTAGGGCAATTCCTCCTCCAATGACCCAGCTGGCTGCAGTAGTGACATTCACCTTTAGCAATTCCTCCACTAGGCTTTAGGGCATCCTTGGATTTCGCAACTTTCTTGCGTTTTCCATTTTAAGTAGATGCAACTGACTTGCCCTTCTTCTTGTGTACCATCATTATGGCCTTGCCCTTGCCTTTATTGATGCTTTGCTCAGCTGTCTTTAGCATGTTCAATAGGTCTGGCAAAGACTTGTTGATCTCATTCATATTATAGTTCATAATGAACTGATTATAACTGTCGGGCAACGATTGCAAGATGAGATCAGTCGCCAAGTCCTGGCCGAGTGGGAACCCCAGTCTCTCAAGGTTCTCTATGTACCCGATCATTCGGAGTACATGAGGGCCTACTGGATTCCCTTCTGCAAGACTGCTTTTGAACAACGCTTTAGACATCTCATAGCGCTCATGCCTTGTCTGTTCTTGAAACAATTGTTTCAAGTGTCTGATCATATCATAGGCTTCCATGTTCTCGTGTTGCTTCTGAAGCTCACCAGTCATGGTGCAAAGCATGAGGCAAGTCACGTCAATAGAATCATCAATATGTTTCTGACGTGCCCTTACTTCCGCTAGTAGAGACTCATCTTGTGGTGGGTCTGGAATTGGAGTGTCCAAGACGTACAGCTTCTTTTCTTGCTTGAGGACAATCCTCAAGTTTCTGTACCAGTCAAGGAAATTTGTTCCAGACAATTTATCCTTCTCAAGGACAGATCGTAGGGATGAACTCGATGCGTTGTTGTTTTCCATTTGGAATTCTACAAAACGAGAAATGTGCAATTTAGTATTTTGAACAATTTAACTATATTTAACAATGGCTAGATCATTAAATATAGCTCCCACTATTTTTCTCGGATTAATAGCCCTCACTATTAAAGCGGAAAATATCTTTATACTTTCTAGTGGGTCCAAGATCCCTTTTTCACTTCTTCTTGAGCTTGCTTTGGCAAGTCACCCAAGAATTGGTTATTTAGGTAGGAACCATTCCAATTGCATCCCATGCAACTCTTGGTCCAATTATGTGAATAAATTCCTTTTATTCTTTATCCAATTGGATAACTCCTAATTGTCATGCCTCTAAGCTCATCAATCCAATTGACTCTTGCCTAGTTGCGTCCAACCTCTTGCTTTCAACATACACGCATTACTAGCTTGCGTCGTCCGCAACACATCACGAAAAATTAAAATCGCCTTGCTTTGGCAAGCCCGAATTTTAATAGGCCATGATCATGAAGGGTGTTTTGGCAAGAGAAGGCAAAACACAATATTTAATTGAGGGATTTCTTTTAAGTTGTTTGGTTGATCTTATCAACATGGTCTACTTATTTGGATTGGGCCATCCACAATAAAAGACTAACCTTGTTTATTATTATCTTGTTATCGTTTTGCTTGTAGCGCCATACACACAAACTAAATAACAAGGCATGAATAGTAAACATCCACAAAATAAAAAACGTGGCATGGATATGGCCCCTAGAATAATGATATTATCAAGCCAATGATAATATCTAGTTGCCCTAAAGTGCCGAGCTCATCTCCATGTGCTCCACCATAGCTGCCCGCCTAGGGATGTCTTTTGGCTTCTTTGGTTCTCCGGTCTTCTTCTCCATGTTGTTGGCTATCATCTAAATAATTCTAATTCTAGCCTAACATCTAGAATAAATAAATAAAAAAAGCCTCACATGTCGAGGAATAAAAGACGACTCGCAGGCCGTAAAACTTAATTAATTATTACATTAATTTGATCAGCTCGCAGGCCGTAAACCAAACCACAAAACAATAAACATCCACAATCCTAGGCCATATCCATCCACCATGCAATAAAGCACATAATACAGTTAAAACCAATTTTAACGCGCTTGTTTAATTTTAATGAAATTGGGTAACTAGGGTTTTACAACGGTCCAAAGGGCCCAAGCCAACAAGTGGCCCGAACCCTAGGACCGCCGCACGCCTAGAGGCCCGCCGCCTTGCTTGGCGCGCAAGGGAGGGGCAGGCGGCTAGGGTTTCGGCCCTAGTCCCCTTCCTCCTTCCTTGTTGCCCAAGAAAGGTTGTTTCCTTATGGAATTATTTCCATAACTTTGTTTCCATATTGAAAACCCCTTTTCAATCATGTGCCCATGAACCCTAATTTTTCAAGAACCCAATTATTCACATCCTATGTGATTAAACTCACCAATTCTAACATCCAATGTTTAATTGGGTCTTGTTTGATTGAACCAAATTCAATATTGCATCTACTATGCCAATTTTTCAGTTTTCGCGTAATAAACAATAATACGGTGTATGAACTGAAATCGTAAAGACATAATATCATGTTATGCTCTACGACCTGTGGCTCTGATACCACTGTTGGGTTTTGATGTAGGTAACGCAGCGGAATAACAAAAATTAATCCTACTCAAAGCCCACCAAGGATCACAGGAAGAGATATCATAACATGATTAAGGTCATAGAAGATGTGTACCTTTTGATCTGTGAGATCACACAAAGAATGATGTCCTCGTCTCTACGGTTGATCCACATCTAGAGGTGAGATCTAGATTCTTCCTTCAAACAAGTGCTAGCTTGAACCCGGAGGAAGAGGGATGAAGATCAAAGCAACAAAGGCACAAGGGAGGGGCGGCCTCCTCTTTGCCTTCGGGTAGAGGGGCGGACGGGGGCTAGGGTTTCGGCCCTAGCTCTTGTCTTGCTCTCTCTTTTCTGCTCTCTCCCACTCCTTGTGTTATGTCTAATAATAACTCTTGTGGGAAGGAAGCTAGAGCCTCTTATATATATATATATACTCCAACAACTCCTTGTTGTTTCCATATTAGAGTTTTCTTGTTCTAGAAGGACTAGAACTATCCCCTTCCTTGCAAATTAGTCCTACCAAGTTTGCAAGGTGTTTCACAATGATCCTTCTATTAATTAATCTTTATTAATTAATCCCAAATCTAGCTCTACTCTATTTGTTGTGCGACCCCATAGGTTTCTATATAGTTGGTAGTAACTATTACTAACATGGAGCGGTGTCTAGCAACACATCCATGCCACCCAACCCATAGAAGTAGTCAGTGATCCCGACAAACCTTTGTGCCCAATATGTCATATTGCATTATCCCTTTGTCTCCATATCCAGATTGGACACGAGACATAAATATTCACACTCGTATATCCAATCCATAGTTCCTCGATCCTGAGAATATGCTTATGCTTGCAGATAACATTAATATCTCTATATTAATTTATCTGAGTCTGGCCAGACATTCAATAAGCCTCATCCCTCGAGTGGTCGTGGATATTTACCCCCATTATGTGGTAGGGACAAATCCTATCTACATCACTACGATCTCTAAGCTTGCTTCCTATCACGCCCGATAGCCACCTTTATGATTACCCAGTTACGGTGTAACGTTTGATGACATCAAAGCGCAATATTTCACAACTAGAGTATCTAGTGACTTGAAGTCCAAGGATTGCAATAATATTAGCACTATGAAAAGCGATTGTGACTTCACATAATCTAATGTATCCTTTTCGTCGTGGGTCAATCCAGTATGCCATTACTCCTAATGCATACCCATGTGTTAGACTTGATATCTCCATATAAATCTACCCACATACTAGTCTATATTTGATTGTCCTATTAATCAATATAATGGACTAGGGATATTTAAGATAAATAACACAATTTATCTAAGGACTTCATTATATTAAATATCGCCATAAATAATAAATGAATATTCTAGCCAAAACATTGTTCATACTAAATCTACGATTGCCTCTAGGGCATCTATTCCAACAGTAAGCAACTTCTTTTGCATGCGCTAAGCTTCTTTACTTTCACATACTGACATCTTTATTCTACTCTGCTTGCTGTAGTGTCATGTGCGGAGGTTCGCATCTGGCGATCGTTCCAAATCGCTGGTTAACACCATTGTTACCACAAGAAGACAAGGACAGAAGTTCCTGCTAGCATCGAGGATGGATCCTGAGGTTGAAACCTGGATTCGCGAGGTCATGAATGCTTTTGCTGACTCGCTGATAGATAATACTCCGACCTTGTCTCCCCCCAGAGGTGATCCGTCTCCCCCAGCGACTGCTGCGCCAAGAGCGAAGAGACCCAGGCAAAGAGGAATTACAATTTCTTCCCCTAGAAGTGCTCCTACTTCCCCTCGTGTGAGGCCCCTTTCTGCCAAGGACAAAGGCAAAGGTCGCATGCCCAATAAAACGCGGAAAGAGCTCTCAGTAGAGACCTTCATCCCATTCGGCCAGGAGGAAGAAGAGGAGAGGCGGGAGCCAAGAGAAGGAGATGAAGAAGAAGAAGAAAGAGTAAATGTGATACACGAGGAAGAATCAGGAGGTACTCCGTCGCGTTTCCCTTCTCATTATCGTAACTCTTTTCCAACTTGATTTTGAACCAATCATTTCTCCGCAGATGATGACGACGATGAGACCATCAGTGGCCTTTTGGCCAAGAGGCAGAAGAGGGGTGCTCATTCTGGCATTTTTGACGAACCCATAAGCGAGGACGTTCTCGCCAAGTCCAGGAAAACAGCTGCAGAAGCTGCTGAAAGGAGAAGAAAGCGAGAAGAGAAGGAGCTCGAGCGTGTGAGGCAGAGGAGCCTCGAAGAACAGCATGTTGACGACTTAGTGCGTCCAACTGATGTGGAAGATGTGCTTCCCGAAGAGATGGCTCCTCGAGCTGAGGAAGAGGATGTGGCTCCAGAAGAGGGTGCAGCAGCTTTGGAGCAAGCCCAAGCAGATTTTGAAGAAATCGCAGGCAGCAATGAAGGTGAGATTTTTAATCTCGCAGTAACTTATCGAGATGTCATTGTTGATGCATTAAAGCATGGTGTGTCAAAAGCTGACATTCGCCGTTGGCTAGTAGGCAAGTGCGGTGAGCCCTCAGGTAATCACTTGAACGATATGCATGAACTAAACTTAACAACTTAAAACATGATCATGACTGGTTTCTTCGCGCCCCAGGTCACGCTCATCTTAAAGACATGCTTAATGAAGACCCATTAATAGGGAAAGGTTCCACGTCCTTAGCATATGACAAGGATATGGCAATCCCACCTTCGCGTGGAGGTGCTTGCTCTTAACTTAGAAAAGATGATAAAATATCATACGATACGAGTTACCTCATACTATCGCATTTTGTATCGCAGGCAATGCTGATGAACCTGCTTTGGAACAAAGGAGTCAACCTTCTGCGTCCTATGTCCCGGTTTCGAGTTCTCATACAGAGAAGCCCGTCGCAGCTGCTGAGTATGCAGGAGAGCCATTTGAGGACATCATCGAACTTTCTGACGATGCCGAGGCTGACGCTGTGCTAATGGAGGACGATGTCCCTGCTAGTTCTGAGGAAATAAGAGCAAGTGCTGCTGATGCCATCGCATCTGAAAGTGTCCCTCGCCAAGCAACTTCGGCTGCCACTACGCCTTCAGCGATGACTGGGTCGGCGGCACCTCTTCCTGCGTGGAGCTTTTGGGGCTCGCAGGTCGGGACTGCAATCGCAACTGGTGCGGCTTATACTCTTCCTCCCAACTATGAGGAGTTAGAGTTCGCAACTGATAAAAGGGCTATGGAACGAGGACAGCCTTCAACCACTCCAGCAATGCGCATTCCTTCCCTTCATGAGATCCTTGAAGGAACTGGTATGTCATGGTTTGCTGTTTGCATTTTGCATTGTTCATTTGCGAGTTTGATAGTATAACTCGGCTTTAACATTGCTTCACTCTTGAAGCAAGCCGATGTGGACTGGCTAGTTCGGATGCGACTCGCCTATCCCCAGTCATTTGCGAGGTCTCTGGAGATAGGTCCTTTTGACAGGAGGCTATTTCTTTCCGAGGCCATCTGTATTTTGGAGCAGCTGTCCGCGGCCACACCTGCGACCATTTCTCCCCAGAGTGCCGAATTGCTTTTTGGCATGTGCCAAAATCTTATCGCCAAAGTTCAAGGCAGGCTGGGCTTCAAGTTTCTTGTCAAAAGAGTTACCTTGATTCGTGCGGCCGTAACTTTGAAACGCGGCCATCAAAACCTCGCAGCCGAAAAGTAGAAGGTGGAGCAGCAAAAGCAAAAGGTTGAAGAGGCTATGAAGCTCTATCGTGAGATGAATGCAAAGTGCGAGCAGTTGAAGCAGGAAGTGGAGCTGGTGGAGAATCTGAGCCGTCAGTTCACCCCTCATGACTCCTTGATCAAAGATTTAACTTTCATTTTGAATTTGAAAAGTAGCAATTAGCTGAAACATTAATGTAATGTTTCTAGGGTTTCTCCCCCTTCTTTTTTTTTAAAAAAAAAGAATCGAAGTGCCCGTTTTGCCCTTTTCGGGAATTTGCTAGAATATCTCTGTGCATATCAATTTATGACGTCAGCAATTGATATTCTGCCTCGATTTTCGCGCTAATTGCTCATTAGATAAGCACGCTTTCCTTGGGAAGTCTATCCGAATCATGACCATCAGTCATTAATTAGGATATGCAACTGAATCGTCGTAGCCTTTAGTAGGGTAATTGATCGTTACCGCTTTTCAAGGCGTAAGTGATTGACCTTACCCTCTTTTCAAATTCTGCTGACTCATCTTGGCAACTGAAGAGTCTCCACAAGGTCTATATAAACCCTGCCTTTGGCCATTTGGGTTCTTCATCCCAAAAATGTGCTTTTCCGTGAGTCCTTACGACTGCTGGCTTCAACGTTTGTTTTTCGTTGATTCATGGCAACTCCAAGTTGTGAAACCTGAGTTTGCGCTTTGTGCTATAGAAATAGCTTCCAAGATCCGCTTCATGAGGCTTATTGATCTTTATAACCATCATAAAGAAGATGGAGATAATACCTCATGTGTATTCGAAGAATTTTCTTCGTGTATTATGTTTGCAGGTCATGTTTCCGGCCGCCTCCCGGTGAGGTGCAGCGCCGTAGTGACCTTGCTACCGACTCGTAATGAACGGTTGGATTCTCCTCCAGCATGCACGGAGATGAACTTCTTGCCTCCTCGTTCTCGAACTCAGGGTGGCAAGCCAATGCCCTTGTCTATCTGGACAAGGAGCCCAGTACCCGAGGAATGACTACTCCCCTGTTTTGCACGACTGCATACGCCGGAACAGGTGGTTCCTCTGGTACATATCTTGATCAGACATAGGCTTTTTCAGATCCTGGGGTCTTGGACGTAGCGTCACCCAGATCTTGCTGCCAGGGACGTAGCGAATGGCGAGCTGATCTCTTCGCAGGAGCGTCCTACTTGCTACAGATCTTTGGCCGCAGATCTGTGTATCGCATAGCCGGTGTTAGGACCGTTAGGTTCATCCCTTTTCAGTTAGGATTCCCCCGATGTGTAACTTTTCGTTTGTAAGTTACTTTTTGAATGCATTGTAAGCCACGTTGGCTGTGTAGTTAGATTTGAGCTTTTTCGCTTGTAAGCCGCTATCTAGACAGATAAATTGTAAGTCCTTTTGACTCATAATGATAAATCACTTTGTACGATTTGCTGTGTTGTTACAACAAATTACAATTTTGCATGCGTATTGGCAAATTTCGCCTTGTGTAGTGCTATATACACACTTTTTATTTGCTTTCTGCCATAGAAATTCGCAGATATGTTCTTAGACCATTGGAGATCGCGCTTGCGCAGCTTTGCTATCTTGGCAGATAGGCTTGTGATTTGCTCCAGATTAGAATGCAGGTGCTATCTCATCAGATAGACCTTTGCAGATCACTTAAGATCATTTCGCATGATGTTGCTATCACGATAGATAGACTTAAGAACGATTTTTAGATCGCATTTGTATAGCGCTGCTATCACGGCAGATAGGCTCGAAGGATCATTTAAGATCATGTTCGCATGTGTTGCTATCGTGGCAGATAAGCTTAGATGATTAGTTAAGATCATTTTTGCATAGGCTGCTATCGTGACAGATAGGCTTAGAAGATCAATTAAGATCGCATTTGCATAGGCTGCTATCGTGGAAGATAGGCTTAGGAGATCAATTAAGATCGCATTCGCATAGGCTGTTATCGTGACAGATAGGCTAAAAAGATCAATTAAGATCGCATTTGCACAGGCTGCTATCGTGGCAGATAGGCTTAGAAGATCAATTAAGATCGCATTTGCATAGGCTGCTATCGTGACAGATAGGATTAGAAGATCAATTAAGATCGCATTTGCATAGGCTGCAATCGTGACAGATAGGCTTATTGCTAATAGTAATAATAATAAACTAAATGAAGCAATATAAACAGCTAAAAGTATGAAGTTCTTCTCATTTGGGAGAAGCTCTTTATTATAGTACTCTCATATGGGAGAGACAAGATTACAATTCTCTCATATGGGAGAGGAGATTGTGCGAATGATAGCTACACAGAGCATAAGGCGACGTTGTAATAAAACGCATAAAATGAGAGAAGTCAAGGATAGTACTTCTGAATCCAGCGCATGTTGACTGAGATTGGGGTTGAGGTCGTTCCGTGCAACCTCCGTATGCTGCAGTAGCCACTGTCAAAGACTTCTGTGACTTCGAAAGGTCCTTCCCAATTGGCTGCGAATTTCGGGTGAGCCGCCTCTCGCATGCAATGGTCAGATGAGTGCAAGACCAAATCTCCAACTGAGAAGTCTCTCCGTTGGACCGTTTTATTGTACGCACGAGCAATTCTTTCCTGATACCGTTTGTTGGTCCTCTTAGCTTGCTCTCGCTTTTCTTCCAGCAAGACTAAGTCGTGATCGCGTTGATTGTCGTACAATGCATGGAAGGCAAATCTTGCCGAATTAACTTTCACCTCCGCAGGTACCACAGCCTCAGCCCCATAGCATAGGAGGAATGGTGAGACCCCTGTGGGTGTCCTTGGAGAAGTCCGGTAAGCCCACAGGGCTATGCTTAGAGAATCAGCCCACTTCTTGTGGTCATCTGCGACCATCTTGCTCAAGATCCTCAACAACGTTTTGTTAGTCGCTTCGGCTTGCCCGTTCCCTTTCGGATAGTAGGGGGTGGAACATATCTGCCTGATATTGTACTCTGCTAGCTTCGCAGCCACCTGGCGATTAACAAAAGGAGTACCATTATCTGAAAGGATGGTGTTGGGAATTCCGAACCTGCATATGATGTTTTCTTGGATGAAATGGACCACAGCTAGCGCATTTGCCGTCTTCAGTGGTATCGCCTCCACCCATTTGGTGAATAACTCAGTTGCGGTGAGAATGAAATGATTCCCAATGTGTGAAATGGCCATGGTGTTCCCAATGCATGTAGATCTACAGCAGGAGCGTGCACTAGGTTACCCTTAAATTGACACTCCTGGCAGCGTCGCACTTTGGTGCGGCAATCAGCCTCCATCGTGGGCCAGAAATATCCGATTGAGAGGAGTTGCCTGCATAATTTCGCACCCCCCTGGTGTTCCGTCTGATGAGAAAGGTCCATGACTTCTCGTGCTTCCCTGTCGTCTAGACATCGCAGCAAGTTGCCCTCATGGCCTCTTCGCCAAAGCAGGTTTTCTTGTACCACGTACCGGGATGCTTTCCTCCTCAATTTCTCATCTTCTTTTCTCGATTCGGGTACGGTGCCCTGAGTGAGAAAATCAAAGAGTGATTTCCTCCAATCCGCATCATCATCAGTTAGAGCGATGAGTAAAGAATCCTTGATTAGTGCGCAACTCTCACACTTTCCCTGTATTAGTGCTGCGGCTGTTGACATGTCAGGCCAGTGAATGCCTTATCTCTGAGCCTTCCGATAGATTGACACTTTGCTTTCTCTGCAAGCATGTTGGTGAATCTTCTCTAACAGCAGCTGTCCCTCCTGCTCGGAGACGCACCGCATAAGTATTCCGCCAGGGCCCTTGTAGTAAAGGGTGTTGTCATGTATGCAATACCCCTTTGTGAGTGCCCAACTCTCGCTTCTTGTGCCTTCTGCGATGGCTCGTAAGATTGCCTTTCTCCAGTCCGTATCGCCCATGCGTTCATCGTCGCACGCGTCTTCTGTTAACGCCGAAGAAGTTCGCACTTCGATCGAGATTCTTGCGGGACATTTGTCTGTAATAGCCTTGGACCCCAAGGTGGCCAAAGCGTCTGCATGCCTGTTGTCCGCTCGGGGCTTGTGCTCGTACCTAACGTCGCAAAATTGCTGCACCAGTTTTGGTACCAAAGTTCGGTAGGATAGAAGAGTTATCTCCTTCAAACCGTACTCGCCTGAGGCTTGTTTGACAATTAACTTGGATTCCCCCATGACCGTCAGGTTGCTTACTTCCAAAGCCTTCGCTGCCCGAAGTCCCTCTATGAGGGATTCATATTCTGCCTCGTTGTTGGTGACTGCGAAGTCAAGCTTTGCGGACATCTGTATGACCTCCCCATCTGGCTTGGTCAAGACTATCCCAATGCCTCCATATTTCCTTGTTGACGAACCGTCGAAATGGAGTGTCCAATAGGGTACATCGACTGCATAGATTTCGGGTTCCTCGAATTCTTCTTCAATTACGGGCTCGTGACTGTTATCAGGGAACTGTGCCAACAGATCTGCCACCGCCTGCGACTTGATCGCTCGCGGCCGCACGCATGTAATATCGTATTGAGAGATGGTCATATACCATTTCGCCAGTCTTCCCCCCCCCCCTAGGAGTGGTGTGAATCAAAAGATATCGTATGGGATCACTTTTTGTGACCACCACCACTTTGTGCGACGCAAAGTAGTGT
Source organism: Linanthus parryae (assembly GCA_023055425.1). Classification (NCBI taxonomy): domain Eukaryota; kingdom Viridiplantae; phylum Streptophyta; class Magnoliopsida; order Ericales; family Polemoniaceae; genus Linanthus; species Linanthus parryae. The sequence goes on along the minus strand of JALGPY010000007.1, from coordinate 78,106,347 downwards.
TTCAACTTCTCTATTACGAAGAATAGGGCAAGGCAATGACGCTCAATGTCCGTGTACCTTGATTCAGCGGGCTGCACGATGCGAGAGATGTAGTAGATGGGCCTTTCCTGGCCCTCGTACTCCTGAGCCAAGAGTGCTCCTATGGACTTCCTCGTTGACGTCAGATACAGCAGAAGTGGTGATCCTAGTTTAGGTGCGATCATTATTTTTGAAGACGTCAGCAGCTCTTTTAGTTTCCCGAACACATCTTCGTGCTCCGGAGTCCAGCTGTATGCGGCATCTTTCTTGAGAAGGGTACTAAAACAGCAGGTGATTTCGGCAATCGCTGGGATGAATCTCCGCAGATATGATAGCTTTCCCAAAAATGTCTTCAAGGCACTTTGGTTATGGGGCAGCGTCATGCCAGTGATAGCTGATACTTTCGCAGGATCAGGCTCTATTCCTTGGCGATGCACCACGCATCCCAAGAACTTCCCTGATGTTGCCCCGAATGCGCATTTCATGGGATTCATCTTCAGTTGAAAGCGTATGCATCTATTGAACACCTTCCGTAGATCTGCCAAGTGATCTGCCTCCTGCTTGGATTTAACCACCAGGTCGTCCACATAAAATTCCACTTCTTTGTGCATCATGTCGTGGAATAGGGCCATCATAGCCCGCTGATAGGTTGCACCCGCGTTTTTGAGACCGAACGGCATCACCGTGTAGTTGAATACCCCCACCGGAGTGATAAATGCAGTTTTCCGCGCATCTTCAAGGTCCATTTTGATCTGGTTGTACCCGCTGAAGCCGTCCATGAAACTGAACATGCGATGACCCGCTGTCGAATCAATAAGCAGATAAAATTTTGGGGAGCGGAAAATCGTCCTTGGGGCAGAAACGATTGAGATCCCGGAAATCCACGCAGATGCGAAGCTGTCCGTTCTTCTTTACCACTGGTACAATGTTGGCTAGCCATGTGGGATGATGGTTTGGCTCCATGAACTTAGCATCCAGAAGTTTGACAATCTCCTGTTTGATCTTCACGTTAAGCTCCGGCCTGAAACTTCTTGTGTTCTGCTTTACCGGTTTAGACCCCGGAATGATGTCTAAACGGTGCATAGTGATACTTGTGTCCAGAACAGGCATCTCATCATACTCCCATGCGAACACATCCTTGTATTCAGTTAGGAGCTGTAGCAGTCCTTTCTCCTCTTCGCTTGTGAGGTCCGCACTTAGAAAGACTGGCCTTCTCTTTTCCTCGTTCGGGCTTAGGAATACCTCCTTTAGCTCTTGCTTTTGCGGTCTGGGTTTGTCTTCCATGCATTCGGGTGCTTCCTTGAGCTTCTCATCTGGAGTGCTCTGCATCGTCTTTTCCGTTACCGCAACCAGCTCGATTTGATTGATTTGCTCAGGGATATCCCCATGCCCGCGTGAGGACATCCCCGCGCACCTTCATATGTGATAGCACTTCTTCCCGTTGGCGTAGAAACTCTCTATCTCCTTGCATTCGGGGTCATGCTTTGCTATTCTCTTCAGGGTATACACGTTTTTTCGCTGGTAGGCGATCCGCGGCGCCTCTTCCCGTGTGGGCGGCTTTTCCTTGGCATCCTCCCTTGTCACCATTACTCCCGCAGGCGACTGATCCTTGATATCTTCCCATAGGGGTAAAGGAGTAGGGTTGAATGGTCCCGGTTTTTGCTCGTCCGCCATCTCGTTGAACCACACTGCCTCGCTGAGATGTGCTTCATCCATGTTGAATGGATCCGTTGAAGCCGGTATCTCGACTATTCTGTCGTTCCAGATAGCTTTCATGACTTGGTGAGCTATTGAAGGGACCGCGTCAAAGCGATGAATCCAGGCTCGACCTATGATCATGTGGTACGTAGTGTTCGCATCTATGACATAGAACTTCGCTGAGCACTTGATTTTGCCGATCCGTACGCCCAAGCGGATCCATCCTATCGTCATTCTGGAGTCGCTTCCAAATAGGAGTGCAAGTCGGTCGGGCCCAATTCGGGTAACCCGAACCCGGACCGGTTCTAATTCGGGCTTGGGCAGCGAAAAATTGCAAGTCGTACGGGCCCGGGCTGTAATTTACAGCCGGATTGAAATCCGGGCTCGGGCCCAGCTCAGCCAAACAGTGTATCGGGCTGACCCGGATAACCCGTATTATACACCTATTAATTATTTTATTATATATAATATATAGATATAGAATATAGTTATTATACTTTATACTTTATTTTTAATTGAGATCTGATGAGATCAAATCAGGGATTGAAAGAGGACGGCTTATCTCCAAGTCCCCAGTCAATCAACGATTTTGCAGATCAAATCCAAGTCTATCAAGGATCCTTTGGATCAATATGAAGACAATCAACGATTCGAATATGTTGATTGTCAATTTCCTCAACCCTATTTATTCAGCAAACATCCTGTTCGTGTTCAATCTCATACAGAACCCTATACGGCTACAGATCGAGCAAGGAGTCTGCATCGCAATATTCTTGTTTCTGCTATTTTCTCTGCATCAGCAGCACCATAATGGGCAACGGCAAGTGAAGGAATTAATCGGTGAGTGAAAATTCTCAATTTTTTCTATTCAATTCTGCATGTATTCGATTTTACATGTATCTGATACTCTACAAATGTATGCTTCCATGAACAATTGTTTTCCAATGGTGATAGAAAAAATGAATTCTATTAGGATTGTATTTTATCTTCAGTTTTGCCTTTCACCCATACTTAATTTTCATTTGAAAGTGAACAGATTGTGTAAAAGTTAATTTCATCTCTTGGGTAAATATTTTGTCAGATCTTGTGGCTTGCTCACTGCTCTACTGTGGGTCATTTTATGTGGTTGTTGGGTACTTGGGTGAAGCTCATTGAGGCAATTGGTGAGTGTACTGTCTGTCTCTCTCTATTGTTCCAAATATCAGAAGTAAAAATCTAAGAAACTGTTGATTTTTTGTCCAGATTTTGTTTATTTTTTGCGCAATCAAGCTTGCAAATAGACAATCTCTCTGAGGGTGAGTGATCTCTCATTACCTGAACTTCCTATTTTTCAAAAACAGATTGCTGGTTTGTTCAATTTTATAGATTTAATTTAATTTTGTTATGGATGCAGTGTACTGCTAACATGGGCAAAGCTGATTCAAGCAAAAAGAGGGCCATAGAGCAGGTTGATAAGAATGTTGTGCAAGGAGAAAATGCGAACCCTAGTAAGGAACAACCTGAGAAAGGTAAAGTGATCGCTACTAATAAGCGCAAGAAACTTTATAGGGCTAAATCCCCAGTGTGGGATCATTTTACTAAAATAATACCACCTGATGGGTCTAGATGGTCTGAGGAAACTTGTAATCACTGTGACATGATCTTTCAATGTCCCAGTGATAACGGCACTAGTACTCTTAAGAGACATTTGACTAAATGTCCAAAGTATGATGGAAATAAAGATCCGACCCAACCTCAACTTGCTCGTTTTCAATCAAAAGAGGGTGCTCAAATTGTGAACTGGAAATTTAATCAAGCTGTTGGTCGTTCTGAACTTGCTCATATGATTATAATTGATGAATTGCCATTCTCATTTGTCGAAAATGAAGGGTTTAGAAGGTTTGTCAGTGCAATTCAACCTCAATATCAGTTTGTGTCTAGGACTACAATCACGAAAGATTGTTTTCAAATTTATGCACATGAAAGACAGAAACTGAAAACACTTTTTGAGAATAGCAAATCTCGAGTCTGCATTACAACTGACTAGTGGACTTCCATTCAAAATTTGGGATACATGTGTATTACTTCTCATTTTATTGACAATGATTGGAAGTTACAGAAGAGAATTGTGAACTTTAGGGTCTTGCCTAGTCCTCATCGAGGTGAGGTAATTGCACAATCTCTGGAAGAATGTTTGCTAGAGTGGGGGTTGGATAAAATGACAACAATTACAGTTGATAATGCAAGCTCAAACGACGTTGCGACACAAAGTTTGAGGAAGAAACTTGTCAAAAGAGATGCTTTGTTGTTTGGTGGGGATTACTTTCATGTTAGATGCTTTGCCCATATCTTGAATCTTATTGTCAATGATGGTATAGAGCAGGCTAAGAGTTCTATTTTAACTCTGAGAAATTACATCAAGTATGTGAGGAGTTCCCCTTCGAGAATGCAAGCATTCAAAAGTTGTGTCGATTTAGAATCAATACCATGTAAGAAAATGTTGTGCTTAGATGTTCCAACGCGTTGGAATTCTACTTACATGATGTTAGATGTCGCAATTGCATATCAAAAGGCTTTTGAGTTAATGGAAGAAAAAGAAGTGAGTTTCTTAATGGAAGTGAAGGATGTTATGACTGAGGCTGATTGGATAGTTGTAAAAAATCTGTGCACATTTTTGGAGAAGTTTTATTTGATGACAAAGCGTGTCTCAGGATCAAAATATGTGACGGCTAATAACTTTTTTCTCGAGGTTATACAGGTTCAAGCACTCCTCATGCATTGGGAAACTAATGAAAATGAGTACTTCAAGGCCATGGCAATTAAAATGAAGGTGAAGTTTGATAAGTATTGTAATTTGGAAAAGATTAATCCCATATTGATTGTCGCATTGGTTTTAGATCCTCGCCATAAGTTGAAGTATGTTAAGTTTTGCTTCAAAAAGTATTACTCCATTAGTGGTGATGCATTGGAAACTATGGAGAAAAAGATAAAGAATGTGATGGATAGGCTTTATGAGCATTACTCTTCTTTAGTCTTGGAAACAATGGAAGAAGAGAGCACTAAGAATTTGCACAAGAGGGAGAGTGTTGGGGTTTCAAGTGAGTCAAGTGTAGTGGATCATAAAGGAGATTGGGAACAATTTCTAATGGAAGAAGAGAAGGTAGTCATCAAATCTGAATTAGAGCATTATTTGGATGATGGGGTAGAAGTTGAATCCCCACATTTTGACATACTCACGTGGTGGAAGATGAAATCTTCAACTTATAGGGTGCTGTCTTTAATGGCTCGTGATGTATCGGCTATTCCCATATCTACTGTGGCATCGGAGGTGGCATTTAGCATTGTCACACGCGTCCTAGAGCAATTCCGTAGCTCTTTGACCCCCAAGATTGTGGAATCGTTAGTTTGTGGGCAAGATTGGTTAAGAAATCTTTCTTCGCCAGTACAGGTGGAAGAGAATTTGGAGGAGCTTGAAAAATTGGAATCATGTAAGTACTTATTTCTTATTTTCACTTCCATTAACATATTTGCTCATTTCACAAGTCGGTATTTAACACAAATCTATATTTCTTACAAATGCAGCTCTTTCTATTGACTTCAATGGGCTCTCACTTGCCGATCACAATGCTAAGTGATATTTTCGAGATCACATCTCTGGTATCTTTACTTAGGTAATACCATTATTTATGTTGTTATATTTTCAGTGAATATGTGGTATAAAGTGTGATTATTTTGTTCTTCTCTTACAGAAGAAACATTTGGAGTCATTGAATAAAACACATCCCGCTGCGAGTGCTGTTATCTGACTTGTTGCTAGCTTCATGCTTGCTGCTGCTAGTTATCACACTTGTTGGCTGTTGAGTCTTGCTGCTCTAGTCATTACAATTTTATTCACATTATTACTTTGAAATAAAGTTCCAGGTTTTGGACGTTTCAATGGTAAACAGTTTCAGATGTTTCAGTGGGAAACAATTGATATTGTTGCTAGTTTTGGATGTTTCAGTTTTGGATGTTTCTTCTCTTACAGAAGAAATAGTTTTGGATGATTTAGACTTTGAAATAAATCTTCAGGTTTTAAATATGTACTTGTTTTGCTCTTAATAATGTAGACTATTGAATTTTTTGTTAAACGGCTATATCTGATGATTGTTCATTTAGTATGCCTGTAGTCTTTTTAGTTTTGACAGGAACTTATTCACAAACTGATATCTGCAACGTCTTTCGTTTGGCGTCGTCACTTGCTGTCTGCGATTCAAGAATCAAAACCAAGGAATTTGAAGAACAGCGAAGTATCCGCATTTGCAATCAAGAAAACTAGCTTGCCCAGGTCAGTGCCTCGTTGTCTCTCGGTTAATTTGTTTGCTGCATCAAAATATTAGTCACTTAATTTCTTTTCTTTAATACTGAATAAGTTCGAATCTTAATGTTATGAATTTGCAGATTGTAGCATGTCATTACCTTCCTAATCTGATTATGATCTGAGGATGCTGATATTCACTATGAACAGGTATATATTGCTCAGAATTTAGATGAATCATGAATTTTGCAGATTGTAGCATGCATTGCCCTTCCTACTGTGATTATGATTTGAGAATGAGAACCATTGTAATAAATATTTGTTTGTGTTTTAACCAGCACAAGAAAAGGTAGCAATCCATCAGAATGGTGGTCCTCAAATCAACAAGGTGTTGAAGCCTAAGTATGATCTTACTCGCAAGTGGCAGCAATGGGGCATCATGCTTTTTGACCCTGCAGAAGAATTACATATGATGAGAAGAATAAGATCTCAAAGCCAAAGTATCTCCTATTTCATTTACATTGCCCGAAAGCGAGAAGAGTATAAAGTTTGTTCTGATGCAGTTGAAATCATAGATCAGGACAATGAAGAAACACTGGTTTTGATGGATCATGGATTTTGGGTTGCCTCTTCTTCACCGTTGAGTTCTTCGGCTTCTTCGAAGTTTGAACCAACCTTCTGACAGTCCCACTCTCCTTTTCCGGCTTCGTATGATGATGAAGTAGAAACCAGTGAAAAACATATACTGCACTCTCCCACTCACCAGCTTATGGAGTAATAGTGTTATATTCCCATTGTACTTGTCAGTCTCTTTTCTTGCAGTAAAATGTACTCTAGAATGTTAGATACTTGATATCCAGTGGAAGTCTTCTCTGATGTATATGTTTTTTTTTTAAAAAATAGTAAACAATGGTTTTCTCCACTGTAATATAAAATATAAATGAGTGTGTTTACATTTTACAGTTTATATCCAGTGGAAGTCTTCTCTTATGTATATGTTTAGTGTCATTGTAACTTGTGGTAGGTGAAGTTCATATTATGAAAACATGGTAGTTATTTTCATTATTGGATAATCTATTTGGTTTTTGTAAACTTTTTTGTTTTTCAGGAGTTGTAGGTTGTCAACAAGTTTATTTATTTCAGTAGACTAAAAGTCAGGCTGGGCTGGGCCAAGCCCGAATTTGATCTTTACAACTTCGGGCTGGGCTTGAACGGGCTGAGCCACTCATGACCCCGGGTTCGGACGGGCTTGGGCAGGCTGATTGAAAATCGGGCTGGGCCAAATTAGTTAGGTCAGCCCGTTCGACCAACCGGGTTGCAGTCCTACTTCCAAATCCCATCAGTGGAGAAGGGCGCCTGACAATCTTGTACTCGGGAATCCCTTCTAGCTTCAGTGTGTGGAGCGAAACGACGTTAACCGCTGCTCCTCCGTCGACGAACTCTCTTTTGAACTCGACGCCATTGATGATGGCTGTCACATACAGAGGCCTCTGGTGGCTCGCATCTGTCTTTTTTTCGCTGGCAGAAAAGGTCATAATCTTTTCTATAGAGCGAGACGCCCTGATGACTTTCCCATTGGAGACTACAAGATCCTCCCCGTAGTCCTCCGCTATCCTCAAGATTGCTTTCGTCATTTCTGTCCGGCATTTCTCCGAGAAGTTCATCTCGTCGAAGAATCTACTGAAGCCGTGCGACCCCTTCATACGGTCGGCACGTTCGTCCTCCGTGTCTACGATGTAGTCCTCATCATCATGGACTTCGGCAATGATGGGTAAACCATCCTCTGCGACCTCTTCTAGATCCACAATCGAGATCATGGCGACCTCTTTACCTTTCGAGTCTTGCTCCGCGTGGGCAGGAAGTGGATTGTTGCGCACATCCCTCCTGTGATCGCTGACGATCAGCTCGCCGTTCTTCATCTTTTGGCTGAATACAATCCTGAGCTTCTTACAGTCCGCTGTGGGATGCATGACCTTGCCGTGGTACTCGCACCACTTCGGGTCCCTCAAAAACTCCTTGGAGGGTGCTTTCTCGAGCAGCGGTAGGACACCGTCCTTGCGCCATTGCCTGCAGAGGTCGTTTGCTTCTTCCACCGAACATGGCAGAGGTGGTGCATCGAAGTTCACGATCTTCGCCTGCTTCTGGGGTGAAACTGTATTGACCTCAGCTTCGCGTCCCCTCTTGTAACTGAATCTCCCGATCTTGTAGGTAGTACCGCTCGAGAATCGTTCCGGAGCATTTTTCTTTTTCTGCCTCTCCACTATAGGCTGGATGTTCTTCGTGCATTCGATTAGTTTTGAAAACGTGGGCATTTGCAGATTGATGAGCATACCTTTGAATTCATCTCGCATGCACTGCAGGCATATCTCTACGACCCGACTTTCGAGCATTGGATCTTTGCATTCCAAGGACTTCGCCCTGAACTTCTTGATGAAAGTTATCCCGTCCTCCTCGCGCTTCTGATACATCCGCGAGAGGTGGATCATGGTCACCTTTTCCTCCATCTGGAAGAACTTGGTGTAGAACTTTTAGACCATGTCATCCCAGGTCTTCACAGATCCGGCCTCCAACGTCCTGTACCACTTGTACGCTACGTTCCCCAAGGACTTTGGGAATTCTCGCATCAACAATTTGGGATCGGCTCCATATGGCCCCATGACATCGATGAAACGCACGACATGTTCATGAGCGTTTCCATTGACCTCTTCGAACTTGTCCCATTTAGGAGCCTTGTACCCCACCGGGTTAGGCATGAGATAGATCTCTCGCGGGATAGGTGTATTGTTGTCTAGCTTCGGGATGATGGTATCCGCGAATGATTGGTGAGCCAGAATAGTGTCCATGCGCTTCTGCATGGACGTCATACATTCTGGAATGTTTCCCTCGGTAGCAGGAGGGGGGGTTACCGCAGGTGGAGGTGACACGTATGCCGCTGGAGGATTGGGGACATATTGGCTGTTCGCATTTCCCCTGATTGCCGTTGGAGGAGGTAAGGGATACTGCGAAGCCGGGTTAGGTACCAGAGCCGGAGGCTGAGGAGTATGAGCAGTGAGAGGCAACATTTGAGCTGTTGACCCTTGAATTGAAGGTAGCTGCGTAGTCGCCGGTGGAGTCTGCAGATTAGGGTTGGGGGGTGTGGTTGATACTCCCAGTCCTGAAGCGGTAGGGGCTCCTCCTCCCGGAGAAACGGCGGTGGCTGGTGCAGGGTTTGGTGCAAGAGTCCCCAGGACAGCCATGATCCGTTCTAACTGCACGGATTGAGCTTTGAGAGCCTTCGCCTGACTCTGGATGGTAGCGTCCAAGGTCTCCAGCGTCGGGGCTTCACCGGTGGTCGTAGGAGTGCGGCGGGCCTCCTCTCCTGAGGCGGCTTCGGTGGAAGGCGATCTGTTACTGACATCATCCTCCTGAGACATGGTTGCTTTTGCTGGTAAGATTCATGTCGGGTTCACCAAAATGTGCACAAGAGATTCCGGCGGGGAGACCTCCGTGTACACCGTAAACAGAAGATCAGAGATAGCATAGGAATAGTCGGGTTGTGTGTAGGGAGAGAGTAAGGCAGTAGTAATGTCTGAGAGAGAGACAGAGGTTTGGCAGAGCTTCCGCGTATGGCTAGTGTGTCCCCCTTTTATGGAAAGGTTAACGTCCTATATATAACGGAGAATGTGACCGTTGCAGTGTGGTTAATGCGCCCATCAATGGCGGCTTAATTAGCTTAACCACAACGGCACGTTCGTCCGCGTATATAGGGACCGTTACAGCACGTTATGCGCGAATACCGGAACCGTTATGGGGTTGACCGGGTTTGACCGGGTTGACCGGGTTTATGGAGCTCGTGCCATAAATCTCTCAAAAGCAGTTACTAAAGGTCGCGCGCGGGCTTGGCTCGCACGCGACAGGACTTACTCTAGCCTCCAAACCACAAAGTCCCTACAAGTTCCGTGCAGTGGTATGCGAGGGCCCTGTCTCGTAGCCCCCACATGGATCAGCGCGGCTGGTGATCCAGTGTGTGTGGAGCACAATATGGTGTGCTAGATGGTTGCCACGTGGCCAAGATCTGTCAGCTCAGAAAGCACTATCTACACCTGGTTAAGTCAAAAAGACTGAGTCACTATACTGCATTTCCTGTATATGGGTAGTATATGATGAGATCTTCTGGGACGAAGATTCTCTTAACGTGGGTAGATTGTAACACCCCTAATACCCGAGAGAATTTTTAGTGCAATATAAAGACTTCGAGGGCGAATTTGTAAATAGTTTGTCACGGCTTTAAAGTTTGAATTCTTGTGTGTTAGCAATATTTGGAAGTTGTTAGAATGATTTTGAGGCACTAGAAATATTGTGGGTGGTAGTGAAATTCTTTGAAATTAAGTAGAACCTTGTTCAACAAAAATCCCAAGTATAGGATATCGTCTCAAGTAATAAAATCCGGTAAGTCCGAAGTCGAATCCACAAGGAGAGGAGGTCTAGAAAATGACTTACTATCACTAGAAAACGACAAACTAAAGCAAGAAACACAAACTCTCAATGGCTTTAAAGCTTGCCAAGCTATCAAATCCACCAAAATCAATTGATGGAGCAAGTTTGAGGTTTGAGTTTAAGAACAAAGTAAACGACTACTAGAGCTACGATTCAAGAAACTAAGTGAAATTACAAGTAGAGAGGGGCTAGGGATCATCCGTTTCTCTAGTGACCAATCCTCCTATTAGATTCAAGCCCGGTTCTCAAATTGCATGCGTCAATCCACAAGACAAGTATCTCAAGAAGTGATTGCTCGTTGCAATCCAACTCGCGACAAGAGAAGTATGTAAATCCAACACGCTAACCACGCACTAAAGAGGCTATTCAAATGAGATTCCCCAAATTTCAAGTGTTTCAAGCATCAACCATATGAAAACACACATGGGTGTTTCCACATGAAAAATCAAGCAACAAATTAGATTTGTAAATTCTAACTCAAATCACCTAACTAGAACTCAATTTCTCAAAGTTAGGATTGAAGAGATCCGCTCACTCAAATGCAACTTCAAATCAAACACGTCGAAAGTATTCGCACATCTACCTATGTAATGCATCAAATACTTCAACAAGAGAAATCCAAACATTGCACTAAGCATTCAAGTGAACCCAATTCAACCCATTAATCCTTGAAGTTCAACTTGAATCAATAGAGAGATTTAGACACTAGATAGTCCCAAATCACCCAAGCAATTGAATTAGCTAGACATAATAGAAAATTCAAGAGAGATTGAGAGAAATTTAACTTTCAATAATCAAAACTTGAATTCATACTTGATAGCACCAATACACTTTACACTAATTCAATCCCAAACAATTGTTTCAAACTACAAATATGAAGCACTAAATCAACTACTAGAATCAAAGCTACACAAAACAGAGCACAAATCATCACAAAGAACAACCAAATTTTCGACCTCCTCTCTCCGACTCTTCCTCTTTCTCTTGTTATTGGACCTGAGTTTGCTCAAGAGTGAGCTCAGAATCGCAAGAACAAGCCCAGAAACGGGTGAAATCGGAGAGAGAGAGAGAGAGGAGCTAAAACAGGGGCGAACAGTCCTGTAGCCGACGGGTCAGAGAGGAGAGGTTCGAATTTTCTTCAATCTTCTGTTTATATAGGCTTCCAGACCTGGTTGCGTAGCCCCCAAGAGATCATCCAAGCCCTCCAATTCGTATCCACCACCCTCTGTCGTTGATTTGAGCTTCTTCCTCAAGAACCCTAGGAATTGGGGTTTTCTTCTCTACTAGATTTTGGGCCGAATTGATGGGTTCATGAGAGAGCTCTTGGGCTGGGGAGCAATTTGGGGCCGGATTTTGTGTGATTTGGTGAAGAGATGAGGGCGGGGTGAAGCTTGGAGGAAGCTTCGTCGTGCTTCCATGGAGCTTCCTGCGTGGGTCTGTGTGAGGAACGACGACGGGGAGAGAGAAAGCGTCCTGACGCGTGAGTGTGTTGCCGAATTTGCAATCGGCTCCCCCTTGTTTGCTGATACCTTTTAACAGACCCCCGTCTCTTACTTAAAACATTCCGAAAATTGCACTCTGGCCCCCACTCCATTAAAAACTCATCTTTTTAGTCTTTAAAAACTTTATAAACTTGCATTTAGCTCCCTATTCGGTTAAGACCTCTTCACATGAGCCCTCTAAGCATTAGAACACTTGACTTTGGCCCTTGACTTCGACTTTTAACTTGCAATTCCTTCAATCTTGACCACTCAAATCTTCAATAATCTTCTAAATAAGCGCTCCAAGTACCTTCTTCTTGTCTCTTAGCCCACCAAATCTTTTCACTTCATTAGTCAAGCTCCCCCTAACTAGCCTCTAGCGTTCCAAAGCATGTATTTATTTACAAAAACAAGATAAAAACAACCAAACTACGAAAACAAGCATAAGTCTAGAAAGAGAGATAAAATAGATCCTTTACACATATTAGCAAGTTATGAAGAGTTCATTAACATGCTAAAACACGCAATTTTATGTCGTTAACACATCCCCATCTAGCCTTTTGCTCGTCTTCGAGTAAAGAGAGCGATACAAGTAGTAAACTAGTGAAAAACCAATCATGAGAGACACACACTCAACTAGACAAGGCTTGACACAATTCTAAACTAGACTCAGCTATTTACAAAAATGCACACACACATTATATATCCTAAGTGAGAACACAAAGAAATAAAAATACTAAAATTTACTAGCTAATTTTAATTTTTTTTGGTGGGAGAAAAAGAAGAATGCACAAATGTTTCCTCAAATAAATTCTCAAAGTCCAAAAAGATAGAGAAAGAAGCCTATGGACGTCCAAGCATATACTCATACAAATGTGGGCGGTGTTTGGTAGAAGGTGACTCATGCGATCCACAAAACTTGTTAATTAAGTCCAATTCGCAAGAAAGTATGCCTTCAAAAATAAGGATCACATGAAACTAGACATTCTCATACTTATTCAAAAGCACCCATGTAGGATGGACTTCCAAAGCTTCGAACACAAATTTTTAAGAAGGGGAGATGTGGTTGTGGGCTTGTATGATTCTTTTGTGGATTTTTGGTAGATGGTGCGCTTTATCATGATTTTTTTTTTTTTTTTTTTGAGATTTATAGCATTAACATTTTTTTTAACCTCCAATCCAAGGCTCTCCAAGACCCACAACAAAACAGAAGAATATACAAGCGAGTGGGCTTTTTAAGCTAAACGAAGGGAGCTATCTAGGTGGTGACGTAACATTTATCCCCGGACACCCCTCTATTTCTTAGACATCGCATGGGGTGTCATTGGTAACCACCACTCCAATAGGCTACAAGTTTCCACCGCAAAAACGATTAGAATTAAATCATTTTTGTAGAGTTCAAATAGCTTAATTTAGAAATGAACCCTTTATCAAAAGTAGTTAGACGTCAAAGTTTATGTGATCAACTTAACTGGAAGGACTTAAACATGAAATGTAAATTTAGTGTGTCGTTTTGTGAGAACGCATGATGTCGCGGAATGTGGAATATTGGTTTAGAAGTATTGAGTATAAGCAAAGAATACCTTTCTAAAATAAAAATAAAAAGAACATGGACTAAGAAATTTCACTATTTGAAAACATCTAGCTTTCCAAAATTCCCCCTTTATACTTTTTCTCATTTTTTTTTAATTTTTCATTTTTTTTAGAAATAAATGACTCAACTATAACTTCCTCAGACTCAATAAATCTATCAAATAAGTAAATAAAATATAGACTCAAGATGAAAGGTTAAAATAAATAAAACTACCAAAGAAAGAAGAAAAAAATATATATGGTTTGACACAGAGCAAGAGTGATGCTTCTCATGAAAGGTTCACACATTTTTTTTTTCAAAATTTTCAATTTTTTTTTTTAAATTTTTATGATTTTTTCTAATTTTTTCATTTTTTTTTGTATTATTCAAGTAAATCACTAATGAAGAAAAAGCATGCTAGTAACCATTTAAGCCAAGTAGTATATCTACTTCCCACCCCCCCCCCCCAACTAAAATGTCACATTGTCCTCAATGTGTGAGAACAATGGAAGAGCATACAAGTTCATATAAGAGATAAGGGATAGATAGACCTCATTTTAGCTTTCTTGGCCACCAAGCACAAGTCCTACTCCAAGAGCAACCTAGAAAATGGTAATAGAAAAAAAAATGCAAGAAATAGAGATAAACTAATTTATTTATTTACAACAAGGGAGGTGGAACAAGAAGATGCCATCCCTCCCCCAATCTTGGAAAATTCTTTCCATGCCATGCCCCTACTTCATTCGTAGAAAAGTACTTCTCCTTTAAAAAGTTGGATTCATCAATTAGAATGGATAGGAGAAGTAGGGGCAAGACACAAAAGATGAATAAGAGATGCAAGCAAAATCTAACAATAAAGTTAGAGCAAGTTGTTATATCATGCATCAACTTAAGAAAAGGGTTTGAAATCTTCAAATGAATTGAATCATAGAATGGGTCTTCACAAGTTGCCAAATTTTAACTTGAAATCAAAACTTGAGAGATGGTGGCAACTTGTGAATCCTCAATCTCATCACTTTTAAATAAGTCATGTTGATTTGGGGATGAGACTTCACAAGTGGGAGTTAAAATAATTTGAGAAATTGAAGCCTCATCCAAACCCTTAGGCACATCTTCCCTAATGATTGAATCCAAGGGAGCATTCAAGTAAAATTCAATTTTGTCACAAATACGAGCGTAGCTCCCCGGATCTTCATTAGACATTTCACTACTAACCGGAGTACCTCCCAATAAAACTTCAATTTCGTCACAATCAAGATCATAGGAACTCCGGTAAGTACTAGGCTCTTCTAGAGCACAAGACAAGTCTACATTCCCTTCACTAGTGGTAGCATCAAATTTGACCTCTAACTCATCACATGAGTGATTTTCATTTTGCGACTCGTCCTCACAAGTTTCACTATGTGAGTCATCCAAAATGGCTTCACTCATGTCATGGGTTGAAGAGTCATCATCAAAAATATAATCGCACTACCAATATCACTATCACATGCTTCTTTAGAATGTGCAAATGAGAAATGAATACAATCACCTATCCTAGTTGCAACAACTCCATCATCAAACACATCATCCAAAATTTGGTCTTGAATAGGCTTGTGATGTGTGTGAATAGGATGTTGAGACTCTTGTGTAGATGAGTCTTGTGAAAAGTGAGAACCATAAGCAAGAGACCCATTATCATGCGATTGTGAATTTGAGGAAACGACTCTATCCTCCAAGTGAGGGAATGATTCTTCAAATTTTCTTTGTGATTCTCTTGATTCTATTAGTGATACCAAAATTTCTTTATTATTTTGAATATGCTTTTGATTTTTCTCATATAAAGTATCACTTATAGGCGTATTTAGCTCATCATTCACAAGTGATTCCCTCTCAAAATGATTAACTCCTCTTGATACACACATCATATCATTATATTGATAAGTGCAAGAATCATGAGAGTTCAAAAACATGTAAGTGTTTGAGGGAGGTGATTGTGCACAAGAAGCATGAGATGTGTAATCTAGTGTCCTACTACCATGCCAAGAATAATCATTCTTAGGAAAATATATCACCATTTTTAATCGCACGTTCACGTATGGAACGCATTGATTCCTTAGAATTACTTCCATGACTAGTAAATGCATAGTTGTAAGGAACGTTAGGCCTCTCACCAAGTCCAAAATGTTCATGAGATATTTTTTTTCAAGCAAGTAGATGAGAGGTACTTGATGAATTTCACAAGCTCTCTTGAATCTCACAAGCTTTATGTAACCAAAAGCAACTAGAGAAAATGTCAAGAAGAATACTAAGAAAGTAAAGCAAATTAAATCTAAAGCCTAGCCTGTCCCCGAAAACGGCGCCAAAAACTTGTTCAACAAAAATCCCAAGTATAGGATATCGTCGCAAGTAATAAAATTTGGTAAGTCCGAAGTCGAATCCACGAGGAGAGGAGGTCTAGACAATGACTTACTATCACTAGAAATCGACAAACTAAAGCAAGAAACACAAACTCTCAATGGCTTTAAAGCTCGCCAAGCTATCAAATCCACCAAAATCAATTGATGGAGCAAGTTTGATGTTTGAGTTTAAGAACAAAGTAAACGACTACTAGAGCTACGATTCAAGAAACTAAGTGAAATGACAAGTAGAGAGGGGCTAGGGATCATCCGTTACTCTAGTGACCAATCCTCCTATTAGATTGAAGCCCGGTTCTCAAATTGCATGCGTCAATCCACAAGACAAGTATCTCAAGAAGTGATTGCTCGTTGCAATCCAACTCGCGACAAGAGAAGTGTGTAAATCCAACACGCTAACCAAGCACTAAAGAGGCTATTCAAATGAGATACCCCAAATTTCAAGTGTTTCAAGCATCAACCATATGTGAACACACATGGGTGTTTCCACATGAAAGATCAAGAAACAAATGAGATTTGTAACTTCTCACTCAAATCACCTAACTAGAACTGGATTTCTCAAAGTTAGGATTGATGAGTTCCTCTCACTCAAATGCAACTTGAAATCAAACATGTCAAAAGTATTCTCACATCTACCTATTCAATGCATCAAATACTTCAACAAGATAAATCCAAACATTGCACTAAGCATTCAAGTGAACCCAATTCAACCCATTCATCCTTGAAGTTGAACTTGAATCAACAGAGAGATTTAGACACTAGATAGTCCCAAATCACCCAAGCAATTTAATTAGCTAGACATAATAGAAAATTCAAGAGAGATTGAGAGAAATTTAACTTTTAATAATCAAAACTTGAATTCATACTTGATAGCACCAGTACACTTTTCACTAATTCAATCCCAAACACTTGTTTCAAACTACAAATATGAAGCACTAAATCAACTACTAGAATCAAAGCTACACAAAACTAACTTAGAGTAGCTATCTGGACCCTCTACTGCTGCAAATTGGATTAGCTACTGCTGCTGGTACAGTAATCCAAGAAGAACACAGCAGAACAGTAATGTAGCAGCAAAACAGAGCACAAATCATCACCAAGAACAACCAAATTTTCGACCTCCTCTCTCCCTCTCTTCCTCTTTCTCTTGTTCTTGGACCTGAAGAGTGAGCTCAGAATTGCAAGAACAAGCCCAGAAAAGGGTGAAATCGGAGAGAGAGAGAGAGGAGCTAAAACAGGGGCGAACAGTCCTGTAGCCGACGGGTCAGAGAGGAGAGGTCCGACATTTCTTCAATCTTCCGTTTATATAGGCTTCCAGACCTGGTTGCGTAGCCCCCAAGAGATCATCCTAGCCATCCAATTCGTATCCACCACCCTCTGTCATTGATTTGAGCTTCTTCCTCAAGAACCCTAGGAATTGGGGTTTTCTTCTCTACTAGATTTTGGGCCGAATTGATGGGTTCAGGAGAGAGCTCTTGGGCTGGGGAGCAATTTGGGGCCGGATTCGTGTGATTTGGTGAAGAGATGAGGGCGGGGTGAAGCTTGGAGGAAGCTTCGTCGTGCTTCAATGGAGCTTCCTGCGTGGGTCTGTGTGAGGAACGACGACAGGGAGAGAGAAAGCGTCCTGACGCGTGAGTGTGTTGCCGAATTTGCAATCGGCTCCCCCTTGTTTGCTGATACCTTTTAACAGACCCCCGTCTCTTACTTAAAACATTCTGAAAATGGCACTCTGACAAACTCATCTTTTTAGTCTTTAAAAACTTTATAAACTTGCATTAAGCTCCCTATTCCGTTAAAATCTCTTCACATGAGCCCTCTAAACATTAGAATACTTGACTATGGCCCTTGACTTCGACTTTTAACTTGCAATTCCTTCAATCTTGACCACTCAAATCTTCAATAATCTTCTAAATAAGCGCTCCAAGTACCTTCTTCTTGTCTCTTAGCCCTCCAAATCTTTTCACTTCATTAGTCAAGCTCCCCCTAACTAGCCTCTAGCGTTCCAAAGCATGTATTTATTTACAAAAACAAGATAAAAGCAACCAAACTACGAAAACAAGCATAAGTCTAGAAAGAGAGATAAAATAGATCATTTACACATATTAGCAAGTTATGAAGAGTTCATTAACATGCTAAAACACGCAATTTTATGTCGTTAACACATCCCCAACTAGCCTTTTGCTCGTCTTCGAGTAAAGAGAGCGATACAAGTAGTAAACTAGTGAAAAACCAATCATGAGAGACACACACTCAACTGGACAAGGCTTCACTCAATTCTAAACTAGACTCAGCTATTTACAAAAATGCACACACACATTATATATCCTAAGTGAGAACACTAAGAAATAAAAATACTAAGATTTACTAGCTAATTTTAATTTTTTTTGGTGGGAGAAAAAGAAGGATGCACAAATGTTTCCTCAAATAAATTCTCAAAGTCCAAAAAGATAGAGAAAGAAGCCTATGGACGTCTAAGCATATACTCATACAAATGTGGGTGGTGTTTGGTAGAAGGTGACTCATGCGATCCACAAAACTTGTTAATTAAGTCCAATTCGCAAGAAAGTATGCCTTAAAAAATAAGGATCACATGAAACTAGACATTCTCATACTTATTCAAAAGCACCCATGTAGGATGGACTTCCAAAGCTTCGAACACAAATTTTTAAGAAGGGGAGATGTGGTTGTGGGCTTGTATGATCCTTTTGTGGACTTTTGGTAGATGGTGCGCTTTATCATGATTTTTTTTTTTGAGATTTATAGCATTAACATTTTTTTTACCTCCAATCCAAGGCTCTCCAAGACCCACAACAAAACAGAGGAATATACAAGCGAGTGGGATTTTTAAGCTAAAAGAAGGGAGCTATCTAGGTGGTGACGTAACATTTATCCCCGGACACCCCTCTATTTCTTAGACATCGCATGGGGTGTCATTGGTAACCACCACTCCAATAGGCTACAAGTTTCCACCGCAAAAACGATTAGAATTAAATCATTTTTGTAGAGTTCAAATATCTTAATTTAGAAATGCACCCTTTATCAAAAGTAGTTAGACGTCAAAGTTTATGTGATCAACTTAACTGGAAGGACTTAAACATGAAATGTAAATTTAGTGTGTCGTTTTGTGAGAACGCATGATGTCGCGGACTGTGGAATATTGGTTTAGAAGTATTGAGTATAAGCAAAGAATACCTTTCTAAAATAAAAATAAAAAGAACACGGACTAAGAAATTTCATTATTTGAAAACATCTAGCTTTCCAAAATTCCCCCTTTATACTTTTTCTCATTTTTTTTTTAATTTTTCAATTTTTTTTGAAATAAGTGACTCAACTATAACTTCCTCAGACTCAATAAATCTATCAAATAAGTAAATAAAATATAGACTCAAGATGAAAGGTTAAAATAAATAAAACTACCAAAGAAAGAAGAAAAAAATATATATGGTTTGACACAGAGAAACAGTGATGCTTCTCATGAAAGGTTCACACATTTTTTTTTTCAAAATTTTCAATTTTTTTTTTTTAATTTTTATAATTTTTTCTAATTTTTTCATTTTTTTTTGTATTTTTCAAGTAAATCACTAATGAGGAAAAAGCATGCTAGTAACCATTTAAGCCAAGTAGTATATCTACTTCCCACCCACCCCCCAACTAAAATGTCACATTGTCCTCAATGTGTGAGAACAATGGAAGAGCATACAAGTTCATATAAGAGATAAGGGATAGATAGACCTCATTTTAGCTTTCTTGGCCACCAAGTACAAGTTCTCCTCCAAGAGAAACCTAGAAAATGGTAATAGAAAAAAAATTCAAGAAATAGAGATAAACTAATTTATTTATTTACAACTAGGGAGGTGGAACAAGAAGATGCCATCCCACCCCCAATCTTGGAAAATTCTTTCCATGCCATGCCCCTACTTCATTCGTAGAAAAGTACTTCTCCTTTAAAAAGTTGGATTCATCAATTAGAATGGATAGGAGAAATAGGGGCAAGACACAAAAGATGAATAAGAGATGCAAGCAAAATCTAACAATAAAGTTAGAGCAAGTTGTTATATCATGCATCAACTTAAGAAAAGGGTTTGAAATCTTCAAATGAATTGAATCATAGAATGGGTCTTCACAAGTTGCCAAATTTTAACTTGAAATCAAAACTTGAGAGATGGTGGCAACTTGTGAATCATCAATCTCATCACTTTTAAATAAGTCATATTGATTTGGGGATGAGACTTCAAAAGTGGGAGTTAAAATAATTTGAGAAATTGAAGCCTCATCCAAACCCTTAGGCACATCTTCCCTAATGATTGAATCCAAGGGAGCATTCAAGTAAAATTCAATTTTGTCACAAATACGAGCGTAGCTCCCCGGATCTTCATTAGACATTTCACTACTAACCGGAGTACCTCCCAATAAAACTTCAATTTCGTCACAATCAAGATCATAGGAACTTCGGTAAGTACTAGGCTCTTCTAGAGCACAAGACAAGTCTACATTCCCTTCACTAGTGGTATCATCAAATTTGACCTCTAACTCTACACATGAGTGATTTTCATTTTGCGACTCGTCCTCACAAGTGTCACTATGTGAGTCATCCAAAATGGCTTCACTCATGTCATGGGTTGAAGAGTCATCATCAAAAATATAATCTCACTACCAATATCACTATCACATGCTTCTTTAGAATGTTCAAATGAGAAATGAATACAATCACCTATCCTAGTTGCAACAACTCCATCATCAAACACATCATCCAAAATTTGGTCTTGAATAGGCTTGTGATGTGTGTGAATAGGATGTTGAGACTCTTGTGATGACGAGTCTTGTGAAAAGTGAGAACCATAAGCAAGAGACCCATTATCATGCGATTGTGAATTTGAGGAAACGACTCTATCCTCCAAGTGAGGGAATGATTCTTCAAATTTTCTTTGTGATTCTCCTGATTCAAATAGTGATTCCAAGATTTCTTTATTATTTTGAATATGCTTTTGATTTTTCTCATATAAAGTATCACTTATAGGAGTATTTAGCTCATCATTCACAAGTGATTCCCTCTCAAAATGATTAACTCCTCTTGATACACACATCATGTCATTATATTGATAAGTGCAAGAATCATGAGAGTTCAAAAACATGTAAGTGTTTAAGGGAGGTGATTGTGCACAAGAAGCATGAGATCTGTAATCTAGTGTCCTACTACCATGCCAAGAATAATCATTCTTAGGAAAATATATCACCATTTTTAATCGCACGTTCACGTATGGAACGCATTGATTCCTTAGAATTATTTCCATGACTAGTAAATGCATAGTTGTAAGGAACGTTAGGCCTCTCACCAAGTCCAAAATGTTCATGAGATATTTTTTTTTTCAAGCAAGTAGATGAGAGGTACTTGATGAATTTCACAAGCTCTCTTGAATCTCACCAGCTTTATGTAACCAAAAGCAACTAGAGAAAATGTCAAGAAGAATACTAAGAAAGTAAAGCAAATTAAATCTAAAGCCTAGCCTGTCCCCGACAACGGCGCCAAAAACTTGTTCAACAAAAATCCCAAGTATAGGATATCGTCTCAAGTAATAAAATTTGGTAAGTCCGGAGTCGAATCCACAAGGAGATGAGGTCTAGACAATGACTTACTATCATTAGAAAACGACAAACTAAAGCAAGAAACACAAACTCTCAATGGCTTTAAAGCTCGTCAAGCTATCAAATCCACCAAAATCAATTGATGGAGCAAGTTTGAGGTTTGAGTTTAAGAACAAAGTAAACGACTACTAGAGCTACGATTCAAGAAACTAAGTGAAATGACAAGTAGAGAGGGGCTATGGGTCATCCGTTACTCTAGTGACCAATCCTCCTATTAGATTGAAGCCCGGTTCTCAATTTTCATGCGTCAATCCACAAGACAAGTATCTCAAGAAGTGATTGCTCGTTGCAATCCAACTCGCGACAAGAGAAGTGTGTAAATCCAACACGCTAACCAAGCACTAAAGAGGCTATTCAAATGAGATACCCCAAATTTCAAGTGTTTCAAGCATCAACCATATGTGAACACACATGGGTGTTTCCACATGAAAGATCAAGAAACAAATGAGATTTGTAAATTCTCACTCAAATCACCTAACTAGAACACGATTTCTCAAAGTTAGGATTGATGAGTTCCTCTCACTCAAATGCAACTTGAAATCAAACATGTCAAAAGTATTCTCACATCTACCTATTCAATGCATCAAATACTTCAACAAGATAAATCCAAACATTGCACTAAGCATTCAAGTGAACCCAATTCAACCCATTCATCCTTGAAGTTGAACTTGAATCAACAGAGAGATTTAGACACTAGATAGTCCCAAATCACCCAAGCAATTTAATTAGCTAGACATAATAGAAAATTCAAGAGAGATTGAGAGAAATTTAACTTTTAATAATCAAAACTTGAATTCATACTTGATAGCACCAGTACACTTTTCACTAATTCAATCCCAAACACTTGTTTCAAACTACAAATATGAAGCACTAAATCAACTACTAGAATCAAAGCTACACAAAACTAACTTAGAGTAGCTATTTGGACCCTCTACTGCTGCAAATTGGATTAGCTACTGCTGCTGGTACAGTAATCCAAGAAGAACACAGCAGAACAGTAATGTAGCAGCAAAACAGAGCACAAATCATCACCAAGAACAACCAAATTTTCGACCTCCTCTCTCCCTCTCTTCGTCTTTATCTTGTTCTTGGACCTTAAGATTGAGCTCAGAATCGCAAGAACAAGCCCAGAAAAAGGGTGAAATCGGAGAGAGAGAGAGAGGAGCTAAAACAGGGGCGAACAGTCCTGTAGCCGACGGGTCAGAGAGGAGAGGTCCGAAATTTCTTCAATCTTCCGTTTATATAGGCTTCCAGACCTGGTTGCGTAGCCCCCAAGAGATCATCCTAGCCATCCAATTCGTATCCACCACCCTCTGTCGTTGATTTGAGCTTCTTCCTCAAGAACCCTAGGAATTGGTGTTTTCTTCTCTACTAGATTTTGGGCCGAATTGATGGGTTCAGGAGAGAGCTCTTGGGCTGGGGAGCAATTTGGGGCCGGATTTGTGTGATTTGGTGAAGAGATGAGGGCGGGATGAAGCTTGGAGGAAGCTTTGTCGTGCTTCCATGGAGCTTCCTGCGTGGGTCTGTGTGAGGAATGACGACGGGGAGAGAGAAAGCGTCCTGACGCGTGAGTGTGTTGCCGAATTTGCAATCGGCTCCCCCTTGTTTGCTGATACCTTTTAACAGACCCCCGTCTCTTACTTAAAACATTCTGAAAATGGCACTCTGACCCCCACTCCGTTAAAAACTCATCTTTTTAGTCCTTAAAAACTTTATAAACTTGCATTTAGCTCCCCATTTCGTTAAAATCTCTTCACATGAGCCCTCTAAACATTAGAACACTTGACTTTGGCCCTTGACTTTGACTTTTAACTTGCAATTCCTTCAATCTTGACCTCTCAAATCTTCAATAATCTTCTAATGAAGCGCTCCAATTACCTTCTTCTTGTCTCTTAGCCCTCCAAATCTTTTCACTTCATAAATCAAGCTCCCCCTAGATAGCCTCTAGCGTTCCAAAGCATGTATTTGTCTACAAATACAAGATAAAAAGCAACCAAACTACGAAAATAAGCATATGTCTAGAAAGAGAGATAAAATAGATCAATTACACATATTAGCAAGTGATAAGGGTACATTAACATGAAGAACTTGTTCTCAGTGCTTCTTCTTTCTGAGATTATCATTTGTATATCATTTGTACACTTCTTTTCACTTCGTTCTCGTGGATTTTTCTAAGTGAACAATAGAGAAGTCTTAGTTAATCTGTTTGATAGAACAATGTGTGTGTTTTTTAGAAGTCTAGCCAAACAACACACATTTAACATCATGGCTATAATATCGCATTCAGTTAATCTAGATTCTATTGCCGACGCATACAGAATTCTACTCATGCGGTCCTTCTCAATTTGATTGGAATGAAAATAATTCTTTGAAAGAGTGATCCCATGCGACATGGTCAAGAATTCCTTCTTGGAGTCATGCATGTTGAACCGATTCAACACCTTGTCTATATATATACTTTGGCTTAGGCCGATCAGCTTCCTCGATCTATCCCTATAGATCTTGATACCTAGTACATAAGATGCATCACCTAAGTCTTTCATTGAAAAACATTTCCTAGCCAATCTTTCACAGATTTTAACATAGGAATGTCGTTTCCAATGAGTAGTATGTCATCCACATACAAGTCCAAAAACACAACAAAGCTCCCACTAACCTTCTTGTACAAACAAGGCTCAACTTCGTTCATGATGAAGCTAAACTCTTTGACTGCGTCATCAAAACGTCGATTTCAACTCTTAGAAACTTGCTTCAGTCCATAAATGAACCGTTGTAGCTTATAGACTTTATTTGCATCCTATGGATCCTCAAAACCCTCAGTTTGTGTCATGTACACATCCTCGAAAAGGTTTCCATATAGAAACACTGTTTTGACATCGATCTGCCAAATCTCAGAGTCTTAGTAAACTACAATCGCAAGAAAGATTAGAATGGATTTGGTAATTCCGACTGGGGAAAAGGTTTCATCATAGTCAATACCATGAATATGTATGTATCCTTTAGCCACCAGTCGGCCTTTATAGGCATCTATATTTCCATCCATGCCAGTCTTCTTCTTGAAGAGCCACTAGCACCCTATGGGCCTAACCCCACTGGGTGGTTCCACCAAAGTCCATACTTGGTTGGAATACATGGATTCCATTTCCGATCTCATGGCCTCAAGCCACTTCTTTGAGTCTATCCCTTTCATGGCCTCTCCTTAAGTAGTAGCCTCATCATCTATGGGTAATTCGTCACCGGCCTTAGTAACGAGAAGTCCATACCTCTCCGACTCATGACGTACCCTACTAGTCCTACGGATTTGTTGTGTTACTTGAACAGAATCCTCCACAACTGTTTTTGGTTCCAATTTATCCTCTATTGTCATATATGTGCTTTGTGGATCTTGAACTCTCTTTCTAGGAACACCCCGGTTCGAGCAACAAACACTTAGTTCTCAATCGGGTTGTAGAAGTAATATCCTTTAGTTTCCTTAGGATACCCCACAAACTTACACTTATCTGACTTGGGTCCGAGCTTGTCACTCTGTAAACATTTTACATAGACTTTGCAACCCCAAACCTTCATAAAAAACACTCTGGGACGCCTCCAAGTCCAGATCTCATATGGTGTCTTCATGCCGATTTGGAAGGAAAATGGTTAATTGTAAAAGCAGCTGTCATTAGAACATGTCTCCAAAACGATGTCGGAATACCTGTTTGACACATGATATACTGCACCATGTCTAACAAGGTGCGATTCCTCCTCTCGGACACGCCATTCCATTGTGGCGTTCCAGATGGAGTGAGTTGGGTCACAATCCCACACTCTCTCTATGATAGTCGTCAAACTCTTGGCTTAATTATTTTCCTCCACGATCCGATCGTAGAGCCTTGATACTTTTGCCATGTTGCTACTCACTTCAATCTTGAATTCCTTGAACAATTCAAAGGATTCGGATTTGGCCTTCATAAGGTACACAAATCCATATCTACAGAAATCATCAGTAAATGTAATGAACTCGGTATAACCACCTCTGGAAGGCGTGGGAATCGTTCCACATACATCAGTATGTATGAGTGCCAATAACTCACTAGTCATTTCACTTTTCTTATTGAAAGCGGACTTTGTCATTTTCGCATTAAACAAGACTCACATATCTCATATGATTCGTAGTCAAACGAGTTAAGTAATCCATCCTTATGGAGTGTAGTGTTTCCTTTCTCATTTATATGGCCTAAACGACAGTGCCATAGATAAGTAGGATTTAATTCATTAATTTTAATCATCTTAGTATTAATGCTATAGATGTGATTACTTAGATAAAGGATATATAATCCATTAGACAAATGTCCACTACAATAGTGGATACTATCAAAATAAATGGTACAACTATTGTTCTTTATTGAAATAGTAAAACCTTTCTCTTCCAAACAAGAAATAGAAATAATGTTTCTGCTCATAGCAGGAACATAATAGCAATTGTCTTTCTCCATTCCCGACGCGCAAGTTTATCCCCCCCCCCTTTAGTCAATCTTCTACTTCTTTTCAAATCCTGCACATTTCAACAAATGTGAGATCCACATCCAGTATCCAATACCCAAGATGAAGAAATAGAAAGATTGACATCTATGAAAAAAATACATGGTGGTGGTGGAATCACGATTACAAGCCTTTTATCCTCCAGATACTTGGGGAAATTCCTCTTCCAATGTCCAAGCTGACTACAGTAGTGACAATCACCCTTAGTCACGCCTCCATCAGGCTTCAAGGTATTTTCTTTGGATTTTTCAACCTTCTTTCTCTTTCCTTTGGAGGTAGATGCAACTTACTTGCTCTTCCTCTTATTGACCATCATTATTGCCTTGCCTTTTCCTTTATTAATACTCTGTTTAGCGGTCCTCAACATATTGAGCAAGTGTGGCAAAGGCTTGTTGATCTCTTTCATCTTATAGTTCATGATGAACTGGCTATAACTATATGACAATGATTGAATGATGTGATAAGTGGCCAACACTTGGCCGAACGGTAAGCCTAAACTCTCGATATTCTCTATGTATCCGATCATACGGAGTACATGAGGCCCGACTTGGTTCCCCTCCGCGAGACTACACTTGAACAGTGCTTTGGATACTTCGTACCTCTCATGCCGAACATGCTCTTGGAAGAGCTTCCTCAGATGTACGATCATATCGTACGCCTCCATGATTTCATTTTGGTTCTAAAGCTCATAGATCATGGTTCACAACATTAGACATGTCACATCATTATTATGGTCCATAATCTTCTGATGTGCCCTTACGACAGCCTTGGCTGCATCCTCGGCTTTTGGCACTGGAACAGGTGCATCTAAGATGTACAACTTCTTTTCTTGCTTAATGACAATCCTTAAGTTTCTGTACCAGTCCAGAAAGCTGTTCCCTGACAACTTGTCCTTCTCAAGGAAAGAACGCATGGATGGTGTCGATGGTTGATTGTTGTTACCATTGGAATTCTACAAAGTGAGAAATATACAATATTAGTATTTTGAACACTTTAACCATATTCAAGAATTTCTAGATTATCAAATATAGCTCCCACTATCTTTCTCGGATTAATAGCCCTCACTATTAACGCGTAAAATATCATATATTTTCTAGTAGGTCTAAGATCCATATTTCACTTCTTCAAACATGCTTTGGAAAGTTACCCAAAAATTAGTTATTTAGGTAGGAGCTTCTTTCCAATTGCATCCTTATGCAACTCTTGGTGCAACACGGCAAATAACTCCATATTTATCTATCTCATAGATAATCCCAATTGCCATGGCTCTAAGTCATCAATCCAATTGAAACTGCTTAGTTACTCTTAACCTCTTATTTAAACAACCACACATTACTTGCTTGTGTCGCCGCATCACATCATGGTAAATTATAATCGCCTTGCTTTGGCAAGCCCGAAATTAATATTTCATTTTAGGGATTTTAAACATCATTATTTAATTTGTTTGGTTGATCCCATCAACATGATCTACTTATTTGGATTGGACAATCCATAATAAAAGATCATTCTTTTTTATTATAATCTTGTTACGTTTTGTTTGTATCATCCATACACAAAATAAATAAAAATACATAAATCATAAAGATACACAAATAAAAATAACGTGGCATGGATATGACCCCTAAGACTAAGATATTATCAAGTCAATGATAATATCTATGTGACCTAAAGTGACAATCTCATTCCCATGTGCCTCCACCATAATCGCGCGCCCTAGGTGTGTGAGTTGCTTCATCGTCTTTGTTGCTCCTTGGTTCTTTGGTCTTCTTATCCATGCTATTGGCTATTATCTAATTATCTAATTCTAGCTAGCATCTACACAAAATAAATAAATAAAATCTCACATGTTGAGAAGATGATCAGCTCGCATGCCGTAAAATTATTTGTTACAATAATTGATTAGCTCGCAGGCCTTAAACCAAACAACAAAATAAACAACCACAACCTAGGCCATATCCATCCACCATGCAACAAAGCACATAATACAGTTAAAACCAATTTTTAATGTGCTTTTCGAATTTTAGTTGTTTGATTGGGTAACTAGGGTTAAAACGGTCCAAGAGGCCCAACCAACAAGTTTGGCCGAACCCCATGGATCGCCGCAAGCCACCGACCAGTCCCGACCCTAGCCCGCACGGTCCAACCTTGCGCGTAGGCCGGCTGCCCTTGGTGGTCGTGGCCTTGCTTGGCGCGCAAGGAAGAGAAAGGGGCGGCGGCTAGTGTTTTTGCCCTACCTTCCTTCCCCTTCCTTCCTTGTTGTCGAAGTTTGGTTGTTTCAATAATTTGAAAAACCCCTTTTCCCAGTTATGTTCCATGAACCCTAGTTTTCAAATAACCCAATCCATTACATGCTATGTGATTCAAGCTCACTAATTCCTACATCTTAAGTAAAATTAGATCTTGCTTGGTTGAATCATATTCAATTTGCATCTAATATGCTAGCTAATTTCAGTTTTCGCGTAAACTAACATATACGGTGTAAAAAATGAAAACTAGTAACACGTAATATCATGTTATGAGCTATGACATGTGGCTCTGATACTATTGTAGGGTTTTGATGCAGTTTACGCAGCGAACAACAAACATTTAATCCTTCTAAACCCCTCCGAGGATCACAGGTAAGCAATCATAACATGATTAGGGTAGAAATATGTGTACCTTAGTTTGTGTGATCACAACGAATAATTGTGTCTTTGTCTCTACGAGTATCCACACCTTGGATCTTTGACTGGAATCCTTCCAACTGTGTAGTGCTAGCAACGAAAGAAAGGAGGAAATGATCGCTGCGCAAACGAGGAACGAGCCATGCATTTTGTGGCCAACGGCGTGAGGGGGCGGACGGGTAGGGGGTATTGGCCTCCTACTTTGTCTCTCTCCTTGCTTTGTTATGTTTCTCTCAATAATGACTTAGATTAGAAAATAACAAGCTAGAGTTCCTTTATACAGTTAATAACTCCTTATTTACTACATAATTGCCCCAATACTAATCATGTCCTTACATGGATTAGTCCACTTACAAATTAGTCCTACTAAATTTGCTTGTTGTTGCTTTATGATCCTTTTATTAATTAGTCCAACTAAGTAATATCCATATACAGTTTGATCCATATGGTGTGTGAATAGGTTTCTACTTAGAGGGTAGTAATTATTACAAACATAGAGCGGTCTCTACAACACATATGTGGAACCCAACTAATAGAAATAGTCTGTGATCCCGACAAACCTTGTGCCCAATGTTACCGTGTTGTGTCATAGATTTGTCTCCATATCTAGATTGGACACGAGACATATTCGTCACACTCTTATAGCCAATCCATAGTTTCTCGATCCTGGGAATAGACTTATCCATGCAGATGGCATCAATATCTCCATATTGATTCATCTTAGTCTTGGCAGACATTCCATAAGCTCTACCCCTCGAGTGGCCGTGGATATTTACTCCTATAATGTAGGAGGGAAAATTCCTATCTACATCACTTCCATCTCTCAACTTGCTTCCTATCAT
The DNA here is from genome assembly GCA_023055425.1 of Linanthus parryae. Lineage (NCBI taxonomy): Eukaryota > Viridiplantae > Streptophyta > Magnoliopsida > Ericales > Polemoniaceae > Linanthus > Linanthus parryae. Next base: position 78,076,760 of record JALGPY010000007.1, on the reverse strand, counting down.
GCCCGAATGTTATCTTTATAGTTACCCAGTCACGGTGTAACATTTGATAATATCAAAGCATGATATTTCACAACTAGAGTATCTAGTGACTTCAAGTCTAAGGATTACAACACAATTAGCACTACGAGAAGCGCTTGTGATGTTGGCATAATCTAATGTAGCCTTCTAGTGGTGGGTCTATCCAGTATGCCATTACTCCTAATGCTTTCATTGAAAAACACTTTCCTAGCCAATCTTCGACACATTGCAAGGTAGGAATGTCGTTTCCAATGAGTACTATGTCATCCACATACAAGACCAGAAACACAACAGAGCTCCCACTAACCTTTTTGTAAACACAAGGTTCATTTTCGTTCTTGATGAAGCCAAACTCTTTGACTGAGTCATCAAAATGTCGATTCCGACTCCTAGAAGCTTGCTTCAATCCATTAATGGATCACTGCAACTTACAAACTTTATAGCAAAACCCTCTTGGTATTATGTCATGTACACATCCTCAACTCAATCCATCAAAACCCTCTGGTTGTTTCATGTACACATCCTCAAGGAGGATTCCATACAGAAACGCTGTTTTGACATCCATCTGCCAAATCTAAAAATCGTGATACGTTGAAATAGCAAGTAAGATACGAGTGGATTTGGTCATTGCGTCTGTGGAAAAGGTTTCATCATAGTCGATACCATGAATCTTTCTAAAGCCTTTTGCTACCAATCGTCCCTTTTAGGCACTCACATTGCCATCTATGTCGGTCATCTTCTTGAAGACCCATCTGTAACCTATGGGCGCGAACCCTTTTGGGTGGTTGCACCAAAGTCCATAAATTGTTCGTATACATGGACTCCATCTTGAATCTCATGGCCTCAAGCCACTTTTGAGATTCCAGCCCTTTCATGGTCTCTCCATAGGTAGATGGCTCATCATGTATGAGTAGTGCATCTCCAGGCTCTGTCACGAGAAGTTTATACCTCTATGGCTCTAGACTCACCCTACTCGACCTACGAAGTTCTTGTGTTACTTGAACCAGTTCCTCCACAACATTTTGCAGTTCCTGTTCATGTTCCATAGTAGGATTAGTAGTTTGTGGTTCTTGAATTTCTCCCAGTTCTATTGTCCTCCCACTTGCTCCTTGAGATACGAATTCTCTTTCTAGGAACATGCCGGTCTAAGCAACAAACACTCTATTCTCGGTAGGATTGTAGAAATAATACCACTTCGTTTCCTTAGGGTATACCACAAACATACACTTATTATAATTGGGCCCATGTTTTTCTATTCGTAAACGCTTCACATACACATTGCATCCCCAAATCCTCATAAAAGACAACGTGGGACGCCTCCCACTCCACATCTCATATGGACTCTTCATGACTGATTTAGATGGAACACGGTTAAGGGTGAAAGCTGCACATAATAGAGTGTGCCCCCAAAATGATAATGGAAGATTAGTTTGACACATCATAGATCGAACCATGTCCAAGAGAGTTTGATTCCTTCTCTCGGACACGCCATTCATTGTGGAGTTCCGGGTGGAGTGTGTTGGGACGAGATCCCACACTCTCTAAGATAGTCGTCAAACTCTTGGCTTAAGTATTCTCCTCCACGATCCAATCGTAAACCTTAATACTCTTGCCAAGTTGCTTCTCTAATTAATTCTTGAATTCTTTGAACTTTTCAAAGGATTCAGATTTGGCCTTCATAAGATATACAAATCCATATCTTTTAAAATCATCAGTAAATGTAATGAAATAAAGATAATCAACTCTGGCAGGCGTGGCAAATGGCCCACATACATAAGTATGCACGAGAGCCTAGTCCTCTCTCCTTTCTTATTGAAAGGGGACTATGTCAGTTTTCCTACTAAACAAGATTCACATGTCTCATTGATTCAAAATCAAATGAGTCTAGGAATGCATCCTTATGGAATCTAGAAATGCATTTCTCCTTTATATGGCCTAAACGACAATGCCACAAGTAAGTAGCATTTAATTATTAATTTTAATCCTCTTGGTATTATGTTATAGACATGATTACTTAGATCAAGGATATACAATCCATTAGATAATTGCGCACTGCAATAGTGCATACTATCAAAATAAATGGAGCAACACTTTTTTTTATTGAAATAGTAAAATCTTTCTCGTACAAACAGGAAATAGAAATAATGTTTCTACTCATAGCATGCAAAAAATAGGAATTACCTAATTCTCAAACTAATCTTGAAGGCAAAGATTGCTCATACACGCCCACGTACAGTGCAACAACCTTAGCTCCATTCCAAACGCGCAAGTCTATCTCCCCTTTAGCCAATATTCTACTTCTCGTTAGATCATGCACATTTCAAAAAAGTAAGATCCACATCCAATATCCAATACCCAAGATGAAGAGATAGTTGAATTGACATCTATAGAAAAAATACCTGGTGGTGGTGGGATCAGTATTGCAAGCCGTTTATTCTCTAGATACTTTGGGCAGTTCCTCTTCCAGTGTCCAAGATGACTTCAGTAGTGACATTCACCCTTAGTCACGCCCTTGGCAACTCCACCGGCTGGTTTAAGGGCAAATTCCTTGGGTTTAACTGCCATGCCTTTACCTTTGGATTAGGAAGCTAGCTTGTTCTTTCCTTTGTTTACCATCATTATGGGATTGCCCTTTCCCTTGTTGATGCTTTGTTCAGCTCTCCTCAACATGTTGAGTAAATTTGTTAGATGCTTGTTGGTCTCATTCATGTTATAGCTCATGGCGAACTGTCAATAACTATCAGGCGACGATTGCAAGATGAGATCAGTGGCCAAATCTTGATCCACTGGAAACCACAGGCGTGCGAGATTCTCCAAGTACCCGATCATACGCAGTACATAAGGCCCCACTAGTTTTCCCTCTGACAGATGACATTCGAACAATGCCTTGGAAACTTCATACCTCTGATGCCTCGCCTGCTCTTGGAAGAGCTGCTTCAAGTGTATGATCATATCAAACACAATCGTGTTCTCATGTTGCTTCTGAAGCTCAAAGCTCATGGTGCAAAGCATAAGGCATACCACATCATTTGCATCGTCAATGATCTTATGATATGCCTTTAAGGCTCCAGGATTATTATTTTTAGGACCCGCAGGGACTTGCTGCTCTAGCATGTACAGTTTTTTTTCTTGCTTGAGAAAGATTCTCAAGTTTCTGTACCACTCCACAAAGTTTGTTAAAGAAAGCTCTCCCTTCTCAAGGACTTCTTGTAGGGATTGTGATGAATTCGATGAATTGTTTGCCATTGGAATTCTTAAAATGAGAAATATGCATGTTTTAGTATTTTTTGAAAAAATAACTGCGTTTAATAATGGCTAGATTATTAAACATGGCTTCCACTATTTTTCTCATATTAATAACCCTTCATATTAATTAGGAAAATAACATTATATTTTCTAGTGGGCCAATATCCATATTGTAAGTTTAGCATGGTTTCTAAGGCTTGAAATAGAAAGTCTATTTCAAGGCCTTGAAACATCTTTCAATGCATTGAAACTGAAATCACACTTTTAGCATGAACTTAGGGGAGCTTTCTTATTTCAAACAACTCCTATTCTCCTATATTTGATCATACGTTATATGAAGATGAAAGACATATTATTTTAACACTCTAATATGTGACTAATCCATCTGTTTGGCTAAGCTTTTGTAGGGAAATTATGTTTCCTATTTTAGAGGATATATTTGTAGGGTTTTGATCATAGATACGCAGCGGAATAAACAATAATTTCTCTGATCAAGACCCTCCAAGGATCACAGGAAGAGAATTCATAACGATAGTAAATTATTCATAACAAGTACCTTGTGGGTCTCCTGTGATGACTTCAAACAAAAATATTGTTGTTTCTCTACGGTTGATCCACGCCTAGGATTGAGATCTAGATCCTCCAAGTCCTTTGTGCTAGATGGGAATGATGGAGGAGGATGAAGAAATCATGCAACGAGGACCAAAGGGAGGCTCGGCCTGCTTGTTGTGGCCGACAGGTAGAGGGGGCGAACAAGGGGTGTGGTCGGCTCCTTTGTCTTGCTCTCTCTCCTTGCTTATTACTTACTCAAATAATGTTATGAGCATTAATATGTAGGAAGGAAGCTAGGAGCATCCTTTATATAGTCCAGAAACTCCGTGCTACTACATAAAGGCCCTCTCCTAATCCTACACAAGTTTGGATTAGTCCAACTTGCATATCTGTCCTACTAAGTTAGCAAGTTGTTGCGTTTTGATCCTTCTACTTAATTAATCATATTAATTTATTCCTAAGTCTAGTTCAATCCATATGGCGTGTGACCCCATAGTTTCAACTTAGTTGGTAGTAACTATTTACTAATATAGAGCGGTGTCTAGCAACACATCCATACCACCCAACTAATAGAAATAGTTACCCGACAAACCTTGTGCAAGTATTTTCTCATCCCTTTGTCTCTATATCCCGATTGGATACGAGACTTTCAATTCACACTCGTAAATCCAATCCATAGTTCTTCGATTTTGGAATAGCCTCATTCGTGCAAATAGCATCAATATCCTATATTGATTTATTTGAGTCTGGCCAGACATTCTATAAGCATTATCCCTCGAGTGGCCACGGATATTTTATCCTGTTATGTGGGAGGGAAAAATTCTATATACATCACTACGATATCTAAGCTTGCTTCATATTGGTCCGATACGCGCCTTTATGACTACCCTGTCACGGTGTAGCGTTTGACGCTACCAAAACACAATATTCCACAACTGGATGATCCAGTGACTTCAATTCTAAGGATGACATTACCGTTGTCAACGCGAGAAGCACTTGTGCCTTTACATAACCTATATGTAGCCTTTTCGGAGATGGCTCAATCCAGTATGTCGTTATACCTAATACATACCGATGTGTTGGATCGTGATATCTCCATATGAATCCAACCGCATACTAGTCTATAGATGATTGTCCTTTTAATCAGCATAATGGACTAGGGATATTTAAGATAAACAACATAATTTTAAATCTTAAGACTTCATTATATTAAACATCTCTATTAAGTAATACAATGAATATTCTAGCCAATTATTGTTCATACTAAACTAGATTGGCTCTAGGGCATCTATTCCGACAAAATTTCCTAAACTGTATTTTGCAAGAATGGAAACTGCTTGATGATTTGATTAAGTTTTTGACTTTTCTTTATTGAAAGTCTCTCAACATCTTCACAAACAATATCAAGACAGTATCTTTGAAGATAGTGAGCAACTATCCGTTGGGAGAAGCTGTTAAAGAAGACAACAACTGAATGTACAAAATAGGGAAGTTTATTATGAAGAGATCTTGAAGACTTGGAATTCAAATTTCTTCTTAAAATGGTGAAGAGCTGAAGAAATTCAACGGAACAATTAACAGAAACACTTAAACACATTTAGGGATTGACATGCAACAAAGAAGCAGATTCATTCCTCTCAATCCAAGCATTTGAGGAACACTGTATACTCACCGCAGACATAGTTCTAGTGTTCTTCTATTCTCAGCTTTTATTTGTATATCATTCTGATAATACTTCTAGTTCTTATTCTCGTGGATTGTTCAAAGTGAACAATAGAGAATTCATAATTAATCAGTTAGCTAGAGTAGGTAATAGATAGATCAATGAGAACCACAAACGCTAACAGAGTAAGACATATCTTTGTGCTTGAGATCTGGGGCTTAGATTTTGATTAATACGAATTGAGTTGGATATCCTGAAGGGATAAGATTGCTGAGGTAGAGACGTAGGTCCAATTAGACTGAACTCTATATATCTTGTGTCTCTTGATTCTACTTTCGAATTCTACACTTAGCTTATTTGCAGCAAACAAAACAGGTTTTATTTCAAGGGTTTGAAACTTATTTAAAGTCCTTGAAATAGTCTTATCTTTTCTACAGCAACTGTTTTGATTCTAAGGACTTGAAACTCATTTTAAGCCCTTGAAATACTCTTTACTCATTAAAAATATTTTTGAAACCACTCTTCTTGGAAGTTTAGAAAAATTTGGCATACTCTATTCAACCCACCCCCACCCCCCTTCTAGAATATTGATCTTGTATTACTACCTAAATTACAGTCCCTCAATTGGAATCAGAGCTTGTATCACTGCATAGATTTAACCATCTTGGGATTATGAGTACTGTAAATGATGGTGGTTTCTCTCAGGGGAAGAGCTGCTAACAGACCTCCTCTCTTCTTTGGTGATAATTTTGTTCTATGGAACGCCTTGATGAAAATGTCCATCATTGATCAAGATATAGAGCTTTGGACTATCATAAAGAATGGTCCACATACTTTCTACACTGAAAATGATGGGATTAGAACTCCCAAAACTGAAGATTCACTTTCTGCTTCTGAGCTAGAACAAGTTTCGAAGAACTATAGAGCTATGAATCTCTTATATTGTGCTTTGAGTGCAGATGAATTTAACAGGATTTCACGTTGCAAAACTTCCAGGAGATGGGATAAGCTTGTGGTGACTTTTGAAGGAACTAGCCTAGTCAAGAAAACCAAGATCATAATTTTTCTCAAGCTATATGAGCTGTTCAAGATGAATGGAGATGAATCAATCAGAGACATGTTCAAAAGATTTGTCAACAATCTTAATTCACTTGGAAAACCCATTTCCAATGAACAAAAGGTTAGAAATATTCTGAGAAGTCTTCCAAAAGAAAAATGGGAACCAAAGACTACTGCTATTGAAGAAGCTCAAGATCTATCACACTTCATCTTGATGATCTGCAAGGAAAACTCCTTAGACATGAAATATCCATGAATGAAGCTGATGGAAAGTTACCAGAAGGTGTCAAGAATTTAGCTCTCAACGAAAAGGGGAATGAGCCATCTCAAAGCCTTGAAATTAAAGAAGATGATTATGAAAATCCTTTTACTTTGATTTCCAAAGCCTTGACCAAAATTATCAAAACGAAGAACTTTGGAAACAAGGACATCAGCAGAGCAAACTAAAAGCCTCAAGTAGGAAAGACTACAAAGGTAAATACTTAAAGTAATGAATTGCTTTGAATGTGGTGATGCAAGGAAATTGATCAGAGACTGTCCACACAAGAAAAGCAAAAAAAATCAGAAGAAAGACCATGACAGAAGAAAGAAAGCTATGATAGCCTCTTGGAGTGATTCCGAAGCCTCAAGTGACTCTGAATATGAAGAAGAACATGCCAACCTATGCTTTATGTCCAAGCATGATGAATGTTCTGAAAATAACATTGAGGTCATCGTAAACTACTTAGTTTCAAAACCAATAGAAGCCTTCTCTGATTATCTTAGAACAATGCTTTTAAATAAAGAGGACTATCTGAAAGAGATCAGAGTTTTGAAATAAAAACTTCATGAGCAGGAAAAAGAAAACTTGCATCTTGTTTGTCTGAATATGAACCTTGAAAATTCTCAAAAGAAATCTGACAGTGATTTCAAGGCCTCGAAAACCAATTTCAAAGCCTTGAAAACAAAAGTCAAAAAAGAAGTCACTGAGAACTCTCTTTTGAGTGACAGTATGTTAATCTAAGACATCAAGTTGATGAATTGGATAAACAAAAGAATATTTTAAATGAGAAACTTCAAGAATCTGAATCAGTCATAACAAAACTTGCTAGCTGAGAACACAACTTTAATCTGATCCTTGGAGGTAGCTTAAAGTCTGTTCACAAAAATGGTATTGGATAGAATCCAAATTTCCCCAAAAAGAACAAAACCAAATTTGTGAAGGATGGTAGCAGAACATCACCTAAGTGCCATTACTGTAATATAATTGGTCATATTAAGGTGACTTTCCCTTTCAAAAGAAGAGACCCGAACATAATGAGGAATACTTTTCCAGTTCAACTCAAAGGACAAGTTAGACAGATTTTGGTTCCTAAAGGGGTTAGAACACCTAACATGGGTGACCCTGAGTATGAATCTAAATTACACACTTGGTCTAACAGTTGGGTAAGGCAGTTGATCATACCTGTATTGAAGAAGACTCCTTATGAGCTGTTCATAGGAAGGAAGCCAAATATTTTTTAATTCAAGCCTTTTGGTTGTACCTGTTATGTTCATAATAATGGTAAGGACAATCTTGGTAAGTTTGATGCAAGAAGTGAAGAAGGTATTTTTCTTGGTTATTCACAGATAAGCAAAGACTATTGAGTTTATAATAAGAGTACCATACTTGTTGAAGAAAGTATTCAAAGCTATGATGGTTCTTTGAATGATGGTTTTGAAGATCTTAATATGAATAAACATGATTCAGACAATGGATATGATTCTTCAAAAGATTCCAAGGAAAACTTACAGGAAAACAGAAGGCATTTTCAAGGCATTGAAAATGAGGTTCAAAGCCTTGATACAAACCCTCCAGAAAAGACAGCTGATCAAGCTACTACTTCAATTTCTCAAAGACTTGAAAACAGATTGGAGAGCCTGAACCTTGGACACCGAGGAGGAGATTTAAATATCTCTCATCTCATCCTTCTGATAAAATTATTTCTGATCCAACCACTGGTACACAAACAAGATCACAGTTAAAGAATCTTTGTGCTTTTAATTCTCTTGGAGAACCTAAAACTGTGAAGGAAGCATTACAGACTGGATCACAGCTATGCAAAGTGAACTCAATGAGTTTGAAAGGAACAAGTTTTGAAATCTAGCTCCTCCACCAAGAAATCAATCTCTTATTCGCACCAGATGGGTATTCAGGAACAAGTTAGATGAGAATGTGAAGGTAATCAGGAAAAAAGCTAGATTGGTAGCTCAAGGCTACAATCAAGAAGAATGTATTGACTATGAGGAGAATTTTGCTCATGTTGCCAGGTTAGAAGCAATCAGAATTCTACTTGCATTTGCATCTCACAAGAACATGAAACTCTTTCAAATGGATTTGAAGTGTGAATTCTTAAGTTGATATCTGCAAGAGGAAGTTTATGTTGCTCAACTTCCTGGTTTTGAAAATGACAAGTTTCCAGACCATGTTCATAAACTTGAGAAGGCTCTTTACGGTTTGAAACAAACTCCAAGGGCTTGGTATGAAAGATTTTTAAAGTTTTTACTTGAAAATGATTTCAAAAGAGGATTAGTAGTCAAAACCTTTTCATAAAGACTCATGAGAAACATATGCTTGTAGTTCAAATACATGTCGATGATATTCTGTTTGGAGCTACTATGACCTTCTTTTCAAGGAATTCTCAAGTTTAATGAGCCGGGAATTTGAAATGATTTTGATGGGAGAGTTAAACTTCTTTCTTGGACTTCAAATACATCAGATGAAGAAGGTCATATTTCTATATCAAAGCAAGTACAAAAGAGACTTGCTGAGAAAATATAATATGTCTCAATCCAAAGAAATCAAGACCCCCATGAGATCTCTTATCATTAGATAAAGATGAATCTTGTAAGAGTGTGAATATGAAAGAGTACAGAGGTATGATTGGATCATTACTATATCTCACAGCTAGCAGATTATATATCATATTCAGTGTTTGTATGTGTGCTAGATTTAAAGCTGACCCTAAAGAATCACACTTGACTTCTTTCAAAAGAATCTTTAGATATCTCAATGGTACCAAAGACTTAGGCCTTCGTATCCTAACAAATCTAATTTGTCTTTGTGTGGCTATTCAAATGCTGAATTTGCAGGATATAAAGTTTATAGAAAGAGTACATAAGGATGTTGTCAATTTCTTGGATCATCATTAAACAGCTGGCATTCAAAGAAGCAAAACTCTGTTGCACTATCAACAGCAGAAGCTGAATATATAGCTGGTGCAGCTTGCTTTTCACAAGTGTTATGGATAGCACAACAAATGAGAGACCTTGGATTTGATTTCAGGAATATACCTATTAAGTGCGACAACACAAGTACAATATCAATCACAAAGAATCTAGTTCAGCATTCAAGAACCAAACATGTTTATGTGAGATATCACTTCATCAAAGATCATTATGATAAAGGCGATATTGCTTTTGAATTTGTCTCTACAAACATGCAATTTGCAGATATCTTCACTAAACCACTGCCAGATTAAAGGTTCTCAGCCATGAGATTAAAATTGGGTATGCTAAATAAATAAGCATTGGTTTAGCGAAAGTATCAGGTAAGCATAAGGTAAGTATTATGTGTTTCAAAGGTTTGAACTGATTTTAAGATCCTTGAAAACCTTTTCAAAGTTTTGATTTTATGTGCTTTTGTAATACAGCTTTTCAAGGCCTTGAAATACATTCCAAAGCCTTCAAACAAGACTGTATGTTGTTTAGTCAATAATATGGATCTTTCAATGTTGGGTGTTATCTTTGTAGATAATTGCTCAATATTTCCCCTTATCTTTCAAAAACCACGTTTCGGTCAAAATATTATTTTATTATTTACTTCTAGCGGCACACACAATTTTGAATCTAATTGATTCAGAAAATATTCAAAAGATTAGAAAAATATTTAGTTTCTTTTTCAAACTGAAACTCTTCAGTATTGATCCACTTATCTCTTTCTCTCCTTCGTACCTCTCCTACCTTTCTCTTCTGTATCCCAAACCTTAATGAGCACTAGACAATCCTATGATCGAATCAAGATGGCTGGTGGTTCAAAGGATGTTACAGAAAAGAAAATAAAGACTACTGAGGAAGAGGTTCAGAACATTAGTGGTGACTCAAGTCCAAGAACTCCAAGTGTATAAGACATTGCCCCTCCTCCTCCCAAGAAGAAGGCAAAGAAAGATCAGACACCCACTTCAAGCAAGAAAAGGAAGATGAAGGAAGTTGAATCTGCTTTAGAGACACAAATTTCTAGTCCTAAGAAGATGAAGAAGACGCCTGCTAAAGCCGACAAGGTAAAAGGAAAAGTAACAGAGGAAAGCCTAAAGAGAACATTGAGAAGGCACTGCAGATCTTTTCAGAAAAGAAGAAATCCACTGGTAAGAAATATGGCATTGATAACAAGTGGTTCTTTACTAATGTTGCTAGAGGTAAATGGTTCGATGGATTTCTTTCGCGATCAGTTGCTTACTACAGTATGGTCAATGTTTCTATGTTGAATAGTATGAATCCAGAGTTCATTAAGATGCTAAATAAAATCTCTCTTGGTTTGTTTTAAACCCTCCAGAGATAGCCTACCCCAGATTCACTAGATTTTTCTACCTAAACATGAGATAACTCAAGAATAGTGTGAACCTTTTGATTCAAACCAAAGTTGTTGTTATTACTATGGAATTAGATCACTCTGAGTTTGACAATGTTGTAGGCTGTCCAAAGAGATTTGACACTATCAATCACCCTCCTAAAATTAAAGCCCTGAAACTGTCAAAAGAAGAGTTCTTTCTACCCAAAACCTCTACTACATCCATGCAGTTAACACACTCTGTGCTAACTGTTGAAGCCAAAGTCTTGTTCACAATCTTGATGAGATGTGTGTTACCAAGGGAGAACTCAAAGGAGTTGATAACTGAAATAATGGTATACTTAATGTATTTGGTTATGCATGGTTATGAGGTTGATCTTCCAAAAATTATGATGGAAAACATGATTTATTTCCAAACCAATCAGAGAAAAAAGCATCCTTTTCCATATGCTAATATGTTCACCTCATTCTTTCAACACCTTGAAATTCCATCTAACAGGGAAGAAACTATTACTACTTGTTTTGGTGTGCTTGATGAGAACGCATTTGAGAAAATTGGTGTAGTTAAAACCAATGCAAAGACTTTGAAGTTGTACTCATAATTGACTGAAGAAGAGCTGAAATCCAAGAAGTTTCTTAAACCCAAGGCCTTGACCCCTACCACAAGCCAAACCTCTCATCCTCATAATCTCTCCTTGGTTCTTCAGAAACTTGATGCACTTGAGAAGGACATGGATGAATTGAAGGAGAATCATCATGAGTTTGGAACTCAGTTTAAACTAATGAAGTACATTGTTGAAAACATCTTCAAGAGCATGAATTTTTTTAATGTGCCCGAAGAAGTTTCTCAAGCTGAAGAAGGAACCAAAAAGGTTGGATCAACCAAAGAACTTATTAGTGACCATACAACTCAGGATGAGACTCCTGAACGATAAGGGTAAGCAAGTGGTTGGATATAGGGTGATGAGGACCAAGAACAAGATGAAGCTGACAGTCCAGATTTAGGAATGCATCTTAAAGATCTCAAGAAGAAGAAAGAAGCCAACCATTCCATAAATAGTGACTAAAACTGATGTGTTTGAGGGAGAAGGTGGAGCTGGTGATAAAGTGGCTCAACAAGAAGATCAGGATGATGAGAATGATGAAGAAGGTAGTGAGGAAGAAGATGCAGAGCATCAAGGAAATTGGAGATCCGACCGCTTAACTCTTGCCTATTCTTTCTATCTTATTCATGGCCTTGAAATCCTTTTCAAAGTCTTGAAAATATTCTATCTTTCAAATAGTTTTCTTTAGTTATTTCCAAAACTTTGATCCAACATGTTTTATGTCTTTTTTGATGAAAGTCAAAAAGGGGGAGATTAAATTTAGGTGTTTTTATGTTCATTTTGCTGGTTTAGAGACATTTTTTTTGGTCAATAGGATCGTCTGAAACCTTGTTGCACTTAGTTGCTTAATAAGTTGGATTATTTGGATACCTTTTAGCTCAGATTATTGTTACCATTATTCTTCTATGTTCTAATGAGTAGTTTTTGCAGAAACCTAGCTCTTATTAGAGAATGGATTTGTCTTTCATAAAGGGGGAGATTGTAAGTTCAACATGGTTTCCAACTTGACACATCATTCAAAGCTTTGAAACTGAAAGCACGGTTTTAGCATGAACTTCGGGGGGAGCTTTCTGATTTCATTCCAACTCCTATTCTCCTATATTTGATTATATGTTATTTGATGATGAAAGAAAAAGTATTTTAACAATCTAATCTGTGACTAATCCATCTGTTTGACTAAGCTTTTGCAGGTAAATTATGTTTCCCATTTTACATATATATTTCATAAACTGTATTTTGGAGGAAGGGAAACTGCTTGATGATTTTATTCTGTGCTTGACTTTTCTTGATTGAAATCCTCCAAACATCTTGAAAAACAAGATCAAGACAGTATCTTTGAAGATATCGAGCAACTATCCATTGGGAGAGCAGTTAAAGAAGTCAACAGTTGAAGCTACAAAATAGGGAAGTTTGTTATGAAGAGATCTTGAAGATCTGCAATTCAAGCTGAACCTTAATAGGGTGAAGAGCAGAAGCAATTAAGCGAGACAATTAACAGAAACACTCAAACACATTCAGTGATTGACAAGCAACAAAGAAGCAGATTCATTCATCACAATCCAAGCATATGAAGAACAATGCATACTCACTGCAGACCTAGTTCTAATGTTCATCAATTCTGAGATTTTACTTGTATATTGTTCTGATAATACTTCTCGTTTTTATTATCGTGGATTTTTCAAAGTGAACAATAGATAATTCTTAGTTAATTAGTAGCTAGAGCATGTACTAGATAGGTTAGTGAGAACCACAAGCTGTAACAGAGTAAGGAATCTCTCTGTTCTTGAGATCTAGGGATTAGCTTGTGATTAATAAGAATTGAGTTGAAAATCCTGTGGGGATAAGATCCCTGAGGTAGAGGCGTAGGTCCAGGTGGAATGAACTCTATATATCTTGTGTCTCTTGATTTTACTTTCTACTTAAATAGTTAGCTTATTTGCTGCAAACAAAAAAGGTTTTGTTTCAAGGGTTCGAAACTCATTTCAAGGCCTTGAAAAAAGTCTTAGATTTTCTACAGTAAGTGTTTTGATTCCAAGGACTTGAAATACTCTTTACTCATTACAAATCTTTTTGAAACCACTCTTCTTGCATGTTTAGAAAATGTTGGCTTACTCTATTTAACCCCCCCCCCCCCCCTCTTCTAGAGTATTGATCTTGTATTACTGCCTTAATTACATTCATTCATATATTTCACTTCTTTTTTGGCATGCTTTGGCAAGTCACCAAAAATTAGTTATTTACGTAGGAACAATTCCAATTGCCTCATATGAAACTGTTGGTTCAATTAGGAAAATAACTAATTATTTATCTATCACATAGATAATCCCAATTGCTTTCCTCTAGGCATTTGATCCTCTTAAATTAGCCTCGTTGCGTCAAACCTCTTACTTCAAGAATCACATACTACTAGCTTGTGTCGTCGCCTCACATAATGATGAATCAAGTCGCCTTGCTTTGGCAAGCCTGAACTTGATAAATCATGATTATGACGAGTATTAAGTAACGAGAAGGAAAAAACGCAGTATTTAAATTTGAGGGATTTTACCACTTAATTCTAAGTATTTTGTTGATCCATATAAACTAATCTACTAATTTGGGTTGGGAAATCACAAAATAAAAGATCCGGGTTGTATTATCTTGTTACCAATTTGCAAGCATCATCCACACACCAACAATAAATAACAATACGATAAATAAACAACCACAAAACAGTAAATAAACGTTGTGTGGATATAGCCTCATAAACTAAGATATTCCCAAGACAATGATAATATCTATAAGCCCTAAAAACATAGCAAGCTCATCCCATCTTCCTCCATCTTTTAGTCCATGCGCCTTAGCTTGTGGAATGTCGCCATCTTGTGATTTTCTTCAATTCTTTACGATTCTTCTCCAAGTCTTGACTATTATCTACTATAACTAATACTCGCTAGCATATATACTAATTAGAGAGACTGCACAAGTTGAGGAGAAACCGGCTCGCAGGCCGTAAAACCTAATTAAAAAATTATTAAGATAAAACCAAACCACAAAAATAAACATTCACAAAATCCACATCTAAGGCCATATCCAATAACCATGCAAAAGCACATAACACAGTTAGTATCCAATTTTAACGCGCTTGGTCAATTTTAGTTGAGTTTCGATGTACTAGGGTCAAGACGGTCCAAGAGGCCCACCAAATCCTTTGGCTGAACCCTCAAAGGACCGCCACAAGGCCTTGGGCCGGTCGGCCATAGCCCAGGCGGCCAAGCTGCGCGTTAGGCCAGCCTAGCCCTTGGCCATGGCTTGCTTTCCGCGCAAGGAAGGGCGGCGGATGGGCTATGGTTTCGGCCCTAGCATGCTTCCTTCATCTTCCTTCCTTGTTTGCTTGTTTCCAAATTGAGAAAACCGCTTTTCCCAATTTGTGCCCAAACCCTAGTTTTCAAGATCCAAAAATTCACATCATATGTGATCCAAATTCACTAATATTAACATCATATGTAAAATTAGATCATTATTTTCTGAATCGAATTCAGTTTTCCTCAATATGCCAATTTATGTTTTAAATCATAATAACGGCGCAAAACTGACAATAAAGTAACACATAAACCACGTTATGCACTACAACCTGTGGCCCTGATACCACATTAGGGTTTTGATACCAATTACGCAACATAATTAACAATAATTGATTCCGTTCAAGACCCTCCAAGGATCACAGGACTAGACATCATAACTATGGTAAAGGAAGTAATTCATGAGTACCTTATTTGATGACTTCGTGAAATAGCGTCCACGTCTCTATGGAAGTCCACTCCTCGAGGGAGGAGGCAGAAGGGGGGTCACGGCCTCCTTGTCTTTATCTTTCCTTCCTTTGTTGTCTCTTTAGTGTGATAAAAGTTATGACACACTTACGAGAAGACAAGCTAGGAGTGCCCTTATATAGTCAATAACTATTTATTAACTGCATATAAGCCCCAATACTAATCATGTCTATACACGGATTAGTCCACCTTGCAAATTAGTCCTACTAAGTTTGCATGTGGTTGCGTATTGATCCTTCTATTTAAATAGTCCAAATAATTAATTCCCATGTCCGGTTTAATCCATAGGGAGTGTGACCCCATCGGTTTCTACTTAGTTTGTACTAACGGTTACTAACACAGAGCGGTGTCTTGCAACACATCAATGCCACCCAACTAATAGAAATAATCAATAACCCGACAAACCTTGTGACCGTTGTTACCGCATTGTACTATCCCTTTGTCTCCATATCCGGATTGGACATGAGACATACAAGTCAAACTCGTATATTCATTCCATAGTTTCTCGATCTTTGGAATAGTCTTATCCATGCAGATAACATCAATATCTATATTGATTTATCTGAGTCTGGACAGACATTCTCTAAGCACTACCCCTCGAGTGGCTGCGGATATTTGCTCCCCTTATGTGGGAGGAAAAAATCCTATCTACATCACTACCATCTCTAAGTTTTCTCCTACCGTGCCCGATAACTACCTTTATAGTTACTCGGTTAAGGGGCAATGTTTGATAATATCAAAGCATGATATTTTACAACCAGAGTATCTAGTGACTTTAAGTCTAAGGACCACAATACCATTGTCACTACCAGAAGTACTTATGATTTTACTTGTATGTAGCCTTCTCGTGGTGGGTCAATCCAGTATGCCATTACCTCTAATACATACCCATGTACTAGACTTTATATCTCCATATCAATCTACCCACATGCTAGTCTATAGTTGATCGTCCTGTAAATCAATATAATCGACAAGGATATTTAAGATAAACAACACATTGTAATCTATGGACCTCATTATATTAAATATCTTCATAAATAATACAATGATTATTCTAGCCAAAATAATGTTCATACGAAAATAAGATTGCATCTAGGGAATCTATTCCGACAGATAAGCCTCTAGGAAAAACGTTGAAAATAGCTCACCTGCGTGCCAGAGCAAGTCTAGCCGGACAAAAACGAACTGCCTCCCAAGCTTCTCTAGGAGAGAAAGACCTCTATTAGTTTATCATTCTTGCGGCTAACCCTTTTCACAGGAATGATAGCTTGCAATTTAACCCGTTTAATTTATATGTTGTGAATCCTTCACACAAGTCGATGCCCAACAGCTTTAGATTCGTGGCTGTCAAGCGATGGCCACAGAAAGAGCCAACTACTATTCCCGGGTTTAGGACACCCCATGAAAGTTCACATCGCGCATGAAATTGTCTTGGATTTTATATAAGCCCTCTTTAATAGTTTTGTCTGAAACTAAATGTAGTTTCTTAATGGATGCGATTGGTTACAAAAATGGAGTTTTTTGGTTTGTGGACATAATAGACTCGGATGGTGTGGGCTCCTAGTTTCTTAAAAACATTCACATCACTACACAATTTTCTTTAAAAATAAAAATTTTGATTTTTGCATTTGAAAATTTGGGCTCTTGGATTTTCGCATGCATCTATGGTGGTCGAAAATTGAAGATCCTCCACCTACATCGCGTTCCTTTGTTGAACATGTGGTTTTTATTGGGATTTCAATCAAATTATTTGTTAAAGGCCGTCTTCTACAACTTCTTCTTCCCATATGCGTCTCGTGCATGCTCACTTGAGAAGAGACAAAGAGAGAAGCGATGGTGGAAGAAGAAGAAATGGAGAAAAAAACTACCTTAATCATATATGAGGTAAATCATTCGGGATATCGACCTTAAATTACAAGGCGCTTGTTGGGAGGCAACCCACCGTATTTATTGCATTAATTTAGGGAGTGCGTTTTTACATACAGTTGCGTTTTATTTATTTTTGGAGAGATTAGAGAGAGAGAGGGGCTAATGGTGTTTTCCAAGCGACATATATTAGCAGGTTATGGTGGAATCTACCCCGGTGTGCCGTGGCACACATGAACTTCACATGGGCTTGCATTGGTGAGTTGCGGATTCTTTAGAAAACATATTTTAGCAGAGGAGGGAAGTGGACGCCGGTGTGAGAGAACACATTGACCGTTGGGAGCACAATGATGCCACTACTGTGCTTGGGGACTGCTTGGTGCATATTTCTTCCACATCCTTGAGGTGGTTGTGAGTATCTTTTAATTTTGCTGATTTTTTTTTCTTTTATTTAATGTATGTCATAGCTCCATCTCACTACTGGCCTACACATTAGATTGTTGCGTTCTCTTGCATGATCTCTAAATTCGTTGAGGACAACGAAGCATTCAGTGTGGGGGTGGTTTATTTGTCTACTAGCTGATATTTGTCTTGCATAGCCAGTTACATGTAGGATGTGTACGATTCTATTGTGAGTCAGTGTTGTGATTGATGTTATGTTTTTACGTATATTATCGTATTGTGTAGAGTAGTTTATATATTGCTTGCTCTCTTAAATAATTGAGTCTACCCACCAAAGAGTTGAGTTGTGTAGTGTCAATTTTTTTTCATGTCATAGCCTTGCATATAGCGTTAGGATGTTATGAAAAATACAAAAGAAAATAAAAAATAGCAAATCCATAAAAATTAGAAAATTTGCAAATTTGAGAAGAGGCAATTGAGGATCTTGAAACTGAAAAGAAGCTTAGTGAATGAATCCTTTTGAGTAGGAATTTTCTTAGTAGGTAAAATTGAATTCTTTAATATTCAGTGTAGAGGTTTCACTAGGGACGTCTCGGGAATTGTCGGAAGCTGTGAAAGAATGACATGTAAAGTATACCAAGGTTTCCTATAGTGTTCTAATTAAATTGAGTTTTACTGTAGCGGAATATTTTGTTTTCAAGTAGAAACTTGTGGTCTTTTGTTGATCTGGGGTGGACCTTTGTGCCGATTTGGTTTCATGTGGTACGGTTGCCTTAGCCTAAGTGAAGTTGAGGGGCGTACATCACCATCCTTTATGGTGGTCACAAGAGTTAACCCCAAAATCCAAAACTCTCTAGCTCATGGTTGAAAAAAAAAACATATGAGATATGTGATTAAAAGAAAATATAAAGAAAGAAAGTGCTCAAGAATAAGGAGAACAACCACAAGCTGAGCTAAAAAGGAAAACCAGAGTCAATCCTAATTTCACGGGAGTTGTGACACCTTTCATCAGGAGAATTTGCATTCAAACGCAATTAAGCCTAAGAAGGTCTGAAAACCTCAGATGATTCGGCGAAGAAAGGATATAATGAGATTTAATCTGAATTAGAGCCAAAGAAGCTTACGATATACTTGTGTCTTGGTTTGAATTGGTGGAGCAAAATGGATACCTTAGTGAGCTTTTGCATATAATCGTTTTCATTTCAAATTCTTGTTACGTGTATGTGAATTTTAAAATGGATTAGTGAAAGATTGATCATTTTCAGTTAATGATAGGTAGATTGCATGTTCTTGCCAAAAAGAGAGAAATTGAATGTTTTGTCTTAAATACTTGTTTTAAGATCGAGTCTAGAAGTGCATTTCATCATATTGCTGCATTAGAGTGTTGTGATTCATGTTAGAGTCGTTTTAGTCTGTTTCGCTATTAGACAGTTAGATACAAAAGATGAGACTTTGCTCGGGACTCGCAAATGGCAAGTGTGGGGGTATTTGATAACTCCTTAATAAGAGTTATCCTACGTCCACTTTCCAATGGTGTTTGTGTGCGTTTCGGTGCAAAGTGATGAATTCCGGGCTCATTTGCAGAGAAAATGCGTTTTCAGATGTTTTTGAGCTTAAACGTACAATCCGGGCGTTTCTTATTTTTTTAGTATGATTTGAGATGATTTATCACATTCTATCTTCGCCGTAATGCCCGAGTTGTGTTTTATCAGGAACATGGCACGCGAGGAGCACTTGGATAGAAGAAACGAGCTTGGGAATCAAAACAAATTCAAGAAGAAGCAAAAGCAAAATTGGAGAAGCAAAAAGTGACTAACCTTCACTATTTCGATAATTTATTTAGTTATACAATTAATCTTGGAGTGAGACTGCTGGAAAATAAAAGTAGACTATAAGAGCTTTCCAATAGGCCACGGACCTAAAACGGAGATCGGACGAGAAAGTTATAGTTCGTCGAAGATGACGAAAACTGCTCTCCAGAAGGTGTTTGAACGAAGACAAATTGTCTTCGAACGAAGACAATACTTACCCACAAAATCATATTTCTTCGTGGAAACAACTGCAACATTGAATATAGAAGGCCTTCGCACGAAGAAAAATTGTCTTCGCACGAAGACACTCTGCAGAGGTGGCAAAAATTAAGGAAACAATGCCTCAAAACTTTCTTAATTGACCTGGGACTCATAGGGGCCGTATTTAAGACATATTAGGTCACATTTTCATGGGACAGACGCATAGCACAAGGTTAGAGACAAGAATTGGAGCTAGAGTTTGTCATGCAAGCGAGGATTCTATCGTTTGATCTCTCTTCTCCATCTTTTTCATTGTTTTTTATCATGATCAACATAAACTTCATCGTGTTGATCATGAATATCAGTAGCTAAGTTAAATATCAGTATATCTCAATGGTAGATAGGGTTTGAAGCCGTTTTGGCAAATTATGAATCTTATTCACGTCTTCCTTAAACTTAATTGATGATGAATGTTTATGCTATCCTTCATTTATGTAATTCATATTATCTTTTATATTGTTTAAATTTGCAATAGGATGATCATAGGTAGAGGATGTTAGAGGAAAAATATTCGCTACCTGGAAACTTGGATCTTGCACTAGTCGTATCTAGAGTTGAGGAATCTTTCTAGTTAACTATAACTAAGAGTAGATCACAAGAAAATAAAGCATGTTTAGACGTACGAAGGCTAGAAGAATCTGTTACATGCTTCTAAGTATTGACTTTGGTTGAGGAATCCTCAAAGTACCCTTTATCGTTTGGAAAATCAAATCATCATTTGTGTTTCACACCATAATTCGGTTGATGCCTAGCAAACCTAGAGAAAATCCTGATAATTGTGTCTCGTAATAATCTCAATTTTAATCAATAGCTTGTTATTTAAATTCTTAGTTTTTTTAAAACAAACTAAAATATTTTCCCACACGAAGTTGATAGTACTAGTTGATTCACGACGAGTCCTCTGGGATTCGACAACCCTTCTTTCAACATTATTAAAGAGCGATAATCGTACACTTGTGGAAATCGTATCATTAGTTTCCAAGTGTCAGATTATAAAATTTCTTCTTAAACAATGGTCCAAGGATGTTTTAGGACCTCTCAGGAAAAGAACTGAAATGGATCCACATAATCTATCCTCGCTTTCTCATAATCGTCCTCACCCCATGAATCCATCTTATTCCACTTGGAAGCTTCGCGATTCTTAGGTATGTTCTTATCTAAGTGATCTTTTTCTGCGAGAAGAAACGTTATGGGCTCAATGAGAAAAATACGATGGCTCATTGAAGGAGATCGTAACTCGCGATTCTCCATCTGCCTTATCGGAAAAGAATTTCTAGAAGTTGAATAAATTTTCTTATTTAACCTAATGACACGGGCCTTGACACGGAGCATGATATTCATGACCTAATCAAATAACACTTTCAGTATATTAATTATCTTGCACAAGCTGACATTAAGGCCTTTGCCGCCTAGTCTGGATTGAGCAGGTTTTGACCGCGTATGTCAAACCAGCACAAGGTTTTCCGATTGCAACCTTTCACTCACAGAGAGGTACGATATGCTATCTTCTAAATGCACCCACATAAATCCCTTACCTCGAGCGATCTTTTACTAGTTTTCATCCCATAAAATTGGGATTTCATTGGTTCATCTACTACTTCTGATGTTCTCTCTTTCCTCAACTCAAGACGCATGCTTGAGGAATTAAATCATACATTGGTCACTTTAATCCCAAGGTGGAACACCCAACAGCCCTAGCTGGCTTCAGACCTATTGGCCTTTGCTCGACTGTTTGCAAGATTATCTCCAAGGTGTTGGAAAATCGTGTGAAGCCTATATTGTCATATCACATCTCCCATAATCAATCAACTTTCGTCTGTGGTCCTACCAATAACACTATTGTTGCGAATCAACTATTCCACAAGATAAAAATCAGCGTTCAAGTAGTCATTTGGCTTGATATAACTTGAGATGATTAATGCTGTTTCTCAAGTCAAATGGGCTTTCCTCAAACATGTACTTTCCGTTCTGGGTTTTCCCTCAAAATTAATGTGGCTTCTCTCGCAATGTATTTGGACCATCCCTTATTCCATCATGGTGAATGGCGAGCCTTCAGACATCTTCACGCCTACACCAGGGTTGAGGCAGGGAGATGCCTTGTCACCTTATCCCTTCATAATCTACTTTGAAGCTCTCTCATCGCAGTTACAGAACCACCTTGATTTAGGCTTGATCCCAAGCATTCAAGTCGTTAGAGCCATGGAGCCAATCTCTCATCTTTTTTTTTTGCAAACGACTACCTACATCTCTTTAAGCTAACTCTAGGCTCCTGCAACAAGTTAGCCTGCCTATTAGACAAATCTGCTTCTTATGAAAAAAAGTTATCATCTAAAAATCCTACATAAAATTATATCCAAAATATTCTCTTGGATCTAGGGAGCATTTGTAGACACGCAAAATTTGTGGCCAATCAAGTAGTTTGACATGTCTGTTAAGGCACAAATGAATTGTGGGAACAAATAGCAATCACCCTTCATTGATGTCCTTAAGCTATGATTAATTGTGGAATAAATTGTACGTATGGTTAAATTTATTTACAAGAAAGGACTGCTTATGACTATGCCACGTCACTATATGACATGGCTACATGTCCTCAAGATAGTGCAACTTGTCTAAGTGTTGCTGTTATCAAGACTAGCAGGTTCGACCAATCAAATTGCACCACTTGACAAATTAATGCAGATAATAAATAAATAATAAATATTATTTATCTTCAACATTGCCCAATAAGTCAGCCAATTGCCAATATAAATGGGTCATCCCTAGTCATGTAACACAGAACTACATCTTGCAGGATGAGAGCTCTAAAGATCAACATGCTAAAGCTCTGAAGAGTTCATCCATACATAAGATCATCAATGATCTTCGAGACCTTTGAAGATCCTGCATAGGTTCTTCTCGACCATCGTAGATCTTCATCAACGATCTTTGAGACATTAATTGATCCTTCTTGTGTTCCTCAAGACCTTTAAAGATCTCCGTGCGTGTTCTTCAAGCCCCTCGAATATGTCCAACTAATTCAGGACGAGACTAAGCTTCTATGGCTCTCGTTCAAATTTATTAAGTTCTCCAACACCTTCAACGTGGTCTTCATCAAAATTGAATACGCCTACCCGTTTGACCCGAGATTAAGCTGCGAATCCCTTATTCGACATTCAAGGAGAAGAATCATGGAAAATTAGTTTCTTTTCAGAAAATTACATAGAAGAGATTGTCGTCGCACTACATTTATTACATCAATGAAATATCTAGTACGTCGAATTCCACTCTTTTGTTTCCACTAGCATAAATTTGTGTAAAGCATCTTTCTCAATTTCATTGGTAAATTACAATGCCAAAAGTATTGACTATACCTCGGTCCCCCACTTGGAGAATCCAAAAGAAGGTCCATGCGTGCAAAGATCTCATTGAAAATTTCTCCTCCAAGATGGGGCTTTGGCAAGGTAGGCTTCTGAACCTCACAGGAAAACTGGGTTTTATCAAAAGCAGTCCTCTCTTCGCTACCATTTTATTACAAGCCCTTCCTTTTTTATCAAAAGATAGAATTTGTATTTATAGATGAGCCGAACCGAAAAATTCTCTCCTTTCTTCTACCTGTTTTCTAAATTTTGAATGATCAATATACAACATGTTACTCTCATTCTTAAAATGTCCAAACTAGACTATAAGCAATTCTGTTAGCATTTCTCATAATCCAGCTTACCCTCCAATTTCCATCTGGTAAGAGTTGCTTTAGGTCTTATGTAGCATTTAAACCTCCAACTTCTCTGTCTTCTTGTTCCAGCAATTGGCTAACACTTGAGAGTCCACTTCATAGAGAATTGGTGAGAGTCTTCTATCTTGCAACTTCATAGTTGCTAACCTAAGAGCTAGACATTCTGCAATGGAAGCGCTATTGCAGACTTCCAAACCCCAGCCCCAATCAAGAAATTAATAGTTATAGGACTCTTATGTAAATAATTAGAGGACTAGTTGTATAATTTACCAAAAACTTGACGCGAATTCTTTACGCGCTTAAACGCAAGTATACGGTCAAGTAGTAAGTGGAGTATTTTACGACTCCGAGTATCGAACCCAAGGGAATTTACGATTATTAGTTAACTAGAAAGTAATTATGAGATATCTATGTAACCGGTAAGAAGGGTTTGAACTTTATAAAGTTGTCGCCCACAAACAAGCGACTAAATTAAATGACAAGTAACTTAATATTTTTGGAGAATTTTCACTTTAAACGAAGATAAATTGTGATGTAATACGATTAATAAGGAAGAACTAGGCAATTGATGTCCCTAGGGTTTGTTGGATGATTTTCCGGATTTTGGACTTGATGCATGCTTTTGCTTAAATTCTATGAACGTTCTTGTTAGCTTATCTATTCTTGTACTTATTTATTAATGTTCTTGGCTTGATCACCCTTAGAACGTTACTTGTTGATAGAGTTGCACGAAAGTGAATTCTTTGAGACGTGTTAAAGAATATTGTAGGTAATCTTGTAGTTTCTTGAGACCGAGAGGAGATAGAAACTTGATTAATCGTGTAAGGGTAGTTTCAATTGATTTTTGCTAGAACTTAGTGAATTCGGTGCACTGTTTGATTGGCTGTGCTTTGTGGTGATAAAGTTGGAAATTTATCTGGTTTGCAATGGCGGCGTATCACACAGCCGCTACTCATCTTACGACGTCACCGCAAACCCTGCATGGTCGTCGTCAGTCTAGTCGGAAAGGACGCAGTTGCACTCAACTGCACCATCAGCAGCACCAACCATTACCTGCCTATCCTCAAGGCAGGTGGGTGTGGTGTCCCGCCTCTTCATCCCCAACTGCTCAGTCGGGCCCCCATTCCCCGACTCAGGGTTGGAGTACTCCTCGGCCCTGCCTTGCTGGCCTTCTCGACCCACCACCGGCTGCGCGACAGCAGGGCCTCACAGCTGCTTCTGCCTACCCGACTGCTACTGATTTGGGATCTCAGTTCTCTGGCATGACACTCAACGTTCCGGATCAGACTTGGTATCTTGATTCTGGCGCATCTGCTCATCTCACTCCGCAGTCAGGTATACTTTCCTCTATCTCGTCATCTTGTCATTTTCCTAACATACTCGTGGGAAACGGCTCTAGCATTCCTGTGAAAGGATCCGGCAATCACACCCTTACCACCAACTCCCGTTCCCTTCACCTTAGAAATGTCTTACTCACCCCAAACGTCATCAAAAACCTAGTTTCTGTTCGTCAATTCACTACTGACAACAATGTTTCTGTTGAGTTTGACCCTTATGGTTTTTCTGTAAAGGACCTACGATTGGGAGCTCTTTTACAGAGGAGCAACAGTTCGGGTGATCTCTATCCATTCCATTGTGTCCCACCACCGTCTTCTGCTGTCTCTTTTGCTGCTCTTCCTGCTTCCGTTTGGCACAACCGCCTTAGTCATCCCGGGCGTCTAGTTTTAGATTCGCTTCGTAGTAGTCATTTCATTTCTTGTAGTAGGCATAATTCAGAAGCTCTTTGTCATGATTGTCAAATTAGTAAACACGTGCGTTTGCCTTTTTCACCATCTACTTCTTCTACTTCTAGTCCATTTGACATTGTTCACAGTGATCTATGGACATCTTCGGTCTTAAGCAAATCGCACTACAAATACTACCTACTACTATTAGATGACTATACCCATTTTCTCTGGATTTTCCCACTTAAACAGAAAAGCGAAGCGATATCAAAATTTAAACAATTCACTACCTTCGTACAAACTCAATTTGGGCGACCCATCAAAACTTTTCAATGTGACCTTGGTGGAGAATTCGATAATGGCTCTTTTCACTCTCACGCCATTAATCATGGACTTGTCTTCCGGTTTGCGTGTCCTCAGACGTCATCTCAAAATGGCAAAGCTGAACGCATGATTCATCGAATCAATGACATCAGTCGTGCCCTCCTAGCTCAGGCCTCCCTTCCAGCCTCTTTCTGGGTTGAGTCTCTTCTGACTGCTGTCTACCTTCATAACATTCTTCCCACCAAAGTCCTTGGCAACAATATTCCTACTGTTGCCCTCTACCATCGCTCCCCATCATATGAGCATCTCCGCACGTTCGGGTGCTTGTGCTACCCGAACCTCTCTGCCACCTCACCTCACAAGCTTGCACAACGCTCTGTTCGATGTGTCTTTCTGGGGTACCCTCTTAATCATCGTGGGTACAGGTGTCTAGACTTGAGTACTGGTCGGGTTCACACTTCCCGTCATGTCACATTTGATGAGACGGTGTTTCCTTTCTCCACTCCTGGGTCTGTGTCTCCCTCTGTTCACAGGACGTCTGATCCCGATGACAGTCTTCCGTCTCCCCTTTTCACTCATCGTGCTCATAACCCTGTGGCACACACACCCTCACCCACCCCTCCTAGGGCATCCACATCACCACCCGCACCTACTAGGGCACCCACACAGCTTTCCCCGTCCAGGACCCTTGTGGAACCTTTTCCTCAGCACTACGTCCGTCGATCTGTGTCCACTCGCCCTCCTCATGTACCCTCTGTGCCTGTGTTACTTGACCCCCCTGAGTCACCCACACCGAGCACAGTGGCCACTTCTCCTCCCCATCTCTCTCCTCAGATGACTACCAGATCCATGCATGGCATAGTCAAACCAGTCACCCGTCTCACTTTAGCGGCCCAGCCACCAGACCCCATCTCACCCCTTCCCAAATCCCCCATCCTAGCCTTGTCGGATCCTCACTGGAAAGCGGCCATGGATGATGAGTTTGGAGCTATGGTTACGAACCACACTTGGGATCTGGTTCCTCGCCCGGCAGGGGCTAATGTTCTGCGATCTATGTGGCTCTTTCGCCACAAGTTTCGCGCTGATGGTAGTCTGCAGCGCTATAAGGCGCGATTGGTAGCTAATGGGAAGTCCCAGATGGTTGGGATTGATTGTGAGGTGACTTTCAGCTCGGTTGTCATACCAACCACCATCCGTACAGTTCTCAGCATTGCATTCACGCGCTCTTGGCCTATCCGTCAGCTGGATGTCAAGAACGCTTCTCTTCATGGTGATCTCTCTGAGACGGTATACATGCATCAGCCCCCTGGCTACCGCGACACCCGCCATCCTGACTTTATTTGCCGGTTACGCAAATCCTTATATGGTCTGAAGCAGTCTCCCCGTGCTTGGTTTCAGCGATTTGCCACCGTCCTCACACAGACTATCGGTTTCTCTGGTTGCTCGTGTGATGAGTCTCTCTTCGTCTACAGTCGTGGCTCGGACATCGTCTACCTCCTGCTATATGTGGATGATATCGTCATCACCGGGTCGTCTCCGGTTGTCTTAGATCAGATTGTCTCCCAGCTCTCTGGAGAGTTTGCTATGACCGACCTGGGCCATCTGCATCATTTTCTGGGCATCGCTGTCACCCGTGATTCGTCTGGCTTGTTCCTGTCTCAGCATCAGTATGCGACCGAGATTCTTCGTCGTGCCTCTATGTCGACCTGTAAGTCTACTGCCACCCTTGTTGAGGTCGGGAGTAAACTCACAGCCACATCTGGCCCACCGGTTGCTGATCCTACCCTAT
Organism: Linanthus parryae; assembly: GCA_023055425.1. Classification (NCBI taxonomy): domain Eukaryota; kingdom Viridiplantae; phylum Streptophyta; class Magnoliopsida; order Ericales; family Polemoniaceae; genus Linanthus; species Linanthus parryae. The sequence goes on along the minus strand of JALGPY010000007.1, from coordinate 78,049,334 downwards.
ACCGCAGCCTTGCTGGGGCCTTGCAGTACCTCACGTTCACTCGACCAGACATCCAGTTTGCTGTTCAGCAGGTCTGTCTCTTCATGCACGATCCCCGTGAGCCGCACTTTCATGCCCTGAAGCGTATCTTGCGCTACATCAGTGGGACACTAGAGTATGGTCTTCGGCTCTCTGCCTCCGCTGCTGATTCCCTCAACGCCTACACTGACGCAGATTGGGCTGGTTGTCCGGACACGCGCCGCTCCACTTCTGGTTACTGTGTCTTCTATGGGGACAATCTTCTGAGTTGGTCGTCCAAGCGTCAGGCCACAGTATCTTGTTCTAGTGCTGAGGCTGAGTATCGCGGTGTTGCTAACGCCGTCTCCGAACTCTGCTGGGTTCGAAATTTGCTTCTTCAACTTCGTGTTGCCCCGCCTCGGGCCACCGTCGTGTATTGCGACAATGTGAGTGCTGTCTATCTCTCTGGTAATCCTGTTCAGCATCAGCGCACTAAGCATGTTGAGATTGATCTCCACTTCGTTCGTGAGAAGGTTCGTTTGGGTCAGCTTCGCGTGTTGCACATTCCAGCAGATTATCAGTACGCCAACATCTTCACCAAGGGTCTTCCTCGGCCCTTGTTCCAGCGCTTCCGTTCCAGTCTCAGTGTTGGCACGCCTACAGTTTCGACTGCGGGGGAGTAATAGTTATAGGACTCTTATGTAAATAATTAGAGGACTAGTTGTATAATTTAGCATTATATTTTACCTATTTAAGGGTGTAAATAATCAATGAAAAGCACGGAAGATTTCTCCCACTTTCAGAAATCTACCTTTAGAATTTCTCAGTAGCCATCCAAGCCAAGCTCTACCTGTTTTCTCACACCACGCAGCATCTGTGTCACATTTCCATGCTCCATTTGGAGTTGGCACCCACTTCAAGTTCTTCTGGGGGTGTATTTTCGGAATTCCACACTTACTCAGGTGGTTGTTTGTAGCTAAACTCTGCCAGTCACCCATAATTCTTTGACACCAAGACACATCTTTTTCTGGGTTTGGTTGCACCTGCATAAAACTTGCTTCATTCCTTGTTTTCCAGGCAATCCACATTGCCATTATAGAATAACTCAACAATTGTTTAGGCCATTCACCTTCTTTCACCTTTTCAACCAACTCATGTAGCCACAAAAATAGAGTTCCAATTTCCTGCAAGCTTTCAAGAGTTAAAATACCCAGACCAAACCAGTAAGGACCAAGCCTTCCTTTCAACTTCCTGCCAAACCCTAAAGTCTTTTAACACTCGGACACTCCTCTTTTGGAAAAATCCGGATAGAGCGAGGCCTCTACATACTATTTTTGTCTCACAGCTTTGGAAAGCTAAAAGCCATGAAGGTCTTGGCCTCCGTAATCCATTCTCGAGTAATCAAGTGTTCTTTATTGACAACTACGTACTAGCGAATTTACCGTAGCAACAATAAATTTGCATCCTATGTTCTTAAGTCCAAATACCCCCAACTATTTTTCCCCAGGATATCTTCAGGATCCTAAAAATGTTTGTAAGCAAGAGGGTTCTTGGTTATGGAAAAGCTTTGAATCAGGTCCTGCTCCATTAGCACGTGGAGTAAATTGGATAATTGGTGATGGTAACTCTGTTAGTGCGGGGAAACATCGGCGGGCACCTTCTCCCCAGATTCCTTTAGCTATTTTTCTCAACTCTGATCGGCTATAACATATCCAGGTTTTAGATTTAATAGCAATTTCTCATGGCCGACAACATTGGAACATGTCTACAGTTATGTAGCTCCTCCCCTCCTAGGTTCCTTACGTATATGCCATTCAATTACCATAAAAAAAAAACTTCAGATAGTTATTAAACCAAATGAAGTTGAAGCCCAAAAAATGTGAAACCCAAAGTTTCAGAAGTGCAGCTCAAACATCTATCAGACCAAATATTGTTTAGGTCCATTAATTTGTAACCCAATCTTGAACAGCTGTGTTGCTGCGTTAGCGTTTGTGACCGTTCATGAACGGTCACCTCTTTACTCTTTTATTTATTAACGTCTCTTGGAGACTCCGTCTATTATGTAATGAATCTAGATTGTTCTTTCTCTTCGTCTTCTTTAATTCATTCTATGCATTTGTTCATTTAGTCTATCAAAACCCAAAATTGTTTTCATGGTATCATAGCCTCCCCTGTTGCCTCTATGCTCTCCAGCGCCTCAATGGCTACTTCTTATTCCAATCCTCTCACTCAGCTTTCCAATATTCATAACATCATGCCTCATAAGCTCGATAAGAACAACTATGTCCTTTGGCGACATCAAATGACCTCTATTCTCAAAACCCAATCGCTTTATGGGTTTCTTGACAGATGTACGCAGCCTCCACCACAGTTTCTCTCCGGTGATGATGGTTCTGTCTCAACGACGGTGAATCCGGCCTATTCCACTTGGCAGTTCAAGATCAAGCAATACAGACTCTCATAAATGCCACCCTCTCTGTCGAGGCGCTTACACTTGTTATTGGGGTTCAACACTCCAGATCTACTTGGGTAACCCTTGAATCTCAATATGCATCTCTTTCTCGGTCCCATATCTTACAACTCAAATATGATTTGAAAACTATCAAAACATGCTCTGACTCTATTGATTTATACATTCAAAAGTTGAAAACCTTGAGAGATAAACTTTCTGCATCCTCGGTTCACACCGGCGATGAGGATATGTTATTATTTGACCTTAATGGTCGTCCCATTGAATACAACTCCTTTCATTCTTCGATTCGTACTCGTTCTTCTCCCCTTACGTTTCAAGATCTTCATGTTTTATTAACAAATGCTTGAGTCAAAAAATCAACACTCTTCAAATCTTGGTTAACAAACTGCTTTTTACACAAATCAATCTTTATTTTCTTCTCGTGGTCGTGGGGGTCAATCTGGTCTCTCTCGTGGCGGTTCTTCTTCTCGTTTTGTTTGGCGCTCTTGGTAGCACAACGCTGGTCATTTTGACCACCACAGGGGTAGATCCAATCCTTGTGGTGGTGGAAAAAATGTTTCTGGTAATCGAAACGGTGGTCGTTTTTCAAACTCTTACCACAACAACAATTCTTCATCTGGGTATGGTAGTGGAACCAAAATGCCTATCTACTGCCAAATATGTGGCAACGACTACTACTCTGCTCTAGATTGTTGGCACCGTATGGAGTTAGCCTATCAAGGGCGTCATCCTTCTGAACAAATTTCAGCCATGGCTGCTACAACGAAGTATCAAACCTCCTGTCCTAATTTCTGGTTCACTGACACTGGAGCTTCTTCTCATATGACTGGTGAATTCAGAAATCTCTCTCTCTCTCAGACCCCTACTCTGGGTCTGATCAGGTCACTATTTGTAACGGCTCTTCTCTTCCCATTCAGGACTATGGTACTTCTCTCTTGCCTACTGCTAATTTTTTGTTCAAGTTATCTGATACTTTACAGGTTCCTGATTTATCTACAAATCTTTTATCTGTACATTAACTATGTGATGATCACAATGCTAGATTTGTTTTTGATTCCCCATCATTCTATATTCAGGACTTGGCTATGGGTAAAATACTTAATCAAGGCTTGAGTAAAAATGCTTATCTGGGTCAAAGAGTCAAGTCCTCACTATGGCATGCTCGTCTGGTACATCCAACAAATTGAATAATGTCTAAGTGCATTACTTGTTCTACTTCAGATTCTGTTTTATGTGCTTCTTGTCTGGCTGGAAAAATGACAAGATTATCTTATATGGATTCCATCACAGTTATTTCTTCTCCTTTACATTGGATACACTCAGAATTTTGGGGTCCTGCACCATTAAAGTCTTGTCGTGTTTATAGATACTTTTTTTCTTTTTATTGATGGATATTCAAAATTTACTTGGTTATTCCCTTTGCATAAAAAATCAGAAGTTGCAATTACTTTCCCGAGATTCAAAGCCTTTGTTGAAATGTTGTTAAAATGGTCCATTTTTGTGTTTAGATCTTATGGTGGTGGTGAATACACGTCATTTGTCTTTCGAACTTATCTTAGTAAAATGGTATTATTCATCAAATATCGTGTCCTCATACTCCACAGTAAAATGAAGTTTCATAATGCAAGAATGGGCATATTATTGAAACTGCAAAAACTCTATTACGTAATGCTTCTTTGCCTTCTTATTTTTGGTACCATGCTGTGAATACTGCAACATATCTTATTAACATCATGCCTAGTATGAATACATAGACTAAATCTCCCTTTCAGTTGTTATTTCATAAGAAACCTTACTATTCTAGACTCAAGATTTTTGGTTGTGCATGTTATCCATGTCTTACTCCCTATGTGCATAACAAATTAGAACATAAAACAAGACAATGTGTCTTCATTACTTATGTAGATGGTTTTAAAGGTTATTTGTGCTTTGATCCAAGCACCAATAAAGTTTTATTAGTAGGGATGTTATTTTTGATGACCACATATAGAGGGCATCTTTGAAAGACCCACATCGACAAGAATGCGACATTAACATAAGTCACAACATCAGCTTTGCCCCCTGATTGCTCTATGTGATTCATAGCCAGGTCTAGTCGATAATATAAAGAACCTAGAACTAAAGGACCAAAAGCTAACTTCTTACCTAGAGAAAGACGAACCGCGAGTGCGAGAACATGGTAGAGAACTCCATCATGAGGATGGCCATCGATTAGATATCTTGACAACCATCCACATACAAATCCACATAAGGAATAATCTGACCCTTTTCCAGGAAGATAAGTAACTGTCTCAGGATTATTTTCTGGCATTTCTTGAGCAGCCTTTGTTTTTGCAAAATCTTGATAAAAATATGTTATCCATGTAGACCACACATTTTTGTCACGTGTTTTCAAACTTATATGTGTTTATGCATGTGTAGTTGAAGTCCATCTTGTGGCTGTTTTCTTTACTTCTGCAATACATTCTTTCATTTTCTCAAAAAACAGCAATTTCTTAAGAAGAGCTCAATGAAGAAAAAGGATCTATGGATCTCATACAGGGGAGTTCAAGTAGTATCTCCACATCCTCGAGCGTAGGTGCAGCCTCAAAAATTGAGAAATGAAATGTATGCGTCTTCTTGGAATATCTTGAGAGGAGATTCATTAGCATATCATTATCGAGTCGGACACTCAAACCCTTAAATGCACGCACACCGTCGTATATTCCCGCCTGACTTAACATCTGTTCATGGTGCTCGAGTGTAACACCCCTCGATTCCCGAGCTTTCCGTTCCGGACCGGAGAGCCCAGGAGTATGCTACTCAAAATGATGCGGTGGAAATCGTGAACAAAACATTCCATAATTATATATTACAAACTGATAAAATTTGTCTTCAACATGATGCTTACTATTACACAGGGTGAAATTTAACTAATAGTTCGATTAATAATAGGGCTACCGACTACTAGATAAGTTTGCGATCCCCTTATGCCAAGCTCTCAACTCCTAGACCTGCGGGGGAAAGAAACAAAGACCGCAGTTGTTTGAAAGTCAGCAAGAAATGCTGAGTGAGATACACCTTAGCATGTAAAAACAGGAAGGTTAAGAAAGGCAATGGGGTTACGTGTTTAAAACATTTTGAGGAGTAACAGCGAACGAGTATAACATCGTGAACTTAAGAACAAGTAACAGTGTCATAAAATAATGTCAATTTCCCGTGTAACATTTTTGTTTACCACGACACGTCATAATTAATAAAATCTTTCATAAATGATATGTCAATTAAACACACGACTTACGTAAGAGTGATCGAATTATCAATTAAGGCACAGTACCCGGGTACACCAGTGACCACAATCATACATTCTAGACCTGAAGTGTTGCAACACCCTCCTAAGAGCGTCAATAAAAGGAGTGGTATCTAGAAGCAGTACTCCAGCCTTAGGCGAAAGGAGTCGGGGTGCACGTAGTGCCATATCTTTAGGGAGCAAAGCCCAGGGAATCATCACCCATATAAAAGTAACCTAACTGGTTCCGGTACTTGCGAATCATTTTACTTACACCGGGGATCGAACCCGATTATCTCTTTAGGGACATGAGCCCAGGGAATCATCTCCCGTTGTTACTGATTTATGATAAAGTACAACATTTTCTCAAGTCCGTATAATATATAGAAGATTTTAAAAACAAGCAAACACATTTATTTAGTAGGGATGAAATGTGACAACTATTTTCAATTAGCCAAGTAATGGACACGAAATAAGCTGGCACGCAAGGCTAAGCATGTAAAACTCACCTGATGTCGACTCAGCAGTTAGTACGTAGGATGGTCGACAAAGCCTCTGTCCACAAATCCGTCGCCTAAAAATTATAATTCCTAATCAATCATAACTTCCACTATCACATATAATCCAAGTAATGCAACAAATGTTATAATTATTGGTTAACTTCTTATTTTAAGTTTTCTAGCCAACCCAAACTCCCAGTTTATTTATTTAGAATAAGTATTCTTTTTATCTAGCATTTAGCAAACCAAGTGGCGAAATTATATTTAGCTAAAGATTTATTAACTAAACTCGTATTTAATTTAAACACGTATTTATGCATAAACCCCCCGAATTGTAGCTTTTGAAATATACTAAATAGTATTATATCACCAAACAATAAAGTTAAGTTTTTGATATATCTAATAGCATTTTTATTCGAAGAGGATGTTAATTCTAGCATTATTCAATATTTAGGAAGTAATTAAAATATCCTTTGTCTCTTCATAGATTTTCTCATCAAGTAATTTTATAGCTATTTAACTGTTGTAAATTTTCAAGTTAAAATAAAAATCATATTTCAACTAATAATTAGAGTATTCATATTTTTATTCAAACCAACTTTATATAAATATATATATATTACTTAATAGCTAGAAACCCCTTTCACAACATAATTATAAATATTTAGATCATAAACTTATAAAAGATTATACTTATATATTGATAACATAGCCCATTTTACACAAATATTCTTTTGCTAAATTATTATAAGATAATATGTATCTATATACGTTTATATATATATATATATATATATATTTATAAACCATATAAGAATGAGAAAATACTATTTTAATTGATTTAATAAATATTAAATTCACCCATAAAAATCAGATTCTGTAAATTCCAACAAGACCCCTCAAGAGTTTCTGAAAATAACATTTTAGTCACCCCTACCAATTTAATTAGTTTCTGAATTGACACCTAGCACCCCTAACAACTTTTAAAAGACAAAATCACATCTTTTTCTTCATCTTTCAATCCCAAACATGGATCTTTCAATACATAGCTACCCATCAAGTTTTGATTGTATAAAACTCTAATTCAAGTCGAAAAAAGAAGGTTGATGTCAAGAATCGTTAAAAACGGTTACTGAATGATAGAGAAATCGCTTGCCGAAGTCGGGTCGGAATACTTGCCGGAAATAATGGCTTTCCGGCGGGTTTGAGCTACTGTGGTCGGCCTATAGGCTTGGTCGAACCTTAGGGAGGTGGACGAGGGTGTCCTAGGGTAGTGGGTCGTGCAAAACAGAGAGGGAGGAGGTGGATGGGTGACACGATTTCTTACGTGTGTACGCAAGTGCACGGTCGAAGTAATAACATGAGAGTATTAAAACTCAGGTTGTCGAACCCACAGGGACAGTCTTGAGATTATTTAGTTAAACAATTAATTTAAAGTCAAGTAACCGGAGGAAAAAGTGTGATTTAAGAGATAGTCACCCTCAAACATGTGACTTAAATTAAATAAACGAAATAAACTAATATTTTTGTAATTTTCTGATTAATATGAATATGGAGAACACTAGATAGTTTTAGGGTCCCTAGGGCATTTAGACAATTCCGGATTACGATTTAAAACACTCTACCTACGTCCAGTTATACCGGGTCACACTCATTACGATCTCTAGTCGATCTCACGCAAATCTACGTTACGGTCTACTTCGGGTCCTGTCGGTCCACCTCTGTCTACCGTAACGTTCTAGTCAGCTAGCCAGGTTCGCTCACCGGGTCCTGTCGGTCCACCGATTATGCTAATCCTAACTAAGTCTAACCGAAACAACCCACACACAGTCATTCAAGTCTCTATCTCCTGTCGGTCTCAAGAAACTACAAGAATGTCAACAAAGTTCTTCACGAATCCGGGTTATGTTCACTGTCGTGCAACAAACCTAGATAACCAGCATGTATTGGGTGATCAAACCAAACAAACTAAGAGTTAAGAACAAGAACTTGTCAAATAACTAAAACAAAACGTAGAATTGAGTTCAAGACATGAATCAAATACAAAAATCCGGAAAATCTAAACAAACCCTAGTTCTCCATAAACTATCTAGCTATGAAAGCTTAGCTAGACATAGTCTTGTTTAGCTCTACAAAGTTCTCCATAAAATTGTTAAAAAGAGAGAAGGGAAAGAGATCAAACGCGAAATCAGAGCTCCGGCGCGAATCCGAGCATGACCCTCGTTGTCCTCCTTGTCTTCGTCTTTTGTCTGCTGCGTCCTTTTTTCTTCCAATTTCTTTCTCTCCCAAGCTTCCGCATATGTTCCGAAGTTCGTTTTCCTCCTCCTCTTGATCCATGAGCCCCGTTTCCTGTCCAACACAACACGAAAACACCCCGTGCGATCAAAAGTGACAAAATAAATGTAAATAATGTGAAAAACGCCCGGATTAACAATTTATCACTCAAAGCTACACTTATCCAACTTCCTGAAGTTCATAGTGTATTTCTAATATATTCAACCCGGAAACTACACAAAACGGTACACAAACGTAGAAGAAATATAACTCTAATATAGAGTTATCAAATCCCCCCACACTACCTTTTTGCGCGTCCCGAGCAAAATCAAAAACATTTCTTACACTATGATTTTCAATCCACCGAATTGCATTTAACTTCACTAGCCATGTGACACAAACAACACACCCACCCATGCAATCTACATGACTATACAATGCAACTCGATTATCAAACAATGCAAAAATTGAAACAACACAAATTTTTTTCTTTTTAGTTAGAGATTGGGCAATCTCAAAAAGTAAACCGGCAAGTCATAAGGCTCTCATATTCCCTCGGAAGTTCTATAACTTTGGTGATCGGTAGAACTTGCGGCCAGTTTCGTTAGAAAGAACGGGCACGAACACAAAAAATGTTGCTTCCGCACACTCATCAAACGTATCCCTAGCACTTACCTTCCGAGCTATTTATCCACGGGTTAAATTGCTGACGATTTAGGACGGTTAGGATAGGATATTTAGAAGCGTAGTCCTAGACGTCATGATCTAACTCACAAAACCCGATTCTCACACTCCCTCACCAAAATCCAAGGAACCACACCGAATCTCACTACTCCGGCCCTCATTCCCTCAATCTTGGTGCAACGCCGTTCTCGCGGCCACAAATGTGAAGAAGTGATCTCGAACAATAGATAATCTCCCCGGTATTCAATTTCAAGCTTGCTCCTTTATTCCCTTTCAATTTCACTTTCTTATATATATTTTTTCTTCTTTTTTTTCATTTCATTTCCACACAATAATAACATTAAGCACATGGAGCCGACAATACGATAGTAATATCCGAGGAAATCAAATGTCAAAATTAGATAACATGGGGGTGGAATGTGTCAAATTAGTGATGTAATAACATAGATGTCGACACCCCCACACTTGATGCAAAGCAAATCACGAACCCAGTAGTCAATGTGTAAATGTGCTTTTCCGACCGATCCTCCTCATCACCTCGATATAGAGAATATAAATAAAGCATAAGCACGACCTCCTATAAGATCAACCAACCCCCACCCCATGACGTGCGGAAGAAATACCACGCACTACGGTACTCCACATGTGATCGTGGTGTAAGGACACGACTCACCGCCACACCGAAGTGTGCTACCGTCTCTAACTCACCCTCACATCCCCTCAAAATACGACATGTAAGAGAATCCACATAAGATGTATCAAATCAGCTCACCCTCATCGAACCTCCCTAACTCAACTCCCTCTATCATGACGCATAGGAAAGGACCATTCTAACAAGTGATGAAAGTCACAATGAAAGGCTTCCTAGGCTAGAGGCTGTGAATAAAAGGGGTAAACGGATCAATAGGGGTAACTAGTGGACCTAGGAGATGGAGACGGGACGTGAGGCCCCCATAAACATCACTCGCACAGCTGTTCCGTTGCCACTACGAGGAGGGTTGACGACTACCTAAGTGACGGTGGTGTAGCGCTAGTAGGATAACTAGTCTGAGAGGTAGCTACTCGCAGTTCTAATGTGCATTAGCCCTATAAGTCTTCCTACTCCAGATTCTCGCGTCTACCTCACCTCAGATTTTCATATTCGTAAGGAATTCTATCATTAAGCCCTCTCCACATTCACTCTCTTCGATTGCCCTTTCTCAAAAATTTAAAATTTATGTTTTTTTTTTTTAATATTTCATATTTTCCTAGACTCTATATGCAATGGCCAACTCGACTAATCACACGATTTGGTAGGGGACTCAATAAAGTAAAAGTGCTAAAAAATATGCATGCTAACAATCCTAACACAATACGACACTATATCAAACACTCTACACTAACCACATGTACTCCACAATACGACACAACTGCACGTAACTGGCGATGCATACCTGACATGGCTAGCAAAATGTACACAAACCCCCCCACACTTAAGCGTTTCGTTGTCCTCAACGATTTTAGAGATATAATAAGAGGACTCATCGCTTAAATGTGTTGGCGGTGGATCTACACTATTATGGCTCAAAACGTAGAAACAAGAGAGAAAGTTAAAGGTACCTGGGGTGCCCGGACCTACATGGGCACCGTTGCCGCGAAACTGCAACAAGAAGGGGTCTTGTGGACCGTTGACAGTTTCCGGAAAAGTCTCACCTCGCGTCCGGATTCCGATGCGCCTACTCAACATTCTCTAACACGCATCAAGAAGGGGAACCCGGAGCGTCTTTTGTACATGTGTCCCTGCACACTGATTGAAAGTATTAAAGCAACTCTCTCTCTCACCCCTCAAAATCAAATATGGAGAACTAAAAGCAAAAACAGAAACAAATTGCATCCTACTCTACATTGGGTTGCCTCCCAAGCAGCGCTTGTAATTTAAGGTCGACGGCCCGACCATGTTACCTCTGCCACCTCACGAGGGTGGTCTGGCACAATGTGCCGCATCCAACTTAGCTTTCATGTGTTGGATTTGAAGCACTGCTTCATGTGCATGCACCGCTGATGGCTTGTTCCTATCCCAATAATCAGGTGGATCCCCTTGCGATAACTCTGGGATTTGGCGCTTCACTTGTACAGCAAATGGAACCCCTGGCTGATACTCCCACGAGTATTGGGGCGTCGGTTTGAAGACCCAAAACGTCTCCATGTCATCATTGACCCTCATAATCAGCTCCCCATTCTCTACATCAATGAGAGTACAACCTGTCGCCAAGAAGGGTCTGCCCAAAATAATAGGCACATCACCTGCTGGCATATCCAATATGACAAAATCGGCAGGAATTATCAGGCTGCCAACCCTCACAAGGACATCCTGTATCATCCCACATGCTCTCTTGGATGATTTGTCTGCAAATTGGAGAGTGATACAAGTTCTTGGAGGCTCCCCCACACTTAGCTTTTTGAATACCGACAATGGCATCAAATTCACGCTCGCTCCCAGATCACAGAGAGCCCTTCCCGTGTAGGCGTCACCCAAGGTAGCTTCAATGACAAAACTACCTGGATCCTTCTTTTTCTTAGGTAGTCCATGCAAAACACATGAACTAACCAGTTCATTTAAGTTCACTCTCTGAAATTCATCCACCGCTTTCTTACCAAGGACTGCATATTTAATAAACCTTGCATATTTTGGCATCTTTTGAAGTGCCTCAATCAACGGAATATTAATGTGAAGTTTTGAAAATACGTTTAGAAAGCGCCTGTATTCCTCAGAATCGTCCTTATTCTTCCTAGTACGTAATGGAAATGGTATTTATGGAGAAGAAGAAGGAGATGGAAGTGGTACCTCAGTAGATTTCTCTTCATCCTGGTGAGTCATGCCCTTTGATTGGGGGATCATGACAGGTGTCTTCTCAGAATCGAAGACTCCATGTTCCTTTGCTTTAGATGCTGTAGCTCTGGCATGACTCGGATATGGTGGATCCTCAAGTGCAATACCACTTCGAGTTGTGATAGCTTGAGCTTGCTCCTCAGAAGTATGAACAATGTTGCTTGGTGCTCTTTGTTCGATTTTCTCTTTCAGATCTTTTATTTCTGCTTGAGCCACCTGAAGTGCAATTGCCAAAGAGCTAACATGTGTGGACATGTCCGTCATGTGCTGAGCCATTACCTCTATTATCCCTGTCATCTCGGACGAATCTGAAGGTGGTACTGGCTGCTGCTGATGCATCTCTGGACTAGCTACTTCATGTACTACCTCCACCGCATTCACCTGAACCATGCCATGTGCCAGTGAGCTATGCTTCATCGGTTCTTGATGTTGGCACTCATAATCCAAGCTCTCCTCTTGCTCAACCACACGTCTCATCAACTCATATGCACCGTCAACATCACATTTGAACAAGAAACTGCCCCCAGCTTCTCTATCAATCTTGTCTTTGTCAAGCATTCCAAGTGCATCATAGAATACCTGTATGATCTACCTTTTCGCAATGCCATGGTTGGGGCATTCTCGTAGCAAGAAGTTGAGACGCTCCCATGCTTTGACCATGGATTCATTTTGCTTTTGCCTGAATGACCAAATCTCGTTCTGCAGCTGAATCATGCGTGAGATGGGAAAGAATTTACTCATGAACTGGGAGGCACAGTCTTTCCATGTCTTGATTGAGTTGGATGGCAATGAATCCAGCCAATCCATAGCAGCTCCCTTGAGGCAATGGGGAAAGAGCATCAGTTTGAGCGCTTCAGATGTGACCCCACTATATCGGATTAGCCCACAATGGCTCTGAAATCTCCCAATGAAATCATGTGGGTCTTCCTCATATGTACCGGCAAATGTGCACTGTTCGTGAGTGAAGTGAATTGTGCTCAGCTTTAGACAAAAGCTTTCTGCCTGAATTGGTGGAACCAAAATTGCTGGCTCCCTTCCTCTAAGATCCGCCTCAAATGCCTGGATTATTCCTTTCCCAGAACGGTTATATGGCATTAAGGTCGGGTGCGGTCTCGATGTTGCCGCCAGTGCTTTCTCTACGGCTGAAGCTACCATAGCTTGCAGCTGCTCCGTTGTGAGGCTAATCAGCCCTTGGCCTTCCGCCATAGCTACCTGAGAAAACAACACTAGCACACCCGTGAGGTAAACAGATAGTAACAAAAAGAAAAATAAAACAAAAACTCTAAACTAATTTCTAACTAACCAATCTACCGCTGTCCCCGGCAACGGCGCCAAAAACTTGACACGATTTCTTACGTGTGTACGCAAGTGCACGGTCGAAGTAATAACATGAGAGTATTAAAACTCAGGTCGTCGAACCCACAGGGACAGTCTTGAGATTATTTAGTTAAACAATTAATTTAAAGTCAAGTAACCGGAGGAAAAAGTGTGATTTAAGAGATAGTCACCCTCAAACAAGTGACTTAAATTAAATAAACGAAATAAACTAATATTTTTGTAATTTTCTGATTAATATGAGTATGGAGAACACTAGATAGTTTTAGCGTCCCTAGGGCATTTAGACAATTCCAAATTACGATTTAAAACACTCTACCTACGTCCAGTTATACCGGGTCACACTCGTTACGATCTTCTGTCGATCTCACGCAAATCTACGTTACGGTCTACTGCGGGTCCTGTCGGTCCACCTCTGTCTACCGTAACGTTCTATTCAGCTAGCCAGGTTCGCTCACCGGGTCCTGTCGGTCCACCGATTATGCTAACCCTAACTAAGTCTAACCGAAACAACCCACACACAGTCATTCAAGTCTCTATCTCCTGTCGGTCTCAAGAAACTACAAGAATGTCAACAAAGTTCTTCACGAATCCGGGTTATGTTCACTGTCGTGCAACAAACCTAGATAACTAGCATGTATTGGGTGATCAAACCAAACAAACTAAGAGTTAAGAACAAGAACTTGTCAAATAACTAAAACAAAACGTAGAATTGAGTTCAAGACATGAATCAAATACACAAATCCGGAAAATCTAAACAAACCCTAGTTCTCCATAAACTATCTAGCTATGAAAGCTTAGCTAGACATAGTCTTGTTTAGCTCTACAAAGTTCTCCATAAAATTGTTAAAAAGAGAGAAGGGAAAGAGATCAAACGCGAAATCGGAGCTCCGGCGCGAATCCGAGCATGACCCCCGTTGTCCTCCTTGTCTTCGTCTTTTGTCTGCTGCGTCCTTTTTTCTTCCAATTTCTTTCTCTCCCAAGCTTCCGCATATGTTCCGAAGTTCGTTTTCCTCCTCCTCTTGATCCATGAGCCCCGTTTCCTGTCCAACACAACACGAAAACACCCCGTGCGATCAAAAGTGACAAAATAAATGTAAATAATGTGAAAAACGCCCGGATTAACAATTTATCACTCAAAGCTACACTTATCCAATTTCCTCAAGTTCATAGTGTATTTCTAATATATTCAACCCGGAAACTACACAAAACGGTACACAAACGTAGAAGAAATATAACTCTAATATAGAGTTATCAATGGGGGTCACCCGTCGGGTCGGGCTCTCGGGTCTGCTCGACGGTGGCCTTTGGCCGCCGTTGTTGCTGTTCTTGCGGCTGGTTCAGGTGCGAGAGAGAAAGAGTCAGGAGGGTAAGGCGAGATCCAAGGGAGGGAGAGAGAGAGAGAGAGGCTGGAACTGGGGGTGGAGTATTTGGGTTCGCTGGTGGCGACGTGCCGCAGTGGTGGTGGCGGTATTGATGTTGGTGACGATTGCGGTGTTGGTGTTGGGCTTTCTGCTGGGTTTTGCAGAGGAGAGGGAGAGAGGTTGAGGGGGAGGCAGAGATGGGAGGTGATGGTTTCGGGGGTGGAGATGGAGGTGGTGTTGTGGTGGTGATGGGTGGTGGTTGTTGGTGTCGGGAAGTGGGGGTGATGATGTTAGTGTAGCTGCTCCTGCTATTTTGTTGTGGCAAAGGGAGAGATTGAGGTGGAGGAGGAGGGATGGTGGCGATGAGAAGAGAAGGGTTGGCAGTGGTGGTGTTGGTGGTTGGGTCGAGGGTGATGATGGTGGGAGTATTGTTGATGTTGCTGCTGCTGCGTGTGTTGTGTGAGAGAGAGAGAACAGAGGTGGGGAGAGAGAGATAGAGGCAGGGAGGAGGTGGGAGGAGATGATGGTGGGGATGGTTGATGATGGTGACGATGGAGGTGGTGGTGGCAGTGGGGGGTGTAGGTGGTTGTTGGTGTCCTTGTGGGAGGTGGTGGGAGGTGGTGTGATGATAAGGGGATGGTGTTGGGTGTTTTGCCGAAGGGAATGGTGGTGGAGGTGGTGGGTGAAGTTGCCGAGAGGGAGAGGGATGGAGAGTGGGAGGAGAGGGAGGTGGGTGTGGTACCGAGAGGGAGAAGGAGAGGTGGAGGTGGTGTGGTTGGGTTGAAGGCAAAGGGGGTATTTATAGGAGAAATTGAGGAGGAGTAGGGAGGTGGTTTTGGGGTGAAGGAGGAGTTGGGAGGTGGTTTTGGGGTGAAGGAGGAGTAGGGAGGCAGGGGGCTATGTGGAGAAGTAGGGAGGTAGGGTGATGGGGAGTTGTGGAAGAGGAGGAGTTATGTGAGGGAGGAGGGGGGTTGTCCAGGTGAAGGAAAAGAGAGAATGAGATAGAGAGAGAGAGAGAGAGAGACAGAATGGGAGAAAGAGAGAGTGAAGAGAAAAAAGAAGGGAGGGAAGAAAAGGAGAAAAATAGTAAAGAAATAAAATGATAAACAATTAAAATAATAAACAAATAAAATAATAAATAAATAAAATACGGGTTTCGGGTCGAGTTATATCTGAAAATACGGGTACATATAATTATACGGTATATTTTACCGGGTTAAACCATTTTACGGGTCGGGTTGGATAAAATACGGGTACTGACAAGTATTCAATACGTATTATATACAAGTATACATTATTTGCATACTTTAACTTTCATAAAAGACAACTATAACCCCTTAGAATTTAGAAATTCAAGAATATACCCCCAACCAATAACTAGTTAACTAGTTTATCTTTTATGAAACTACAACTACCTCCCCAATTTTGAACCAAATTAGTTTTAGCTTTTCTAAACTACAATTATCTCCCTACTCTTCAAATTAACAACTTTATATATTTGAAAATTACAATTATAACCCCTCAAATTTTATCCAAATTCTTTATAACTTTCTCAAATCTATAATTTCGACCCATTCTTTAATTTAGTTAATTTATAACTTCCGCAAAAATGCATTTTAACCCACAAACTCTATCAAATTATTAACTTACCCACTTGTATAAAATTGGGGTATTACATCGAGAATGTGCTCAGTCCACTCCTCCATCCATTTTGATTGCTCCACAAATCATTGATGAAGGATTTCTGTGTAGGGGAATAGTCCCGCTTCAAGACTGGTCCTATTTATTTCATGAATTGTGGCCAAATCCCAGTCATATCAATCTGATTTAGGTATGAGTTGCAAATGATTCTTTGTTGGAGCTTTATCTAATATTGTTCCGTTAATAGTTGCAAGATAGAAGTCTTCACCATTCAAATAGGGGGCTTTACTTTAGGGTTTTGATAACGGATACGCAGCGGAATAAACAATAATTAATCCGTTCAAGACCCTCCAAGGATCACAGGAAGAGACTACATATCGATAGTAAGGGATTAGTATCAAAATACCTTTAGGATCTCCTTTGATCACTTCTCACGTGAAATTTTGTTCATGTCTCTCTGGCTCGTCCACTCCTAGGATTTGGATCCGGATCCTTCATGCCTTTTGTGCTATCTTGGATTGAAGGAAGAAGAGGCAGAAGATCACGATCACGCAAAACAGAGCAAGGAGGGGAGCTCTTTGTTGTTCGACCGACGGGTAGAGGGGGCGGCAAAGGGGCTTCGACCTCATTGTTGCTTTCTCTCTCTCCTTGCTTCTCTCTCCCACTCAACATGCTATGAGCATTAGTTATGTGGGAAGGAAGCTAGGAGTCCCTTTATATAGTCCAACAACTCCTTGTTGACTGTATAAAAGCCCTTATACTAATTCTACTCATGTACGGATTAGTCCTACTAAGTTTGCAAGCTTTTGCGTATTGATCCTTCTAATAATTTAATCATATTAATTACTTTCCTAGCCCGGTCCCATCCGTAGGGAGCGGCCTCTAGCAAGAGATCTATGCTACCAAACTAATAGTAATAGACATCCAACATAGCTTGTGCATGTATTGTATCATCCCTTTGTCTCTATATCCGGATTCGACACGAGACATACAAGTCACACTCGTATATCCAATCCATAGTTTTTCAGTCCTGGGAATAGTCTCATCCATGCAGATAACATCAATATCCTATAATGATTTATCTCAGTCTGGCCAGAAATTCCATGAGCACCATCCGTCGAGTGGCCGTGGATATCTACTCCCGTAATGTGGGAGGGACAAATTTTATCTACGCCACTACCATCTCTAAGCTTGTTTTTTTATTGTATCCGACGAACGCCTTTAATGCTACCCAATTACAGTATAGCGTTTGACGATGTCAAAATATAAAAGTACACAACTAGAGGATCTAGTGACTTCAAGTCCAAAGATGACAATACTGTTGTCACTACGAGAAGCACTTGTGACTTTACATAACTTGTATGTAGGCTTCTCATTATGGGTCAATCCAGTATGCTATTACTCCTATTGCATATTCATGTGTTGGATCGTGATATTTCCATATCAATCAAACTCCATACTAGTCTATAGTTGATCGTCTTGTTAATCAATATAATCGACTAGGGATATTCAGATAAACAACATATTTTCAATCTAAGGACTTCCTTATATTAAATATCTCCATAACTAGTACAATGAATATTCTAGCCAAAAAGTAATGTTCATACTAAATAAGATTGCCCCTAGGGCATCTATTCCAACATTCTTCAACATGCACTAGAGCCAATATGGTGCATCTCGTATGCCAATGCTCCTAGTGTGCCCTTCATGCTTGCATTGAAAAAGCGGCTTTGTAAGTGGATCTGACAGACTCTCATCTATAGGAATCTTGCTTATCTTCACATCTCTATCGATGATATCTCGAATAAGATGGAACTTCCTGAGTACGTGTTTGTATTTCAGGTGTGACTTGGGTTCCTTTGATTGTGCGATCTCCCCAGTTTTGTCACAGTACAACTCTACTGGATCCACAATACTAGGAACCACACCAAGTTCAGTGATTAACTTCCTAATCCAAACAGCTTCCTTTGATGGGCCACTTGCAGCAATGTACTCAGCCTCAGTTGTAGAATTAGCAACCGTCTCTTGCTTGGAACTCTTCCAGCTCATAGATCCTCCATTCAGGCAATACACGAATCATCTCTGTCGGTTTGGAAGCTTGCATCCGTGTAACCCCTAACACGCAACTCTTCCTCCCCTCAATAGATCAAGAATGCATCCTTAGTTATTATCAATGATGTTCTATACCTCTATCCAGTGACTCTCACCCGGATTAGATTGGTACGAAATTGTCATACTCAATGCGTATGACACATCTGCTCTACTACATAACATGGCGTACATGATGGATCCTATGGCCGAGGTATAGGGTATCCTACTCATGCGTTCTTTCTCAATCTCATTGGAAGGACAATCGCTCTTCGAAAGAGTGATTCCATGCGACATGGGCAAGAATCCCTTCTTGGTATCTTGCATGTGGAACCGATTAGACACCTTGTCTATATATGTACTTTGACTTAGGCCTAGTAGCTTCCTCGATCTATCACTATTGATCTTGATACCGAGTATATAAGCTACTTCCCCTAAGTCCTTCATTGAGAAACATTTTCCTAGCCAATCTTTCGCGGATTGCAGCATTGGAACGCTGTTTCCAATGAGTCGTATGTCATCCACATACAATACCATAAAAGCAGTACAGCTCCCACTAACCTTCTTGTACACACGAGAACCACTTTCGTTCTTGATGAAGTCAAACTCTTTGACTGCTTCATCAAAGTGTAAATTCCAACTCCTAGAAGCTTGCTTTAATCGATAAATGGATTGTTGTAGCTAACAGACTTTATTTGCATGCTCTGGATCTACAAAACCCTCAGGTTGTGTCATGTACACATCCTCGAGGAGGTTTCCATACAAAAACGCTGTTTTGACATCCATCTGCCAAATCTCATAGTCGTAGTAAGCTGCAACAGCAAGTAGAATTCAGATGGATTTGGTCGTTGCGTTCGGTGAAAAGGTTTCATCATAGTCTATACCATGAATCTTTCTGAATCCTCTTGGCACCAATCAGCCCTTATAGGTAATCACATTACCATCCAAATCATCTTCTTGAAGACCCACTTGCACAATATGGTATGCGCCCCTTAGGGTGGTTCCACCAAAGTCTATACTTTATTTGTATACATGGATTCCATCTCAGATACCATGACTTTGCGCAACTTCTGAGACTCATGCCCTTTCATGGACACTTCATAGGTAGTAGGCTCATTATCTAGGAGCAACGTGTCGCCAGAATCAGTCACGAGAAGTCCATAACTCTCAGGATCCTGACGCACTCTACTCAACCTACGAAGCCCTTGTATTACACATGTTCATCCACAACGTTTTGTGGTTCTTGTTCATGTTAGAATAGTAGGATCAGTATTCTGTGGTTCTTGAACTTCTTCAAGTTCTACAGTCCTCCCACTTGCTTCTTTAGAGACAAATTCTCTTTCTAGAAACACGCCAAACAGAGCAACAAACACTTTGTTCACAGTTGGATTGTAGAAATAATACCCTTTAGTTTCCTTAGTCAATCCCACAAATTTACACTTATCCGACATAGGCCCGAGTTTGTCTAATTGTAAATGTTTTACATAGACATCGTAGCCCCAAATCTTCATGAATGACACTGTGGGACACCTCCCACTCCACATCTCATGTGGTGTCTTCATGACCGATTTCGATGGAAAACGGTTAATGCTGAAAACTGCACACAATAAAGCATAGCCCTAAAAGGATAACGGAAGATTAGTTTGACACATCATAGATCGAACCATGTCCAACAGTCTTCGATTACTCCTCTCGGACACTCCATTCAATTGTGGCGTTACGGGTGGAGTGAGATGGTATACTATCCCACACTCTCTAAGATAGTTGTCTAACTCGTGGCTCAAGTATTCTCCTCCACGATCTGATCGTAGAGCCTTGATACTTTTGACAAGGTACTTCTCTACTTCATTCTTGCATTCTTTGAACCTTTCAAAGGATTTGGATTTGCCCTTCATAATGTATACAAATTCATATCTATTGAAATCATCAGTAAACGTAAAGAAGTAGACATAATCACCCCTAGTAGGCGTGGCAAATGGCCCACATACATCAGTATGCACGAGCGCGAGTTTCTCACTAGTCCTCTCACCTTTCTTATTGTAAGGGGACTTTGTCATTTTTCCCAATAAACAAGCCTCACATGTCTCATATGATTCGAAGTTTAATGAGTCTGGAAATCCATCCTTATGGAGTCTAGATACACGTTTCTCGTTTATATGGCCTAAACGACCGTGCCATAGATGAGCAGGATTTAAATCATTAATTTTAATCTTCTTGGTATTTATGTTATAGACATGATTACTTAGATCAAGGATATACAATCCATCAAATAATTGCGCACTACAATAGTGAATACTATCAAAATAAATGGAGCAACAATTGTCCTTTATTGAAATAGTAAAACCTTGCTTGTCCAAACAAGAAATAGAAATAATGTTTCTGCTCATCGCAGAAACATAATAGCAATTATTTAATTCTAAAACTAAACCTGAATGTAGAAACAACTGGTGCACGCCTATGGCCAATGCAACAACCTTTGCTTCATTCCCAATGCGCAGGTCTATCACCCCTTTCGCCAATCTTCTACTTCTCTTTAGATCCTGCACATTTCGACAAATGTGAGATCCAAGTCCAGTATCCAATAACCAAGATGAATAGATAAATAAATTGGCATATATAACAAAAATACCTGGTGCTGGTGGAATCACTATTCCAAGCCTTTTATCTTCCAGATACTTGGGGCAGTTCCTCTTCCAGTGACCCCACTGACTAGAGTAGTGACAATCACCCTTAGTCACGCCTCCAGCAGGCTTTAAGGCACCCTTGGATCTTGCAACTTTCTTGCTCTTTCCTTTGGAGGTAGAGGAAACTCCCTTTCCCTTCCTATTATTGACCATAATTATGGCCTTGCCTTTTCCCTTGTTAATGCTCTGTTAAGCGGTCGTCAACATATTGAGCAGGTCTGGCAGATCTTTGTTAATGTCATTCAAGTTATAGTTCATGATGAACTTGCCATAACTAACCAACAACGATTGCAGGTGGAGATCAGTGTCCAACTCTTGGCCGAATGGGAAGCCTAACCTCTCGTGATGTTGGAAGCCTAAACCAAAAAAATAACAAGCTCATCTCCATGTGCCTGTATCTATTGGTCCATGCTCCATAGTTCTTTGTGGATTATCGCCTTCTTGTGTTTCTTCGTTTCTTTAGGCTTCTTTTTCTCCATGTCTTGACTACTATCTATTTTATTACTAAATAAAAAGATCTCACAAGTTGAGACAAAATACTAGTTCGCAGACGGTAAAACCTAATTAACTATTACATTAATTTTATCAGCTCGGAGGCGTAAAACTAACAAGAAAACAAACATTCACAACAAACCACAACCTAAGGCCACATCCAATCACCATGCAAAAAGCACATAAACAGTTAAAATCCAATTTTAATGCGTTTGGTCAATTTTTAATTGTTTGTGGATGTGCTAGGGTCAAAACAGTCTAATAGGGCTCCCCAAGCTTGACCAATGCCCTAAAGGACCGCCAAAAGCCCTATGGGGCGGCCAGCCCTAGGCCGCACTGTCGACCTGCGTGCGCCTAGGCACGTTCGACCATAGGACATGTGGCGTCTTGGGCGGTATGGAAGGTGGACGGTCCCAATGGGAGAGGATCCTCCTTGTGGGAGTTCTTTCCAAAACAACTCCGACTCCTTGGTTACCAAGTTTAGTTGTATTCATGTTTGAAAAAAACCCTTTCCAAGCATGTGCCCAAACCCTAGCCACCAAGATCCGAAAATTCACATCCTATGTGATTCAAATTCACTTCAAGCCTTTGTTCTAGCTAGGATTGAAAAGGGGAGAGGAATAAGATCAAGATCACGCAAAATGGACCAAGGATGGGCGGTCATCCTTTGTGGCTGACGGGGTGAGGGCGGCAAAAAGGGGGGCTTCGGCCTCCTTTTTTTCCTTATATCTCTATATATCATTTCTTTATTCTCTCATACTCAATGTATGTAGATGTGTATAGAAAAAAATCTAGGAGTGCTCTTTATATAGTTCAATTGTAACACCCCTAATTCTCGAGAGAATTCTTAGTGCAATATCAAGACTTTGGGGGAGAATTTGTAAATAGTTTGTCCCGGCTTTAAAGTTAGAATTTAAGAGTGTTAGAAGTATTTGGAAGTTCTTAAAATGATTTTGAGGCACTAGAAATATTCCGGGTGGTAGTGAAATTCTCTGAAATTAAGTAGAACCTCTAATTTTAATTTTGCTCTAAAGTTCGTAAAACTACACCTACCTTCCCCCCTATGTGCCACCCATACAAGAATGAGTTATGACAAGTGTCAAACCCCACGACAAGTTGTTGTTGCCGCATCCATCTCAGCCATGCAAGGAGAGAGAGAGAGGTTATGTTCTTCATCTTTTTCAAGAACAACCAAAACCATCTTCAAATAACTCCCCCACAACTCCCCCATTCTCAGAGCTACTATAGCCAAAGAATGCCCTTTCTACAAGCAGTAAAGCGCCCCAAACAAAACAAGAATCGGTTAAGTATTTTGGGAGGATTTTGATCTTGAATTCAAGATTCCTAGTTTCAGTTTTTCATTGATTTCTCCCTCCTCGTTGAAAACCAACACAATCGACCCACATATTATTGTTTCTGATGTCGAGGCAAACCTATGAAGCACAAGCATGCCTTGCAACTCGCCGGATTTTGCTCCAGCCACCGCGCCGAAAATGGTAACTCTGTCATTTCTCTACCAAATTTGATGTTCCTTACATCAATGTGATCCCCATGACCTTAGGAATGCATTAGAAGCATCTAAACCTACCCATATATTTTTTAGGGTCGTGTTTGATCCCATGTTTAATTTACTTGGTTGTTTTTTCGTCATGCATAGATTCCCTGTTTAGAGGCCTCTATCTCTCTCGTTAGTCACTCAAATCACTCAAACTTTAGCGTTCTGGAATCCTGAGATGATTGGCAACAACTTTAATTTTTTAACTTTTGTCAAATTTGGTCTTTAACAGACCTAAAAATTGAGTTGAAGCCGCTCCAATTCGTGTTGTACAATCTGTCCGGAGCAGTTTTTTTTCTAAGTGTTGGAGTTTAGATTGAAACACTCATTTTCAAATGATCATAATGCCCTCAATTCTTGATGAAATATTGTTTTTCTTTCTCCTATGTAAATTTTATTTATAATACTTCATTTCATCCTCTCAGGGTCATCTTCAATTCTGTAACGAATTGCTCACAAATCGAGCATAAAATTGCTATTTTTAACCTATAAGAAAAGGTTCAAAGTTTTCTAAGTGTTGAATCATTATGTGACTCAAATTTGAACAAGCATAGCTTCTTGTCTAGTTTGAATTTTTGGGAGTTCAAATATGTTCTGAAATCCTTGAACTACCATTTTCAAAATCATACTTTTAGATTTCCAAATATCAATCTCATTTGACCGCGAATCAGCTCCAAAGTTGACTAGTAAAGATAATTTCGCCCTACCCTTGACTTTCAGTTTTATCAATCTAAATGACATTTATGGCCCTAGAATCCTTCATGAAACTTGTTCATTTTCTTTTCTGAGTATAAGAATGAAGTTTTGCCAAGTTTTACTTTTCGAAAACCCTAGTTTGACTGAACTGTATAGGAGGGGCAAAATAGTAATTTCACTTGAGGCTTGAATTGGGATCAAGTTAGTAACTTGGAGTTTGTCAGCATGTCTTGTATGATATTTGGAGTACTCGTATTTCATTCTCGGCTAGGATTGACCAAGTCAACACTTGGGGATATTTTGCAATTTTACTAAATTTTAGGGGCATAAGTGTAATTTATTGACAGTTATAGATTTCGTTGCTAAGTTCATATGGGAGAGTTATGAGTCATTATTGCATGTTTTTGTGCCAGTAGGAGTAGAATTTGGTATCCAGGCAGAGTCAAAGACAGTAATGGACAATTTTGGAGTATTAGGGGTGTTTTCGTCATTTATCTTGCACGACCTGCATTTCATTACAGTCTTGCATACAAGCTCATATAGAGGGTAAATGCTAATAGACTGTATACTTGCCTTGTTTATATCCAGCCATTGTTCTCGTACCAAGTAGACGTATTTATTCGTGATGTTGCATTGACTGTGAGATCCCGGGTTGTTTCAGCTGGTATTAGAGCATCGGTTCTCCGTTTAATGAGACTTTTCGATTTCCATAAATAGATAATTCAAGTGAAAATATTTACGGAATTTAAAATTGATTAGGATTACCCAATTTCATAATAAATAAAGTAAACAAGCCGTAGGGGAATTTGGGTACTTATGTATAGTTAAACTCGATTTGTACCTTACTTTTTAATTACCTGCCAACTGCTTATGTATGTGATCTATGCGAAAACTACTTGCTTATTTTAGATGCTGCTTAATTTCCAGACAGACAGATCACAACCTTGTGGCAACCATCAAGCAGAGATAGATGTGCTCCATATACACCGGATAACTACCTATGCTTATCCACTTGGAGGCTGCGAGACAGAGCCCTCGCGTACCAACCACACGGGAATTGTAGGGACTCAATGGTCTGGAGCCTAGAGTAAGTCCCGTCGCGCGAGAGCAACAACCAAGCTCGGGCGCGACCTCTTGTAACTGACTGAGAGGTTTAAGGCTCATGTATCCCATAAATGCGGACGATCTCATAACGGTCTTCGATATATGCGGGCTGGTGCGTAACGTTCCCTATATATACGGTGGAACGTGCGTTACAGGGGATATCATTAAGCCGCCATTTTATGGTGCATCAACCCCCTCCTCCCCCCCCCCCCCCCCCCCCCGCCCACAACGGTCACTTCCCCACTATATATAGGATCCTTAGCCCTTCATTACACCGGTTTGATCTCTAATCTCTCTCAGATCTCTTGCCTACTGTATCTCTCTCTCTAGAGCACTTGCCATTTCTTACTCTCTTCCTACTCACACCCTACACTTCCCTGTGTCTTACCTTAATCCCCTACTTTAGGTGTACACTTGGATCTCTCTTGAAGATTTCCTTGTGCACAATTTGGTGAACCCGACGTGAATCATCCACCTTCAAAAATTTAAACCGATTAACCAAATCCCCTACTTGAGGTAAACCTTAATCCCCTAGTTGAGGTCTTTTGAAGCCAATCGTCGTGAGGGTGATCAATCTCCTCCAAGAGACGAAACTCAGGGAAAGGAGACCCGCAAAACCAACACTTATACCAGCACCTAAATGGCTACCGGGAGTGAGCCTTCCTTGGAAGCGTTGCAGGCTACAATTCAGAGCCTCGCCAAGGTCATGCAAGCTCAGTCCACCCAAATAGCACAGATCATGGCACTTCTGGGAGGACTCGTTCAGAACACGGCTCAGGGGACTTCAGCCCCACCTCTAGTAACTCAGTTGCCTCCACCAGGGGTAACCACCATCCCTACCGTGCGCACGCCTGCCCCACCTAATCCACACTCTTCTCTTGCCAATGGTCCCATATCTCAGGCACCAGGGCTTCAATCAGGCTCGTCCCTGGTGTCTTCTAGGAATCCCTCTCCTTACTCACAGGATTTCCACACACCAATGGAGCACCAGGTAGTTATGCAATCCCTCCTCAACCTCCTTATGATCCAAATATTCCCTACATCTCAGGCTTCGCCGCGACACCGTCAATAACTTTCGGGGGAAGTACTGCCGCCAGCATCGCAGCCCTGTAACAGCGAATAGATAACATCATCGTGAATCAGAGCTTCGCAAGCACTCTCATCCCAAAAGTTGACAGTGCACCTCCCATCTCGCGGGACATATACTTAATGCCCAATCCTGCCGGGTACAAGGCGCCCAAGTGGGAGAATTTCGATGAAGTCAGCGAGAATGCACACGAACATGTGATGACGTTCCTTGACCTAATGAGCCCACATGGAGTCGACACTAGGCTGCTTATGCTCGAATTTCCTGAATCTCTGGGGACCGTCGTGTACAAGTGGTACATAAGCCTCGAGGCAGGATCTATCAAGACGTGGGAGGACTTGGTGAAGAAGTTTTACACCAAATTCTTCCAAGTTGAAGAAAAATTTACCACTATCCATCTTTCCAGCATGTACCAGAGGCATGATGAAGAAGGAGTTGCTTTTATCGAGAAATTCCGGGCCAGATCCTTGGATTGCATTGATGAGGTCTTAGAAGGCCGCCTGGTGGAGATATGCCTCTAGGGTATGCGCGATGAATAAAAAGGTATGTAAATCAATTTGAATATGCCTACGTTTTCAAATTTGATTTACTGCACCAGGAACATCGAACCCCTGGTGGAAAAGATGAAGAAAAGGAATACCCACGATCACGCACCAGCCGGCTCTGGTTTCAAGATCAGGAGGTTCAGTTTCAAGCGCGGACGGGACATTAAAGTAAATGCAATGTCGTCCCCTCACAAGCAGCAGCGTCTCGCACCACGTGAAGCACAACCTTTTCCATGTTCAATCGACGACACAATAACTCTCTGCAAGAGATGGTAGAAAGACGGAATTATGCCCGCACTAGAGCATAAGCCAACCGTAGAGCAGCTGCGGGATCCCATGTTGTGCGAATGCCATGGGCAAGTCATGCACCCGACGAGGGAATGCAAGAAGCTCAGTTGGCTAGTGGACAGAAAGATCAAGGAAGGCCAGCTTGTCATTGATCAACCATCCAAGGACGTGCACGACAACCCCTTGCCGTCTCATGCACAGAAGGAGCCCAAGGGAAAGGAGATAGCCATGATTTCAATCATGGACCTTGAAAAAGTCACGGATGCAGAAAAACCAGTTGTTGCCGAAATATGTGAGGAAGAAGACTATGGCGTGGACACTGAGGACTCACGCGTTGAACGCATGAATTACTCCAACAAGTTTGAGAAATTCTTTGATGACATGAATTTCTCAAACAGTTGCAGGCACGACATGGTAAAGCCCTTCTTAAGAGTGGCAGAAGATTATGCTGAGGAACTGGTCACCTCGAACGTCAGAGTTGTCGCGGTCGCACGATCAAATGGCTTAGTCATGACATTCGATGATTCTAACAAGAATACGAACGCGAGTCATCAGAGGCCGCTGTATGTGATGGCATTAGTCAACAACGTAGAGTTCAAGAGGGCTTTCTTTGATGGCGGAGCTGCAGTAAACGTGATTCCTCTCAGTACCCTGGAGCAAGCTGGAATCCCCCGAAGAAAGATTGTCAAGAAGCCATCACCATTGATGGGCTTCGGAAGCGACTCTAGAATGACTGTCGGCTGGATTCGACTAGAGATCCAGATTGGTCAGATCCGGTGTTCTGCGAAGTTTCATGTCATCAACACCAACACAACTTACCATATGATCATCGGGCGAGCATGGATACACCGTTTTGATGTCGTGCCTTCTACGGCCCATAAAGTGATGAAGGCCATTTGGAGAGACAAATTGGTTGCCATACCTGCTGCGGTGAATCCTTTCAACTAGGAGGAGGCACACTTGTCTGAAGTAGTGTGGTTTACAGAGATGGCAGATGAGGCCAGTCCAGCTCAGTTTAAACCAACTCCATTATCCAAGTGGGAGGATATCAAGGACCAGTCACCAGCTGGGGTGATGGTAACGCACAAAGAACCAAAGGAGAAGCTGCTCGCGCGGGAAGAAACTCCCAGGGTAGGTTACAACAAGAAGAACATCTACACTCTAAAAAGGGTTGGCAAGCAATATGATCAAAGAAAATAGGTTGGCAGCTTCTATTCTAATGGAAAGAAGTGCTACCGCATCTGAAGGTGCGGGGGTCATCTTCGACCAATCCCAGAGCAAATCTGCGAGCTGGCAGAAGCTTCTGGCGAGGATAAAAGGGGACACAGATGGAAACTAAAAGAGGCCCCAAAATGTATGGAAGACCGCCCAAAACCCAGAAACAATATCTAAAAGAGGTATTCCTGTGCCCAACAGAGGGAAAGAAGAGGCCAGTTTTCTTGAGTGCGGACCCCAATAACGAGGAGGAACAAGAACTACTCAATCTGCTTAAGGATTATAAACATGTTTTCGCGTTGGACTACGAAGAAATGCTAGGGCTAGACCAGGCCATTACCATGCACAGACTGGACGTCATTCCAGGCTCGAAATTCTTAAAGCAAAGTGCGAGGAATTTTCGTCCAGAAATCAATGTCAAAATAAAGGAGGAAATAGTAAAGTTGTTGAATGCCAAGTTTATCGAGCCTAATCACCATCCCACCTGGCTCGCCAACATAGTTCCTGTCTTGAAGAAGAATGGAAGCCTCCGCGTCTGTGTTGATTTCAGGTACCTGAACAAGTTCTGCCCAAAGGATGATTTCCCGCTACCCAACATAGACCTCCTGATCGACTCTACTGCATGCCATGAAATGTTCATCTTTACATTTGTCCTCGCAGGCTTGCTTGATGACCATCTAGTGGCATTCCTTTTCAAATCGCCAATACAGTCTTTCATTTCGTGAAAGATCAAAAGATCTTCATCAGTAATTAAAGCAACCAGACGACCTATGGCGCCCATACAAGGAAGCTCTAGTAGCTCCTCGACATCTTCAAGCGTTGGTACGGCCTCAAAAGTTACAAAATGAAAGCTCTGAGTTTGAATACCACGAGAACAAAGTTATCATCATGTCTTTCCCATAGATCCCTGCACGGGTTAACTCAATTTCAAAGTGGGTATGAATGTACACCGTCCACTCATCCATATAATCCAGTTTCTCGGTGAAGGTCTAGTGAAGAAGATCAGTGAAAGGGTAAAGTCCAGCTTCGAGGCCAAGTCTATGAATTCCACTTAAATTAGCGAGATCCCAATCGTCTCATTCAAGCTCGCATGTCAACTTTAAAGTGTTCTTAGAGGGATGTGTCTCAATTGAAGCACCCCTGATAGTGGCTAGATAGAAATAATCCCCTCCTAGGTAAGGGTCCTTGCACCATAGCTCTTCGAAACTTCTGGAAGGGAAACTGCCTCTTTCAATCCTTTAGTTCTCGCCATCTCGATTAAAAAGAAACGGTGAGGAACACGTGAAAGCATCTTCTAGTCTAAATGAAAAAAGCTGGAGAAAAATCACTAACTTGTTTGACGAGGGACAGATTGATTATAAAGCACCTTGACTGCTTGAACTGCCTGAGAAAGCTTGTCGAGGACTTGATCGAAAAATTTGCTTCTTGCTGTTGAGCCGCTCTCTAGTTCATATGATTTTCAAGAATAATTTTGTGGAAAAATTGGAATTGAGGAGATGAAAGAGTTCAAATAGCCCTCAAAGACTAAAGAGTCGCGACTGCTGACGTCTGTTGGGTCAGCAACGCTTCGATATCCGGCAAAATTGATGACCAATCAGATCATTCTGAGTTATTCTTCCCAAGAAAATCAGCGAAAATTTGTGGGTGGTGTCTGTTTAACTTAGCAGAGGCCACGCTTCATCAGAGGCTGGACGGCGCTTCTAAACCCTAGTGGGGACCAAACACGGCTGGTTTTACGCGAATGCGAGGAAAACGCGCGCGTGACATTCGCGCAAAAGGGGGCTAATGTAGATGGTTCTTTCCAGACAGACAGATCACAGCCATGTGGCAGCCATCGAGCACACTTAGCTATGCTCCATATACACCGGATAACTACCTATGCTTATCCACTTGAGGGCTGCGAGACAAAGCCCTCGCGTACTAACCATATGGGACTTGTAGGGAATTAGTTGTCTGGAGGCTAGAGTAAGGTCCGTCGCGCAGAGAACTTTCAAAGCGTCGTTACTCTCTCGTCGACAAAATTCAGAGAGGCCCGTCCCTTCTGGGACTCTCTGAATTTTCAAAGCTTTGCAGAGAACTTCAAAACATGAAAAACCTACCTGTAGCTTCAATCAGAAGTGGAGGAAGCCAAACATTTCATACTTCAAACCCTTTGGATGTACTTGTTTAATCCACAACAACGGAAAAGACAATCTTGGTAAGTTTGATGCAAGAAGTGATGAAGGTATATTTCTTGGTTACCCTCTGAATAACAAAGCTTATAGAGTTTACAATAAAAGAACCAAACTGGTTGAAGAAAGCATTCATGTTATTTTTGATGAAAGCTATGATGGTTCTTTGAGTGAAAGTTTTGCAGACTTGAATCTGAACAAGCATGAGTCAGAAGAAGAGACTGAGAATCCACTAGGATTCAAGAAAGGCTTAGAAGTAAATAGAAGACATTTTCAAGACCTTGAAAATGGTGCTCAAGGCCTTGAAAATAAGCCTAAAAGCCTTGAAAAAGATGATTAGAAGGATTCAAGTAACAAAGCCAATTCTTCAAGACCAGAGAAGATCTATGGAGAGCCTGAACCGTGGACTCCAAGAAAGATATTCAAATATATCTCATCTCATCTAGTTGATAATATCATCTCATATCCAACCACGGGTACACAAACTAGATCACAGTTGAAAAAATTATGTGCTTTTAATGCTTTTATCTCTCTTGTAGATCCTAAAACGGTGAAGGAAGCTTTACAAGAAGCAGACTTGATCATTTCTATGCAAAGTGAACTCAATGAGTTTGAAAGGAATAAGGTTTGGAACCTGGTTCCTCCACCTACAAACCAGTCTGTCATTGGTACCGGATGGGTATTCAGAAATAAGTTGGATGAAAGTTGCAATGTGATAAGAAAAAAAGCAAGGTTAGTTGCTCAAGTTTACAATCAAGAAGAAGGTATTGATCATGAGAAAAATTTTGCTGCAGTTTTCAGGTTAGAAGCAATTAGAATTTTTCTTTCATTTGCATCTCACAAGAACATGAAACACTTTCAAATGGATGTGAAGTGTGCTTTCTTGAATGGCTATTTACAAGAAGAAGTTTATGTCACACAACCATCAGGTTTTGAAAATTACAAGTTTCCAGATCATGTTTACAAACTTGACAAAGCTCTTTATGGTTTGCAACAAGCTCCAAGAGCTTCGTATGAAAGACTGTCAATGTTTTTGCTTGAAAATGAATTGAAAAGAGGTTTAGAAGACAAGACTCTTTTCATAAAGACGCATGAGAAATATTTACTTGTAGTTCAGATATATGTTGATGATATCTTGTTTGGAGCTACTAATGATCAATTGTGCAGAGAATTCTCAAGTCTTATGAGCAGGGAATTTGAAATGAGCGTGATAGGAGAGCTGAAATTCTTCCTAGGACTTCAAATACATCAATTGAAGAAGGGCATCTTTGTGCATCAAAGCAAGTACACAAGAGACTTACTAAAAAAATATAGCATGGCTCAATGTACGGAAGCCAAGACTCATATGACTTATACACTATCCTTAGACAAGGATGATTCTGGAAAGAGTTTCAATGTAAAAGAGTATAGAGGTATGATTGGATCATTACTCAATCTCACAGTAAGCAGACCAGATAATGTGTGTATGTGTGCTATATTTCCAGCTGATAAAAAAGAATCACACTTGACTGCAGTGAAGAGAATATTTAGATATCTCAATGGTACCAAAGACTTGGGGCTTTGGTATCCAATGCATTCTAACTTCTCTTTGCATGGATTTTCAGATGCTGACTTTGCAGGTTACAAGGTTGATAGGAAAAGTACTTCAGGAGCTTTCCAATTTATTAGATCATCCTTGATCAGTTGGCATTCCAAGAAACAGAATTCAGTTGCTCTATCAACAGTTGAAGCTGAATATATAGCTGCAGGAGCATGTTGATTCAAGTGCTATCGATTTCTCAACAGCTAAGAGACCGTGTATTTGATTTCAGAAGCATACCTATCAAGTGTGATAATACCAGAGCAATTTCAATTACAAAGAATCCAGTGCAACACTCAAGAACCAAGCACATTGATATCAGACACCATTTCATCAGAGATCATGCTGAGAAAGGTGATATTGTTCTTGAATTTGTTGTATCTAACATGAAAATTGCAGATATCTTCACTAAGCCACTAGCAGATGAAAGGTTTTCCACTCTAAGATTGGAATTAGGAATGCTAAAAAAAGATGTGTTGGTTTAGGGGGAGCACCAGGTAAGCAAGGTGAGTTGTATGTGTTTTCAAAGTCTTGAAATAATTTTCAAAGCCTTTAAAATCATTTCAAATCCTTGATCTTTATCTGATGCAGTGTTACAGTTTTTCAAGACCTTAAAAGCCTTTTCAAAGCCTTGAAAATAAGTCTGCTACACTGATAGACAATAATCTTGGATCATTTTGTACTGGGTGATATCCTTGTAGATATTTACCTAATATAGCCCCTACCCTTTTCAAAAACTGTTTTAGCCAAAAATAGTATTAGAATATTTATTTTCCAACGGCAGAAAAGATTTGAAATCCCTCTGATTATTGCAAAGCTTTTGAGATCAGAGAAATACTAGTTTTCTTTTGAAACTCAAACTCTTTGAGTATTTATTTCCAAATCATTCCATCTCTCTCTATTCCTCTCCCAAAACCTAATGAGAACAAGGAGAAGCTCAGTCAGAATCAAGATGGCTGGAGGATCGAAACCTGTTTCAGAGAAGAAAAGAAAAGAAGTAGTGGATGAAGTTCAACAGATCAGTGAAGACTCTTCTTCAAAGAGCTCTATTGATGAAGAAAAAGAATCTTCACCACCTAAGAATATGGTGAGAAAGGATCAGGATCCAGCAAAGAAGAAACAAACTACGGAATGTACACAGGAGAAGCATAAGGGAATTCATATTGGAAGTCCTAAGAGAGACAAGAAAAAGACAGTTTTTGAGGTCAAAGGAAAAGAAAAATAAATTCATATTCAAGACTCAGACTCAGAAACTACTTCAGGATCCTATGGATTGTACTCCATATCCAACATAGGGAAACATGAGCAGGATCCGTCCCAGTCTTTAGAAGCCTCAAAAGCAGGAAAAAATAATCTCAAGACTGTCTCTCCTCAACAGAAAAGATTAGCTGTAAAGAAGAAGCTGAAGCGTGGGAAGAAAGCCCTGAAAGGACTCACCTTCCTATTCAATAGTGCTATTGAGAAGATCAGCTCCTTCATTGAGGAACCAGATGTGGTTTCACAAGAAGTTCAAGCCAATGAAG
This sequence comes from Linanthus parryae, assembly GCA_023055425.1. NCBI lineage: Eukaryota > Viridiplantae > Streptophyta > Magnoliopsida > Ericales > Polemoniaceae > Linanthus > Linanthus parryae. The sequence continues at coordinate 78,015,902 of JALGPY010000007.1, read as the reverse complement.
AATGTGAGGAAGAAGCATGGGACCAAGATGATGATAAAGAACCTTAATCTTGCCTACTCTTTCTTCACCATTCTGTCTTCTTCAAAGTTTTAATTTAAGTTTTCAAAATTTTCCAGACATTTGATCCAACATCTTTTATCTTTTTTATGAAAGTCAAAAAGGGGGAGAAAATTCTAGGATTTAGTAGTTTTTATCTCTAGGTTTATTTGCTATTTGCTGAACTGTTTAGTTTCTATTGGTATTATGAATAAGTTGGATCTTTTTGGAATTACTGAGTTATTATAAATTGTGAAATAATCATTTTATTATTCAGAGACTAAGGATCAAACAAAATTTGGTTTTGTCTTTCATCAAGGGGGAGATTGTATCGGGTTGTGCAGGGCTTGGAATAGTTCAGCTATTTCAAGGCCTTGAATCAGCTTTCAAAGCCTTGAATCAGTCTCAGAGGCTTGAAAATAGTTTAGCTATTTTCAAGGTCTTGAAACAGAATTCAAAGCCTTGAAACTGCTTAACCTGTGTTAACATTCTCAGGGGGAGTTTTCTGCAAACTCTCCGAGTTGATTCTCTTTCTATATTTCATATGTTTGATTCACTGTTATTAAATGATGAAAGACAAATTATTCTAACATGTTTTGATCATAGAATATCATTTTTTTGACTTTGATATTGCAGGAAATGTAATTTCCAAAATTTAAAGGATTATTTCCTAAACTGAATTTTTGCACATTTGGAAATAGTTGGACACTTGGATCTTCTGATCAATCAGAGACTTATGACAGCTTCTCAGATTGCCTATAGACAAGATCACAACAATATCTCTAAAGATTTTTATCAACTATCCGTTGGAGGAAGCTGTTAAAGAGAGTCAGAGTTGTTGCCTACAAAATAGGAAGTTGTTGTTGAAAATCCAGGAAGATTTGCAGAGCTTCAAATAGTAAAAATAGAGCTCGCTTTGAAGCAAGAAAATACGAGACTCAGCGAGAAAAAGCAAGAGACAGGTTTATGGATTGACAAAGCACCAAAGAAGAACATCAAACTCTCAATCCATTCCATAGAAGTTCACTGCATTCTTCACTACAGTTTTCTATTCTAAAGTGTACTTCTGTTTTGAGCTGTATTGGTAGATCATTTATGTATCATCTCTACATCTATTTTCAAGGATTTATCAAGGTCAACAAGAGAGAATTCTTAGTTAATTAGTTAGCAAGATCAGGTACTAGACAGGTTGGAAAACCACAAGCTGTAACAGAGTAAGGGAACTCTCTGGGCTTGAGTTCTAGGGCTTAGCTTTTGAGTAATAAGAATTGAGTTGAAAATCCTGCGCGGATCTAATCCTTGAGGTAGAGACGTAGGTCCAAGTGGACTGAACTCTATAAATCACTTGTAACTTGCATTTACAGTTCATTCTTTTTCATAGTTTTTTCAGCACACAAATCTGTCTATTTTCAAGGGTTTGAACTTGTTTTCAAGGCCTTGAAAAAGGCATACTTACTTTATATTGTCTGCATCTTCTCCAAGGGCTTGAACTAGTTTTCAAGGCCTTGAACTTCATTGTTTGCACAAGTTTTTCTACTTCCTAGCAACCTTTGCAAAAAGTTGGCATACTCTATTCACCCCCCCCCCCCCTTATAGAGTATCTTAGTTGCATTAACATCTTCATACTCACACTTTCATAGGATATTCAGGTTATAAGCATGGATAAGACAATTTCTAGGATCGAGAAACTATGGATTGGATATACGAGTGTGACTTGTATGTCTCGCGTCCAATCCGGATAGGGAGAAAAAGGGATAATACAATACGGTAACATTTCTCACAAGGTTTGTCGGATTACTGACTATTTCTATTAGTTTGGTCGCGTAGATGTCTTTCTAATGGCCACTCTATGTTAGTAATTGTTACTACCAACTAAGTAGAAATCTATGGGGTCACACTCCCTATGGATTAGACCGGACTTGGGTATTAATTAATTTGATTAATTGAATAAAAGGATCAATACACAACCACTTGCAAACTTAGTAGGACTTTTTTGCAATGTGGAATAATCCATGTATAGACATGGTTAGGATTTTCAAGGTGGACTGATCCATGTATAGACATGATTAGGACTAATTTGCAAGATGGACTAATCCATGAATGGACATGATTAGGAGAGGGGATAATATGTACTTAACATGGAGTTGTTAGACTCTATAAAGAGAATCCTAGCTTATTTTTATCACATGTGTCATAGTTGTTATCACACAAGAGAGAGAGAGAGTCCAAAGAAAGAAGAGAGCCAAGACCTAAGGCCGAATTCCCTAGGTCGTCCGCCCCTTTAACTATCGGCCACCAAGAGGTGTCGTCCTCTTGGCCTCATTTTGCGTGATCTTCTTCTTCCTCCTCATCCTCCTTAAGCTAGTAAAAATGTGTTTGAGGATCCGGATCAATCCTTTGAGTTGACTTTCATAGAGACGTGAACATTATTTCATGTGAAGTCATCAAAGGAGACAAACAAGGTACTTGATGTACTCATCCTTTACCATCGTTGTGAATTCTAGTCCTGTGATCCTTGGAGGGTCTTGAACGGATCTTTGTTTTTGTTTATTCCGCTGAAAATCCATAACCAAACCTACAGCTGTTTGGATAAAGAAGTTTATCACTAAGCTTGGTGTGGTTCCTAGAATTGTGGATCCCATAGCATTGTAATGTAACAACACTGGAGCGATCGCACAAGCTAAGAAATCTGGGTCACATCAGAAGTGCAAGCATGTACTTAGGAGATTCCATCTCATTAGAGAGATCATGGATCGATGAGATGTGAAGATATATAAGATTCCAACAGAGGAGAATCTTTCAGGTCCACTCACGAAGCCGCTCGTTCAGCGAAAGCATGAAGGGAATACTTGATCTATAGTCATACGAGATGCACCAGATTGACTCTAGTGGAAGTGGGAGACTGTTGGAATAGGTTCCCTAGAGGCAATCTAGATTTAGTATGAATATTATTTGGCTAGAATATTCATTTATTATTTATGAATATATTTAATATAACGAAGTCCTTAGATTACAATGTGTGTTGTTTATCTTCAATTTTCGAAGTCCATTATATTGATTAACAGGACGATCACTATAGACTAATATGTGGGTAGGTTGATATGGAGATATCAAGTCTAACACATGGGTATGCATTAGGAGTAATGGCATACTTGATTGACCCACAACGAGAAGGCAACATTACAATATGTCAAAGTTACAAGTGCTTCTCGTAGTGCTAATGGTATTTTAATCCTTAGACTTGAAGTCACTAGGTATTATCAAACTTTACATCGTAACTGGGTAATTATACAGATAGCTATTGGGCGTGGTAGAAGCAAGCTTAGAGATGGTAGTGATGTATAGAGGATTTGCCACTCCCACATACTGGGAGTAAATATCCATGACCTTTCAAGGGATGAATGTCTAGCCAGACTCAGATAAATCAATATGAATATATTGATTGTTATCTTCTCGGATAAGCATATTCTCAGGATCGAGAAAATATGGATTGGATATATGAGTGTGACTACCATGTTACATGTCCAATCCGAATATGGATACAAAGGGATAATACAATGCGGTAATGACACGATTTCTTACGTGTATACGCAAGTTCACGGTCGAAGTAATAAAGATTGAGTACTAAAACTCAGGTTGTTGAACCCACAGGGACAGACTCTAGATTGATTAGTTGGTCAATTAATTTAGAGTACTGTAACAGGGGGAAGAATTTGATTTAAGAATTAAAATAAACAACTAACTAATATTTTTGTATTTTTTTCTGATTAATAAACAAATATGGAGAAATAACTAGGTGATCTATGGATCCCCTAGGGTTTTAGACAGTTTTGGATATAGTACTGAAACACGCTATCATCTAATTAGTTGTGTCGGGTAATAGTACTGAAAATCTGCTCTCGGTCTCATGTCGCTCTACCTATCAGTCGACTACGGGTCCTGTCGGTCCACCAACGTCTACCGATATGGTTCTAATCGCCTGACGTTAAGCCGATCACTGGGTCTCTCGGTCCACCAATTCCCAAGTTTAACGCTAAACAATCGAATCTACCCTCACAAGACTAGTCCTATCATCTCATCTCTCAGTCTCAATGATTGGGCTAATTTCTTGTTCTCGTTCGTATCTAGTTGATAGCTATCTATTTGATAGCTATTTTAGGCCTTATTCAGTATAAAATTCAAGATAATTATTCAGTAAACGATGCATGTTCTCACTTATTTTGGTTTACCTTCTCTTATGCTCATATTTTAGAGAATTATAATATTTTGGTGCACTTGTGCTTTTTATTTGAGTAATGTGGGGAATCATGTTTGGAATATTTATTGATGTATTGTGTAGCAGGATATTGTTGAGTGACGCGTCACGAAGAAGTTTAGACTCAGGGCGAGCTTGGGATCGAGAAGTGCACGCGAGTAAAGAGGCTTTTATGCAAACAAGAGAAGGAGTGAGGCTGTTTTGTGATTGCTTAAACTCAGGGGGGCTGTTTTGCTCTTTCACAAATCTGTTTGGGGCTAAAATAAGCCCGGATCTGGGCAGCAAGAGAGGGGGGCACGAACATAAGAGGAAGAAAGGAAGTCAGAAAGGAAAAACCCTAGAGAAAAATCGAAAGAGGAGAAAAAGAAGTGAAAGGAGGCAACGACGAAGAGACGAAAAAGGAGGACCAGACCTGGACAGCGGCTATTTCAGACCTGGGCAGCGGCTATTGGGAGTGAAGACGCAGCAGTAGCAGCGGCGAAGAGCAGAGAAAGAAGGGGGAGAAGAAGGGGCTCCTGGGATTGAATTTCACGAACATCAAGCACGCCTAACTTTCTCGATAATGAGCAATTTCTTCCCTTCTTCTTCTTCTTCTCAATTTAGCTTTGATATTGCTTTAATTTCAATGTCTCTTAACTAAACTCATCAAGTTCTACGGTGTTGATGAATTTTTGAGTTGAATTGGGTTGATGTTCAATCTTGATTTCGATCAAACCATAGCAATTGCATATTTGATTTTTTTGACTAGTTTCAGAATGTGTGATTGGAATTCAAGTATTTTGAGCTCAATTTGAGAAGTGTTTGTGTTGAATAATGCAATTGAATGATAGTAATAGACTTGTTTTGATTAGATAGTCATTCTGCGAGATGATTTATGCAATCAAAAGGGTTTATTCAGCTTATACGCGAATTGTTTGTTAGAGATTACATGATTTATCGTCTGTGAGATAGATTAATCTGATTTCTATTAGTTAATTTATGCCGTTGACATAAGTCATTGTGCTCTCGACTAATTGGATTGTGACTAGTCCGGATTGAAGTCTTGACTTGAGCATCAACCTGCGAAACTCAAAGAGGATTCAATACCCTAACCCATTGATCTCTATTATTTCTTAAACTCAACTCAATTTGCTTGCATTCTTCTATTACTTGTTCTCTTAAAATATTTCAGTAGTTTACATTAGGATTTAGGTAACTAGATCAAATCACCCAAAAATCAACCACTCTTACTTGTGCTTCGTTTCAAGATACCTAGCATCGTGTATTTGCAATTGCCCCGATCCCTTGGGTTCGACTCTCGAGTCACATTAACGTGTGATAGAAGAATATTTAAAGTTGGTTATTGATAACGCCCAAATAGGGGTTATCTTATAGCCTGAAAAGACGTGTATGTGTGCTGGAAAACCGCGTTTTAGCCAGAATTCAGCCTCGGAAAGTCTCGGTTTTAGGAACGAGACGTTTATTTGCTCTTCGTAAATTTCTGCATGTTTCGTACTTTTATTGGATATGATCGCGGGTTTTTTTCATGTTTATACAGGAACATGTTCGGAAAGTGCATTGGGATGCGTGCCGAGACTGAACCGGGTTCGCCTCGGGAAACGTGCAGAAAATGCTCGGGACAGGATTTGACCGAGACTGGTACAAGGGAGAGTGGAATGGAAAACGGAAAGACTGGAGGAAAAACGAGCAGTGAAAACCGACCGAGGAAGCTGAAAACGCCAAAACCGAGAATCACCGGGATGCGCTCGGTTGACAATATCTTGAGCTAGAATTGGAATTTTGAAGTGAAACCAGGGGCAAAAGAACGGAGACGTCAAGGGCTTTCCAAAAACAGGTTATAATGCTGAAACGGAGTCCGGCCAAAAAACCGACTCCCGTCAAGTGTGGGTCCCAGACAGGCCACGTCCGAGTAAGGAATCTCGGTTTCCGGTGTCTGGAGTCGTGAGAACTATTTCATGCTCGTGACGATTTTTGGGACAGTTTTGGCCTAGGGGTATTTTGGTCATTTTGGCACCGGGCCCCGGTTTTCGGAGTCAAGTTCAGATTTTGTCTCCCACATTCAGTCAGCAGTTTTCCTGTGGCCAGAGTCAGGATTTGGCATAATTTGGAGCAGTTTTGACCCAGGGGTATTTTGGTAATTTTGACAAGTTTCGGGTCAAAACGCATGCCGATGCAGAAAAGAGCAGTTTTTCTTGCTGTCTGCGTATTTTTCGCAGGATTCTGCGTATTATACGCAGACAGCAAGCCAGAGGGAGGATTTTTGGCCAGTTTCTGACCCTGTATGCGTATTATACGCAGCATCCTGCATATGATACGCAGCCAGGGGAAGAAAATACGCAGGAAAATGGAAAAATACGCAGCCCTGCGTATTATACGCAGCCAGGATGGAAAAATACGCAGCCAGGGAGGTGAAATACGCAGCCATGGAGGAAAATACGCAGAAATCAGCACATGTCAGGCTACTGTCTGCGTATTATACGCAGAGCCCTGCGTATTTTACGCAGACAGCACAAATTTTGAGGCGGTTTCGAGCAGTGGCAGTTTCGTAAATAAAGGCAGTTTCCAGAAACGTCTCCAACACTATATAAAGACTCGTCCAGACTCGTTTTGAGACAATCAACACACAATAACACATCCACGGAGAAGTCGGAACATCCCCGGAGAGCACGGAAACGTGATTCCAGATTCGAAGACCTAGTTTGATCTTATTCTCTCTTTATTCAAAAACTGTGTTATTTACGTTATGAATTTCAGTAGCTAAACTTTTTACCTAGGTTCTCGGTGAACCTAGGGTTTCGTTTTCAGACATCGTTCTGAGTTTTGACTATGAATTCATGATTGCACTATCTTAATATCAGCAGCTTTACTCGTTATTCTGTCTTTGAATTTTACTGTTCATGCATGCTCGGCTTGATCACCCAGAATTGCTACAGACCCGAGCCGGTAGGTGAAAACGTCTGGTTAGGGTTAGGAAGAGAAGACAGAATTTAGCACCTTACCCCGATGGGCCGACTAGCGAAGGGGAGTTAGGACTAGCCTAAAATCGTTGAGACCAACTGTTAGAGAATTTGACCCGGGCCATCAGGACAGGTTAGAAACCCTAGCAGCCTTAGAACGAGACTGCAGATTTAGGCAGCTTAACAGGAATCCGACAGTCTGCAGGATTGTGATAACGTGCAGGAAAAGAAAAGATACTGCACAATTGGTACGTGGCACGGATAACGAGACTGCTGTGTGTTTTCATGTCAAACGAAGAAACGAAAATCTGAAGAAACCCTAGGGGATCCCGGGACCTAGTATCTCAAACCCTAGTTTTACAAACTTAAGATTATTCAGAAAACTTTCACAAAAATATTTACGTTTTATTTGTTTATTTTTAGTTTATAGTCTATCACAATCCTGGCGTCGTGGCCCGGGTCAGATTCTCTAACAGTTGGTCTAACGATTTCAGGCTAGTCCTAACTCCCCTTCGCTAGTCGGCCCATCGGGGTAAGGTGCTAAATTCTGTCTTCTCTTCCTAACCCTAACCAGACGTTTTCACCTACCGGCTCGGGTCTGTAGCAATTTTGGGTGATCAAGCCGAGCATGCATGAACAGTAAAATTCAAAGACAAAATAACTGATAAAAACTGCTGATATTAAGATATTGCAATCATGAATTCATAGTCAAAACGTAGAACTAATCTCTGAAAACGAAACCCTAGGTTCACCGAGAACCTAGGTAAAAAGTTTAGCTACTGAGATTCATAACGTAAATAACACAGTTTTTGAATGAGAGAGAAGAAGAGCAAACGGGTGTCTTGAATCTGGATTCGCGTTTCCGTGCTCTCCGGGGATGCTCCTCAATGGCTGCGTCCAGATCAGGTTCTTCGACTGCTGCAACAGTCTTCTTATCCGAGTAAACTTTCGTGACCAAGTCATGAACGATCCTGGCCAGATTGTCTATCCGGTCGTCCTCTGTGGTTTCGGCTCTAGCCGCCATCCTGCGATCGTCAAACAGTCGGGTATCCTGCTTGGCCAACTGCTTCATCAGGTCATACGCACCTTCTTTGTCCACGTGATACAAGAAGTTTCCCCCGGCCTCTCTGTCAATCCTGTCGGCGTTCTCCCTGTCTAGGGCATGGTAGAAAACATGCAGGATTTTCGCGTCTCCAAAACCGTGGTTCGGGCACCGTTTGACCAATCTCATGAGTCTGTCCCATGCGTCCACCACCGTCTCCCCCATCTTCTGCCTGAATGACAGAATCTCGCTCTGTAACTGTATGACTCGGGAGGCGGGATAGAACTTTGCCAAAAAATCTGCGACACACTCCTCCCATGTAGTGATCGATCTGGGTGGTCGGGATTCGAGCCAGTCGTTGGCCACTCCGTACAGGCAGTATGGAAAGAGTATTAGCATGAGCGCCTCGGCTCCAACTCCCTTATACCGGACTTTGTTGCAGTAGTCCTCGAACTTCCCGATGAAGTCGTTCGGGTCTTCGTCAGCTTTGCCATGGAATGGACAGAGGGTCTGAACAGTCTGGATGGTGGAGGGTTTGATGTCAAAGTGTTCTGCGGTGATCTCGGGCACCACAATAGCTCGCTCATGCCCCCCCGTGGGGACTTCGAAATTCTCCACCAATGCCTTCTCAGACCGGTTGTATGTCCTCTGGTTGCTCCGGGCAGCAAGGCCTGCTGTGACGAGCTCTTCGATGTACCGAGCCATCTCGGCTGGGGTACGTGTCTCGGGCAGTTCTGGCGTTCTCTCGGTATTGTCGTTTTCAGCTTCCTCGGTCGGTTTTTACTGCTCGTTTTTCCTCCAGTCTTTCCGTTTTCTCTTCCACTCTCCCTCTTACCAGTCTCGGTCACATCCTGTACCGAGCATTTTCTGCACGTTTCCCGAGGCGATCCCGGTTCTGTCTCGGCACGCATCCCAATGCACTTTCCGAACATGTTCCTGTAAAAACATGAAAAAAACCCGCGATCATATCCAATAAAAGTACGAAACATGCAGAAATTTACGAATAGAAAATAAACGTCTCGTTCCTAAAACCGAGACTTTCCGAGGCTGAATTCTGGCTAAAACGCGGTTTTCCAGCACACATACACGTCTTTTCAGGCTATAAGATAACCCGTATTTGGGCGTTATCAAATACCCCCACACTAAACTTTGCTCATCCCGAGCAAACTCTAGCAATATACTACCAATGCATACTATCCCGAATCAATCCAGAGCGGTGTAACTGCAATTATTTAAAAACAATATTAATACTATAAAAACAATTTATCTTTTTGGTGAGACTGGGCAACCTCTTCAACTCAAACTGAACATCATCAAGTTCTCATATTCCCCTAAATTTCAGAAACTGCGGTGATCGGAAGAACTCGCGGCCAGCCTAGGTTAGGAACAAGCACGAACACCACTTACTTCCGCTTTTGCACGCAAACCGAACGTATCCCTAACGCACACCTTCCGTGCTTTTACTCTGGGTGTAATGTAAATCTGCCGGCTTTGGGACGGTAGGATAAGTCATTTAGAAGCGATGTCCTAAACGTCACAGCACACTCACACATACCCCAATCTCACACTCCCTCACCAAGATAACGGAAACTGACCCAAATCACCTAAGATTCTAGACACTCAATTTCCCCAGTCCCGGTATAACTGCCGTTCTCGCGGCCACAACTGTGAACGAATGTGAAACTGTGATGAAAATTGCCGGCCCGGCGTTTTGAAATAAACTCAATCAAGCACCCTGAATTTTCTACCTTTGATACTTTTTTTTTTCTTTTTTTTTACTTTTTTTTCTCTGTTTCTTTCTGTCGTTTTTTTTTCGCTCTTTTTTTTTTTTTTTTTTGCGGGGCAACACAATAAACAACAATAATATAAACCAGGCCAACTCTATGATAAACCAAAAAACGTGGGGTGGCGGAAAAATATTGAAATAAAATCTGAAACGACCACCCCCACACTAATTTCGAACCATGTAGTCACTCTGTAAAATAATCGCGCTTTTCCAACCGATCCTCCTCACTCCAAGGATGTCTAAATAGCACAGCGCGTCCTCCAATAACCCTGTCAACCCAAGTTCCCCATTTCATGCGAAAAATTTCCGCACTACGGCTCTCCTCCTCTGCTCACGGTGTAATGTCGTGAGTCACCGCCACACCGAAGTGTGCTGCCGTCACTATCTCACCCTTACACACCCTCAAATATAAAAATATGACGCTCATCCACTATCAAATATGACAATTATGCTCTACCCCAGAAAATCCCCCTCAACTGAACTCCCTCGTGCCATGACGCGTAGGAAAGGTAAAAATACTAACAATGATGCGAGTATCAAAAAACGGCTTCCTAGGTCAAGCGGTTACCAAGAAAAGGGTTAATGGATCAACGGGGCTCACTAATGGACCTAAGGCGCGAGACAGGACGTGAGGTCCCCTATGGCCTATCACTCCACCAAATGATGTGGTGACCGTGATGGCGGGTTGACGACTACCTGGTGACGGTGGTCTGGCAACTAGTCGGATACATTGCTCGGGAGACAGCTACTTGCGTTTTCTGGAGTGCATTGGCTCTTTTAACTCCCTTAGACAGATTCTCGCAGCTCTTCCTCACCTAAGTTCGTCCACTTCGGGAAATTTTCTATCATTAAGCTCTCTCCAGTTTTAAGCTAAATCCTTCGCCCAGTCTCAAAATTTTAATTTTTTAATTAATTTTTTTTTTTTAATAAAACGTAATGCAGTTACAACGCCACCACCCCCACACTGGATGGTGCCATGCCCTCATGGTACTAGTCATCAGGCATAAAATCTGGATTGGATGAGCTGGCTTGCCTCATCGAATGAAAACAACTGGTAGTATATGGTAGCATATGCAGAAAAATAAAGCGAGAGAAAGAAATTGAACCTGTGCACCCGGAGTCAGTTCTTACAGGTGCTGACTTTTTCGCAGAGTCCGGCAGTGAAGGACCGTTGGCCGGTCGCCGAAAATTTCTCGACGAAAGTTGTCAATGTGCAATCCCCGAGCACCATTGTGTGTGACAATGTGCTCCCATATGGTCGAGTATACGTCGTACACCGGGGTCGATTGCGACGTTCTGTAGAAAAACCATTCCTGAAAAATCCCCAACTCGTACGAGTCCCTGTGACGGTCGAGTGTGCCAGAACACACCGGGGTAGACTCTTCAAGTTTTCGGAAATCCGCCTTTTCTTCCACGAAATTTCCTAAATTCGCTTCAAACTCCACGGACCTGTGTATGGTGGTAGAGAGAGAAAAGAGGCCAAAAATGGCTCCAACCCGTCAGACTTAAAAACCCCACTTTTGCCAAAATAACGAAAATGCCCTTCATGTAGAATTTGAAAAAAACTGAAATTTTGTGCGGATAATACACATACTGTGCGTATTTTATGCACACAGGGCCATCTGGAGTGATAAAAAAATTGCAATTTTACCTGCTGACTGCGTATATTACGCAGGACCTGCGTAAAATACGCAGACAGCAGGTATAATTGATGTTTTTTTTTTTTCAAAAAAAATCCAGTTTACACTGCTGGCTGCGTATAATACGCAGAAAGCTGCGTAAAATACGCAGACAGCAGCTAAAATAATTTTTCAAAAATAATTTTTTTTTTTCAAAAATCAAGTTTTTCTTGCTGGCTGTGTATAATACGCAGAAAGCTGCGTAAAATACGCAGACAGCAGCAAAAAAATAAATTTTCAATTTTTTTTTTTTTTTTTTTTTTGGGATTTTTGCTGCTGGCTGCGTATAATACGCAGAACCTGCGTAAAATACGCAGACAGCAGCAAAAATAAAATTTTCAATTTTCTTTTTTTTCAAAAGTTTGGCAAACTGGGTTGCGGTGTGCGTAAAATATACACAGTGTGCGTAAAATACGCACACAGCAGCCTAGACATAGAACTTTTTTTCTCTCTACCGTATTCATGCTCCGTTTTCTTCTCGTTTTCTGCCTGCTGTATCTGCACATACTCAATTCAAAGTTAATACCCACTCATCTTACCTCTCTCAAAATTCAAAACTGAAAATAAAACTGAAATAATTGAAACTAACTTACTACGTTGGGTTGCCTCCCAACCAGCGCTTGTAATTTACGGTCGACGGCCCGACCCAGTTACCTCATGTTTGCTCAAGGGACATCAAAACCGCCTTCCTTGACGTCCTCTTCCGGGCCCAAATATGGCTTGACCCGGTTTCGGCTCATCCTGAAAGTTGTATTGTCATGCGAATTCTCCAATTCAACCGCTTCCCATGAAAGTACCTCTTTGAGGATAAACGGTCCTGACCCCCGGGATCTCATTTTTCCCGTGAAAAGCTGCTTCCGAGACTCGCATAGAAGTGCTTTATGCCCTTCTTGAAACTGCTTTGGTTGTGATGAACTTTGATGGCTCGGGAGCGGTTTATGCTCTCGGGTCGGTGGCTCTTCGAGTGACGGGACCGGGGCCAATTTTCGTCCACCTTTTTCCTCCAGCTGTAAAGTGGTCCGGTTTTCAGCTTGCATGGCCTGCTCCTCCTGGAATCTCTCCTCGTTCTCTCTGTCCACTCTGTCAATCTCTGCCCAAAGCTCATCCATCTCCTCGTTTTCCCAGCCTTCTTCGACTACCTCTACTGCGAAGATGTCTTCATGCTCGTAATAATTCGGTAGTTGCAGATTTTTGAAAACGTTGAACGTCACCTTGTCTTCATTAATCTGCATTGTTAGTTCTCCGCTCCTGCAGTTTATCATGGCTTCTCCGGTGGCCAGAAACGGTCTGCCCAGAATGAGTGGTACGTCTCCTGCCTCCATGTCCAGAATTACAAAATCTGCCGGAAAAATCAATTCTCCGACTTTCACCAGAATATCTTCAATAACTCCCATTTTGTGATAGACTATAAACTAAAAATAGGCCATAGGGGACCTCACGTCCTGTCTCGCGCCTTAGGTCCAGTAGTGAGCCCCGTTGATCCATTAACCCTTTTCTTGGTAACCGCTTGACCTAGGAAGCCGTTTTTTGATACTCGCATCATTGTTAGTATTTTTACCTTTCCTACGCGTCATGGCACGAGGGAGTTGAGTTGAGGGAGATTTTCTAGGGTAGAGCAGAATTGTCATATTTGATAGTGGATGAGCTTCATATGTATATTTGAGGGTGTGTAAGGGTGAGATAGTGACGGCAGCACACTTCGGTGTGGCGGTGACTCACGACATTACACCGTGAGCACAGGAGGAGAGCCGTAGTGCGGAAATTTTTCGCATGACATGGGGAACTTGGGTTGACAGGGTTATTGGAGGACGCGCTGTGCTATTTAGACATCCTTGGAGTGAGGAGGATCAGTTGGAAAAGCGCGATTATTTTACAGAGTGACTACATGGTTCGAAATTAGTGTGGGGGTGGTCGTTTCAGATTTTATTTCAATATTTTTCCGCCACCCCACGTTTTTTGGTTTATCATAGAGTTGGCCTGGTTTATATTATTGTTGTTTATTGTGTTGCCCCGCAAAAAAAAAAAAAAAAAAAAAAAAAAGCGAAAAAAAAAACAACAGAAAGAAACAGAGAAAAAAAAGTAAAAAAAAAGAAAAAAAAAAGTATCAAAGGTAGAAAATTCAGGGTGCTTGATTGAGTTTATTTCAAAACGCCGGGCCGGCAATTTTCATCACAGTTTCACATTCGTTCACAGTTGTGGTCGCGAGAACGGCAGTTATACCGGGACTGGGGAAATTGAGTGTCTAGAATCTTAGGTGATTTGGGTCAGTTTCCGTCATCTTGGTGAGGGAGTGTGAGATTGGGGTATGTGTGAGTGTGCTGTGACGTTTAGGACATCGCTTCTAAATGACTTATCCTACCGTCCCAAAGCCGGCAGATTTACATTACACCCAGAGTAAAAGCACGGAAGGTGTGCGTTAGGGATACGTTCGGTTTGCGTGCAAAAGCGGAAGTAAGTGGTGTTCGTGCTTGTTCCTAACCTAGGCTGGCCGCGAGTTCTTCCGATCACCGCAGTTTCTGAAATTTAAGGGAATATGAGAACTTGATGATGTTCAGTTTGAGTTGAAGAGGTTGCCCAGTCTCACTAAAAAGATAAATTGTTTTTATAGTATTAATATTGTTTTTAAATAATTGCAGTTACACCGCTCTGGATTGATTCGGGATAGTATGCATTGGTAGTATATTGCTAGAGTTTGCTCGGGACGAGCAAAGTTTAGTGTGGGGGTATTTGGTAACGCCCAAATAGGGGTTATCTTATAGCCTGAAAAGACGTGTATGTGTGCTGGAAAACCGCGTTTTAGCCAGAATTCAGCCTCGGAAATTCTCGGTTTTAGGAACGAGACGTTTATTTGCTCTTCGTAAATTTCTGCATGTTTCGTACTTTTATTGGATATGATCGCGGGTTTTTTTCATGTTTTTACAGGAACATGTTCGGAAAGTGCATTGGGATGCGTGCCGAGACTGAACCGGGTTCGCCTCGGGAAACGTGCAGAAAATGCTCGGGACAGGATTTGACCGAGACTGGTACAAGGGAGAGTGGAATGGAAAACGAAAAGACTGGAGGGAAAACGAGCAGTGAAAACCGACCGAGGAAGCTGAAAACGCCAAAACCGAGAATCACCGGGATGCGCTCGGTTGACAATATCTTGAGCTAGAATTGGAATTTTGAAGTGAAACCAGGGGCAAAAGAACGAAGACGTCAAGGGCTTTCCGAAAACAGGTTATAATGCTGAAACGGAGTCCGGCCAAAAAACCGACTCCCGTCAAGTGTGGGTCCCAGACAGGCCACGTCCGAGTAAGGAATCTCGGTTTCCGGTGTCTGGAGTCGTGAGAACTATTTCATGCTCGTGACGATTTTCGGGACAGTTTTGGCCTAGGGGTATTTTGGTCATTTTGGCACCGGGCCCGGGTTTCCGGAGTCAAGTTCAGATTTTGTCTCCCACATTCAGTCAGCAGTTTTCCTGTGGCCAGAGTCAGGATTTGGCATAATTTGGAGTAGTTTTGACCCAGGGGTATTTTGGTAATTTTGACAAGTTTCAGGTCAAAACGCATGCCGATGCAGAAAAGAGCAGTTTTTCTTGCTGTCTGCGTATTATACGCAGGATTCTGCGTATTATACGCAGACAGCAAGCCAGAGGGAGGATTTTTGGCCAGTTTCTGACCCTGTCTGCGTATTATACGCAGCATCCTGCGTATTATACGCAGCCAGGGGAAGAAAATACGCAGGAAAATGGAAAAATACGCAGCCCTGCGTATTATACGCAGCCAGGATGGAAAAATACGCAGCCAGGGAGGTGAAATACGCAGCCAGGGAGGAAAATACGCAGAAATCAGCACATGTCAGGTTACTGTCTGCGTATTATACGCAGAGCCCTGCGTATTTTACGCAGACAGCACAAATTTTGAGGCGGTTTCGGGCAGTGGCAGTTTCGTAAATAAAGGCAGTTTCCAGAAACGTCTCCAGCACTATATAAAGACTCGTCCAGACTCGTTTTGAGACAATCAACACACAATAACACATCCACAGAGAAGTCGGAACATCCCCGGAGAGCACGGAAACGTGATTCCAGATTCGAAGACCTAGTTTGATCTTATTCTCTCTTTATTCAAAAACTGTGTTATTTACGTTATGAATTTCAGTAGCTAAACTTTTTACCTAGGTTCTCGGTGAACCTAGGGTTTCGTTTTCAGACATCGTTCTGAGTTTTGACTATGAATTCATGATTGCACTATCTTAATATCAGCAGCTTTATTCGTTATTCTGTCTTTGAATTTTACTGTTCATGCATGCTCGGCTTGATCACCCAGAATTGCTACAGACCCGAGCCGGTAGGTGAAAACGTCTGGTTAGGGTAAGGAAGAGAAGACAGAATTTAGCACCTTACCCCGATGGGCCGACTAGCGAAGGGGAGTTAGGACTAGCCTAAAATCGTTGAGACCAACTGTTAGAGAATTTGACCCGGGCCATCAGGACAGGTTAGAAACCCTAGCAGCCTTAGAACGAGACTGCAGATTTAGGCAGCTTAACAGGAATCCGACAGTCTGCAGGATTGTGATAACGTGCAGGAAAAGAAAAGATACTGCACAATTGGTACGTGGCACGGATAACGAGACTGCTGTGTGTTTTCATGTCAAACGAAGAAACGAAAATCTGAAGAAACCCTAGGGGATCCCGGGACCTAGTATCTCAAACCCTAGTTTTACAACCTTAAGATTATTCAGAAAACTTTCACAAAAATATTTACGTTTTATTTGTTTATTTTTAGTTTATAGTCTATCACAATCCTAAACTATTCCTCCTTTTACACTCTGCTAGTTAAAACTGATTATTAGAAAAACCTGCAAAGTCCCTGTGGGATCGATAATCTGAGTCGAAAATACTCTCTATATTACTTGATTCGTATACTTGCGAATAGCACGCTAGAAAGCGCATTAAGTTTTTGGCGCCGTTGCCGGGGACTTTTTAGGGTTTATTTAGTAATCCGAATTAATTTTCAGAGTTCTTATTTTTATTTTATTTTATTTTTTATTTTTATTTTTCCGTTATCTCACTGCTCTTGAGATCTCTACTTTTTCAGGATGGGCGACAATACCGAGAGAACGCCAGAACTGCCCGAGACACGTACTCCAGCCGAGATGGCTCGGTACATCGAAGAGCTCGTCAAAGCAGGCCTTGCTGCCCGGAGCAAACAGAGGACATACAACCGGTCTGGGAAGGCATTGGTGGAGAATTTCGAAGTCCCCACGGGGGGGCATGAGCGAGCTATTGTGGTGCCCGAGATCACCGCAGAACACTTTGACATCAAACCCTCCACCATCCAGACTGTTCAGACCCTCTGCCCGTTTCATGGCAAAGCTGACGAAGACCCGAATGACTTCATCGGGAAATTCGAGGACTACTGCAACAAAGTTCGGTATAAGGGAGTTAAAGCAGAGGCACTCATGCTAATTCTGTTCCCGTACTGCCTATACGGAGTGGCCAACGACTGGCTCGAATCCCGACCACCCAGGTCCATCACAAAATGGGAGGGGTGTGTCACCGATTTCCTGGCAAAATTTTACCCCGCCTCCCGGGTCATCCAGTTACAAAGCGAGATTCTGTCATTCAAACAGAAGACAGGGGAGACGGTGGTAGACGCATGGGACAGATTGATAAGATTAGTGAAGAGGTGCCCGAACCACGGTTTTGGAGACCCGAAGATCCTGCAGGTATTCTACCATGCCCTAGACAGGGAGAGTGCTGACAGGATTGACAGAGAAGCCGGAGGAAACTTCCTGTACCATGTGGACAAAGACGGTGCCTATGAGTTGATGAAGCAGTTAGCCAAACAGGACACTCGCCTGTTTGACGATCGCAGGATCACTGCCCGAGCCGAGCCAATGGAAGATGACCGGATAGATAATCTGGACAAGATCGTGCAAGACTTGGTTAAGAAAGTCTACTCAGAAAATAAGACTGTTGCAGTGGTGGACGGGCCAGATTTGGACACAGTCATGGAGGGGCTCGGAAACGAAGATGCCAATTACGTACAGCAGCAGTGGGATCCGAGCCGGTACAGACCGGGCACGAGAGATCATCCCGGGTTCCGGTACGAAAACCCGAATTCTGCAATTTATGTACCGGGATTCCAGCATAGGCCACAGGCTCAGCAAGTAGCACCGGTACCGCAGGTTCAGCCCGGCCCATCTGCACAGCAGTACGATGCTCAGATGAAGAAGATCGAGTCCATGTTTCAGACCATGGAGTCCCGGTTCGCGCATATGGACGCCCTGACAGCCGACGTGCAGTCAACCAAAACGTCACTGCGCGCTTTGGAGGTACAAGTAGGGCAGTTAGCACAGCAGTTAACTGAGAGAGCACCAGGGAACTTACCCTCGACTACTGTAAATAATCCACATGCTCAGGTCAATGCCATCACCACTCGGAGTGGATTAGTACTACAGGATCCGTCGTATCCTAGCCATGCACGTGCCGAAAAGTCGAAGGAAATCGAGTGCGAAGTATTTGGCCAGGATAACAGCTCAGCCGACCGCCCCCAGCCGAAGGGCTCGGTTGAGCAGGATGTAGTGCAGAACGAGAAGGAACCTGTCTCTAAGGAGGTGCCGTATCCTTTGAAGACACGAAAGAGGGATGATAGCAAGGACTACGCCAGATTTCTCGAGATTTTCAAACAGCTGAAGATCAACATACCCTTTGCGGAGGCGTTGGCAAAGATGCCCACTTATGCCAAGTTCCTCAAAGATATTTTGTATGGACGGAAACGTATGAGCGATTTTGAGACAATAAATCTGACGGCAGAAGTGAGCAATTGTGTGAAGAATGGGCTACCAAGGAAGAGGAAGGACCCCGGCAGTTTCGTCATCCCGGTGACCCTAGGAAATGCTTACACGGGAAAGGCTCTGTGTGACCTAGGGGCCAGTATCAATCTGATGCCGTTATCAATTTTCAAAACTTTGAAAATCGGTGAACTCAGGCCCACCAGAATCAAGCTGCAGATGGCGGACAGATCTGTGAAGCAGGCTTACGGAGTTATTGAAGATATTCTGGTGAAAGTCGGAGAATTGATTTTTCCGGCAGATTTTGTAATTCTGGACATGGAGGCAGGAGACGTACCACTCATTCTGGGCAGACCGTTTCTGGCCACCGGAGAAGCCATGATAAACTGCAAGAGCGGAGAACTGACTATGCAGATTAATGAAGACAAGGTGAAGTTCAACGTTTTCAAAAATCTGCAACTGCCAAATTATTATGAGCATGAAGACATCTTCGCAGTGGAGGTAGTCGAAGAAAGCTGGGAAAAAGAGGAGATGGACGAGCTATGGGCTGAGATTGACAGAGTGGATAGAGAGAATGAGGAGAGATTCCAGGAGGAGCAGGCCATGCAAACTGAAAATCGGACCAGTTTACAGCTGGACGGAAAAGGCGAGCGGAAATTGGCCCCGGTCCCGTCACTTGAAGAGCCACCGACCCGAGAGCATAAACCGCTCCCGAGCCATCAAAGTTCAGCACAACCAAAGCAGTTTCAAGAAGGGCATAAAGCACTTCTATGCGAGTCTCGGAAGCAGATTTTCACGGGAAAAATGAGATCCCGGGGGTCAGGACCGTTTATCCTCAAAGAGGTACTTTCATGGGATGCACTTGAATTGGAGAATTCGCATGACAGTACAACTTGCAGGGTGAGTGGAAACCGGGCCACGCCATATCTGGGCCCGGAAGTGGACGTCAAGGTAGACTGTTTTGACGTCCCTTGAGCAAACATGAGGTAACTGGGTCGGGCTGTCGACCCTAAACTACAAGCGCTGGTTGGGAGGCAACCCAACGTAGTAAGTTAGTTTAAATTATTTCAGTTTTATTTTCAGTTTTGAATTTTGAGAGAGGTAAGATGAGTGGGTATTAACTTTGAATTGAGTATGTGCAGATACAGCAGAGCAGAAAACGAGAAGAAAACGGAGCATGAATACGGTAGAGAGAAAAAAAAAATCTATGTCTAGGCTGTTGTGTGCGTATTTTACGCACACTGTGTATATTTTACGCACACCGCAGCCCAATTTGCCAAACTTTTGAAAAAAAAAATTTGAAAATTTTATTTTTGCTGCTGTCTGCGTATTTTACGCAGGTTCTGTGTATTATACGCAGCCAGCAGTAAAAATCCAAAAAAAAAAATGAAAAATATTTTTTGTTGCGTATTATACGCAGCCAGCAAGAAAAACTTGATTTTTGAAAAAAAAATTATTTTTGAAAAATTATTTTAGCTGCTGTCTGCGTATTTTACGCAGCTTTCTGCGTATTATACGCAGGCAACAGTGTAAACTGGATTTTTCTGGAAAAAAAATCATCATTTATACTCGCTGTCTGCGTATTTTACGCAGGTCCTGCGTATTATACGCAGTCAGCAGGTAAAATTGTAATTTTTTTTTTATCACTCCAGATGGCCCTGTGTGCGTAAAATACGCACAGTATGCGTATTATACGCACAAAACTTCAGTTTTTTTCAAATTTTAAAGGAGGGGCATTTTCGTAATTTTGGCAAAAGTGGGGTTTTTAAGTCTGACGGGTTGGAGCCATTTTTGGCCTCTTTTCCCTCTCTACCACCATACACAGGTCCGTGGAGTTTGAAGCGAATTTAGGAAATTTCGTGGAAGAAAAGGCGGATTTCCGAAAACTTGAAGAATCTACCCCGGTGTGTTCTGGCACACTCGACCGTCACAGGGACTCGTACGAGTTGGGGATTTTTCAGGAATGGTTTTTCTACAGAACGTCGCAATCGACCCCGGTGTACGACGTATACTCGACCATATGGGAGCACATTGTCACACACAATGGTGCTCGGGGATTGCACATTGACAACTTTCGTCGAGAAATTTTCGGCGACCGGCCAACGGTCCTTCACTGCCGGACTCTGCGAAAAAGTCAGCACCTGTAAGAACTGACTCCGGGTGCACAGGTTCAATTTCTTTCTCTCGCTTTATTTTTCTGCATATGCTACCATATACTACCAGTTGTTTTCATTCGATGAGGCAAGCCAGCTCATCCAATCCAGATTTTATGCCTGATGACTAGTACCATGAGGGCATGGCACCATCCAGTGTGGGGGTGGTGGCGTTGTAACTGCATTACGTTTTATTAAAAAAAAAATTAATTAAAAAATTAAAATTTTGAGACTGGGCGAAGGATTTAGCTTAAAACTGGAGAGAGCTTAATGATAGAAAATTTCCCGAAGTGGACGAACTTAGGTGAGGAAGAGCTGCGAGAATCTGTCTAGGGGAGTTAAAATAGCCAATGCACTCCAGAAAACGCAAGTAGCTGTCTCCCGAGCAATGTATCCGACTAGTTGCCAGACCACCGTCACCAGGTAGTCGTCAACCCGCCATCACGGTCACCACATCATTTGGTGGAGTGATAGGCCATAGGGGACTCACGACATTACACCGTGAGCACAGGAGGAGAGCCGTAGTGCGGAAATTTTTCGCATGACATGGGGAACTTGGGTTGACAGGGTTATTGGAGGACGCGCTGTGCTATTTAGACATCCTTGGAGTGAGGAGGATCGGTTGGAAAAGCGCGATTATTTTACAGAGTGACTACATGGTTCGAAATTAGTGTGGGGGTGGTCGTTTCAGATTTTATTTCAATATTTTTCCGCCACCCCACGTTTTTTGGTTTATCATAGAGTTGGCCTGGTTTATATTATTGTTGTTTATTGTGTTGCCCCGCAAAAAAAAAAAAAAAAAAAAAAAAAAAAAAAAAAAAAGAGCGAAAAAAAAAACGACAGAAAGAAACAGAGAAAAAAAAGTAAAAAAAAAGAAAAAAAAAAGTATCAAAGGTAGAAAATTCAGGGTGCTTGATTGAGTTTATTTCAAAACGCCGGGCCGGCAATTTTCATCACAGTTTCACATTCGTTCACAGTTGTGGCCGCGAGAACGGCAGTTATACCGGGACTGGGGAAATTGAGTGTCTAGAATCTTAGGTGATTTGGGTCAGTTTCCGTTATCTTGGTGAGGGAGTGTGAGATTGGGGTATGTGTGAGTGTGCTGTGACGTTTAGGACATCGCTTCTAAATGACTTATCCTACCGTCCCAAAGCCGGCAGATTTACATTACACCCAGAGTAAAAGCACGGAAGGTGTGCGTTAGGGATACGTTCGGTTTGCGTGCAAAAGCGGAAGTAAGTGGTGTTCGTGCTTGTTCCTAACCTAGGCTGGCCGCGAGTTCTTCCGATCACCGCAGTTTCTGAAATTTAGGGGAATATGAGAACTTGATGATGTTCAGTTTGAGTTGAAGAGGTTGCCCAGTCTCACCAAAAAGATAAATTGTTTTTATAGTATTAATATTGTTTTTAAATAATTGCAGTTACACCGCTCTAGATTGATTCGGGATAGTATGCATTGGTAGTATATTGCTAGAGATTGCTCGGGACGAGCAAAGTTTAGTGGGGGGGTATTTGATAACGCCCAAATAGGGGTTATCTTATAGCCTGAAAAGACGTGTATGTGTGCTGGAAAACCGCGTTTTAGCCAGAATTCAGCCTCGGAAAGTCTCGGTTTTAGGAACGAGACGTTTATTTGCTCTTCGTAAATTTCTGCATGTTTCGTACTTTTATTGGATATGATCGCGGGTTTTTTTCATGTTTTTACAGGAACATGTTCGGAAAGTGCATTGGGATGCGTGCCGAGACTGAACCGGGTTCGCCTCGGGAAACGTGCAGAAAATGCTCGGGACAGGATTTGACCGAGACTGGTACAAGGGAGAGTGGAATGGAAAACGGAAAGACTGGAGGAAAAACGAGCAGTGAAAACCGACCGAGGAAGCTGAAAACGCCAAAACCGAGAATCACCGGGATGCGCTCGGTTGACAATATCTTGAGCTAGAATTGGAATTTTGAAGTGAAACCAAGGGCAAAAGAACGGAGACGTCAAGGGCTTTCCGAAAACAGGTTATAATGCTGAAACGGAGTCCGGCCAAAAAACCGACTCCCGTCAAGTGTGGGTCCCAGACAGGCCACGTCCGAGTAAGGAATCTCGGTTTCCGGTGTCTGGAGTCGTGAGAACTATTTCATGCTCGTGACGATTTTCGGGACAGTTTTGGCCTAGGGGTATTTTGGTCATTTTGGCACGGGCCCGAGTTTCCGGAGTCAAGTTCAGATTTTGTCTCCCACATTCAGTCAGCAGTTTTCCTGTGGCCAGAGTCAGGATTTGGCATAATTTGGAGCAGTTTTGACCCAGGGTATTTTGGTAATTTTGACAAGTTTCGGGTCAAAACGCATGCCGATGCAGAAAAGAGCAGTTTTTCTTGCTGTCTGCGTATTATACGCAGGATTCTGCGTATTATACGCAGACAGCAAGCCAGAGGGAGGATTTTTGGCCAGTTTCTGACCCTGTCTGCGTATTATACGCAGCATCCTGCGTATTATACGCAGCCAGGGGAAGAAAATACGCAGGAAAATGGAAAAATGCGCAGCCCTGCGTATTATACGCAGCCAGGATGGAAAAATACGCAGCCATGGAGGTGAAATACGCAGCCAGGGAGGAAAATACGCAGAAATCAGCACATGTCAGGCTACTGTCTGCGTATTATACGCAGAGCCCTGCGTATTTTACGCAGACAGCACGAATTTTGAGGCGGTTTCGGGCAGTGGCAGTTTCGTAAATAAAGGCAGTTTCCAGAAACGTCTCCAGCACTATATAAAGACTCGTCCTGACTCGTTTTGAGACAATCAACACACAATAACACATCCACAGAGAAGTCGGAACATCCCCAGAGAGCACGGAAACGTGATTCCAGATTCGAAGACCTAGTTTGATCTTATTCTCTCTTTATTCAAAAACTGTGTTATTTACGTTATGAATTTCAGTAGCTAAACTTTTTACCTAGGTTCTCGGTGAACCTAGGGTTTCGTTTTCAGACATCGTTCTGAGTTTTGACTATGAATTCATGATTGCACTATCTTAATATCAGCAGCTTTATTCGTTATTCTGTCTTTGAATTTTACTGTTCATGCATGCTCGGCTTGATAACCCAGAATTGCTACAGACCCGAGCCGGTAGGTGAAAACGTCTGGTTAGGGTTAGGAAGAGAAGACAGAATTTAGCACCTTACCCCGATGGGCCGACTAGCGAAGGGGAGTTAGGACTAGCCTAAAATCGTTGAGACCAACTGTTAGAGAATTTGACCCGGGCCATCAGGACAGGTTAGAAACCCTAGCAGCCTTAGAACGAGACTGCAGATTTAGGCAGCTTAACAGGAATCCGACAGTCTGCAGGATTGTGATAACGTGCAGGAAAAGAAAAGATACTGCACAATTGGTACGTGGCACGGATAACGAGACTGCTGTGTGTTTTCATGTCAAACGAAGAAACGAAAATCTGAAGAAACCCTAGGGGATCCCGGGACCTAGTATCTCAAACCCTAGTTTTACAACCTTAAGATTATTCAGAAAACTTTCACAAAAATATTTACGTTTTATTTGTTTATTTTTAGTTTATAGTCTATCACAATCCTAAACTATTCCTCCTTTTACACTCTGCTAGTTAAAACTGATTATTAGAAAAACCTGCAAAGTCCCTGTGGGATCGATAATCTGAGTCGAAAATACTCTCTATATTACTTGATTCGTATACTTGCGAATAGCACGCTAGAAAGCGCATCAGTTATTTTTCTCGTTTATTCACACCATATTATTCCGATCAACTTTTTGGCGCCATTGCCGGGGATTGGCAGACATTTGCATATAGGCCAGTTAGTTATCTTTACTTGAGTCATTTAGGACTTTTTTTTAATCTAGAAAAATATAGAAAAAAAATAAAAAAATTTGCAATAGTTTGTTTGTTTCAATACTTGTTTCTCTCCTGCTCTTTATATTGTGTTTCATTCTTTCATGTTTGGTCGACGTTCACTGAAACTTGCATTACTTCCGGTTGATCCTGAGTAAGAGCGAACTTCGCGTAGACTTAAAAACTCTCGGACACCACAGATAATCACCATGGCTAATAATGGTATTCGACCTATGGCTGACCACTTTACCCCCTCTGCATACACTTCACCTAGTAGTATTGTTTTTCCTGACCTAGGTGAGACTCACTTCGAAATTAAGCCACAACTCTTGGCCATGCTTCCAATATTTAGGGGTCTTGTCTCTGAAATCCTTATACACATATAGACGGAGTTGCAGAAGTATTCATGACATATAAGGTGAGGGGAGTGAGTGACGATAATATGTGCCTTCGAGCTTTTCCTTTCTCTTTGATGGACGAAGCGAAGGATTGGTTTACCTCTCTACCTGAAGGAAGTATCGCATCATGGGAGGATATGAAAAAGAAGTTCCTTACACAGTTTTTTCCAATTGCCAAGACCTCCCAAGTTAGACACGCAATCAGCCACTTCCGCCAATTAGATAGTGAACAATTACATGAGAGTTGGAA
Source organism: Linanthus parryae (assembly GCA_023055425.1). Taxonomy (NCBI): domain Eukaryota; kingdom Viridiplantae; phylum Streptophyta; class Magnoliopsida; order Ericales; family Polemoniaceae; genus Linanthus; species Linanthus parryae. Next base: position 77,990,730 of record JALGPY010000007.1, on the reverse strand, counting down.
GCGATTCAAGAATCTAATTAAAAGTTGCCCTCACCATGAGATTCTGAAGTGGGCACTATGTAATAGTTTCTATGATGGGCTCTCTGAGCGAAACCAAACTGTAGTAGACTCTGCATGTAAGATCCAGTTCTTACAAATGAATGAGAATGAAGCGTGGGACCTCTTTGAAAGCCTAAGTCGTAATTCTAAACAACGTGTTGTGACAATGCAAGTAGAAACTGGTAGAAATGGGAGTATGGTACTGAAAAGAGATGTTAATGAGGTTACTCATTATTCTCATTTAGAGGGGAAGATAGACGCATTAACAGACAAATTTGATAAGATGTTGGCAGCTAAAAGTTCCCCAGTAAACTCAATTGCATCTTTTGCATCTTCACTTGATATTTGTGCAACTTGTTCTAGCAATACGCATGTCACTAATTAATGTCCTTCAATGTACTTAGGTATGCAGGATCAAGCGTTCGCGGCTCAAGGGTACAATAGGAACAACAACCCTTATTCGAATACCTACAATCCAGGTTGGAGGAACCATCCAAATTTCTCATAGAAACAACAAGGACAGTAGGCTCCATTTCAGCAAATGCAGCAAGGTAGTAATGCGAGTGGTATGTTATATCCACCCGGTTTTGCAACTCGGCCCAGGTATGATCCTTCCACTCAATATGCACAACACAACCCCATGCGAGAGTCACCTAAGTATAATTCTGATTTTGAGGAGAAAGTTCTAAAAGCACTAAGTAGGTTAGATGAGACCAGCCAAATTGTCAATAGTCACACTCATGCTATAAGTAGGATAGAGACCCAGCTAGGATAGTTAGCATCCACATTGAGTCGTAGGGAGGAGGGTGCCTTGCCTTCCCAACCTCAAGACAATCCTAGGGGTCGTAATGGTGCCTCAACAAATGAGGTAAACCATGGCCAAGTTAAAGCGGTGACACTTCTAAGAAGTGGTAAACTTGTTGATAATGGAGTCGGTTTAGACGAGAACAAAGTTGTAGAGTCCGAGCACGAATCTGATTTGCCCGAGACTTCTAGTCCTAAGGCTGATTATCCATTGCCTTCATTTGATGGACCAATTCCAGGAACTAAGTACGTCTCAAAAGTTCCCTTTCCTAATGCTCTGAACGAATCTAAGCCATCAAAAGATGGAAAAAGGGAAGAGTTCATGGAATTACTTAAGCAAGTTAAAATAAATTTACCATTACTTGATGTTATTAAACAAATCCCTGCATATGCTAAATTTTTGAAGGTTTTGTGTGTTCAAAAGAGGCGTATTCAATCTCATATCCCAAAGAAAGTGCGCTTAACTGAAAAAGTTAGTTGTATTTTGACTTCTAACACACCTCCAAAACTGAAAGATCCAGGGGCTTTCACAATATCGTGTGTCATAGGAGAACATTGCATTGATAGAGCACTTCTTGACCTAGGAGCTACTGTTAATTTACTCCCCTACGCTTTGTTTGAGAAGTTAAATATAGGAGAGTTAAAACCTACCCCTGTGACACTTCAACTCGTTGATCGGTCAGTGAGAGTTCCTCGCGGTATTGTCGAGGATGTCATTCTTAAAGTTGATAAATTTTTCTTCCCTGTTGACTTTATTGTTCTTGACATGGATCCAGAAACGTCGAATTCAAACACTCCAGTTATCTTAGGGCGTCATTTCTTGGCTACGGCCGATGCTACCATTAGTTGGAGGACTAGAGTGATGGAAGTTGCCTTCGGGAATATGAGGTTTAAACTAAATGTGGCTAATGCAATGAAAAGTCTGAACCACTCCGACGATGGTGAGTGCTTCTTTATTGATGCATTAAATTCACTTGTGGAGGAGTCTCTCCCAAGTTTGTTGTCTAAAGACCCTTTAGAGGATTTGCTTTCCCTTTTTGTGGTTAATCATTCTGAAGTAGCTTATTATATTGAAGAGATTCAAGCATAGTTAGGGTAAGAGTGTAAGCCGGAATCACATTTTAGGATGCCTAATTTTGAGTCTCTTCCTCCTCTTTCAGCCACCACTATGCCACCGTCGATTTAGGCTCCACCACAATTTGAACTCAAACCCTTACCCTCAAGTCTTAAGTATGTATACCTAGGTTCAGAAAATAGCTTACCTGTCATCATAGCTTCTGATTTGAGTTCTGATCAAGAGTCTAGGCTTGTAGAGGTTCTGTGTGAAAATAAGAAAGCGATCGGGTGGTCTGTGGCCGACTTAAAAGGGATAGATCCTTCAGTTTGTATGCACAAAATTCATATAGAGGAGGGTTCTAAGCCTTCTCGCGAGATTCAAAGAAGACTGAACCCTAACATGAGAGATGTTGTTAAGAAAGAAGTAGTGAAACTCCTGGATGCGAAATCAATCCCATCTCGGACAGCCCTTGGTTGAGCCCCATTCAAGTGGTTCCTAAGAAATCATGAATCACTGTAGTTCCCAATGCACAGGGAGAGTTAGTTCCAACTCGCACAACTACTGGCTGGCGTGTATGCATAGATTATAGGAAGTTGAATGCTTGCACTAGAAAGGACCACTTTCCTCTCCCATTCATTGACCAAATTCTAGATAGATTTTCGGGACAGAGTTATTATTGCTTCCTTGACGGGTACTCAGGTTACAATCAAGTTGTCGTGTACCCAGAGAACCAAGAAAAAAAGACATTCACATGTCCGTTCGGCACATTTACATATCGTAGAATGCCATTCGGGTTATGTAATGCTCCTGCGACTTTTCAAAGGTGCATGATGGCCATTTTTTCTGATATGAATGATAAATTTTAGAAGTGTTCATGGACGATTTTTCTATTTTTGGTGCATCATTTGATGAGTGTCTTAGTAATCTGTCCCTAGTTTTAAAGCGGTGTCAGGAGTCAAATTTGGTCTTGAGTTGGGAGAAGAGTCATTTTATGGTAAAACGGGGGATTGTCTTAGGTCACATAGTGTCAAAAGAGGGAATTTCAGTTGACAAGGCTAAGGTGGAGTTGATATCTAGTCTCCCACCACCGAAAACCGCGAAACAAGTTAGTTCCTTCTTAGGGCATGCTGGTTTCTACCGGCGTTTCATAAAAGATTTGAGCAAGATTTCACGACCATTATGCTCCCTTCTAGCGAATGAAACTCAATTTAATTTTGATGATGAATGCAGAAAGGCATTCGAAACTCTAAGGGTTGCGTTAACCACCGCTCCAATCATTCAATCCCCTGATTATTCCCTACCATTTGAGATAATGTGTGATGCTTCAGATTATGCTATCGGTGCAGTGTTAGGTCAGAGGAGAGATAGGTTGCCTGTGGTAATTTATTATGCAAGTAAAACTCTAGATAAAGCTCAAAAGAATTATACGACTACTGAAAAAGAGTTGCTTGCTGTGTTATTTGCTCTAGATAAATTCAGGTCATACATTCTCGGTTCTAAGGTGGTTGTTTTTATTGATCATGCCACTCTTAGGTATCTTTTGCCAAAAAGGATATAAAACCGCGGCTGATCCGTTGGGTATTATTTCTTCAAGAGTTCGATGTGGAAATTAGGGACAGAAAAGGTACTGAGAATGTGGTGGCTGACCACTTATCTCGAATCCTAGATAGAGCCTTCTGACTATCCTCCATTTGGAGAACGATTCCCTGATGAGCAGCTCTTCGCTGTCTCACATTCACAAGTTCCCTGGTTTAGTCACATCGTTAATTATCTCGCTATAGGTCAGATTCCTACTCATTGGTCTAAGGTGGAAAAGGATAGGCTTTTCTCTCAGGTTAAACAATACTTTTGGGAGGATCCTCACTTGTTTAAAATGTGTTCAGACCAAATATTGAGGAGATGCATTCCAGAGTGCGAGCAAGAGAGTATATTGTCTTTTTGTCACTCCTCAGCTTGTGGGGGACATTTTGGTGGGCGTCGTACAGCGGCAAAGGCTCTTCAAAGCGGATTCTTTTGGCCTACTCTCTTTAAAGATGCACATGGATTTTGTAAGATGTGCGAAAAGTGTCAATGTACTTGAAATATGTCTAAGAGGGATATGATGCCCCTGAGCCCCATCCTAGTGTGTGAAATTTTTGATGTTTGGGGAATTGATTTCATGGGACCCTTCCCGCCGTCTTTTGGATTTGTTTATATTCTTGTGGCGGTTGATTACGTTTCTAAGTGGGTAGAGGTTGCAGCCACTAGGAAAAATGATAACAAGGTAGTAGTTCAGTTTATGAGAGATCATATATTTAGTCGTTTTGGAACCCCGCGAGTTGTAATCATTGATTGAGGGAGTCATTTCATTCACAGGGCCTTTGAAGCCTTGCTTAGAAAGTACTCTGTCACCAATAAGCTAGCTGCACCATACCACCCCCAGACTAGTGGGCATGTTGAGGTCTCAAATCGTGAAATCAAATCCATTCTAGAAAAAATGGTTAGGCCTGATCGTAAGGACTGGTCCTTAAGACTTACAGATGCACTTTGTGCATATAGAACAGTCTACAAAACACCTATTGGCATGTCTCTGTACCGTTTAGTCTTTGGGAAACCATGTCACTTTCCTGTAGAGCTAGAACACCGTGCATATTGGGAAATTAAAGCATTTAATTTTGATGTGCAAGCTACTGGAGAACATCGAAAGCTCCAACTTAATGAACTTGAAGAGATGCGATATGAGGCATTTGAAGATTCCAAACTTTATAAAGAAAAGATGAAGCGTATTCACGATAAAATGATTACGAGAAAATCTTTTGAGCTGAACCAGAAAGTTTGGTTGTTCAACGCCAAGTTACGGTTATTCCCTGGTGAATTGAGGTCTAGATGGACAGGGCCATTTGAGATTTTCGAAGCATTTCCTTCAGGAGCAGTTCGTATCCGTAATCTTGATGATGGTAATGTATTGGTGGTTAATGGTCAAATGCTTAAACCTGTCATGGGGTCATTTGAGCAGGCCACAGACATTGACACTCCATTTAGTGGATGCTACTTATGATAAGATATGATTCGGCACACGTCTGGCTGAAGACGTTAAACTTAGCGCTACCAGGAGGCAGCCCGAAATTTTTAGTTAGTTGGTTATTTATTTAACTATTTTTTATGTGATTTTCCCACTGTTAGAGTTAGTTAGGATTGAGTCATTTAATTTTTTTGAGTTAGTTTCTAACTGTGAATCGAACATATGCTATTTATTGGTGTGCTCGTGTTGTGTTTGCAGGCGAACAGATGAACATGAAGTAAAAAAAGGGTAAAAAGTAGAAATGATCAAATATCTAGCAGTATGGCATAGGGAGTTGAATCTTAGCTACATGGACTGTTTAATTTGCTATTTTGGAGTACTACGTTGGGTACTAGTCCATGAAATCCTGACACGGTTTGCAATACTGAATGCATTGGACGGAGCATGGTGCAGTAAAAATGAATTAATGTCGAGTACCACATCATCAGATGGTGCAGCTATTATCAAGGTCTTGCAAGCATTGAGCTCACTTGTTGCTGCAGTTAATGAGAAAGAGAAAGATCCGAGTACTTTAGAGAAGGAGTCTGTTGCTGCTGGTTCTCTGGTTTATGATAGAAGTGCACAATTAGCTGGTGTTACCATTGTTTCTAATGTGAAGACGGGATGAGTTGTCCGAGCCAGCATAGGGCTGCAGTACATGCTTCAAGAGAGGATGAGAACAACTTGCTTTTATGAGATATTTCTCATTTGTGCTGAAGGTTCTCTGATGCGTTGAATTGATAACAAACTGGTGAACTTTAGATCTATTAAAACAGCATGGCCAGCACCAAATTCCTCTCAAAGTTTCAGCCAGAGGTGCTCGCATTCTGGTAGTCATATAGTCTGTTCTGTATGAGGTGAACATAGAATTTAAGAGGGGGGATTGACTGTTTATTTTACGAGGGAAGAAGGGACTTGATGCTGGTTTGCTCTTCTGGGAAAGGTCTGATGGCATTTAGGAGGATTTGAATGGATTGCAAAGATTATTTGACGGCCTCGTGCCTCTGCACCGCTGCATTCTATTGAGCCCCTGCGACGTCTTCAGTCATTTAAAAGGGAAGTCCGGGAACCCTCTCTTACTTTACTGTTATTTATTTATTTATTTATTTATTTATTTATTTATTTATTTTTAACACCAACACACTTGCACTGCAATTGTGCTTCATTTTCTCTAATGCTATGTGTCACGGTTTCATTGGTCGCACACTTGGTTTGGGAGAAAATTATTTGGCAGGCAACTATCTATTGATCTTCTTGGTGTCACAGCAAGGAGTTTTTTTTCTTCCTATGTAGCAGTGATATCATCCCACTAGTCTGATTGCATTTCCCCATTACATTCTCATTTCATGTTTGGTTTTCAAACTTTTTTTCCCCCTAGTCATGCAGTTTAATATCTTTGCTCGAAGTGCTTGGTGTATGCAACTTTTGCCTCCAGAATGAGTAGATCCTGACCTGAATTTGTTGAAATACCTTGAACTACTAGGAGAATACGAGGTCAGGTGTGTGATAAGAGATGACGTAGGATGCTTTCAGGTTAGAGGGTTGATATTTGTTATTGGATTCACTGTCCAATCTATTTTAAGGAGAAAAAAAATATGTTGGTGCCGGTGGTTTCCTGCTTGCTTTACCACTGTTGCTGCACTTTTTTTTTCTCATTGTTGCTGCATTGTGCGCTGTGGACACTGCAGAGTTCCAGTGTGGGGGTGTTGGTATATCTGAAGTTGAAGTGGAGTTTGAAAAAAATGAAACAAATATCTGGTTAGAAAAAAATTACAAAGAAAACTGGTAAACAGCAGATGTAAATAAATAAAGTGTAGGAGTTTCCAACAATGAATCAGGATATTCAATCTATTTCATATTGTTACGATTCGAGACATATACAGGATTATAGCAAACTTGAGTAGAGTGCATAAATAAACCCTTGTTTAGGATTAGTCCTCCATGATTTATTGTAAGTTTCATTTCATTAACATCACGGAGACATGATTCTATTCGTTTGCTCCTGAGCTTTGTAAAATTTTCATTTGACTCGAGATTGCTAAGCATGTTGTGAAATTTCCATTTTTCATTTTTATGCTTGGTTCAATTGTGATATTAAAGTTGAAAAAAAAACAGAAAAAAAAATTAAAAAGAAAAAATATAGAAAAAAAAGTCGCACCAATGTGCTTAAGTGTTTTTAGTCGTTCCGAGGGTGCTTAGCTCGGATGCGAGCCCGTAGGAGAGTATTAAATCTTAGTGCCCTAAGCTTTGAATCGAGCTGGGATTCACTGGCATCTTCATCCGTTACAAGGGCTAAGTAGATCTAATGGTTCGACATTGTTTAAAGTCAACAAAGTTACTGAAATATGGAGTCATAGTGAAACTTGAGAGGTGTGTACCTTTCCGGATGCTTGTCAATTTCAAGTCAAATGGTAAGGTTACAAATGGAAGGAGGAGGCGGTTAGACTACTTAAACCTTTTTTGTTGATGGCGTGACACTTCTTTTTTTGCATGAGGGACTACTTTTAAGAACGGGAGTTGTTAATGTTTTCATACGAGAGTTTGCTATGCACTTGTATATGTTTTGAATCAAGGTGGAAATAAAGAGTGTCTGAGACCACTGTGAAACTCCATCAGTTTGATGAAGTTCATCTCTTGTTGGCTTTACAATTTCAGGATAGGATGTAGTACTGTTGGGTATGGGCTGCTAGCTTAGTAAAATATGTTCTGCAATTCTTTCTATTTTATTTTGCTCGGGGACTAGCAAAAGAGCAAGTGTGGGGGTATTGATAGCTATCTATTTGATAGCTATTTTAGGCCTTATTCAGTATAAAATTCATTATAATTATTCAGTAAACGATGCATGTTCTCACTTATTTTTGTTTACCTGCTCTTATGCTCACATTTTAGAGAATTGTAATATTTTGGTGCACTTGTGTTTTTTCTTTGAGTAATGTGGGAAATCATGTTTGGAATTTTTATTGATGTATTGTGTAGCAGGATATTGTTGAGTGACGCGTCACGAAGCAGTTTAGACTCAGGGCGAGCTTGGGATCGAGAAGTGCACGCGAGTAAAGAGGCTTTTATGCAAACAAGAGAAGGAGTGGGGCTGTTTTGTGATTGCTTAAACTCAGGGGGACTGTTTTGCTCTTTCAAAAATCTATTTGGGGCTAAAATAAGCCCAGATCTGGGAAGCAAGAGAGGGGGGCACGAACATAAGAGGAAGAAAGGAAGTCAGAAAGGAAAAACCCTAGAGAAAAATCGAAAGAGGAGAAAAAGAAGAGAAAGGAGGCAACGCAAAGAGACGGAAAAGGAGGACGATCAGACCATGGCTTTTTCTGGACGAAACAAGACCTGGACAGCGGCTATTTCAGACCTGGGCAGCGGCTATTGGGAGTTAAGAACGTAGCAGTAGCAGCGGCAAAGAGCAGAGAAAGAAAGGGGAGAAGAAGGGGCTGCTGGGATTGAATTTCACGAACATCAAGCACGCTAAACTTTCTGGATAATGAGCAATTTCTTCCCTTCTTCTTCTTCTTAATTTAGCTTTGCTATTGCTTTAATTTCAATGTCTCTTAACTAAACTCATATGGGTCTAGGGTGTTGATGAATTTTTGAGTTGAATTGGGTTGATGTTCAATCTTGTTTTCGATCAAACCATAGCAATTGCAGATTTCATTTTTTTGACTAGTTTCAGAATGTGTGATTGGAATTCCAGTATTTTGAGCTCAATTTGAGAAGTGTTTGTGTTGAATAATGCAATTGAATGATAGTAATAGACTTGTTTTGATTAGATAGTCATTCTGCGAGATGATTTATGCAGTCAAAAGGGTTTATTCAGCTTATACGCGAATTGTTTGTTAGAGATTACATGATTTATCGTGTGTGAGATAGATTAATCTGATTTCTATTAGTTAATTTATGCCGTTGACATAAGTCATTGTGCTCTCGACTAATTGGATTGTGAATACTAGTCCGGATTGAAGTCTTGACTTGAGCATCAACCTGCGAAACTCAAAGAGGATTGAATACCCTAACCCATTGATCTCTATTATTTCTTAAACTCAACTCAATTTGATTGCATTCTTCTATTACTTGTTCTTTTAAAATATTTAAGTAGTTTACATTAGGATTTAGGTAACTAGATCAAATCACCCAAAAATCAACCACTCTTACTTGTGCTTTGTTTCAGGATACCTAGCATCGTGTATTTGCAATTGCCCCGATCCCTTGGGTTCGACTCTCGAGTCACATTAACGTGTGATAGAAGAATATTTAAAGTTGGTTATTATTCTCGTTTATTCACACCATATTATTCCGATCAGTATTAAATTCTCTTTCAAGCCCCCACTTAAAAGGCTAGCCTAACCGGTTTGCGACTCCGTTTACGCAAAAAATTAAGTTCAGAACAATCAATCCAACTAACTAGTCAATAGTCTTTAAGCTACGATTCCTTTAACATATTAATTCATCTTCCAAAAGTTTTTCTTGTCACCCTAGACGTGTCAATAGCCCTAAGTGATCAAGATGTACGATGAACAAAGAAGAACAATACAATTAAGAGAATTGAAACATGAATCAATAACTAAGATCCGGAAAATTGTCTATTGCATAAACCCTAGGTTCATAGGTTCATATCCATAGAACCTATCAAAAGTAATTACCTACGCATAATATGAGAGATAAACAGCGAGAGTTTCTCCATACAATTGATAAAGAGAAGAAGAAGAAATAAACCGGCAAATCGGAACTCCGGCGCAAACCCGAGCTCTTCATCCGTCTTCGTCTTTCCTCTGCGTCCTCTATATTTCTTGCGTTCTAAATCGTGAATCAGCCCTCTTTTTTTTTGTATAATCACATCCTTAGGTTTCATCCAAGAAGAATTCCACTATTTTCACTTTTAGCCCTCCAAGAATGTTGGAGTTTCATTAAGCACTAAGTGGCTTCCTTCTAAACACTGTTCTTCTTTTTTTAGTAAACACTACCCCCCCCCCCCCCCCCCCCCCCCCACAAAGACAATGTATATGGCACGAAAGAGCAGAAGGGTGTTTTTTTTTTATTCGCGCCAAATCCCTGGGATTGATCTGCGCCATTCCTCTCTTCTCTGCTCTTCATGATTCTGCGCTTCTTCTGAGTCTTGCTGCGCTGCTGTCTCTTGGGTTTTCCGTGCAATTCCTCTGCTTCTTATCCGATTCTGTTCTGAGCTGCCGGATTCTTCTTCTTTCCCCGCTGTTGCTGCTGGGTTTCTCTGCTCTGTTTAGCTTCGGTGATTGTCTAGGTTCAGTCCGGTGGTAGATTAAGAATGAGTTGAATTGACACTGTCTGTGGTTAATTGGTAGGTTTAATGGCTAGTTATTGAGGTGGGCTCTGGTGGTAGCAGCGGCGAAGGTCTCATGGTGGTTAATTGGAGACTATGATGGTGTTGGTCGCAGGGTTTAGCTGATGGTAATGGTGATGTAAGTTCTGGGTTCTGGTTTGTTTAATTGGCAAAGGTGTTTGCTTGTTTTGGTGTAAATGGTGGTGTTGTAGGGATAGGCAGGTTGTAATGGTGTGTGTTTTTGTGGAACAGTGAGTTCTGAGTTTGGTTTGTAGGTGAAAGTCATGGGTATTGGTTGGATGGTTTGGAGTGTACGTTACAGGTGTTCATGTGGATGGGTGTGTGGCCATGGTGATGGAAGTCTGTTGGCATTAGGGAGGTATCTTCAGTGGCTTATTTTGGTTGTGGGAGTTGGTGATTACAGGGGGTTGAAGGTGGATTGGAGATGGTAGTTTAGTTAGTTTATGTTTATAAGGTTGGTGGTAGTTATGGTGGATTATGGAGAGGGGAAGAAAATGGTTATAGACATGTTTTGGTGGTCAATTGGCAGTGTGGTTGTGGTTAGTGGTTTCATGTGGGGAATGGCTGGATTTGATGGTGATTGCAGTGAGGTAGCAGGTTGTAGAATTGTTGGTTAAAGGCAATGGTAATGGTGGTTATGTGGAATAGAGAGGAGGCAGTGGCAGTAGTGACAGAGTTGGTTGGAGTTTCAGGTGGTGTTTGATGAACTGGGTTATGAAGGTTATTGGCAGATTGGTTATTTGTGGTTGTAAAGTCATGGTAATGATGGGGCTTGTGGAGAATTGGTATGAGGTGTAGGTGAAATGGTGAATTGGTTGACTTGGTAGAAGTTTGTAGGTTGGCTTATGGTGGAATAAGAGGTAGAAGATTAAATGTTGATTTGAAATTTGGTCGGTTATTGAAGTCAGGTTCTGGTTTGTTATGGAGGTAGTTGGTGTTATAAGGTAGGAATGGTGATGGTGTACTGGGTTGAGATTATTGAAGGGGAATTAGGTGGTTAGTTGGTTTGTATAAAAATGGCCGTGGGTTTGGTGAATTAGGTTGTTGTGTTTGTGAATTGTTGGTGTAATGGTGTAAGGCATGAGGTGTTGGGGTAGTTATTAGGTTCAGGTTGTAGTCATGGTGAATTGGAGGTGGATTAATTGGAGGTCTGGGTGAGGCTGATTGGTGTGTTGTTGGTGTAGGTAAATTGGGTAAGTTAGTTGGTGTATTCCTTGGTCCAGGTTTGTTTCAGTGGAGATGAAGGTGTAAATGCAGCAGCAGGTTTCGAGCTTCGTCCTCATTTTTTTCCGCTAATATCTTGAGCTTTAATCCTGTTTCGAAGTTCGCTTTCAATTCCAATTCAAGCTCCAAGCTTCTAGCACCTAAGAATCACACAACTACAAATACCGGGGTAAAATGTGACAATTATATCTCGAATCAATTATGTATTTTACCCGGAATTACGCAAAACGGTAAGCTTTCAAGTGTAAATATAACACCGTAAACGGGGTTATCAAATACCCCCACACTACCTTTTTGCGCGTCCCGAGCAAGATCTCAATTATATTATACTCCCACGCTATGATTTTCAATCCACCGAATTGCATACATTTTACCAGCCATGTGACGCAAACAACACACACACACAACTATGCAATCTACATGCTCTATACAATGCAACTCGATATTACACAACGCAAGTAATAAAACAACTCGATTTTTTTTTCTTTAGTGATTGGGCAATCTCGCTATCACTAACCAAAATCATCAAGCTCTCACAAGTCTCTTTCAAAATTTCACAACCAATAGCAAGAAATTGAAGTAAAAGGATCCTACGCACAAGTTCACTAAGGGGTCCCCAAACATCCACCAATAATCAAACCAAGATTCAGGAACGTCCTTTAGCTCAGAGGGTCTAGGCATCCTTAGTCTCTACAGTAGTCTTTCGTCACCAAGTCATTTGAGGTTTTGAGACCCTCTTAGTTGTTATTGTATTGAATGCAAATTGTCCCAGTGACAGGAGACACAACTTCGTGTAATACGGCTTGACTTTAATTTTCCTTAGACGCTCTAATTGGATTGAATCCAAATTCCCCCGTGAACGGAGGCACATTAGTTTCTTCACCGTATCAAATCCAAGAGAAGATTTTGATTCATTTTGTTTGTTTTTTTTCATTCTCTTCTAATTTCTTTTTCAACCGTGCATTTAGAGCAACTAAGTGCGGGCTTTTTCGGTTAGCTCTTGAAACCGCCTTAAGGGATGGTGGTGTACACACCCTAACTTTTCTTAGGCTAAAGCAGTGTACCACATCGAACCAACTCTACACGAAGGTCCACCCCATATTTACATGAGGCCACAAGTTTCCACTCGAAAACAGACTATTCAACTCCTTATGACTCAATTCTCCTAGAACAATAAAGGAACTAAAGGTATGCCCTCGTCTACATTCCACATTTCCCTGAATACCCAAGACATCCTTTCAATAAACCGGTGCGCAAGATACTAAAAATTAAAGACACAGCCTACTACGTCGCTTCCTATTCTCAGATACTCTTTCACTGAACTCTCTTCAGTTTCTAGCTTCATCAATTGCCCTTATTCTCATTTTATTTTTATTTTTATGGACTTTTCACTTTTCTATTTTTTAAAAATTTTTCAACTTTTTCATATTTTCCTAAACTCTATATGAAATGGCCATCTCTACTAATCACATAGCATTGGGTAGGGTGACTCAATAACGAACAAGTGCTAACAATGCAAAAAATACACAATCTAACACAAAAAGACAATATATTTTAAACACACTACACTAACCACACTAGTCACAATACTAACACAATCTACATGTAACAAGGCTATGCAAAAATGACCTGGCTAGCAAAAATATACACAAACCCCCCCCCCCCCCCCCCCCCGACACTTAAGTGTTTCGTTGTCCTCAACGAATTTAGAGATATAATAAGAGGACTCATCGCTCAAATATGTAGGCGGTGGATCTCCACAATTACCGCTCAAATTAGACGTCGAGAGAGTAAGAGATACCTGAGGAGCCCGGAACTAAGTGGGCACCGTGCGGCGAAATTGCAACAAGAAGGGGTCTTGGGGACTGTAGACAGTTTTCTGCTGATGAAAATTATATGAGCAATCCCCAAACTACATCATGCTACAATGTATCTCCCCTAAGGTCGTGTGTGTCTCGCACAACGGGGTAGATTGCTCCATCCTGCAAAAATGCACAAAAAATCCCCACCTCCCTCAAGAGTCCCCATGTGGGTCAAATGTGCCATGTCACACTGGGGTAGATTCTTCTCTAACATTACCTGTAAAACTAGACAACTCATCAGTCCCTCTCTCTCACCTCTCAAAATCGGGTATGGAGAACTAAAAGAAAAAGAAAACAAATAACATTCTACTCTACATTGGGTTGTCTCCCAAGAAGCGCTTGTAATTTAAGGTCGACGGCTCGACCCGGTTACCTCAACCGAAAAGGAAAGTGGTGGCTGATTTATCCCTCCACTTCTTCTTCTTCCACCATCTCTTTTCCATAACTTCATGTGCACCCCTGTGTTGTGCAGATGGTGGAGAAGTGTAGAAGCTGACTCTTTTCATCTTGCATTTTTTCTTCTTTGTCAACTTCCACAAAGTACCACTGGGCTCAAATGCATCCCGCTCCATAAAGTCGTCCCAGTAGTACCTATTTGGTGCTTTATGCTCTTCAGTCAACACATGCATCTCATCCACACCCCCACACTTGCTGATTTCCGATTCCTCGATAGCAACTGCGGCAAGTGCTTTCTCAGCTTCGTCATCAGCACACCACAAGTTCGCAATGCAGGTGTCATCACAATCATTCTCTTGTGGCAATGATGATGAAAGTTCAATATGAGGCTCACTGTCATGTGGTAAAGGCTCCTCTTGTGGCATTTGAATACTTGAATCCCATGCTGTTGACAGTTTCTCTACTCGTTTCGTTAACCTCTTCATCATCACCCTCACGTATTCCATACATGTGACTGAATCATCTTGTGAAAATTGTGTAGCAAAAGAAAAGAACTTGGAGCACACTTGGATGTCCTCCATAATACTGCGTCGTTCTGCCATAATTTCTGGTGAGACTTCCTTATGCTGACAAAGCTGTGGTGGATCGAATATGCATGCATCTTCATACTTGTGATCCTTCTTGCGTTTTTAGCACCAAATTACTGAGGAGTCATATGTGTGTCAAATTCTGCATCTAGCACGATAGTAGGGGTAATCAGAGATCCCCTCATAATAGTCCTCACTCGACATGCTCATTATATCTCCTGCTTCCTGCGTCCTTGCAAAAACAAGCTCACAAGACACCCGTGAAGCACAGAGATAGAAAAAAAATAAACAAAACTAAAAGAAATACTCCAAACTAACTCCTAAGTAAATAATCTACCGCTGTCCCCGCAACGGCACCAAAAACTTGACAAGATTTCTTACGTGTATACGCAAGTGCACGGTCGAAGTAATAAAGATTGAGTATTAAAACTTAGGTTTTCGAACCCACAGGGACAGACTCGAGATTGTTTAGTTAGTCGATTAATTTAGAGTACTGTAACAGGGAGGAAGAATTTGATTTAAGAATTAAAATAAACAACGAACTAATATTTTTGTATTTTTTTCTGATTAATAAACAAATATGGAGAAATAACTAGGTGATCTATGGATCCCCTAGGGTTTTAGACAGTTTTGGATATAGTACTGAAACACGCTATCATCTAATTAGTTGTGTCGCGTAATAATACTGACAATCTGCTCTCGGTCTCATGTCGCTCTACCTATCAGTCCACTACGGGTCCTGTCGGTCCACCAACGTCTACCGATATTACTTCAAGAATCGGAGTTTATTCTTTAGTGGAAGCTTTTTTCCCGTCCTACTATGGTCAATCGCATTTCCTTTCGGAATGCGTCTTACCGTTCCCTTTTTTGGTAAACGAACACCTCTTCTTTCTCCTGGGGGATGAAATTGAATTAGAATATAACTCTTCAATAAGAGGGGTAGCTTAAGTTACAGGGTTCCCCTTGGTTCTTTCGAACATATCGTTCAGAAGCGGTTTTCCCAGGTCTCTATACTTGAGACGAAAGCTCCTCTTCTTTGACAACAACAGTTGTCAGGAAAGCGGTCAATCTATTTATTGAAGACGCATATCCATGGATCTTTTTTTTTCTTTATTTACCGGGTTCCTAATCATATATTCCAACTCATAGAAGTCACTAGTTATTCACAGGATTCCTGTTCCAGAAAAATATCGCTTGGAGTCATTCAAGAATTAAAGAAACTGACGATTGTTGTTTAGGGATTCACCAAATCATCTGTTTTTTCTATCAATTTTTCTCATGTTTGCAAGAAAACTTACAATTTGTGTGTATAGGGGTGTTTATTTTTTTACGGTTTTGACGTACTGAAAAAAAGAATTTGTACGGATTCTTCAACATTTTCATACAAATTCTTCCCTATGTTTAAAATATTTGTTTTCAATTTAGATATTTGAAATTGAATTTTTTTTTAACAATCTTTTCCATGTTGAAGTATTGAGTGAAATAGTATGTTTACTATCTTTTGTAATTATAAAAGTTTACCAAAAGTAGTCTTGTTTTGGTATCGATAATAAATAAATATG
The DNA here is from genome assembly GCA_023055425.1 of Linanthus parryae. Classification (NCBI taxonomy): domain Eukaryota; kingdom Viridiplantae; phylum Streptophyta; class Magnoliopsida; order Ericales; family Polemoniaceae; genus Linanthus; species Linanthus parryae. The sequence continues at coordinate 77,974,845 of JALGPY010000007.1, read as the reverse complement.
GATGTGTGAGATGATTAATTTTTTTTAAGAGAAACTTAATATTTGCAAATTTAGTTTACAAAAAATAATGCAAATTTACAGTAAACTGATATGAAATGTGCATGGTAAATTTGTTCATGAAGTAGGCATGTTGTTCTTGTGATCTTGTTTTCATAATGCACCAAATTATAAGTTTTCTTAGGGAAACCAAATAACTGAAGACGACCCTGTTTATATCCATAAGTAAATCAATTCATATGTTGATTCGTATGTTGATTTGACCTACTATGAAACCACCTTGCATATATACGCATGTCTGTCATTTATATATTCAGATTCTAGATTCTACATTTCAATTTATGGTAAAGCCCATGGGGCTAGTACACTTATTACATATCTTTAAATATACGTTTTAAAATAGACTTTTCTCAATTGCTATTAACAGATGATTGGCTTTTCACGGTTTCTATCAACAGGTAATAGGCTTTTTTGTAGTTGTTATAAGCATGTCATAGGCTTAGAACACAGCTGCTATTCCGGGGGAGAGGCGTATGCAATTACCTATCAGCACATGAAAGGCTTATAACTTCGCTGCTATCTCATGGGATGAGCTTACGCAATTGTTATCATGGGGAGATAGGCTTGTGGCGCAGCTGCTATCTTAGGAGATAGGCTCACACTTTCTACGAAATGTTTTCGAGGAATGTGGATGCAAGAGCTGATGATCAATCCCTAATATGATAGGGTGATTTATTGATGAAATTCCAATATGAGAGGAATTGTAATTGTTAAGTAAACGACGACAGCAAGAAACCGTTAAGTCGTGAGACATCGCATGTTAATGGGATTTGGCTTAACCTCTTGCCCTCCACATCTTTAGATTTTGCAGTATCCGCTTTCAAAGGCTTCATTCACTTCGAAAGGCCCTTCCCAATTTTCACCGAATTTCGGTTGAAGCATCAGGGAGGCAATGATCTACAACACTTCTAGGTTGAACAGTTTTGTTTTAGGCTCTGACAATCCGTCATTGTTATAGGACATTCATTTTCTTAGCCTTTTCCCGTATTTCTTCAACCAAATCAAGATCGTGGCTTCTATGGTTGTCGATTTGTGCGCTTTACGTCAGTCGTGCTGATGGAACTTTTATTTCTGTTGGGATAATTGCTTCGTCTCCATAGCATAATGAGAACGGCGACGCACTCGTTGGAGTCTGTGGGGAAGAGTCATTAGACCATAGTGCAACGTTGCTGTAATTAGCCAACTTTTTTATCATCTTCAACAAACTTGCAAAGAATCCTGATGAGTGTCATATTATATGATTTTACTTGCCCATTTCCCTTTGGGTAGTAAGAAGTGGAAGTCAAGTGGCTAATACTAAGTTTTCGGAGCTTTCTTGCGACTTGACTGTTCACAAATGATGTTCCATTATCTGAAAGGGTGGTATTTGGGATACCAAACATGTAGATGATATTACTGAGGATGAAATAAATCATCGTACCCCCATTAGGATTCTTCAGAGGTATCGCTTCTACCCATTTAGTATAAATATTCGTTGCTCCTAGAATATACGTCTTGCGCTACGAGTCAGGCCTTGTGGGGCCAATAAAGTCCAAGGCCCAGGTGTGGAATTGCCACGAGGTACCTAATGCGTGCAAGTAAACGGATGGGGCGTGTATTAGATTTCCATAAAATTGACACTTATGGCATCTCTTAACTTCCATATTGCAATACGTTTTTATGGTGGGCCAGAACTAGCCAAAGTCTATGATTTGACTGCATAACTTTGTGTCTCCTTGGTTTTCTACCTAGTTTGTCGCTTCCACTGCTTCGTGGGTCTCCTTTCCTGCAAGACATCTCGGTAGGCCTGCCGTAAAGCTTTTCCTTTCTCATCTCATATCTGGAGCTCTTCCTCTTGATGGACTCTTTGGTCTTCCTCTCATCTAGGAGAACATTATCTTGTAAATAGAGTATGAGCGGCTCCCTCTAGTCTTGATTTTTTCAAATGGAGCAGATTCCAAGAATATATTTTACCAGAGCACATTTGTCGCACAACCCTTGAAGGATTGCTGCGTAGGAGCCCATTTGAGGCTAGAAGATCCATTGGCAATGCGCCTTTCTGTAAAAGCGATACTTCATTTACCCCGCAACTATCTTCACGCAACTTTTCCGGTTAATATTTTCCTTCTTTCTTTGCTATCCATCGTAGTTTAATTCCGCCAGATTCATTGGAGTACAACAGCCCCTCATGGAAGCTGAAGCCCTTGAGGTTAGGCCAATTCGCACCATCCTCCCTTAAGTAATCCTTTCGTGATAGGCTTCCTTCAATATTCTTCATCTAGTTTTTCATCTGCGCACACTTCTTATATAACAAAAGCTCGTGTCCTTGCTCCGACAAGAATTTGGGAAGGGCATTTTTCTTCCGCTACCTTTGACCCCAATGTTGCAAGCGCATGTGCATGGCGTCTAGAGCTTCTGGGGGTGTATTCAAATTCAAGTGACTCGAAAGCATTTGAAAATTTTTGCACCATTGTCCAGTTGGTTAAGCGATTGGTTTCCTTAAGAGAGAAATCTCCCGAGGATTTCTTGATGATGAGCTTAGAATCCCCCAAAATGACAAGCCACTTGACCTCGAGAGGTTCTTTGGCGAGTAATCCTGCTATGAGGGCTTCGTACTCTGCTTCATTGTTTGTAACTCGAAAGCTCATCTTGTACTCCATCAGGATCACTTCACCTTGCAGATTGATTAGCACAAAATCAATTATTCCACCATATTTCGTGGAGGATCCATCGAAGTTAAGTCTCCACCATTTGTCTTCAATTATATTAACTTCTAAATTTCTGATCATGTCTACCGTTAATTGTTCTTAATTACCGTCTGGGAAGAAAGATAGTATATTTGTGCCTGCTTGGGATCTGATAGGCTTAGGCCTCGCCCAAGTGATGTCAAAGAGTCATAAACCATTTCTCCAAACGACCACAGGGAGCCGGGTATGACAGAGGTACCGTTTGGGGTCGCTCTTGGTCATGACCACAATTTTATGGGTTGCAAAATAATGTTTCAACTTATGTACCACAAAGAAATGTGCCAAATAGTGTCACTCCATTGATGGACATCTAGATTCTGCATCTTGAACCACTCTGGAGATGTAGTAGATCGGGCGCTCTTTTCCTTCGTGCACCTGTGCCAGCAAGGCCCCGATTGACCTAGTGTCGGGGTAAGTTACAGCAACAGAGGACTCCCCAATTGTGGCATGATCATTAATATGGGGGGAGGTGAGGATCTTCTTCAAATGTTCGAATGCCTGTTGGTGCTTGGGCTTCCAATCGAAATTGGTTTTCTTCTTCAACAGATGTCTGAAGCAATGGATGCTCTCTGGGACCACATGTCTAAACATGTGCATATAAGAATGCTTACCAAAGAAAGTTGTTAGTTTAGTTTGGCTGCGAGGTGTGGGAGGCTCCTAATCAAGTATATCTTAGCGGGGTCTGTTTCAATTCCTTTTCTCTTTATCACACATCAGAAAAACATACCCGAGGTTACTCCAAACACGCACTTTAAAGGGTTCTTCTTTAGTTGGAAGTGTTTGCATCTCTCGAAGACCTTCCTCAGATATGTCCCTCTTCTTTCGAAATTTGACTACTAAGTCATCCACATAGAACCCAACCTTCTTGTGCATTGTGTCTTGGAAAGATCCTAATCTCCCTTTGGTACGTCGCTCCTGCTTTATTCAGTCCCAAAGGCATAAACGTATAATGAAATACGGCGAGCGGAGTGATTAAAGTAGTCTTATAGGCATCTTTGGGGTCCATATTGATTTTGTTATAGTTACTGAATCCATTAATAAAGCTAAACATTTGGTTCCCTACCGTAGAATCTATTAACACATCAATGCTGGCTTATTGAAAATCGTCTTGGGGGCAGAATCGATTGAGTTCTCTGAAATCAACGCAAATTAGTAGCTTCCCGTTCTTCTTGATCATGGGGATGATGTTTGTGAGCCAGGTCGGATGGTGTACCAATTTGTTGAAACTTGCATTCAAAAGTTTCTCCACTTCTTCTATGAACTTGACTTCTAGCTCTCGTCGAAAGGTCCTCGTGCTTTTATTTTTTCGTTTGAAAGCTCATTCGCAATGGACCCTTTGTTTTCGGGGACGTCCTCTTGAGCTGACGATGGCCCCACACATCTTCATATGCGGTAGCACTTTTTTCTATTCCTGTGGAAGCTAAACACCTTCCCTTCTTCAATGTGCTCCACCAACGCCTTGAAGGATTAAATTTTGTGTTCTCAGTGGGTTGCAGCTGATGTGGATTTGTTTTAGCCTTTTCTTGGAGTACCATAAGTCTTGCTAGGGATTAATCCATAACATCGTCCCACTTTGGCATGGGGATTGGATTAAATGGCCCTTTTGTTGCTTTCACTCCCAGCTTGTTCCACCATACCGCTTAAGTGAGGTGCACTTCATCCAAGTTCAAAGGGTTAGTCGAGGCCGGGATATCCACCACTCTTTCTTTCAAATTTCTTTCATCATTTGATGTACAATGGAAGGAACAGCGTCAAACCGATGGATCCATGCTCGAATGATGATCATGTGGTAAGTCGTGTTGACTAAAATAATCTGGAAATTGGCCATAGGGCCTTTTAGGATTTATATCTTATTTCTATTTACCACATTAGTGTGAGAGATCTCAGCCTAATTGCAGAGAATATGATAAGTTTTGTCACTTGCTGCTTCATATGCGCTATATTGTTAGACCGGGTGTTTCTATGAATATTTCAATGTAATTTGTCAAATGTAATCGCTTGGTATGTTTTTTCATGCTGTCTTGACATGAACGGGTGCTAATAGGTTAGTATATGCCATAACAAACTTCGGAAAAAACGGGAGCTCAAGTGGAGTGAAGAGAAGCAAAGTTGGAGAATCCAGAATGACTGGTCTTCACTCATTTGATGATATCTAAAGTGCTCTAATGTATTTGGCATTATACTGATCTGAAATGAAATTAGACTCAAAGAAATTTCCAATGATAGGTCACGAAGCTTTATCACATTTTGGACGAAGAAGAAATGGCCTAGAGAAGTCAGGGTCAAGATTCCATTCGTACGAACGGAATTCCCATTCGTAGGGAAGGCTTTCGTACGAATGCCCGGAGCATTCGCATGAATACCACTGAAACCAAAGCATAATTTTTTGGGGTTAAAATGAAAATATTGAAGACTAATAACGGGAATTGACTCAAGAACAACCTAGGGGGATGGAAACAATTCTATCATTCATTCTTTACTCACAGAGAAGACACTCAAGGAAGAGAACGAAGAAGAAGGAGAAGACGAAGTCGACGAAGCCTGATTCTTAGTTTTGTTTCTTCTCCCTCTCTAATCTTTGTTATGGAGAAGCTTAAGTGTTTTGCTACGATTTAAATTAGTAGCTAAACGTTTTGCTAGGCTTCTCTAGAAAGCCTAGGGTTGTATGTTAATGATACGCTTTCCGGATTTTTGGCTTGTTGCATGCTTGTTGGATTTGATCTATTGGATGAACGTTTAATTTTATGAACTTGTTTAAAATCTTAGTCTACTGACACGGCTAGGGTAAGAATTGATATTTCATGAATATTTGTGCTCTTCATAGATCGTAATCTTACTTAAAGTTAATATTTGTTCTAGACATTGTTCATATGATGTGTTTAATCCTTGGCAAGAATGGAATAATTAACCGGAATTGTTAGCGAGTGCGTGAAAGAGAATTAGACCTACTTGTGATGAGATATGAACAACAATACCGAATCACCAAACTTAAAACAGAAGTGAGTAGGATTGGCCTTAGTGGGTAGATTCGGTAGGTGAGATTCGTCTTTCGTGCAACGGTTGACCGACAAGCCTCGTTGCTGTACAAGTCGTTAGCAAACTACAACGGACCAGTAAATGACAGTGTACCGACAGTACCTATTGTACACCATGACGTAGACCGACCTGAGAACGACATGAGATGGTTAGTGCTATTACCTAGATTAGTTAGCACATATTTGACGTGTTACATAGCTAACCCGGAAATGGTCTACAGTCCTATGTGATCTAGAGATTGCCTAGTTTCTCCATATTTTTCTATACTTAAATAAAAACACCAAAAATATTAGCTTAGTTGTTTATTTGAATTTCAGTCGCTTGTTTGGGACGACAACTTCTTATAAAACTCTTCCTCCTGTTATTGTACTTTAATTTAATCTACTAATTAAATAATCTCAAGACTGTCCCTATGGGTTCGACAACTTGAGTTTCAATACTCATTCTCTATTACATCGACCGTGCACTTGCGTATACATGTAAGAAAACGTGTCACTTGGCTAAGCAAGTGATTTTCCTAATTTGCAAGCCCAGTAGGAGGAATCCAAGGGTCATCTTGGAACTATTATCAAATCCCATCAACGGAGAAGGCTTCTTTCTATCTTTGCATTTGGGATCCCTACCGATTCAAGGGTTATCGAAGGGATTACATTCATCGCAGCTCCTCCGTCGAAGAAAGCTCTGCGGAACTCCACCTCGTCGATTATCGCAGTTATGTACAGTGGGCGGGAATATCATGTGTCGAACGCTTTGTCTTCCTCTGAGAATGAGAGAAGTGTGGATGGTAACTTGGATTCCTTTATGATTTTACCATTTGACTTGAATAGGTCCTCCCCGAAGTCTTAAGCAATTCAGAGGATAGCCTTTGTTATGTCCATTCTGCAATCTCTCGAGAAATTCATCGCATCGAAGAACGTTTTGAATTTGTTCATGTTGACTAGCCGCAATGCTCGCACGTCTTCAGTTTCCAAGTCAAGATCATTGTGTTCTTGTAATTAATCTCGAAGGCCTCATCGTCATCAACTTCCGTAATTGTTACTATGGCAACTTCTGTACCCTGAGCATTCTCGCGTGCGTAGGAATTCTTTCGGATGTCCTTTACAGGCTCCTCCATGAACATCTCTTTGTCATTCATCTTATCGTTGATGAGGTATCTCAGCTTTTTGCACTCGGTGGTTGGAATGCGGTATTGCACCATGACACTCGCACTACTTGGGTACTCGTCGATGCTCTCCTCTCGGTTTTTTGGCAGCATGGGGAAAAATCCTCTTCCATGCGTTTAAGAGTCTTAAAACTTCTTCTAAAGAACATGGAAGATGAGGAACTTGTTTGTAGGCCCCTTTCTGGAACTTTGGAGCTCCAGATACACCTTAAAATTCGGCATCCCGTCCTCTTTTGAAATTAAACCTTCCTCCCTTAAATTATGAGGTTGCTGATGTATGCCTGCCCTCTTTTCCTCCACTATTGGCTCGATGTTTCGAGTAAAGTCGAGTAATTTGGAGAAGGTAGGCATCTGGTGGTTCATGAGCATCTCATTTTACATGAGTTGCATAACCAAATCTCCACAAGGCGTTACTATGCGACCTCCTCTAAGCATTCATACGATTTTTCCAAGAACCATCCGACGAAAGTGAATGAGTCCTTATCATACCTCTGATTCATCCGCGAAGGATGGATGACAGTGACATGTTCTCCGACTTGGAAGAATTTGGTGTAGAACTTCGTCACCATGTCTTCCCAGGTTCACACGGATTCGGCCTCAAGCTTGATGTGTTAAATTCACACCACAGGTCCCACATACTTGGAAACTCGCGAAGTCGCAGGTTCTTGTCACTTTTATATGCCCCCAAGAGGTCGATGAAGCGCATAATGTTCGCTTGCACATTTCCTTTGAATTATGACAAACTTATCCTCATCTGTAATCTGAGGAGAACACTCGATGCTGCGTAGAGTGTTGTTGGTTGCACCATGACTTGCCATGAAGTTTTGAAATCTCTGCTCCAGGGAAGAAAAGGTCATCTCAATAGGAGGAGGACCCATGGGGTGCACCTGCGGGAAGGGGTAAACTTTTTTTGTAGGTCGTATGTGTACCTGCATATGCTTTCGAGGCTCCATAACAGGTGTTTGGAACGACTGTCTTCTTGTGGGGGATTGGTACGTGGACCGACTGTACACCAGGCGTAATGGAAGGAAGGGGAGGCATGTAAACGTTTTGAGGAGAAGGCGAGGGAGCTCCCATTGTAAAGGAGTTCCTTGGCCTTTCGGTTGTCATCTGCGGTGAGTACGTCTGCGGGGTGAGAATGAGCTTATGTTTGGAGGTCACAAAATCAGACTGGTAAGAGCTCTTTGTGCGCCTTATGCCACATATGCTATTTGTGGTCCTGGTTCTTCATGAAATTTTCTTTTGCGCCATTTGGGCTGTCTGCTTATGTATCACGGGCGCCTGGTTTTGGATGGTTGTGTTAAGCCTCTCGATTAGGTTAGTTAGCGCAGCTTGATTGGTGCCTTCAGGTTGAGGGAACTGTCTTTGATTGGCCTAGTTACCGAGTGACTCCGATGGTGGTGGTGATTGATTCCTGACGTCGAAAACTCTAGGAAGAGGAGGAACCATCTTGAAAGCTTTGGTAACAGGGTGAATCGTCTAATTTGTTCACATCGGGTTAACCAAATTATGGAAGCGGGAATCTGAAGAAGTTCGTATGTGCTCCTGTAATAAGAAGAAGAAGAAGATGAAAAATAACGACATATAGTTAACCTGTTCAGGACCTGAGAGTGTAAGTAGGTTTGCGGTAAGAGTAAGGCAATGTATATTATCCATAGTGGGGCACATATTGCTTGAGCTTATGTTGTATATGAATCTGGTTATGAAGTTTCAGTGAATGGGATCGACCCCTTTATATATACAGGCCATAGGGCGGATGTGGTTTGGCATACACGATTGTGGTGAAACCATTCTTGACCACAACGTTCGCCCAATTGAACGACTCCCTGTCCATATATGTAGGATTCTCGTGGTTCGCCTTCTGAGGGACGTGAACAATCCATTCGCAGGTCTCCGGATAACATGCGATGGTCACATGCGAGACTAGTACCCATCATGTGACAATCCTTACTCTAGCCTCCAAGTCACTCACATCCACCAAGTCCCATTAGCTAAAGGCGCATATTCTACGGACCATGTCTCACAATCCTTTGCATACGGGGCAAAGAGTATGTTACGGTGGTTTATATAGCACGATGTATGCCTATGCATCTCTAATCTTAGGCACCATGTCGCTTATCGATAGTACCACGAGTAAGGATATCTACACATGGAATCCCTATTCCCTTTGACATATTGGAGTATCATCGTGACTGCCTTCAAGTGTCCAGCACCAGGATTCGTCTGATATCCACTAACTAAACCGGTACCATAGCATATGTCGAGTCTAGTACACACCATAGCATACAAAAGTCTCCACTCGCACTTGCTAGGATACTCTTGTCATATATTCCTCTTCTTGTAGTGTCTTGGGGAATATTTCCAGGCTAAGCTTCTCGCCATGAGCAATAGGAGTACTGACATGTTTTTGAGTCCAACATATGGAAGAGTTCAAGTATTTCCTTGACCTATGCCTCCATCGACAATCCAAGAAGTTCATTTGAACGATCCCTAAGGATTCTAATCCCGATAATGCAGATGGCCTCTTCCATATCATTCATCCAAAAATGTGAGGATAGCAAACCCTTAGTGGTCTCGAGTAATCCTATGTCATTACTGGCTAATAGTATGTCATCTACATAAAGTGACATGATCATGAACTTCTTTCTCCAGTGTCTGACGTACACACAGTGATCTTCATCGCCCATTGTAAACCCATAGGTAATAATATCTTTATGAATCTCAAATACCACTGCTTCGAGGATTGTTTAAGTCCGTATAGGGATTTAACCAGTTTGCACACTTTGTGCTCCTGACCTTGTGTATCGAAGCCCTCCGGTCGAGTCATATAAATCTCCTCTTTGAGTTCTCAATGGAGAAATATTGTCTTTACATCCATCTGATGTAACTCCAAGTTCATTTTCTCTACTGTTGACAAGACAATATGAGGCGAATATATGCTATTCTCACAACACAACATACTTATTTTGTCGTCAAGATATGAATTTTCTAGGATGTGAGTTAGCTTAATTATGGTTACATTTGATACCAAGTTGGGGTGTTCGGGGTGTTCTGTTGACGCGAAGATTTTTCATTATGTGGTTAGTGTCTCACATCTTGTGTCCTTGTAGTCAATTAATAAAACAAATTCCAACTGGCAATATATTTCTTAATTCTTTTTTATTAACACAATATGATAATGTATATTTTATATATTTGTTTAACTAAATTTACTTTGAGAATATTACCTAATACCTAGGTTGTGATTTAAGATTATACCATAGAGAATCGAATTCGTATAGGTATACATAATAAGTGGTGACTGCATATGATTATTGAATAAAACGTGGGATGTCAATACTATAGGAATGTGGGTTGTGCAAAGTAAGAATGTGTTGCTTTGTTTGATACTAGGTTCCACCCCGCGCGCGTTGCGCGCGGTGTGGCCTTGGCATGTTTGCTTGTCTGATAGGCGAAGATCGGCGTGCCATTGCACCGGGCGTTGTCGTTTGGCTTGGAAGATCACAATAGTCTCACTGTACGTGTAATTGGAATTCATGCGTCACATGAACAGTATAGTAGAAATTGTTGTTGATTTTTTGTAAGAGGAGGACGTCGAAATCTATGATTTGATGCAACAAATTGGTATTGCGTGTAGTAATCAAACGGAAGTAAATTGATATTGACATTTAGTAATGCCAGTGGACGTGTTTTTCATCTCACATATGTTCCTTAAAAGAAAAAATAATTATGTTTACAACCGTGTGGTTGTGATATAATAAATTCGCACCTTATATTTTTGGATTCCAAATAGATATCATAGAAAATCATACTTATTTAAAATTGATTTTCGTAAATATACCCTGCTACTCTCACAGACGCGTTAATTGCTCCGCTACCACCCAGAAAGCACAATTATAACCTGAAACCCTAATCAATTGTCAACGCCTAGTTTCCTCTCCAATCAGTCACACGCTGAGTCCTTTTGATTTACGTTTCATCATTAAGATCTATCGTTTTGTGTGTATTGAAGATTTCTGCGGCAGATTTAGTGGGCTTCGCAATATCTTCTAATTGATTGAAAGCGTGCATTTAGTACAGATGTGTCTCTTAGAAGATGCATGGTAATAAGTTCTTTGAATGGATGTGAACAGTTGCAACGGTCTTGTCAAATTTATATTCATCTACTATATATAAGCACAACCAATTTGCTGTGGACATTACATAGAATACAGCAATGGACTATAGTAAAGAAAGTAGTGATGGTAAGGTGAGGAAGGGTGACAAGAAGAAGATCAAGAAGAAGGTTAAGAAAAATCAGAGGTATGAGAGTGAGTTGAGTATGTCTTCGTGGGAGAGTTGGCATGATCACTCGTATGTGCTTGGGAAGGGGTCGGAGTCAACTATATATTCGGATGCATCGGATAAAGATGAATTCTGGCGGGTTGACACAGCTTCCTCTTTTCCAAATAATTGGACCTGTACTTATCATCCCGGCACAAGTAACAAGAACAAAGTTAAAGGCAAAAGCAGTGAAGGTTTGCGGCGGGAAAAAGCAAATTGTCCACCAGATGGTACACAAGATCAGGGCGGGAAGAGGAAGAACAGAGATGATGGCGTTGTCGATTCGTCCCAGAAGAAACGGAAGGTGTAGAGGGTCTTGCATATTCTGGTATTCTGTTCCAGTGAAGTGTAGTTTGATGTTAGGTTTTATGATGAGTGTCATGCAGTTGGGTTATGTTTAGTTTGAATTAGTTATGCAAAACTATGCAATTATGGAATATATTTTGTCTGTTAATGCAGTTTTTAATTTGGGTTAATTTAATGTTTGTTCGCATTGGTTTGTTGTCCAATCCGAAGCACGTATCATTTGCAAGTTTGTATATGGCATCAACCAATTTATTGTATTGGATTAATGATAATATTATATGAATCACACATCACAATATGGGATCATAGCATATTAGATGAATCACAAATCGAAATATAGAACCATAGCAGTTTTACTGTACAAAAACTACAACCACTAAATCCATTGAAGAACAACCAGTAAATGAAAGAAATAGTTTCTGATAACCTCTGGTTGTGTCACTGCTATTTGTCATTTACTGGATATCTTCAATAGATTTAGTAATCGTGAATTGATGTGTTTATTATTATGTTCGGAGTCAAGCTTAGATAGACAGTACGATGTATTCGCAAGATTATATTTATAGATTTGTTGACCCCCATTTTTTTTAAAAAACATTCTCTTTGTCGATAAGTTATCCATTTAATTATGTTTAATGAAGCTCACCGGTATTCATCATTCGATGTGAGTTCAGTGCCAGAGAACTTGAACATACCACTGGCTAGCAGTCTTCTAATATCGATAAATGAAGTGAAATAACAGATTATTTATTTGAACATAAAAATCACAGGATAACATGCATGGAGGGACGTAATTGCCATACAGATGAGATTGCATTAGTCTGTGTATGGAGAAGAGGTATAACGCTTACAACTTTCTAAATTGTCCTCGACGATTAGATCTTGAATAATATCTGGAGCATCAAATAATATTATGTAACAATCACTTTGCCATGACTGGATATTGTTCGGAGATGAGATTGCATTAGTTTGTGTTGGTTGGTTTTGTTCTGTTCGCTCTTTCTTGTTTTTATCATCCCCTTCATCGATAAGTTACAACTTTGACAATGTTAAATGGTGCTCACTGATATTCGTCGTTTGTTATTAGTTCATACCACAGGTGATACAATGTATATTACTTGACGTTTTACACATCAGATATATCATGGATGGTGCAAACAATGCACTGTCAATTACTACAACAATTTCATGGGGACCGCATTTTTAATATAATGGGTCTTATTATTTAAAAATAAATAATAATGGGCTTTGGTTGCTTTGGGCCAACGTTTATTACGAACGGAACTTTGCATATGTGGGTCTAATAAAATTTTGCTATTCCAGTTCACCTAAAAGTTATAATTTTTTAAGATTGTAAATTCAAATTATTAAAATATTTAAACTTAATGCCTAGTACTTTGTAAAGATAAAAGCAGGCCTAAGTGAGCCAAGTGTGTGTGGGCTGAATTTGGTCCCCTTTGTTCGGGTGTGGGACAATGTGCAGTACCTTGCATTGCGGGTTTTGGTGCGGGCTAAGCCGCATGTTGACACTATAGCGGGCACTATTAGATTCATATCAGTGTTATAATATAAATAATTGAAGTGAACTAACAACTTTTCAGTACGTGAAATATAAACTATTGACATAACCAGTATTTGTTTGAAGATGAAAATTAGAGAATAGCATGGGCAGAGTGACATAATTGCCATACAGATGAGATTGCATTAGTCTGTGTCAGTTGAGGAGGTGTAACGCTTACAACTTTCTAATTTGTCCTCAACAATCAGATCTTGAATAATATCTGGAGCATCATATAATATTTTGTAACGATCACTTTGTCGAGATCCCATAGATGCAAGCTGCTCTGCAACGCTATTGTCCAGTTTTTCGATAGGGATCAAGGCTATCTTCATTCGTCTGAGTAATGCATATCCATCACGGATCTCACGCCTCATCGAGAGTGGGGCAATAGTCTGCAGATGAAAGATTTTGCTGGCCTCATAGTTGGAGGTCTCAATCTTGATTTCTTTCCAGTCATTTTCATAAGCCGAATGAATACCTTGATAAATTGCCCACAGCTCACTTTCCAATTGAGTGACACCATCAATTCTTCCTATGAAACCAAGCTGCCAGTTTTCATTGTCGTCGCGGCAGACACCACCGATTCCACCGGTATTGGTTACCGGTGAGGTAAAACCATGCACACTTATCCTTATCACTCCTTGAAGGTAGAGAAATAAATATCCAGATATATGTCAGGTGCATATTTCAATTAATGTGGCAGGAAATAAGATATGTCACCGGCTAACTAATATCGTAGAATGTTGTGACCGCATTACATTTTGAAAGTACTGTGTATACGAAAACATGGTAGGAAACTTACTGCGATGGGTCAAAATGGGAGGCGGAGGTGTTTCTTGAAATCGAGTTGCTGCAGTAACAAACATCGCGAGTGATGGACTTGAAGATGAGGAACTTGCAATAGTTTCATTGCTGGTTACTTCTTCCTCGGAGACTGTTCTTCTGTGTTTTGACATTGCAACGGCTTATTCTATGAATAGATATTTTATGATCCTTGTTCAGCTGAATAATGGATCTATAGCTTTCTTATAGAAGAGATGAGTTGGAATGCATGGTAGATAATGCCAGATAAAACTGGACAATTGGTCCGTGACTTTGTCAGGCAATTTGCTTCTTTTTATTTGGCTGTTTGCACATTCAGCACTCACTTACTGTCACTGGATTCATACGTGGCATGAATGTGTGTATGAACAACAAGAGTTCCGTGAACTACGTTGTCATTGTTCACATGTATGACAGAGGGTATTTATTATAAGTGGTATGAATATGTGTATATACGATACTGGCACTCTGTGTAAACGCTATCCTGAATATATACGCTGCAATTCAAGGTATTCTAATATGTGCGAACTGATACCATATCCAGAACACTGAAGTTGCTGAAGTTTTTCATTAACAGGTATACTATATTAGATGTGCAGATTATATTCGGTTACGGACGAAAGAAATTGTGTCAATATTGAATTGACCGAGGACGTTCTAACTTTATAATGGCAGAAATCATTTCTTCGTATTTACAAACGATACTGTGACATACTTGTGAATGTATTGTTTTTTGTATATTTAAATAAAAGAAGTCGATAATGTAAGAACCATTAGTAGTCGCTTCATTATTAGTTGCGGTAGATGCAGAAAGTGATACAATTTTTAACATAACACAACTAAGAGGAAACATCATTGTGAATAGTGCAATGCAATGTAACAGCAATGAGGCAAACATTCGGTGGTCTTTCTCTTCAGATGTTGAGCAGCACTGTATTTGACTGTGCATGGAATATCAATTTGTTTACCATGCATACTGAACTTCCTTCACAACCCGTTTAATTACCCTGTGGTTGTTTGGCTGCGTGCGTTTGAACACGCGAACATACACATTCTCATTTGCATTTTCCATGTTCAAGCCAACCAGTAGAGCTTCTTGTTCCTGAGAAAATAATGCCGTTATTTGTGTACTACATAACTATGAGCAGCTGCATATTTCATATGAATAAGTACCCCATTGTGGTTGTAACTGTTCGGATCAAGTTATGTAATACCTGTGGTGTCATTGCTGCCAGATTTTCAGCTGTGTTTCGGAGGAGGGTCTCCGCAGCCTGGCCAAAAATCATCACATCCATTATTCCAGTGTCATCTCGCAGTTCCACCATAACTCGACATCTGTGAAAATGGTATGTAATCATATTATACACGAATGTACCTATGATGTGTGAACTGGTGGTGTTCAATTATAGCCAATGGACTTCGTAAATTTTAATGTAATCATCAGTTACGAAATAATCAACCTGGGGCTTGTGTTGCATTGTATGTCATTACATTCGGGACAGTATGGACGTCGACGTTCACGATTGCAACGGTTACATGCATTGAACCAAGTGGTTTGACTGGTCGGAAAGATACGTGTTGATACCCTAAGCCAGGCTTCTTCATACATAGGCTTCTCAGCGTTGGACGAAGCCGGAGAAACAGAAATCAGAACAATGCATTATGAAATAAACATGTTTGAATGAAGTTAAATTAGGATTAAGAGGAGAGATTGAAGAGCAAAGGGCAGATACATGCGAGAAGAAGAATTCCGTGAAAGATTGTGCGTAGAAAATACTTATTGTAAATTGAGAAGCCAAAAGTATACGCAGATAAAAAAAATAGTATGACACAGTTGGGTATACTGTAATTTCACACATTCTGTGATAACAATAATTTGACGTTTTCTAACTTTACCAGTGACGCACGAATATCTGCAATCTTGGACGGCATCATCTTCAGAATACAATGGATTTGTTAGTTGTATACTGATACAATTTCTGAATCTCAATTGTATTGATTGCAATTTGATATTGATTTTAAACATGGGAAGCAGTTCTTATATAGTGAGTTCTTCCCTAACTGTGCTCACATATTCTGCAATACATAATCAATGTAATTCCTAAATTCGAGGTAACCATTGCAAGTTGAATTTCCATCTCGTTATTTCATATGTGTTGATCATGTCTTGAATTGACAGTTCACATTCGTAGTTAATTTCTTGTGCAATTTGCAGAGATAGTCACATGATCACAATTACTTCTGCACTATCTGATCAGCGAGTGCTTCCCAAGAAGGTTCATATATCAATGAGCTATTTGGAAGCTTGTCACCTAATTGCATCCGAAATTGAAAAGATATGCTCTGTAGAGACCTCTGCCAACCGTTCAATATCTGTGACTTTCTGTGTGTAGACTCAGTATGCAGGCAGGTGTATTTCTGCTTCGTCATCGGGTATACATTGCAACAAATGCATTATTTGAAGTTTGCATGTGTGGAATCTCAAGGCATTGAATTGTACAACAGCATGTGAGTGTTATAGTTTGATATTATTCAATCGGATTCGACAATTGAAGTACTGTTGTTACTTGTGTGCAAGATTTGGCTTTATTATTACTGCAGCTGGAATTGTTAATTTAGGCTCTGTCTGAAGATGCCAAGTTCAATTCAAATAAAAAGAACACAGATAGATACTTTGATATGTGACAATATATGTGAAACATAATGTAATTTAATGCATTAGATATTAAGCAAACCATAGACAGAGCTTCGAATTACACAATACATGATGCATGTCATTAAAATAATAGTCATATTGCGACATTAGGTTGTTATGTTTTTTCAAAGATAATAATATAGAACAATACCGGAACAGGTAGCTAGAATGACTATATTAAAAGGGATGTCTGGCCATTCTTAGTACACACAACTTTCATACATTGAGGCTATGCTGGAAACACTTTCACCCGAAATTTTGGCATCCTCGGATCAACTAATTCCACGGCACATGCATCTCCGGTACGTACATTAGCACTTCTGACAAATTGATACCAAGAAACTCGTTTCTTGTCGCTGTTCCCTCCACCTGGGAATTTACAACGGCAGGTCCAAGTTGTATTACTGGAAGTCCCTGTAATGTACACAAGCGTTGGCCGCTCTTTCAAGTACGCCCTGCTGAACTGAACTGGTATATTCTGTGATGCAAACATAGGGTTGTCAACCGCTATCATTGCAATTCAATGTAATACTGTTCTGAATGAAAGTTAATGTTGAAAGTTTACCAGTCCGCCAGACGATTCCAAATGGGTTTTCTGTATTTCAACAGCGAAACATGGGTTGTTGCAGTGAGCTTTGTAAGAATCAGCCTTCCTCAATGCGCGAGTAGCTTCACGCTTACTCGCATTCGGAACAGAAGCTCCAGAACTATATTCTAGCTCCGATGTAGTGAGACCATAGATTCTCACTTTGAATTTCGAATGTCCCTTGTACTTGAAAGTCAACATGTGCCCATATGACAGCGAATAATGTGCTGCAAATTCCTTCCACCCTGTTGTCAAATATATGTCGTTACCTCTACTTTTCATTTTAATCTCCCACAATCGACCATCTGGGAGTACAAGCTCTGCATTAATCCCAAGATTAGATCGATGACGCTGTACAAAGTCATCTGGCAGTCTCTGCAGTGAATAGATGCTTGACATCTTTAGTGAATCTACCTCTTATTACAATTAATATTAGTGTTATTCAATGTAATTTTTTTCTAAAAGGACACATATACATGTATATATATATACACACACACATATATATGCGACATAAAGCCTACCAAGTTGTTGTTATCTTCATCTCGATCCGTGATAACTCGGAAGAATTTCATTTCCAGATAGCTGCAATAGGAATATAGTGTTATGTATTACTGATTGTGGTATATAGAAGACGATCTAAAACATACGCAAAATAACAAAATGCATTGGAAACTATCTGGTAAAAATTAATTGTATCTAGCATGATTGAATATGCACCCTTTTTTGTTTAAGGAGCTAGAGCAATAAGTTTTGTGTCTAGCGACGTGCTATTTTGCCAAAAATTGAAATCTCTGGACTACCATATATTTTGTAACAAATAATCAGTATTTGAGTATTCGGTGGCCTGTATATATATATATATTAGTATAATATCCATAATTGGATAAAGTATGGTTGCTATTTCACGCACAAGGTCAATTGTATATATCTGCAATAGGCTGTCTTGTGAAGCTGCATGTTCCATATGACTGCAATTTAATCTATTAGTGAGATTAACAACAGTAAATTCATGAATCTAGTACTTACAATTTCACATCATATTTTTCTTCAATCCTTTTTTTTTTAGTTTCTTTTTCTGCTCATTATCAAGCCAAATATACCAATGTGTACCTTAAATCGAAACTGAAGATGAACTTCTAATCAACAGATATATTTATTTCAATTCGGTACCAATCAGACAGATTTCGGCGCTACGTGGAGTTTACTATTTATGGATCAAGACATTAATAGCATATCTGTATTAGAAATCACTAATATAACATATGAAGGCAGTAGCACCCGACAAATGCCAATTAGTTGTTCACAGGAGGAAATCAATATGAGTAGTGTAGATTTCCTTCTGTGAGCGATTATACAGACAAAGAAAATCCTATTCGGAATCAGGTACCTGTAGAGTGATGATATTAGAACCTGTGACTCGCAGAGATCTGATGACTCGAGTTGGAGAATCCGTTGCCTAAACAATCACGAATACGAATACTGTGAATAAGTAGATCGCTATGACAGATACGTTATGACATCGAGTATCTGTTCAAAGTTATGATTGCGAGATAAGTCGGAATACCTGTTAGAGAAAAGTTAGAAATCAGGGAAGATTTGACTGAGAGGATGAAGTTGAAAGATCTTCTTACCAGCACAACGAATATGGGTAGTTGTAAATTTAGGATGTAAATATTGTTTATTCAAATCTTAAAGTTAGCTCTGCTTTTTAGGTATCAGTGATAAATTTTTATAATGTTATTTTTTATTGTATTTTATAAATTGGGTGTCCATAATCATTATATTGATTCTCATTTGTAATAATCTTGGTAAAAGGTTTTTGCTTACTGACGTTACTTTTTAATGTTCTGAAGTAATGGATTTTATGTAGTAAATTGTAATAATAACATATAATATGTGCCCAGTTACGACTTTGACAGTGCAGACAAATTAGGAGATCAAATTTGGGTGTAAAAAAGGGAAATAATAATAATATATAAAAAAAAAAAAAAAAAAAAAAAAAAAAAAAAAAAGAGAGTGGAAAAAGAGGGGAGAGAAGCAAGGAGAAAAAAAAAAAAAAAAGACGAAACAGATGTTACAAGTCGTTAACATCCCAAAATTATGAGTCATAAGTTACTACGAAACGGGTGCAACGTCAAATTGCAAAAGTACCGTAAAGGACAACATTTAAACTCAAACATCCAGAATATCTTAACAGATTCATTTTCTACTGATCCTCTGCTACAGTTGTTGGAGACCGTTTTCGCTTGGATCCCGATGATGACGTGCTGGATGTAACCAACCGCCTACTGGCAATGCTCCCAACTCAATCTACTAAATAAATCTTCAATTTACATCAACCAATGCATGTAAATGATGAAACCCAAACCAGAAGGACATAGATGTTGGGTGGTTGGAGAAGATAACAAGCATTGACATTGGAAGGTAACATGTTATGAGTATGATTTTGTTAGGCTCAAGGAACTCATGATGCTCATGAGAGAGCTAAATAAGATAATTGTAAATATCAATTAAAAACACAAAGAAAATTCCCGATACCTATCTCACAAACATTGAATATCTGAAAGCACTGCAATATATGAGCCGCCAGAAGTTTCCCAAGTTTGACTGCACAACCCATATATTATTTAGTTACAGCCCGATAATAAGGAAGATTGCCGAACTATATCATTGTAAAACATATTACTCAATATATGTTGCCAAAAAGACAACACCTAATTCAAAGGCAGGTGCAATAAATTGGAGTTTAGTCTTGCATTGTATTAAGGTTGCATTCTTACTAATAACTGGTTTTACTAAAATCTTGTATTCATCAAACTCTGAATCGATATGTCATCTGTAACATCGGCATGATTTGTGCGCAGGTATATTTAACTTACTGCTAATTGCATTAAAACATTGTGTACATAATAGGTTTCGTATAGATGTCTATCAAAGACGTCCATTTTACAATGAGACAACAATAATCAGACACTAACTCGAATAATATACGCAAATACATGAATCGTAGAAAATTATTGATGTCAGACAACATTGGATTGCCAGCAAACAATGCGAAGCTGGATATCTTAAAGGGATGAATGTGCAATGAATAAATATTAGATGTGGTGTAGGAAAATGTATGAAAGAAAAGCACCCATACTAAACAAACAAAACATTATATGTTATGTTACACATATGTTGTCCAAAAAGTGTACCCAAAAAAATACACAGGTCTCTGCTATGATTGGAGACATTACTTTACTCTTCCAATACAACAGATCAGGACCTATATAGTATGGCATCTTCATATGCACAAAACGACAGCCATGTTTTGCTATGAAACTGCACAAAAAAATATTAGCAAAAAGCATAAAAATAACAACTCTGTAAGCACAAGTTGTTAATTTTATGCACTGCTGTCTCCAGGATGCACTGCTAAATGCAGTCCTTGTATCTACATACATATCTGATCACATAGTTTTACAGGCCTTCATCACAGAATTAATTTTATGCAAGCTCAACTTGGCGAACACTCCACTTGTTAAGCCAGCGTGGATTCTTGCTGCTGGATGGAGCCAAGCGGAAATAGAATCGTTTGTCAACCGCTGCATCATTCGCCTTGGACAACACATCGCTTTGTTCCTGCATAGCAATACAAGACGACTATACCAATTAACATCCCATGGAATCAGCCGCATTTCAACTCAAAACCGAGAAATCTGGGCCTAGTTGGCTTACATCTGGAGTCATTGCAGACAGGATGACCGCACTCTTATTTAGCACTGTTTCAACGGCATGGCCAAATATAGCAACCTCAAGTTCACCACTGCCATCACCAATTCGAACTCCGAGGCGCCCCCTGCACAATATCAATTTGTTTACATCGCAATTAGAAATCATATACTTACATGAGAAAGACCCCGTTGCTCACAAATGGATTATTGTGTGTACAGCCATAGATTACATGAGTCATTGAATTGATAAACAATAACTTTGAAAAAAATTATGTGAGATTGAACGCGGCATACCATGGTGCAGAAATGCAATCACTTTTTTCACAGCCTGGGCAAGCAAATACTTCGCCTATCACGTGGTTAGTAGCCCGGTTGCATTTGTTGCATGCGGTATACCACGGCCGCTGACTACAAGGTGCAACAACAACAGACACTCTCACCCAGACTTCATCAAAACCAGCCTGCTGCAATGCAAATTAACATCAATTCAATCGGGAATATCATAGATAAATTTGCACGCGACTACAATGCTAGACAGGACAAGTTACCGGACTACTTGGTAAGTCTGCAATCCTCACAAGTTTGAACTCAGATGTGGAAGTACTGACAACTTTCTTTTTTAGTAACATCTCAGGGTCACTAATAGCATCAATTTTCTCGTAGTTAGCGTCACGCCTGCAATATCTTTAGATTGTTAACATAAACTATCATACGACAACCTATGCACTACATATAGGTAGATAATGAAGACAGTTTACCAATCCGACAATTCATCGACCCGTGCATCAGGAACATCAGTCAAGAACATTGTAGACATAGTAGTTTTCAAGGAGAATCCTGGGAGACACAGGCAAAACCATTTATGAACATAACAGTAGGTGCAAACATAACATATCATACCTCAACATTTCAGCAGAAGACAGCATGTTCATACCTGAGTATTTCGATGCCACAACATTAGTGACGATGACCACCGGCTGGGACTTTGCTAACTTGGCCAGTCTTTCTGCATCAGTGGTTGCTATCTCATCCCAAGCTGAAAGGCACACTGGACTCAAACTGTTTGGCAAGGCAAATGAAGTTAGAGAAACAGCAAATATATAGAGTGGTTAATATTCAGCAAGGGGAAGGGGAAAGACACCACATGATATCATCGATTACACAACAATTTTCAGCATCATAAACAACTAAAGACATCTTACATATATATAACATGTATATTTCATATCTGAATTCCATACCAGTACGAACAAAACAAAATTGATGGATCAAAAGAACATACAAGTGTTGTACATGCTCATATTAATTTATCAGGCAAATCAAGAATATCTTCATTGCATACACCGATGGTTGATTCCTCACAGCTCACATTGTACAAGCTTAATGTTGATCTGGGATACTTTCGTTCTTCTATTACTTTACAGAGCATAACAAAGCAATATTTGCAGTGTAGGAAACAATATTTAACTATATTATCATTTTAAGAACTTCCACTGCCTATAATGTGATCATACCTAACTAATAAAAATAGGCGCAGAACAGTATATTAGAAGTAAGCAAGGCACATCCAAGAACTTACGTATCGTCGACAACAACTATATCTCGAACCTTCGAACGAGCAATCGAATCCTTCCATGGCACAGTTTTCGGCGACATGACAGCTATGACTATCACTGCAACATCTGCACATAGATACATATATTGTGAGTATGTAAATTTTTATGGAACAAAGAAACATAGCCACGACAAGCACAGCAATAACAACCACAGCTAAATACAAGCAACGAATAAAAAAACTCAGCAAGCGATGCAGTGCTAAAATATTGGGGAAACTACCAAATTTGTCAGGTTTCCCGATGAGATCGCGGGCGTCAGTCAGATTCTTGAAATTGAATGTAGTAGCTCCCCTTTCATCTGCAGCATCTTCGACTGGTACAATTTTCATCTGAGGATCCAGAACAAGGACATAATCGTGGTCAATGTAGCGATGTTGCGGGTTAACACGGCGCACAGCTCCATCACTGAACCAGTATGAATGATATGGATGCAGCTGTTTGTCAAATGTTTCAATTTCACCGTCAAAAGCTGTGGCTTGTATCTTTTTACCCTGCACAGCACAAAGCAGGTAACGACGATTATACCACTGGTTTTGGATGAGGTCAATGGACTACTCGCTAACTAACCTCGCCATCACAAAGGACATATCGCTGATACTTAGTGTTGCCAAAACGAGCTGTTGTTGCACGGTACTTCTCAACAACACGAAGTTTAATCTTCCATTCTTTCAATTGATCAGTCAGGGCAGATAACTTCAGCATATCACTTTCCACCCCTAGTTTACAACAGCAACACACAAACAGCGTATATAAGCACCACATTTGTAGTTACACGCTTTTCAGATCGTAAAAAAAAATCGATGCATAATCACGCAATCATTTAACGTTGCAGCAAGTACATTTGATATAGCAAAATCAAGCGAACAACAAATATAAACCACAATATTGCAACCAGACAAGATTATAGCAAGCACAAATTCGGGGCCATAATTTCATGCATCGTATTTCCACTGACACGGACGAAAACATAACCCAAAAAAAAAAAAAAAAAAAAAAAAAAAAAAAAAAAAGAAGGATAAAAAAAAAAGAGATAATAATAACAATAATAATAATAATAAAACAAAAAAGATTATATATATATATATGTGTGTATGTATATAGTATATGCTATTCCTATTGTGAATCAATATTATAAATGCCCGGACGCTCGACGTAGCAGATGTTTGTACACAACATCCTGGGTACTGTCAACAGTTTGGATATTATCAAGTGGATGTATTAAAATTTTCACTGTCGCAGACAACGTTGCTCGAGATAATGCAACATAGAGTTGACCGTGCAAGGATACTGATTGAGGAAGATAAATACCAACATACTGCAAAGTTTGGCCTAGGGACTTATTAATTATCATAGCAAAGCATAGTCGGACCAGGAATTGTTTTCTTTCAAACACAACTGGGGAGTTATCTGTCTCAGATGGCCTGAGTGGTATCCTAGGTATGAAGACATCCTTCCCTGTATTGTGGCCTATAGCTATCTCAGCATGTATGATATTAGGAAGGAGATTTTTACAAATGAGTTTGATACCATTAGGCAGCCCGGCAGATGAATCTAAATTTCGTAACAACATCACAGGACAACCACATTTTAAGCATGGCTCATGAGGAGGCAGCTCATTAGGTGGAAGAGTATGCAAAAGTTCCAAAGAATGGTTATCTCGGCTACCAGGAAGACAATGATCAAAACTTGTGTGGACATGTGTGTAACCAGGGAATCTACCAAGTAAAATTTCATTCAGTAAATCAACACAATCATTTCTTGGTGTCAAGATGGCCCGATACACAAGGTAACCACACTTCAGGCACGCTTTCAAAGTTAGGGTAAACGTAATCAATGTAAGCACTAATCGATGCTCTATAATTTACAAAAGGCACAATCATAGATTGCGGTATCTTTAATAAGGATTCATCATTTTCTTGCAAGAGGCCATCCCCGAGCGATAATAGAAACTCCGCAAAAGATGGATCATGTATTGCCCTCATGTTCAACGTTGGATGTAATAAGCGCATATGACGCCGCAGGTGCGAAGCAACAATGCTGTCACATATGCATTCCTCCTTCGTTGCTCGCACTGTCAGAGGGAGTACTTGCCTAAAATCACCACCGAAAACAACATCTCTGCCCTACACAACCAAATAAAAAACCAGTTAACAGATATCAAACCATAACTGAAAACACATATAAATATAAATGAAACCATAATCGAGAACAGAAGACTAACGGGGTGGCCGGGGAACTGGAGCAGCACCGCCGTCACGACTATTACATTCACCAATAGATACAGCAGGGGGTACGACAGAGGTCCCTCTATTCCCAGAAGGCGCATAGACAGTGTCTGGATGCTGTAATGAACCTGGCGATGAAGAACCCGGCGCGCCTGAAGCAATATTCAGCAACCCAGATGACACGGCTGGCATATAGGACAGCACAGTATTTGGTAAACCATTATAGGCATCCAAAGCAGTACCAGATCCAACCACAAAACCAACAGACAGTCTGTTCAGCCCAAAGCCCCTAGTAGCCATGGAACCAACAGGCATGGGATACAGGGAAGCATACCTAGGTGCTTGCACACTACTACCTAGTATCCCAGTATAGTCAACAGAACCGGTAACAGAGCCCCTCACATCTGCATTGTGCACAGACAGGCTGGGATTCGCAATACGCACCCGCAGCCTACCCAAAGGCCGCGGAGCTATGGCAGACGTATTACCTCCAGCACATGAAGGCCTACTATTCGCATTTTCCGACCGTGGTCTACCCGGCGGCCGAAAAGCCGGGCCAGGAATTTTAACTCCTGCAGATAATCCTGAATCACGCGCTAGCTCCTCCTCGACTAAACCCCGGCGAGTACGTTTCCCAAGACTACCTGCAGGCTTTTAGAAACTACAGGCCACACACTACATAAAGACACAAACATCAACTAACTTCAACCACGGTAACAACATCACGGACACAAAAATCTATGCCAGATAACCAAGCAGTAAACAAACCATATTTCCACCGCAAATTCTCAGTCGCACCATCAATCCAGACTACACAGGATTTATACCGATTCCAACCTGACCGAGATACCTCATTATTAAAATAAGCGCACCAGTTTAAGACACTGAACCACCATTACACATTAAACCAGGTAAAAGTAACTAAACCAAACAAACAAACTAAAAACCAAAGGCATGGGAAGACACAAATCCCACACGCTGGCAAACCAAAACAGAAACACGGCAACAAACAACAGGCATGAAACTAAACACACACTACCAACTCTAACGGATATGAACATACCAGATAAGCAATCAGACGAAGGCCCACCATCCGCATTTTCCAACCGCGATCTACTCGTCGGCCGAACAGCCGGGCCAGGACTGTTAACTTCTGCAGATAATCCTGAACCACGTGCTAGCTCCTCCCCCACTAAACCTCGGCGAGTACGTTTCCCAAGATTACCTGTAGGCATTTAGAAACCACAGGCCAAACACTACAAAAAGACACAAACATCAATTAGCTTCAACCACGATGACAACATCACAGACACAAAAACTACACCAAATAACCAAGCAGTAGACAAACCACATTTACACCGCAAACACTCAGTCGCACCATCAACCCAGATTACACATGATTTATACGGATTCCAACGTCACCGAGATGCCTCATTACTAAAAGAAACGCACCAGCTTAAGACACTGAGCCAGCATTACACATTAAACCAGGTAAAATTAACTCAACCAAACAAACAAACAAAAAACCAATGGGATGGCAAGACACAAATCCCACACGCTAGCAAGCCAGAACAGAAACTCAGCAACAAACAACAGGCGTGAACAAAACACACAATGCCAACTCTAACAGATATGACCATACCAGATAAGCGATCACAACAAATTCCTCGCTCAACCAACAGCCGATCAACCTGCAAACACCAACACTGAATGTAAGCAAATGTGAATCATACTAACCAAGCATCATCTTCTCAACTGGCTACAACCACCACATGCAGAGCCTATACGTATATATAGCACACTCCTACATGCAGTAATAACACCATCAGCCAACAAAAAAACCCCAGAACACACACATGCAAGCAATCAAACCATATAAAATACCTATTTGTTAATCATCACCATAAAAAACACACATGCAAGTAAGTATTACAACAACCCACATGGCAGAGTAAATATTCAATCCACAACCAACCAAATAAACCCCCCCACCCCAACCACCAACTGCCCGGAAAAAAGAAAAAAGTAAAACCCAAGTCAAAAAACCAAATTCAACAACCCCACAGAACCTGGCAGACCGGTACACACACCAAGTACCGGATAACGCACAACCCACCATACCAATTTCCGGCAGCCGGCGAAAACAAAACCCACAAGCCGTAGAAAACACACAGACGAAGAGAGACGAAAGAACTAACCTACTGGCAATAAATCAGCAAATGGCACCAACATCAGAAGAGCCGTCTCCCACATTCTTAAGAATAAATGGCAAAAAGTCGACACCTGTCCCACTAACGATTGCCGGAGACCAGCCACAGCTACTCGGAGCATCGCCACCTGTCCCACCAAGAAGATCACCGACTACGAAGATCATGCTCCACAGCCCAGACCAACCAGAGACATTTCAAAAGACAATATCGCCCTTCAACCACAGCCTATCCGTTCCACATCAGCAAGGACATAACCGACCTTTTCTACACGTCACAATTACGTAGGCATTTCGCTGGCACTTGGTCCAATTTGGCAGCACGTAATTGGACCAACACTGCCACGCAAACTGGCCATAACTTCTTTTATATAGGTAGTAGGATAACTATTGTCATTGTGTTTTGTTAAATTGGCTGCACGTCACTTCTATTAACTTGTTTGCAATGACGCAACATTCTTGACACAGGACTTCTGAAGCTTTGGTCGGGCGAAGATGAAACACATTATTTCTGAACCCCTTGTGCAGTGTCATGATCGGATAATTAAGTGTCTCCTAGTTTGAAATGTGTAAGCTTTCTTACAAGAATGGTTGAAGTGTGTTCTACATTCTGTATTTTGACAATTTTTGAATTTGATGAGTGGTGTAAGTTTAAGAATTTTTATGTTATATTTGTGCAGTTAGATACAATTTTTGTGATGACCAAGTATACATTTTTGTAACTTTTTATGCAATATCTGTCATGTTGGTGATCACAAAGAATCACCAACAAAAAAAGAAATTAATTATAAATTTATTGATGCAAGCACATGGGATGA
Source organism: Linanthus parryae (assembly GCA_023055425.1). NCBI lineage: Eukaryota > Viridiplantae > Streptophyta > Magnoliopsida > Ericales > Polemoniaceae > Linanthus > Linanthus parryae. The sequence continues at coordinate 77,946,987 of JALGPY010000007.1, read as the reverse complement.
TAAAACTAGACCAATAATATCAGGGTAAAAAACTATTTTCACCCCTTGAGTATGGGTTACATATAATTACCCCTTGTTGTTAAGGCAAAGGCAAACCCCCTGTCATAGACAATTATCCTCTGTCAGTGGATGTCAATAGTTTGAGAGTGGACATATACCACCCTTCTGATAAATGAGACTTTTTGTGACTATTCTACTCTTGGAAGGGTGAATTCACATAAATGTCCATATCACTACGTTGCCCTTTGTTCTTGGTGTTCTTGTTTTATGTTTTTGGTGTTCGTGTCTCCTCCTCCTCCACCTCCACCACCGAATGCACACAACCACTACCACCACTACACCAACGACAAGTACAACAACAACAATTATTTTTGTTTGCAGAAACAGTAGAATATAATTAAATAAGCCTAAAACCCCAAAGTCACAACCAAACCTCTACAATCTCAGAGGTATTGAATGCCAGTGTTGCATTACCTTGAGCTTTCCATTGAGCTCATTATTCAGTGCTCTGAAGTAAGGGCATGAGCTTTCCTTTGAGATTAGCTAAAACTGGAAACAAAATGTATGTGCATCCCATAATGCTATGTTGTTCCTTTTGCCTTCCTCGAGAACTTATTTATGCACTGTTAACTTTGTTGTTTGAAAGATAACTCTATTTTCCAGCTGTAACATGTTTTGGTTTGATATATGTCCGCATATTTTCTTTTTTTTCTCTTTGTTCAGGAAATTTCATTACATAAACAATTAAAGAGTTTCTTGATTCTTGTTTAAAAACAAGGGTTTCTTGATTCTAAGCATCATTTTTGCAAGTGCAGAGTAGACAATTTTTCCATTATCAGGAGAAAGGGGTACAAGTTCTTATGACAAAATTGAATTGTCTTCACTCCCACCCCTATTTTATGTCTAGAATCATTGAAGGACAGGTCTGATCTAAACATGTTTGGATCTAAACACATAATAAAGCGGAAGTGTGTTACCTCTTCTCCTTAGCTCCTAGCGCAGTGGATTGTGATCTTATTGTTCCTTGCTTTTACGTGCTTCTTGCTCCCACCGATCTAGCGTGAATCTCGAGTACGAACACTATGATCCACCCCACGTACCACCTTCTTTATGTAAAAGGTAGAGAGGGAGGCTAGGGATCCTAGAACTGTCTTTTGATCAGCACATGATCTCTACACAGTAGTACATAAAATATGTAGGAGGATGTCTCCTTATATAAACAGACTTATTCCTTGTTTGCAATATAACTCCATATGGTTTATGCATTTGCTACTAACCCCATAAAGTTTGAGCATGTTGCAACTAACTCCATACAATTATAGATAATTGCAATGGGCAGCCCACATGGGCGCACCATATGCTAACAATTATGAATTGTCTGACCATCGTTTCTGTTAGATGATTGATTAAAGAAAAACAAACATATCAGTTTCAACCTAGTAGGGGTATTTGCTAAGGTATCCATCTGAGTACCTATATTTTTTTACTTTGTACTAGTTTAATGCATGTGTGTTGCATGTTGAGTTAACATATAATTACATTACTTCGTAATATAATCCAAATTATATAAATACATGATTACAAGACATTACAAACATTCAAGAAACCCATTTTAAGAAATGTCAGAAAGAAGGACATGGTTCAAACATTTATGAATAACACATAAATATCAAATCATATAGAGGCGCGCTTTTCAATTTATGTGCCCTGTTGAATTGTTATAGTGTATAACTACGAATAATGTGTGGCATAACCTACAGTAACGGATTCATAGAAGTACATTAAGATGTAATTTCATACTAAAAAAACATAGAAAATAATATTTAAAGACATTAATATTTATGTCTTTAATTTGAGTGTCGAATTCATATTTTGTTTTGAAAATGAAACATATAAATGCATTATCTATTTGATATCTTTTATTCACTAATATAATTTCATTTGAAGTATGTAACATTCTGTTAAGATCATTTATCAACCAACCTCCAACACAAATAATCTCTGCTACTATAAAAAGCGGTCCGAAGTGTTTAACACTTTGGAGTGTTTTCTCCGTTTCCTTTCTTTTGGGTATTTCCAAAAATAACCTTCTATAAATCAAATATTTCATAAAGTTTATTCATGAGCTGATACTTGCTTATTAATTACATGTACTTAATTTTCTTTATTGAAGTATGTAATTCCTATGCCACCATGATGTAATTACAACACTATTATAGAGCTCATTACTAGAAAGAACAAAATAGGCAGCTCACAGTGATGTAATTACACAGTTGCATTGAATTTTAACAAAATTTGGCTCAAATACCGTGAGTCCCATATAGAATTCCAAATAGAATTATGATATTGAGATTATAACCTAGACAAGAAATGAAGAAAATTATGGAAATTAAAAACTATGATATAAGTTTAACTCTTAAACATACCTATAATTTGAAATCGACGTTACTATCTACAATACCACAATACATACACCTAGGTATATGACTGAGATGACTGAGAATGAATCTTAACACAAACGAAGCTAGGGATAGTGTGGACTTTGTGAAACAACAGACTTAGTTAATATTGTTTATCTCCTTAACGAAGTAAGCTTCTTTTCACAAAAAATGGATATCTCTACATTTCAAGTGATCAATTTTCTTCAAAGCAACATGGACAACCTACTACCAAACTGGGTAGGAACCTAATGAGTTTGATCATAAGAAGGAAGCAAACAAATAAGTAAAACCAAAGAACATATACACCAAAAAGATAAATAATGAACTCTGTACAAAGTGGTTTAAGAAAATCATACCTACAAACTTGTAACAATAGGATATTGATGTATCCTAGCAAATTGCATGTTCCTGGAAAAAAAAATCATATTACAGCACACTCAAAAATCATAGTAACAGTATTCTAAAAAAAATCAAAATAAAAGTCATATTTCATATATGATCATAGTTAGAGAAAAACCTGATATACAAAGAAGATACTCTTTTGTCTGAAGACATATTGAGATTGTGCGCAAATTACCTCATATTATTTTTTTATTTGAGGGAACTTACTCATCATGTTCTATTGGGTTTTATCAATGAAAGCTGCAATTTTTTCTGTGAGAAAAAAATAGAGAGGAACAAATGTGTGTCTGTTATAATATATGGGCTAGTTTATATGGTGAATATTCACCACAAGTTGTAAGCCCACTTGTACATTGTTATCGGCTTAGGGTTGGAGAATAATATACATCTCAACACTCTTCTCCCTACATCTTTGTCTCACATACTTGTCTCTCTTATTTCTGTCTCTCTCTCAATTCTCGATTCACAACACGTTATCAGCACGTGTCTCTACCGTTTTAATAAAAATCAATCGAGAAAGTACCGATGTTCAATTTTGAGACAAGAAAATAGACGGAATACCTAATCTGCAAGGGCCAGGTACGAAGAACCTTACAATTTTTCATTAAAGAGCTAACAATCTGTACTGTTCTTGACTATGCTCTTTTTGTTGCATAAAGACAAATCTTTATTTATTTATGTCATTTGAAACTTACGTTCTAGTGTTTAAACCTATACCACTTCCTATATTATACTGTTGTGGTAAGTGAGTTAGTCTATACAGTGAGTTTTCTTTCTCAACCATGGAACGAAGAAAAATAAGTTTTCACTTTCACTTCCATGTGCACTGAAAGTGCTGAAACATACTTTTATCACTTGATCTGGACAATATTTGCTTTAAGGGTATTGCTTTTAATCGGAGAAACAAGACAAAACATTGACCTGCTTGTTTTTTTTTTTTTTTTTTTTTTTTTTTTGTATATTTAAGATGTAATTATCTGTTGACAAATAGATCTGGTTTTCATCTATTTATTTAACAATATTGGTTTGTATGGAGCTTTAAAACATACTTTACAGTCGTTCTTTGGCTATGATGTCTACTGATAATAGTATTGACACCATGAACTGAAAAAAAAAATTGTAGTAGGCGATATTGAAGGTTAATACTTGTACATATACTCATTAACTACCACTGGGATGAATTGTTTTATGCATCTTTATTATTTATTACTCGATTTTCTTATTAATTATTCGTTCAGTGTGAGAAAAGGGATATCCTCCAGAAGAGGTTTTATCCCAGGATTACTCATTTAGTCCGATTCGTGTCATTTGTATGCTTACAATTTCATGTTTTCAAACCCAGAGTTATGAATTACAATAAATTTGATCGTAACCTGAAGTTACGACTCTTTATGTGACACGAAGTCATACTATATTGTCATACTAACAATAATCGAATTTTCAGGAGAGGTTTTTTTTTCTCGACCATGAATTGTCATGCGTGTTGAGCTAGTGATGCAATTATGTTTTCACACCAGAAGTTGTGAATTCCATGATTATCTGATCGTAACCTGAAGTTGCGGCACAATACTTTTTATGACCTGAAGTCATAATATATTAATATTACACCTCTTGAATACATTATTTTTTCTAGACCTCCTGAAGAGTTCATGTTACATTATTTATTTATTTATTTTTTAACACACAATGATATGGTTGTAACCCGAAGTTACACCATAATTGAAGATGTGTTTTAAGAAGATGTTATTTCATGACTTGTAACCTGAAGTTACAATATATTTTATGACACGAGGTCATGCTAGATCTCCAGAAGAGATGTATAAAATGCCTAAAACGCTTGCTATTATCAAGCCTCCTGAAGAGGTAGTGTTCCTTGTTCTTTAATTTATTTTATTTTTATGCACTTTAATTATTTTCATTCCATTATTATGGATAAAGACGAATCTCCGGAAGAGATTTCGTATTGGCTATAGACATTCATGTATAGCCATGTAGTTTGTTCTGGAAGTAACAAATTACATACAATCACTCATAACCTGCAGTTATGACTTATGAATTTTATAACCCAAAGTTATAAAAATGTAAAAAATAGTAATCTCCTGAAGAGATGACTAAAATTGACCATGATCAACCTCCTGAAGAGGTGGTCTTATTTTTATTTCTTGTATTATTTACGCATTATACTTTTTGTTGGTAATTTATTTAGTAATTTGTTATTTGTACGCTTATCATTGATATAAGAGGAGCATCCAGAAGATGTTCTTACTCCATGAGGGTTTATTGGACAAAATATTTTATATGCGCAAAAAGTAATTTTCATACCAGAAGTTTTGAAATTATGACGATGTTTATAACATAGAGTTATAAAATAACATCTTAAGATCCCCCTGGAGAGAGATTCTACAACCACTCACTTTTAAATAATGGTATTCACATTTACGTCTCTTTTTGGGTTTTCTGAAGAAAATTTGATTAGAGAACTACGGCGTCCAAGAGATTGCTTATTGTCAATGTTTTTATTTTATTTTGATGATTGGTTTACACAAACTACATATGAGACAAATTGATGTCTGAAGCATCAACAAAGTATCATTATGGTTATGATCATATTGCTCACGTCATGAGGGGGAGAATGGGTCCTATTACATGACATGAGCCAAAATATCATTGTCTCTACGGGTATGTACTAATGCAAAATCCCAATAAATGGATAGCTTCTCGACAAATAGGTGTCGGTTTGAGTATACACTTTAAGCATAAAAGGGTTGCTTGTGTACATATGTTGATCCTCCAGAAGGGGTACATAAATTAAAGCATCCAAAATAAGTTGGGATATGAGTATATTGCTCTACAAGATGGGAAAACAAGATTGCGAGGAAAATCTTGAAAGGTTATCATTAGTATGGATCAAAACCAACGTTGGTAACCAAATAGCCCTGGAAGAGGCATATAGCTCTGGAAGTAGCTAAAAGTACCTTAATACAATCTTATGATCCTACAATTAATGATTATTATATTAAGCGCTATACAAATCATATGGGTTAAAGGGAAAAGTGTTGACTAGATAATCAATGGCCAAAAACAAAGTCAACAAGTGCATAGAAAATTGCTCGGGTACAATCATTTTAAATATGTAGAGCATACAAACAACCCGAAGCAGAAATTACATACTATGCAGAGACTACATATCCGCCGGGTAAGCGTGGGATCTATGTAGTTATTATATGTCCGCTATAAAGCGTGACTCATGTTAAGGTTCAGAATCCGCTGGTATGCGTGGGATTTATGTTAACGTTTATGTCCGCTTTTGAGCGTGGGACTTATAAAATGAGAAACATGATATTTTATGGATCATGATAAATTCTCGTAATATAATCATCTCGTGGTGAGAATGATAATAACGTTGTGTTAGTCTTTGGGACTAAGGTACAACAAAATATGGGTTGAAATGTAACTAGTTACAATACGATCGTATGAATCACAAATTTGTGAAATTCCATGGAGGTTGGTTCCCATGAAAAAAATATTTGCCTGAAGCAAAATTGAAAGTTTATACTCGCGAGTAGTTTTAGGTGCATATGCATTTTATCAATTATGATTGTTAATTATTTCTTTTAGATTGTTGTTTTTGCAATGAATTTTGTTTGTCAGGTACAAGGATATTCCAAAGAGGGGGAGATCCAATGAAATGCTAAAAGCGCGGCACTCTTTTTCCTTCGCTACGGTTTTTGTCCCACATGGTTTTTCCTAGCAAGGTTTTAACGAGGCTTGCAAAGAATATTAAGATGCGTTCCAGAAGAATGTCATCACCAATGCTGAGCAAATGAAATTCAACGATGTACTCTTTTTCCTTAGTCATTGATTTTTTCCCACTGAATTTTTCATGACAAGGTTTTAATGAGGCATCGTAGTGGTGAATATTCAAGGGGGACTGTTATAATATATGGGCTAGTTTATATGGTGAATATTCACCACAAGTTGTAAGCCCACTTGTACATTGTTATCGGCCCGATAGCCCACCCTAATGCCTATATAAGGAGGCTTAGGATTGGAGAATAATATACATCTCAACACTCTTCTCCCTACATCTTTGTCTCTCATACTTGTCTCTCTTATTTCTGTCTCTCTCTCAATTCTCGATTCACAACAGTGTCAAATTTAAAACATGTGTACTAAAGTTGAGCAATTACTCTTTGCAAGTTAAAGTGTAAGGAAAACGTATAATGTAATTCAACAGGTTATTGAACATTGATTGTAATTAATGCAATGATAAATAACAGTCAAATAATGCAAAAAAATAAATTTATCTTTAAATCGCACTTAATTCTACAGTAAGAAACTGTTCCATTTAATTAATTGCAATAATTATAATTAATGTTTTAAATTTCAATAATTGCAATAATTAATGTAACTTTTCCGTTTCATACTGTAGCATTAATTGCACTTTAAAGATACAGTTTTGTAATTAAATCTTGTAAAAAAATTAAATTTATTTTTTGCTTTATTTGACTGTTACTTATCATTGCATTAATTACCATCAATGTTCAATAACCTATTGAATAACATTATACGTTTCTTTATACTTTAACTTGCGAAGAGTAATTGCTCAACTTTAGTACACATGTTTTAAATTTGACACACTTTTGTTCCTCATTCTATCCATTTGAATACTATGAGTAAGTTCTCTCAAATAAAAAAATAATGGGTAAAAGACAGTGACCACCCCTGAGCTTAGGATGAATTCCACCCCGCTACCTTGTGTTTTGGAAAAAGATACTCTGCACCTATTTAACGGAATATTCCGTGGACAGTTTGCACCCTTCTGTTAGGTTCTGTTATAAAAGTGGGTAATTGAATTTTTTGGACCATATTACCCCCATATATTTCTTTGACAATTTATCTTCACATTGACAATGTATCTTCAAAAACAACAAGAACATCACCACCAAAAAAATATTAAAAACACCAATTTCTACTCTTTGAATCCAAAACATCAACACCAGTTCCACTCTTGATTCTACTAGTTCAACTCTCCGATAGGAGAACAACAAGTTTAAAAAAAGTTGTTTCGATACCGTTTTGGACTGCAAAATACAAGCCGAGGAGGAGGAAGAAGATATATATGAGGCAATGAAACAACCACACCACCACTACAGCCAATACCGCAGCAACAACAACCACCAAATCCACGACATAGTTTGACTCACCAGAACTGAAAAATATTCCATGTCATGAACCCTAAATGAGAACCCATAAATTTTACAGCATGCCAAACTCCCAAATCGATTCAAATCAAACCCATAATCAACACTCAAATTTGTCCAAATCGAACACATATTTTGCAACTGAAACCTAGTCATTGCCGGACTAATAAGCAGAGAGATTGGGCTGTGATACAGAGAGATTTGAGCGCTTACACAGTTCAAGCAGAGTCCAGTTCGGAGATCTTCCTCAAAGCCCAGATTCAGGCTCTCACTTTCTGGCGAAAGACGGCATCCTTGGTGGCCTCTCCAATTCACCTCTACATCATCTTCTTCTTCGTCGGCGGTGGCTCCATACCTGAAACTCATATCTCCAGCGGCAGCTCTTCCCTTGGCGTTTGGTAGGGTCGTCGTCACCTCTTCAAATCTGCTTCTGAATCGAGAGTTTCTACAGATATGTTCTCGTCGACGGCAACAATTTCAAGCAAACCACCGAATCATTCAATTGGAGACAATGTGAAGATGAATAACCGAACCAGAGAGTTGAATTCGAAAGGTAAACCATCAGATCCGACGGTGCCTGAACCACCGAAGCCTTCTATAAAGGCGTTGCGGCCGCATCGCCGCCGCAGAAATCTAATTATCACCGAAAAAGCTTTTTCGATGCGGAGGATTTCTTCCCCTGTCCTAAACGAGCAATGTCGATTTACGGGTGATATAGAGAAGAAATTGAGAATCAGAGGTATTGATGAACAATCGAAAGATGTAGAGTCGTTTAAGCAAATCCTCAAGGCTCTGCAATTGAAAGGCCTTCTACACTCGAAGAAGCTTCCAGTACGAAAGAGCCAACCAAACGCCAGGTTGCTTCTGTGTTCCAGGAAGAGAGGAAAAGGGGGATGAGAGAGAGGAATTAGGTTTAGGAATGGGGAGAATTTCGAAAAGTAATTTATAACATTTGAAGGGTAAAATAGTCTTTCGGATGGGTCTGTTAGTCCACCGTGAGCTCCATCCAAAAAAAAGGTGCGGAATGTCTTTTTCCAAAACACAAGGTAGCAGAGTGGAATTAATCCTAAACTCAGGGGTGGTTACTGTCTTTTACCCAAAAATAATATGAGGTAAGTTGCTCACAATATCAATATGTCTTCAGAAAAAAGTGTATCTCCTTTGTATCTCAGGTTTTTCTCTACTATGATCATATACGAAATATGACTTTTATTTAGATTTTTTTTTAGAATACTGTTACTTTGATTTTTGAGTGTGCTGTAATATGATTTGTGTGGTTTTTTTTTTTTTTTTTTTTTTTTTTTTTTTTTTTTTTTTTTTTCAAGAGCATGCCATTTGCTAGTATGCATCAATATCCTATTGTTACAAGTTTGTAGGTATGATTTTCTTGAACTATTTTGTACAAGAGTACATCATTTATCTTTTAGGTGTATGTGTTCTTTGATTTTAGTTTACTTATTTGTTTGCTCGCTTCTTATGATAAAATTCATTAGGTTCCTACCCAGTTTGGTCGTAGGTTGTCCATGTTGCATTGAAGAAAATTGATCACTCGAAATTGGTCGTAGGTGACCCAAGTCCGGTAGCTGATACAACGGCTGATGGTTAGCTGGGTGTTGGTAAAGATGTTGCTAATGGTCCGGCGGTTGACTATAACAGTGGTGGGCAGGTTGCTGGCCATAGCGATCCACGGCAGTCGAACCATAGGTGGTTGGTGGGATGAACCTGGATTCGAGGCTGGTATGGGGTCCGTTTGGATTCGGGTGGGTTGCCAATCTAAACCTGCTGAACCCATGGAGGATCCAACTAATCTGGTTATATATGCGGCGTGAGGAAACTCTCTCATGGGGATCACTTGGAACTCCAAAATCCAAATCAGGCGGCTGGGAGGCTGATTTGCCGGTGCATGCAACTAGCCGACTGAATGGTAGGCAGTGGTGTTGGTTATATTGGAGGATAGAATTGTACTGTTTGGAGGGCAGCGGTGAACGGCTGAAGCACGGCTATGACATGCTGCTGTTGTAGCTGGGACGCGACGGAAGACGGCGTTGTGGTATCCAGACGGAGGGCGATGACGAGCTGCTGCAGGCTGATTGTATCTGTTCGCGACATCCTTACTAGGATTTATTCGGCAAACACCGACATGGCCTACAAACCTGGCGCCGACAAGGTCAGTTGCAGAAGAACATGCTACTGTCGAGTTTTTTGGTTGGTTGTCTCTGCAGTTTCCAACTCCTCTAGACGATGGTCGACGACTGCCACGGCAGGCAGCGGCATATCTGCTTGTGGAGCGAGCCTCCAAGGCTGATAATCGTGTATCCATGTTGGTCAGTATATTCTGGATATCTTTGAGTACCGCCGACAATTGCGTGTCGCGATCTTCAGACTTGTGTCATGTGTTTGCCATTAGTGGAAGCACCAATTGATAGCAGTTGATATCGCTAACCAAAACTAGTGTTTTACAAAACTAAACTCAATACATTTAATCGATTAATTAAACCGAACCCAACCAACAAATAAATAATACTCGCACATCACTAACTACATCAAGCTCCTTAAATAAACGATTAATTGCAAGATTACTACCTACTAATAAAGAAACATAAATAAACATCATAACCAAATAATAAACTAAATAAAACTAATTTTTCACTTAGCCCTTAAGATATTTCGTTCTTCTATATTGTATCAATGTATGGAAATAATCACATAATCAACCAATTAGTGTCTTATGGTAACACATCACCCATACTCCCGTGGTATTGAATACAGTCTTAATAGCCGTGTCTGTTGCCGAATCCGGACGTAAGCTTGTATCAGACATCATTCTCTTTGCTAAAGCCTCTATCAAAATGCAATTACACTGTCTTCCCTTTTGTTTCAATATTATGCTCCTTGTCAATTAATTAAAAACAAGAAATTGAGAATTTTTTTGGGCCCCATGTAACCTTACATATTCGTCATGCAATTTTCTAAGTTTTCGCATCTCCACTGCTTATACTCCTGAAAAATAGTTTGGTCTTCCTACCTTTATCGGGAAACAAAACTACAAAAAAAAAGGGAACAAACTTGGTGTTTGGAAGTTATAAAAGAGGTTATTCAAGCTATACCTACCTATATGTTGTCTATTTTTTATTTTTATTTTTTTACAACCTATCAACTTTTGTGCAAGACCCGAATGTCTTATAGCTAAATTTTGGTGAGGGAATGATATTGATAAATACAAAATTCATAGGAAGAAGTGGGGTTCCATGTGCAATTCTAAACTAGTGAGGCATGGGTTTCCAACACTTTGAGCGTGGGTTTCCAACACTAATAAGCTTTTAATATGGGCTTGTTATGGAAACAAATGTGACGTACTCTTAATAACTGGAATTCCCTACTTAGTAGTCCATTGAGGGAGGAATTTTAAAAATGATTATGTTGTTATTTGTGAGTCCTCTCCAGCCTCTTCTTACAATTGGAAACGTTTAATCAAAGCTAAAACTATTACTTCCCGCGGTGTTCGTCATTATATTGGGAATATACTTAATACTTAAATTTACCAACGCAGATGGATTCCGAAAGGCCTTTCAAGTAAACATTATAGTTTTCCTTCTCTCCCTAATAATGCCACCGTTTCTACTCTTAGCAATACAAATTTTGCTTTATACCAATATAATGTTATTTGGTATCATACAAATCATGGTAATTGTACCATAAAATCCGCTTATCAGTTGTTACATTTCTTCACCTTAAAAGGATTCAACAATTAATGAAAGCTCCCATACGTTTTTTTAGAAAAAATCTTTAGAACCTTAATATTTTTGGAAGAATTTAAATAGATATTTTGAGAATTTACCGCCGTTGTTTAGTTACCAAGGAAAAATCTAACCAAAAAATGTGTTGTTTTACATAGAACTTGCTAATTGTGTGTTACTAGAGAAGAAACAAATGTCATCTCTTCTTCGAATAACCTTGGTCTCTGTATATCTCGGACTTGTCTTTGGTGAATCTTGTTGTTACTTACAATAATCTTACACTTCCCTTCGGATCCGCCTAATTTTCACCTTCCTTAAGCCTCTTCAGTTGTAGATCGTGATGTAGCTTTTTTGGGGTATTTGGTTAGTACAAAATCATATAACTTTTTACTATAGAAAAAATGATTTTTCTAAAATTTTAACTATTTCTCCACAAGAAGATATAGAAGCTTAAGACAATACTTATCTTGGTTTGAGATCGGACACGCATGTTCAGAGAGGCCTCCCTGTTCTTCTCGGTGGAGTCCGCGTCCAGGACTGTAGAAAATTAGAGTAGATGGCTCAATCTCCTTAGAAACACGTAGATCCGGAGCGGAGCACTGCTTCGTAACTGCTATGGCGATTAGATTCTTGTTATGGCCTTTCTTATTCCGTACCAGAAGGATTCCTTGGTGACGGCGACTTTTGCTATAGAATTTGCCGTCTTGGCAGCATGGAATCTTGGGTTTGTGAATTTCATGGTTGAAACTGACACCTGGGCGTCGGCTTAGAGCCTTGGGAGAGAAGCGGCGTCGAACGATCATTCTGAGAGAGAAGGGCTGCTCAATGATGTTTTGTTGCAGCTGAAGGTGCTTATAACCACTACGGTTACTTTTTTCAAGGGAACCACTAGGGTTACTTGGTGTTAAAAATATGCAAACACCCTGGCCCATAAACTAGCTTTATGGTTCGGACTGTTATATTTTATCTTATTGGTCTACTATATGACCCCAAAGTTTGAGTGAAACTTAGATTTTTAATAAGGCCCACTCTTAAATAAAATACAAGCATGTTTTTAAAAGAAAAGGAAATGCCTTCACCGTGTATAATTTGAGAGGTAAAATTTGAATGCCTTTTTTCAATTTTTTTCTTCAAGTCGCATACATGTGCAATTGGTTTACCAATTAAATTTGGCCAAGTGATTAGTCGGTGACATTCTTGTCTTAGGTTAAAAAAAGATTGTATTTAGTTGGTTGTTCGGTATTGATCACGTCTAATAGCCCCGCAGGCAACTCCCACTCGAGGGTAATGTTGTTGACAAATAAGAAAAACAGCTTTTTCGGTTTTGGCTCTAGTTGACAAAAAAGATCTTCGTTATTCGTTTTGGCCGGACAAGTGGGGGTCTATGTTTTACATGACATTTAGTTTGCATTGGAAATTACACTTCATAATTAGAAAAATGTGTGTATTAGGGTTGTAATTCAATGTTTTTATTGTGAATAATACATTTTGAGCCATTGCAACTTAATTTTGATTAAATCATTTGAATGTTGACAACTTCTTAGATAAAGTTAAAAAAGAAAAAAGGAAGATGAAACGTAAAATAAACAGTTGGAAAAATACACTACTAAGACTAACATAAAAATCAAACCCACGCTAAACTGGGAAAATATGAATATGATAAATATAAATATATGGAATTAATTGGTGTCTTCTTGTACTCTTATATTTTCTATCTGATGATCTCTTTTCGTTCAAAAAATGGTGTATCTCTCATAGTCAATCTATTTACCTTCAAAGTTTTTAAAATTACTTATATTGTGCTCGCTGTAAATCTACATCTTTTCATTGTGACCGAGATAATACGTGTGGTCTCTAGTAAGTCATAAAATTTTTGATTAGACACCTAGACATTGAAAGACTTTTAACCCATTTTCTTTTAAGGTATAAAATATCATATCCTTTCTTCTTCAAAAGTAATGAATATCAAAATGAACGTATGACATCGACGTTTATACACAGAATGTTGAGTTGATGCCTTGAATTGGTCAAAGGAGGCTAAACTCTTTGTTTCCAACTTTGATTAGGAAATATTGGTAGTCAAAGGCGGTGGAGGATTAGTTAGGAGACAAGGTTGTTTCCAAATCGGATTTGGAAACTTTAGGGATTTCCTAGCACTATATAAAGAACCTAGTAGTCACATGATTAGGTATGCAAAAACATTCTTGTAGTCTACTTCCTCTTAAGTGAATAAAGAGTGCTTTTCCGCCGTGGAGGTAGTTAGCAAATATTTTGCTAGCGAACCACGTAAAATACTCGTGTTCTTCTTTTATTCGTTCTTCGTTCGTGAGGTGGTTTGTCATAGCAAACTGGTATCAGAGTTCGGGTTTGGCGGTGTTTCAAGATCAAGATCAAGGAGGAGCAAAGCTAGGTTTTCACAACTTGGTGAAATCAAAGCTAGGGTTTTGCGATCTAGGTGGAGCACGCGACTAGAGTTCAAGATCCACCAAGAACGATGTCCGGATCGATGTTGAAGATCGACAGGTTCACAGGAGGGAACAACTTCAGTCTGTGGAAGATAAAGATGGAGGCTTTGCTCAAATCGCAAGGCTTGTGGGCACCTTTGACCGCGGACAAGGGAGGCATGAATGTTGCATCAGCGGAGTTCAAGGCGATGGAGGAGAAGGCACACACAACGATTATGCTGTGCTTATCGGATGACGTGATCATTGAGATCGCAGATCAGAAGGAAGCAGCGAAGCTCTGGCTCAAGTTGGAGAGTCTCTACATGACGAAGAGTCTCACTAGCAAGTTGATGCTAAAGCAAAGGCTCGTCACCCTGCGGATGCTCGAAGGTACGGCTCTGAAGGACCATCTAGATCAATTTAACTCAATTTTGTTAGATTTGAGTAATATTGGAGAGAAGGTGGAGGATGAGGATGCTGCACTTTTGCTATTAATCTCGTTACCCCCATCATATGAGAACTTCGTGCAGTCGTTCATTGTGAACAAGGACGACTTATCTCTAGAGGAGGTGAGATCGGCGCTCCATGCTAGGGAACAACGCCACAAGGGTGCAGGCACAGGTATAGAGGACCATGCTTCGGGACTGATGGAAACGGGGGGAAGCAAGAAGGGTAAGAAGAACAAGAAGAAGCAGTTCTCAGGTTCTAAGTTACCCAAGGATGTTTGTGCCTTTTTCAAGGAAAAGGGGCACTGGAAAAGAGATTGCCCGAAACGAGGTCAACAGGGGCAAAATGGATCCGCAGCCGTAGCAGAACAAGGTAACTCGTCCGAGGATGATTACGTTCTAATGGTTGATAATGTCACGCACTCTCAAGATGTGTGGGTCCTTGATTCCGGAGCTTCCTATCATATTTGCTCTAACAGGGAGCTATTCTCGACGTACGACCAAACGGATGGAGGGTCTCTCTACATGGAAAACGGAGCCATCTGTAAGGTGATTGGGAGCGGCTCAGTTAGATTGAAGACGAATGAAGGGAAGTTATGTACTTTAGAGCAAGTCAGTCATGTACCACATATTAAGAAGAATCTGATCTCCTTGAGTGTACTCGATAGAGAGGGATATAGTTTCAAAGGTGAAGGTGGAGATCTACAAGTCTGCAAGGGTTCTAAGGTGATTCTCAGGGGAGTCAAGAATGGGACTTTGTACATGTTGCAAGGTTCGACGATCACAGGTTTTGCTGGAGTTGTCTCAGCCGAGATTAAGGAAGCTGATCTAACTAAGCTGTGGCATATGAGGCTCGGTCCTATTAGTGAACGTGGAATGCATGAACTTCACAAGAAAGGCTATCTCACAGGGCATGCACCCAAGAGCCTAGGGTTTTGTGAGCACTGCGTGTATGGGAAGCTACAGCGTAGCAAGTTCCCTAAGGCGGTTCATAGAACGAAAGGTACTCATGATTATATCCATTCGGATTGCTGGGGTCCATCTCGAGTTGAGGCGATTGGCGGGTACAGGTATTTTCTAAGCATCATAGACGACTACTCCAGGATGACTTGGATATTCGTGTTGAAGCACAAGAGTGAAGCCTTCCCAAGATTCAAGGAGTGGAAGACGCTAGTAGAGAATCAAGTGGGAAAGAAGGTGAAGAGGCTGCGCACGGACAACGGCTTAGAGTTTTGTTCATCAGAATTTGATGGATTCGCAAGGATCAGGGAATAGCACGCCATCGCACCGTTCGGCACACAACGCAGCAGAACTGTATAGCCGAGAGAATGAATCAGACACTTTTAGAAAAAGCAAGGTGCATGCTTTCGAATGCAGGTCTTTGTAGAGGTTTCTGGGGAGAGGCAGTTTCCATGGCATGCTATCTCATAAATCGGAGCCCGCACACAGGTATAGGATGCAAGATTCCTTTGGAAGTCTGGTCCGGTAATGCAGTGGATTACTCGGATTTGATAGTTTTTGGTTGTGTTGCCTATTATCACGTTGATAATGGCAAACTAGAATCACGATCTAAGAAGGGAGTATTCATGGATTTCAGAACAGGTGTGAATGGATACAAGATATGGGCAGACAACAAGATTATACTTAGCAGAAGTGTAGTCTTTGATGAGACTCATATGTTGAAGAACTCCGTGGAGGTGGAGCTTGGAGGTGCAAACAAGAAGGTGGAGGGAGATTCGGATCCTACTGATCCTAAGGATTCCGAAATCCCTACACCGCCGCCAGAAGCAGAAGAGGAAGAAGCAGAAGAGTCTGATAGTGAGAATGCGTCTACACCAGAGGAACCGGTTCATCAAAGTATTGCTGAAGGAAGACCAAGGAGAGTCATAAAGCCTCCGACGAGATACAGAGATGATGGGATGGTGGGATATGCATTACAGGTAGCATAAGAGGTAGAGGACGAGCCATCCTCCTACAAGGCCGCTATATCTAGTTCTGAGTCAGCACAATGGATTGCCACGATGGGAGAAGAGATGGAGTCTCTTAGAAAGAACTCGACTTGGGAGCTTGTTAAATTGCCGGCGGGAAGGAAGATAGTCAGTTGCAAGTGGGTTTTCAGAAGAAAGGAAGGAACTACATTTGGAGAGGGCGTAAAGTATAAGGCAAGGCTAGTTGCAAGAGGGTTCAGTCAGAAAGAGGGAGTTGACTACAACGAGATCTTCTCACTGGTGGTCAGACATACTTCTATCCGGGTGTTACTAGCTTTAGTGGCACACCACGACCTAGAACTTGAGCAATTGGATGTCAAGACAGCTTTCCTGCACGGAGAGTTGGAGGAGGAAATATACATGAGCCAACCGGAGGGGTTCCAAGTTCCCGGAAGAGAGAACTACGTGTGCAAGCTGAAGAGTTCTCTCTACAGACTTAAGCAGTCACCGAGGCAATGGTACAAGAGGTTTGACAACTTCATGTGGAAGATTGGTTACCACAAGTGCGAGTATGATTGTTGCGTGTACCACAAAGAGTTGCATGGTGGATCACGTATTTACCTAGTTTTGTATGTGGATGATATTCTGATTGCAACTCGGGATATCAAGGACATCAGAGAACTGAAGAGGTCCCTTAGGGGAATTTGAGATGAAGGATCTGGGAGCTGCTCGGAAGATATTGGGAGTTGAGATCTATAGAGATAGAAAGAAGAAGAAGCTTTTCTTGTCACAGCTGGGAGACATCAAGAAGATCTTGGCAAGATTTGGGATGTTATCAGCTAAAGCTATAGATACTCCTATGGCAACTAACAGCAAGCTAGGAATGTACACCGTTCAGACCGAGGAGAAGAAGGAGTACATGTCCAAGGTTCCATATGCTAGCGCAGTTGGAAGTCTCATGTATGCTATGGTCTGCACTCGACCGGACATAGCATTCACTGTTAGTGTGGTTAGTCGTTTTATGGCTCATCCGGGTAGGGACCACTGGCAGGCGGTGAAGCGCATATTCAGGTACCTTAAGGGTACGTCACACATTGGCCTATGTTATGGGGCTAGTGAAGACATCTTTGTAGCTGGTTTCTCGGATGCGGACTATGCAGGGGATATTGACAGTAGAAGATCAATGATAGGCTATGTATTTGCTCTGGGAGCATCTGTTGTGAGTTGGAAGGCTACGCTACAGCCGACGGTGACTTTGTCCACCACGGGGCGGAGTACATGGCTCTAACGAAAGCAGCAAAGTAGGTAATTTGGCTAAAGGGAATGGTCAATGATCTAGGACTACATCAAGATCAGGCGACAGTCTACTGTGATAGCTTGAGTACGATTTGCTTGACTAAGGACCAGGTTCATCATGAAAGGACCAAGCATATCGACGTCAGGTATCATTTTATGAGAAACGAGAGCAGGATCAAGGTGATGAAGGTTGGGATTGCTGACAACCCTGCGGATATGTTCACCAATCCGGTTCCGGAGAGCAAATTCCAGCATTGTCTGGAATTTCTCAACATCTTGAGCCAATGAGGCCCTTCAGGGCATGTCCGACCCAGTGGGGGTCCAGTGAGTCTCTGTGACTAGAGACATTTGGTGCGGAGAAGACGTAGCTTTATTTACGAGAAGAGGAGCAGCTGCTGTTGACGAGACAATTCAAGTCAAGGTGGAGATTTGTTGAGTTGGTGCCTTGAATTGTTCAAAGGCGGCTAAACTCTTTGTTTCCAACTTTGATTAGGAAATATTGGAAGTCAAAGGCGGTGGAGATTAGTTAGGAGACAAGGTTTTTTCCAAATCGGATTTGGAAACTTTAGGGATTTCCTAGCACTATATAAAGAACCTAGTAGTCACATTATTAGGTATGCAAAAACATTCTTGTAGTCTAGTTCCTCTTAAGTGAATAAAGAGTGCTTTTCCGCCGTGGAGGTAGTTGGCAAATATTTTGCTAGCGAACCACGTAAAATACTCGTGTTCTTCTTTTATTCGTTCTTCGTTCGTGAGGTGGTTTGTCATAACACAGAATTTACATGAAACAAGGAGGTAAATGGAATAAATAGAAATACTCCAAGCTTCTACTTCCAATGAAGTCCCATGGGGAGATGTTTCATTTCCTTCTCCTATGCAAAAACTAATCAGCCGACCGGTTTCTACATAATCGAGCAATGTTTACCATCACTTTTGATTTTTCATATTTACCCAACATATTGTTATGAGATTGCCATTTTGCATTAGTCCTTCAGAACCCTCTCAGTCCACAACTCCTACGCATGAAAGTTCTCGTAGATAATCCACAGAAACACTGTGTTGGCTTTCAACCAACCCATCACTGGTACACTCCGTCGGCAATACAAATTCGAATGAGATAAGTTCGTATCCGTTATATCCACAATCAGGAATGTGTCTCAGTTTTCTATCCAGTTTGTTACTGTTTTTGGTCTCTCATATTCCGATTTTAAATAATTGACATGTATGTTCTGTTGGAAATAACTCGGTTTTTCCACGACTTTGGAGGTGGGTTTTGAAGAATCGGCTAAATGATTCACTAAACCGAAAGTTGCTATGGATTCCTTAGAACTAGGTGAACATCTTACAACTCTACTTCATCCAAAATCGTTATTTGGTGAATGAAAAATTCATGGTTAAAAATGGTTACTACAAGAGGGAAAGTTTATTCATCCCACATTGTAGGGTAGAACAATATTGTTCAACATATATGGTTCGAGATTACACTACAGGGCACGCCCTTTGGGTGGTACACATTTTTTGTAGGAGAGAGGACCTACACAAAATGGGCGTCTTCCGTCTCTGGTTCGGGCACGACCCGGGCCCTGACGTATTCCCGATTCCAGAGAGTTTCCAAACTTCAATTCCTGAGTGCTATCATTCCATGTGACGGTTCGTAGGGTGTAATCCGGCGGTGCTACCACATTACACAGTGAGGGACAATTATCTTGGGAGGCCTTCGCTCCGGATCAAAACGGCATCTAAAGGGAGCCAATTTCGCCTTGAGGAAATGGAGCCCAAGTTTGAGATTGTCTCTGATTTCCCGACTTCTTGCGGCGCTTCTCCGAACTCTGTAAGTACAATGTTTATTATTTCATTATTGTTTTTAACTTTCTGTTTTTTCTTCTTCTTCTCAGATTCTAAAATGTCCATAGAATCTAACATTTTCGTCTATTAAAGAAGCAGATAGTAGGAGGAATATAAACATGTCGGTTGCTTTAGAATTCGAAATCATCTTCAATCCAACCTCTGAAATTCGTCTCGGGTATAGATTATTCATTTTCCCAACTTTTGGAATGCCATATATTATAAACCTTTCTAATTATAAGACATATATGTTAAATATTATTATTATTTTATAGATTACATATTTTTTCGTTGGTCCCTATTTTTCTGAGATTATTAGATTTCTGAATTTGAATAGGTCAGACATAACTAGATAGGTATATATAATGCTGCATTTTGGAATCAAATTGCTGCATTATTGGACTTTAATGCTGCATTTTTACACATAATTTTGCAGCATTATTATAACATAATGCTGTATTTTACATGTTATTTTGCAGCATTAGAGTGATTAATGCTGTAATTTAAGTGCTTTTTTGGATCATTATCTGAGATTAATGTTTTTTATACTACTTTGCAACATTAGACTAATGCTACGAAGTATAACTAACCCACCACATTTATGTCTAAAATTCATATAAACCCTCGCACTTTGCATGCATCAAAACATAAAACTTAACAACATAAGTTTCACTTGCTAAATCAAAAAATTTCATTACAAATTAATAAATAAGTCTGATTACATTATCATCAATGTATCATCAAAGTACCGTGTTGCATTACTGCTAACATCTACAAAAGTTCGGGATACCAATTCTAATAACATTACAAACTTGACTTTGTTTACCCGAGCGATCAAATACCAAGTGCACGATCATGATTTCACTATTTCCACGTGCAACAACGTTCCACCTTGCTATCTTGTCTCCGCCAACTGCAGGTTGCTTACTCGAGCGATCAACGTACCCCTGCCAGCTCTTCTTACGCACCACCTATAAGAACACAAACCGTACCACATAGTATGAATCAACAAATCAAAACACATAAGAGCCTGACTAAGATATTTATCCAAATCTAATGAAAAATATTGATTGAGAAGACGAATCGTACTTGGAGCACGTTACCTGCCATACCCATGGCGAGAAAATCCATAGTACTCCAGCATTTAGAATGGATAGATGCCACACTTGTTTTCCCTTTACAATCTTGTAGCTGCAACCACAGTTCAAAAAATAAAATGGATCAATCAATAAGAATAGTTTGAATTCACGAGGGTTTCTAATTTATTATTCAGACACTGAGGCCAATCCTTTCCAATTCACCATCTTTTTTCTTATGGTTCCCCAAATGAACAATACCCAATGCACAATCATGTGAGAGGGCTTCAGTAAGAAAGAGAACAGAGAGAAAGCTATAAACAGACCAAATTCAAAATACCTGTAACAAATAGGAAATAACTGTTTATGCATGACCTTCTCGAGCAGGGCCTTTTGCATAGCTAAGCTAATTAATAGCCTGCCTAGGGCCATCAAATATTTAGGGTCTCATATTTTTGGATAAGTAAGATTGTTTTGGTGATTTTCACATGATATGTATGTTAACAGTGCTATTAATTACAAATTTTCACCATAATTTCACACTAAGTAATGCAACTACAAAGTGGCGTTTCCAACAAATATCATCTCTTCCTTTTTTTCCACTATTTTCTCATTATCACAATTAAAACTTGTAAGAATTCACTATCAACTGCCATATTAGCTACCAAACAGCAGAGTCATTTATATTGTAACTATCGAATAACCACAATAAATTCTTTATGTAATCACGAAGTCATTAATTTGAAGACATTTATATCTTCTTTAACTTTCGCTTCATTGAAAAAATTAATATAGGAGGGGACTCTAGATTGATAGGCATTTTCTGGCATGGACCAGACCCAGTCCGGCTCCATCCAAGTCCGGATCAGACCGTTTCACATACAGACAACACTATATGTAGATTCTCCAGGAATACGACTAATAAGTTAGTTCAAGTACACAGATATATAGATTGTATTTGTGCTTTACCCAGCCACAAGGCAGGAGAAGAATTTCAGATCCTGTCCAACATGAGAGAGTCTTCTATTTCTTTTCTTTTTTTTTTTTTTTTTTTAATGTTCATATGCTAAATCTCGAGGGGTTATATTTGAATAAACATGTGTTCTCAGCCATGTAATTTTCCATTATCTATGAAATCAAACAGAGTTTGTGGAAGCTACGATCAGTTACCAGAACCTGAATCGATGTACACAACTCAAATGAGCCTATTGCTCACCCAAGTGGCTTAAGAACATTGAGGTGATGCACATGTAGTCAGCACACTTATATATCTTGGAGCCTATATAAAACATAAATTGATGTGAATCTAGAATTTAAGGTCCAAGTCATATATAAATTAATTTCACGAATAATGATCTTTAGTTATGATAAATGCATGAAGTGGGGCGTGCAAGGAAAATAAGGATAAACACACTAAATTGCATTTCCGGAAACACATATTGAGGAACACGACTCTGAAACAAGCAGCAAAGACAGTGGGAGAGAAAGGCAAATCTTTAAGTGAATGTGTACCTCTTGAAGAACACAGCTAATTTTCCGGAATTCGATGAATAACTTCAAGTTTTTGGGCCTTTGGTCGAAACTCTTCTTTAACCTTGTGTACACAAATAAAAATAATAAGAAATTGAATGCCATATGTTTTCCTTACAACTTATACCGATTTAATCAAATTCACAGGAGTACAACTAAAGCAAACCACATATGCAAGCAGATGAAATCAAACAGGACATCTAACAAACCAACAATGAAGAAAGTATAAATGAATGGTAATGACGTGCATAATTTCAACTGTTTAGCCCGAAAATATAAGAAGTTTCACTAACAAAATCAAACAATAAATTGCACCAATACCAACTTAACTAGTAAATGTAAGAAGTTCCATTAACGGAAACAAACACTGATTTGCCTCAATGCTACCCTAAACCCCTTACTAACAACATACAAAAACAAATTCATACTAACAACTGCCAAACAAAGAGTGCAACTTCTCTTATCCAAATTGGACATACAGAAGCCAAAATCATTGAATCAAAGATTGGGTAGTTCACAGGGATATCAAGAAAAATAAGTTGGACATACTCACACTTCAGTAATACATCAAGATTTAAACCATATATACTAGGATATATCACAATGTAAACAAAGTACACGAAATAAACAATCAGTAATACCTGAATCTGTAGCCAGAAATCAGTTGAATTTAATCAGTAATACCGTCAGAGGTCGCCACCGCCGGTCGCCGCTTGTCAGGAACCGAGCAGTTCCTGACCTGAATTGCAGAATTTGAGAGAAGAAGAGCAGAGAATTTTGAGAGAGAAGAGAGAATTGAATCGGAAACTTGGTAAATTCATAACCCTAAAATGAAGAACAATAGTACTTATACATCGAGAAAGAAATGCAAATACAAGTAGATTTGGGCCACACTGGAATTAATAAAAGTTTGTAACGGCCACGGGCTGACTAGGCGCCACCTCAGCCTTGATGACAACTCCCAGCCAATCACCGCTAGCCATGTTGCCAACTCAGCCAGACACGCCAACCATTACCCTAAACTACGACGTCCCACTTATCCCTTTTGAACTCTAACGGCTAAAATCATCAACGGCCCAGATCATCCTCCCAGATCCATCCAACGGTAGCTGCTATCCCAAATTACAAGTCATTAGTTTATGACTGATTTCACTTTAGTCCTAATTATAGGTCATCAGTTTTCATACCAGTTCACTTTAGTCCCTGCCCTGTCACTTACCTGACAAAGCACCCTCCTTTGAAATTCATGTCCTCATGAATCCAGCTCAGGAAACCTGCGTTTGAGAGACAGGTAATCCTCGCAGGTAGCCTCTGAGGTCAGTGAATTGGCCCATTGAACCAATGCCATTACCACATGTGCATTAATCTTCTTAACCAGTTTTCTAGCCAAAATGGCTACTGGTTCTACCAATAACTGACCATCAGGACCAATGTCAGGCAATCTAGGAGAATTAGCCACAGCAGCACCTTGAGCCTTCTTGAGTTGAGAAACATGGAAGACTGAGTGAATTTGAGTCTGGGGAGGAAGCATAAGCTGACATGCCACCTTACCAATCTTCTGCAAAACTGGAAATGGACCATAGTATTTGGCAGCTAATTTTGGATTACTTCTGTGAACTACAGTACCTTGCCTGTGGGGTTGCAGCTTCAGAAATACCATGTCATCCACATTGAATTCCCTTTCACTCCTGTTATTGTTGGCATAATGGCACATCCTCTCTTGTGCTTTGGTTAAGTTCTCCTTCAACAACAGTACCATCTTCTTTCTGTCCTCCATGAATTGATCAAGTTCTGGAATCCTACTTTTATCTAGCAGGTGAAAGGAAGGAATGGAGGGAGAATAACCATAGAGAGCTTCAAATGGAGTCACCTGCAAACTGCGGTGAAAAGAGGTGTTGTACCAAAATTCAGCCAATGGTAACCATTTAGACCACAAATGAGGCCTATTAGAAGTCACACATCTAAGATAATTCTCCAGGCATTGATTTTGTCTCTCAGTCTGGCCATCTGTTTGTGGATGATAGGCAGTAGAATAATGCAATTTAGTTCCCAATTGTTTGAACAAAGCACCCCAAAACTGACTGAGGAAGATGCTGTCCCTGTCACTGACAATGGTTTCAGGGAGACCATGGAACTTGTGTATGTTGTCCAAGAAGATCTGAGCTATGTCAGCAGCTGTGTAGGGGTGAGTTAGTGCTAGAAAATGACCATATTTGGAGTATATCCACCACCACCAAAATGGAATTCTTCCCTGCAGATCTAGGCAATCCTTCCACAAAATCCAAGCTGATGTGAATCCATGGCTTATTAGGAATAGGTAACGGCTGCAAAAGGCCAGGGTAGGGAACATGTTCACTCTTCATTATCTGGCAGATATCACAAGTCTTGACCCAATTCTTCACCTCTTTGTGCATGTGAGACCAAAAAAACACAGCAGCCAGCCTCTTAAATGTTCCTCTGATCCCTGAGTGTCCCCCCATACCACTGTTATGCATCTCAGCAATGAGAGTGGATCTCAAAGAAGTGGAGGTGCCCACATAAATGCAGGACCCTTTCTTGAGTAAACCATCAAATAACTGAAATTGAGTACTAATAGTGGGATCAATAGTGAGCTGAGCTAATTGATTAGTTGCCCAATCATCCCCTTCATATGAACTGATCACTTCTGTTATCCATTTAGGCACTGCTACAGTGATGGTCTGAATTGCCCCTCATCCACCACCCTAGACAAAGCATCAGCAGCCACATTCTCCCTACCTTTTTTAAAAACAATCTCATAATCAATCCCCATGAGCTTACTTACCCATTTCTGCTGCAAGAGAGTGCTGATCTTCTGCTCCAAAAAGAATTTGAGGCTGTAATGATCAGTCCTAATTTGAAATTTAACCACTTCCAAATATGACCTCCATTTAGAGACAGATTGGACAACTGCCAACAGTTCTTTCTCATAAGTGGAGTACCCTAAATGTTTATCAGCCAATGCTTTGCTAAAATAAGCCAAGGGCCTACCCTCCTGCATTTGAAAAACACCAATTCCATAATGACTGGTATCAGTCTCTAGTACAAACATTTTTGTAAAATCTGGCAAGGCTAGCACTGGGGTAGAAATCATAGCTGTCTTCAAAGCTTCAAATGAACCTTGTTCATCTTCATTCCAATCAAAGGCACCCTTCTTTAATAAAGCTGTAAGTGGTCTAGCCAACATACCATAACTTCTCACAAACCTCCTATAATAGCCAGTCAAACCAAGAAATCCTCTCAAGGCTTTGAGGGTTTGAGGTCTAGGCCAAGCCACCATGGCTGCAATCTTGTTAGGATCTGCTTGTACCCCTTCTCTGCTAATCAAGTGCCCCAGATACTCAATTGAAGTTTGCAGAAAAGAACACTTAGACAATTTATCATAGAGTTCATTCTGTAACATGACCTCCAAAGTGGTGTCTAAATGCTGTAAATGGTCATCTGCAGACTTGCTGTAAATCAAAATATCATCAAAGAAACCCAATAAAAATTGTCTGAGGTAAGGTTTAAAGACCTTGTTCATCAGGCTCTGGAAGGTGGCAGGAGCATTTGTTAACCCAAAAGGCATCACCCTGAACTCATACAAACCCTCATGAGTTCTAAAAGTTGTTTTGTGTGTATCTTCTTCTGCCATTCTCACCTGGTGGTAGCGAGACCTTAAATCCAGTTTAGAGAAGAATTTAGCTCCATTCAGCTCATCAAGTAACTCATCAATGACATGAATTGGGAACTTGTCTTTAATAGTAATGTCATTTAAACCCCTATAATCCTCACAAAACCTCGAGGAGCCATCCTTCTTCTTGACCAGTAGCACAGGGGAAGCAAATGAGCTTGAGCTATGTTGGATAACCCCATTATCTAGCATGTCCTGTACTAGACTCTCAATCTCTGTTTTCTGCACATGTGGATAACTAAAAGGCCTTAAGCAGACTGGTTGAGAACCTGGTTTAAGTGGAATGTGTTGAATTTTGATGTAGGTAACGCAGCGGAATAACAAAAATTAATCCTACTCAAAGCCCACCAAGGATCACAGGAAGAGACATCATAACATGATTAAGGTCATAGAAGATGTGTACCTTTTGATTTGTGAGATCACACGAAGAATGATGTCCTCGTCTCTACGGTTGATCCACGTCTAGAGGTGAGATCTAGATTCTTCCTTCAAACAAGTGCTAGCTTGAACCCGGAGGAAGAGGGATGAAGATCAAAGCAACAAAGCAACAAGGCACAAGGGAGGGGGCGGCCTCCTCTTTGCCGTCGGGTAGAGGGGCGGACGGGGCTAGGGTTTCGGCCCTAGCTCTTTGTCTTGCTCTCTCTTTTGCTCTCTCCCACTCCTTGTGTTATGTCTAATAATAACTCATGTGGGAAGGAAGCTAGAGCCTCTTATATATATACTCCAACAACTCCTTGTTGTTTCCATATTAGAGTTTTCTTGTTCTAGTAGGACTAGAACTATTCCTTTCCTTGCAAATTAGTCCTACTAAGTTTGCAAGGTGTTGCAAAATGATCCTTCTATTAATTAATCCATATTAATTAATCCCAAATCTAGCTCTACTCTATTTGACGTGTGACCCCATATGTTTCTATATAGTTCGTAGTAACTATTACTAACATGGAGCGGTGTCTAGCAACACATCCATGCCACCCAACCCATAGAAATAGTCAGTGATCCCGACAAACCTTTGTGCCCAATATGTCATATTGCATTATCCCTTTGTCTCCATATCCGGATTGGACACGAGACATAAATAGTCACACTCGTATATCCAATCCATAGTTCCTCGATCCTGGGAATATGCTTATGCTTGCAGATAACATTAATATCTCTATATTAATTTATCTGAGTCTGGCCAGAAATTAAATAAGCCTCATCCCTCGAGTGGCCGTGGATATTTACCCCCATTATGTGGGAGTAACAAATCCTATCTACATCACTACGATCTCTAAGCTTGCTTCCTATCACGCCCGATAGCCACCTTTATGATTACCCAGTTACGGTGTAACGTTTGATAAAATCAAAGCGCAATATTTCACAACTAGAGTATCTAGTGACTTCAAGTCCAAGGATTGCAATAATATTAGCACTACGAAAAGCGATTGTGACTTCACATAAACTAATGTATCCTTTTCGTCGTGGGTCAATCCAGTATGCCATTACTCCTAATGCATACCCATGTGTTAGACTTGATATCTCCATATCAATCTATCCACATACTATTCTATACTTGATTGTCCTATTAATCAATATAATGGACTAGGGATATTTAAGATAAATAACACAATTTATCTAAGGACTTCATTATATTAAATATCGCCATAAATAATAAATGAATATTCTAGCCAAATCATTGTTCATACTAAATCTACGATTGCCTCTAGGGAATCTATTCCAACAGTCTCCCACTTGCACTAGAGCCAATCTGGCGCATCTCGTATGCCTATAGATCTGGCGTGCCCTTCATGCTTTCGCTGCGCAAGAGGTTTCGTGAGCGGATCTGACACGTTGTCATCCGTCGGAATCTTGCACATCTTCACATCTCCTCGATCGATCATATCACGAATGAGATGGAATCTCCTAAGTACATGCTTTGAATTTTGGTGCGATCTTGGTTCCTTCTCCTGTGCGATTGCCCCAGAGTTGTCACAGTACAAATCTAAGGGATCCACTATGCTAGGGACCACACCGAGCTCAGCGATAAACTTCTTTATCCATACTGCCTCTTTCGCCGCTTCCGCAGCAGCAATGTACTCAGCTTCTGTTGTAGAATCGGCAACTGTGCCTTGCTTGGAACTTTTCCAGCTTACAGCTCCTCCATTCAGGCAAAACACGTATCCAGACTGCGATCTGTAATCATCCTTGTCGGTTTGGAAGCTTGCGTCAGTGTAACCCTTTACACTTAGCTCTTCCATTCCTCCAAATATCAAGAATACAACCTTAGTTCTTCTCAAGTACTTTAGGATGTTCTTGACAGCAATCCAGTGACTCTCACCCGGATTGGACTGATACCTGCTCACCATACTCAACGCGTATGATACGTCTGGTCTAGTACATAGCATGGCGTACATGATGGATCCTATGGCCGAAGCATAGGGTATCCTGCTCATGCGGTCCTTCTCCACCTCGTTGGAGGGACAGTCATTCTTGGAAAGAGTGACTCCATGTGACATGGGCAAGAATCCCTTCTTGGAATCTTGCATGTTGAACCTCTTCAACACCTTGTCAATATATGTACTCTGACTTAGGCCAAGCAACCTTTTAGATCTATCTCTATAGATCTTTATACCAAGTATATAAGCTGCGTCTCCTAAGTCTTTCATCGCAAAGAACTTTCCTAGCCAATCTTTAACATATTGCAGAGTAGGAATATCATTGCCAATGATTAGTATGTCATCCACATACAAGACCAGAAATACTATAGAGCTCCCACTAACCTTCTTGTAAACACAAGGCTCATCTTCGTTCTTGATGAAGCCAAACTCTTTGACTGCGTCATCAAAACGTCGATTCCAGCTCCTAGAAGGTTGCTTTAATCCATAAATGGGCCTTTGCAGCTTACAGACTTTATTGGCATTCTCTCGATCCTCAAAACCCTCTGGTTGTGTCATGTACACATCCTCAAGGAGATTCCCATAAAGGAACGCTGTTTTGACATCCATTTGCCAAATCTCATAGTCGTAGTATGCTGCAATAGCAAGTAAGATTCGAATGGATTTAGTCATGGCGATTGGTGAAAATGTCTCATCATAGTCAATACCATGAATTTGTCTATAACCTTTGGCCACCAATCGGCCCTTATAGGCAACTACTTTGCCATCCATGTCGGTCTTCTTCTTGAAGACCCACTTGCACCCTATGGGTCGAGCCCCTTCGGGTGGTTCCACCAAGGTCCATACTTTGTTGGTGTACATGGAATCCATTTCGGATCTCATGGCTTCTAGCCACTTCTTAGAGTCTGGGCCACTCATGGCTTCTCCATAGTTTGCAGGCTCATCATCCATGAGTGGTACGTCTGTTGGAATAGATGCCCTAGAGGCAATCTAGTTTAGTATGAATTTGTATATGGCTAGAAAATTCATTTATTATTTATTGGATATTTAATATAATGAAGTCCTTAGATTTACAATTGTGTTGTTTATCTTAAATATCCCTAGTCAAGTATAATGATTAATGGGACAATCATCTATAGACTAGTATGGGGTTGGATTGATATGGAGATATCACGATCCAACACATAGGTGTGCATTACGGAATGTTGCACTGGATTGACCCATCTCCGAGAAGGCTACATACATGTTATGTTAAGTCACAAGTGCTTCTCGCGGTGCAATGGTATTGTCATCCTTAGACTTGAATTCACTAGATATTCTAGTTGTGGATCATTGTGATCTTGGTAGCGTTAAACGCTGCACCCTAACTGGGTAGTTATAAAGGCGTGTACTGGATACAATGAGAAGCAAGCTTAGAGATCGTAGTGGACGTAGAGAGGATTTGCCCCTCCCACATAACGGGAGCAAATATCCTAGGCCACTCGAAGGATAGTGCTTATAGAATGTCTGGCCAGACTCAAATAAATCAATATAGGATATTGATGTTATTTGCACGAATAAGGCTATTCCATGGATCGAGAAACTATGGATTGGATATACGAGTGTGACTTGTATGTCTCGTGTCCAATCCGGATATGGAGGCAAAAGGATGAGACAAATACTTGTACAAGGTTGTCTAGATGACTATTCTATTAGTTGGCTAGAATGGATGTTTTGCTAGAAACCGCTCCATATTAGCAAATAGTTGCTACCAACTAGATAGAACCTATGGGGTCACACGCTATATAGAGTTGTACTAGATTTGGGAATTAATTAATTGGATTAATTAATTAGAAGGATCACTTTGCAAACCCTTGCAAACTTAGTAGGGACTAATTTGCAAGGAAGGGACTAAATTGAATTCTAGTAGGACTAGAATAAGTCCTTTAGGTAGTTAACAAGGAGTTGTTGGACTATATAAAGGACCCTCCTTCCTTCCTTCCTCATAACTTATGCTCATTAGTGAACATAACAAGAGTGGGAAAGAACAGAGGAGAGAGAGCAAGCAACAAAGGAGGCCGACGCCCCACATTTCCGCCGCCTCGTCCCCGTCGGCCAAAAGAGGGCCGAAACCCCTCTTTTGTCTCGTTTTGCGTGATTCGTTCTTCCTCTTCCTAATCCGGGCTAGCACCAAGGAGTTTGGGAGATCTAGGATCAACTCTAGGCGTGGATCAACTATAGAGAACGTGACACTATTCGCGTTTGAAGTCATCAAGGAGAACCCAAAGGTGTGTTTATGATTTCTTACCTTCACTATCGTTATGCATCTAGACTTGTGATCCTTGGAGGGTTTTGCATGGCTATTTGTTTGATTATGCTTCCGTTGCGCGATCCATGAATCAAAACCCTACAGTGGTATCAGAGCCACAGGTCATAGAGCATAAACGTAGTTTAGGTGTTACATTCTTGTTGTTTTACACCTTAATTTGTTGTTTATCGCGTAAAACAAGACAAATCAAGCATGGGATGCAATTTGTCAACAATTAATCATAACAATACCCAATTTTTGCATTGGATGCATGAATTGGTGAGTTTGAGAAATTTTAGGATCATAGATCTAGGGTTTGGGCATCCTTGGGGAAGAAGGAGTTCTCCCAAAACAAGGAAACAACCAAACTTGGGCTCCAAGCAAGGGAGTTGTTTCCAAAACAACTCCCAAGAGGAGGTTAGGCCCCCCTAGGGACCGCCCCCTTGCTTGCCGCCCATGCTTGGCCGCCCTAAGGGGCCGGGCGGCCCTAACCCTCGGGCCTAGCTTGCGGGTTTTGGGCCGGGCCGGCCCTAGGGCCTTGTGGTTCACTTTAATGGGCCCGGGCAATTGGATTGTTGGGCCCATGGACCGTTTTAACCCTAGAAATCCTAAAATCAATTAAAATTGACCAAGCGCGTTAAAATTGGATTTTAACTGTTTATGTGCAATTCGCATGGTGATTGGATATGGCCTTAGGATGTGGTTTGATGTGGATGTTTAATTTTGTGGTTTGGTTTTACGGCCTGCGAGCTGATCAATTAATTGTAATAATTAATTAGGGTTTTATGGCCTGCGTGCCATTTTTTTTTCTCAACTTGTGAGATTTATTTTATTTAGTATAGATATTAGCTAGTGCTAGATAAAGTAGATTGTTAGCCAAGATTGAAGAAAAGAAGCCCAAAGCCGAAGGAGCCACAAAAGATGGAGCATGGAGCATGGAGCATTCCACATGACTATGAAGGATGGACCAAAAGATCAAGACGCATGGAGATGTGTTTGCTTAGGGTTCATAGATAATTCCATTGGCTTGGAATTATCTTAGTCTAGAAAAGGCCATATCCACATCACGTTTAATTTCTGTTTTGTGGTTGTTTATTTATTGTCTTATTATTTGTGTGGTTGGTGTATGGATGATGCATGCAATTAGGATAATAAGATAATTAGACAACCCGGATCTATTATTTGGAGTTGTGCCCAAACTCAAATAGATAGATTAGTTGATATTGATCAACAAAATAATTAAAATTGAATTTAAAATCCCTCAAATTTTAAATATTGTGTTCTTGCCTTCTCGTTATTTAAACACTCATTATCATCATTATTTATCAAGTTCGTGCGTGCCAAAGCATGGCGACTTGGTTCATAATGATGGAATGCGATGGCACGTAACAATGTGCAATTGTTTAGATAAGAGGTTGAACACAACTAGGCTATTAATTTGATTAAGAAACCTAGAGGCAATCAATTGGGATTATCCATATGGATGGATAAATAAGGAGTTATTTGCCCGATTGAACCAAGAGTTGCATATGGGATGCAATTTGAATTGTTCCTACCTAAAAGTAGTCAAATTATGGGTGACTTGCCAAAGCAAGCTCATAAGGAGATGAAAAGATGGATCTTGGCCCACTAGAAAATATAAGGATATTTTCCGCATTAATATCTTGAGGGTTATTAATCCGTAGAAAAATAGTGGGAGCTATATTTAATAAACTAGCCATTATTAAATATAGTCAAAAAAAAATTCACAAATACTAAAACTTGCGTATTTTCCCTTTTGTAGAATTCCAAATGGCAAACAACTCATCGAGTTCAAAACATTCCCTACGATCTGTCCTTGAGAAGGACAAGCTCTCTGGAACCAACTTTCTTGATTGGTACAGAAACTTGAGAATTGTTCTCAAGCAAGAGAAGAAACTGTACGCAATAGAGGAGCATGTTCCACAAGGTCCAGAGAATCAGACACCTGTTGCCTTAAAGGCGTATCAAAAGCGTGTTGATGACGCTAATGATACGGCCTGCCTTATGCTTTGCACCATGACCTCTGAGCTTCAGAAGCAACATGAGAACATGAATGCTGTCGATATGATCGAACATCTAAAGCAGCTCTTCCAAGAGCAGGCAAGGGTAGAGAGGTATGAGGTCTCAAAGGCACTGTTCAAATGTCATCTGGCAGAAGGGAACCCGGTGGGACCCCAAGTACTCCGAATGATCGGGTACTTGGAGAATCTCGCCCGGCTTGGGTTCCCGGTCGGCCAAGAGTTGGCAACCGATCTCGTGTTGCAATCGTTGCCCGAGAGTTATGGACAGTTCATTAAGAACTATAACATGAACGAGATCGTTAAACCACTGCCAGATCTGCTCAACATGTTGAGGACGGCTGAACAGAGCATCAACAAGGGTAAGGGCAAGGACATTATGATGGTGCATAAAGGAAAGGGCAAAAAGTTTGCCTCTTCCTCCAAGGGCAAAGGCAAGTTAGTTGCCAAGTCCAAGGAACAAGCCCTTAAGCCTGTTGGTGGCATTTCCAATGTCGTGACTAAGGGTGAGTGTCACTACTGCAGTCAACCTGGACACTGGAGGAGGAACTGCCCAAAATATCTGGAGGACAAGAGGCTTGGAATAGTGATTCCACCACCACCAGGTATTTTGGTCGTAGATGTCAATTTAACTGTCTCTACATCATGGGTATTAGATACTGGATGTGGATCTCATATTTGTCGAAATATGCAGGATCTAAAGAGAAGTAAAAGATTGGCTAAAGGGGA
The DNA here is from genome assembly GCA_023055425.1 of Linanthus parryae. Taxonomy (NCBI): domain Eukaryota; kingdom Viridiplantae; phylum Streptophyta; class Magnoliopsida; order Ericales; family Polemoniaceae; genus Linanthus; species Linanthus parryae. The sequence goes on along the minus strand of JALGPY010000007.1, from coordinate 77,913,517 downwards.
GGTAGATCTGCGCGTTGGGAATGGAGCAAAGGTTGCTGCGTTGGCCATAGGCGTGTGCGAGCTATCTCTGCCTTCAGGATTAGTTTTAGAATTAAATAATTGCTATTTTGTGCCTGCTATGAGCAGAAACATTATTTCTATTTCTTGTTTGGACAAGTAAGGTTTTATTATTTCAATAAAGAACAATTGTTGTTTCTTTTATTTGAATAATATTCACTATTTTAGTGCGCAATTATTTAATGGACTTTATGTCCTTGATCTAAGCAATCCTGTCTACAACATTAATACCAAGCGGATTAAAATAAATGATTCAAATCCTGCTTATTTATGGCATTGTCGTTTAGGCCACATAAATGAGAAATGTGTATCTAGACTCCATAAGGATGGATTACTAGACTCATTTGATTTTGAATCATATGAGACATGTGAGGCTTGTTTATTGGGGAAAATGACAAAGTCCCCTTTCAATAAGAAAGGTGAGAGGACTAGCGAGCAATTGGCACTCATACATACCGATGTGTGTGGGCCATTTGCCACGCCTTCCAGGGGTGGTTATGTCTACTTCATTACATTTACTGATGATTACAGTAGATATGGATTTGTGTACCTTATGAGGGCAAAATCCGAATCTTTTGAAGTGTTCAAAGAATTCAAGAATGAAGTAGAGAAGCAACTTGGTAAAAGTATTAAGGCTCTACGATCGGATCGTGGAGGAGAATACTTGAGCCAAGAGTTTGACGACTATCTTAGAGAGTGTGGGATCGTGTCCCAACCCACTCCACCCGGGACGCCACAATGGAATGGCGTGTCCGAGAGGAGGAATCAAACCCTATTGGATATGGTTCGGTCTATGATGTGTCAAACCGATCTTCCATTATCATTTTGGGGCTACGCTCTATTAAGTGCAGCTTTCACCATTAACCGTGTTCCATCTAAATCAGTCATGAAGACACCATATGAGATGTGGAGTGGGAGGCGTCCCACACTGTCGTTCATGAAGATTTGGGGCTGCGATGTCTATTTAAAACGTTTACAATCAGACAAGCTAGGGCCTAAATCGGATAAGTGTAAATTTGTGGGGTACCCAAAGGAAACTAAGGGATACTATTTCTACAATCCAACCGAGAACAAAGTGTTTGTTGCTCGGACCGGTGTGTTTCTAGAAAGAGAGTTTGTCTCTAAAGAAGCAAGTGGGAGGAATGTAGAACTTGAAGAAATTCAAGAACCACAAATCACTGAACCGATTATGGAACATGAACAGGAATCACAAGCAGTTGTGGAGCCACCTGTTCAGGTAACACAAGAGCTTCGTAGATCTAGTAGAGTGCGCCAGGAACCCGAGAGGTATGGACTTCTCGTAACTGATTCCGGTGACACGATGCTCATAGATGATGAGCCTACTAGCTATGAGGAGGCCATGAGTGGCCCAGACTCTCAGAAGTGGCTTGAAGCCATGAGATCCGAGATGGAATCCATGTATACCAACAAAGTATGGACTTTGGTGGAACCACCCGATGGGGCGCGACCCATAGGGTGCAAGTGGGTCTTCAAGAAGAAGATCGACATGGATGGTAATGTGATTACCTATAAGGGCCGATTGGTGGCTAAAGGATTCAGACAGATTCATGGTATTGACTATGATGAAACCTTTTCACCAGTCGCTATGACCAAATCCATCCGAATCCTACTTGCAATTGCAACATACTACGACTATGAGATTTGGCAGATGGATGTCAAAACAGCATTCCTTTATGGGAATATCCTCGAGGACGTGTATATGATACAGCCGGAGGGTTTTGAGGATCCAAAGCAAGCCAACAAAGTCTGTAAGCTGCAACGATCCATTTATGGATTGAAGCAAGCTTCTAGGAGTTGGAATCGACGTTTTGATGATGTGGTCAAAGAGTTTGGCTTCATCAGAAACGAAGATGAGTCTTGTGTCTACAAGAAGGTTAGTGGGAGCTCTGTAGCTTTTCTGGTCTTGTATGTGGATGACATACTACTCATTGGAAACGACATTCCCATGCTGCAATCTGTGAAAGATTGGCTAGGAAAGTGTTTCTCAATGAAGGACTTAGGGAAAGCAGCCTATATACTCGGTGTAAAGATCTATAGAGATAGATCTAAGAGGTTGCTAGGCCTAAGTCAAAGTACATATATTGACAAGGTGTTGAAACGGTTCAACATGCAAGATTCCAAGAAGGGATTCTTGCCCATGTCACATGGAATCACTCCCTCGAAGAGTGGTTGTCCTTCCAATGAAATTGAGAAGGAACGCATGAGTAGGATTCCCTATGCCTCGGCCATAGGATCCATCATGTACGCCATGTTATGTACTAGACCAGATGTGTCATATGCCTTGAGGATGCCTTCTTGATGTTTGGCGGTGAGGAAGAGTTGCGTGTAAGGGGTTACACTGATGCAAGCTTCCAAACCGACAGAGATGACTTTAGATCATAGTCGGGATATATGTTTTGCCTGAATGGAGCAGTGGTGAGCTGGAAGAGTTCCAAGCAAGAGACGGTAGCTGATTCTACAACAGAGGCTGAGTACATTGCTGCAAATGGCGCAGCAAAGGAGGCTGTTTGGATCAGAAAGTTTGTTTCTGAACTTGGTGTGGTCCCTAGCATTGCGGATCCAGTGGAGTTGTTCTGTGACAACACTGGGGCGATCGCGCAATCAAAGGAACCCAGATCGCACCAGAAGTCCAAGCACGTGCTCAGGAAGTTTCATCTGATTCGAGATATTATCGATAGAGGAGACGTTCGGATATGCAAGATTCCTACAGATGATAATCTGTCAGACCCGCTTACAAAGCCTCTCACGCAGTGGAAGCATGAAGGGCACACTAGGAGTATGGGCATACGAGATGCGCCAGATTGGCTCTAGTGCAAGTGGGAGACTGTTGGAATAGATGCCCTAGAGGCAATCTAGTTTAGTATGAATTTGTATATGGCTAGAAAATTCATTTATTATTTATTGGATATTTAATATAATGAAGTCCTTAGATTTACAATTGTGTTGTTTATCTTAAATATCCCTAGTCAAGTATAATGATTAATGGGACAATCATCTATAGACTAGTATGGGGTTGGATTGATATGGAGATATCACGATCCAACACATAGGTGTGCATTACGGAATGTTGCACTGGATTGACCCATCTCCGAGAAGGCTACATACATGTTATGTTAAGTCACAAGTGCTTCTCGCGGTGCAATGGTATTGTCATCCTTAGACTTGAAGTCACTAGATATTCTAGTTGTGGATCATTGTGATCTTGGTAGCGTTAAACGCTGCACCGTAACTGGGTAGTTATAAATGCGTGTACTGGATACAATGAGAAGCAAGCTTAGAGATCGTAGTGGACGTAGAGAGGATTTTCCCCTCCCACATAACGGGAGCAAATATCCTAGGCCACTCGAAGGATAGTGCTTATAGAATGTCTGGCCAGACTCAAATAAATCAATATAGGATATTGATGTTATTTGCACGAATAAGGCTATTCCATGGATCGAGAAACTATGGATTGGATATACGAGTGTGACTTGTATGTCTCGTGTCCAATCCGGATATGGAGGCAAAAGGATGAGACAAATACTTGTACAAGGTTGTCTAGATGACTATTCTATTAGTTGGCTAGAATGGATGTTTTGCTAGAAACCGCTCCATATTAGCAAATTGTTGCTACCAACTAGATAGAACCTATGGGGTCACACGCTATATAGAGTTGTACTAGATTTTGGAATTAATTAATTGGATTAATTAATTAGAAGGATCACTTTGCAAACCCTTGCAAACTTAGTAGGGACTAATTTGCAAGGAAGGAACTAAATTGAATTCTAGTAGGACTAGAATAAGTCCTTTAGGTAGTTAACAAGGAGTTGTTGGACTATATAAAGGACCCTCCTTCCTTCCTTCCTCATAACTTATGCTCATTAGTGAACATAACAAGAGTGGGAGAGAACAAAGGAGAGAGAGCAAGCAACAAAGGAGGCCGACGCCCCACATTGCCGCCGCCCTCGTCCCCGTCGGCCAAAAGAGGGCCGAAACCCCTCTTTTGTCTCGTTTTGCATGATTCGTTCTTCCTCTTCCTAATCCGGGCTAGCACCAAGGAGTTTGGGAGATCTAGGATCAACTCTAGGCGTGGATCAACTATAGAGAACGTGACACTATTCGCGTTTTAAGTCATCAAGGAGAACCCAAAGGTGTGTTTATGATTTCTTACCTTCACTATCGTTATGCATCTAGACTTGTGATCCTTGGAGGGTTTTGCATGGCTATTTGTTTGATTATGCTTCCGTTGCGCGATCCATGAATCAAAACCCTACAACGTCATCGGGCTCAGTCACGAGAAGTCCATACCTCTCTGGCTCATGACGCACTCTTCCTGATCTACGGAGTTCCTGTGTTACCTGAACAGGTTCTTCCACAACTTCTTGTGGTTCCTGTTCATGTTCCAATATTGGTTCAGTGGTTTGTGGTTCATGAATTTCTTCAAGTTCTACAACCCTCCAACTTGCTTCTTTAGAGACTAGTTCTCTTTCTAGAAAAACGCCGGTCCGAGCAACAAACACTTTGTTCTCGGTAGGGTTATAGAAATAATATCCTTTAGTCTCCTTAGGATATCCCACAAACTTATACTTATCCGCCTTAGGCCCGAGCTTGTCTGTCTGTAAATGCTTTACATAGACGTCGCAGCCCCAAATCTTCATAAACGACACTATGGGACGCCTCCCAGTCCATATCTCATATGTCGTCTTCATGACTGATTTGGATGGAACACGGTTAATGGTAAAAGCTGTCGTCATTAGAGCATGTCCCCAAAAGGATATCGGAAGATCTGTTTGAGACATCATAGATCGCACCATATCTAATAGAGTGCGATTCCTCCTCTCAGATACACCATTCCATTGTGGTGTTCCGGGTGGAGTGAGCTGGGATACTATCCCACACTCTCTAAGATACTCATCAAACTCTTGGCTTAAGTATTCTCCTCCACGATCCGATTGTAGAGCTTTAATACTCTTGCCAAGTTGCTTCTCTACTTCATTCTTGAATTCCTTGAACAATTCAAAGGATTCAGATTTGGCCTTCATAAGGTATACAAATCCATATCTACTGAAATCATCAGTAAATGTGATGAATTAGGTATAACCACCTCTGGCAGGCGTGGGGAATGGTCCGCATACATCAGTATGTATGATTGCCAATAACTCACTAGTCCGCTCTCCTTTCTTATTGAAAGGGGACTTTGTCATTTTTCCTAATAAACAAGATTCACATGTCTCATATGATTCCAAATCAAATGAGTCTAGAAGTACATCCTTATGGAGTCTAGATATGCGTTTCTCATTTATATGGCCTAAACGACAGTGCCATAGATATGTAGGATTTAAATCATTAGTTTTAATCCTTTTAGTATTTATGTTATAGATTGGATTATTTAGATCAAGGATATACAATCCATTAGACAAATGCGCACTACAATAGTGCATACTATCAAAATAAATGGAGCAACACTTGTCCTTTATTGAAATAGAAAAACCTTTCTCGTCCAAACAAGAAACGGAAATAATGTTTCTCCTCATAGCAGGCACATAAAAGCAATTGTCTAATTATAAAATAAGTCCAGAAGGCAAAGATAGCTCATAAACGCCTACAGCTTATGCAGCAACCTTTGCTCCATTCCCGACGCGCAAGTCTATCTCCCCTTTTCGCAATCTTCTACTTCTTTTCAAATCCTGCACATTACGACAAATGTGAGAACCACATCCGGTATCTAATACCCAGGATGATGAAATAGAGAGATTGACGTCTATAACATAAATACCTGGTTGTGGTGGAATCACTATTCTAAGCTTTTTATCCTCCAGATATTTAGGGCAATTCCTCCTCCAATGACCCGGCTGGCTGCAGTAGTGACATTCACCTTTAGCCACGCCTCCACTAGGCTTTAGGGCATCATTGGATTTCGCAACTTTCTTGCGTTTTCCTTTTGAATTAGATGCAACTGACTTGCCCTTCTTCTTGTGTACCATCATTATGGCCTTTCCCTTGCCTTTATTGATGCTTTGCTCAGCTGTCTTTAGCATGTTCAATAGGTCTGGCAAAGACTTGTTGATCTCATTCATATTATAGTTCATAATGAACTGATTATAACTGTCGGGCAACGATTGCAAGACAAGATCAGTCGCCAAGTCCTGGCCGAGTGGGAACCCCAGTCTCTCAAGGTTCTCTATGTACCCGATCATTCGGAGTACATGAGGGCCTACTGGATTCCCTTCTGCAAGACTGCTTTTGAACAACGCTTTAGACACCTCATAGCGCTCATGCCTTGCCTGTTCCTGAAACAATTGTTTCAAGTGTCTGATCATATCATAGGCTTTCATGTTCTCGTGTTGCATATGAAGCTCACTAGTCATGGTGCAAAGCATGAGGCAAGTCACGTCATTAGAATCATCAATATGTTTCTGAAGTGCCCTTACTTCCGCTAGTAGAGCCTCATCTTGTGGTCGGTCTGGAATTGGAGTGTCCAAGACGTACAACTTTTTTCTTGCTTGAGGACAATCCTCGAGTTTCTGTACCAGTCAAGGAAATTTGTTCCAGACAATTTATCCTTCTCAAGGACAGATCGTAGGGATGAACTCGATGCGTTGTTGTTTGCCATTTGGAATTCTACAAAACGAGAAATGTGCAATTTAGTATTTTGAACAATTTAACTATATTTAACAATGGCTAGATCATTAAATATAGCTCCCACTATTTTTCTCGGATTAATAGCCCTCACTATTAAAGCGGAAAATATCTTTATACTTTCTAGTGGGTCCAAGATCCCTTTTTCACTTCTTCTTGAGCTTGCTTTGGCAAGTCACCCAAGAATTGGTTATTTAGGTAGGAACCATTCCAATTGCATCCCATGCAACTCTTGGTCCAATTAGGTGAATAAATTCCTTTTATTCTTTATCTAATTGGATAACTCCTAATTGTCATGCCTCTAAGCTCATGAATACAATTGACTCTTGCCTAGTTGCGTCCAACCTCTTGTTTTCAACATACACACATTACTAGCTTGCGTCATCCGCAACACATCATGAAAAATTAAAATCGCCTTGCTTTGGCAAGCCCGAATTTTAATAGGCCATGATCATGAAGGGTGTTTTGACAAGAGAAGGCAAAACGCAATATTCAATTGAGGGATTTCTTTTAAGTTGTTTGGTTGATCTTATCAACACGGTCTACTTATTTGGATTGGGCCATCCACAATAAAAGACCAACCTTGTTTATTATTATCTTGTTATCGTTTTGCTTGTAGCGCCATACACACAAAATAAATAACAAGGCATGAATAATAAACATCCACAAAAATAAAAATAAAAAAAACCGTGGCATGGATATGGCCCCTAGACTAATGATATTATCAAGCCAATGATAATATCTAATTTCCCTAAAGTGCCGAGCTCATGTCTGTTGGAATAGATGCCCTAGAGGCAATCTAGTTTAGTATGAATTTGTATATGGCTAGAAAATTCATTTATTATTTATTGGATATTTAATATAATGAAGTCGTTAGATTTACAATTGTGTTGTTTATCTTAAATATCCCTAGTCAAGTATAATGATTAATGGGACAATCATCTATAGACTAGTATGGGGTTGGATTGATATGGAGATATCACGATCCAACACATAGGTGTGCATTACGGAATGTTGCACTGGATTGACCCATCTCCGAGAAGGCTACATACATGTTATGTTAAGTCACAAGTGCTTCTCGCGGTGCAATGGTATTGTCATCCTTAGACTTGAAGTCACTAGATATTCTAGTTGTGGATCATTGTGATCTTGGTAGCGTTAAACGCTGCACCGTAACTGGGTAGTTATAAAGGCGTGTACTGGATACAATGAGAAGCAAGCTTAGAGATCGTAGTGGACGTAGAGAGGATTTGCCCCTCCCACATAACGGGAGCAAATATCCTAGGCCACTGGAAGGATAGTGCTTATAGAATGTCTGGCCAGACTCAAATAAATCAATATAAGATATTGATGTTATTTGCACGAATAAGGCTATTCCATGGATCGAGAAACTATGGATTGGATATACGAGTGTGACTTGTATGTCTCGTGTCCAATCCGGATATGGAGGCAAAAGGATGAGACAAATACTTGTACAAGGTTGTCTAGATGACTATTCTATTAGTGTGCTAAAATGGATGTTTTGCTAGAAACCGCTCCATATTAGCAAATAGTTGCTACCAACTAGATCGAACCTATGGGGTCACACGCTATATAGAGTTGTACTAGATTTGGGAATTAATTAATTGGATTAATTAATTATAAGGATCACTTTGCAAACCCTTGCAAACTTAGTAGGGACTAATTTGCAAGGAAGGGACTAAATTGAATTCTAGTAGGACTAGAATAAGTCCTTTAGGTAGTTAACAAGGAGTTGTTGGACTATATAAAGGACCCTCCTTCCTTCCTTCCTCATAACTTATGCTCATTAGTGAACATAACAAGAGTGGGAGAGAACAAAGGAGAGAGAGCAAGCAACAAAGGAGGCCGACGCCCCACATTGCCGCCGCCCTCGTCCCCGTTGGCCAAAAGAGGGCCGAAACCCCTCTTTTGTCTCGTTTTACGTGATTCTTTCTTCCTCTTCCTAATCCGGGCTAGCACCAAGGAGTTTGGGAGATCTAGGATCAACTCTAGGCGTGGATCAACTATAGAGAACGTGACACTATTCGCGTTTGAAGTCATCAAGGAGAACCCAAATGTGTGTTTATGATTTCTTACCTTCACTATCGTTATGCATCTAGACTTGTGATCCTTGGAGGGTTTTGCAAGGCTATTTGTTTGATTATGCTTCCGTTGCGCGATCCATGAATCAAAACCCTACAATGTCCATGTGCTCCACCATAGCTGCGCGTCCAAGGATGTCTTTTGGCTCCTTTGGTTCTCCGGTCTTCTTCTCCATGTTCTTGGCTATCATCTAAATACTTCTAATTCTAGCCTAACATCTAGAATAAATAAATAACAAATGTCTCACATGTCGAGGAGAAAAAGACGACTCGCAGGCCGTAAAACTTAATTAATTATTACATTAATTTGATCAGCTCGCAGGCCGTAAACCAAACCACAAAACAATAAACATCCACAATCCTAGGCCATATCCATCCACCATGCAATAAATCACATAATACAGTTAAAACCAATTTTAACGCGCTTGTTTAATTTTAATGAAATTGGGTAACTAGGGTTTTACAACGGTCGAAAGGGCCCAAGCCAACAAGTGGCCCGAACCCTAGGACCGCCGCACGCCTAGAGGCCCGCGGCCTTGCTTGGCGCGCAAGGGAGAGGCGGGCGGCTAGGGTTTCGGCCCTAGTCCCCTTCCTCCTTCCTTGTTGCCCAAGAAAGGTTGTTTCCTTATGGAATTATTTCCATAACTTTGTTTCCATAATTGAAAACCCCTTTTCAATCATGTTCCCATGAACCCTAATTTTTCAAGAACCCAATTATTCACATCCTATGTGATTAAACTCACCAATTCTAACATCCAATGTTAAATTGGGTCTTTTTTGATTGAATCAAATTCAATATTGCATCTACTATGCCAATTTTTCAGTTTTCGCGTAATAAACAATAATACGGTGTATGAACTGAAATCGTAAACACATAATATCATGTTATGCTCTACGACCTGTGGCTCTGATACCACTGTTGGGTTTTGATGTAGGTAACGCAGTGGAATAACAAAAATTAATCCTACTCAAAGCCCACCAAGGATCACAGGAAGAGACATCATAACATGATTAAGGTCATAGAAGATGTGTACCTTTTGATTTGTGAGATCACACGAAGAATGATGTCCTCGTCTCTACGGTTGATCCACGTCTAGAGGTGAGATCTAGATCTTCCTTCAAACAAGTGCTAGCTTGAACCCGGAGGAAGAGGGATGAAGATCAAATCAACAAAGCAACAAGGCACAAGGGAGGGGGCGGCCTCCTCTTTGCCGTCGGGTAGAGGGGCGGACGGGGCTAGGGTTTCGGCCCTAGCTCTTTGTCTTGCTCTCTCTTTTGCTCTTCCCCACTCCTTGTGTTATGTCTAATAATAACTCATGTGGGAAGGAAGCTAGAGCCTCTTATATATATACTCCAACAACTCCTTGTTGTTTCCATATTAGAGTTTTCTTGTTCTAGTAGGACTAGAACTATTCCCTTTCTTGCAAATTAGTCCTACTAAGTTTGCAAGGTGTTGCACAATGATCCTTCTATTAATTAATCCATATTAATTAATCCAAATCTAGCTCTACTCTATTTGACGTGTGACCCCATAGGTTTCTATATAGTTGGTAGTAACTATTACTAACATGGAGCGGTGTCTAGCAACACATCCATGCCACCCAACCCTTAGAAATAGTCAGTGATCCCGACAAACCTTTGTGCCCAATATGTCATATTGCATTATCCCTTTGTCTCCATATCCGGATTGGACACGAGACATAAATAGTCACACTCGTATATCCAATCCATAGTTCCTCGATCCTGGGAATATGCTTATGCTTGCAGATAACATTAATATCTCTATATTAATTTATCTGAGTCTGGCCAGACATTCAATAAGCCTCATCCCTCGAGTGGTCGTGGATATTTACCCCCATTATGTGGGAGGGACAAATCCTATCTACATCACTACGATCTCTAAGCTTGCTTCCTATCACGCCCGATAGCCACCTTTATGATTACCCAGTTACGGTGTAACGTTTGATAACATCAAAGTGCAATATTTCACAACTAGAGTATCTAGTGACTTCAAGTCCAAGGATTGCAATAATATTAGCACTACGAAAAGCGATTGTGACTTCACATAATCTAATGTATCCTTTTCGTCGTGGGTCAATCCAGTATGCCATTACTCGTAATGCATACCCATGTGTTAGACTTGATATCTCCATATCAATCTGTCCACATACTAGTCTATACTTGATTGTCCTATTAATCAATATAATGGACTAGGGATATTTAAGATAAATAACACAATTTATCTAAGGACTTCATTATATTAAATATCGCCATAAATAATAAATGAATATTCTAGCCAAAACATTGTTCATACTAAATCTACGATTGCCTCTAGGGCATCTATTCCAACAGAATGTGGTGGTCATGGCTCCTCTGAGGTGGAAATGATTTAGGCTCCTTAAACACCTTCTGATACTGTTCTATTATCTGTTGAAAACTCAGGGGTAAATCTGTAATTTCACCAGGTTTAGTTATGGTGATGCTGTAGTGGTGTCCCACAGTTACTCCTTCATTTTGAGCATGATAAGACTGGATAGCATTGTAATTAGCAGCTTTGTACTGACAAGCTTCTTTGTGAGCTTTGAACTGGACTTGAGTTCCACTCAAATTGACTGTATGAGTCATCTCCTTGAAATCCAATTCCACAGGGCTAACCTCTTGTAGCCATTGTACCCCCAGCACCATGTCACAACCTCCAAGTGGTATGTCTCTCATGTCAGCTTCTACCATTTGTCCTTGGATCTTAAGTTTCACCTTAGGACAGACACGAGAACTCACAATGTGGCTTCCATTAGCTACTGTAACTCTCATAGAATGACTAGGATTGATCAAACATTTGAGTCTAGCTGCAGCATTTTTGTCTATGAAATTGTGTGTACTTCCTCAATCAATGAGTATATCGACCTTCTGCTTTCCTACTTAACCTTGTAGTCTGATTATTTGTGCACCACTATTTCCAGTCATAGCATGTAATGATATCTCCATTTCAGGTGCTTCCATATTTGAACTTAATTTCTCTTCTTGCATGCATAGAGCCTGCTCTTATTCCTCCACCACTTCCATGTCTTCCTCCCCAGTTATAAGAAATAGCTGAGGCTTTTTGCATTTATGTCCAGGTACATAAGATTCTTCACAAAAGTAGCACAAGTTCTTAGCTCTTCTAGCCTTCATCTCTTCTTGAGTAAGATTTTTAAATGGCACATTTGGTCCTGTTGAATTCTTCTTTTCAGCCACAAAAGGAGTGTATGTATTAAGAGGTGTGTTTTTAGTTCCATTCTTCATCATGCTATTAACTGTTTGCTGAACACTCTTATGTTGATGGTTGTAGTACACCTCTTGAAGCTTGGACATGGCCTTGGCTTGAGCCAGACAATTAGGTGCTAGTTGCTGAACTTGACTCCTAATTTCCAGTTTCAAACCTCCCAAAAAGGTCTTCATAAAGTAGTTGTCATCAGCCCAGGGAAAGAGAGCTTTGAATCTAGGTCTAAGCTTGTCAAACTGAGCCTGATACTCTGACACACTTCCTTTCTGTTCCAATTTCTGTAATTCTGCAAGTACATTTTCATGTCATGGTTCTAGAAATTCCACACAAACCATTTCACAAAAGTCCTTCCATGTTATGTCCTCAAGTGATTCAAACTCAGCACTAAACCAACTCTCAGCTTCATCACTCAAATTAAGAGAAACTAGTATGAGTTTTTGCAGATCATTCAAGTTATGCAGCTAAAATTATCTATTAGCCTTCAAAATCCACCCCAAGGGGTCCAGGCCAGTGATTTTTGGAAATTCAATCTTAGGTATAGGCAGCACATAATGATTAGGACTCCTTGTTACATCATTTAGCAGTTCATCAACTTTTTCACCTCTTCTACGGTTGATTTGAGGACCTGCACTTTGATTCTGATGCTTTCCCCTGCCTAAGAGGCTTGCTTGTGTTCTGCTAGCTGGATTAGAGGCCTCCATTAGCTCCCTCTCCTTGCTGTTCGCCATGAGATTCATACAATTTGTCAATTTCTTCAGCTCCTCTTTGAGCTCCTCTTGAATTTGCCTCAACTCTCCAATTTGATTTAACTCTGTCAATTGGCCATGAATTAGGTCTTGTCCATGCCTGAACTCCTCATGTACGTGCCAGAGCTCTCCGTAATCACGCCGGAGCTCCATGATGGCCTCATCAACCGCGTGCAGGTGGCCAATGACTCCGTCCATAGTTTCCATTTCCACCGTTGCTGCCGGCTTCCTTTGCCCCATTTCTTCAGAATTTGAAGGAGGAAGCGAGGCTCTGATACCAATTTGTCAGGAACCGAGCAGTTCCTGACCTGAATTGCAGAATTCGAGAGAAGAAGAGCAGAGAATTTTGAGAGATAATAGATAATTGAATCGAAAATTTGGTAAATTCATAACCCTAAAATGAAGAACAATAGTACTTATACATCGAGAAAGAAATGAAAATACAAGTAGATTTGGGCCACACTGGAATTAATAAAAGTTTGTAATGGCCACGGGCTGACTAGGCGCCACCTCTGCCTTGATGACAACTCCCAGCCAATCACCGCTAGCCCTGCTGCAAACTCAGCCAGACACGCCAACCATTACTCTAAACGACGACGTCCCACTTATCCCTTTTGAACTCTAACGGCTAAACTCATCAACGGCCCAGATCATCCTCCCAGATCCATCCAACGGTAGCTGCTATCCCAAATTACAAGTCATTAGTTTATGACTGATTTCACTTTAGTACTAATTATAGGTAATCAGTTTTCATACCAGTTCACTTTAGTCCCTGCCCTGTCACTTACCTGACACCGCTCCACGTCGTGCAAGATCTAAGAAAGCAGCAGATCCTTAATCAAAACAGAAGATGTACAGAGAGAACTAAAAGGGAGAGAAGCATTCACATACCTGAGTGCCTCCATGGATCGAGCAGAAGAGAGCACTGAGCTGATTTATTACTAGGGTTTCACCGCCTCTACCACCGGAGTCTATGTCATCCTCGCCGTCCTCTCTTCCACCGCCACTCTGGCCCGATCAAAATGTTAACGGAGCAGATCGAAGTCGTCGTTCCCCCGCCAGATCGGATGAGAAGCCGTTGTTACACCTATCATCGTCGTACTCTGATCGAAGAAGAAGAAGAGAGATCCGCCGATCCCTCTCGATCTCTTCCTCATCCTCTTCACCGTCTCCCTCTCAATCTCTTTCTCATCTCCGTCTCCCTCACTCTCTCTCTCTATAGATATGTGTGCTCATCTCCGTCCCTCTGAAACGCAGAGGGAGGTTAGTTGTTTAGGGTTTCGTTTCGCTGGCTCCACTTTTTCATTAATTTTCAGTTTCTCCCTAAATGTTTAATGACACTTTGAATGTCCGCCCAAAATGTTTTGTGATAGCAGCATGACACTTTGTAATGTTGCAATACTAAGCAATTTTTTTGTAAGAAGTAGCATTAATGTGATTAATGTTGCAATGTATATGTTCTTTATTTTATTTTATTTTTTATTTATTTTTTTAACTTTTTTTTATTGCAGCGTTAGTTTGTTCATTCTACAAAGTAAAACATTACATTTGTAAAAAAACAGCATTAATGTGATTAATGCTGCAGTTAATGTGATTAATGTTGCAATGTGTATGCGGTTTAGCCAAACATTGCGGCATTATTAGATTAATGCTGCATTTTATATGCTGTTTAGCCAAAAAGGGCAGTATTATTGGATTCATGCTGCAATATTACAGCATTTAGTATGCAACATTATTTATAATGCTGCTTTAGGTTATCAATTACCGCATTTTTTCAAATGCTACAAATAAAATGTGGTATTTTCTAAGATTTCTAGTAGTGAGGTCATTTCTTACAAAGGATAATAGGGCCAAAGAACTGTTGGAGGTTATCCAATCAGATGTTTGTGGACCAAAAATGTCCGAGAGAAGGGAGATTTTGAGTATTTCATTACTTTTATTGATGATTACTCAAGATATGGATATATTTATTTGATGCGACATAATTCTGAGGCCTTTGATAAATTTAAAATTTTAAGGTAGATCCAGAGAAGCGTCTGGGAAAATATATAAAGTCATTTCAATAAGATCGAAGTGGCGAGTACCTCTTGGAATAATTCATGGATTACTTGGAAGAACAAGGGATTCAATCCCATTTGTCTGCTCTAGGTTCGCCACGTGAGAATGGTGTGCCAGCGCAAAGATATAGGACTCTTTTAGAAATGGTGAGATCCATGATGACTTATTCAGATTTACCAACTTCCTTTTGGGGGCATGCTTTAGAGACAGCTGAATATAATTTGAACTTGCTTTTGTCTAAGTCAGTACCAACTACACCTACGGAACTTTGGACTCGGCGCAAGCCTGGTCTACGGCATGTTCAAATTTGGGGTTGTCCAGGACATGTGCTGAAGGGGAACGCATGTAAGTTGGAATCAGGGGAAGAAGTATGTTTCTTTGTAGGATACCCGAAATGAACAAAGGGTGGTTTATTTTATTGTCATAAGGATTCGAAAGTCAGTGTTAGAACCAATACGAGTTTCTAGATGAAGACTATATTATGGATCACAAGCCTAAAAGTAAAATTGTTCGGGAACAAATGCGAGGAAATCAAATAGTCCAATGTCTCGATATACCAACCGTACAAGAAGAAATACCACAAGAAAATGATATTGATATTCAACTATCGTGGATTGGTTGGAGAAATGTAGATACTCGTGATACACAACAAAGTAGTGTAAACATTCCACCGCAAGAGGCCACTGGGGGAAATGTAATTTCGAGTTGATAGTTCAACAGTTCAAGCTCTTGAACTTAAATGTGTTTACAAAATCAGGGGGGCTTTGAACTTTGATGATGAAAGTCAAATGGATCAGAACTGTTATAAGTCTCAAAGCTTGAAAGCTTTAAGATACCGTTTGCTTATATTATCTGTCTGAATTTATTAACAGTTTTTGTGTTTGCAGGCTTGAAGATTTGATTGAATTGTGATTCAATTATTTATTATTCTCTCTATCTAATATCTTCAAGCTAATGCTAAGGATTGAACTAATTTTCAGATTGCAGGTTTCTTTGTATGAATTGATGATCAAAGCTCCAAAACTTTGTGATGTAGTCAAAGCTCCAAAGCTTTGAGATTGCTTGTATGATCATAACTGCTTAATTGTTTTCTGTGTACAGGATGAGTATGATGGATTTAAGATTGGATTGGGACTTATTCTAACTTATCCTATTAATAGCTATCTTATCTTGAAATTATATTCACATGTGGTTAGTTAAATCAGAATTTTTCTAAGGTAAAATCATTTAGGGTTTATGCAGGAATTGACTGTCTAACAGATCAGATCTTTTGTAACTATTTTTTCTAGATTATGTTTGACCTATGTTGCTGAGATTGGGCAGGACTGTTGGCTGTTCAAACGTCCATGATTCAAATTAAAAATCCATTCAAACATAGTTGTTGAAAGAAGCATCTCAGAGGGAAAGGATATGTATGAAGTTACCTCAGAATTGTTGCAGGTTGTTGATACATAAGTTGAGTTTGAATTTCAAAGAGACACACAGAGAGAGAGGCTGATCAACATGGGTTTTGAAGAGAGTTACAAACAGGAAAGATCAAGTTACACAACTCTTCAAACATTCAGGCCAATCAACACTGCAGAAATTGAAGATCATTCATCAAATCTTAAGAACTCTTCCATGCTTTTTAGCTTCTTATTTTTTAGTTCTTCTACTTTTATTGAATTTTATTAGTAATTCTATATTTCTAAACCTCACACAACTTAGAAGTTTGGTTTTTCAAGTTAACAACAAAAGGTTCTTATCGTTTCAAAAGATTGTAGTGGTAACTAGATAGGTTGGGAACCACAAGCTGTATAATTGTAAGGTAGCTCACTTAGGCTTGAAATCTAGGGCTATATCTGGGTGATTCATAAGAAGTTGTGTTGAAATGTTGGAGGGATTAGATCCCTCAGGCAGAGACTAGGTCCAATTGTGACTGAACTCTGTAAATATCCATGTGTTCTTGTTATTTATTTTGATTGCTTTTCATTACATTTAAGAAAAGGGAGCTCCAAAGCTTTGGAGGATTTCGAATCTCAAATCTTTGAAGCTTCTGTGAGCTGCAGTTATATCTCTATTATCTCAAATCTTTTCCAAAGCTTTGACATATCAACTGCACATCTACTTAAAGTTTCAAAACACTGGTTTTGAGCAAAAGTTCCCATACTCTATTCAACCCCCCCCCTCTAGAGTATTTGATCATGTTTATTTACTTACATTACAAACTTTCAATTAGTATCAGAGCCTAAGTAAATGTTTAAGGATCTAACAATCTTGTGACTATGAGTAATGTAGGTGATGGAGGATTTTCACAGGGTAGAGCAGCCAACAGACCTCCACTGTTCTGTGGTGATAACTTTGTGCATTGGAAGGCCTTAATGAACATGTTCATCATAGATCAGGACATGGAGCTATGTGTTGGAATTGTGCCCTAGAGGCAATCAATTTGTCGTGACATTTTTATGGACTTACTATTCATTATGTTATCAATATGGGTATATGCTAACATGAATGACGTCCTTATAATATAGAGGTTATATTCTTTAAAATCCTTAATCGAGTACTACAGTTCATAGGACGACTGTATTGCACCGAGACTAGTATGTGGGTAGATTGATATGGGGATATCAAGTCTAACACATGAATACGCATTAGGAGTAATGGGGTACTGGATTGACCCATCATGAGAAGGCTACATGGGAGTTATGTGAGTGTCACAAGCGCTTGGCATGGTGACATGAATGGTGTTGTGATCCTTAGATTTGAAGTCACTAGATATTCTAGTTGTGAAATATCATTATTTGCTATTATCAAACGTTGCGCCTTAACTGGGTAACAATAAAGATAGTTATCGGGCATGCTAGGAAGCAAGTTAAGAGATCGTAGTGATGTAGAAAGGATTTATCCCTCCCACATAACGGGAGTAAATATCCATGGCCACTCGATGAGTGAGACTTAGAAAAATGCATAGCCATGCTCAAATAAATCAATATGGGATATTGATGTTATTTTTTATTTAAGTCTACTCACAGATCGAGAAACTATAGTTTGGATATACAAGTGTGATAATCCATGTCTTGTGTCCAATCCGGATAGATGAGACAAAGGGATTATACAACACGATAACATTGGTCATAAAGGTTAGTCAGATCACTGACATTCCTATTACTTGGGAGCATTGATATATTGCTAGATACCGCTCAATGTTTATAATAACTATTATTACTGCCACGTAATTAGGAACCTACAGGGTCACACACAATAATAGATCTAGCTGAGATTCACTACAGGAAGTATCACTAAAAACGACGGTCTTAAAGTGTCGTTTTTCTGGTTGAAACCGTCGTTTATTATAAATACGACGGACAATACCACCGCCGTATCGAACGGCGTTGTATAACAATAAACGACGGTATAGTTTCCGTCTTTAACATTTATACGTCGGTTAGAGCGGAACCGTCGTATTTGTCAAAGAAACGACGGGTCGTATATTTTCAAATACGACGGTTGGATTTCTTGCCGTATAATATTTAACCACGTTTGCCTGACCGTTGTATTTAGTAAAATACGACGTTTAAATGAGTAATAAACCGTCGTATTTTAATACAAATCCTCGAAGCAGTAAAAAAAATAGCATGGTACCATTACTACATGCACACAAAACCTGTAATCACAATTGCTATATACCAAATCTGTAATCACATCACACAAATTTGCACACAAAAAATATAACCAAAATCCCGTTCCTGCATTCACATTCATTCTGAACCGGTTTTTGCAATAAATTGCACAAAAGTACAACAGACTACACATGTCTAGCAAATTGTAAATACAACCCCATACTTGGTTCTGGCAAAAAATCCCATACTTGGTTTTGGAAAAACAAATCCATATATACTCGGTGAACATACTACAAAATAAAGGAGAACTGGCCCTGAATTTTGAGATGCAGCTAAATCTAACAGCAGAGTGCCCTTCCGTCGACTCTTTTGATACCGGTGTGTCCATTTCAGTTTGTACATAGTCAAAGCTGCAAAATAATAATGACTATCCACAATGCATAATATATATGAACACAAAGGCTCTTGAATGTCAACCTACAACCTGGTAATTGGAAACCCAATAACAAACCAAGAACTAAGTCTAAATCTTAAACCCAGATTACAAACATATTTTAGACAAAGAATAAGTAGCAGCGACTGCGCGAGGGAAAAAGCATATCATGCAACCCAGAAAGAATAATTACGCGACCGACAACCTGTCAGCTATCAGCTGAGACATGAAATTACATCCAAGATGCATAAGAGCAATTCCACTGCTTTTTCACAGGGCTAGAATTACAGGCTAAGAAATTATTATCAGGATGATTACATTACCTACAAACATACTTAGTTTCATTGTTATGAAGAAACTACTACAATGAAAGGAAAGTTGGATTGACAGAAAAGTTGGATCAACCCAACTAGAATCTGACATACCATAACATGCCTTGGGCACAAATTCAGTTTTCAAAAGAATATTATTATTAATAGTAGAGGATAGACTACTATTTGGTCTAACATTAAAACTGTAACCACAGAGCAAACAACAAGATTCAAATCAGAAAGAAATAGATAGCAGCAGATCCTGGTGAAAGACAAAACCCAATCGAGCTAGTAATGTTCGGGTAGTCCGAAAATCTAAACATGGCCAGAAAGGATTACCGATTACCCATGTTGATATCACGAGTTAGCTAGAAGCTAAGTGGCCCAAAGTAAATGTTACCTTATACGAATTATTGTTGCAAACTATCTAGAGCTACAAGGTTTTGGATATTATTCAAAGTCAAACCAATTCATACATGAAGCCGCACTATATAGTACTGACACAACCACATAATGAATGGTTTCAGAACATTGATAGAGCATTGAAACAAAAATAAACACATGACTTGCAAACATATAACTATTAGTTGAAAACTTCAATAGTGAAAATATAAAGTAACTTACTAAGGTCGTTGGCCAAGCATCATTTTGAACTACTGCATCTCCAATTGTTTTTGCATTTCTAAACTCTCTCACATACTCAAATTTCAATTGCACACCCTCATCAACACCAACTTT
This sequence comes from Linanthus parryae, assembly GCA_023055425.1. Classification (NCBI taxonomy): domain Eukaryota; kingdom Viridiplantae; phylum Streptophyta; class Magnoliopsida; order Ericales; family Polemoniaceae; genus Linanthus; species Linanthus parryae. The sequence continues at coordinate 77,893,569 of JALGPY010000007.1, read as the reverse complement.
CGTATATTGAGTACCTGCAGGATTTGTGTACCAACTTCAACGGATTATAAGAAATAATGATACCACGAGCCATAATTTTTAGTGGTCTAGACGTTGATAGCAAATTGATTTGTTTGGCTCCCTGTATATGACAATATAAACATTAATGCATTAGTTGATAATTCACAATTACATGTTACTGTGCGTTATATTGACCGGATGAGTATGTCGTTGAGATTGCGCAGATGACGACGAATCCATGTAGTTGCAATTTATCGGTACTGCTGCTTGGTTGAACATGGATGGATCAGCACCGCCTGTCAGTAAAGTTGCCAAGTGTGCTGCATTTCTTGGATGAGACATGACCGGATCAACTCCTGCCCCTGCGATCTCGACTAACAAGTCTCTCAATTTATGGACTTCGCCTTCAGGATTATTAAATTTTGCCGCAATTCTTTTTCTCGGGCTACCATCTCTGTTGCAGCTCAGAACCTATAGTTTCTAACTCAGCCACTATGTTTGGGTGATTGCCTAAAAGATGTAGGTCTAATCACTTTAGTTGGACATACACCTGGCCCCATTGTTTGTACACGAACATGCTTCTCTGGTCCTAAGGCATTTTCAAATGCTTGATCTCGCAACCCCTCGGTTTGTTCATCCAACGGAACACCATCAAGTCGTTCCTCGATTTTTTCCTGAAATGTTTTGAGAGGAATGGAGAAAACAAAAAATCAGTAAGTAGAGAGAAAATATATGAAAGCTTGGCTGCACCATTTCTCCACCCCTTAAGTGGTTGAATGTCAGACCATTTCCTTCTACGAATTGTCGCACTAGTATTACCATCACTTTTACCTGCATATTAATAAAAACCATCAAATAAATATAAAATTAGATGAACCATTATGTACCTTAATAAGAAAACAACGAAACTACTATACACAATCATTTTGAGTCTATGAGCATGTGTAGCTAACATACCCCCTGTGACATTATCATGTGACGGTGAGCCAAGGCCAACATCTAATTCATCATCTGAATCCTCAGAGGATGTCAAACTCGATGGTGGATGTAGTGCAGGACCTGGAGTTTGGGAATCTGGTGGAGCAGGTGGGGGAGGAACATGGGAACTCGCTGGAGGATGGGGTAGTTGGGAACCTGAAACTTGAGAACCCTGTGGCAGAGGTGGCGGAGGAACATGGAAACCTGCCCGCTAATAAGGTTGAGGACATGTTTCTTGGATACCCAGTGGAGGTGGAGGAGGTGGAAGACGACCGGAAACCCTGGGGTGCAGACATGGTCTGAGAGGGTACCGTCAATTTCCGGGCACGCTTTGAGATACAATTTCTCATTGTATCCTACAAATAACAACAAATTAAAAACATAAATGAATAAATTTTTTTTTAAGAAAACAGCTAATATTGATAAAACAATACAAGCATGTGTAAAACGAAATAAACATAAAAAGCAAATTTCTTTTTTTTTAGAATAAACAACAAATTTCTTGTTAGCATTATGTGCGCCCATGTGGGGTGCACAATGAAATTATCCTAAACTTATGGGTTTAGGAGAGACAAGCTCAAACCTTATGGGGTTAGCAGCAAGGACATCAGCCCTAGGGGGTAACGTTGCAATTAGGTATAAGTCTGTCTATATAAGGAGACAGCCTCCTAGATTATTATGTGTGCTAGAGACATAATAATACACAATACTGTAGAGATCATGTGCTGATCATAATACAGTAAACCCTAGACTCTCTCTTCAACTAGCCTCCATCGGGTGGAACTTGGTGTGGATCAGAGCTCTCGTCCTAGAGATTCGAGCTAGATTGTGGGAGCAAGAAGAGCACGTGAAAGCAAGCAATCTACGATCATCCGTTGTGCATAGGAGCTAAGGAAGACAAGGTAAACACATGAATCTTCCGCTATAATTCATGTTGTAGATCTGTATGTGATAGATCATGTCCTCCCTTCATTGGTATCAGAGCCTTAGGCTTGTTTTTCGTGCCTCGTTATGCATTCCCGAAACAGATAAAAAAATTCGAGTTTTTGAAATTTCATAATCTGTTAGTGAAACCTATATGGTTAGATAGGGTTTTTCACGAGGATTCCAGAAATATAAATTTTATAATTTTTGGGCGAACAGATAATTAGTTATGAATTTTCTAAGTTTCGAAACAGTATAAATCTGGACTGATTGATCTGAGCAGTAAAAAGATTTTTTCAAAACATGTTAAAATTGGGTTTTGAATACATAATCTTGATCTACGTGAAAAGACGATTCCATCGATGTAAAGATCGCCGGAAACGGAGGCCGGGAAGGCGGCGCGTGGGCTTCACGCGCCACCGACGCCGCCTCCACGCGCGGCCACGGGCCGCACGCGCCAAAGGGCTGGCGGCGGCTGCTGACGTGGCCCTAGGGCTGACGTGGCGGATGACGTGGCGGTGCCACGTCAGCAATTACTGACGTGGCAGGTGACGTGGCAGCCACGTGGGCCGCTGACATGGCATGATGACGTGGAGGGTGACGTGGCAGCTGACGTCAGCACATGGATGACGTGGCAGCTGACGTGGCACTCAGCCGACGTCAGCGCGTGACGGAGGCGGACTCGCCCACGCGCGGCGACGCGTGTGGGAGCGTGAGCCCTCCTCCGGCCACTATTTTTGGCCAAATTTTTTTCTACATGCTCAGAATAAAATTTCCTATTTTCTGGGATTTTTTTCATAATTTTTGGAAAAACAGAAAATTTTATTATTTTCCAGATTAATTAATTAGTGTTTAGCACACTTCCCGAGGCAATTAGACGTCCTTAAACACACTGTTTTGAGCCCAAATTTTTTCTGGAGACTGAGGATATTTTTCCCTACCTTATGAGATAGGAGGTGAGATCCTAGGTAGTTGGGAGCAATTTTCGATCTTATTAGTTGATTGATTTATTGCTTATTAATTTCCAGTAATTATTCTTTAATTCTGGAAATTTCCTGAAAATTCCAGTATGTTTGTTTTATTATTATACATGCTGTTGTGGGTTGAATGGATGTGTTTGATGCATGGATGTGGCTTAGATGGTTTTATATTTGGTTTTGGTTTTGAATATGTAACCAATTAAAATACGGCCTGCGTGTCGTGCCTCTCTACATACTCTATTGTCTTCTCTTCTCATCTAAATCGCCTATTAGAGGTTACTTCTTATTAGAAATAAGATATTTAGTGAAGGTTGAAGAATAGAAGCTTCAAGAGAGGTGGCCAAACCAAAAGCTATGGCGCGAGGTGCATGGAGCAAAGAGACGAACAGGGAAGCTTCAAGGAGCACTCGAGATGAGGCGAGATCCATGAGGCGAGAAGTTCAAGACTAGCTCAAGACGTACTCTCAATAGTGGGAGTGCACCTTAGGGGCCACATCCATTGCATATTTATTTATGCTTATGCTTGTTTTACGTGATAACTGCGTGTGATTGGATATATCTGTATAACCTCGCATGCTAAGGAACTAAAACAAAAGAGCTCACATGGTTATACATGATTGAAACTAATAGGGAATCATAAGTGATGATATTTGATTCCTAGAATTGCCACTAGGTTTTGGTGGAGTCCTTATGATGAACTATGAAATTTTAATCATGTATCATGTTATTTCGGAGCTAAGAAAATGCTAGTATTAATTTCCTATGCAATGTCTCAAGATCAATCGTGTATAAATTGAAACTGTAAAGGCTAAAATAATGACAATAAACGATATGACAAGTATCGTACTATGTAACCAAATAGTTGGACATAGTTTGTCAAAAACACCTACAAGTATGGTCGAACCTGTGATGAATAGTTGTCACAGCAGCACATGAACATTATCTTTAGGCTAACCAATAAATGGGAGACAGTCAAGATAAATGTCATAGAGCGTGCTATGCCAAGGTGGGGAAATGACCTCATCAGCAAGTTCAAGACCACTTTGAGATTCAAAGATTGTAGGGATGAGCCAAAGAAGAATCTTGGATCCAATAATGCCATTTGCCTCATTAAAAAATGTGGTTAATGAATCATAAATCCCACCTTAAACTATCATGTTTAAGTTATCCGATTAGCAATTTGTTGCTATCTCTGCCACGTTTCATGAAAATGCCATGAAAACGTTATATGACACACTTTGAGAGTGTCAGGATGTTTGGATGAGACCCAACATCACGCCGTTCTAGGATCTAAGCAATATATGATTGTTAAGTATACTAGTTCAGCATACTTTTAAAGTCTAAGCAATATACGATTGCTAAAGGCTATGGATGAAGTATGATCGGCAGATTTAGTCCCTACCCCGGTATTAGGACCGTGAGGAACAGTTGGGGCAAGGATAAGGGAATGAGGGCAAGATATTGGTACATGAACAATAGCCCCAGACAGGCAAATGCAAAGGAGGAAAAGGATGTTTCCCTAAGACTAGAAGGCCAGACCTGGTACTAACTTCTCGTCTAAGGATCCATGAGATTATCTTTGATGGAGCAGCCACCAAAATTTGTTTTGGTCACAGTTTTACTTTGGAATTGGTCATGTTATGTATGGTTATGCACTCTTGATTTCTAGCATGAATAGACGCCTCAGGATCTTTGGATATCAACTAGGGTTGTGCCTTATGATTCTGATATGTGGCGTGCTAGATTGAGACACACTATGTCAGGAAAGGATGTTCAGGCTGGCTAAGGTAGGCCTGCTTGGAATATGACCAAGGTACCCTTACCTGTGTGTGACTCATGCCTTACACGAAAGGCGAAAGGCAAACTATCCAGTAAAGCAGTAAGGATTATTGAGTCTTTACATGTTATTCATTCTATTTTTGTGTTCCATTAAAAGTCAAAGCTAAAGACATGGTGCTTACTATTCCATCACATTCGTAGATTATTGTATGCATCTCAACTATGTGTGCTTGGGCCACATAAATCTGAGGCACAAGGGTGCTTCAGACAGGTATCTACAAAAGGTAGAAAACCGTCTGGATAAAAGGATATATCCTTGGCCAGAATGAGACTGCGAGTATCTATCTTGGAAAGAGCTATGTGATGGAGAGTATTTAAGCAGTTGGCTATTCCCATGCCCCGCAGCAGATTGCTGTGGCGGATAGGTGGAATAGGATACAGCCTGAAGATGGTTCGATGTATGATAGCACGTTCAAAGTATAAGTTCCCTATCTTAAGGAGACGCTTTGTTAAACGTCTGTCGGAGTACTCAACCAAATACCCACCAAGTCTGTAGCCACTACGCCCTACGAGATGTGGACCAAAAGGCAACCTATATGAGGTCACCTTAGGCCATAGGGATCGGCAGCTTATGAGCTAACAAAATTTTCCTAGTCAGGAAGAATCTCGTGGAGATGGTATTCTCTGCGAGGAAGAGGAGCCACTAGATGACACTCAATTCACCACTACTCAAGAGGAATTAGTTCCTATGGATCTTGAGAACAGTGGGAGTGCCTTACCTAGTGAGCAGCCTATCGTATATGACGATAATGTTGAAGATGAACCCTCTTTGCGTAGGATCGCTCTTTGGAGCGTACCCCGTCGACGATTCGACATGGAAGGGGAGACATGATGGTCACCACGCAAGAAGATGAACCTAGGATATCTCCCCAGGATATTTCATCACCTGACAAGAAGGAATTTAGACCATAGATGGAAGAAATGTATCTTCATGGAGTAACATATCTTCCCATACTATTCGGAGTACTCTAGGGGGTTGCGTATTCGAAACGCAACAGCCGATTAGTAGTGTAACGCAAATGGATTCACAAGATATATGTTTTCTCATAAGGAGATGTCCATAATTGAGGGAATGTTCGTAGAGATGATAATCTCCGCGAGCATGGAGGAACCGCTAGAATATACCCTGTTCCTTAGTCCATCATGAGGAATTAGTCCCTCAAGGATTCTTCGGACAGTGGGAGTGACTTTCTAAAGCGAGGTGCCCATCCATAGGGGTGAGAGCAAATTATGATCCTCCCATGCAAAGGAATAGCTCATAGGAGCATATCCCATCGACTGTTTAAGATTGAAGGGATGATCTTAAGGATCACCTTGCATAAACGATAGGATAGAACACTATGCCTTATCGTTCCCTAATTATGAAGAATGAAAAGTAGCCTTTACAGGAAAAGTTAGAGTCTGTAAAAGACCAACCAAGTTTAAGGCTAGGTTGACTTTTCCGACTGGATGTTAGACTATTGGAAATGGATGTATTTCCAATGTCATTCAGAGTGATACAGACGGAAGCATACTAAGGCATACGACTTGCAGAGATATCGGTAATAGTTGTGATTATGGAAATAAGGCTCCATTCTCGATAAACGTGACGACTGAATTTCTCAATAGAGAAATCAGAGAGGTGATCTGTATGACTCGGCTACAGGGTTTCGAGATGTAAGATCGGATGCACAAATAGGTGCAAGCTAATTAAGCCTATGTGTGATCTTAATTAGTCCTCTAAGTCAGCAGTATTTTATCAATGGATGAAAACCGCTGCATATCACTCTCGGTTGTAGAGAGTAGATGAACACGTCACTTATTATCGATGACACACTATTTCCAGGAGAGTCTAAGGACTATTTCACATCCACTATAGGGTGGTTATCCTTTCGATTTGTGACGAAGGATATTAGTAGGGAGAGATGCACTCTCGTTCGTTCAAAAGGACTTCTTATATTGACGCATAAGGCGGACAAAAAGAAGATACTTTGAACGATTCCATGTTATGGACCCGAGGCCATGTGATACTCCTATAGCTTGGTGCAAGACTTTATGAGCCTGAATACGTGTCCTAGAAGACACCATACTAGGTTGACCAAATGACCAAAGTGCCCGATGCAGTGTGAGTCTGCTATATACTATGGTATATACTGAGACCCCACAAACCTCATGCAATCGGAAGAGTGGATTTCTGGAAATCTAACTTAAGACACTAGATTGCAACAAAAAGGATACTCTATACGAAGGATCACGTGCTATGACTATCGGAGATGATGCTTCGATTAGCCAGCTATGCATGCTGACTAGGGTGGGACCTAGATACACGTAGATCCGTCTCAGGCTATAGTCCATGCTAGATGACATCGCATGGAACAGTAGCATAAGAGTTGCACAATCGTATTAGACCGCTCCATCGATCATGGAAGCGAAGCACGATTGCCTGTTCTGTCACCGGACAGGAATATGTTTGGATAAAAAGGTTTCTGATAAGCTTATGGGCTGTCAACCAACCTGTAGTGCTAGCGAACGACTATAGTACTTCTGATAAGGCCAAACATATAGAAAAGGTATTGTTTTCACAAAAGGTGAAATAACTACCTTAAGAGTAATCTTGGAGTAGATCGACTACGGGCCAATAATGTAGGCACCTCCCATTCCTAAACCACATAAGAGTCGTCTTTGTGGATTTCTTTAGAAAATTGGGACTCGGTAGTCGATCACTGGCGATATGATTGATGAGCATATGAGACATTGATAACTGGATTTTAATTGGATTTGTTATGCTGCATGTTGTTATGATACGTGCATGATACGTTTACATATCCTGTACTAGCATAGAACATGTCGCGCGGACACTAGGTTGACTCCCTCACACGAGCAACCGCCTTTACGATATCTTGGATAGTCCAGGTGAGTAGAAGATGAGACAGAATCCCGATAAGCGCTAGAAGCCTATGATATGATGACTCCTGTCATATGAGGCGCATGGCCTATGACAAGAGCTGGACATCAATCAATAGTGCAAGACCCTGTCAGACGGATTCATTTGTCGCATTGGAATAAGTTCCAAGGTGAGATTGGATTATGGCCATTCGAGCATGGTTACTACCCCGAACCATGTATAGTCTGCGTAGAGAAAGCCAGATGAGAGAGCTGATTTCGATTGCATATGTGCAACACTCAGTACTCGGGTTAATAGTCATATGGGCTGTTGGACTTACATTTGTATAGTGGTCCCTATGGGATAGGACATGTGCTCTGATAGAGTCCAAACACTATGGCGCACATCTTATGAGATAACGCGTGCTGATGAGTGACATGAGGTGGCGAGTAGAACTAGTCCCTGAGTTTCCTCGCCGTGTGAGCCTCGTCGATCAGATAAGAATGATTGACACTGTATACCCTTAGTAATTTCATCCATGTCGGGGAGAGACGGTTCGGTGGTGCTACTTTAGCGTGACACCTCACGGCTATGAATGATTCGGCCTACCATGACACTGCTAGGAAAGCAGCTGACTCCGAATCAAAGCGACAATGGATGGAAAGGAAGATTCTAATTGCATCGCTCTTTATCATATTCATTGGGCCCACCTACAAGATCTTATGGGATCATGCAGGATATGAATATAATAAAGGAGATATAGACTCATTGATGCACGACCTTCGGGACAAGGTAGGTGCTCATGGTCTATGAGATGACAATAGACAGAATTTGGGGGATACGAGAGATATATATATGTATTGAATTATTTCTTGAGGGTTGAGTGCGCCTGCTGCTAGCTCGTCTCGTATGAGTTTAGAGTATGGATCTCGCGAAATGCAGGTTCTCTCACAGTCACACACGAAGGCCACATAACACTTTGGCAGATGATAATAGTTGGAGATTGAGGGAGACTAGAACTACTGTATTTGTGCAACCCCACTGTGCGAGTGGGAGATGTTAGCATTATGTGCGCCCATGTGGGGTGCACAATGCAATTATCCTAAACTTATGGGTTTAAGAGAGACAAGCTCAAACCTTATGGGGTTAGCAGCAAGGACATCAACCCTAGGGGGTAACATTGCAATTAGGTATAAGTCTGTCTATATAAGGAGACAGCCTCCTAGATTATTATGTGTGCTAGAGACATAATAATTAACAATACTGTAGAGATCATGTGCTGATCATAATACAGTAAACCCTAGACTCTCTCTTCAACTAGCCTCCATCGGGTGGAACTTGGTGTGGATCAGAGCTCTCGTCCTAGAGATTCGAGCAAGATTGTGGGAGCAAGAAGAGCACGTGAAAGCAAGCAATCTACGATCATCCGTTGTGCATAGGAGCTAAGGAAGACAAGGTAAACACATGAATCTTCCGCTATAATTCATGTTGTAGATCTGTATGTGATAGATCATGTCCTCCCTTCATTTCTAGATAGCAAAGAGTATTTCATCAAATCTTAAATATTCCCGGAAGAAACAAAAATCATCTTTCAACCACTTGTTCAAAAACTAATATCTCCCAATGAATAAAATTGCAAACATCATGAATATTTAATATCTACCCACATCACTGGCTTGCCATTGGAGATCTTTGATCTCATAATCGATGTCACTACTGTAGCGTATAAAGAGTCTTCTTTCCCTCACCAACAAATGCTCACATACATCTGCTGCTTTACCAACTTGCAATGTTTTTGGACTTAAAACAAGATAGTCAATTAAGGTGTTCCCACTAAACTAACTACTCACATTGAACTAGGTTTCTTTTATGAGAAGAAGGATTGGTTAGGTGCCAAATTCAAGGACAATGTTCTGGAACTCTTGAAACAAACCCAAGGGAAATATATAATAAATTGTATACACATAAACAACATATAAAAACAGTGTTCTTAGAATAACCCATGAAAATCTAAAATTGGATAAAGAAACTCAAATTGACACAGAATCTAAATCATACAGGTAACTCAAATCGAATTCGAAAACCCTAGAAAGAAGTACCTGTTTCTAAGATGGACTCTCCAATTGAAACAGAATTGTGATAGCTCTTGGTATTCTGCAATCAATTCAGAAACCAAGCAATTTCACCTGTACTTTAATCGATTCACAAACCCTGAAGTTTTCCTAAATCAAATTATGGACGGGAGAAGAAGGAGATTGAGATGAGTAGGGACAGGGGTGTCGTCAATCGGTCGGAGATTATGTTGGGTGAAGAATCGGATCTGAATTAGAATTTTGCATAATAAAACAAGTCCATATGAGGGTGCGGGAGTGTCAATATTTTGGGGCTGGAGATTCAATAATTTTGGAAGGTGAAGATGTCCGTCGTAATTAATTAATGAATACGTCGGTAAAGTAACCAAAAGTTGTAATTATATAATATACGACAGGTAGAATAATTAGCCGTGGTAAACTATAAATAAATACGACAGAAAAATATTGAAGCGTGGTATTTAATTAATATACGACGGTCATTTAGAAAATCGTCGTATTTTAACATAAATACAACGGTAACTTATAACTGAACATTTTTTTAAGACATTTCCTGTAGTGATTATTGCTAATTAGTTGGACTAAATAGCAATAATGAATTAATGGACTAAAGTGTAAACTGTGCTCATTAGTTGGACTAAAGAGAAATTGTGGACTAGAATTTATCTAGTCCCACATTATTGGGTTATGGGCAAAGAGGAATTTCTCTAGCTATAAATAGGAATTATATGCCAAGAAAATTCTTCTTAATTAATCCTACACACACAGTTTACTAGAGAGCTAGAGAGAAAAGAAGAAAAGAGTTTTCTCTTCCCAAGAGGGTTCGGCAAACCCTGGCCACCCCCTCCAAGGAGACGTCGGCCTCCTATGGTGATGGCCGCCCCTTTTCTCGGTGCCCACGGCATGGTGATGCCGTATCTCTCCTCCTTGTCGCGTTGATGGATGTGATCCAGCCCGTGCACGTCCATTCATCATTTTTTTCAGATTGCTAGCAACATTGGAGAAGAAGCCTCGTTGAAGTCTATTCGTGTGGATATCGTAGAGACAAAGATACTATTCTTTGTATGTGATCGTCCCAGCCTGGTATGGCTAAGGTAACGTTTCTTCCTTTCATCATGTTACGATGCTTCACCTGTGATCCTTGGTGGGATTTGAGCAGGATAAATTTTTGTTACTCCGCTGCGTAACGTGCATAAAAACCCAACAGTGGTATCAGAGCCAGGGGTCGATAGCGCATAACATGATTTTATGTGGTTATCTTCATTTATTAGTTTTACATCGTTCTGTCAGATTGACCGTAAAATAGTAATAAAATTGATATGCGTATTATGATGAGCCATGAATGTGATTCACGTGGACATTCAATTATTTTACATATGATGTGAAAATAATGAATCTTTAGGTGTATATTTGATATACTAATTTTATCAGTTTTGACTGTTTCTCTCTGTTTGACCGTAAACTGTAATAAAATAATTATGCGTATTTTGATACGCCATGCATATGATTCATGAGGAAATCAGCTAATTTTTAGTAGGATGTGAAAATTAGTGTTTTTCATGTACATATGATGTATAAAATAATTGGTGACATAAAGCTAGGGTTTGGGCACAATGTATGGAGAAAATGTGTTTTTGTCCCACATTGGGATTGGCCACAAGGAAGGAAGAAAAAAAAATAATGATTTAAACCCTTAGAGGGATTCGGCCATGAAGACCCGTCCCCTCCTTGGTGGGCCGACCAAGCCAACCGGCTTGACCGGGCGGGCTGGTCCGACCAGGTGGGCCCAGTTTGGCGGGTCAGTTCGGTTCGGCTAGTTGGACTAGCGCGACCGTTTTGAAAATTTGGCCCTAGTGTCCCAATTTAATTAATTAAAACTGAACAAGCGCGTTAAAAGTTGGTTTTAACTGTATAATGTGCTTTGTTGCATGGTGGATGGATATGGCCTAGGTTGTGGATGTTTACTTTGTGGTTTGGTTTACGGCCTGCGAGATGATCAAATTAATGTAATAGTTAATTAAGGTTTTACGGCATGCGAGGTGATCATCTTCTCGACATGTGAGGTTTTATCTATTTATTTAATTTAGATTTTAGCTAGAATTAGATAATTAGATTATATCCAAGAGCATAGAGAAGAAGACCAAAGAACCAAGAAGCCACAAAGACGATGGAGGAGTTGCACACTTAGGACGCGCAACTATGGAGGAGGCACATGGAGATGAGCTTGTCACTTTAGCGCACATAGTTAATATCATTGGCTTCGTAATATCTTATTCTTAGGGGCCATATCCATGCCACATTTATTTTTATTTTGTGGATGTTTATTATTAATTTCTTGTTTTATTTTGATGTATGGGTGATGCATGAAAAACGTAACAAGGTAATAATAAAAAAGTTTGGTCTTTTATCGTGGATTGCCCAATCGAAATAAGTACATCATGTTGATGGGATCAACCAAACAATTAGGTAATGACACTAAAATCCCTCAAAGGAAATATTACGTTTTGCCTTCTCTTATATTGTCACCTTTCATGATCAATTTTTATTAATTTCGGGCTTGCCAAAGCAAGGAAATTTTTAATTTACCATGGTGTGATGCGGCAAAAAAAGCAAGTAATGCCTGGTTGTTAAAATAAGAGGTTAAACGTAACTAAGTATTTCAATTGGATTGATGACTTAGAGGCATGTCAATTGGAATTATCTATAAGATAGATATATAGGGAGTTATTTGCCCGGTTGCACCAAGAGTTGCATAAGGATGCAATTGGAAGGTGTTCCTACCTAAATAATCAATTCTTGGGTGATGTGCCCACTAGAAAGTATATGATATTTTCGCATTATTGGTGAGGGCTATTAATCCGGAAAAAAATAGTGGGAGCAATATTTAATAATTTAAATCCTTATTAAATGTAGTTCAAACGTCACAATGTTTTGCATTATCCTTCTGTGTTGAATACCTATGGCATGAAACCAAAAAACTCGACTTTATCGCTATGTCCTTGAGAAGGACAAATTATCTGGAATCTCTTCTATAAAGTGGTATAAAATTGAGAATTTTTCTCAAATAAAAGAAAAATTGTTGTATGTCCTAGAGCATAAAGTTTTCCTTCCACCAACTACCAAAACACACTAATGCCTAATGGGTGGAACATCAAATAATGGTTCTTTGGATGTGACTTTGCCTCATGTTAGCTACCATGAACTCCGAGCTTTTGAAGCAATATGAGAACATAGAGGTGTATGATATGATCATACATTTAAAGAAGTTCTTTTCAAGAGCCGGCTAAAAATAAAATGTTTAAAGTGTTGCTCCATTTGCGTTTTACCTCTTCTTGCTTAGCACTCGTCATGATCAAGATTTAATGAAGCTCGGGCTTGCCAAAGCAAGGCGAATTCATTCATCAAGATGTGACGCAACGACACAAGCTAGTAATGTGTGATTGCTGAAGCAAGAGCTGAAACGCAACTAAGCTATTTCAAAAAAATTGAAACCTTAGAAGATGGGAGTTATTTATGAGATAGATAAAGAATAAGGATTTATTCTCCCAATTGGATCAAGAATTGCATTGGATGCAATTACAGTTTTTTTCATAGACGAGTTACTCAATATGATTGAGAACCGCTGAACAAAGTGCAAGTCAAAGGGGGCGGTGTAGTGGAAGAGGAATTGCCCAAAGTACATGGAAGGAAAAAGAAATTATGAATTCCAATTTAAGGTATCTTTTTTTATAAAGGCCAATGTGTCTATCTCATCATCATAGGTAATTGATACTAAATGAGGATCTCACATTTACGGAAATGTGCAGGATCTCAAGAGAAAGAGACAATTTGATAAGGAAGAGATACACCTACACGTGGGGCAATGAAGCAAGGGTTGCTGAATTAGCCGTAGAAATTATCTCTACTTTTGAAAGTATTCATGAATTAGACAAGTACGATTATGTCCCTGCTATGAGTAGGAACGTTATCACAATTTCTTGTTGTGACAAGAAAGGATTTCCTATTAAAATAATGGACAAGTGTTGTTCCATTTATTTTTATTAAATGCATTATTGTAATTCTAATTTGTCTAATGTATTGTAGATCATTGATCATGATAATTTGATCTATAACACTAAAGATATACTTTGGCATTGTGGTTTAGGCCATTTGAATGAGAACGCATTTCTAGACTCCATATGGATGGATTTCTGGACTCATTTGAATATGAATCATGTGAAACATGCACTACAAGAAATTTACACAAATGCGACATTAATATATTGCTGCGCAATGGTCAAATATTGCCGCTTAAGGTTTTTACGGCAATAGTTGTGGCAATAAGAGATTTGCCGTTTCAAAGCTGCACTATTTGCTCCCCTGAGGCGATAAAATATTGCCTCGTAAAGTAAAAATGACGTTATTGATTTTTTTGCCATATTTGGTAACCTAATACGGCGATAATTATTGCCTCAATTGTTTGAACCAAATGCGACAGATAATTTGGGATCTCCGTTTATATATGTACAAATACGGCAATGGATATTCCCATTTTTAATATATCTTTCCCGACAATAATGTTATACCTCCATTTAAAAGAATACACAACAAAAATATATCCTATTTACTAATGCCAATTAAACCTGTACATTTCTTTCCATATCATCACTGGGAAATCACAAAAATAAGCATACACCAAACAGGTCCAAACCATCCACAAAACTATAGGTCCAAAGCATGACAATACATCCATACTCCAACAAAAGTTCGAACCTACAACTGAGTTTGTCTCAAAAGCAAACAGGTATTTAAAGCATCCACCATAAATTACAATACTTGAGTTCATCTACAACTCAAAACTAAACCAGTTCATCAATATATAGGAATATGTTCTCGCATAACGTAAGAGAATTCCTGAAGAGCTATGCGACAAAAACTGTGAACCATTTCACAGCCAAAAACGTCCCAGTCGTGCATTATTCACATCGCCCAGTGGTGCATCTGGTAGCCAAAAATCGCCAGTGGTACTGGTGCATTTCTTAGCCAAAAATCGTCCAGTATAGTGCATGATTCATGTGATATCCAGTGCATTCTTAACCCTTTTTTGCCTCCTGTAAGATAATATGAAATGAGAACGTTTAAAGATTTGGTTGGCATCATTTTATACATAGGCTGCTGACAATAAATATAACATAAACTAGTTAAAGAACATAACTAATATCAAAAGAGATCATATTGCATGTCACGAATATATATCTCTCCCGATCCTCCCACAGACTCATACGTAGCATACTTTTCTCGGCACAACCACGAGTCGGCCGCCACTGCCGCCACCAGGCCCCATCTACGGCCTTATTACAACTCACTCTGATCACTTTCTATCGTTCTTGATACATCTAATCCTACGTACATTGTTTCTAAACCTCTAAAGTTTTAGAAAAGCATGGAAAACAATAATCATTGTAATCTGCTCCAAAGAAGAATTCCTGCTAGCCCATTTGCTCAATTGTTTAGATGACTCATTGCTAGGATAGTTCATTTATATCATTCAACAAGAAGATTTATAGGTTTTGGCTCCTCAAATCTCAGTTCAGTGGGATCTTAAGCGAAGAAGCACAAGTCCCATCCAACACTACTGGACGCCTTGATGGGTTAGAACTGGCCATTTTAGAGGGACAAAAGCAACCAATTCTCAACAATGGTCAGAACTGGCCATTTTAGAGGGGCAAAATCATTCTACAGCGACGATAATGTTAAATTTTTTTTTGCAGCTGAAGTAATGTATATTATGAATGAGTATTAGGTACATTGAATTGATTCCCTTAGATATAATTCAAATTTAGCAGTAAATGTGGTGGAAGTCGCCTTTCCTAAGGCTACACTATTTTGGAACAAGAACCTTAGACGTTTATTGTGAATGGCTACACAGAACCTGATAGGTTTATACAGCCACTCGGTGCTCAGTACGATGAAGGAGGTGGTCCTTCAATTTAAATTCTCTCTCGTCGCACCCAAAGCGTGAGTCTCGCATAACACCCTATCCCTCCATTTCTTCCAACATCAACCACCGCACACAGCGAACCCACCACTGGGTGTAGCACCTAATGTATCATCTCTCTCAATCACCACAGTTAATAAGGAAGAAAATTATTTTGATTCACATTGTGACACTATAGTCACCTTAGCTCAGAAAGAGGGGTACCGGAGTTTGACACCCCAAAATAGTGATTGATGAAACCAATTCTGCAGAGAAGTCCACAAGAACTCCACGACTATGGCATGTCTCAGACTCCTGTTCTAGTCTAGGAACTTCTATTATAAGGATGTATTTCTTAGACACTTGTGACTGTTTGATTATATACTTTGTCTTCACTTCTTTCTTTGTTTGTGGAATCTAGACGAAAACTTGGATAAAATTATCATTATTGATTTTATCATCCCAAACAAGTTCACTCCAAAAAAAACGTCACAGATTTATTGATAAAAACCTTACATTTTTTTCAAGAACGTATGACGAACCAAGAACTCCAAAGTTCGATATTCGGTTCAATATTTAGGTAAACTCCAACTCAAAGAACAAATTCAACAAGAAAGAACAAAATAAAATTCAGGAAACTAATCATCTGAAAATCCGAAGGAGCAACCATTAATTCATAATCACTTAACCACCAACACTAACACAACAAACTACACTGACACTTCGGATTCGTTTCAGACAACTCACATAATTTCAAAAATCAGATATTTATATCCATATTTAGGTTCAATATTAAGGTAAACTCCAATTCATATATAAGATTCTATGACCAAGAACCAATTAAAATTCATGAAATTGATCATCTGAGAACCAAAAGGAGCAACCATTAATTAATAAGTCACTTAATAAGCAACACCGTACACAACAAACTACAGTGACACTTCATATTTGTTTCAAACAACCCACAAACTTTCAAAAATTAGATATTCAGTTCAATAATCAGGTAAACTTCAATTCATACAATAGATTCACAGAACCCAAGTCAGGTTTCACAATATACTTCATTCAACATAATTCACAATAAATCCAAAAAAGGCATTACTATTAAAAATCCTACTAGATTTCGAGGCCACGCTATTTATTTCTTAAGAGCATCTCGCAACTTAAGAAGATTGGCTGTGCAATAGAGCTAGGAGGTTACCCTTCTAGATCTATTTGGTCGAGCAATACCTCTTACCCTTCTAGATCTATTTGGTCCCGAAGATGGGCCCACTGCGTTGAAATAAATTTCCTCACTGTCAAATAGAATTAGGAAATTTTTTTAAATTTTCTAAAGTTTTACCTCAAAGAAAATCAATATACCTTCTCCGCTCGCAGGAAAAGACGAAAATGGGATCTCATTTGCTATCGTGGACGGGGCTACTTGTTGGGGGGTGGAGATGGAAGGGGTGTATGAGTATTATATGGGTCAAATGGCTTTCGCTGCGACACTGGTGTTGGGTCAGTTGGAGGATCATGGGATTTATGGTTAGATTGAAAGGTTTGTGGTGCATGGGATGTAGACGGTGCAATAGAGCTAGGAGGTTTAGTTGGAGGATCACTTGTATTGCCACCAACCAGAGTCCGAGCTGTATAACGTGGTCGTTTATTTCCCATGGGAATCTCAGATTGTAACATTGCTGCTGGATGAGACTTATGAACTTCATTATGGCTATATTGAAAATGTTGCGGTCTATGGGATGAGGATGGTGAAAGAGAGCTAGGAGGTTAATTTGGTTGACCATCTAGGTTGGTTACAATCAGAGAACGAGCTTTATAACGTGGAGGTTTTTTTTCCGTGGGACCTGCAAAAAATCATGTTGAGATAAATAAGCAATGACTCAACATTATAAAAGAACTAGTATTTAAATATTAATAAAAATGAGGTTAATTATCATAACAAAGAATAATGAAAAAAACAACTGGAAATCGAACATAGATAACAAATGAACTTACACGATGATCCAATGAAAGGGAATAGTTTGGCACAACTAATCATAAAACATAATGTATCTAACAAGCACTTCTGCAGTCCTAACAAAGAATATGACTAATGAATTCTCTTAACAAGCACTTCTGCAGTTCTAACAAAAAGGTCATGGAAAGTTCAGATATGGATCGTTCAATTTATTGTTCTTATCATAAACATAACAATAATCATCATCATTGTTATCATCTTCATCGTCGTTGTCATCATAATCAGATATGTAGTCATCGTCAAAATCGTAATCATCCTCATTAGCCTTTTTATTCAATTCATTCAGGAGGCCTTCCGCTTCTTTGAGATCAATTTCAAATCCATCCGCGTCTTCTCTAGTCCATTCAGCATGTACATCATCGGGGACATCTGCTCCAAATTGTTGAGAATTGTAAAGCTCTGCTTGTGGACATGTCACAGAACGTTGACTTTCACCATCGCCACATAAATCATAAAAGTCTCAATGCACCATTTTTATCACTACATTCCAGTCAATTTCAGTAGGGTCCTTGACATACCAATCTTGTCGAGCTTGTGATGCAAGGATGATCGTCTGAAATAGCATTATGCTTGTACAACAATTGCTTGAAGTTTACTAGTGTAATCTGGTACTCATCTTGTTTCAAACCAGCAACATTATTCACCCAGTCACACTTAAATAAAGTGAAACTTACATTCCCTGAGTAAGGAAACTCAATAATGTCTTTCAAGACACCATAGTATTCAACATCTGTTCTTTTTCTCGACCTAGCGTCACTGGGAGTTGATGTTGTTACCATTACTCCACTATTTTGAGTCTTCCTCCTCATTTCATGATGTTTTGTGTGAAATTTTGTCCCATTTATTATATACCCTGAATAGCGACGCGCCCATTAAGAAGGTCCCGAAGAAAGTATATTCACTTCATCAGATTTACACAATTCACCTAACTCTCGCACCTACATTTATTTGAATTATAAAATAAGTAATATAACTAAACATTTAAATTAGGCTTCTTCAATATTAGTTTAACTTGCATGCTCTTTTAACCATTTCGAAAAGGTTTCGAGGTGTCGTTTGGTTTGGTGCCAATCCTGTAGGTGAGGATATTGCGCTCTAATAAGCCTCTTGTGTTCACTGCATACATATATAAAAAAAAAATAAGTCTTTTGAGGAGACTATTTAAATGAACTATATCTCATTACATGAAGCCTAGAAACTTACTCTCGATAAGGGGAAATGGAGTCTGAGTTCTCTAACAAATATCTATGAGCTTGCTCTCGTGTAACTTCATTAAGAAATACGGTTCTCCCTTTCCCTAACCCTCGACCTTCATCCCACCGTCATCATTCCGACTCGGTCGATTAAGTTTAGTTTCAACATCATCTAAATACCTTGAACAAAATGTGAGACATTCTTCTACCAGATATCGCTCGGCTATGGATGCTTCTGGACGACTTCTATTTCGAACATATTTCTTCAATTTGAGTAAATACCTAATGAAGATAATTAAATGAATTGTTAAAAAGAATCTGCAGGTTTAATTTGATCTAGTTTGAAAGAGCAATACCTTTTCCACATGGTACATCCATCGGTATGTCGCAGGTCCAAGAATCCTTTCCTTATTAGCTAAATGGATAGGAAGATGTAGCATGATATCGGGAAAGTAAGGAAGAAATATTTTCTCAATATGGAAGAGAGTCAATGTAACCTTTTTTTTGTAATTCCAATAGGTTTGTTGGATCCAATACATTAGAACATATATTTCTGAAGAAAGTACACGGCTCAATCAAGACTGGGACAAAAAGCTTTGGGAGCGTCCTTCTCAAAGCAATTGGAAATAATTGTTTCACAAATGTATGACAGTCGTGGCTTTTTAAACCAGAAATTGGTCCATCCTTCAATTTCAGACGTCGTGATATGTTAGAAGAATAACCAAATGGTACCTTCACATCCTTCAACATTGTCAAAAAAAATTCCTTACGACTTTTTTTCATGGTAAAGGGAGCAGGGGGTAAAATAATTTTACCACCAGTCGATTGTTGAGGATGAAGTGATGGTCTTATTTTCATATCTTTTAGGTCCAGACGAGCATTTAAATGATCTTTGCTTTTCTTCGCGGCCCCCAATATTGTATTAAGAACACTGTCACATACATTTTTTTCTAGATGAATAACATCTATATTGTGACGTATAAAATTTTCCTTCCAATAAGGAAGCTCAAAGAAGATACTTCTCTTTTTCTAATTATAAACACTCACACCTTTAGCAGCCTACAATTCTGTTCTTGATCTTTTTGGTTTAGTCGATATTTCTCGTTCCACCCCTCGTTTTCCATATTTTCTCAACTTCTTAGAACAGTTCTTCGCCAGTTAGCAATGGCGATTTTTTTTTCAGTTTCCACTGTACCATCAAAATTTCCAGCATCGGTGCGAAGTATGTGTCCTTCATCTAAGAAACGTCAACTGCCTCCGTAGCAGTGTGTTCTACAATGTTTCAAATATCGAAATGGGTTTCCTTGTTACAAGGAGGACATGCTAGTTGTCCTCTTGTACTCCATCCTGCAAAATTTTCATAGGCTGGAAAATCATTGATAGTCCACAAAAGATATGCACGCAACTGAAACATTTCATTACTTGCCGCATCGTATGTTGCTACACCTTTGTTCCGAAATTCCTTCAGTTCGTTAATTAAGGTTGCTTTGTGCATACCCATGGCTCCTGATTATAAGGAATCAAAAATATTGTCCATGTACTATGAGGAATGGTCATAGTTCTGAATGGATTAAATACATCTGATGCTAGAACTAGACTAACATTACATGGATCACTAGCAAAATCAGGGTGTTTCTCATCAAAGGACATCCAAGATAAAGAGTCGGACGGATGTCGCATGATTCCATCATTTGTCCTTTGTTCTGCATGCCACCTCATTGACAAAGCAGTTTTTGACGACATAAATAGTCTTTGGAGCCTAGGTTTCAAAGGAAAATAACGCATTTGTTTGAAATGAATATTGCTATGCTTAATGGTACCATCTTCTGCCTCGATTTCTTCATCATCTTTTTTATATCTTGGCTGACCGCAAAAGTCACATTTTTCTGCTTTCTCTTTATCTTTCCAGTACAACATGCAATTATTAATAAAAAAATTAGTTAATATAGCTGAATTTCAATGACTCATTGAACTTATTTGCTTCGTAAAATGAACTGGGTAAAGTAGATTCTTCAGGAAGATCTTCTTTAAAAATTTGAAATAGCATGTCAAATCCTGCATTTGAGAGGTTGTGTAATACTTTGAAATGCAATAACCTTACAACATTGATAATGTCGTAAACTTTTTGCAACCACGGTACAGCTCACGATTTGCATGCTCAAATAATTTAAATAAGTTCTTAGTGTCTTCATTAGGTCATGAACCTATATTCTCATTCAAACTATTGAGACCATCATCCTCAAGTGGAATCCAAAGGCGTCGTGCACCATACCAATCATGTCATCTACTAATTGTGCACAACAGATTCCGGCGGGGAGAACTCCGTGTACACCGTAAGTAGAGGATCAGAGATGGCACAGGAAGAGTTGGGTTGTGTGTAGGGAGAGAGTAAGGCAGTAGTAATGTCTGAGAGAGAGACAGAGGTTTGGAAGAGCTTCCGCGTATGGCTAGTGTGTCCCCTTTGTATGGAAAGGTTAACGTCCTATATATAACGGAGAATGTGACCTTTGCAGTGTAATTAATGCGCCCATCAATGGCGGCTTAATTATCTAAACCACAACGGCACGTTCGTCCGCATATATAGGGACCGTTACAGCACGTTGTGCGCGAATACCGGAACCGTAATGGGGTTGACCGGGTTTGACCGGATTGACCGGGTTTATGGAGCTCGTGCCATAAATCCCTCAAAATCAGTTACTAAAGGTCGCGTGCGGGCTTGGCTCGCACGCGACAGGACTTACTCTAGCCTCCAAACCACTAAGTCCCTACAAGTCCCGTGCAGTGGTATCCGAGGGCCCTGTCTCGCAGCCCCCACATGGATCAACGCGGATGGTGATCCAGTGTGTGTGGAGCACAATATGGTGTGCTGGATTGTTGCCACGTGGTTAAGATCTGTCAGTTCAGAAAGCACTATCTACATTAGCCCCCTTTCTGCGCGTGAAGACTCATAGCTGGATAGACTTCCATGCGCGGAAACCAACATACGCGTCGCCGCCACGCACCAATTCAAATATGATTAAATTCAGCCCCCGTGCGTGCCATTATGACCTAAAACCCCTAGAGTCGTGCCGCCTGGCCTTTAGGGTTTTAGGGGTGACGTCAGCTTGTCCTGTGATTGCGCGATTCGACGGTGACGGTTGCGATTCGACTACTGAAAGGACGCAACCCTTCATTGTTTTTGGATTAATACTCTGTACTCTCCATTGTTGCAAAGCATCACTTCTTTCTCTTAAAGTGAATGATACCCGGAAGTCTACGAGAGCAGATTCAGATAATCAATCACCAGTTCAAAATTGCAAATCGTCTTCTTCAACTGTCTGCATCCAAGCAAACTTTACAGAAACAAGGTTGGCCTTGTTCAATTTTGGATTTAATATGCTAGCATATGCTTTGAACTCCATTGGATCTGCAAACCCATGAAATATTATCTGCTGAAAACTTGTGGAGAAGCTCACAATCTCTGAATCCAGTTTCGATTTAGTCCCCCAATGATAAAGACCTTGAATGTAGGGTTTTGAAATTTCTGATAATGCAAACAATTCCCATCTCTAATTTCTGAAATTGGTACCAGAAACTGTTCATCTTTCTTCCCATAGATCTTGAATCTCAGAATTCAAACTGAAGTGTGCGTATTTCTCCCCTTTTTTTCTTGCTTTTCCGCAGGAATGGCAAAGACAAAAGGAACTAGACCCACCAAGGAGGACGAGGAAATACCTGATCTTCCGAAAGCACTATGGCGAAAAGCCCCCTATCTGGGTGGAAAAGATTTCTACCATGCTAGGGTTAAGGCAAAGAAACTGCCTACTCCTGTCCCCGGTGAGGGATTGCAAACTTTAACCCCTCCAGTTAACTCGGCCTTGCTCGAATTGATTGGTTCCGAAGACGTGGTCCGATTGGGAGTCGAAAATGGGTACTTCCCGTATGCTGCGATTTCTACCCAAGTTTTTGTTCAGAAATTGGACTACATGGATGAGTGGATCGACCATGTATTGACTCATCACGCCATGACTCTAAATGAGGCCTGCGTATATTTCGCAGTTCGTGCTATGAAGGGTGCTGCCGTGAAGCTGGACTAGTCCATGCTTCTAAACCTTCTTTCCCGCTACTCGCCTGCGACTCACACATTTCACTTTGCTGAGTTCGAGGCTGCCCCCACGCTCGAGGACGTGCACATGTTGTATGATCTGTCTCCCATGGGTGAGGTGGATCCTTTGAGTCCCTTGAGGACGGATGCGGAGATTGCTTTGTACACGCAGATGGAGGAGTGCTTGTCAGAGGTAAAGAAAATCTCCACCCGGTGGACCACTACAAAAGTCCTTCCTGACTGGCAGTTGGTTGACACATCTGCGAAGAATACTTGGAACAAATGGGTGCAGTACAATTTCCGTGATTATGCGAACAGCAGCATCACCAAGAAGCTTCTGAGTCAAAACCCAGAGGCTAAGAACTATGTGGAGGGTAAGGGTTATCACTTGACCCTTTGTGCCTTCCTCTGTGCCTGGTTGTCGAGGTACTTAATCGATGGTAACCCGCACGATGGGGTCTTCTATCACGTTCTGCCCCTTGCTGTGAAATTGGCCCTCGGCCAGAAAGTCGCACTCGGACCCTTGGTCTTGGGCACGCTGTACTATAGACTGGATCAGCTGGTTGTGGCCATGAAGGAATCACGTGGCCGCCTCGACATACTGAATTTCGTTAACATTGCCTTTTTGACAATGTGGGTCTTTGAGCGATGGCCTTCCTATGCCCCCGTTGCTTCTAAGCCCAACAAGTGGTGTCCCCCAGGCGCGGTGGAGGAACGTAACAGCGGCAGAGCTGCAAGGTTGTTTGGGACAAATAATACCAAGTGCGTTTGGAGCCTGATATGCGACAATCGGCAAGAGTTCATAGCCAGGCCCTATACCATGCGTATTGAAAGCGTGCGATGGTTTCCAAACCTGTATCCTTATAAGGGTGTTGTCTTCTCAGAAGAGCTCCTTTTCGAAGATGTAGAGCATTTCCATGAGCGCTATCGCGAATTCTTCTTCTGGTGCCTGCGAGGTTCCCTTCCTGCTCTCGCAGAGCATGTTCGTGAGCTCGCGCCGAGGTATGAGAGGATTACTGTGGATGTTGATCCCACTCGCGTTTCTCCCCAATTCGGCTTTGATGCAGTGGCACCATCAATCTGGCCACAGTCTATTATCAGAGGCTGCTATACGCGTTTGTTGAAAAAGGAGTGCAAAACAGTCTTGTTGAGCAATCTTCCTTTTGAGCAACCTGCAGGTAACCGTGAAGGCGGTTGTTCCAAAAACTGGCTCGCATACTGGAACGCCCAGCAGACAAGATTCGAGACGCAGTCGGCCCCCCAGCCAAGCAGAGCTCCTGTGATCAAAAGGAACTCTTTTCCTTTTCGTCCCAATTGCAGTCTGGACGAGTCTGAATATGGTTGCTACTCATTGTTGGATCACAAGAACCATTTGTGTCCCACCATCATACTAGATGAAAAGATTGCTGCGGTGAGAAAAGGCGACTCGCATGTCATCAGATATAGCGAAACTTTTGCTAAGGTAAGCAACTTTTTTTGCATGTGCTAAGCTTCTTTACTTCAATATATTGACAACCTCATTCTACACTGCTTGCTGTAGTGCCATGTGCGGAGGTTTGCATCTGGTGAGCGTTCCAAATCGCTGGTTAACACCATTGTTACCACAAGAAGGACAGCCATTCCGGCTAGCATCGAGAATGGATCCCGAGGTCGAAGCCAGGATTCGCGAGGTCATGAATGCTTTTGCTGACTCGCTAATAGACAATGCTCCGGCCTTATCTCCCCCTAGAGATGATCCGTCTCCCCCAGCGACTGCCGCGCCAAGGGCGAAGAGGCCCAGGCAAAGAGGAATTACAATTTCTTCCCCTAGAAGCGCTCCAACTTCCCCTCCTGCGAGGTCCCTTTCTGCCAAGGACAAAGGCAAAGGTCGCATGACCGGTAAAACACGAAAGGAGCTCGCAGTGGAGACCTTCGTGCCATTCGGCCAAGAGGAAGAAGAGGAGAGGCGGGAGCCAATAGAAGGAGATGAAGAAGAAGAAGAAAGAGTTGAAAATGTCTGTGTCAGAGAGGAAGATGCGATACATGAGGAAGAATCAGGAGGTATCTCAATCGTACTTCTCTCATTATCTTAGCTCCTTTGCAATTTGTTTTGAACGAATTGTTTCTTCGCAGATAATGATGATGATGAGACCATCAGTGGCCTTTTGGCTAAGAGGCAGAAGAGGGTTACTCATTCTGGTGTTTCTGATGAAACCATAAGCGAGGACATTCTTGTCGAGTCCAGGAGGACAGCTGCGGAAGCTGCTGAAAGGAAAAGGATGCGAGAAGAGGAGGAGCTCGAACGCGTGAAACAAAGAAGCCTCGAAGAACAGCACGTTGACGACTTAGTGCGTCCAGTTGATGAGGAAGATGTGCTTCCCGAAGAGGTGGCTCCTCGTGTTGAGGAAGAGGACGTGGCTCCAGAAGAAGATGCGGCAGCCTTGGCGCAAGCCCAAGCAGATTTTGAAGAAATCGCAGGCGGCAATGAAGGTGAGATTTTTAATCTCGCAGTAACTTATCGAGATGTTATTGTTGGTGCATTAAAACATGGTGTGTCAAAAGCTGACATTCGCCGCTGGCTAGTAGGCAAGTGCGGTGAACCCTCAGGTAATCACTTGAACGATATGCGTGAACTAGGCTTAGCAACTCAAAACATAATCATGACTGGTTTCTTCGCGCTCCAGGTCACGCACATCTTAAAGACATGCTTAACGAAGAAACATTAATAGGGCAAGGTTCCACGTCCTTAGCGTATGACGAGAATACTGCAATCCCACCTTCGCGTGGAGGTGCTTGCTCTTAGCTTTAGCAAAGATAGTAAAATAACGTACGATACAAGTTACCTCATACCATCGCATTTTGTATCGCAGGCAATGCTGATGAACCCGTGTTGGAGCAAAGGAGTCAACCTTCTGCGTCCTATGTCCCGGTGCCGAGTTCTCATACCGAGAAGCCCGTCGCGGCTGCTGAATATGCAGGAGAGCCTCTTGAGGACGTCATCGAACTTTCTGATGATGTCGAGGCTGACACTGTGCTAATGGACGAAGATGCCCATGCTGGTGCTGAGGAAATAGGAACAAATGCTGTTGATGCTATCGCATCTGAAGGTATTCCTCGCCAAGCAACTTCGGCTGCGACCACGCCTCCAGCAATGACTGAGTCGGCGACACCTCTTCCTGCGTGGAGCTTTTGGGGCTCGCAGGTCGGGGCTGCGATCGCTCCTGGTGCGGATTATACTCTTCCCCCCAACTATGAGGAGTTAGAGCTCGCAGCTGATAGAAGAGCAATGGAGCGAGGACAGTCTTCAACTACCCCAGCAATGCGCATTCCTTCTCTGTGCGAGATCCTTGAAGGAACGGGTATGTCGTGTTTTGCTGTTCGCATCTCGCATTCTTCATTTGCGAATTTGATAGTATAACTTGGCTTTAACATTGCTTCAGGTTTGAAGCAAGCCGATGTGGACTGGTTAGTTTGGATGCGCCTCTCCTACCCCCAATCATTTGCGAGGTCTCTGGAGATAGGGCCCTTTGACAGGAGGCTATTTCTTACTGAGGCCATTTGGATTTTGGAGCAGCTATCCGCGGCCACACCTGCGACCATTTCTCCTCAGAGTGCCAATTGCTTTTTGGCATGTGCCAAAATCTTCTCGCCAAAGTTCAAGGCAGGCTGGGCTTCAAGTTTCTTGTCAAAAGAGTTACCCTGATTCGTGCGGCCGTAACTTTGAAACGCGGCCACCAAAACCTCGCAGCTGAGAAGCAGAAGGTAGAGCAGCAAAAGCAGAAGGTTGAAGAGGCTATGAAGCTCTATCATGAGATGAATGCCAAGTGTTAGCAGTTGAAGCAAGAAGTGGAGCAAGTGGAAAATCTGAGCCGTCAATTTACTCCCCATGACTCCTTGATCAAGGGTTTATTTTTATTTTTGAAAGGTAGCAGATAAGTAGCAGAAACATTATTGTAATGTTGCTAGTGTTTCTCCCCGCCCCTTTTTTTTCAAAAGAAGATTTGAAATGCCCGTTTTGCCCTTTCCGGGATTCGCTAGAATATCTCTGTGCATATCAAATTATGACGTCAGAAATTGATATTCTGCCTTGATTTTCGCGCTAATTTCTCATTATATAAGCACGCTTTCCTTGGGAAGTCCATCCGAATCATGACCATCCGTCATTAATTAGGATACGCAACTGAACCGTCGTAGCCTTTAGTAGGGTAATTGATTGTTACCGCTTTTCAAGGCGTAAGTGATTGATCCTTACCCTGTTTTTAAATTCTGCTGACTCATCTTGGCAACTGAAGAGTCTCCACAAGGTCTATATAAACCCTGCCTTTTGACATTTGGGTTCTTCATCCCAAAATGTGCTTTGCCGTGAGTCCTTACGACTGCTGGCTTCAACGCTTATTTTTCGTTGATTCATGGCAACTTCAAGTTGTGAAACCTGAGTTTGCGCTTTTTGCTATAGAAATAGTTTCCAAGATCGCTTTATAAGGTTTACTGATCTTTGTACTTTCATAGAGAAGATGCAGATAATACCTCATATTTGTTCGAAGAATTTTCTTCGTCTATTATGCTTGCAGGTCATATTTCCGGCCGCCTCGCGGCGAGGTGCATCACCGTAGTGACCTTGCGACCGACTCGTAATGAACGGCGGGATTCTCCTCCAGCATGCCCGGAGGAGAATTTCTTGCCTCCTTGTTCTTGAACTCAGGGTGGCGAGCCAATGCGCTCGTCTATTTGGACAAGGAGCCCATTACCCAAGGAATGACTGCTCCCCTGTTTTGCACGAAGGCATGCGCCCGAACAGGTGGTTCCTCTGGTACATATCTTGATCAGACAGAGGCCTTGTCAGATCCTGAGATCTTGGACGTAGCGTCACCCAGATCTTGCTGCTAGGGACGTAGTGAATGGCGGGCTGATCTTCTCGCAGGAGCGCCCTACTTGCTACAGATCTTTGGACGTAGATCTGTGTATCGCATTGTTGGTGTTAGGACCGTTAGGTTCATCTTTTTTCAGTTAGGATTCCCCGTTGTGTAACTTCTTGTTCGTAAGTTACTTTCTAGATGCATTGTAAGCCATGTGGGCTGCGTAGTTAGCTTGATTTAAGCTTTTTCGCATGTAAGCTATTATCTAGACAGATAAATTGTAAGTCTTTTGACTCATAATGATAAATTGCTTTGTATGATTTGCTGTCTTGTTACAACAAGTTACATTTCGCATGCGTATTGGCAGATTCCGCCTTCTGTAGTGCTATATACACACTTTGCATCATCGCTTGGATATGTTTTTTAGATCGTTCGAGATCGTGTTTGCGCAGCTGTGCTACCTTGGCAGATAGGCTTGTGATTTGCTTTAGATTCAAGTTCAAGTGCTATCTTATCAGATAGGCCTTTGTAGATCACTTAAGATCATTTTCGCATGAGCTGCTATCGTGGTAGATAGGCTTAGAAGATCAATTAAGATCATTTTCGCATGGGCTGCTATCGTGGCAGATAGGCTTAGGAGATCAATTAAGATCATTTTCGCATGAGCTGCTATCGTGGCAGATAGGCTTAAGAGATCAATTAAGATCGTATTTGCATGAGCTGCTATCGTGGCAGATAGGCTTAGGAGACCAATTAAGATCGCGTTCGCATAGGCTGCTATCATGACAGATAGGCTTAAGAGATCAGTTGAGATCGCATTCAAGTAAGTTGTTATCACGGCGGATAGGCTTTGCTGACAGTAATAATGAACTAAACTAAACAATAAAGACATCTAGAAGCATAAATTTCTTCTCATTTGGGAGAAGTCTTTTATTATAGAACTCTCATATGGGAGAGATGAGATTACAATTCTCTCATATGGGAGAGAAGATGTGCGAATCATAGCTATTCAGAGCATTAGGCAACGTCGTAATAAAACGCATAAAATGAGAGAAGTCAGGGATAGTACTTCTTAATCCAGCGCATGTTGACTGAGCTTGGAGTTGAGGTTGTTCCGTGCAACCTCCGTATGCTGCAGTAGCCACTGTCAAAGACTTCTGTGACTTCAAAGGGCCCCTCCCAATTGGCTGCGAACTTTGGGTGAGCCGCCTCTCGCATGCAATGGTCAGATGCGCGCAAGACCAAATCTCCAACTGCGAAATCTCTCCGTTGGACTGTTTTATTGTACACACGAGCAATCCATTCTTCATACCGTTTGTTGGTCCTTTTAGCATGCTCTCGCTTTTCTTCTAGCAGGACCAAGTCATGGTCGCGTTGATTGTCGTACAATGCGTGAAAAGCCAATCTTGCTGAGTTAACTTTTACCTCCGCAGGTACCACAGCCTCGGCCCCATAGCATAGGAGGAATGGTGAGACCCCTGTGGGTGTCCTTGGAGAAGTCCTGTAAGCCCACAGGGCTATGCTTAGGGAATCATCCCACTTCTTATGGTCATCTGCAACCATCTTGCTCAAGATCCTCAACAACGTCTTGTTGGTCGCTTCTGCTTGCCCATTTCCTTTCAGGTAGTAGGGGGTAGAGCATATCTGCCTGATGTTGTATTCTGCTAGCTTCGCAGCCACCTGGCGATTAAAAAAAGGAGTGCCATTATCGGAAAGGATGGTGTTGGGAATTCCGAACCTGCATATGATGTTTTCTTGGATGAAATGGACCACAGCTAGCGCATTTGCCGTCTTCAGTGGTATCGCTTCTACCCATTTGGTGAACAACTCAGTCGCGGTGAGAATGAAGTGATTCCCATGCGAGGTTGGTCGAATGGGACCAATAAAATCCAAAGCCCATGTGTGAAACGGCCATGGTGTTCCTAATGCATGTAGATCCACAGCAG
Organism: Linanthus parryae; assembly: GCA_023055425.1. Lineage (NCBI taxonomy): Eukaryota > Viridiplantae > Streptophyta > Magnoliopsida > Ericales > Polemoniaceae > Linanthus > Linanthus parryae. Next base: position 77,863,864 of record JALGPY010000007.1, on the reverse strand, counting down.
GAGCGTGCACTAGATTTCCTTTAAATTGACACTCCTGGCAGCGTCGTACTTTGGCGCGGCAATCAGCCTCCATCGTAGGCCAGAAATATCCAATTGAGAGGAGTTGTCTGCATAGTTTCGCACCCCCCTGGTGTTCCACCTGATGAGAAAGGTCCATCACTTCTTGTGCTTCCCTGCCGTCTAAGCATCGCAGCAAGTTTCCCTCATGGCCTCTTCACCAAAGCGGGTTTTCTTGTACTACGTATCGGGATGCTTTCCTCCTTAGTTTCTCAGCTTCTTTTCTTGACTCGGGTACAATACCCTGGGTGAGAAAATCAAAGAGTGGCTTCCTCCAATCCGCATCATCATCGGTCAGAGCAATGAGTAGAGAATCTTTGATCAGTGCGCAACTCTCGCACCTTCCTTGTATCAGTGCTGCGGCCGTTGACATATTCGGCCAGTGAATGCCATATCTCTGGGCTTTCCGATAGATTGACACTTCGCTTTCTCCGCAAGCATGTTGGTGAATCTTCTCTAACAGCAGTTCTCCTTCTTGCTCGGAGACACATCGCACGAGTATTCCGTCAGGGCCCTTGTAGTACAGGGTGTTGTCATGTATGCAATACCCCTTTGTGAGTGCCCAGTTCTCGTTGGTTGTGCCTTCTGCGATGGCCCGCAAGATTGCCTTTCTCCAGTCCGCATCATCCATGTATTCATCGTCGCACGCGTCATCTGTTAACGCTGACGATGTTCGCACTTCGATCGAGATTCTTGCAGGACATTTGTCTGTGCTAACCTTGGATCCCAAGGTGGCCAAAGCGTCTGCATGCCTGTTATCCGCTCGGGGCTTGTGCTCGTACCTAACGTCGCAGAATTGTTGCACCAGTTTTTGTACCAAGGTCCGGTAGGACAGAAGGTTTATATCCTTCAAACCGTACTCGCCCGAGGCTTGCTTGACGATTAGCTTGGAGTCCCCCATGACCGTCAGGTTGCTTACTTCCAAAGCTTTCGCTGCACGAAGTCCCGCTATGAGGGCTTCATATTCTGCCTCGTTGTTGGTGACTGCGAAGTCAAGCTTTGCGGACATCTGTATGACCTCCCCATCTGGCTTGGTCAAGACTATCCCAATGCCTCCACATTTCCTTGTTGACGAACCGTCGAAATGGAGCGTCCAATAGGGTACATCGACTGCATAGATTTCAGGTCCTTCAAATTCTTCTTCAATCACCGGCTCGTGACTGTTATCGGGAAATTGTGCCAGCAAATCCGCCACTGCCTGCGACTTGATCGCTCGCGGTCGCACGCATGTAATATCATACTGAGAGATGGTCATATACCATTTTTCCAACCTTCCCCCAGGAGTGGTGTGAGTCAGAAGATATCTTATGGGATCACTTTTTGTGACCACCACCACTTTGTGCGACGCAAAGTAGTGTTTCAACTTCTCTATTACGAAGAACAGAGCAAGGCAATGACGCTCGATGTCCGTGTACCTTGATTCGGCGGGCTGCACGATGCGAGAGATATAGTAGATGGGCCTTTCTTGGCCCTCGTACTCCTGAGCCAAAAGCGCTCCTATGGACTTCCTCGTTGACGTCTGATACAGCAAAAGCGGTGATCCTAATTGAGGCGCGATCATTATTTTTGAAGACATCAGCAGATCCTTTAGTTTCCCGAACGCAGCTTCGTGCTCCGGAGTCCAGCTGTATACGGCATCTTTCTTGAGGAGATCACTGAAACAGCAGGTAATTTCGGCAATCGCCGGGATGAATCTCCGCAGCTATGATAGCTTTCCCAAGAACGTTTTCAAGGCACTTTGGTTATGTGGCGGAGCCATGCCGGTGATGGCTGATACTTTTGCAGGGTCAGGCTCGATTCCTTGGTGATGCACTACGCATCTCAAGAACTTCCCTGATGTTACTCCGAATGCGCACTTCATGGGGTTCATCTTCAGTTGAAAGCGTCTGCATCTATTGAACACTTTCCGCAAATCCGCCAGGTGATCTGCCTCTTGTTTGGATTTAACCACGAGGTCATCCACATAAAATTCCACTTCCTTGTGCATCATGTCGTGGAAGAGGGCCATCATGGCCCGCTGATAAGTTGCATCTGCGTTTTTGAGACCGAAAGGCATCACTGTATAGTTGAATACCCCCACTGGAGTGATGAATGCGATTTTCAGCGCATCTTCAGGGTCCATCTTGATCTGATTGTACCCGCTGAAGCCGTCCATGAAACTGAACATGCGATGACCCGCTGTCGAATCACTAAGCAGATTAATGTTGGGGAGCGGAAAATCGTCCTTGGGGCAGAAACGATTGAGATCCCGGAAATCCACGCAGATGCGAAGCTGTCCGTTTTCATTACCACTGGCACAATGTTGGCCAACCATGTGGGATGGTGATTCGGCTCTATGAACTTGGCGTCCAGGAGTTTGACAATCTCCTGGTTAATCTTCACGTTAAGCTCCGGCCTGAAGCTTCTTGTGCTCTGCTTTACCGGCTTAGACCCCGGAATGATGTCTAAACGGTGCATAGTGATACTTGTGTCCAGACCGGGCATCTCATCATACTCCCATGCGAACACGTCCTTGTACTCAGTCAGGAGCTGTAGCAGTCCTTTCTCCTCTTCGCTTGTGAGGTCCGCACTTAGAAAGACTGGTCTCTTCTTTTCTTCGTTTGGGCTTAGGAACACCTCCTTTAGCTCTTGCTTTTGCGGTCTGGGTTTGTCTTCCATGCATTCGGGTGCTTCTTTGAGATTTTCGTCTGGAGTGCTCTGCATTGGTTTTTCCATTACCGCAACCTGCTCGATTTGGTTGATTTGCTCAGGGATATCCCCATGCCCGCGTGAGGACACCCCCGCGCACCTTCATATGCGATAGCACTTCTTCCCGTTGGCGTAGAAACTCTCTATCTCCTTTCCCTCGGGGTCATGCTTTGCTATTCTCTTCAGAGTATACACGTTCTTTCGCTGGTAGGCGATTCGCGACGCCTCTTCCCGCGTGGGCGGCTTTTCCTTGGCATCCTCCCTTGTCACCATCACTCCCGCAGGTGACTGATCCTTGATATCTTCCCAGAGGGGTAAAGGAGTAGGGTTGAATGGTCCCGCTGTTTGCTCATCCGCCATCTCGGTGAACCACACCACCTCGCTGAGATGTGCTTCATCCATGTTGAATGGATTCGTCGAAGCCGGTATCTCGACTATTCTGTCGTTCCAAATAGCTTTCATTACTTGGTGAGCTGTTGACGGACTAGCGTCAAAGCGATGAATCCAGGCTCGACCTATGATCATGTGATACGTAGTGTTCGCATCTATGACATTGAACTTTGCTGAGCACTTGATTTTGCCGATCTGGACACCCAGGCGGATCCATCCTATCGTCATTCTGGAGTCACTTCCGAATCCCATCAACGGGGATGGACGTTTGACGATCTTGTACTCGGGGATCCCTGCTAGCTTCAGCGTGTGGAGCGAAACGACGTTAACCGCTGCTCCTTCGTCGACGAACGCTCTTTTGAACTCGACGCCATTGATGATGGCCGTCACATACAGAGGCCTCTGGTGGCTCGCATCTGTCTTCTTGTCGCTGGCGGAAAAGGTTATGATCTTTTCTGTAGAGCGAAATGCCCTAACGACTTTCCCATTGGAGACTACGAGATCCTCCTCGTAGTCTTCCGCTATCCTTAAGATCGCTTTCGTCATCTCTGTCCGAAATTTCTCTGAGAAGTTCATCTCGTCGAAGAATCTGCTGAAGCCGTGCGACCCCTTCATCTGGTCGGCACGTTCGTCCTCCGTGTCTACGCTGTAGTCCTCATCGTCTTGGACTTCGGCAATGATGGGTAGACCATCCTCTGCGACCTCTTCCAGGTCAACAATCGAGATCATAGCGACCTCTTTACCTTTAGATTCTTGCTCCGCATGGGCAGGGAGTGGATTGTTGCGCACATCCTTCCTGTGGTCACTGACGATCAGCTCGCCATTCTTCATCTTTTGGCTGAACACAATCCTGAGCTTCTTACAGTCCGCTGTGGGATGCATGACCTTGCCGTGGTACTCGCACCACTTCGGGTCCCTCACCATCTCCTTGGAGGGTGCCCTCTCGAGCGGCGGTAGGACACCATCCTTGCGCCATTGCCTGCAGAGGTCGCTTGCTTCTTCCACCGAACATGGCAAAGGTGGTGCATCAAAGTTCACAATCTTCGCCTGCTTCTGGGGTGAAACTGTATTGACTTCAACTTCGCGTCCCCTATTGTAGCTGAATCTCCCGATTTTGAAAGTAGTAGCACCCAAGGATCGCTCCGGAGCGCTTCTCTTTTTCTGCCTCTCCACTATAGGATCGATGTTCTTCGTGCATTCGATTAATTTTGAAAACGTAGGCGTTTGCAGGTTAATGAGCATACCTTTGTACTCATCTCGCATGCACTGCAGGCATATCTCAACGAGCCTACTTTCGAGTATCACATCTTTGCATTCCAAGGACTTCGCCCTGAACTTCTTGATGAAAGTTATTCCCTCCTCTTCGCGCTTCTGATACATCCGCGAGAGGTGGATCATTGTCACCTTTTCCTCCATCTGGAAGAACTTGGTGTAGAACTTTTGGACCATGTCGTCCCAAGTTTTTACGGACCCAGCTTCCAACGTCCTGTACCACTTGTACGCTACATTTCCCAAGGATTTCGGGAACTCTCGCATCAGCAGTTTGGGATCAGCTCCATATGGCCCCATGACATCGATGAAACGCATGACATGTTCATGAGTGTTCCCGTTGACATCTTTGAACTTGTCCCATTTAGGAGCCTTGTACCCAACCGGGTTAGGCATGAGATAGATCTCTCGCGGGATAGGCGGATCGTTGTCTAGCTTCGGGATGATGGTATCCGCGAATGATTGGTGAGCCAGAATGGTGTCTATGCGCTTCTGCAGAGACGTCATGCACTCTGGAGTGTTTCCCTCGGTAACAGGAGGAGGGGTTGCCGCAGGCGGAGGTGACACATATACCGCAGGAGGATTGGGAACATATTGGGCGTTCGCATTGCCCCAGATTGCCGTTGGAGGAGGCAAGGGATACTGCGAGGCCGGATTAGGTACCAAGGCCGGAGGCTGAGAAGTGTGAGCACTGAGGGGCAACATTTGAGCTGTTAACCCTTGAATTGAGGGTAGCTGAGTAGTTTCCGGTGGAGTCTGCAGATTAGGGTTGGGGGGTGTGGTTGACACTCCAAGTCCTTCAGCGGTAGGGGCTCCTCCTCCCTGAGAAACGGCGGTGGCTGGTGCAGGGTTTGGTGCAAGAGTCCCCAAGACAGCCATGATTTGTTCTAGCTGCGCGGATTGAGCTTTGAGGGCTTTCGCCTGACCTTGGATGGTGGCGTCCAAGGATTCTAGCGTCGGGGCTTCACCGGTGGTCGTAGGAGTGCGGCGAATCTCCTCTCCTGAGGCGGCTTCTTTGGAAGGCGATCAGTTATTGACATCATCCTCCTGAGACATGGTTGCTTATGATGGTAAGTTTCACGTCGGGTTCACCAAAATGTGCACAAGAGATTCCGGTGGGGAGAACTCCGTGTACACCGTAAGTAGAGGATCAGAGATGGCACAGGAAGAGTTGGGTTGTGTGTAGGGAGAGAGTAAGGCAGTAGTAATGTCTAAGAGAGAGACAGAGGTTTGGCAGAGCTTCTGCGTATGGCTAGTGTGTCCCCTTTGTATGAAAAGGTTAACGTCCTATATATAACGGAGAATGTGACCGTTGCAGTGTGGTTAATGCGCCCATCAATGGCGTCTTAATTAGCTTAACCACAACGGCACGTTCTTCCGCATATATAGGGACCGTTACAGCACGTTGTGCGCGAATACCGGAACCGTTATGGGGTTGACCGGGTTTGACCGGATTGACCGGGTTTATGGAGCTCGTGCCATAAATCTCTCAAAAGCAGTTACTAAAGGTAGCGTGCGGGCTTGGCTCGCACGCGACAGGACTTACTCTAGCCTCCAAACCACTAAGTCCCTACAAGTCCCGTGCAGTGGTATGCGAGGGCCCTGTCTCGCAGCCCCCACATGGATCAACGCGGATGGTGATCCTGTGTGTGTGGAGCACAATATGGTGTGCTGGATGGTTGCCACGTGGCCAAGATCTGTCAGTTCAGAAAGCACTATCTACACTAATATTGGATTTGTATTTTCATTTTCAGCTACTTTGGACGACTCCCCATGATAAGTCCATTGAAGATAACCAGTGTGGAATCCACGCCAGAGTATATGGTCTCGTACTACACTCCTTAAATCATAATAGCGATTGACACACTTGTTGCATGGGCAACTTATTTTTTATCCTTCTAACTTGTTTCTGTAAGTAAACTCTAAGAACTTCTCAAAACCTTCAACATATGCATGGTCACGTCAGTTTTCAAGATGTATCCAAGTTTTATCCATTGCCAACATACACCACCTATAAAAACTTACAATTTAATAAAATATACATATAACCTAAACAACATAGACAAACCAACATGAGTAATATGCGTAAAAAATACTTTTATTAATAACATCATTCATTATCTAGAAAATTATATATTCATACGAGTGCATGCGGTAACTTGATAATAATTAAATTAACAAAATGTAACTTGATCATACACTTTTAACCAAGTAAAGCAGGCCATAAATCATAAGAGAATATTTAACATCATACCTAAACACAAAGAAGTGGCAGCAAATCGATTTAACGAGAGTTTGACCTCTTGGATTAAACAATCACCTTTGACCTGCAACAATAATATACAAGATGTATGTAAAATCATATGAGAAATCCACAATGAAGTATCAAAAGCTAAACTATTTAACAAGATAAATGATCTCCTGTAAAATAAACATTCAAAAAAAACAGTAGTCATATATATAACAACAAATTCCCCTATAAAAGAAACGGTAATGATAATTGATGAACTGAGCATTATCAAGGCCATGATAGCTTATTCCACACAGAAAATTCATACTAGATAAGTCATCTAAAAGCGGGAGATCATTGCCTAATTATGGTAACCCTTCTAGCGAAATTCTGTGAGCTGATTTGAAGTATGTTTTTACAATTGAATTAGGGAAATCATGTCCTATATAAAATAGTATTCTGAATGTAAACATAATCCTCCCCATAAAACAAAATTATAGTTTCATTAATTTTATGTTATTCCAATGGCATTTACAACAATTATATATTGGATCTGCTCGAAAAGACACGTTATGATTAGACTGAGGGCATTGTGCAACGAATCAGAACTTAAATCCTCTATTTGTATATCTAAACTAGTTCCACTTTGGAAAAAAGTTGCAAGGTGTGAAGGTTTTGAGCAGAGTGACAAAGGAGCTACCCAAGTACCCAGCACGAGAACGGAGAAAGTCATTAGTAACTGCAAATTCTGCATATAAGGACACATACAAGATGTAGTAGTGAAGGTCTTCCAACTTATCCATCCTTTACACTAATTCAAAGATTAAGTCACTACAAATCCTGTTGATTTCGAGTCTTTCACTGTTAATTTGCTACTTCGGTTTTTATGATAGCCATATAGGCTCATTTTCCCGGGTAACTTATTTCCACGACTAAATCATTCTATGTCAAAACTCAAAACAAACAAAAGCTCATGTCAGTATGATTTGCTCACTGGCTGCAACTTACACAGATGCTTGGAAGTAGAAGATGTTGAATGAAATTGTAGATCATGGTCTGACATGTAAACTAGACAACAGGTATGTATACAGCTCTCAAGTTTCAAGAAAAGGAGTAGTTTCAGAAAGTCATTATGCTCCCATTAGTAACATAGACAAGAAGGGGCAAGATATGATCAACCTAAGATTCAAGTGTCGGACAAATCATAGTCAACAAATACATAAACACATAATTCGTGTGAGACCAACAACCATGGTTTTTATAAAAAAACCAAACAACACACATGACATAATAGTAGTGAAACTATGCCCAATCAAGCACATAAACAAAAAAAACACAAAAAATGCCTTCAAACTACACACAGAACCTCAGAAAAGGGCGAAGGAAGCCAGAAAAAAATCAATCGAACAACTACCCGAACAAATAATCAAACGAATTAATGGTTTAGTTTGCCAAAAGGCATTCGTGAACCAAAAAAAGTCTCCATTTTTATTTGTGCACAAACAAAAAAAAAAAGTGATTTGGGACAAATCTACCAACTACCCAATCAAATTCATCTCCCTTGCTATCAACTAATACATCACCAACTCATAGGAACAAAGATAAACCCTAGATTGAAAGATTCAGAGAACCAATTCGTACGCCTCAATTTTGGATGAGGCATGAGATTCACATCAAACAACAAATGGACAGAGGGTGATTGAAGAGAGAGAGAGCTTACTGAGCTTGTGGAAGTATCGTCGCAGAGACGAGAGACGAGAGATGAGAGATTTTCGACTGCCAAATTTTGTGCTTATCTCTAGAACTAGGGCTTTTCAATCTCAGAGACGAGAGTTTTTTGGGTGAAAAGAGACATCGGTAGAGCGCGGGTCTTTTTCCCGGTTGAGAACTCTTCGATATTTGGGAAAACTTTTCAATCTCCCTATTTTTTTATTCGTTAGTGGTATTTATATATTGCATTATTGCCGTAATAAATTATTCAATAATGGCTATAACTATTTACTGCCCATAACATATCTAATGCGAAAATAAATATATTTCTCCTTAATTAAAAATTCTCAAATGGCAATAAAAGTTACCCCCGCATAAAATAACTATTAAGGGCAATAATTTACAACCATACAAATTAATGCAGTTTTTGCTCAACTTTCCAGTAGTGATGTGAGACTTGTTCATTGGGAAAAGATATGATCTTTTTGGACTCATACATACTAATGTATATGAACCACTAAGAACAAGTGCTAGAGATTGTTTTGGTACTTCATCATATATTCTTATTAAGAAGATATAGATTTGGTTCTTATGAAGAACAAATCAGAATCCTTTGAAAATTTTAAGAAATTCAGGAATGAAGTAGAGAACTAGCTTGGCAAGAGTATCAAGACTCTACGATTATATCATAGATGAGGATGCTTAAGTAAAGAGTTTGACAAGTATCTAAAAGAGTGTTGGATATGATTCAAACTCACTCCACCTAGAATACCATTCTGGAATACTTCATATGTGATATGGACTAGGAGGTGTACAAGTATTTCATAAATATTTGGGATTGTGAAGTTTGTGTAAAGCGTTTATAGATAATCTAGGACCCAATTTGCATAAATGTATTTTGTGGAATATTCGAAAGAATATTGTTTCAACGATCCAATCGAGGACGAGGTATTTTTTACTCGAACCACTGTGTTTCTAGAAAGAGATTATCTCTAAAAGGAAATAGTGGGAGGATAGTAGAACTTGAAGGAGTTCAAGAACCACAACAACACGTTCATCCTTTATGGAACATGAGTAAGATCACAACGCCTTGTTGAGCAACCTACTCAAGTAGCACAAGAACCTTGTAGGTCGGGAAGGATATGTCAAGGATATATGGAATAGTCAAAAGTAGCAACAGGTTAAGAATTAATTAGGTAACAATTGAATTAGAAATCGTTAGGAATTGTTTCCATATCAAGATTGGAAACATGGGGCTGGCACATGTAAGTGGAGCTTTTCTTAGTACTATATAAGTACTACTTAGGCTCCTATTTTCATATGCAATAATCTAAGTGTAATTTTTCCTCTTAAGTGAATAGAGAGTGCTTTTCCGCCGTGGAGGTAGCTAGTAAATATTTTGCTAGCGAACCACGTAAAATCTCGTGTTCTTCTTTATTCGTTCTTCATTCGTGAGGTGGTTTGTCATAACAAACTGGTATCAAAGCTCTGAAACAGGGGTTTTGTTACAACAAACTGGTATCAGAGCCAAGGTTGATGGTGTTTCAAGATCAAGATCAAGGCGGAGCAAAGCTAGGGTTTCACAGCTTGGTGAAATCAAAGCTAGGGTTTTGCGATCTAGGTAGAGCACGCGACTAGGGTTCAAGATCCACCAAGAACGATGTCCGGATCGATGTTGAAGATCGACAGGTTCATAGGAGGGAACAACTTCACTCTGTGGAAGATAAAGATGGAGGTTTTCCTCAAATCGCAAGGCTTGTGGGAACCTTTGACCGCGGACAAGGGAGGAACGAATGTATCATCATCGGAGTTCAAGGTATTGGAGGAGAAGGCACACACAACGATTATGTTGTGCTTATCGGATGACGTGATCATCGAGGTCGCAGATCAGAAGCAAGCAGCAGGTCTTTGGCTCAAGTTGGAGAGTCTCTACATGACGAAGAGTCTCACTAGCAAGTTGATGCTAAATCAAAGGCTCTTTACTTTGCGGATGCTCGAAGGTACGATTCTCAAGGACCATCTTGATTAATTAAATACAATTCTTTTAGACTTGGGTAATATTGGCGAGAAGGTGGCGATGATGATGCCGTACTCTTGTTATTGATCTCGTTACCTCCATCATACGAGAACTTCGTTCATTCATTCATAGTGAACAAGGACGACTTATCCCTAGAGGAGGTCAAATCGGCGCTCCGTGCTAGGGAACTGCGTCATAAGGGAACAGGCATAGGTACAGAGGACCATGCTTCTGGACTGATGGCAACGAGAGGAAGCAAGAAGGGTAAGAAGAAAAAGAAGAAACAATTATCAGGTTCTAAGTTACCCAAGGATGTTTGTGCCTTTTGCAAGGAAAAGAGGCACTGGAAGAGAGATTGCCCGAAACGAGGTCAACAGGGGCATAATGGATCCGCAGCCGTAGCAGAACAAAGTAACTCGTCCGAGGATGATTACGTTCTAATGGAGGATGTTGTCACACACTCTCAAGCTGCGTGGTTCCTTGATTCCGGAGCTTCCTATCATATTTTCTCTAATAGGGAGCTATTCTCGACGTACGACCAAACAGATGGAGGGTCTGTCTACATGGAAAATGGAGCCATCTGTAAGGTGATTGGGAGCGGCTCAGTTAGATTGAAGACGAATGAAGGGAAGTTATGTACCTTGGAGCAGGTCAGACATGTACCACTTATTAATAAGAATCTAATCTCCTTGAGTCTACTCGACAGCAAGGGATACAGTTTCAAAGGTGAAGGTGGAGATCTACAAGTCTGTAAGGTTTCTAAGGTGATTCTCCGGGGAGTCAAGAGTGGGAATTTGTACATGTTGCAAGGTTCGACGATCACAGGTTCTGCTGGAGTTGTCTCAGCCGAGATTAAGGAAGCTGATCTAACTAAGATGTGGCATATGAGGTTGGGTCATATGAGTGAAAGTGGAATGCAGGAACTTCACAAGAAAGGCTATCTCACCGGGCATGCGCCCAAGAGCCTAGGGTTTTGTGAGCACTGCTTGTATGGGAAGCTACAACGTAGCAAGTTCCTAAGGCGGTTCATAGAACGAAATGTAATCTTGATTATATCTATTCAGATTGCTGGGGTCCATCTCGAGTTAAGGCAATTGGCGGGTACAGGTATTTCCAAAGCATCATAGACGACTACTCCATGATGACTTGGATATTCGTGATGAAGCACAAGAGTGAAGCCTTCGCAAGATTCAAGGAGTGGAAGACACTAGTAGAGAATCAGGTGGGAAAGAAGGTGAAGAGGTTGCACACGGACAACGGCTAAGAGTTCTGTTCATCAGAGTTTGATGGATTCTGCAAGGATAGGGTAATAGCACGCCATCGCACCGTTCGGCCCAAACCGCAGCAGAACGGTGTAGCCGAGAGAATGAATCAGACACTTTTAGCAAAAGCAAGGTGCATTCATTCGACTGCTGGTTTTTCTAGAGGTTTCTGGGGAGAGGCAGTTTCCATGGCATGCTATCTCATAAATTGGAGCCCGCACACAGGTATAGGATGCAAGATTCCTATGGAAGTCTTGTCCGGTAATGCAGTGGATTACTCGGATTTGAGAGTTTTTGGTTGTGTTGCCTATTATCACGTTGATGATGGCAAACTAGAACCAAGAGCCAAGAAGGGAGTATTCATGGGTTTCGGAACAGGTGTGAAGGGATACAAGATATGGGCAGATAACAAGATTATACTTAGCAGAAGTGTAGTCTTTGATGAGACTCATATGTTGAAGAACTCCGTGGAGATGGAGCTTGGAGGTGCAAAGAAGAAGGTGGAGGGAGAGTCGGATCCTACTGATCCTAAGGATTCAGAAATCCCTACACCGCCGCCAGAAGCAGAAGAGGAAGAAGCAGAAGAATCTGATAGTGAGGATACGTCTACACAAGACGAACCAGTTCATCAAACTATTGCTGAAGGAAGACCAAGGAGAGTCATAAAGCCTCCAGCGAGATACAAAGATTATGGTATGGTGGGATATGCATTACAGGTAGCGGAAGAGGTAGAGGACGAGCCATCCTCCTACAAGGCTGCTATATCTAGTTCTGAGTCAGCACAATGGATTGCCGCGATGGGAGAAGAGATGGAGTCTCTTAGCAAGAACTCGACTTGGGAGCTTGTTAAATTTCCAGCGGGAAGGAAGATAGTCAGTAGCAAGTGGGTTTTCAGAAGAAAGGAAGGAACTGCATCTGGAGAGGGCATCAAGTATAAGGCAAGGCTAGTTGCAAGAGGGTTCAGTCAGAAAGAGGGAGTTGACTACAACGAGATCTTCTCACCGGTGGTCAAACATACTTCAATCCGGGTGCTACTAGCAATTGTGGCACACCACGATCTAGAGCTTGAGCAATTGGATTTCAAAACAGCTTTTCTACATGGAGAGTTGGAAGAGGAGATATACATGAGCCAACCGGAAGGGTTCCAAGTTCCCGGAAGAGAGAACCACGTGTGCAAGCTGAAGAGATATCTCTACGGACTTAAGCAGTCTCCGAGGCAATGGTACAAGAGGTTTGACAGCTTCATGTTGAAGATTGGTTACCACAAGTGCGAGTATGATTGTTGCGTGTATCACAAAGAGTTGCATGGTGGATCACGTATTTACCTAGTTCTATATGTGGATGATATTATGATTGCAACTCGAAATATCAAGGACATTAGAGAACTGAAGAGGTCCCTTAGCGTGGAATTCGAGATGAAGGATCTGGGAGATGCTCGGAAGATATTAGGAGTTGAGATCTATAGAGACAGGAAGAAGAAGAAGTTTTTCTTGTCACAGCAGGGATACATCAAGAAGGTCTTGGCAAGATTCGGGATGTTATCAGCTAAAGCTATAGATACTCCTATGGCAACTAATAGCAAGCTAGGAATGTACACCGTTCAGACCGAGGAGGAGAAGGAGTACATGTCCAAGGTTCCATATGCTTGCGCAGTTGGAAGTCTCATGTATTCTATGGTCTGCACTCGACCGGACATAGCATTCGCTGTTAGTGTGGTTAGTCGTTTTATTGCACATCCGGGTAGAGACCATTGGCAGACGGTGAAGCGCATATTCAGGTACCTTAAGGGTACGTCAGATATTGGCCTATGCTATGGGGCTAGTGAAGACTTCTTGGTAGCTGGTTTCTCGGATGCGGACTATGCAGGGGATATTGACAGTAGAAGATCGGGCTATGTATTTGCTCTTGGAGCATCTGTTGTGAGTTGGAAGGCTACGCTACAGCCGACGGTGACTTTGTCCACCACGGAGGCGGAGTATATGGCTCTAACGGAAGCAGCAAAGGAGGCAATTCGGCTCAAGGGAATGGTCAATGATCTAGGGCTACATCAAGATCACGTGACAGTCTATTGTGACAGCTTGAGTGCAATTTGCTTGACTAAGGACAAGGTTCATCATGAGAGGACCAAGCATATTGACGTCAGGTATCACTTTCTGAGAAGTGAAAGCAGGATCAAGGTGATGAAGGTGGGGACTGCTAACAACCATGCGGATATGTTCACCAAGCCAGTTCCGGAGAGCAAGTTCCAGCATTGTCTGGAATTGCTCAACATCTTGAGCCAGTGAGGCCCTTCGGGGCATGTCGGACCTGGTGGGGGTCCAGTGAGTCTCTGTGACAAGAGACAATCAGGTGCGGAGAAGACGTAGCTTTGTTTGCGAGAAGAGGACCAGCTGTTGTTGGCGAGAGAATTTAAGTCAAGGTGGAGATTTGTTGAGGAGGTGCCTTTAATTGAAAGTCAAAGGCAACTACAGAAAAAAAAATATTGCTTGAGTTGAATAGTCAAAAGTAGCAAAAGGTTAAGAATTAATTAGGTAACAATTGAATTAGAAATCGTTAGGAATTGTTTCCATATCAAGATTGGAAACATGGTGCTGGCACATGTAAGTGGAGCTTTTCTTAGTACTATATAAGTACTACTTGGGCTCCTAGTTTCATATGCAATAATCTAAGTGTAATTGTTCCTCTTAAGTGAATAAAGAGTGATTTTCCGCCGTGGAGGTAGCTAGTAATTATTTTGCTAGCGAACCACGTAAAATCTCGTGTTCTTTTTTATTCGTTCTTCGTTCGTGAGGTGGTTTGTCATAACAAACTGGTATCAGAGCTCTGAAACAGGGGTTCTGTTACAACATACTACCTCCGTTTCGTCTGTTTCGTCTGCGTTTGACTTTTTAACCCGTAACTGAGTCACTTTGACTTGGTGATTTGGGTACCAAAACGATGTAATTTTACAACAATTTTTTCATGGTATTTTAGAATAAACTTTCCTCTATAACACCATGCAAAGATTACCAAATTCTTGTATCGTTTTGCTAATCAAATCACCGGATGAAAGTAACCCAGTGAATAGTGACAAAAAGTGAAGTAGGCTGAAACAGGCGAAACAGAGGTAGTATAAGGTATTAGAATTGTAATAGAAGAAGGGAGATCCACCATGAGAGGTCTGGATTCAACGTCATGGAAGGAATAAGCGACAGCTTCCGCAAGCTCTGCCGAGAACTCATCAGCCATCAGATGGTCTGAAGACAAATCACGACAAATTGTAAATTAAACCAAACAGAGATTGATCCAATCGTATCAGAACATTTTTTGAAAATCATATCCGGAAATCGAAAAATGCTAGAATCTCGACTTGCACTGCAGGAAGAGGCCCTATTGGCCTTCCCAGATACGAGGGAATCATAGTTAAACAGTGTCAAATTATACCCTGCAACAACCTTTAAAGCAAGTCATGATCATTAGATATTATGATTTTACAATATGTCGGATTATATTTGGTTGGCTTGTGATCCCCACTTTGCTCTAATTGAGAATTCTGTTATCGGAGTTGAAAAGAAAGAACAGCGAAGGCTATAAGTAATCAATAGGATGCGATGCATTTGGCTTTACTACAGATAGCAAAACACAAACAAGCCAACCTCAAAGGACCATATAATCATCATAACCGGTCAACAAACCTGATCTTCCACTTTGTTCCTGACTTCAACGTAAACACAGCAGTAGTTGTGCATTCCACTCCCAATCGCCACAGCCACCTCTTAGCCTCCATCACTGAAAACCCTCTGCTCCACCATTGCAATTCCTGAACAGCAACTCACCCGAAACCAGAAATCGAACCACTGGTAGCAGCAACCACCACCGCTGCTGTTGCTCCGAGCCGTTTTATTTTCGTTACAATAAAGCCAAAAATAAACATAGCGACTCACCCAGAAACAAAATTCCATCTTTCCTATAAATTTTGTCCAATATGAACCAAACAAAGCGAAAGACGAAATAGTACCAGCAAATTTACAGAAGAGACGAAGCAGTGTTGTTACCTTGTCTAGATTGGAAAGTAGGGAAAATATAAAATGCTAAGGTAATTATTATTTTGCTAGAAATTCAGGAAGGATAATTCAGATTAAAAATAAGACAATATTTTTAAATCCCTAAATTAAATTTGAATTATAAATTTATATAGAAGTTACTCATTGTTTTTGGATAAAACTTACAACTGAAATAAATTATTTGTAAACTAAAATAGTTACAACTTAATTATAAACGTTTAGAAAATGTTAATGGCCCGGATCAGTTAATACAAGGCCGGTTCACAGTTCGACAGAGGTCTAATCGGCCCTAGTCTGCTAAACCTCAGTGTTCTAAAATAAATTATTTGTAAACTAGAATTCTTAAAACTTAATTATAAACGTTTAGTAATTCTTAATGGGCCGGATCAGTTAATATGAGGCCGGCTCAGAGTTTGACAGAGGTCTAACCGGTTCACAGTTCGAAAGAGGTCGAACCTCAGTGTCCCAACCAACACAGACATATTAGAGTCCGATTGAATATTAGGGAGCGGATCAGAGTGATCGGCCGAGACCAAACCCACCGTGGCTGCAACTACGGTGGCAAAAATACCCACGAGTCGCCCCGCCAACACGCGGTTCGATCTCCGTGCCAGAATCATTCGCTCGCGAGAATTCATCGTCACAGTCTCGTATTATAACTCAAATCAAGACACTGCATCCTAACCAAATTCCTAGATAAGTTTCGAAGTCTCAATTTAATAAATAAAATAAACAAACCAGTATTCTAACGTCATCTGTTTTAGCTTCATTTATAGCCTAATGAACAAAGGCGACCTCTCAAAATCCTGTTTCTCATGAGCCGGTTTGGTAAAATTTGTCTCGAGAACTCCTGAAACAAACACTACTAAGATAAATACGTGTAACCTAAAAAAAATACACTCAATAGAAAGAAAGAGTATATACTTACCTACAAAGGCGTTCCCTATGACACCACCATCAATGGTAATTTTCAAGAATGGCTAAATAAATCAAACGTCACAAATTAGTGCATCTAACCCATATAATAATGGTCTATGGGTATACTTCAAGATTAATGCAACTGGTAGCTCTGGAAATTCTATGATAAAAGAATAAAAATTGCTCATGCTTCAATTGTATCACGTTACATTTTTCCGTGTAAATGTAATTGCTAAAAAGACAATGATAAGGAATGATTTTTTACCCAAGCATACCCCAACGTCTTCTCTTTCCTTCCTCAATGAAACCCTGCACCTGAAACAACTTCGACCTGCAACCAAAATCACGACCTGAGTGTTATTTTCACAAACTATCGTAGTCACTTTTAACTTCATACAGCTAAGAAATAGTAGAATACCATACATATTCAATGACTTTGCTGAATCTACACAAAGAAGATATTTCAAACCTGACGGTTACCGTAACTAATTTGGATCTCTTTTGCGCCAACGCAGACATAAACATGGTGACTTAAGCTGAGGGGATGGGGCTGAGATCATAACATAACTTGACGGCAGATATATAATAAAATACCCACAGGTAATAGAAGTCAACAACTTGCTCTTCCACCTCAACGTCACCGTTCAATTATTATGAGTGTCCTGTAATAAATTATTTGTAAACTAAAATAGTTTAGACTTAATTATAAACGTTTAGAAAATGTTAATGGGCCGGATCAGTTAATACCAGGCCGGTTCACAGTTCGACAGAGGTCTAACCAGTTCACAGTTCTATAGAGGTCTAACCTCAGTGTCCCAACCAACACAGGCATATTAGAGTCTGATTGAATATTAGGGTGAGGCTCAGATCTGTTAGAGTGGTCGGCCGAGAATGAACCCACCGTGGCTGCAACTACGGTGGTAAAAATACCTCCGAGTCGCCCTACCAACATGTGGTTCGATCTCCGTGCCTGGATCATTCGCTCGAGAGAATTCATCGTCCCAGCCTTGTATTATAACTCAAATCAAGACAGTGCATCCTAACCAAATTCCTAGATAAGTTTGGAAGTCTCAACTTAATAAATAAAAGAAACAAACCATTATTCTAATGTCATCTATTTTAGCTTCATTTCCAACCGAATGAACAAAGGCGACCTCTCAAAATCCTGTTTGTCATGAGCCAGTTCGGTAGAATTTGTCTCGAGAACTCCTGAAACAAACACTATCAAGAATAAATAGGTGTAACATAAAAAGAATACACTCAATAGAAAGAAAGTGTATATACTTACCTACAACGTCGTTCCCTATGACACCACCATCAATGGTAACTCTCCACAATGGCTAAAATAATCAAACGTCTCTAATTAGTGCATCTAAACCCATATAATAATGGTCTGTGTCAATACTTCAAGATCAATGCAACTGCTACCTCTAGAAATTCTATGATAAAAGAATAAAAATTGCTCGTGCTTCTATCGTATCAACTCACATTTTTTCCGTGTAAATGTAATTTCTAAAAAGACAATGATAAGGAATGATTTTGTACCCAAGCACACCCCATCGTCATCTAATTCCTTTTCTCTATCTCTCTTTTCTGCCTCAATGAAACCCCACTAGAAAATCACAACTCGGCCTGCAACCAAAACCCTTGGTAGTGGAATTCTTTTTTATCGCATGTTTTCCTATATAATGCTTTAGATCAAAAAGAGAAATCAACGTTGGTACTGAAAACATAAATAATAGCAGAAATAAAAACCCACTTGTTCAGAAAGGTTAGCAGCATATTCCATTTCCCCATTTGAAAATGCTGATTCTTTCAATTGTTCAACCATGTGAACACATACAGCGAGTCTCACTGCCAGGATAATCATAGAATATTACTGTAAACTAAAGACAAAAGAAGGGGCTGTTGGGATTATGCTCTAGAGGCAATCAATTAATTGTGACAAATACGTGGATTTACAATTCATTATGTTATCGATATGCAGATATGTTAACATGAATGAAGTCCTTAAAATATAAGTGTTATATTCTTAAATATCCCTAGTCAATTACATTGATTTACAGGACAATCAACTATAGACTATTATGAGGTTGGATTCATATGGAGATATCACGATCCAACACAAGGGTATGCATTAGGAGTAATGGCATACTGGATTGACCCATCTCCGAGAAGGCTACATACAAGTTATGTAAAGTCACAAGCGTGAAAACGATATTGTCATCCTTAGACTTGAAGTCACTAGATCATCTAGTTGTGGAATATTGTGTTTTGGTAGCGTCAAACTGTACACCGTGGCTTGGTAGTTATAAAGGAGTGTATTGGACACAATAGGAAGCAAGCTTAGATATCATAGTGATGTAGATAGAGTTGTCCCTCCCACATAACGGGAGCAAATATCCTAGGCCACTCGAGGGACAGTGATTATAGAATGTCTGGCCACACTCAAATAAATCAATATAGTATATTGATGTTATTTGCACGAATAAGGCTATTCCTAGGATCGAGAAACTATGGATTGGATATACGAGTGTGACTTGTATGTCTCGTGTCCAATCCGGATATTGGGACAAAGGGATGAGAGAATACTTGCACAAGGTTTGTAATGATGACTATTCTATTTGTTGACTAGAATGGATGTCTTGCTAGAGGCCGCTCCATATTAGTAAATTGTTACTACCTACTAAATATAACCTATGGGGTCACACG
The DNA here is from genome assembly GCA_023055425.1 of Linanthus parryae. NCBI lineage: Eukaryota > Viridiplantae > Streptophyta > Magnoliopsida > Ericales > Polemoniaceae > Linanthus > Linanthus parryae. The sequence goes on along the minus strand of JALGPY010000007.1, from coordinate 77,844,568 downwards.
GCATGTAGGGGTGAACTAGACTTCCGAATTAAGTAATTAAAATTAATTAGAATGATCAAATTGCAACAACTTGCTAACTTAGTAGGACTAATGTGCAAGTTGGACTAATCAATGTGTAGACATGATTATGATTTGTCAAGGTGGACTAATTCATGTAGAGACATGATTATGATTAATTTTCAAAGAGAACTTATCCTTGTATGGACATGATTAAGACTAGTTTAGTAAAAGGGACTAATCATGATTTGAGTAGGATTAGAAGAGGGGTTCTTTATGTAGTAGGACAAGGAGTTGTTGGACTATATAAAGAACACTCCTAGCTTATTTTATATACACACATATACTTACTTGTAGTAGAAGAGAATAAAGCAAGGAGAGAGAAAGCAATATAAGAAGGCCGAACACCCTTATGCCGCCCCCTCTACCCGTCGGCCACCAAAAGGGTCCGAACCCTCTTCCTTGGTGATTCGTTGCATGATTCCTTCATCCTCTTCCATTCTTCATAGATAGCACAAGAAATTAGAGGATCTAGATCTCACCTCGAGGCGTGGATCAACCGTAGACACGTGATACAATTCACGTTACAAGTCATCACAGGAGACCTCTAAGGTGTGTTACTTGTTTCTTCCCTTACCATCGTTATGATTCTCTTCCTGTGATCCTTGGAGGGTCCTGAATGGATAATTATTTCTTCCACTGCGTATCCATGATCAATACCCTACAGTGGTATTAGAGCCGTAGGTCGTAGAACATAGACGTGGTTTATGTGTTACGTTTTGATTGTTTTACACTTTAAATTTGTTGTTTATCGCGTAAAACAGACAAATCAAACATATTGATGCAATTTGTCAATTAGTCAATAAAACAAGAACTAATTTTACATGGGATATAGGAATTAGGGCTAGTTTGGTAATGCTGTGGCGGTTTAGAAAGCTGCTTTGTAGGAAGCACTGTGAGAAAGCTGCTGTGAGAATCTGCACAAAAAGTGTTTGGTAAACTCGATATCTAACCTGCTGTGGAAAAGCACTTTTGACATTTTGTGTTTGGTAATTAGTGCCTTAGACTTGTTGTAAATGTCGAGACGACCACTTCAGACATGATATAATAAATATTACTATTACAATAATATACTTTTAATTTTTATTAATGGATAATGATGTCAAATAATAAATTAATCAGAAAGCAGGTCGTAGAAAGCAACCCCTCCCCTGCTTTTCAAAAGCTGCTGTGGGGAAGCAGTTGCTTTCTAGAAAGCAGAAAAATAAAAATTTACCAAACACATAAATATTGCTTTTGAATTTGAAAAGCAGCGTTCTAGAAAGCAAAAGCAATACCAAACGGGCTCTTAGTGAGTTTGAGAAATTATAGGATCTTAGATCTAGAGTTCTTGGGCATCCTATTGGAAAAAGGAGTTTTTCCAAATAAGAAAACAACCAAACTTGGGAAACAAGGCAATGAGCTGTTTTGGAAACAACTCATAAGGAGGTTCGGCCCCCCTAGGGGACCGCCCCTCCTTCCTTGCCACCCAAGAAAGGTTCGGCCTAGGGTCCGGGGCAGACCTAGCGCACGGCCTAGGCGTGTGGGCTAGGGGGCCGGCCCAAGGCCTTGGGCGGTCCTTTAGGGGTTCGGCCAAGTGTTTGGTTGGGCCTCTTGGACCGTTTTAACCCTAGAAATCTTAAAATCAATTAAAAATTGACCAAGCGCGTTAAAATTGGATTTTAATGTTTATGTGCAAATCGCATGGTGGTTGGATATGGCCATAGGATGTGGTTTTGTTTGATTGTTTAAATTTGTTGTGTGGTTTACGGCCTACGAGCTGATCAATTTAATGTAATAATTTATAAGGGTTTACGGCCTGCGAGACGATTTTTTTTCTCTCAACTTGTTAGATTTATTTTATTTAGTATAGTTGTTAGCTAGTACTAGATACAATAGATTGTTAGCCAAGATTGAGGAAAAGAAGCCCGAAGCCAAAAGGAGCCACAAAAGATGGAGCATGGAGCATTCTACATGACTATGAAGGATGGACCAAAAGATAAAGACGCATGGAGATGTGTTTGTTTTAGGGTTCATAGATATTCCCATTGGCTTGGGAATATCTTAGTCTAGAAAAAAGCAATATCAATATCACGTTTTATTTTATTTTGTGGTTGTTTATTTTCTTGTCTTATTATTTTATGATTGGTGTATGGATGATGCATGCAATTAGGATAATAAGATAATAAACAACCCAGAGTAGTGCCCAAACTCAAAATAGATAGATCAGTTGATATGGATCACAAAACATTTAAAATTAAAAATAAAATCCCTCAATTTAAATATTGTGGTTTGCCTTCTCGTTATTTAAACACCCGTCATCATCATGATTTATCAAGCTCGTGCATGCCAAAGCAAGGCGACTTGGTTCATAATGATGTGATGCGATGGCACAAACAAGTAATGTGGATTTTTTTAAATAAGAGGTTGGTCACAACTAGGTTATTAATATGATTAAAATCTAGAGGCAATCAATTGGGATTATCCATAAGGTTGGATAAATAAGGAGTTATTTGCCCAATTGAACCAAGAGTTGCATAAGGATACAATTGAAATTGTTCCTACCTAAATAACTAATTTTGGGTGACTTGCCAAAGCAAGCTCAAAAGAAGTGAAATAGGGATCTTGACATCCACTAGAAAATATAATGATATTTTCCGCATTAATATTTGAGGGTTATTAATCCGTAGAAAAATAGTGGGAGCTATGTTTGACAATTTTGAATTCATGTTAAATATATGTAAACGTCACACACTTTGCATAATCCTTTGGGTGTTGAATACACATGGAAATAAACAAACGAAACACGACTTTATTTCCATAAGATGGAGAAGCTATCTGGAATCTATTTTCTAGATTGGTATAAGATATCGAGAACTGTTCTCAAATAAAAGAAAAAACTGTTGTACATTGTAGAACATTAAGTTCTCTTCCAACCGACGACCAATACACACTAAAACCTAATGGAAGGAACATCAAATAATTGTTCTTTGAATACGACTTGCCTCATGTTTGCTTCCATGAACTCTGAGATTTGGAAGCAAGATGAGAAACAAGGAGGCGTATGATATGATCATCCATTAAAAGAAGCTATTTCAAAGAGCGAGCTAGACATGAAAGGTTTGAAGTGTTGCTCCACTTTGCGTTGTGCAACTAAGCTAATTCAATATGATTGACACATTAGTGAATGGGTATTACCTATGAGATAGTTAAAGAATATAAGTTATTCACCCAAGTGGACCAAGAATTTCATTGGATGCAATTATAGTTTTGTTCAAAAGGGGTTTACTCAATACGATTGAGAATCGCCAAACAAAGCATTAATATAGGACTAAGGCAAAACATGTTAATTGTTAACATCATGGGTGAGGGCAAGAGTTTTGTGCCGACCCAATGGGTATAAAGCAAGCTTGTTGCTAAAGTCAAGTTGCTTTAAAGTCCCATGGGTGGTCTGGAGGAAGAGAGACCACCCAGAAGTAACTGAAAGGAAATAATAAAGGAATATGAATTCCAACATAGGTATTTTTGTTATAAAAGTCAATGTGTCTATCTCATCATCAAAAGGATATGATACTAGATGAGGATCTCACATTTATAGAAGTGTGGATGATCTCAAGAGATGAAGACAATTGTATAAGGAAGAAATAAACATACACGTCAAGCAATGAAAGAAAGGGTTGCTGAGTTAGCCGTAGGGAATTATTTCTACCTTTTATGAAATTATTCATGAATTCAAGAAATAAACCTACACGTCACGCAATGAAAAAACGGGCATCCTCATGATGGATTTTTTTGCCATGTGCTCTCACTTGCAGTTTGTCTTGCTCAAGTTCAGAAGATAGCTTTAGGTCCTTTAGTTTTGGGTTCTTTATATCATCTATTAGATTTGGCCATGAATCATGGTGAACAATCACGTGGTAGAGCTGATGTTTTAACGTATGTTAATGTCGCATTTTTATCAATGTGGGCATTCGAAAGATGGCCTCTGTATGCTCCAATTCCAATGAGAGTGAAGCTTTGGAATGCACCTAAGGCTCCAAATGAATATATATGTCCTTGAGTGTGGCGTTGGTTCAAGAAAAAAGGAAGTCGATGCTCATTTCATTTGATCAGTGATGGTATTAGTTATTTCGTGTCTAGAACCTATCGCACTCGGAGATGTATCCTACTAAAGATTCAAATTTCACTCCTGGGTATATCACCAAGGGAGGAAGGTGTTATTCCAGGTTTCTGAACTGGTGTGTGAGAGGATCTTTACCTGCTTTGTCTGAATATGATGATGAATGTAAAAGTTATGAACTCATAACGGTCATTTATGACCCAATCCGATTAAGTCCCCAATTTGGTTTTGATGCTGTAGCGCCTTCTTTTTGGCCTGACTCGATAAATCGAAATTGCTACAAGAGGTTGCTCTATGGAAAATGTAATGATTCATTGCTAGCCGTGCTTCTTTTTACTAGACCAGTTGCGAACATACAAAGAGAGACACCACCAAATTGGGTGTCTTTCTCGAATGCACAAGTTCGTCTTCATGCAAAGTCTTTGCTACGTCTTCGGCAAAATAGAGCTTCTGCTATAAAAAAGGGCGATTATTCATTCAAATCATCATGTTCTAAAAATGCGCGTGAGTATGGTTTTTATTCTCTTTTGGACAAAGAAAAACACTTATGTGCTGACTTGATATTGCAAGAGAAAATTGATGTAGTGAGAAAAAATTCCTACAAAGCAAGAAAGATTTATGCTGATGCATTTAACTAGGTATCTTCGATAACCTGCTTCTTTCATTATAAATAAAATAAAATTACAAAATAATAATTATATTTTGTATATAGTGTTACTTCAGGAGATATGCGTTTGGCGATCGAAGTGCAGGAATCATCTATGAGCTTCGATTGAAGAAAAAGGAAAAAGTAATTATAGAACCTGAGATGGAGATTGACTCAGAAAACCAAAGACGAATTCGGCCAGCGCTCGCAAATTTCACCTTTTCAATCATTGAATGGGATAAGAACCCCAAAAAGACAAAAGCATCTGGTGACCCTTCGGAAAATTTAACAGATGCAGGGGTCACCAGACAGGTGAACGTCCTTGAAATAGTCAATTTGCTATTGAAAAGTAAGCTTCAAGAGAAGCAATACCAAGATCTAAAAGCAAAATTCAACTGCCATCGAAGAAGAATTTGGCAAAGGCGCGACAAAAGAGTATCTCTGATTTTGTTGAGTACAATGTAGATACAACTATTGCAATCGAAGAAGGTAATCATATCTTCGAATATCAATTATGACATGCATCTTCAAATTTATCATAACATATTTTATTATAGATTAAGAAGAAACACACAGTGAGACAATACAAGAGGAAAATGAGGAAGATGCAGATCACATGCAAGTAAATGTCGACATAGAACAAAATATAGAGGATGCAATTGAAGAGTCCAAGAAAATAACAGAACAAGCAACGGAACGTCAAAGGGAAAAGTAAGAAGAAGAAGTTCAACTTGCTCTAAAAAGAAGTTTGGAGGAACAAAGCTCGCTTCCAGTTGTAGAAGAAATGCAACGTGCCCAATCGGATTTCCAAGAAATAGTTGGTGATGCGAATGAAGAAGGTACTATTTTCTAATTTTCCTAAACACATCAAGAAATTATTTTTCAAGCTTTATCTCGTGAGATCTCTAAACGTTATATCCATCAATGGTTGGTGAATCAATGCGGAGAAGCATTAGGTAAACAATGTGAGCCAAAATAATAAATATCTTAACTGTCGCATATAAATTTTCATAGTAACACTTCGCATATAATTAGGTCATGTCATTTTTAAATAAATTGATCATAATCTTCGGCATTCGACTCATTTTGAGAACCCATGCGAATGTGGAGATGTTATTTCATATTAATGTGGAGGTGCCATTACGCGATAAACTCTTGAAATTCAATGGTAGAATTTGTCAAACATATTTTAATTATTTATCGCTTGTAAAGAAATTGAAGGTTCAAGAACTCTCTCAATTCGAAGTGTTGTTGTACGGACTTCTGAAGTCGATACTGAAGCTTCTGGTGAAGATGTTGTGTTGTCTAAGAAATCAGCTCAGGCGACGGAAGTGAGAGTACATGAAGGACAACCCCAAATCGAAGATTATCGAATTAAACTTATTGTTGAAAAAGAACAAACGGAAAAACCTCAACAAGAATCTGATCAATTAACGGTTGAAGATGATATGTGGAAAATCTTGAGCAGGAAGAAGATCAACCATAAGTAACTAACTCAACACCGGTTGTAGAAGATGACGTTGTTCGACCAAATCCACCTGAGCCATACCAGAATGCTTCTTCAAGCGTTAGTAATCCTGTGGCTACAACTGAGGTTCAAGGAAGAAGTAATCCACATGCGACAAATCCAAGTAATACATCTGTATTAAGGAATGTCGCATCTTCTGAAGGTATTAGCACAAGATCTCAAATTAAAAATTTGTCTCTTTCTGGATTGTGAACTGAAGATTCACATGACGAAGATCGTCCTTCTGAAATGAGTTTGGATGCATACTTGCTCAAAATCCATGGAGATTATGGGGATCACATGATGTTGAAACTATCGCTAATGAAGAAATTTGCATTATTGCTGAAGAATATTTTGAGCAAGAAGTTCTGGCAGACAAGAAATCTTCTCAACAAGAAGCTTCTACAAGCGGTCAAGTAGTGGTGCGACAAATTCCATCTCTTCGAGGAATCATTGATGGTACAGGTAATAATAATATCATTCTATTATGAAAGTTTGTAATGTAGACTAAATACAGAACCAAAATACTCTAGAAGGGGGGGGGTTGAATAGAGTATGGAACTTTTTGCTAAAACACAAGATTTAACTATGTGAACAAGTAAAAGACTCAAATCTCAAGGCCTTGAGATTTTGCAAGACTAGTCAGAAACTCTCTAAGACCGACAGAAAGCTTCAAGGCCTTGAACTATCACCAGTTATAAACAGTTTATGAACTCTACTTTGATTTGAGTTGCTTGCAGAAGTAAATAGCAAAAACTGTAAAGTAAAGAACACAAGGCAATTTACAGAGTTCAGTCCCAATGGACCTAATCTCTGCCTGAGGGATCTAATCCCACCAGGATTGGAAAAATACTTCTTATTACTCACACAGAAACAACCCTAGATATTCAAGCCTAAGTGAACTCCCTTACACCCGATACAGCTTGTTGTTCCAAACATATCTAGAATCAGCTACTAACTTTTGAGCTAACAAGAAACTCTTGTTGTTCACTTGAACAACCAACCACTAGGTTTTGTGAGGTTTGAGATATACAGAAGATAAGCAGATTAATTTACAATAGAAGAACACAAAAAAAGAATAAGCTGCGAAAGCCTGGATGTGTTCTTCAGGAAAACTAGAATGATTGATCTTCTGAAAGCAGTGATAGAAGCCTAAAGTTGTGAGGGATTGATTGCCTGATCTTCCACGAATGTATCAAACCTCTTTCTTAGTTCTCTATAAGCTTTTATCTTCAAACCAGTCTTTTATCCACTCCCTGCAACTAAATGAGAGATTTTAGGATCTCTGCTCCTGAAAATCCTCATTGTTTCTAACTGAATATTAAAAAAACTCTGAGTAGATATCCGTTGGAGTTTGTTGTGATTATTTGCACGTTTGAAAAACCTGCAACAACAACAAAAAATCCAAATATATAACAACACTAAGTCTGTTTGGATTTCCAGTTTCTGAATAAAAACTGGATTAAAGAAATAAATCAATAATCTGATTACCATATGAAACATATAACTCATCATAAACCAGTTTAAGACTTGTAAAAGTCATTAAACAATCATATTAACAAAGATCAAATCCTGCAAGAGAGAATCAAGTTAATTCTGTAAAACTCTCAGCAGCTTAAGGCACATCTCAAGGCCTTGGAGCTCTGAACATTCTTCACAGTTATTCAACATTAAGTCCAGAAACCTTTGATTCACTCTGATTATGATATATGCAATTATGTTAGATATATAAAGAATAGACAACAAGGATATTTGCAACAAATCTCTGATCCTAAGCATCAGATAAAACACCTGCATCACAAGATTATCAGATCACATTATATAAGAAAACAACTGTCAAAGCTTTGAAGCTCTAATTAGTATCTCAAGGCCTTCGAGCCTTAGAAATACTTTGTCTTTTCATCACTCTAAATAGTTACTTCACAAAACACACTTAGAAGTCTTGAGTCAACAATCTCCCCTTGATGAAAGACAAAACCCATAATCTTGTGTAAATATCCCAGCAACTTTTTGTAAGAATTAAATAACATCATTTGAAGAAAATAATAAACAGTAACACTGATTAACACATATAACCATGTCACAATTACAAATCACATAAACAACTGATTAACACAAATAACATAATCTTAATATCTAAACATTGAAAATTGAAGTAAACACAGATAACACAGATAACTTCTCCCCCTTTTTGACTTTCATCAAATAATGGTGAAGAAATGTTGGATCATTACTCAGAGTCTTAAAAAAAACTTAGTTTTAACAAAATATAGTTCCTACAAAATGTCAAGGGCTTGAGATCAGAAAGAATAGAAGAAAAAGGAAAGAAACGATCAAGGCTTTGGCTTTCACAAGTCTTCACTTCTTCTTTGATGCTTGTACTTTCTCTGAGCCTTCTCCAACATCTTCATCACTTTCAGCTTCTTCTGCAGACTGATTCTCTTTCTGTTCAGCATCCACCTCAGCAACAACTTCCTCAATAATTATATCCACTTTCTTGTTCTTGACTTGAACTGAATCACCCTCTATAGCTAGATCAACACCTCTGTCTTCTCCGGCTTTCTCATCATCAGTTTGCTCATATAGATCCTTTGAAGTGAGCACAACTGGAATAGGCTTCTTCTTCTTCTTCAAGAATTCTCCAAGCCTCCCATTTGAATGAACACTAGTGTCATGACCAGTAGCAGAAGGAATCTTCTTTAAAGTCAAACCCTTGATGACAATATCCAGCTTGCCATTCATCACACCCATCAACCAATTGAGAATAATCTTCATTAGCATGTCCCCTTGATGTTGTAGCCCCCTTTGGTTTGATGAAATTTTTTCTCCTCAAGCTCAGCTTTGGACAACTATGAATAAAACTTCCAATGTCCCTTTCCTGTCTGAACCAAACCAATTCTCTGTAAAGCAGACTCATCTAAAATGCTCAAAGAAAAGAGGTAATAGGCTGGCATATGGAAGAGGATGGTTTCTGGTTCTGGTAGCATAGTAGATCATATGCTCCATGATCACTGTTGGCAGGTCAATCTCAAACCCTTCACATATCAAGTACATCAGGATAAGAACCTTATCAGTTACCAACTCTTTTGAGTTTTCTCTAGGAACAACACTTCTCATCAGAATTGTAAACAGCATTTTAGCATCACAATTGAGCACATAGTATTTCAACTGTTTGGGACCAGTGGGAATATCAGCAATGAAAAACATGGCTTTGACTTTTTCTAGACATTCCTTCCTGTCAGGATGATCAGCAACATTATACTTCTAGAAATGCCCAATACCTTGACAAAAGCCCTATGGTCTAGCCTTAAATTTATCCCAGCTACCTTTGAGGTTAACACCATTTTATCTTCCCCTTCTTGAATCAAATTCAGATAAAACAACCTAGTTAACCTAGGATAAGCTTTAGAACTAGGATTTAAAACCTTCCAAACTACAGATTCCCTTAACTTCCTCATACAGTCTATATCCAATTTGTCTAATAACTCTCCAGAGACCAAACTACAAAAAGCAACCTTAGATGATGCATACCCTTGCATCCAAACTGTCCTAACTTCTTAAGTAACAAACCAATCAGAAGGAAGTACATTTTTACCTTGATAACCTTTTTTGGTTGCAACATCAACCTGCTTAACCCTTGATTTCATCTCAGTAGGTTTACCCTTCTCTGGTTCTCCTTAAGCAGACTTCTTCTTCCCTTCCTTAGCAGACTTCCCCTTTCCTTCTTCAAAAGGCTTTTTCTTGTCTCCCACTTTATTCTTGTCTGACCTAGGTTGATCATCACCCTCTACCTCTGTATCTTTCTGTGGATCAACACTTGAACCTTCATCCCCTTTCTCTGTTCTGATCTTCTTTGCAGAAGGTGAGTCTTCATGCAAACTCTGTGTATTTTCTGAATCTGAATCAGAAATTACAATCTTCTCCTTCTTGTTTGCCCTCTTCTTAGATTTAGCAGAAGGCTTACTCTGTTGTTGAATCCTGGCTGATTTGCGCTCCATTGAGGGATTAGGGTTTTTGAGAGAATAATGATATTGAGAGAGAGGGAGAGACGTAGAGAATTGGGAGTTAATGAAGAGAATAGATAGAAAAAAGAAGCCCTGAATTTCAGCTTAAGTAGGTTGAGAGTATGAGTTTAAAAAGGGCTCTACTGAAATTAACATGCAAAACGTATCTAGAATTATTTTAGGATATTTTAGAAAATCCTCTTAGTAATTCAAACATTATAAAATTTATCTAAAAATATAACATATAATATTTGGTGATCCATTTTTTTTTTTAAATTCACAGATGTTTCAAGACCTTGGAGAACAATCTCAAGGCCTTGAGATTTTCTGCAGTTTTAGAAATTTCAAATCTTTGAACTATACTTTCAAGGCTTTGGAAAGTATAATCTCAAGGCTTTGAGATTTCAATACATAAACACAAGTAAGTACTAATACTCTCCCTAAACCAGTGCATCCTTGTTTAGCATACCCAGTTCAAGCCTTAGGGATGCAAACCTATCAACAAGCAGAGGTTTAATGAAAATATCAGCAATCTGCATAGAAGTAGAAATAAAAGATAGAACAACATCACCTTTTTGTACATGATCTCTAAGAAAATGATGCCTTACATCTATATGCTTGGTTCTTGAGTGATGTACTGGATTATTAGAGATTGAAATAGCACTTGTGTTGCCACAGTTAATAGGCACATTTCTGAAGTTATAGCCAAGATCTCTAAGCTGTTGAGCAATCCACAACACTTGAGAACATCAAGCTCCAGCTGGAATACACTCAGCTTCTGCAGTTGATAATGCTACAGAATTTTGCTTCTTGGAATGCCAACTAATTAGTGAAGAACCAAGAAACTGGCAACATCCAGAAGTACTCTTCCTATCCACTTTATACCCTGCAAAATCTGCATCTGAATATCCACTCAACATAAAGTTATATCTCCTTGGATACCAAAGCCCCAAGTCTTTGGTTCCATTCAAATATCTAAAAATCCGCTTGACTGCAGTTAAATGACTTTCCTTAGGATCTTCCTGAAATCTTACACACATGCAAACACTAAACATAATATCAAGTCTACTAGCAGTGAAGTACAAAAGTGATCCAATCATACCTCTATACTCCTTTTGATTTACACTCTTACCATTTGAATCTTTGTCTAATGATAGTGATGAACTCATAGGAGTTTTGAGTGCCTTGGACAGTGTCATATTGTACTTGTTCAACAAGCCCTTTGTGTACTTTCCTTGATGTATAAATATTCATTTTTTCATTTGTAAAATATGAAGTCCAAGAAAGAAATTTAGTTCTCCCATTAAGCTCATCTCAAACTCCCTACACATTAGACTAGAGAACTATTTTTAAATAGCATCATTAGTAGAACCAAAAAGAATATCATCCACATAGATCTGAACTACTAACAAGTCAGTTTAATGATGTTTAATGAAAAGAGTTTTATCTACTAGACCTCTTTTGAAATTGTTGTCAAGTAAAAACTTTGAGAGTCTATCATACCAAGCCCTTGGAGCTTGTTTTAAACCATAAAGAACTTTTTCTAATTTGTAAACATGATCAGAGAATTTTTCATCTTCAAAACCACGAGGTTGAGCTACAAAGTTATTTTCTTGTAAATAGCCATTCAGAAATGCACATTTGACATCCATTTTATAAAGCTTTATGTGATTGTGAGAAGCAAATGCAAGAAGTATTCTAATATCTTCTAACCTGGCAAGAGGAGAAAATTTCTCCTCATAGTCTATACCTTCTTCTTGATTGTATCCCTGTGCCACAAGTCTAGCTTTGTTCCTTACCACTTTGCCATTATCATCAAGCTTATTTCTGAAAACCCATTTGGTTCCTATAACTGATTTCTCTTTTGGTCTGGGAACGAAATTCCATACCTTTTTTCTTTTAAATTCATTCAGCTCACTTTGCAATGCAATGATCCAGTCTGCATCTTCCAGTGCTTCTTTTGTATACTTAGGCTCAATCAATGATACAAAAGCACTAAAAGAACACAAGTTCTTCAACTGTCCTCTTGTCTAAGTTCCAGTTGTTGGATCAGATATGATATTGTCAGCTGGATGGTCTGCAAGATACTTAAACTTCTTTCTTGGTGTCCAAGAATATGTTCCTTCAAGGATTTGAGTTCTTGAAACAGTAGAGGAAGCATCATAGAAAGTTTCAGTTTCAGTCTCAAGGCTTTGAGATTTTGGCTCTCCAGGAGGTTCAAGGCCTTGAGATTCTACTGATTGATTATGCACTTTAGTTTTGCCTTTGTCCTCTGTCACAACATCATCATCAGACTCATGCTTGTTCAAATTGAGATCTGCAAAACTTTCACTCAGAGAATCCTTAGTACTTTCATCAAAAATCACATGAATACTCTCTTCCACAATCTTGGTTTTTCTATTGTAAATTCTATAAGCCTTGCCAGATTGAGAATATCCAAGAAATACACCTTCATCACTTCTAGCATCAAACTTACCAAGATTATCTCTACCATTATTATGCACAAACAAATACAACCAAAAGGTTTGAAATAAGAAACAATAGGCTTTCTGCCTTTAAATAATTCATAAGTAGTCTTTTTAAAATAGGCCTGATCAAACATCTATTCAGCACATAATTGGCATTATTAACAACTTATGCCCACAAGAACTTTGGCAAATTACTTTCAAGTAGCATGGTTCTAGACATATCCTCAAGTGTCATATTTTTCCTCTCAACTACTCCATTTTGCTGAGGAGTTCTAGGTGCAGAAAAGTTGTGTGATATGCCATGCTTTGCACAAAATAAATCAAAGTCAAGTTGATCAAATTCCCTACCATGATCACTTCTAATAGATGAAAGAGGCAAGTTTTTCATAGTTTGAAGCTCTTTGCACAGTCTAGAAAATTCAGATAAGGCTTCAGTTTTGTCTGTAATAAACATAACCCATGTCAACCTAGAATAATCATCTACTATCACAAGCATATACCTCTTATCTTTTGGTGTCTGAACTCTCGTAGGACCACACAATTCCATATGCAATGGTTCTAAGGGTCTAGAAGTACTTACAAAGTTATTTGGCTTGAATGAGCTTCTTGTTTGTTTACCTTGTACACATGCCTTGCAGATCTCATCATCTGAAATATTTTGTGATGGTAATCCTCTAACCAAATCTTTTTAGATAAGTTTATTCAAGGTGTGTATGCTAATAGGCCCAAGCTTACTATGCCAAAGCTTTGAATCTTCCTTCAAGGCCTTGAGGCATTTCAACTTGTCACCTGCAATACTGTTAGTACTCATAGCATATAAATTATATGATCTAGGAGCAGTGAGTATGCAATCTCCAGATTTCTCATCTTGCACCACACATTTATCCTTGATAAATATAGCTTTATAACCTTTATCACAGAACTGAGAAATACTAAGTAGATTATATTCAAATCCATCCACAAGATAAACATCAGAGATAGAGTTCGTAGAACCATTACCAATAGTACCTATACCAATAATATTGCATTTTGCTTTGTCACCAAGTGTAATTTTTCCTCCATATTTCTTTGTGAGCTCAGTAAAAATAGACTTCTTTCCACTCATATGTCTGGAAAAGCCACTGTCTAATATCCATTTCTGAGCTTTCAAGGCCTTGGTGACATCCTACAAAAGTAAATCATTGCCTCAACAGGCTGTTACACCAAGTGAAGAACTTTGACTCATACTCAAAATCAACCATGTTTGGTGGTCAAATTCCTTTCCGAACCCAAATCTGCCTAACATGTCCCTTAAGCTGATAAGGATAAGTGTTCCTCATAATATGAGTTTCTGATCTTCAAAAGGGACAAGATAATCTAATATGACCAATTTTTCCACATTAATGAAATTTTGGAGAATTTCTGCTACCATATCTGACAAAAGTAGTTTGGCTTTTCTTTGGAAAATTTGGATTGTAGCCAATCCCACTTTTATGCATTGATTTCATACTCCCTCCAAGAATGAGCTTCAGATTATGTTCTAAGCCTGTAAAACTCGCTAGGACCTTTTTAGACTCTTGAAGTTTCTCAGTCAAAGAAAATATTTGTTGTTCGAAATCCTCTGAATGAGTATTTAGATCTTGATCAACAATCTCTTTTATTTGTGCCTTCAAGACTTTGAATCTGCTGTCCAAGGCCTTGAAGTACTTTTCAATTTTTTTTTTTTAGCAACTTCAACAGTTTTGTTGGTAAAAACTAGGTCCAAGTTTTCTTTTACCTTCTCATGAACCTTAATCTTTAAAGAAGAAATCTCATTTCTATAACTTTCCTCATTTAAAAACATGCTCTTGAGAATTTCAGAAAGTACATCAGAAAGACTTGAAAGAAGATTTTTTACCATTTCCTCAATGTGTATGTCTTAAGATTTTTCTTCATCATGTTTAGCCATGAAGCATAAATTTGCTTAATCTTCTTCTGTTTCTGAATCACTTGATGAATCAGAATCACTCCAAGAGGCCATCATTGATTTCTTCCATCTGTTGTCACTATATTTCTTTTGAAAGTTCATGTTCTTCTTCTTTTGTGGACAATCCCTTACTAAATTATTTGCATCACCACATTCAAAAGAATTCATTACTTTAGTATGTGACTGTGATGAAGACTTACCTTTGTAGTCCTTGTTACTTGAAGGTCTTGATCACTCTCTGTTGTAGTCTTTGTTTCCAAATTTTTTCTTCTTCTTGAGAATCCTGGCCAAGGCCTTGGAGATCAATGCTAAAGCCTCTTCATCATCATGCTCATCTTCAATATCAAGGCTTTGAGATTTTTCATTGTCTTTAGCCTTGAGTGCTAAATTCTTGATGTTTTCACTCAGATCACCTTCTACATCTTTCATAGACATTTCATGAGTGAGCAGCTTTCCCTGTAGATCATCTAGCTGAAGAAGACTTAAATCCTGAGCCTCCTCAATAGCTGTTGTCTTTGGCTCCCACTGGCTTTTGGCAAACTCCTCAGGATTTTCCTGACCTTTTCCTCATTTGAGAAACTTTTTCCCAATGACTCCAGATTGTTCACCACATAAGTGAATCTTTTGAACATCTCCTTGATAGTCTCATCTGAGTTCATCTTGAATAGCTCATATTGCCTCAGAAGTATGTTAATCTTCGTTTGTTTGACTTGACTTGTTCCTTCATATGTCACAACAAGTTTTTCCCATACTTCTTTGGCATTTTTGCAATTTGACACTCTGTTGAATTCATCTGCATTAAGAGCACAGTATAACAGATTCATAGCCTAGTAAATTTTTGATACCTTTTCCAGTTCAGTAACTGAGAGATTTTCCACAGACTCGATGCATCTAACTCCGTCTATGGTAGTGAAATACTCATGAGGACCATTTTGAACTATAGACCACAAATCCATGTCTTGATCTATGATAAACATCTTCATCAATGCCTTCAAGTGCATAAAGTTGTCACTACAAAACAATGGAGGTCTATTTGCTGCCCTTCCTTGTGAGAAGCCACCATCTCCTACATTACTCATAGTCATAAAATTGTTAGATCTATAGTAGTGACCCAAGCTCTGATACCAATTGAAAGTTTGTAATGTAGACTAAATACATGACCAAAATACTCTATAAGGGGGGGGGAGGGGTTTAATAGAGTATGGAAACTTTTTGCTAAAACACAAGATTTAACTAAGTGAGCAAGTAAAAGACTCAAATCCTCATTGTTTCTAACTGAATATAAAAATAGCTCTGAGTAGATATCCGTTGGAGTTTGTTGTGAGTATTAGCACGTTTGAAAGACCTGCAACAACATTAAGCACAACAAAAAACAAAATCCAAATATATAACAGCACTAAGTCTGTGTGGATTTCCAGTTTCTGAATAAAAACTGGATCAAAGAAATAAATCAATAATCTGATTACCGTCTTAAACATATAACTCATCATAAACCAGTTTAAGACTTGTAAAAGTCATTAAACAATCATATTAACAAAGATCAAATCCTGCAAGAGAGAATCAAGTTAATTCTGTAAAACGGTCAGCAGCTTAAGGCACATCTGAAGGCCTTAGAGCTCTGAACATTCTTCACAGTTATTCAACATTAAGTACAGAAACCTTTGATTCACTCTGATTATGATATCTGCAATTATGTTAGATATATAAAGAATAGACAACAAGGATATTTGCAACAAATCTCTGATCCCAAACATCACATAGAACACCTGCATCACAAGATTATCATATCACATTATATAAGAAAACAACTGCCAAAGCTTTGAAGCTCTGATTAGTATCTCAAGGCCTTGGAGCCTTAGAAATACTTTGTCTTTCATCACTCTAGGTAGTTACTTCTCAAAACACACTTATAAGTCTTGAGTCAACATATTATGTTAATGACAGAGATGGATCTCAAGACTTAATATCTTCCTTATTGTAATGCAGGCATAAAGGAATGTGCTCTGCAATTGCTTATGAAGATAGAACATTCATAACCCAAGACTTTTTCAAGGGCAATGGAGTTGTGACCAAAAGAAAGAAAAATCTTATTATTAAAATAACATGCATTTTGGAGGAGATAAAATAAAAACTCCACTGAGCATATCTCTAACAAATTTAAAGTATTTCTTGGGGACGGCAAAACATGTTCAAATTATTTCAAAAGGCAAGCTCGACTTTGATTTTCTCATTCGAAGGTTAAGAAAGATCAAAAATTCTGTTTTGCTCAAGTTTGGTTATCAAGATCTCACCATTGAGATGTCAAACTTCGTCAAAAAAAGGAAGCAATTGAAAGAGTTGTGAAAAAATTTAATGAAGCGAATTAAAAGCGTAACCAGATGAAGAAGATTATTGTTATGTGGAATAAAGATTTTTTGGTGTTAGGACCTACAAATTCACTTATGAAGGATTTGGTTGATGAAGATTAGTAGTAGAGAAAGCAAATGTTAGGATTTTTCTTAATTTTTTAATGTACTTGACGAGTGTATTTATGGACCATCGATTATGAATGATCAGTCGCGTCTTGATGAAGATATTTATCTTTTTACGATCTAGACATATAGGCTTTTCATGAGATAATCCCAGGCGCTGCTGTCTAGACATATAGGCTTTTCATTATCATTTGCTGCTATCTAGATATATAGGCTTTTCATACGCATTTGCTGCCATCTAGATAGATAGGCTTTCCATAAAGAAATTTGCATTTGCTGCTATCTAAACACATATGCTTAAAATAAGAATAATAAGCATAAAGGATAAAAGCATAATTAAAAACACGAGCATACAAAGGAAATTGATAATCGATCCCTCATATGGGACAGTCATTATCATTAATCGAATTCCTCATATGGGTGGAAATAGGTAACATTACGTAAATTGGACAGAGAAATTTCAAGGGTAATTTTGTTGAGCCATCGCATGTTGATAGGATTGGGCGTAGTAGCCTTCCCACCGCATCTTAAGATTGTGCAATAACCGCTGTGAAAGACTTCTTTGACCTCAAAGGGGCCTTCCGAATTAGCAGCAAATTTGGGATGAGCAGTCTCGCGCATATAATGATCAGATGCTCGTAGAACCAAGTATCCAACAGCAAATTCTCGAGATTGGACTATCTTAATGTAGGCTCTTGCAATTATTTCTTTGTATTTCTCATTTGACTTCTTGCCAACTTCACGTTTTTCTTCAAGCAATATAAGATCATGATCTCGCCGATAGGGCACTAAAAGCAAGTCTTTTTGAGTTAATCGTAATCTCGGTTGGAACTATTGCTTCGGATCCGTAGCAAATTAGAAAAGGATATGCTCCTGTAGGACTTCAAGGCGAAGTGCGATATACTTATAATGCAAGGTTGAGAGAATCGGCCAATTTCTTATGATCATCCGCGACCATCTTGCTAAGGATTCTGAGGAGCGTCTTGTTTGTGGCTTCTGATTGACCATTTCCTTTTGTGCAATAAGGTTTTGAAAAAACTTTACTGATGTTATACTCCATTAACTGTGCTGCAACTTGACAATTTACAAAAGATGTACCATTAACTGAGAAAATGGTATTTGGAATTCCAAAGTGATAAATGATGTTCTCTTGAATGAAATTTACAAAAAATAAAGCATTGCCAGTTTGAGGGGAATCGATTCCACCCATTTGGTATATTGCTCTGTACTAGTCAGAATAAACTGATTCCCATGTGATGCAGGACGAATGGGACCAATGAAATCGAGATCCCATGTGTGAAATGGCCAAGGAGTCCCTTATGCATGCATGTCAACAGTGGGAGCGGGCACGATATTACCATTAAATCGACATTGTTGGCATCTCTTAACCTTCATGCGACAATCCTTGTCCATAGTTGGTCAAAGAAAACCCAAAGTTAAAAAATTTATTCAAAGCTTTGCACCTCCTTGATGCTCGACTTGATGGGATAATTCCATAACTTCTTGGATTTCCTGTCCATGTAAACATCTGAGTAAATTCCCATCATATCCTTTTTTCCATAACAAGCCTTCTTTAATCAAATATCGCGTTGAATTTATTTTGATCTTTTCTCATTCCTTTCTATCATTTGGAAAAATATCATCCACGAGAATATCAATCAATGGTTTTCGCCAATCTACGTCATCATCAATAGAAGATATTTTCAAAAGATTCTTTGACTGATGAAAATTTATCACAGCTTCCTTGAATCATTCCAGCGTAACATGACATTTGAGGCCAGTTAAATCCGTATCGCTGCACCTTTCTATAAATGGATACCTCATTTTTACCGCAAGAACTTTCATGGATTTTGTCCAAAATATTCTTTCCTTCTTCTTCCGAAACACATCGCATTAAGATCCCTCTTGGTCCTTCGAAATAAAGAAGGTTATGATGGATGCACAAACCTTTTGTGGAAATCCAAATTTCCTTGCTTGTTCCTTCGACCATTTCATGCATAATGGGGTTTCTCAAGTCTTCATGTTCCATCACATCATCTTCTCATAAATCATTCAGTAAAGAAGGAGTAGTTTTGAATTCGATCAATATCTTTTCCGATCATTTGTCTGTATTTATCTTCAATTCGAGAGTAGCTACAGAATCTGCATGTCGATTGTCAAATCTTGGAGTATGCTCGTACTTGAGTGAGTTAAATTTCTGAACCATCTTATGCATAATCAGTCTATACCTTAAAATATTTATCTCTTTCAAAACATACTCCCCTGAAGCTTGCTTTACAATCAACTTGGAATCTCCCATCACAATCAAATTCTGAACTTCAAAGGCCCTAGCTGCGAGTAGACCTGCAATCAACGCCTCATATTCTGCTTCATTGTTGGTAACTGCGAAGTCTAATTTGCATGACATCTGAATTACTTCCCTGTTAGGAGTTTTCAAAACAATTCATGTGCCACCTCTTGTTATTGTTGACGATCCATCAAAGTGCAATTTTCAGTAAAGTGATTCTATAGAAAAAATTTATGGCCCTTCGAGCATTTATTCTATCATGAATTCGTAATTCGCATTTGGGAATTGCGCCAAAAGATCAACCACTTCTTGATATTTGACATATTTTGGTCGAGAACAAGTGATATCATATTGGGAAATGGTCATATAACGTTTCGCCAACCTCCCACAAGGAGTAGGATGTGCCAACAAGTATCATATGGGATCACTTTTGGTCATCACTACCACTTTATGATATGAAATGTAATGCTTCTATTTTCCAATGAGGAAGAATAAAGCACGGCAATGTCTTTCTATATCAGCGTATCTGGATTCGGCGGCTTGTACTACTCGGGAAATGTAGTGAATAGGTCTTTCTTGTCCCTCAAATTCTAGAGCTAGAAAAGCTCCAATTGATTTCTTTGTCAAAGTGAGATAGAGTAGCAAAGGAGACCCAAGTCGAGGCGCAATCATAACTCGTGGAGATGTCAATAATGACTTCAACTTCTCGGACGTATGCTGATGCTCCTCTGTCCAATTGAATATCGCATTTTTCATCAACAAATTATTGAAGAATGATGTAAGTTCCGCAATCGCAGGTATGAAACGCCTCAGATACGACAATTTTCCCAAGAAAGTCTTCAGTGCACTTTGCATCTGTGCTGCTGGTAAACTAGTGAGCGCTGATACTTTTGCAGGATCAGGCTTAATTCCTTGTCGATGAACTACAGAACCCAAGAGTTTTCCTGAATTAACGCCAAATGCGCATTTCATGGGATACATTTTCAACTTGTATTTCCTGCATCTTTCAAACACTTTCTTCAACTCTTTCATGTGATATTATTTTTGTATCGACTTGATAAACTAATCATCTACATAGAACTCCACCTCTTGGTGCATCATGTCATGAAACAGTTCCATCATCGCACGTTGATAAGTCGCCCTCGCATTCTTCAAACAAAAAGGCATGGTCGTAATGCTATACTCCAACTGGCGTGATGAAAGCTGTTTTCTCGGCATCTTCTAGATCAATCTGATTTGGCCGTAACCACTGAATCCATCAATGAAGCTAAACATTCGGTCGCCGGCAGTTGAGTCAATTAATAGATCTATGTTGGGCATAGGGAAATGGTATTTTGGGAAAAATCGATTCAGGTCCCTAAAATCAACACAAAATATTAATTGTCCATTCATCTTTACAATAGGCACGATAGTAGCCAGCCAAGTAGGGTGATGATAAGGTTCGATGAAATTCTCGTTTAGCAACTTCACCTTTTCTTATTTGATCTTCAATTTAATCTATGGTCAGAAATTCCTCGTGGTTTATTTGATTGGCTTCGCGCCTGAAATAACATCCAACCTATGCATGGTGACTCGTGTATCTAGTCTAGGTATTTCATCATATTCCCATGCGAACACATCTTTATAGCCTTCCAAAAGAGACGACAAACTTTCTTCTTCTTCTTGACTGAGGTCTGTAGATAAAAATACCGTTATTTTCTTTTCCTCCAAGGGACTCAAGTGTACTCCTTTCCATTCTTGTTTTTAAGGTTTTGGAGAATCCTCCATGCATTCTGGAGCTTCTTGCAATTTCTCTATCGGCATTTCTATTGAAGTATTCTCCGTCTCTTCTTCTACATCCATTTTCTCATGGACATCTTCAGTAGAACAATTTGAATTCGACCCCGCGCACCTTGAGATGCGATAGAATTTCTTCCCATTGTGGTAAAAGCTATTGACTTCATTTCCGTCAGTATCATGTTCGGAAACTCTCTTCAAGGAATACATGTTCTTCTTATGATATGTTATCCCTGGCGTTTATTCCTTTGCAAAGTGATATTTCTTTGGGATTTATCTCATTATCATAACTCCTGCTGGAGATTGATCTTTGATATCTTCTCATTTTGGTAACGGTGTCGGATAGAATGGAGCTGGCATTTCTTCATCTCCCATATTTTTGAACCAAAGCGGCCTCCGTCAAGTGAGCTTCGTTCAAATTAAATGTGATAGATCAGACAAAACTAAGCCTAATTTATTCATGAACTGTTAGCAGAATGCTAATAACATCTTGATGCTAGTTTGTCTGAATATAGTTTGATCTTGTTTATTGAGTGTATGAAGGATTGTTGGGCGTTCTAACGTCCATAAACAAATCAGATAGCTATCCAAGCATAGCGGTTGAAAGAAGCATATCAGATGAGAGGATTTTTAGGCATTCAGTTCCTAAAATCTCTCAAGTTGTTGCAGGCTGTTATTTAAGAGATCGTTACTTTTAATTTCAAGTAGAGATGTACAAGAAAAGTCTGATCAACGTGGGAAATAGGTGATTACTACAGCAGGAGAAATCATATCACTCAAGTCTTCAAATTCATCAGAGCATTATCACTGCAGAACCATGATCATTCATCAGAGATTTAAGAACACTTCCAAGCTTTATTGCTTATTATTATTTTGTGTTCTTCACACTTCTACTAAACTTGTATTATCTTTTTGTGTTCTTAAACCTCACAAACTTAGAAGTTTAGTTGTTCAAGTGATCATCAAAGAGGTTCTTATTGTTTCAACATGTTGTAGCTAGAACTAGATAGGTTGGGAACCACAAGCTGTATAGGTGAAAGGTATCTCACTTAGTCTTGAGATCTACGGCTAAATCTTGGTGATTAATAAGAAGGTGAGTTAGAATCCTGGAGGGATAAGATCCCTCAGGCAGAGACTAGGTCCAATTGTGACTGAACTCTGTAAATTTCTTGTGTTCTTGGTGTTGCTTTTATTATCTTTTCATTCTAGTCTAAACAGGAAGTTCCAAAGCTTTGGAGTTTTCTAAATCTCAAAGCTTTGAAGCCTCTGTACTCTGCAGTTATATCTCTAGTCTCTCAAATCTTTCTCAAAGGTTTGAGATATCAACTACATACTCTCTTCAAAGTTTAAAAAGACTGTTTGATAAGCAAAATTGGGCATACTCTATTAAACCCCCCCCCCTTCTAGAGTATTTAGATCTTGTTGTTATAATTACATTACAAACTTTCAAAATGGATTAACCGATTCTGGTATATCTACAACTCTGTGCTTCCAAATCGCCTTCATGATTTGGTGTGCTGTGGAGGGTACCGCATCAAAACGGTGTATCCACGCTCGTCCGATTATCATGTGATAAGTCATGTTTTCGTTTATTACGTGAAACTTGGCGGAACACTTGATTTTTCCAATTTGAATCACCAAACGGATCAATCCCACTTTCATCTTTGAATCGCTTCCAAATCCCAGCAAAGGAGACGGTCAATTCATGATCTTCTTCTCTGAGATACGAGCGAAATCTAAAGTACTGACTGGAATCACGTTCACTGTTTTTGCTCCGTCGACAAATGCCCTCTTGAATTCAATGTCGTTGATAATGGCCGTTACATAAAATGGCCTTTGATGATCCGCATCTGTCCTCTTGTTAATTGCTGAAAAAGACATTACTGGGCCATTTGATCGCACAACTCTGATGACATCTCCACTGGATACCACTAAATATTCTTTGAATTCTTCCGCAAATCTAAAAATTCCCTTTGTCATTTCAATTCAACATGCGTCTGAGAAACCCATGTCATCGTAGAATTTCTAGAACTTGGGAGAGTCCACTACTCGTGTCGCGCGAGAATCCTTGGTGTCAATTCCATTATCTTCATGTGCATGGATTCCTGTCACTGTTGGTATATCTTCATCCCCCATTTCTTCGTGGTCAATGACTGACACCACTAAGACTTGTTTTCCTTTGTGTTCTTCTGCAGAATGAGTTGGCAAAGGATTTGTGAGAACATACTTAACGAATTCCTCGATGATTAACTCCCCTTCTCTAAATTTCATGTCTACCAACCAATTGAGGGTTCTTCATTCTGCTGTTGGGTGCGTGACTTGACCGTATCATTCACATTACTTTGGGTCTCTTAACTGTTCTTATGTGGGGTTCTTATCGAGCACAGCTAGCACTCAATCTTTTCTCCTCTGCTTGCGTAGCTTTGTAACTTCTCCAATGGAACAAGGTAGAGGTGGTGGCTCCTTTGGGGCGCCTCGCTGGGAATTCTGTGACGAGACCGCATTTACTTCAACTTCGCGTCCTCTTTTATAGTTGAAACCTCCGATCCTGAAGCCTGATCCTAAATCCTCCGAGATGAGTTGAAGAGTAAGAAGTTTTCAGATCCTAAATCCTTAACCTATCCACAAGACCTACCTTCTCCAACTAAATATCAATCTCAAATTCTTCATACGATGGACTTCATCGAGAATGAAATTGATGAGCTTAAGCAGGGTTAATATCAGCTGGATACTTAATTCATACAGATGAAGTACATCATCGAGAGTGTTTTCAAGAGCATTAACCTGATTATGTGGAAGAAATTGATACACCAGTTCCAGAAGGCTCAAGGCATCCAGAATCCTCTAGAGTGTTATTTGATGAGCATAGTTTTGGGGAGAAGGTTGATGGAGACAAGGATGCAGGGCAAATACTACTAAGGTTGTGGAACAGGGTGTAGAAGACAATGTGGACTATGGGGTGCTACTCAAAGACTTGAAGCAGAAGAAAAGAAAGAAAAATTTCCATTCATTGTCAATTCAGTAGATATGTTTGATGATGATGTGGTGGCTAATGAGCCTGGTGAAGATGTTGTACAAGCAAAGGATGCACAAGAAGAAGCTGAAAAAGAAAGTGATCATGAAGATGCTGCATGGGACAAGACAGATGCACACCCAAAGCCCTGATTCTGACCTTTCTTTCTTTCTTTTCCAAAGCCTTGAATCATCTTTCAAAACTTTTATTACTTTCATGTTTTTCAGTTTTTCAAAACAGTTTGATCAAACATATTCTTACTATTTTGATGAAAGTCAAAGAGGGGAATACTTTACCTTTGATTTTTATATGGTTTGGATGTGTGGCAATAGATTTGTTGAACTACTGAGTATTTTTTTGTTTGTTTGTTTGTTGTTTTGGCATTGGCTACATGGTTTTATTTTGATTCAGTTTGATCAGTTATCATAACTAATAATAATTTTGTTGTGTTTTAATCTTTTATGATTGTATATGTTATGCTACTAATGTTTATCTTTTGAAGAAAATCGATTTGGTTTTGTCTTTCATCAAGGGGGAGATTGTTAGTTCACAGTTGAAGAGAACATAAGTTCAAAGCTATTTCAAACCTTTGAAATTGGTTTAAAAGCCTTGAAATTGCACAGATATTCACTGCATGAACTCATGGTGAGTTCTTCCTGATTATATGATGAAAGAAAAACTAATTATACGCTATATCATGCCTTAATCTCATTGTTTGCCTAAGTATTTGCAAGAATTGTTAGCTAACTATCCACTGCATAATGCTTTCTTATTTATAGGTTTGTAGAGAAGGAAATCAAGGCTGTAGAAGATCCTACTGTTATGGAATGGTTTCTGGACCTCCTTAATCGTGAAGATGGAAAATCATATCAAAATCAATGAGGAAATCAAGAAGATAGCCGTTGGAATTGAGCTATTGAGAGTCAAAGATCCCTGGAGGATTTTTAGGGATTTCTGTTTCAAGTTCCTATATATGCTGCAATTCAAATTAAAGAAGATAAGTGATTGTGAGAGATTCAGTAGTACAGAGCACTTTCACAACCATTCCAATACTCTCACGGATTGACAAGCATCAACTGAAGAATATTACAAACTCATTCAATCCTTTCCAGATCCCAGAAGAACACTTCAAGCATCACTGCTTTGCTTTTTTTACAGTGTTCTTCTTTTGAGCTTTATTTGTATATCATTATGATCTACTCTATCACATATTCTCCTTTGTTATTTAAGAGGAATAACCAAGAATTCTTATTGTATCAGTTAGCTAGATCAGGTACTAGATAGGTTAGGAAGAACCACAGACTACACAGAGTAAGGCAATTCTATGGGTCTGATATGTGGGGCTTAGCTTTAGATAAATAAGAAGTTTGTTGAAATCCTGGAGGAATTAGATCCCTCAGGAAGAGAGTAGGTCATTGAGGACTAAACTCTGTAAAAATCACTGTGTTCATTTATTTACATTTCAATTCTTTACTTGTCTCTATAACTGCTTCAAAACAGGGTTCAATTCAAAGCTTTGAAAGGCTTTTCAAAGACTCGAAAACTATCAGTATATTTCAGACAGTCTGTTTGGTTTCAAATCCTTGAAAATATGTTCAAATCTTTTAAACCCCTCTCAGTTCTCCACACTACGTTTTAAAACCATATCTTTGGAAAAAAAATCATACTCTATTCAACCCCCTCCCCCTTCTAGAGTATTAGATCATGTATTGCATACCTACATACCGTCTTTCAGATCCTGGTGAGATCTATTTCACATCTACCGGTTTGGATCTTCGTTTTCTCCTCTCATTGTGCAATCCCCAATTTTTTGGTCAGTTCTAACGGATAAAAGAGGAGGATTAGTTATGGGTCTATCTATGCCCTGTGGTTTTATTCGAGAGTGGTGGTAGTGGATATTTTTCGTCATAGAAGGGTTTTCTTTGTGTAAATGGGTGGGCTTGTTTTCTCAATTGGAGAGTAGAGAGACAGCGGTTGCAAATTTGGGTTAGTATTTGTGTTTTCACAGTGAGATGACCGGATTCTGAAATGATGGTGGTTGTAGTGTTGTTGTATGTGGTATTCAAGATGTTGCAATCTAAATCCTCATGGTGGTCATGGTAGAACAACAGCGGTAATCATGGGGGTGTAGATGGTGGCGGTGGCAGTGTAATAGTTTGCCGGAATCTGGGGCGGATTCTCGGTATTATGGCGGTGATATATAGTGGCGGCGATTGTGATTTCTATATTGTTCTTAATGTTAAATAAAAATCCATTGACACTTTTACCCTTGTACAAAAGGATATCGAAGTCAAGTAACGACTTATTCCGTTAAGTGGTGGAATGAATTTTTTTCCAGTTTCACATCGACTAATTAATTGCAAATGGGATACATTTATAGCAAGTTTTGAAAGTGGATAATGCAATGTGATAGTTTCGCTATACTGGGAATATCCATTAAGTAATTATGCCAATTTACTTTGGCACCACAACTATTTAGTGTGGCAAACTGTGTTACCCGGGAAATACTCTCCCCTGGCTAATATGTTATTCTACCTGCCAATATTAATAATTTTGCAACAATAAAATCTCCTGTATATGAACGCACATTACGTAACCTTCCAAAATGTCTTGCATGAATAAATTTCGTATAAAACCGTCTACCTATAACAATATGCGTATATAATATGCTTAACTTGTCATTAACAAAATATTAAAACGAATCCTTACACAACGTATGAAATTTCCATATAATGTTCCTTGTCACATCATATAATAATAAAAATTGTAACTACTCCACCATAGAAAAGTTTCCCTACTAGTAAACAAAAATATTCACAAAACATCGACGTAATATAGACAAAATTCCAGCAAAAAAATGTGTTTCCTAATGGAAGTCGACATTTCCCGTATGACCTGTTCAACAAAAGGAAATAAGTAGGCGTCATTAACAAATAGCGGAGGAATAAGATAAGTACATATTTTCAGTAATACAATATTTTATGCAATGATATACCTTGGCATCATTACCAATAAGAAGTAAACAAGCTGATCAGACAGCCAAGACGGATCCGATAACCTTCCTTAGCAACGATATCCCTTTTCTTAAGGTCACACACAAGGAACATTCGATGCAATTTGGGAAGTAATTCAATAATTGAACAGTGAAGAGTGATATACAAGGACACACATTACAGAAGGCTGCACAGGAGTCTCATGCGGATCTAGTGCATAAGAAAAATTATATAATTTGTGACTACTGCTGTCACAAACTCATTTCTAATTCAATAAATTCACAAATTATAGAAGGACTGCACGGGAGTCTCATGCGGATCTAATGCATATATTGTTGAGAAGTAATTCAGTATGTGAACAGTGAAGCTTTCTTACAGAAGTGATTGTCATCGAGATGCCTATATTGATAGATAGTTTTTTGGATTTTAAATTCTTCACTAAACGAAATCCGATAACAGCTACTCTCATTTTTTTAAACTTAACACAAAAAAGCACTTTAAAAGAAACAGAATCAAACTACCAAAGAGAAGTAAAAGCTACTTTTCTCACAATACCTAACTGAAAGGGTAAAACCATCTCTGACGTGAATTAGATCATAAAAGATCGAGAGGGATGGAGAGATGCCAAACGATGCATATTCAAATTAACTAAGAGATACTTCATGTCAAAACCGTGTTGCTCATGAAAAGGAAACGAACTTAACAGGAAAAGAAATACCAGTGATCACAAAAAGGAAGCTCGAAATTGGGGAACAAACTGGCACCTAATGCAAGAATAAGATGCACATATTTCAAACTGCCATTGTTTTATGAATTTAAGTGAACTAGCGCCTAATGAAAGATTTTTTGAGATAGAAGATGAAGGTAAACTAACCACCAATTTTATCAAGCTTATTCCACAGTACTAGTAAGAATGGAACTTACTAGAATGAAAATTTTCATACCTTGCATTAGACAAGTAGAACAAGTATTCTGAGAAATCAATAACTCACTGCATTAGGCACATTTATTAATTTTTGTAAAAAAAAAAAAAAAAAAAAAAAAAAAAAAAAAAAAAAAAAAAACAAGAGTCGTGTTTCCCAAACTTCCAAATGACTTTGGTTAAGGTCACACAAATTGGCTTAAAAGACATATTATCATCTCAATTTGATTCAAATTCGGAGTGCCAAAAAAACGCACGATTATCATTGTAATACGGCATAAATTAACATTAGTGTGCCTAATTTGACCATATTGTCTCTCACATACTACTATTTATCGAAGCACTCCAAACCTAAGAACTTAGCCTGTTTGAGGCTGGTTGCACTATCGTATCATTTTAATCACCATTCGTGGAAGGAGGGGTCTGTCAAATTAACATGAGGGGTGAAAGTATCTTCATGGAAACCTCTAAATCCAACACTCAACTAATTCAAGAAAGTGTCTTCTTGGAGACCTCTGAATCTAACAATCAATTAAGCTTACAATCAACAATTTCTCAAGGACATTTTTTAGTGACACACAAATCATGCGAAGAAAATAAAAAATTCAGCAACCAAGTAAGCAAGTAACGATTATGAAACAAGTCTGGTTTGATACTTATATAGGAAGAATTTTTCCAGCTTTAGAAAATTTGTTGCGGTCCATATGAAGAATCAGGGGCAGAATTGAAGGATTGATTAACGGGGTCAAACCACACATGAATCTGAACAGAAACGACGCGCTAAAGATCACGAGTCACGAGCACCATGCTGATTTGGCCAAATTCGGGTATTTCAGGCACGAAATCCTCAAATTTGCTATTTTAGTAATAATATTTTAATCAATTAGAAGGTCAATTTCAATCTGTGTAGGTTCATTCTTTTTGCAGCGTGCTTTTATTTAATAGGACTTTAATTCGGAATAATTATTGATATTTTGCTAGTTTTGGTCAGATTTGGGTTTATGGCAATTTAAGTTCAGCTTGTGGACTTATTTCATCAGTTTATTGAATATTCAGTTTTTCAGAAAACATATATAATTTTATAAGAACCCTGGAGGATTTTGTTCATGATTTTCCTTCCGTTTTCGTTGATTCTTGATGCTCCCAAAAACGCTGGGTCTGTTGCTATCAGAGCTCGGTTTAACGTGGGAAGAACATTGTCATAACCATTGTGCGTGTACAACCGGGTGGCAGCGGGCAGGTTCTAGCTTAGGAAGCCCCCCAATGGAAAATTCACCTCCAAGGGGTTATGATAATGGTGGCGGAAGGTCAAGCCTTAGATCATGACTTGGAGCCCGCGTTCAAGATGACACTCAACTGCGAGCGTTATAGAGGTCCAAGTTCCATGATCGACGAGCTAGATTATTCGAGTATGCTACAAATCAAACATTTTTTATTCAATCTTTTATTGGACTATTTTCAAATCATGTAGTTTGAGGTGGATTGGAAAATCCCTCCGATTTATGATGACTATAGAGATGGAGATGAATTTGTATATGAAGGCGAAGAGACAAAATTTGAATTAAACGAGTCAATAGTTTTCCGTTCAATTTTCTGTCTTGCTATTGTGATCCTTCTTGGTGAAGCGGATCGCTGATGTTCCTAAATCGAACTCGAGGATGAGTTCTTTTGAAGAGGGGGTTACTAATGCAGGAAGTTTGTTGCATCCGTACACAGATCAGAGGCAGAATTGAAGGATTGATTAAAGGGGTCAAACTATACATATATCTGACCAAAAACAACGAATCATGATTTTAGTCACGAGCACCATGTTGATTTCGCCAAATTTGGCTGTTAAGGGCACGGAATCTCTAAATTTGCTATTTTTAATAATCATCTTTTCATCAGTTAGGAGGTTAATTTCAACCTGTTTTGCTTCATATTTTTTCCAGCGTGCTTTTACTTTTTAGGAATTTAATTCAGAATAATTATTGAGATTTTTATTTTTTCGTCAAATTTAGGTTTTTGGCTATGTACGTCTAGCTTGTAGACTTATTTCATCAATTTATTAAATATTGATTTTTTTCTTAGAAAACATATAGTTTTCTAAGAACCCTAGAGCTTTTTGCTCATGAGTTTCCTTTTGTTTTTATTGCTTCTTGCTGCTCCCAAAAACGCCTAATTCAGTCCGGCAGAAGAAACTCCATGAATTATATGAAAACAATTAAAAAAATATATCAAAACATCTCCATCAAACTAGGTACATAATACAAAAAACAATTCTCAGTTCCACATGTTTCACTAAGAAACAATCAACACCAAAATTGAAGCACATAGAACAAAGGATGCGTCACGAGCTCAATGAACAATCTATTCAGCAGCTTATTAAATATTTATTTCACCAAAATAGGTAAAGCATCTAGCTATTAACCTCTATGAGCAAACAATACGCTTTTCAAAACAATATTGCGAAGAAGTACCTGTAATGGACGACAAAACTCCACATCCAGGCTACAGAGATTATAGTTTGTTTCTCAAAGTGAAAGAACCTACAATACCAAGAAAGAATGTCATTAGTTTCAATTGACATACAGCAGATACCAAATTCCACAAGGTAAATATACTCTTATATATTATTGTATGACATAAGAATAGTTAACTTACACAACTAGCCTGCCACGACACGGTCTTGCCAACAAAGGTACCTATACAATAGTGCTTTTCAATACGCTTCATTAAACAATACTCATATTTCATAACACTTTTAATGCAAACTGCCCAATTACCAAACTCAACTACCTCCGAGTTAATTTTTGTAGTACATTTTATTATATAAGTACGGAAGTCGCCATAGCCTTTTTTTGGTGGCTTCGCAGTTACCAAGTGGACAGTATCCCCTGTAGGGTTTTGATTCATGGATGCGCAACGGAAACACAAAAAATCATAAAACCATGAAAAACCCTCCAAGGATCACAAGTCAAGAGACATAAAGATGTTAAGGGTAAGAAATCAATAACACACCTTAGGGTTCTCCTTTGATGACTTCAAACGCGAATTGTGTCACGTTCTCTATGGTTGATCCACGCCTAGAGTTGATCCTAGAATCTCCCAAGTCCTTGGTGCTAGCCCGGAAGAGGAAGATGAAGAAGAATCACACAAAACGAGACCCAAAGGAGGGCTCACGGCCTCCTTGTGGCCGACGGGGACGTGCGGCGGCAAGAGGGGCGGGCGGCTTCTCTTGCTGCTTGCTCTCTCTCCTTTGTTCTCTCCCACTCTTGTTATGTTCAATTATGAGCATAAGTATGTGGGAAGGAAGGAAGGAAGGTCCTTTATATAGTCCAACAACTTCTTGCCAACTACCTATAGTGCTTATTCTAGTCCTACTAGAATTCAATTTAGTCCCATCCTTGCAAATTACTCTCTACTAAGTTTGCAAGTTTTGAAAAGTGATCCTTCTAATTAATTAATCCAATTAATTAATTCCCAAATCTAGTTAAACTCTATGTAGCGTGTGACCCCATAGGTTCTATCTAGTTGGTAGCAACTATTTGCTAATTGTAGATAGTGCTTTCTGAGATGACAGATCTTGGCCACGTGGTAACCATCCAGCACACCATATTGTGCTCCACACAGACGGGATCACCAGCCGTGCTGATCCATGTTGGGGCTGCGAGACAGGGCCCTCGCATACCACTGCACGGGACTTGTAGGGTCTTAGTGGTTTGGAGGCTAGAGTAAGTCTTGTCGCGTGCGAGCCAAGCCCGCGCGCGACCCTAAGTAACTGTTTTGAGAGATTTATGGCACGAGCTCCATAAACCCGGTCAAACCCGGTCAACCTCGTAACGGTTCCGGTATTCGCGCATAACGTGCTGTAACAGTCCCTATATATGAGGACGAACGTGCCGTTGTGGTTAAGTTAATTAAGCCGCCATTGATGGGCGCATTAACCACACTGCAACGGTCACATTCTCTGTTACATATAGGACGTTAACCTTTCCATACAAAGGAGAACACACTAGCCATACGCGGAAGCTCTGCCAAACCTCTGTCTCTCTCTCAGACATTACTACTGCCTTATTCTCTCCCTACACATAACCCGACTCTTCCTGTGCTATCTCTGATCCTCTACTTACGGTGTACACGGAGGTCTCCCCGCCGGAATCTCTTGTGCACATTTTGGTGAACCCGACGTGAACTTACCAGCAAAAGCAACCATGTCTCAGGAGGATGATGTTAGTAACAGATCGCCTTCCACCGAAGCCGCCTCGGGAGGGGAGGCCCGCCGCACTCCTACGGCCACCGGTGACGCCCCGACGCTAGAGACCTTGGATGCTACCATCCAAAGTCAGGGAAAAGCTCTCAAAGCTCAATCTGCGCAGCTAGAACGGACCATGGCCGTCCTGGGCACTCTTTCGCCAAACCCTTCACTAGCCACCGCTGTTTCTCCGGGAGGAGGAGCCCCTACCGCTCCACGACTGGGAGTGTCAACCACACCTCCCAACCCTAATCTGCAGACTCCACCGGCGACTACGCAGCTACCTTCAATTCAAGGGTCAACAGCTCAAATGTTGCCTCTCACTTCTCATACTCCTCAGCCTCCAGCTCTGGTACCTAACCCGGCTTCGCAGTATCCCTTGCCTCCTCCAACGGCAATCTGGGGCAATGCGAACGACCAATATGTCCCTAATCGTCCGGCGGCATACGTGTCGCCTCCGCCTGCGGCAACCCCTCCTCCTGTTACTGAGGGAAACATCCAGAATGTATGACGTCCCTGCAGAAGCGCATGGACACTATTCTGGCTCACCAATCATTCGCGGATACCATCATCCCGAAGCTAGACAACGATCCACCTATCCCGCGAGAGATCTATCTCATGCCTAACCCGGTGGGGTACAAGGCTCCTAAATGGGACAAGTTTGAAGATGTCAACGGAAACGCTCATGAACATGTCATGCGTTTCATCGATGTCATGGGGCCATATGTAGCCGATCCCAAACTGCTAATGCGAGAATTCCCAAAATGCTTTGGGAACGTAGCGTACAAGTTGTACAAAACGTTGGAGGCCGGATCTGTGAAGACTTGGGACGACATGGTCCAAAATTTCTACACCAAGTTCTTCCAGATGGAAGAAAAGTTGACAATGATCCACCTCTCTCGGATGTTTCAGAAGCGCGAGGAGGACGGGATAACTTTCATCAAGAAGTTCAGGGCGAAGTCCTTGGAATGCAAAGATCCGATGCTCGAAAGTCGTCTTGTAGAGATATGCCTGCAGTGTATGCGAGATGAATACAAAGGTATGCTCATCAACCTGCAAACACCTACGTTTTCAAAGCTAATCGAATGCACGAAGAACATCGAGCCTATAGTAGAGAGGCAGAAAAAGAAAAACGCTCCGGAGCGATCCTCGAGCGGTACTACCTACAAGATTGGGAGATTCAGTTACAAGATGGGACGCGAAGCTGAGGTCAATACAGTTTCACCCCAGAAGCAGGCGAAGATTGTGAACTTCGACGCACCACCTCTGCCATGTTCGGTGGAAGAAGCAAGCGACCTCTGCTGGCAGTGGCGCAAAGACGGTGTCTTACCGCCGCTCGAGAAGGAACCCTCCAAGGAGATGGTGAGGGACCCGAAGTGGTGCGAGTACCACGGCAAGGTCATGCATCCCACAGCAGACAGTAAGAAGCTCAGGATTGTATTTAGCCAAAAGATGAAGAACGACGAGCTGATCGTCAGCTATCACAGGAAGGATGTGCGCAACAATCCACTTCCTGCCCATGGAGAGCAAGACTCGAAAGGTAAAGAGATCGCCATAATCTCGATTGTGGATCTATAAGAGGTCGCAGAGGATGGTCTACCCATCATTGCCAAAGTCCATGATGATGAGGACTACAGCGTAGACACGGAGGACGAACGTGCCGATAGGATGAAGGGGTCGCACGGTTTTAGCAGATTCTTTGACGAGATGAACTTCTCGGAAAAAAGCCGGACAGAAATGACGAAAGCAATCTTGAGGATAGCAGAGGACTACGAGGAGGATCTTGTAGTCTCCAATGGGAAAGTCATCTGGGCGTCTCGCCCTACAGAAAAGATTATGACCTTTTCCGCCAGCGACAAAAAGACAGATGCGAGCCACCAGAGGCATCTGTATGTGACGGCCATCATCAATGGCGTCGAGTTCAAAAGAGCATTCGTCGATGGAGGAGCAGCGGTCAACGTCGTTTCGCTCCACACACTGAAGCTAGCAGGAATCCCCGAGCATAAGATTGTCAGGCGTCCATCTCCGCTGATGGGATTTGGAAGCGACTCCAGAATGACGATCGGATGGATCCGCCTGGGCGTTCAAATTGGCAAAATCAAGTGCTCAGCGAAGTTCTATGTCATAGATGCGAACACCACGTATCGCATGATCATAGGTCGAGCTTGGATTCATCGCTTTGACGCGGTTCCTTCAACAGCTCACCAAGTCATGAAAGCTATCTGGAATGACAGAATAGTCGAGATACCAGCCTCAACGAATCCATTCAACATTGATGAAGCACATCTCAGCGAGGCGGTGTGGTTCACCGAGATGGCGGACGAGCAAACACCGGGGCCGTTCAACCCTACTCCTTTACCCCTATGGGAAGACATCAAGGATCAGTCACCTGCGGGAGTGATGGTGACAAGGGAGGATTCCAAGGAAAAGCCGCCCACACGCGAAGTGGCGCCGCGAATCGCTTACCATCGAAAGAACGTGTACACTCTGAAGAGAATAGCAAAGCATGACCCCGAAGGCAAGGAGATAGAGAGCTTCTACGCCAACGGGAAGAAGTGCTATCGCATATGAAGGTGCGCGGGGATGTCCTCATGCGGGCATGGGGATATCCCTGAGCAAATCAACCAAATCGAGCAGGTTATGGTAGCAGAAAAACCAATGCAGAGCACTCCAGATGAGAAGCTCAAGGAAGCACCCGAATTCATGGAAGACAAACCCAGACCGCAAAAGCAAGAGCTAAAGGAGGTGTTCCTAAGCCCGAACGAAGAAAAGAGAAGGCCAGTATTTCTAAGTGCGGACCTCACGAGCGAAGAGGATAAAGGACTGCTACAGCTCCTCACTGAATACAAGGATGTGTTCGCATGGGAGTATGATGAGATGCCCGGTCTGGAAACAAGTATCACTATGCACCGTTTAGACATCATTCCGGGGTCTAAGCCGGTAAAGCAGAGCACAAGAAGCTTCAGGTAGGAGCTTAACGTGAAGATCAAACAGGAGATTGTCAAACTTCAGGATGCCAAGTTCATAGAGCCGAATCATCATCCCACATGGCTAGCCAACATTGTGCCAGTGGTAAAGAAGAATGGACAGCTTCGCATCTGCGTGGACTTCCGAGATCTCAATCGCTTCTGCCCCAAGGACGATTTTCCGCTCCCCAACATCGATTTGCTCATCGATTCGACAGCGGGTCATCGCATGTTCAGTTTCATGGACGGCTTCAGCGGGTACAATCAGATCAAGATGGACCCTGAAGATGTACGGAAAACTGCATTCATCACCCAGTGGGAGTGTTCAACTACACGGTGATGCCCTTTGGTCTCAAAAACGCAGGTGCAACCTACCAGCGAGCCATGATGGCCCTATTCCACGACATGATGCACAAATAAGTGGAGTTTTATGTAGATGACCTCGTGGTTAAATCCAAGCAGGAGGCAGATCACCTGGCAGATTTGCGGAAGGTGTTCAACAGATGCAGACGCTTTCAGCTGAAGATGAACCCTATGAAATGCGCATTTGGGGTAACGTCAGGGAAATTCTTGGGATGCGTGGTACATCGTCAAGGAATCGAGCCTTACCCTGCGAAAGTTTCAGCCATCATCAGCATGACTCAGCCGTACGACCAGAGTGCCTTGAAGACATTCTTGGGGAAGCTATCGTATCTGCGAAGATTCATCCCAGCGATTGCCGAGATTACTTTCTGCTTCAGTAATCTTCTCAAAAAAGATGCCGCATACAACTGGACTCCGGAGCACGAAGCTGCGTTCGGGAAACTAAAAGAACTGCTGACGTCTTCAAAAATAATGATCGCACCTCAGTTGGGATCACCGCTTTTGCTACATCTCTCGCATTGTGCAGCCCTCGGAATCAAGGTACACGGACATTGAGCGTCATTGCCTTGCCCTCTTCTTCATAATAGAGAAGTTGAGACACTACTTTGCGTCGCACAAAGTGATGGTGGTTACAAAAAGTGATCCCATACGATATTTGCTAACTCACACTACTCCTGGAGGAAGATTGGCAAAATGGTATATGACCATTTCCTAGTTTGATATCACATGCGTGCGACCACGAGCGATCAAGTCGCAGGCGGTGGCGGATCTGTTGGCACAGTTCCCCGATAACAGCCACGAGCCCGTAATCGAAGAAGAATTCGAGGGACCTGAAATATACGCAGTCGATGTACCCTATTGGACGCTCCATTTCGACGGTTCGTCAACGAGGAAATGTGGAGGCATTGGGATAGTCTTGACCAAGCCAGATGGGGAGGTCATACAGATGTCCGCAAAGCTCGACTTCGCAGTCACCAACAACGAGGCAGAATATGAAGCCCTCATAGCGGGACTGCGTGCAGCGAAAGCTTTGGAAGTAAGCAACCTGACAGTCATGGGGGACTCCAAGCTAATTGTCAAGCAAGCCTCGGGCGAGTACGGTTTGAAAGAGATAAATCTTCTGCCCTACCGGACTTTGGTACAAAAGCTGGGGCAGCAATTCTGCGACGTTAGGTACGAGCACAAGCCCCGAGCAGACAACAGGCATGCAGATGCTTTGGCTACCTTGGGATCCAAAGTTAGTACAGACAAATGTCCCGCAAGAATCTCGATCGAAGTGCGAACATCGTCGGCGTTAACAGAAGACGCGTGCGACGATGAACACATGGACGATGCGGACTGGAGAAAGGCAATCTTACGAGCCATTGCAGAAGGCACAAGCAGCGAGAGCTGGGCACTCACAAAGGGGTATTGCATACATGACAACACCCTTTACTACAAGGGCCCTGGCGGAATACTCATGCGATGCGTCTCCGAGCAAGAGGGACAGCTGCTGTTAGAGAAGATTCATCAACATGCTTGCGGAGAAAGTGAAGTGTCAATCTATCGGAAGGCTCAGAGATATGGCATTAACTTGCCTGACATGTCAACAGCCACAGCACTAATACAGGGAAAGTGCGAGAGTTGCGCACTGATCAAGGATTCTTTACTCATCGCTCTCACCGATGATGATGCGAATTGTAAGAAACCACTCTTTGATTTTCTCACTCAGGGCACCGTACCCGAATCGAGAAAAGAAGCTGAGAAATTGAGGAGGAAAGTGTCCCGATACGTGGTACGAGAAAACCTGCTTTGGCGAAGAGGCCATGAGGGCAACTTACTGCGATGTCTAGACAGTAGGGAAGCACAAGAAGTCATGGACCTTTCTCATCAGGTGGAACACCAGGGAGGTGCGAAATTATGCAGGCAACTCCTCTCAATTGGATATTTCTGGCCCACTATGAGGCCGATTGCCGCATCAAGGTACGACGCTGCCAGGAGTGTCAATTTAAGGGTAACCTAGTGCACGCTCCTGCTGTAGATCTACATGCATTGGGAACGCCATGGCCATTTCACACATGGGCGTTGGATTTCATTGGTCCCATCCGACCAACTTCGCATGGGAATCATTTTATTCTCACCGCAACTGAGCTGTTCACCAAATGGGTGGAGGCAATACCACTGAAGACGGAAAATGCGCTAACTGTGGTCAATTTCATCCAAGAAAACATCATATGCAGGTTCGGAATTCC
Source organism: Linanthus parryae (assembly GCA_023055425.1). NCBI lineage: Eukaryota > Viridiplantae > Streptophyta > Magnoliopsida > Ericales > Polemoniaceae > Linanthus > Linanthus parryae. The sequence continues at coordinate 77,806,586 of JALGPY010000007.1, read as the reverse complement.
CAACACCATCCTTTCAGATACTGGTACTCCTTTTGTTAATCGCCAGGTGGCTGCGAAGCTAGCAGAGTACAACATCAGGCAGATATGCTCCACCCCCTATTACCCGAAAGGGAACGGGCAAGCCGAAGCGACCAACAAAACGTTGTTGAGGATCTTGAGCAAGATGGTCGCAGATGACCACAAGAAGTGGGCTGATTCTCTAAGCATAGCCCTGTGGGCTTATCGGACTTCTCCAAGGACACCCACAGGGGTCTCACCATTCCTCCTATGCTATGGGGCTGAGGCCGTGGTACCTGCGGAGGTGAAAGTTAATTCGGCAAGATTGGCCTTCCACGCATTGTACGACAATAAACGCGATCATGACTTAGTCTTGCTGGAGGAAAAGCGAGAGCAAGCTAAAAGGACCAACAAACGGTATCAGGAAAGGATTGCTCGTGCGTACAATAAAATAGTTCAACGCAGAGACTTCGCGGTTGGAGATTTAGTCTTGCGCGCATCTGACCATTGCATGCGAGAGGCAGCTCACCCAAAGTTCGCAGCCAATTGGGAAGGGCCTTTTGAAGTCACAGAAGTCTTTGACAGTGGCTACTGCAGCATACGGAGGTTGCACGGAACGACCTCAACCCCAAGCTCAGTCAACATGCGCTGGATTAAGAAGTACTATCCTTGAATTCTCTCATTTTATGCGTTTTATTACAACGTTGCCTTATGCCCTGTATAGCTATGATTCGCACAATCTTCTCTCCCATATGAGAGAATTGTAAGCTCATCTCTCCCATATGAGAGTACTATAATAAAAGGCTTCTCCCAAATGAGAAGAACTTCATACTTCTAGCTATTTATATTGCTTCATTTAGTTTATTATTACTGTTGATAATAGGCTATCCGCCGCGATAGCAACTTATTCGAATGTGATCTCAAATGATCTTATAAGCCTATCTGTCACGATAGCAACCTGTGCAAATGCGATCTTAAGTGATCTTCTAAGCCTATCTGTCACGATAGCAGCCTATGCGAATGTGATCTTAATTGATCTTTTAAGCCTATCTGCCACGATAGCAGCCTATGCAAATGCGATCTTAATTGATCTTCTAAGCCTATCTGTCACGATAGCAGCCTATGCGAATGCGATCTTAATTGATCTTCTAAGCCTATCTGTCACGATAGCAGCCCATGCGAATACGATCTTAATTGATCTTCTAAGCCTATCTACCACGATAGCAGCTCATGCGAAAATGATCTTAATTGATCTTCTAAGCCTATCTGATACGATAGCACCTCATGCGCAAATAATCTAAATCGATCTTTTAAGCCTATCTGTCACGATAGCAGCCTATGCAAATATGATCTTAATTGATCTTCTAAGCCTATCTGATACGATAGCACCTCATGCGAAAATGATCTAAATCGATCTTCTAAGCCTATCTGTCACGATAGCAGCACATGCGAATATGATCTTGAATGATCTTTCAAGCCTATCTGCCACGATAGCAGCACTATACAAATGCGATTTAAAATGCGTTCTTAAGTCTGTCTATTGTGATAGCAACATCATGCAAAATGATCTTAAGTGATTTACAAAGGCCTATCTGATGTGATAGCACTTGCATTTTAATCTGGGGCAAAATCACAAGCCTACCTGCCAAGATAGCAAAGCTGCGCGACCACGATCTCGAACGATCTAAGAACATATCTGCAAATTTATGCGGCAGATAGCAAGTACAAAGTGTGTATATAGCACAACAGAAGGCAAAATCTGCCAATACACATGCGAAATTGTAAAATGATTTATCATTATGAGTCAAAAGGACTTACAGTTTATCTGTCTAGATAGCAGCTTACAAGCGAAAAAGCTCAAATCTAACTACGCAGCCAACATGGCTTATAATGCATCAAAAAGAAGTGACTTACAAGCAAGAAGTTACACATCGGGGGAATCCTAACTGAAAAAGGATGAACCTAAAGGTCCTAACACCGGCTATGCGATACGCAGATCTGCGGCCAAAGATCTGTAGCAAGTAGGATGCTTCTGCGAAGAGATCAACTCGCCATTCGCCACACCCCTAGCAGCAAGATCTGGGTGACGCTACGTCCAAAACCCCAGGATCTGACAAGGCCTCTGTCTGATCAAGATATGTACCAGAGGAACCACCTGTTCCGGCGTATGCAGTCGTGCAAAACAGGGGAGCAGTCATTCCTCGGGTACTGGGCTCCTTGTCCAGATAGACAAGGGCATTGGCGCGCCACCCTGAGTTCAAGAACGAGGAGGCAACAAATTTTCCTCCGGGCATGCTGTAGGAGAATCCCATCGTTCATTACGAGTCGGTAGCAAGGTCAGTACGGCGCTGCACCTCGCCGGGAGGCGGCCGGAAACATGACCTGCAAACATAATAGACGAAGAAAATTATTCGAACAAACATGAGGTATTATCTCCATCTTCTTTATGATGGTTATAAAGATCAATAAGCCTTATAAAGCAGATCTTGGAAGCTATTTCTATAGCACAAAGCGCAAACTCAGGTTTCACAACTCGGAGTTGCCATGAATCAACGAAAAACAAGCGTTGAAGCCAGCAGTCGTAAGGGCTCACGGCAAAGCACATTTTTTGGATGAAGGACCCAAATGGCAAAGGCAGGGTTTATATAGACCTTGTGGAGACTCTTCAGTTGCCAACATGAGTCAGCAGAATTTGAAAAGAGGGTAAGGATCAATCACTTACGCCTTGAAAAGCGGTAACAATCAATTACCCTACTAAAGGCTACGACGATTCAGTTGCGTATCCTAATTAATGACGTATGGTCATGATTCGGATGGACTTCCCAAGGAAAGCGTGCTTATCTAATGAGCAATTAGCGCAAAAATCAAGGCAGAATATCAATTGCTGATGTCATGAATTGATATGCACAGAAATATTCTAGCAAATCCCGGAAAGGGCAAAACGGGCACTTCGATTCTTTTGAAAAAAAAAGGGGGGAGAAACCCTAGCAACATTACATTAATGTTTCAGCTAGTTTTTTGCTACTTTTCAAATTCAAAAATCAAAGTAAGCCCTTGATCAAGGAGTCATGAGGGGTGAACTGACGGCTCAGATTCTCTACCAGCTCCATTTCCTGCTTCAATTGCTCGCACTTGGCATTCATCTCATGATAGAGCTACATAGCCTCTTCAACCTTTTGCTTTTGCTGCTCTACCTTTTGCTTCTCAGCTGCAAGGTTTTGGTGGCCGAGTTTCAAAGTTACAACTGCGCGAATCAGGGTAACTCTTTTCATAAGAAACTTGAAGCCCAGCCTGCCTTGAACTTTGGCGAGAAGATTTTGGCACATGCCAAAAAGCAGTTCAGCACTCTGAGGAGATATGGTCGCAGGCGTGGCCGCAGACAGCTGCTCCAAAATCCAAATGGCCTCGGTAAGAAACAGCCTCCTGTCAAAGGGCCCTATCTCCAGAGATCTCGCAAATGACTGAGGATAGGTGAGACACATCCGAACTAGCCAGTCCACATCGGCTTGCTTCAAACCTGAAGCAATATTAAAGCTAAGTTATACTATCAAACTCGCAGATGAATAATGCGAAATGCAAAACAGCAAACCACGACTTACCAGTCCCTTCAAGGATCTCACGAAGATAAGGAATGCGCATTACTGGGGTTATTGAAGACTGTCCTCGTTCCATAGCCCTCCTGTCAGCGGCGAGCTCTAACTCCTCATAGTTAGGAGGAAGAGTATATGCCGCACCAGTTGCGATCGCAGCCCCGACCTGCGAGCCCCAAAAGCTCCACGCAGGAAGAGGTGCCGCCGACTCATTCGTCGCTGGAGGCGTAGTGGCAGCCGAAGTTGCTTGGCGAGGGACACTTTCAGATGCGGTAGCATCAGCAGTACTTGTTCTTATTTCCTCAGCACCAGCATGGGCATCTTCCTCCATTAGCACAGTGTCAGCCTCAACATCATCAGAAAGTTCGATGATGTCCTCAAAAGGCTCTCCTGCATATTCAGCAGCTGCGACGGGCTTCTCGGTATGAGAACTCGGAACCGGGACATAGGACGCAGAAGGTTGACTCCTTTGCTCCAACATGGGTTCATCAGCATCGCCTGCGATACAAAATGCAATAGTATGAGGTAACTTGTATCATATGATATTTTATTATCTTTGCTAAGCTAAGAGCAAGCACCTCCACGCGAAGGTGGGATTGCAGTATCCTCGTCATACACTAAGGACGTGGAACCTTGCCCTACTAATGTGTCCTCATTAAGCATGCCTTTAAGATGAGCGTGACCTGGGGCGCGAAGAAACCAGTCATGATTCTGTTTTGAGTTGCTAAAAGCCTAGTTTATGCATATCGTTCAAGTGATTACCTGAGGGTTCACCGCACTTGCCTACTAGCCAACGGCGAATTTCAGCTTTTGACACACCATGCTTTAATGCACCAACAATAACGTCTCAATAAGTTACTGCGAGATTAAAGATCTCACCTTCATTGCCGCCTGCGATTTCTTCAAAATCTGCTTGGGCTTGCTCCAAAGCTGCTGCATCCTCTTCTGGAGCCACATCCTCCTCCTCAGCTTGAGGAGCCATCTCTTCGGGAAGCACGTCTTCCTCTTCAACTGGACGCACTAAGTCGTCAACATGCTGCTCTTCGAGGCTTCTCTGCCTCACACGCTCGAGCTCCTCCTCTTCTCGCTGTCTTCTCCTTTCAGCAGCTTCCGCAGCTGTCTTTCTAGACTCGGCGAAAACGTCCTCGCTTATGGGTTCGTCAGAAATACCAGAATGAGCATCCCTCTTCAGCCTCTTGGCTAAAAGGCCGCTGATGGTCTCATCATCATCATCATCTGCGAAGAAACGATTGGTTCAAAATCAAGTTGCAAAAGAGTTACGATAATGAGAAAGGAAGCGCGATGGAGATACCTCCTGATTCTTCCTCATGTATCACATTTGCTCTTTCTTCTTCTTCATCACCTTCTCTTGGCCCTCGCCTCTCCTCTTCTTCCTCCTGGCCGAATGGAACGAAGGTCTCTACTGCGAGCTCCTTCCGCGCTTTACTAGGCATGCGACCTTTTCCTTTGTCCTTGGCAGAAAGGGACCTCGCTGGAGGGGAAGTTGGAGCGCTTCTAGGGGAAGAAATTGTAATTCCCTTTTGCCTGGGTCTCTTCGCTCTTGGCGCGGCAGTCGCTGGAGGAGACGGATTATCTCTTGGGGGAGACGAGGCCGGAGCATTGTCTATCAGCGAGTCGGCAAAAGCATTCATGACCTCGCGAATCCTGGTTTCAACCTCAGGATCCATCCTCGATGCTAGCAGGAACGTCTGTCCTTGTCTTCTTGTGGTAACAATGGTGTTAACCAGCGACTTGGAACGATCACCAGATGCGAACCTCCGCACATGACACTACAAGCAGTGTAAGAACAAAGATTTCAATATGTGAAAGTAAAGAAGCTTAGCGCATGCAAAAGAAGTTGCTTACCTTAGCAAAAGTCTCGCTATATCTGATGACATGCGAGTCGCCTTTCCTAACAGCGGCGATCTTTTCATGTAGAATGATGGCAGGGCACAAATGGTTCTCATGATCCAACAATGAGTAGCAACCATATTCAGACTCGTCCAGACTGCAATTGGGGCGAAACGGAAAAGAGTTTCTTTTGATCACAGGAGCTCTGCTTGGCTGGGGGGCCGACTGCGTCTCAAATCTCGTCTGCTGAGCGTTCCAGTATGTGAGCCAGTTTTTGGAACAACCGCCTTCACGGTTACCTACAGGTTGCTCAAAGGGAAGATTGCTCATGAAGACTATTTTGCACTCCTTTGTCAACAAACGCTTATAGCAGCCTCTGATAATAGACTGTGGCCAGATTGATGGTGCCACTGCATCAAAGCCGAACTGGGGAGAAACGCGAGTGGGGTCAACATCCATGGTAATCCTCTCATACCTCGGGCGAGCTCACGAATATGCTCTGCAAGAGCAGGAAGGGAACCTCGTAGGCACCAGCAAAAGAATTCGCGATAGCGCTCATGGAAATGCTCTCCATCTTCGAAAAGGAGATCTTCTGAAAACACAACACCCTTAGAAGGATACAACTTTGGAAACCATCGCACGTTTTCAATGCGCATGGCATAGGGCCTGGCTATGAACTCTCACCGATTGTCGCATATCAGACTCCAAACACATTTGGTATTGTTTGTTCCGAACCACCTTGCAGCTCTGCCGCTGTTACGTTCCTCCACCGCGCCTAGGGGACACCACTTGTTGGGCTTAGAAGCAGTCGGGGCATAGGAAGGCCATCGCTCGAAGACCCACATCGTCAGGAAAGCAATGTTAACGAAAGTCAGTATGTCGAGGAGACCACGCGACTCTTTCATGGCCACAACTAGCTGATCCAGTATGTAGTACAGTGTGCCCAAAACCAAGGGTCCGAGCGCGACTTTCTGGCCAAGGGCGAGTTTCACAGCAAGCGGCAGAACGTGATAAAAGACCCCATCGTGCGGGTGACCATCGATTAAGTACCTCGATAGCCAGGCACAGAGGAAGGCACAAAGGGTCAAGTGATAGCCTTTACCCTCCACGTAGTTCTTGGCCTCTGGGTCTTGACTCAGAAGCTTCTTGGTGATGCTGCTGTTCGCGTAGTCACGGAAGAAGTACTGCACCCATTTGTTCCAAGTATTCTTCGCAGACGTGTCAACCAGTTGCCAATCAGGAAGGGCTTTGGTAGTGGTCCACAGGGTGGAGATTTTCTTTACCTCTGACAGGCACTCCTCCATCTGCGTGTACAGAGCAATCTCCGCATCCGTCCTCAAGGGAATCAAAGGGTCCACCTCACCCATGGGAGATAGATCATACAGCATGTGCACGTCCTCGAGCGTGGGGGCAGCCTCGAACTCAGCAAAGTGAAAGGTGTGAGTCGCAGGCGAATAGCGGGAAAGAAGGTTTAGAAGCACGGACTGGTCCAGCTTCACGGCAGCACCCTTCATAGCACGAACGCCGAAGTATACGCCGGCCTCATTAAGAGTCACAGCATGATTGGTCAACACATGGTCAATCCACTCATCCATGTAGTCCAACTTTTGGACAAAAGCTTGGGTGGAAATCGCAGCATACGGGAAGTACCCATTTTCGATTCCCAATCGAACCACGTCCTCGGAGCCGATCAAATCAAGCAAGGCCGAGTTAACTGGAGGAGTTAATGTTAGCAATCCCTCATTGGGGACAGAAGCAGGCAGTTTCTTTGCTTTAACCCTCGCATGGTAGAAGTCCTTGCCACCCAGGTAGGGGGCTTTTCGCCATTGAGCTTGTGGAAGATCAGGTACTTCTTCGTCCTCCTTGGTGGGTCTAGTTCCTCTTCTCTTTGCCATTCTTGCGGAAAAGCAAGAAAAAAGGGGGGAGAAATATGCCACATTCAGTTTGAATTTCGAGATTCAAGATCTATGGGAAGAAAGATGAACAGTTTCTGGTATTTATTTCAGAAATTAGAGATTGGAATTGTTTGCATTATCAGAGATTTCAAAAACCCTACATTCAAGGTCTTCATCATTGGGGGACGGAATCGAAATTGGATTTGCACATAACATGTTATGGGTTTGCAGATCCGACGCAGTTCAAAGCATATACTAGCATTTTAAATCGAAATTGAACAAGGCCAGCATTGTTTCCGTAAAGCTTGCTTGGATGCAGACAGTTGAAGAAGACGATTTGCAATTCTGAAATGGTGATTGATTATCTGAATCTGCTCTCGAAGACTTCCAGGTATCATTCACTTTAAGAGAAAGAAGTGATGCTTTGCAACAATGGAGAGTACAAAGTATTTATCCAAAAACAATGAAGGGTTGCGTCCTTTCAGTAGTCGAATCGCAACCGTCACCGTCGAATCGCGCAATCACAGGTCAAGCTGACGTCACGCCTAAAACCCTAAAGGCCAGACGGCACGACTCTAGGGGTTTTAGGTCATAATGGCACGCACGGGGGCTGAATTTACTCGTATTTGAATTGGTGCGTGGCGGCGACGCGTATGTTGGTTTCCGCGCATGGAAGTCTATCCAGCTATGAGCCTTCACGCGCAGAAAGGGGGCTAATGTAGATAGTGCTTTCTGAGCTGACAGATCTTGGCCACGTGGCAACCATCCAGCACACCATATTGTGCTCCACACACATTGGATCACCAGCCGCGCTGATCCATGTGGGGGCTGCGAGACAGGGCCCTCGCATACCACTGCACGGGACTTGTAGGGACTTAGTGGTTTGGAGGCTAGAGTAAGTCTTGTCGCGTGCGAGCCAAGCCCGCGCGCGACCCTTAGTAACTGTTTTGAGAGATTTATGGCACGAGCTCCATAAACCCGGTCAATCCGGTCAAACCCGGTCAACCTCGTAACGGTTCCGGTATTCGCGCATAACGTGCTGTAACGGTCCCTATATATGAGGACGAACGTGCCATTGTGGTTAAGCTAATTAAGCCGCCATTTATGGGCGCATTAACCACACTGCAACGGTCACATTCTCCGTTATATATAGGACGTTAACCTTTCCATACAAAGGAGAACACACTAGCCATACGCGGAAGCTCTGCCAAACCTCTGTCTCTCTCTCAGACATTACTACTGCCTTACTCTCTCCCTACACACAACCCGACTCTTCCTGTGCTATCTCTGATCCTCTACTTACGGTGTACACGGAGGTCTCCCCGCCGGAATCTCTTGTGCACACTAATATGGAGCGGTCTCTAGCAAAACATCCATTCTAGCCAACTAATAGAATAGTCATCTTGACAACCTTTGTACAAGTAATTGTCTCATCCCTTTGTCTCTATATCCGGATTGGACACGAGACATACAAGTCACACTCGTATATCCAATCCACAGTTTCTCGATCCATGGGAATAGCCTTATTCGTGCAAATAACATCAATATCCCATATTGATTTATTTGAGTCTGGCCAGACATTCTATAAGCACTATCCCTCGAGTGGCCTAGGATATTTGCTCCCGTTATGTGGGAGGGACAAATTCTATTTACGTCCACTACGATCTCTAAGCTTTCTTCTTATTGTATCCAGTACACACCTTTATAACTACCCAGTTACGGTGTAGCGTTTAACGCTACCAAGATCACAATAATCCACAACTAGAATATCTAGTGACTTCAAGTCTAAGGATGACAATACCATTGCACCGCGAGAAGCGCTTGTCACTTAACATAACGTGTATGTAGCCTTCTCGGAGATGGGTCAATCCAGTGCAACATTCCCTAATGCACACCTATGTGTTGGATCGTGATATCTCCATATCAATCCAACCCCATACTAGTCTATAGATGATTGTCCCATTAATCATTATACTGTACTAGGGATATTTAAGATAAACAACACAATTGTAAATCTAAGGACTTCATTATATTAAATATCCAATAAATAATAAATGAATTTCTAGCCACAAATAATTCATACCAAACTAGATTGCCTCTAGGGCATCTATTCCAACATCCCCAACCTAAGCCTACTTGGAAAAAAAGGTTGCTTTCACGCAAACTAATAAATTCATCACATGTAATATTCAGTATGTATTATATAGAACAAGTGAATAACCTCATCCTCATTAACATTATCATCATCATCAGTTTCCATTGATTCATTTGCATCTTCTTCAGGTTCATCTTCATCAAATTCATCATATAGAGAGACACCATCCTTTGATTCATCTACCTCTACTGATTCCGAGTCAAGCATGTCATTGGTGGGTTTTATGAAACCAAACGCAGCGGAAATAAAAATATTAATTTGCCGAAACCTACCTAGGACCCATGTGAATGAGCAAAATCTGATGATTATAGGTTTACCTCAGCCAAAATGACTGCTGACGATCACAAGTGTAGATGTAAGAAACTGCGCCACCACGGTATCCACATGGATATCTCAAAACTGAACTTCTTTTCCATTGGTTCTATCAATTGATTGAAGAAGGAGGATCTTGTCTCACCAAATGAATGAATCTTGACGCACACTGTGTCCCGGTGTAACCCAACCTGTAAGGGAGCAAGGAGCGGGGCGGCTACCTCTTTGGCCGAACCCTAGGAGAGTTTTTCACCTTGTTCCTCTTTTCTGACTAGCTCTCTACTAAGTGTGTAGGAGTAGGAATGAATTAAGACTAACTTTTCATAGCGTACAAATCCTATTTATAGCTAGAGAAATTCATCTTTTTCCTTAAATCCACCAGTTTGGATTAGTTTGCATTATATTCCACCATTGCTTTTTATTCCAATATTTATTATTGCTATATGGTCCAACTAATTAGCAACTAATTCATGTTTGATCTATTCTTGTGTGTGACCCTGTGGGTTCCTAATTACGTTGGCAGTAATATAATTACAAACATTGAGCGGCATCTACCAATACATCAATGCTACCCAAGTAATAGGAATGTTAGTGATTTGACTAACCTCTGTGACCAATGTTAGCGCATTGTATAATCCCTTTGTCTCTTCTCTCCAGATTAGACACAAGACATGGTGTGTCACACGTCTATATCAAATATATAGTTTCTCGATCTGTGAGTAGACTTAGACAAACAAATAACATCAATATCTCATACTGATTTATTCGAGCATGTCCATGCATTTCCCTATGTCTCACTCATCGAGTGGCCGTGGATATTTACTCCTGTAATGTAGGAGGGACAAATCATATCTACATCACGCACACTCTCAGCATGTTTCATTGCACATTTAATTATCGCTTTTATAATCACCTCGTTACGGTGTGATGTTTGTCGACATCAAAACATGATAATTTACATTTAGAAAAGGTAGTAACTTCACGTCTATGGATCATAATACCATTGACACTATAAGAAGCACTTGTGACTTTCACATAACCCCATGTAGCCTTCTCATGGAGGGTCTCCAGTACGCCATTATTCCTAATGCATACCCATGTGTTAGACTTAATATATCCATATCAATCTACTCACATACTAGCCTCGATGCATAATAGTTGTCCTAATTAACTATAATACTTTAACCAGTGATATTTAAGAATACAACATTTATATTCTAAGGACTTCAATGTATTAACATATCTCCATATTGATAATACAATGAATGTATTGCCTTTATAAATTTTCACAACAAATAGATTGCCTCTAGGGCATACTCCAACACTCCTCACTTTTTGCATTGGCACGTGTACCCCTTGGATTTTTGACTTATCTTCTTGTACACCATCTTCATTTCGTCTGAAGCTCGTCTCCAACCTCGTCAGCAAGTCGTTGATTTACCTCTTCAGCAACTCGTCAATTTATCTCTTCAGCAACTCATCGATCGACCTCTTCAACAACTCGTTGATTGACCTCTCCTCACAAGGATGCCACAATTGACAAGGATGTATGTTTGGTCAATCTACTCCCATACACCAATGTCGGGCACACACCAACGTCGTATGTTCTCAGTCATGCTTATCAGGCCCCACAACATTGTCATAAATTCCTTCCTTAAGTTGCATTTCATCGATATGTTCTTTTTCAGGGACTTCCTTGTATATACGAGTCATTGTGGTTTGCAACCACTACATTATAAATTTATTACCTGAATTACTTGATTTAGAGTAAAAGTAAAACAGCAAATAAATATTAAATTTAGGACATATTTTATTGAGATTATGACTAACTGATCAACTCATAAACAAATTGTCCCATCATTAATGTGTCCATAAAACTTTACTCTTTTTTCCTCGGCTACTTCATGCGATGGCTTGTCATCCTTTCGGGTGCTTGTCTTAATAAAGAAGTCCATACGCGAGACCTTTCCTCCCTTTCCTTCTCCATCTACATGATGTAAATATGATCATTAGCAAAACTATAGGGCATTCAGTATATTATTGTAAATATGAAAGTATAATCAATCAAAAAATAATTATAATCGTATGTCGCACTTCCGTATAAGACTCTCAGCCACTTGTATGTGGCATTTTATGATTCAATCTATGTTTCTTTTTTCTCGCTCATGGGGCCTGTAGTTATCTGTGTAGCTTAGAAAAATATAATATAGAAAATGAAAATCTATATAGGAGACATGTTAGGAAAACAGTGGAAACTATAGATGACACATATTACCATTTGTTGTTCCTTATCTTCATTCCATAAGAAGTCCGGCCACCGAGCAACGTCCACCATACTTGGTCGATTGTCCAAGAGTTCTTCTGTGGTCGCATATTAGCGCATGTGTTCTCGTAGTTTGATTTTCCAATGTTTTCACATATCGACAAGATTTTTCCCGACCACGGTTTCATATCGTCGCAGTCCCACCTATGGTAGTTTATTGGTTCTAGATCACTTCTTCTTGAAAGAATTCCATTATTGTGTAGATAGTTTATTCCCACCAACTGGTTGCTAGTACTCATTAAACTGAAAAGCCATTTTTTTCAGTGGGACTCCATCCTGCTATCAGACGCGTGAAGCCTATGTTTCTCGAGGAAGATCCTGAGCAAGATTCTGCACGGGTAACGTGTAACCATATAAAGCACACTCTGAAATAATCATACTTTATATATAACTATGTAACTGAATGAAATTCAAACATATATGACATACCAATGCAACTACCTTCCGTAGACGATTTAGGTTAACTAGTCGCACCATGTTGCGCCTCAAGTGTCGTTGGACGAGCCGTTGGAGTAGTGGTGTTCTCAACAAGTGGTACAGACGGATATGTTTGAGAAGGAAGTAGTTGTGTTAAAATATGGAGACGGCGTGGCTGTGAACAGAATGTCGCGCTTGAGATGTCGGTAGCTGTGTGTGCGGAGGGGGCGTGGATGAGAAATAAAATGTCACGCTTGAGATGTAGGTAGCTATGTTTGTGGAGGGGGGCATGACTGAGAAACATAATGTTGTGCTTGAGATGTAGGTAGCTGTGTGTGCGGTGGGGGGCTTGGCTGAGAAACAAAATGACATTCTTGAGATGGGTTGCAGTGAGGAATCACGTGACGTAAAACTCGTGGGGTCTTCTTCATATATCAGTTAGTTATGTCACTCATGCCTCACGAACGACGAAAGAAACGACAAAACACCAAGTTTACGTGGTTTACTGGCCCAAATCGAGCTAATTATGTCCACGGCGAAGAGAGACCTTTATTTATCAAGAGGAACCAGTCTACTACAATGCATAAACGTCATAAACACTTTGGGAACCTTTTTTTTTGTTCTTAGAACCGACCTAGACCCTTCCTAGATGGATTAGGAAACAATTCCAAACAACCGGACCCGCGACCACGTCGTGCGACCTCGGGCCCTCCAGGTTCTGCGACCTCGGGGCAAGTCTTGGGACCTCTGAAAATATCCTGGATGTTCTCAGCTTTATCCCCCAGGTCGTGCGACCTCATGTCCAGGTCATACGACCTCTGGAAACACCCCATTTGCTTGTTTGCTCTCCATCTTGGTTCCGTTGGCCCTCATTGTTTCTTTAGATGATTTTTTCAATCTATTCAATGCAAAAATCCAATTTTCGTCACATGAATAAGGTATAGCTGCCTGATCTAATCTTGTGAGGAACCAGTTTCGAATTTAGGAAATCCTAAACTATAAATCTCAAACAAAAGCAGAAGCCATGAGAATACCAATACAGAACAAGAAGAAGAAGACATGGAAAGATAGTCAAAAAATTATCAGATAGATGGCTGTGTTGAATCCAACTTGCCTAATGAGCACAGGCAGAACTAAGCCTTAACAAGAAAACAACGTGATTGGCTGGAGCAATGAAAGCAGGCAGACCTCAGCCTTAACAAGAACAACCTCTGCAATTCAAGTTTTTTTTTTTTTAAACAAAACAAGTTGTATCCCGCTCTCTTCATAATGGCTCAAGAATCTACTCTGCACTCACAAAAATAATGCTTAGAATCAAGAATCTCTTTCATTTTTTGGTTTACAAACGCCTCAACAAACAGAGAAAGACTTGCAGACTAATAATAAATCATAACAAGAATCAAGAATCTCTTTCATTTTTTGGTTTACAAACGCCTCAACAAACAGAGAAAGACTTGCAGACTAATAATAAATCATAACAAGTTGCAGGTTATCGGTCAAACAACGAACACAACAATGCAGAATAATTTCTGCTAAAACAAAGGAACATTGTATTCTGCTAAGCTACCACAATTTGTTTCTGTGTTTTAGTTCATTGCAAAGGAAAGCTCGTGCTCTTGAATTAGAGCACTATCTGATGAAACAATGAGCGGCTCAGCAGTTAACACTTCTGAATCGATCCAGCTGAAAGAAATAATCCAAACAAGTCAGCTCCTTCAAAATATCTTGCTCTTTAACATTCCGCCCATCTGTGAGAAGCTTCTCAGCCGCGCTTCTATCCAAGTTAAACTTCGTTGCCCCATCACAGGTCTGGCTGAGAATTCTTATAGCCAGATGTTGCAACTCTGGGCATTCTCCTCCATAGTTGTACCACCAACTGACTGCAAGCGAATTGAGAAGGTACAAGATTTACAGAAGAAAGGTTAAATCGAACGAACCAGAAGAATCTTCGCGGGTATCAGAACAAAATTGAAGGCTAAATTAGCAAAACATACATTGACAAGGGGAACTTCGTATTTTTCTTACCTGGAGAAATGCATGATGACCGTTGAACAGCGTCATATCGGCCAAAATCACCCTCAGCTTTCACGTAACGATTTAGCTGATTCACAATCAAATCTTGGCGGTCTTTGTCTTCTGAGGAGCAGACAATGCAGAATAGTACCCCATTCATTACCTCTCTATCAACCTGGAAATTGGTTGAATGCATGAACCCAGGGTTTAGAAAACGAATCATACGATGAAGAGGATTGCACATCGCCTCGATGCTTCGAGTTGAGCTGATGGACCAAAAAATTGCCCTGTGCTTCTTCTCAAATATCTCGGCCACAGCTTTAATTATTGGGGATGAAAAGTTAATCATAATCTGAACCACATTGGTAGCCCCAACCTCCGAAATCAGTTCCTCAAAAACCAGCTTCAGGGCATCCACATGTGTACTAGCAGCGGAGATATCTAATGACTTTAAATAAACTGGTCCCTCAGGGCAATCCACCAAAATGTTGCACAAGTCATGTCCCCTTGCATCCCTCCACCAATCAACCAGAATGCTGCAGCCTGTACTCTGCCATGTTGATTTAATCTCAGTTATCCGATTGTCCATCTCTCTACGCTTCTCTGCAATGATGAAGCCTCTCAAACCAAAATGTTGCACAGCTCTATCTGTTGGTGAAATATTTACCTCTGCCTGAGCGCAGTTCTTATTTCCAACTTTCTTTCCTCTTTTCCTTTTCTTCCTCTCAGATTCTATCATTTCAAATTGTTCCATCACTTCTTCAGGTACTTTGTCACAAGCAGCTACATCACCCCCTACGCATGCCAGGTGTTGTTTCAGTCGGGTGAATCCACTTACTACCTTCTGGCAGTAATTGCATTGGGCTTTTTCATACTTATCATAAATGCTCTTGATGCTCTTGCCGTGATCACGAACATTGGTTTCAGCTTTACTAGTCGCCATTATTGGAATTATTTCAGTGATGGAACTGCTGACAAGAATATTTGAACTGGGCAGTATTTTGTTGTGGTAAGTACCTCCTAACACCTGAGACAGAAAAATTAATAGCAAAGAGTGTAAAGATGGAAAAATTTAGCTTCAGCTGCTTAATAAGAATGACTATGAAATGAAAATCTGTTATGAAATATTGAGCTAGTTTATTGGTGAATATCCACCCCATGTTGTAAGCCTGTTGTATATTGTTATTAGTCCATTACTCCACCCATGCTAGTGGACCGATTTAATTATATTTCGTATTTATATTTCTTCTTTTTAGTGTCAGGAGTATTTTAGTAAGTTTCCGCAATTGGATCTTACAGTTTGACATATAGGTCAGATTTCTAACGGTATCCCTTAAAATTGAAGTTTATATAGGTCCGTTTGGTTCACAGGGAATTTGAGCATGGATTTAGATTTGAATTGAGCAATTTTTTCTAATAAAAATCAGCTTAAGCTTTTAATTTGACTGGATCCTTGTATTTAAGCTCGAACAAATCATTTAAAACGTAAAGGGATTTCAAATTACTGCTACATACGTGTCATTAAAATCTTACTTATGGAGCTATTAAAACTCTCTTTTCATACAGTCTTCCACTACCGATACAGCCCCTCATTGAGTTCAAAAAAGGAATGTACAGTCTTAAATACAAGTCTAAATTCAAATCTTCTATCCGAATGCAGTCTTAGCACAAACTTATTAGAGAATTGAAGTCTGATTAGGGCTTGGAGTTATATCTATTAATAAATGTGATTATTTTATGAGTTTGAAAGTGTATTAAGCTTGCGTTCAACGCTTGAAGCAGCCCTACCATATGGGGATCTCCTCTTCACTAATCTTCAAGAGAACCTAACTCATCAATCCTTCAATCGAAGCAATCAAAACAACGTTCTAGACCTTTCAAGTGATGGAAATGAGCCAGGAAACTATTGTAGGGAAAGGATTAAGACTTTTCCTATATCACAATGTCTTTCGTACCACCTCAACCAATCATCTCATCGAGTGGACTATAACATCTTTGCTAGAAAATGTGTAAGGAATGATGCCTTGAAGCTTAGACACTTAATGGAGCAATGGAGAAGTGAAGCCCAGAGTCTTCGTACGAAGACAAGAAGTCTTCACACGAAGACATCCCAGAATAGCCAAAATCCAAAAGTATTCCTAGAATAGCAATATGTGGCAAAGTAGAAAATGTCTTCGCAAGAAGGGTCTTGGTACGAAGACAACGGGTCTTTGCACGAAGACAATCGTGGAGGCGGCAAATAAGGATGGTAATGTTTCCTTTTGGTAGCGGGGCGGTTTTGGGGGCTATAAAAGGAACATTTGGGGTCCTATGAACGTAGGTAAGAATCTTTGAAAGTTCCTACTCATTGAATAAAGGTATTTCTTCTCCGTGGACGTAGTTAGCTCGATTTGGACTAACGAACCCCGTTAAACTTGTATTTTGCTTGTTTCTTTGACTATTCGTGAGGTGAGTGATCAAGTGAGTTGCCATAACAAACCGGTATCAGAGCCTAGGTCGAGATTACTTCACCAAGAACGGTGTCCGGATCGATGTTGAGGATCGACAAGTTCACACGATGGAACAGCTTTAGTCTTTGGAAGATAAAGAAGGAGGTCTGGCTTAAATCGTAGGGTTTGTGGGCACCTTTGACCATGGAAAAGGGAGGCATGGATGCTAGTACATTGAAGTTCAGAGTATTATAGGAGAAGGCACCGCAACAATTATGTTGTGCTTATCGGATGACGTAATCATCGAGATCGCAGATCAGTAGGAAGCAGCGAAGCTTTGGCTCAAGTTGGAGAGTCTCTACATGACGAAGAGTCTCCTAGAAGTTGATTCTAAAACAAAGGCTTTTCACCCTGCGGAGGCTTGAAGGTACGGCTCTCAAGGTCCACCTTGATCAGTTAAACACAATTCTTTTAGATTTGCGTAATATTGGAAAGAAGGTGCATGATGAGGATGTCAAACTTTTGTTATTGATCTCGTTACCTCCATCATACGAGAACTTTGTTGAGTCATTCATTATAAACAAGGATAACTTATCTCTAGAGGAGGCCAGATCGAAGGTCCATGCTAGGGAACAGCGCCATAAGGGTGCAGGCATAGGTACAGAGGACCATGCTTCTAGGTTGATGGCGACGGGGGGAAGCAAGAAGGGTAAGAAGAACAAGAAGAAGTAGTTCTTCGTTTCTAAGTTATACAAGGATGTTTGTGCCTTTTGCAACGAAAAAGTGCACTGGAAGAGGGATTGCCTTAAAAGAGGTCAACATGGACAGAATGACTCTGCAGCCGTGGTAGAGAAGGAGAATTCGTTTGAGGATGATTTTCTCCTACTAGCGGATGATGTCACGCATTCACTGATGTGTGTTTTCTTGACTCTGGGGCTTCTTATCATATCTGTTCTAACGAGGAGCTATTTTCAAGATACAACCATGCAGATGGACGATCTGTTCATACGGAAAACGGATTTGTTTGCAAGGTCATAGGAAAATGCTAAGTTAGATTCAAGACTGTGGATGGGAAGACATGCACATTGAAGGAGGTGAGACACGTAACACTTGTCACAAAGAATCTGATTTCTTTGAGTCTACTTGACAGCAAGGGTTTCTGTTTCAATGGTGATGGTGGAGGATTATGCGTATACAAGGACTCGGATGTGCTACTCAAGGGGGTCAAGGATGGGATTTTGAATGTGCTACAAGGTTCGGCTATCACAGGGTCTATCGGAGTTGCCTCAACTGAGATTAAGGAAGATGATCTAACTAAGTTGTGGCATATTAGGCTCGGTCAAATGAGTGAACCTAGAATGCAAGAAATTCACAAAAAATGGGTATCTCACCGGGCATGCGTCCAAGAGCCTAGGGCTTTGTGAGC
Organism: Linanthus parryae; assembly: GCA_023055425.1. NCBI lineage: Eukaryota > Viridiplantae > Streptophyta > Magnoliopsida > Ericales > Polemoniaceae > Linanthus > Linanthus parryae. The sequence goes on along the minus strand of JALGPY010000007.1, from coordinate 77,788,178 downwards.
AGTGCGTGTATGGGAAGCTAAAGCGTAGCAAGTTCCGTAAGGCATTTCATATAACGAAAGGTACTCTTGATTATATCCATTCGGCTTGCTGAGGTTCATCTCGAGTCGAGGCGATTGGCGGGTAAAGGTATTTTCTAAGCATCATAGACGACTACTCAAGGATGACTTGGATATTTGTGATGAAGCAAAAGAGTGAAACCTCGCAAGATTCAAGGAGTGGAAGACGCTAGTAGATAATTAGGTGGGAAAGAAGGTGAAGTGGCTACGCACGGACAACGGCTTACAGTTTTGTTCATTAGATTTTGATGGATTCTGTAAGGACTAGGGTATTGCACGTCATCGCACCGTTCGACACACACCGCAGCAAAACGGTGTAGCAGAGAGAATGAATCAGACACTTTTAGCGAAAGCAAGGTGCATGCTTTCCAATGCAGGTATTTCTCGAGGTTTCTGGGGAGAAGCAGTTTCCATGGCATGCTATCTCATAAAGGTATAGGATGCGAAATTCATATAGAAGTATGGTCCGATAGAGCAGTGGAGTACTCGGATTTGAGAGTATTTGGTTGTGTTGCCTATTATCACGTTGATGATGGCAAACTAGAACAAAGAGCTAAGAAGGAACTATTCATGGGTTTCAGAAGAGGAGTAAAGGGATACAAGATATGGGTAGACAACAATATTATACTTGGCATAAGTGTAGTCTTTGATTAGAGTCATATGTTTAAGAACTCCGTGGAGGTGGAGCTTGGAGATGCAGAGACGAGGGTGGAGGGAGAGTCGGACCATCCTAAGGATGCTGAAATCTCTAAACCACCGTCGAAAGCCCGCGAGGAAGAAGCATAAGAGTCTGATAGTGAGGATGCGTCTCAACTAGAAGAACCAGTCCAACAAAGTATTGCTGAAGGAAGATAAAGGAGAGTCATAAAGCGTCCGACGAGATATAGGTATGATGGTATTGTGGGATATGCATTACAAGTAGCAGAAGAGAAAGAGGATGAATTATCCCCCTACAAGGCCGCTATCTAGTTCTGAGTCAGCACAATGGATTGCTGCGATGGGAGAGGAGATGGAGTCTTTTAGCAAGAAATCGACTTAGGAGCTTGTTAAATTGCCTACATGAAGGAAGATAGCCAATTGCAAGTGGGTTTTTAGAAGAAATGGAGGAACTGCATATGGAGAAGGCGTCAAGTATAAGGCAAGGCTAGTTGCAAGACGGTTCAGTCAGAAAGAAGGAGTTGACTACAATGTGTCTCACCAGTCGTTAAACACACTTCTATCCTGGTGTTACTAGATTTAGTGGCACACCACGACTTAGAGCTTGAGAAATAGAATTTCAAGACAGCTTTTCTACATGGATAGTTGGAAGATGAGGTATACATGAGCCAACTGGAAGGGTTCCAAGTTCCCGGAAGAGAAAATCACGTGTGCAAGCTGAAAAGATCTCTCTACGGGTTTAAGCAGTCACCAAGACAATGGTACAAGAGGTTTGACAGCTTCATGTTGAAGATTGGTTACCACAAGTGCGAGTATGATTGTTGTGTTAATCACAAGAAGTTTCATGGTGGATCACGTATTTACCTAGTTATGTATGTTGTTGCAACTCAGAATATCAAGGACATCAGAGAACTGGAGAGGTCCCTTAGCGCGAAATTCGAGATGGAGGATCAGGGAGCTGCTCGGAAGATATTGGGAGTTATGATCTATAGAGACGGGAAAAAGAAGCTTTTCTTGTCACAGCAGGGATACATCAAGAAGATCTTGAGCAGATTTGGGATGCTATCAGCTGAAGCTCTAGATACTCGTATGGAAACTAACATCAAGCTAGGAATGTACACTGTTCAGACCGAGGAGGAGAAGTACATGTTCAAGGTTCCATATGCTAGCGCAGTTGGAAGCCTCATGTATGCTATGGTCTGTACTCGACCGGACATAGCATTCACTGTTAGAGTGGTTAGTCGTTTTATGGCTCAACCAGGGAAGGATCATTGGAAGGCGGTGAAGCGCATATGCACGTAAATTAAGGGTACGTCAGACATTGGCCTATGGTATGGGGCTAATGAAGACATCTTGGTATCTGGGTTCTCGGACTAAGACTATGTAGGCATATTTATAGTAGGAGATCTATGACTGGCTACGTATTTACTCTAGGAGGTTCTATTGTGAGTTGGAAGGCGACGCTACAGCCAACATTTACCTTGTCAACCACGGAGGTGGAGTATATGGATCTAAGGAAGCAGCAATGGAGGCAGTGTGGCTTAAAAGTATGGTTAATGATCTAGGCCTACATCAAGATCAGACGATAGTCAACTGTGACAACTTGAGTGCAATTTGCTTGACTAAGGACCAGCTTCATCATGAACGGACCAAGCATATTGATGTCATCATAAATAATATTGAGTTCCATCCCACCACACTTCACTGATTTGTCAAGGCAACCAAAACCACGTGTTCAAACCGGAGGATTTGCCTTTACATCTCAATTGCAAAAGGTCCATCATAAAATTACGGGTAAATGCAAGATCACAAAGTGTAGAAAGAAGGTCTCATATATATATATATATATATATATAAATATATATATATATATACTATATATGTATATATATATATATAAGTAACATGTCGGGTCACAAAACCTTAATGCATCACTAGTAATCGTAAGATGGGAAGATTTAAAGACATCACCTTTGAGGAACAATCATTAATGCATAAACTGGGATGGATATTGAAAGTTTATGCCCCTATGTTTTTACCTGCTGCACACACTTGGTTATCCTCGGTAAAAGTTCATCTTGTATAGGACGTTGGACAAGAAAGGATCAAGTTAGTTATAAAGAAATGAAATTTGACAAACTTGTTCAACTGGAACAAACTGAACTAGCTTCACTGTACGATGGTAGACATGAATAAGCGAGTTGGTAGGAATGAGCTGGACCAATATGCCCCCATTAAATTCACATAAAGGTCAAGCAGCAGAAAGATTAGAAAAAAGTAGCTGTTAAGGACAGAGTGTCTAGGCTAGCTGGCCTGTTGTAGTGCGCTGACAAGCCCAACCCGCGGCAGACATATAAATTTATTTGGAAGTATCAGACGAATGAAGAAGGAAAAAGGAGGGACCGAAAATTCGGTGACCAGTATAGAGCTCACTGGAATTCAGACCATTAATGTATCTTTTAATGGTGAATCTATTTGATTCTGCTACAAGAAACTTTTGGTGTACACTAGTCCATGATTAATGGCGTGGGAGTGAAAGGAGCCATTATCAAATTCGCCACCAAGGTCACATTGGAAACTGGGTTTGGACAAAGGTAGTGAATTGTTTGAATTTCAATATTGCTTTGCTTTTCTGTTTTAGTGGAAAAACCCAGAGAAAATGTGTGTAATCATCTAAGAGTAGTAGGTAGTATTTGTAGTGCGATTTGCTTAAAACTGGAGATGTCCATAAATCACCTGTGAACAATGTCAAATGGACTAACACTGGAAGAAGTAGAAGCTAAGAAAGGCAAACACACATATTTACTAATTTGACAAGCATGACAAAAGAGTGTCTGATTTATTCCTACTACAATCTATGAGCTGACTACTACGAAGCAAATTTAAAACTGGAAGTCCGGGATGACCGAGGCGGTTGTGCCAAACGGAAGCAGGAAGAGCAGCTAACGAGACAGCGGACGACTGTGGTGGGTTAGGCTGGAATGGATAGAGATCACCTGAAGTGTTGCTCCTCTGTAAAAGAGTACATGCGATATCATTGTTTTCAGTTTCTATCGATTCTTTTAAAGCAATAAAAATGAATTCACCTTTCATAAATAAAATGAACTACTCGTAGTACTTATTAGACTACTACACCAAATTACTCTTTTCCTCTCAGGTACCCAACATTTGCCAAAAGAAATCATTCAAGTTCAATGGTATCGTTCATAAACCCTTGAAAACGGTATACAAAACCTATTTTGCCTCGATTCTCATGGCCATGGCTCCTCGACAGTATTGACTAAAAGGAAATCAAATAGTTAGTAAATTAATCCACAAACTTGTGGTGGTCGAACAAAAATTAATGTAATTTCTCGAATATTTCACCAAACACCTTTCTAGTACCAAGTGATAGAGTTAAATAAGATTATGCTCACAAAAATAAAATCTTGTCCATTTAAATAAATAAACAACATATGATCAAAATTTAGAATCACATGCATACCTTGGCATTAAAACTTGCCCATGAATTTCTCAAGCATACTAAAAAATTGAATAAAATACACTCATTTGTGCCATAAGACTCATAGAACAAAGAGACGTGAATCATCTCTAAATTAAAGTCCTAATTCGAATTAGCAAAGGCCGAAATTGGTTACTCACAGCCTGAATTAATCCGAAAACATCGATTGTTGTAAGAATTGAAATCAGGGGTAAAGCTTACAGAAAGATTAAACTGGTTTGAGAATTGTTTCTTTGATTGTTGATTTTGAGGCAGAGATTGTCATCATGCTTCTATTGCTCAAAAATTGATATCCATATGGTATTTTTCACCCACTCAATCGAACAAATAGATGATTCCTTTGAAGGCCTAAAACACTGAAGTCAATATAAATAACCAATGAATCAAATGCATAGACTTGCCTACCAAGAAAATCACTTTCTCGAATCAATTAAAAGTTTCTATTGAACCAAATAACTAACCAAAGACAGCGGGACATATGTATATAACAGTGGGATTGTAATGGTCAGACTCTTCTCTTTCGAAAATGTGTCAAAACAAGTGATAAGAAAAAAAAAAAATTAAACTTCAATAAAGGCCGTATTCAAGGAACAGTATAAGATAACCCAAAAAGAGACAATATAAAAACATGGTAGAGACAATGTAAGATAACCCAAAAAGAAAAGGAAAAAACTGCATATAAAAACATGATTCATTGGTGTCAATCACAACAGCGCCATATTGAAGACTACCAGACCTTATTGCTGAAGGAGTTTGTTTCTCTTGTGGAGATTGAACCCCGAAGAATTGTGTGATCTTTCACTGCCAGTGTCTAACGAGACTCCTATCGATTGGTGATCTATTACAATCTCATAGCCACGGTTAGATAGTGAAGACGTGCAATCTACACGATCCCAAAGCAACGAGATTACTATCGATTCCGACGAGACTCCTAACGATTGGTGAAACCGTTCGACAACTATAGGGTTGCCTTCACTACTGACCAGTGACATACTTACATTTATGCGTTAATAATACGGGCAACATTTATTCATATGTAAGAAACCAAAGAAGCTTTAGTGAGAAAGGGTGCATACACTTGGATGTTGGTAGATAATGATCTTAGAAAGGTATCAGAAATTTCTAATCTTCCGAAGCTATGAATGATTGATTCCAAAAATGAATCACACTGAAAATTGACAAATTCAGAGTGGTCAAATGAGAGACAAACACAAACTGATTGAAACCTTTACACCCAGTTCAACAAAATTGTACAGGTTCGAAGACCTAATCTCTAATTTTCAAAAATACAATTTCACCAAGAACAGTAACCACTATGAAGGCGTGCAGTATGGAGAATATGAAGCCACAAAATATGTAAAATTAGGCAATTGTCAGTTACGAAACAACATCGAAGAGGACAGCATTTGAGTAAGGCACAAAAGGGGACAGAGAGAAAAGAGGAGAGACGGAGCGAGATTCAGATAAAGGTTACCTTATTTCCGTCGATGGACACGAAGTCAGTGACATCCTAGCGCAGCGACGGTCAAATGCAAAGGCTACGGTGAGGGATATTTTATCAGGCGAAGATTTGCATATGTTAAAAGCAATAGGTGTGGAGGAGTCCATCAAATTCTACCCAAAACTAAAATCAACCCCAGTGGCAGAATAAATTTTATCGATTCATGCATATATGCCAAGTGTCAAGGTATGTACATGCGATATCATTGTTTTCAGTTTCTATCGATTCTTTTAAAGCAATAAAAATGAATTCACCTTTCATAAATAAAATGAACTACTCGTAGTACTTATTAGACTACTACTCCAAATTACTCTTTTCCTCTCAGGTACCCAACATTTGCCAAAAGAAATCATTCAAGTTCAATGGTATCGTTCATAAACCCTTGAAAACGGTATACAAAACCTATTTTGCCTCGATTCTCATGGCCATGGCTCCTCGACAGTATTGACTAAAAGTAGAGTAGTGGTTGAAGCGCATTGAGCAAATGTTAGAAAATCCTTGTTCTCCAATACACTTCTATATTTAGAAATCAAATAGTTAGTAAATTAATCCACAAACTTGTGGTGGTCGAACAAAAACTAATGTAGTTTCTCGAATATTTCACCAAAAACCTTTCTAGTACCAAGTGATAGAGTTAAATAAGATTATGCGCACAAAAATGAGATCTTGTTCATTTAAATAAATAAACAACATATGATCGTAATTTAGAATCACATATATACCTTGGCATTAAAACTTGCCCATGAATTTCTCAAGCACACTGAAAAATTGAATAAAATACACTCATTTGTGCCATCAGACTCATAGAACAAAGAGACTGTGAATCATCTCTAAACTAAAGTCCTAATTCGAATTAGCAAAGACCGAAATTGGCTACTCACAGCCTGAATTAATCTGAAAACATATGTGTATATGAATTGTTGTAAAGAATTGAAATCAGGGGTAAAGCTTACGGAAAGATTTACCTGGTTTGAGAATTGTTTCTTTGATTGTTGATTTTGATGAAGAGATTGTCTTCATGCTTCTATTGCTGACAAATTGAGATCCATATGGTATTTTCCACCCACTCAATCAAACAAATAAATGATTCCTTTGAAGGCCTAAAACACAGAAGTCAATTCAAATAACCAATGAATCATATGCATAGACTTGCCTACCAAGAAAATCACTGTCTCGAATCAATTAAAAGTTTCTATTGAACCAAATACCTAACCAAAGACAGGGGGACATATGTATATAACAGTGGGATTGTAATGGTCAGACTCTTCTCTTTCGAAAATGTGTCAAAACAAGTGATAAGAAAACAAAAAAAAATAAACTTCAATAAAGGCCGTATTCAAGGAACAGTAAGATTGATGAAACATGGTAGAGACAATATAAAATAACCTAAAAAGAAAAGGAAAAAACTGCATATAAAAACATGATTCATTGGTGTCAATCACAACAGCGCCATATTGAAGACTACCAGACCTTATTGCTGAAGGAGTTTGTTTCTCTTGTGGAGATTGAACCCCAAAGAATTGTGTGATCTTTCACTTCCAGTGTCTGACGAGACTCCTATTGATTGGTGATCTGCTACAATCTCATAGCCACGGTTAGATAGTGAAGACGTGCAATCTACATGATCCCATAGCAACGAGACTACTATCGATTCTGACGAGACTCTGCTACAATCTCATAGCCACGGTTAGATAGTGAAGACGTGCAATCTACACGATCCCATAGCAACGAGACTACTATCGATTCTGACGAGATTCCTAACGATTGGTGAAACCGTTTGACAACTATAGGGTTTCCTTGACTACTGACCAGTGACATACTTACGTTTATGCGTTAATGGAGACGTGTAAAGTTAATTGGACATATTTTGCTGAGAGGCTTTTGTTTTAATTAGGGCTTCTTAGCTGTTTTTTAGTGATTAAGTTAACTCACGGCGTATTATAGGTTGTGTAAAAGTATTAGTGTCCAAAAACACCTCTGTAAACATTTAAATAGTAGAGATAGAGATAGATAGAGATTAGAAATAGACGAAAGGATTGCGAAAGGTTTTTACCAATCGTCTATGTAGTGCTCTTTTAATATTAGCTCTTACATAGGAGTTCAATCTATCGATATAACTCTAAAGAGAAGGAATAAATGTACTAGTCCCAACTGTACGCGCCTTAACCTTTTTTTAAATTTAGATCTAAAGAGAAGTAATAAGTGTACTAGTTCCATAGGCTATATCATAGTTTAAAATGTAGAATATGAATATACATTTGACTCCATACTAGTCGTTAACTCGCGCTATGCACTTGCAATTCCTAAATCAGTATGACTAAACGTAAACATGAATAGTGATACCATGCCCCCAATGAAAATAACACAAATTAGTCTCTTTGTAAGTTGTCAAGTCATAAAACTATGTTATTTTGAAAATAATAGTGCATGAAGAACCTGACATAACTCTTGAATTAATATTATTATTTATCAAACAGAGGTTTTCTTTTAGAGTTAAGCGACAGTAAAAGAAAATATGTGTTCATTTTTCTTATTAGCTAATGAAAAGAACCTTCTTTATTTTCAAAAAATAATTAGTAAAATGACCATTAAAAATATGTAGAAACAAAATTTGATGTTTTGCGTTGATTGAAATAAATAAACGCTTAAGTGCCTAAATAACAAAGGTTCTTTAGAAAATTAATTTCCAACGTCAACAGCATTGCTAACTTCTGTTTCTAAATAGCACATTTCTTTGTTATAAACGCATGTAATTAATTTTGGACATTTAAACTGAACTAATATAAAATATAGAAAAATTAATTATAATGTTTTTAGTGAGCTGTATATTAAAAGTTAACAATGGTCTAGTGATATTATTTTTTTTTTCATTTTTAAGTCTTTTCAAAAATTTAATGTTACAAAATATATGTAACATGTTATTTATTCTCAAAAAATATTTGGTGGACTTTTTTTTTTTTGTGTGTGTTTTGGACATATTTTATAAGTATTTTTTGCACTTCTGGAGATGTGTATTATTTAGATAGCCAAATAGAATAACTATTTATCCTCTCTCTCAAAAAAATAATTTAATTTTAGAACTGTGGACCTTTTATATATAGTAATTTAAAGTATTTTATTTGTAACTCATTACCTCTAAAACAACTCCTGTCTTATTATCCCTCTATATTGAAATGTTTATTCTTTATTGTACTAATACAACAAAAATGTATATGTAATATACATGAAAAAAATTGTTTTAAGTAGTTTTTCTTTAGGTAACCATTTTCTTATTTATGAAAAATTTAATTTGGATGTATAGAGCGAGTCGCTAGTTAAAGGCTAAGCAATCACTTGGTGCAATTAAGAAAAATATTTGAAATTTTTAGTCTTTATAAAAGTTTGTTTCATATTTAAATTAACTTTTACTTTCCTTACACATGAAATGTTGTTAAAATATATTCCACAGTGGAATTTACTTTAAAATTTAATGAAATTCATATTTACTTACTTTATAATTCATGTGAAGTGTACTATCTAAATATTCAAGTAGAGAAACTATTTAACTGCTTTTATCTCTTCCATGAATCTGGACATTGTGTACATCATATAATTTAGTAACATTGACTTGTTATTAATTAATTTTCATATATATACATATTTTTCTTTCATGATTAATTGTTTTGAGACCATATTCATTAAAAAAAATCTAACAATTTATTCCTTGTCATCTTAAAAAAGTTAAATGTTACGTTCTCTTGAAAGATATAAATATACATTCATGAAGGATAGGGTTAGTAGACTTTTTTTAATTCCATGTGCTCTCAAAATTAATCGGTGTAAGAAGCAATTCGTGTGTGCATATTTGTATGTCACAAAGACAATAAATATCTGATCAAGTTAAGCTATCAAGTTTTAGTAGCTTGAAATTTATGTTTGGAAATATTATGTACCTAATTTTGCATTGTCTGGAGGTGTCATCACTTGAAAATAATTAAGAATTAATTTAAACGAACAAGCATGAGGTAATTCAAATGTATAAATTCAAATCGGATGATGCACCAAGGAGAAAAGCAGTAAGAATAGAAGAAGTTTTAAAGTAGTCATACATCAACATAAGTAGCTCGAGAAACCTATGATACATTACGCGTAGTTTGAATATTTACTTACCAGAGACTTGGATGCCGAAACAAATAATTACTGCTAACAGTTTTAATATTACACTTAAACATTAGATTGAGACCTTAGCTCATTACTTCCCATGTAGCATAGTCATGTAAAAATAAATCAGATGCAAACTTGGAAAGATTATATAAAAACGTGCATTATTATTTTCAGAATCTTCATAAAGACAAACGAAATGGAGAAATACATTTTGTTCAACGAGCAAAGTAGAAAAAAAGGAAAAAAATAAAATAAGAAACACAGAAGAAGAATCTTACCCAATAAGGTTATAATAATTCAAAAAGAATCATTTGCGTCATAACAACAAACCACCATGGCACCATTCTGCGAATCTACTAAAAGATCAACGAAGGCCATATTTGTTGTTGATTATAAGATGAAATCATCATATTTCGAAAATATCATGGAAAATAATGGAAAACATGTAAAACTTAACTTTTTTTTCTTTCATCTTTTGGTGATGTTGTGGAGTTGCACTCTCACAATTATTCTTTTTTAGGGCCACTACTATTCTTTTTGTCTAATTATCATCCAAGATTAAGGAAAGAAAAACACGGAATAGTTTAATGTATCATGTAATAGGGATACAAAATAGCCCCGTTCCTGAAAGAATCAGGAAGAAATTGTAATTCAACTCGAGTAGGAGTTATAATTATCTCTTAATTATATTATGCTATAGTGGATAAATATTTATTAGCTGCGAGTTACAATTGGTATAAATTTCTGTAAATACTTCATATTAAATATTATTATGATGATTTCTTGATTATTCACATCCAAATTTATAGAATAACAGTTCCTCAAAAAAAAAACTATAGCATAACATGGTGTTAGTCTTGTTAAAAAATTGGATTAGTAGGAAAATGCTATTTAAGTGTTTGTTCATTTCCTTCACATAAAAAATAGTTAATCTATAATTAGTATAATAATAGTGACATTAAAAATGAAGAGTACTTACAAATACAGCATTTACTTCAAATTAAAATTATTTGTGAATCATCAACTTTTAAATCTATAGATAACGTGCAAAATTTTAATTGGTTATGTCATGACATGTATGATACGATGTGTGTGACAAATGGCATGGTTATTCGATACTATGTCAAATCAAATCCACATATGAAATGGGTTTTGGGTTGAAGGGTTTAATTGGGCCATGTTACATCTATCTATATATATATCTATATTATATATAAAGGTTAGGAGGTGAGTAAATATTCAGGCTCTTTCTGCTAAAAAAAGTAAATATTCAGGCTCCACATGTCATTTTCCGTCAACATCATATCTTACATGTCATGTCATAACCAATTAAAATGATCCACGTCATCTATAAATTTAAAATTTGATGACTCACAAATAGAGTTTTAATCTGACGTAAATGCTACAGTTGTAACGCTTCATTTTTAATGTCATTATTATTATTATACTAATTATAAATTAACTATTTTTTAAAAGTAAAGGACATGAGCAAACAATTAAATAGCATTTTCGTATTATCTCAAAAAAAAAAAATAGCATTTTCGTACTAATCAAACTTTCTTACAAGACTAACATCCTTTTATTCTATAAATTTAGATATGAAGAATCAATAAATCATCATAGTTAATGTATCTTAGATTAATAGGAAAATGCTATTTAAAAATTTGCATTACATAAAAAAGTTGTTCATGTATATTAAGTATAATAATAGTGACATTAAAAATTAATAGTACTTACAACTATATAATTTTAATTGGTTATGACATATATGATATGATTTGTATGACAAATGGCATGTGGATAGTGAATAGTTGCTCACCTGCTAGCTTTTATATGTAGATACAAATGGTTATTCGATACTATGCCAAATCAAATTCACATATGAAATGAGTTTTGGGTTGAAGAGTTGAATTGAGCTAGGTTACATCTACATCTATATCTATATTTTTATTATATATAAAATCTAGGAGGTGAGTAAATATTCACGCTCCACGTGCCATTTATCATCTACATGATATCCTACATGACATGTCATAACTAATTAAAATGCTCCACGTCATCTATAAATAAAAAGTTGATGCTCACAAATAGAGTTTTAATTTGAAGTAAATGCTATAGTTTTAACTCTTTATTTTTAATGACATTATTATTATACTAATTATACATTAACTATTTTTTTTAACGTAAAGGACATGAACAAATAATTAAATAACATGTTTCTACTCATCTAACTTTTTTACAAGAATAATATCCTGTTATTCTATAAATTTACGTATGAAGAATCACGAAGTCATCATAATAGTATTTAATATGAAGCATTGACATAGTTATACCAATCTATATAAATTAATTTATAAAAGGTAGGAGATGAGTAAATATTCACTCTCCACATGCATTTTATCATCCCTATCATATCATACATGTCAATTCGTAACCAATTAAAATACTTCACGTCATCTTTAAATTTAAAAGTTGACGACTTACAAATGGAGTTTTAATCTGAAGTAAATGTTGTAGATGAAACTCTTCATTTTTAATGTTTTTTTACACTAATTATACATTAACTATTTTTTTATGTAAAGGACATGAGCAAACACTCAAATAGCATTTTCCTACTAATCTAAATTTTACAAGACTAACATCCTGTTATTCCATAAATTTAGATATGAACAATCAAGAAATCATTATAATAATATTTATTATGAAGTATTTACAGAGTTATACCAATCTATCTATATCTATGTACAAAAGCTAGGAGTTGAGCATATTTATATTATATTATATTATATTATATTATATTATATTATATTATATTATATTATATTATATTATATTATATTATATTATATTATATTATATTATATTATATTATATTATATTATATTATATATAAAAGCTAGGAGGTGTGTAAATATTCACTCTCCACATGCTATTTGTCATCCACATCATATCATACATATCATGTTATAACCAATTAAAAATACTCCGCGTCATCTATAAATTTAAAAGTTGATGACTCACAAATAGGGTTTTAACTTGAAGTAATTGCTATAGTTGTAACTCTTCGTTTTTAATGTCATTATTATTATACTAATTATACATTAATATTTTTTTATGTAAAAGACATGAGCAAACACTTAAATAGCATTTTCCTACTAATCTATAATTTTTTTGAGGAACTGTTATATTATAAATTTAGATACGAAGAATCAATAAATCTTCATAATAATATTTACTATGAAGTTTTTACATAAAGTTATACCAATTGTAACTCGAGGCAGATAAATATTTCTCAATTATAGCATAATATAATTAAGAGATTATTGTAACTCCTACTCAAATAGAATTACAATTTCTTCCTAATTCTATCAGGCACTAACAGGGCCATATCATATCCCCATTACTTGATGCATAAACTATTGTGTGCTTTTATTTCCTTCACATTGGATGATAATTATAAGAAAATAATAGTTTCGACCATAAAAAAAGGATAGTTATGAAAGTGCAACCCCACAAGATTACCAAAAAATGAAAGATAAAAAAGGCAAATTTTACATGTTTTCCATAATTTTTCATGATCTTTTCAAAATATGATGATTTCATCTTATTATCAACAACAAATATGTCCTTCGCTGACCTTTCCGTAGATTCACAAAATGGTGTCCATGTTTGTTTGTTGTTATGTCACAAATGATTCTTTTTGAATTATCAGAACCTTATTGGGTAAGATTCTTCTACTATGTTTCTATTTATTTCTTTTTCTCTACTTTGCTCTTTCAACAAAATGTGTTTCTTGATTTCGTTTGTCTTTATGGAGATTCTCAAAATAATAATGTAAATCTTTATATGATCTTTTCAAGCTTTCATCTAATTTCTTTTTACATGACTATGCTACATGGGAAGTAAGGAGCTAAGTTTTCAATATAATGTTTAAGTGTAATATCAGAATTGTTCATCAACAACTTTGTATTTTTTTCGACATCCAAGTCTCTGGAAAGTAAGGATTCAAACTACATGTACAATATCACATATGTCTAGAGCTACTTATGTTAATCTATGACTAGTTGAAAACTTCTTCTATTCTTACTGCTTTTCTCCTAGGCACATCAACCAATATAAATTTATACATTGGAATTACCACATGTTTGTTCAATCAAATTATTTCTTCATTATTTTCAAGTGATGACACCTCCAGACAATGCAAAATTAGGTACATGAAATTTTCAAACTTAAATTTCAAGCTATTAAAATTTAATAGCATGACTGGATCAGATATATAGTCTTTGTCACATAAAAATATGTACACACGAATTGATTCTTACACCGATCAATTTTGAGAGCACATAGAATTAAAAATGTCTACTAACCCTTCTCGTTCATGTATGTATATCTTTATCTTTTGAGAGAGCGTATACATTTAACTTTTTTAAGATGACAATGAATAAATTATTTGAATGTTTTTAAGAATATGACCTCAAAACAATTAATCATGAAAGGAAAGTATGTATAAATACGAAACTTAATTAATAAGAAATCAATGTTACTAAATTATTTTATGTACACAATGTCCAAATTTATCGAAGAGATAAAAACAGGTAAGTAGTTTCTCTACTTGAATATTTAAATAGTACACTTCACATGAATTATAAAGTAAGTAAATATGAATTTCAATAAATTTAAACCTAAATTCCACCATGGAATATAATTTAAGAACATCTCATGTGTAAAGAAATTAAGACTTCAGTTAAATATGAAATAAACTTTTACCAATACTGAAAATATCAAATATTTGCCTCAATTGCACCAAGTGATTGCTTAACCTTTAACCAACGACTCGCTCTATACATCCAAATTCAATTTTTCATAAATAAGAAAACGATTACCTAAATAAAATACTACTTAAAGTAATTTTTTTCATGTATATTACATATATATTTTTGTTTTATTATTACAATAAAGAATAAACAGTTCAATATAGAGGGGGAATAAGAAAAAAGAGTTGTTTTAAAGGTAATGAGTTACAAATAAAATACTTTAAATTATTATATATAAAATGTCCACAGTTCTAAAATTAAATTAATTTTTTGGAAGAGCGGATGAATAGTATTCTATTTGACTATCTAAATAATACACATCTCAAGATGTGCAATAAATACTAATAAAATATATTCAAAAAAAATGCCACCGAATATTTCTTGAGAATAAATATCATGTTACAATATATTTTCTTACATTAAAGTTTTGAAAAGATATAGAAATGAAAAAAATTAATCTCACTACACCATTTCTCAACTTTTTATATACGGCTCACTAAAAGCATTCTAATTAATTTTTCTATATTATATGTTAGCTCAATTTAAATGTCCAAAATTAATTACATGTGTTTATAACTAAGAAATTTGCTATTTAGAAGCATAAGTTAGTAATGCTGTTGAAATTGGATGTCAAAGGCGCTGAAGGATTAGTTAGGAAACAAGTATATTTTCAAATATGATTTGGAAACTTCAGGGATTTCCCTAGCAATATATAAAGAACCTAGTAGTAAAATTATTAGGTATACAAATCATTGTACTTGTTCATCTTATGCAATAAAGGGTGCTTTTCCGTCGTGGACGTACTCAGCTAATTTTCGCTAGCGAAGCACGTAAGATCCTCGTGTTCTTCTTTTATTCATATATCGTTCGTGAGATGGTCTGTCATAACATATTCGAAAGAAGAAAAATTATTTGGTATTTCCACCTGGGACGTCAATTTCTAGTACATGATCACTGTAGATGCATCACCCCATTTGAGTGTTTTTTCTTGGTGGGATAGTGTTTTAATTAATCAACTAGTCAATCTTCAACCTCTCTCATGATTTGTGTGGATCCAACTCATTGAGCATGAAAATATAGATTTGTATCTCCTTGTTCACTTCTCTCCTGGTTCATCTTTCATTACGTTGGTTTTTTTCTTCTTCATCTATGTCATAAATTTGAAGTACAAGTAGCATTTGAATCATTTATATTTTCCCTTTAATTTTTGTTTTTTTGACATGATCTGGCTACAATTATGATGTTTGAACCTATATATAATTCCAGGTAGGTACTCTTGCAGAGCTTGCCATGTTCTGCTGCTTCTTTTAGCCTTTTTCATTAGTAATAAATAATAGTGCTTTTGCTATGAATTTGACATAGTATAAAATATCTCTGTCAATTTGACGTTATAAGACTCCAGTTTCAAACTTTTTTCTTCCACGGCAATTAGCCTAGCCAGCCCCACTCCAACGCGGCCAGCTAGCGTAGGCGAGGTCTTAGTTCTTAATTTGAACCTACCTTTTTTCTTTGACCTAATGTTAAATTTATGCAATATTGCAGCCTCCTATACTCACTGTGCCTTCCTAACACGTTTCCTCTTCCGTTTCGGTACATCTCTTTTTCCTCTATGTGATGGTGACATCTCTTTTAAATTATTCTGTAATGCTTATATCACCTAATCTGAAAATTTTAATGTTTAATTTAGGTAGAACTCGGGATCGTCCCAGAGTCTGTTATTGCTTTTCACATGAGTAAAGTTGAGAAACGTTGATTGTCCCACATCGGGACTTCCTGTTTTGCCAATTCCTAATAAGATACTTGGTAATTACCCTCATTACCAGTTAGTATTAAGCAGCAACCCCATTATTCTTAAGAAGTAATCGATAAATAATGCCACTTTTTACATTTATATCCTTTATATTCATAAGTAACCCAATTCATATGTTGATCATATGTTGATTTGACCTATTATGGAACAACCTTGCATATATATGGTACGCATGTATGTCATTTATATATTCAGATTCTACATTTTAAACTATGGTAAATCCCGTGGGGCTAGTACACGTATTCCTTCTCTTTAGATGTACGTTTTAAACTAGGCTTTTCGCAATTGCTATCAGCAAATGATAGGCTTTTCGCAGTTTCTATCAGCAGTTGATAGGCTTTTTTGTAATTACTATCAGCATGTGATAGGCTTAGAAAGTAGCTGCTATCCTTGAGGATAGGCTTATGAGATTTGCTATCAACAAATGATGGGCTTCTAACTTGGTTGCTATCTCAGGGGATCGGCTTACGCAACTGCGATCAACATGAGACATTAATGGTCTAGTATTAGTATTAATTCAAATATAATGGGGTAATTTTATAAACTCAATTAACTTAATCGATAAATTAAACACACCCCAACCAACATATAAATACTACTCGCACTTCTACTAACTACGCCAATCTCCCTAAATAAATTATTAATTGCACTATCACTCCCTACTAATAAAAAAATATAAATAAACATCATAACCAAATAATAAACTAACTAAAAATACTTTGTTACATAGTCATTAAGACATTTCAGTCGACTGCGCTTTTGATTCTCACGTCGCAGAATAGTCTACTAAGCCGTGTGCGTTTCCGAATTTGCATGTATGCTCGTATCAAACCTCATTCTATTTGCTAAAGCCTCTATCGAAATTGCAATTACACTTTCTTCATTTTTATTTCAATATTATTATCCTTCAGGTCAATTAATTAATAACGGATTTGTTTTGGGCCCCATGTACTCTAAAATAATCGTCATGCAATTTGCCAAGTTTTCCCATCTCCATTGCTTATAATCATGAAAAATATTTTGGTCTACATACCTTTATCGGGAAACAAAAATTTTGATTTCAAAAATATAAAAAAAATGAATAAAATTAGGGGTTAGAAGTTATAAAACATGTTATTCAAGCTATACCTACCTATATGATGTCTGTTTTTTATTTTATTTTTTTCTACCTATCATCTTTTGTGCAGAACCCCAATGTCTATAGAAAAATAATGGTGAGGGAAGTATATTGATAAACATAAAATTCATTAGAAGAATTGGGTTTCATGTGCAATTCTAAACTAGTGGGGTATGAGTTTCAACACTAGTATGCTTTTAATATGGGCTTGTTATGGAAAAATGTGGCATTTTGAAGGAGTTATCTTTTGAACCTTAATATTTCTGGAAGTATTTAAAAAGGAATTTAGAGAATATACCGTCGTTGTTTAGCTACCAAGGAAAATCTTACAAAAAAAGGTGTTGTTTTACCTAGAACATGCTGACTGTGTGGTACTAGAGAAGAAAACTAAGGTCATCTATTCTTCGAATGCCCTTGGTCTCGTTGATCTTGTTGTTACTTCCAATAATCTTACACTTCCCTTTTGAATCCGCCCAATTTTACCCTTCCTTAAGCCTCTTCAGTTGCAGATCGTAATGTAACTATCTTGAGGTATTTGGTTTGAAAACAATTGTAGAATTTTTTACTCTAGAAAAAGAAGGATTCTTCTAAAATTTAACACTTACTATAGAAAAATATAATCTTTAGACAATACTTATCTTTGTTAGAGATTGGAACACGCAGGTTCAAAGAAGCCTCCTTGTGCTTCTCGGCTGAGTCCGCCTCCTTCGGGACTGTTGAAACTCAACCTAGATGCCTCAATCTCCTTAGAAACACGTAAATCTGTGGCGTAGCAGTCCTTCGTAACTGCTATGGCGATTAGATTTGTGCGATGGACTTCTTTATTCTGTACCCGAAGGATTACTTGGTGGCGGCAATTTTTTCTATATAATTTGTCGTCCAGACATAAATTGATATTGGGTTTGTGAATTTCATGGTTAAAACTGACACCCAGGTGTTGGCTCATCGCCTTTCAGAGAGAAGCGGCGCCGAACGATAAACCTGAGAAAGAAGGGCCACACAACGATGTTTTGTAGCAACTCAAGTTACTTATAACCACTAGGGTTACTTTTTATTAGGGGAACCACTGGGGTTACTTGGTGTAAAAAATATGCAACTACCCTTGCCCATACACTAGCTTTTATGGTTTGGGCGGTTACGATTTGTCTTATTGGGATATTATATGCCCCCAAAGTTTGAATGAAACTTGAGTTTCTGATAAGGCTCACTATTAAATAAAATACAAGCATGTTTTAAAATGAAAAGGAAATGCCCATATCCTTCCAATACAACAGATATCGGGTTCAATGACAAAAAGTATTGTCAATAAATGTCAATTTTTTGTCACCAAAAGCTTTTGTGACAACAATTTTTTTGTCACTATGTTGTCACTTAATATATGCAACTAAATATCATAGTGACAAATGATAAATCAAGTTCTCTTCCTTGATTTGAAGTACGAACTGTGGATATTCATATGAAGATGATGAAAGACAGTGGTAACATATGTTCAAGGCTCCAAGGCCTTGAAGGTTTATGTCTGCATCTGAATTGATTAAGTACTGTTTAACAATCTTGTGTATGGAGACTTAGCATTGGATAAGTTGTTGGTTAAATGTGTCTTTCAAATATTATTGGACTATATGTATGTGTTTCTAACACTCACAAGTTTCACAGCTTGAATGAATCAAGGATTAGAAAGCTATAAGCTTAAAATTGTGAAGAATGCCATAGAGCTCCACGGCCTTGAGCTGCTGACAGTCTTTTTAGCTTTATTATTTCTTTCTTGAAGGATGCTATCTGGGGTAATGTGATTGGTTACCGACTTGTTATAAGTCTTAATAAAAAATCTATCATCAACTTTCACATATTGCTGATCTGGTATTTATCTTGTTATCAAAATTTCGGCCTAGTTTATTGCAGAAACTGTCATGCCTAACAATCAGTAATATGTTGATATATTTTCTCGATTTTGTTTGACTTTGAATTCAAGTTTGTTCTAGGGTCGTTTGTTGTTTAAACCCCTTACAACAACATCTAATGACTATCCATTCATAGCTGTTGAAAGAAGCATGTTTGGGAGAGGATTTGTAGGGAGGCAGTTACTAAAATCTCTCATTCAGTTACTGCAACTTCTTACAAGCTCCCGTTTGAATTTCAAAGATAGGAGTAGACTGTGGGAGGACTTATCATTCAGAAAGAAGGGTGTTTACTGTCGTGGAGATCATACAATCAACTCAGAAAGAAGAGTGTTTACTGACCTAGTGTTCTACAAAAATAAATTC
The DNA here is from genome assembly GCA_023055425.1 of Linanthus parryae. Lineage (NCBI taxonomy): Eukaryota > Viridiplantae > Streptophyta > Magnoliopsida > Ericales > Polemoniaceae > Linanthus > Linanthus parryae. The sequence goes on along the minus strand of JALGPY010000007.1, from coordinate 77,768,313 downwards.
AATTCACTTAATCGATAAATTAAACACAACCCAACCAACATATAAATACTACTCACACTTCTACTAACTACGCCAAGCTCCCTAAATAAATGATTAATCGCACTATCACTCCCTACTAATAAACAAATATAAATAAACATCATAACCAAATAATAAACTAAATAACAATACTTTGTCACATAGCCCTTACGATATTTCAGTCGACTAAGCTTCTGATTCTCACGTCGGAGAATAGTCTCCTAAGTCGTTTGCATTTCCGAATATGCATGTATCCTCGTATCAAACCTCATTCTATTTGCTAAATCCTCTATCCAAAATTCAATTACACTTTCTTATTTTTAATTTCAATAATATTATCCTACGGGTGAATTAATTAATAACAGATTTGTTTTGGGCCCCATGTACCCTTAAATATTCGTCATGCAATTTGCCAATTTTTCGCATCTCCATTGCTTATAAACATGAAAAATATTTTGGTCTACCTACCTTTATCGGAAAAAAAAAAGTTGATTTCAAAACTATAAAAAATTTTGAATAAACTTAGGGGTTAGAAGTTATAAAAGAGGTTATTAAAGTTATACCTACCTATATGATGTCTTTTTTTTATTTTAATTTTTTTGTTACCTATAAGCTTTTGTGCAGAACCCCAATGTCTATAGCTAAATTTTGGTGAGGGAAGTATATTGATAAACATATAATTCATTAGAAGAATTGGGTTTCATTTGCAATTCTAAACTTGTGGGGGATGAGTTTCAACACTAATATGCTTTTAATATGGGCTTCTTATGGAAACAAATGTGGCGTATTCTCACTAGAATTCCCTTCTTACTAGTCCTTTGAGGGAAGAATTTTAGAAATGATTCTGCTGTTATTTGTGAGGCCTCACCTACATCTCCGTACAATTGGAAATGTTTGATAAATGCTAAAATAAAAAATTCCCGGGTGTTCGTCATGGTATTGAGAATAATCTTAATACTTTGATATACCATAACGGATAGATTCCGATAGGCCAGGCAAGGAAACATTATCGTTTTCCTTGTCTCCCCAACAATGCTACCGTTTCTACTCTTAGCAGCATATATTTTTCAGTGTGGTTTATAATTTTCCTTCTCACTATTCGATTTGTGAATTTATTTTGGAAGATGAAGCTAAAGCTATCATGTGCATTTCTCTAATTTCTCCTTTATACCAAGTTAATCTTATTTCCTATCATATAATTCATGATAGTTGTACTGTAAAATACGTATATCTGTTGCTGTTAAGTTTCTTAGCCTTAAAGGACTCCACAGTTAAAAGGAATGCTGGAGTACAATTTTTTAAGGAGTTATCTTTAGAACCTCAATATTCCTGGAAGAATTTAAAAAGGTATTTAGAGAATATACCGTCGTTGTTTAGCTACCAAGGAAAATCGTACCAAAAAAGGTGTTGTTTTACGTAGAACTTGCTGACTGTGTGGTACTAGAGGAGAAAACGAAGGCCATCTCTTCTTCGATTACCCTTGGTCTCGTTCATCTTGTTGTTATTCCAATAATCTTACACTTCCCTTTTGAATCCGCCTAATTTTGCCATTCCTTAAGCCTTTTCAGTTGCAGATCGTAATGTAACTATCTTGAGGTATTTGGTTAGAACAAAATAGTAGAATGTTTTACTCTAGAAAAAAAAAAAGGATTCTTCTAAAATTTAACTCTTACTATAGAAAAAATATAATCTTTAGACAATACTTATCTTTGTTTGAGATTGGATCACGCAGGTTCATAGAAGAATCCTTGTGCTTCTCGGTGGAGTCCGCCTCCTCCGAGACTGTTGAAATTAAACGTAGATGCTTCATGAAACGGCCCGGGATCTCGGTTCAGGGTTAAAAGAGACAATCGATAACCAAAAGTAGAAAATTAACTATAAAGATTACATTTTATTTAATGTATACAACAAATTTCTAAAAAAAAAAATGAGTACATTTTGGATAAATGAAAAAAAAATGTGTTGTGATCTACTAAGTGACGACTTTGTCTCGATTCGCGTTCCCATCCCCCACCTTGATTGACGACCTGCGGTTTTAAAATGGCAAAAGCCGACGCAGTTTTGAAGAAATAATTAGTAAAAACTGAGTAAATACATACTACGACATGTAAAGCAACGAGTAGCACGGAAGCATGAGTTGAAACGAATCATAAGATTTAAATAGTAAAACTATCATGTTGGAGAATTTGGAACAACTGGAAGTAACTGAGTAACAAAAACCTCTCAATTTAACAACATTGAGAAACCACGAGTAGTTGGTAAAATATCCAGAGTAAACAAGTTCATATGAACTGATAACGATAGTAGTTCATGAGTAGCCAAGATTTACAATTCATTTCAATCGATTAGGAAATATCAAGAGCCACAAACAACATTAATAAGTAGTCAATTTTTAATTTTGTCTTCAATTAACAGTTTAATTTAGCTGAGGCGTGTCAAGAGCCACCAGCAGGATCGATGTAAACAGAGGGATCACGAAATAATCACTAAGGGTTCCTTCTAGGGTCTATCAAACCCTATTTCACCCGAGCGTTAAGGGAGCCCATTCGTCAACCCCGCTCACAACATTAGCTAAAAGGCCTTAAGTGTCGACACCCCTATACCGTAGTGACCCTTACAAGTATAAGTAGCACTCTATAGCTCTATAAACCCCTTGGCCTCAATATCTTGATACATTTTGGCTCATCGGGGGCGGATTTTTGAACATTGACGTTTTATCCAATAATAAGAAGCATTGCTTCAATGGTCTTAGCCATAAGAAAATGGAGGATCGCTTGACGCCTCCCATTAATAACAGTACTCTGTACATCGTCCTAAGTCTATTAGAGGTATTTTATCTATTCTCTTTCACATAACTAGAATCAAAATATCAACATTTTACAAGTAGTTTCCGAGAGTTCTCAAAGGAGATGAATAAAATAGTTTAACAACTTTCGAGTGGAAAACATGCATTCTCATACTATTTCATATAACAAACATTCATTTGAAACATCAAACACATACGCAGATTTTGATATGAAAAGGCCGTACATATGTACTTACCACTGAGATGAAGCACAATTAAAAGCAAGAAACTAAGCCTAGCACTCCGACGACAACCGCTCTCCCCTACGAGGTCGATGTCTACAATCACACGTATTACGTACTCGTTTTAACCAATTTACACATGCATAATAACAATGAAAACCTACATGTCCAATAGTCCTATATGTCACTAATGAACATATGAAGATGTTTAATTATCAAAATAATTCCAACAAAACACCTAGAAGTTCAAAAATTCAAGTTTTCTAAAAAATGTGAAACTACAATTTTAGACAGAATTGTAGCTCTGACTTTGGAGCCATATTTACCATATCAAATCATATCATAAAATTTTGAAATTAATGTATGATGAACCTACATGTTTCTAATTTCATAAAAACCATGAAAATCATGCATAGCTATTATAAAACTCAATTTACAAAAATAACAAACACTGCTATGCAGAGACAAGTTTGGAAGAAAGTTTAAACTTTAAAGAACAATTACTACTACTTGAAGAATAGAAAAAATGCCCATATTCTCCAGAATGAATCCCTTATGTGTCTAGTTTCATCACAAGAAAGATTTGGTGCCATAGGTTTCTGGAAATGAGATTTTTAACAAAAATGGTAAAACTTGTTCAAAAACAGAGTTTCAGAAAACTTGCAACTTAGAATGAGCATATCTCCCTAACCAAAAAGGCTATGGAGTTGAATTTTCTTTCAAAATGACCCTCTATGAGTCTAGTTTCAGAATATGAAAGATTCAAAAATTCTATAGAGACAAAATTTAGAGATAATATACGTTTTTCACAAACTGGTCAGATTGTAAAAATATGCAATTTTCACCTAGAGCACTTAAAACATGATCAAATCAATTATATGACACATGCAACTTATGGAGACTTGATTTTCACCCAAATAACATCATTTTAGGCATTAACTAAGATTTTTACATGCTCTTGACACAAATGATCAAAACCCTCTTGGGTAACAATGCAAATAAGATGACATTCACAACATGCATGTGGGTTCTAGTGTGGGTTTCATGAAATAGAGAACAATCAAGTGTCAAACACATGATCAAGCCAAGAAAATGGAGAATCAAGTTTGGAAATGAAGAAATATAAGATGAATTTTCATAAATCAATTCTAAACATAGACATGCAAGCATGAATTGAAGGCTAGAAGAAAACTTTACCAAAAGATTCAACAAGATGGTGCATGAAAGAGTGAAATTGTCCTTGAATTCTTGAGTGGAATGATGAAATAACTCCCCTCCATGATCATACTATGCTTGGACTAAAGTTTTTCATGTTTTGGAGGCTTGAAAATGAAGATTTGATGGTGTTTTGTGAAGGTGTTCCTCCAAAACCGGGAATGGAGTTTTTGGAGAGAGATGAGAGCATGTGTTGATGTTCTTGAAGAGAAAAAGATGAAGGAAAATGAGTATGAAAGAAATGTAGTTGATGGTGGAGGTTGGTGGTGAAGGAAAACACATGGTAATGCCATACATGAAGGTAGGTATTAATGAGAGTTGGTGTATTATTAGAGAGAATTATGAGATGTTTGTAAAAAAGATCATCTCCATAATTTAGATGAGTTGACCAAAGATAGTGGAGGGGGGCTTGAAGAGAAGTCATAAGTTTCCCAACAAGCTAGTTGGGGATATAAATGTAAAATTGATAAATGAGATACTTATTTGTGAAAACTAAAAGTTGAGGGGTGAAAATATAATTTCCAATTAATAGGTAACACTAGAAAAAATAACTTTCATAAATTGTAGAAAATCTCCAAATTATTTAAAATAAAACACTTTGTACAAATCACTTTTTGAAAACTACAAGTACCTCCCAAGTATAAAAAAAAAAATTCATATAACATTTTTCAAGTTTTAAAAACTACAAAATGAACCCAAAATAAAAGTATATATCATCATAGATGTCAATGACACACTTATACGTTAAAACTAACAAAGGGTCATTAATAAGTTTGAAATTAAATTTCTTGAAATTTTCAAATATTTTCTCAAAATGACCAAATAATCCATTAACTTACATACGGGGTATTACATTATATCCCCCTTAAAATGAAGCTTCGTCCCCGAAGCTTAAGAAAAACTTTTTTGTAAAACTACGACATGCTTCGCGAGAATGCAACTAATGCACATGAGAGTTGTATGCAATGCCAATGCACATGCATTACTTATATTAACGGGAACGGGCTCTCGGTCGGTAAAGTCTCTTCTCACTCGTATCACAGTAGGGGTTCAAATGCAATTAGCTGCAATAGAAGGTCGACACCAAATTTTGAAAGGTCTAGACCAACATACTAGTTACCACGTTTACAAAGCCAATTCAAAAAAAATTTCAAGCGTTTAAACAAATCTTGAAATTTATAGACACAAAATACTTTGATCGCAACTGAAATGTCATTTTACTAGACTCATCGACGTTAAAAATATTGTCTTACCTGTATAGGATAAGATACACCAATCACCTCAAGTGTTCCACGCATACGAGGGGAAAATAACACTATGTGTCGTCACACAACGTGTCTCTCTATCACAACTCGAATGTGTTTCAAATGATCCAACTTAGTCTACACAGCGGGTACAACTCATAGTACCGTCGTACTAAGAGTCGCGCCAGCGGACTGATAAACAAAGTGGTCCATATCACTTGGCATTTGGTAGCTTGAAACGCCAATAATTTTCAGAAACATTTTTTTTTTGTAATAAACACTTTATTTTCAAAAGTTTCTAATTTTGGAAAGAACCATGTCAAACTAACTCAAAATGAAACAAAACAAAATATGATCTTAAAAGTCACACTCATAGGTATAATATGAATGGTCTCATGGTCTTCTTAATCGAAGCGTCGTTACTCTCTCGTCGACAAATTAACATAATCAAACAAGGGAACGCGGATACGCATAATACGACAATGATAAATCATTTCTATATAGCAACTAAACATGCCCATAGAATAACCAATCATGTAAATAAGCAAGTAATTTTCACAAAGCAGGTCTCTATGAGACGCTAACATTTAATCAACGAGTACGGTACAAATCGAGTTTAATGACAGGTATGTACCCCCAATTCCCAACGGCTTGTTTACTTCATTTATTGCCACATTGAGTTATCCTAGTTAATTTTAAAATTTCAAAAACATTTTATCTTTCTTATTCTCTACTAATGGAAATCGAAAAGTCACTTTAACCGGAGAACCGATGCTCTGATACCATCTGAAACGGCCCGGGATCTCGGTTCAGGGTTAAAAGAGACAATCGATAACCAAAAGTAGAAAATTAACTATTAAGATTACATTTTATTTAATGTATACAACAAATTTCTAAAAAAAATGAGTACATTTTGGATAAAAAAAATGTGTTGTGATCTACTAAGTGACGACTTTGTCTCGATTCGCGTTCCCATCCCCCACCTTGATTGACGACCTGCGGTTTTAAAATGACAAAAGCCGACGCAGTTTTGAAGAAATAATCAGTAAAAACTGAGTAAATACATACTACGACATGTAAAGCAACGAGTATCACGGAAGCATGAGTTGAAACGAATCATAAGATTTAAATAGTAAAACTATCATGTTGGAGAATTTGGAACAACTGGAAGTAACTGAGTAACAAAAACCTCTCAATTTAACAACATTGAGAAACCACGAGTAGTTGGTAAAATATCCAGAGTAAACAAGTTCATATGAACTGATAACGATAGTAGTTCATGAGTAGCCAAGATTTACAATTCATTTCAATCGATTAGGAAATATCAAGAGCCACAAACAACATTAATAAGTAGTCAATTTTTAATTTTGTCTTCAATTAACAGTTTAATTTAGCTGAGGCGTGTCAAGAGCCACCAGCAGGATCGATGTAAACAGAGGGATCACGAAATAATCACTAAGGGTTCCTTCTAGGGTCTATCAAACCCTATTTCACCCGAGCGTTAAGGGAGTCCATTCGTCAAGCCCGCTCACAACATTAGCTAAAAGGCCTTAAGTGTCGACACCCCTATACCGTAGTGACCCTTACAAGTATAAGTAGCACTCTATAGCTCTATAAACCCCTTGGCCTCAATATCTTGATACATTTTGGCTCATCGGGGGCGGATTTTTGAACATTGACGTTCTATCCAATAATAAGAAGCATTGCTTCAATGGTCTTAGCCATAAGAAAATGGAGGATCGCTTGACGCCTCCCATTAATAACAGTACTCTGTACATCGTCCTAAGTCTATTGGAGGTATTTTATCTATTCTCTTTCACATAACCAGAATCAAAATATCAACATTTTACAAGTAGTTTCCGAGAGTTCTCAAAGGAGATGAATAAAATAGTTTAACAACTTTCGAGTGGAAAACATGCATTCTCATACTATTTCATATAACAAACATTCATTTGAAACATCAAACACATACGCAGATTTTGATATGAAAAGGCCGTACATATGTACTTACCACTGAGATGAAGCACAATTATAAGCAAGAAGCTAAGCCTAGCACTCCGACGACAACCGCTCTCCCCTACGAGGTCGATGTCTACAATCACACGTATTACGTACTCGTTATAACCAATTTACACATGCATAATAACAATGAAAACCTACATTTCCAATAGTCCTATATGTCACTAATGAACATATGAAGATGTTTAATTATCAAAATAATTCCAACAAAACACCTAGAAGTTCAAAAATTCAAGTTTTCTAAAAAATGTGAAACTACAATTTTAGATAGATTTGTAGCTCTGACTTTGGAGCCATATTTACCATATCAAATCATATCCTAAAATTTTGAAATTAATGTATGATAAACCTACATGTGTCTACTTTCATAAAAACCAAGAAAATCATGCATAGCTATTATAAAACTCAATTTACAAAAATAACAAACACTGCTATGCAGAGACAAGTTTGGAAGAAAGTTTAAACTTTAAAGAACAATTACTACTACTTGAAGAATATAAAAAATGCCCATATTCTCCAGAATGAATCCCTTATGTGTCTAGTTTCATCACAAGAAAGATTTGGTGCCATAGGTTTCTAGAAATGAGATTTTTAACAAAAATGATAAAACTTGTTCAAAAACAGAGTTTCAGAAAACTTGCAACTTAGAATGAGCATATCTCCCTAACCAAAAAGGCTATGGAGTTGAATTTTCTTTCAAAATGACCCTCTATGAGTCTAGTTTCAGAATATGAAAGAGTTAAAAATTCTATAGAGACAAAATTTAGAGATAATATACGTTTTTCACAAACTGGTCAGATTGTAAAAATATGCAATTTTCACCTAGAGCACTTAAAACATGATCAAATCAATTATATGACACATGCAACTTATGGAGACTTGATTTTCACCCAAATAAAATCATTTTAGGCATTAACTAAGATTTTTACATGATCTTGACACAAATGATCAAAACCCTCTTGGGTAACAATGCAAATAAGATGACATTCACAACATGCATGTGGGTTCTAGTGTGGGTTTCATGAAATAGAGAACAATCAAGTGTCAAACACATGATCAAGCCAAGAAAATGGAGAATCAAGTTTGGAAATGAAGAAATATAAGATGAATTTTCATAAATCAATTCTAAACATAGACATGCAAGCATGAATTGAAGGCTAGAAGAAAACTTTACCAAAAGATTCAACAAGATGGTGCATGAAAGAGTGAAATTGGCCTTGAATTCTTGAGTGGAATGATGAAATAACTCCCCTCCATGATCATACTATGCTTGGACTAAAGTTTTTCATGTTTTGGAGGCTTGAAAATGAAGATTTGATGGTGTTTTGTGAAGGTGTTCCTCCAAAACCGGGAATGGAGTTTTTGGAGAGAGATGAGAGCATGTGTTGATGTTCTTGAAGAGAAAAAGATGAAGGAAAATGAGTATGAAAGAAATGTAGTTGATGGTGGAGGTTGGTGGTGAAGGAAAACACATGGTAATGTCATACATGAAGGTAGGTATTAATGAGAGTTGGTGTATTATTAGAGAGAATTATGAGATGTTTGTAAAAAAGATCATCTCCATAATTTAGATGAGTTGACCAAAGATAGTGGAGGGGGGCTTGAAGAGAAGTCATAAGTTTCCCAACAAGCTAGTTGGGGATATAAATGTAAAATTGATAAATGAGATACTTATTTGTGAAAACTAAAAGTTGAGGGGTGAAAATATAATTTCCAATTAATAGGTAACACTAGAAAAATAACTTTCATAAATGTAGAAAATCTCCAAATTATTTAAAATAAAACACTTTGTACAAATCACTTTTTGAAAACTACAAGTACCTCCCAAGTATAAAAAAAAATTCATATAACATTTTTCAAGTTTTAAAAACTACAAAATGAACCCAAAATAAAAGTATATATCATCATAGATGTCAATGACACACTTATACGTTAAAACTAACAAAGGGTCATTAATAAGTTTGAAATTAAATTTCTGGAAATTTTCAAATATTTTCTCAAAATGACCAAATAATCCATTAACTTAAATACGGGGTATTACACCTCAATCTCCTTAGAAACACGTAGATCTGTGGCGGAGCAATCCTTCGTAACTGCTGTGGCGATTAGATTCGTGCGATGGCCTTCTTTATTCTGTACCCGAAGGATTCATTGGCGGCGGCAATTTTTTCTATATAATTTGTCGTCCAGGCAGCAATTAATCTTGGGTTTGTGAATTTCATGTTTGAAACTGACACAAAGGCGTTGGCTCATCACCTTTCGGAGAGAAGCGGCGCCGAACGATAAACCTGAGAGAGAAGGGCTACACAATGATGTTTTGTTGCAGCTCAAGTTACTTATAACCACTAGGGTAACTTTTTATTAGGGGAACCACTAGAGTTACTTGGTGTAAAAAATATGCAAATGCCCTTGCCCATTGTAGATACTGCTTTCTGACATGGCTAATCTTAGCCACGTGGCGATCATCCAGCACACCATATTGTGCTCCACACACACAGGATCACCAGCCGAGCTGATCCATGTGGGGGCTGCGAGACAGGGCCCTCGCATACCACTGCACGGGACTTGTAGGGATTTGTGGTTTGGAGGCTAGGGTAAGCCCTGTCGCGTGCGAGCCAAGCCCGCGCGCGACCTTTAGTAACTGTTTTGAGAGATCTATGGCACGAGCTCCCTAGACCCGGTCAATCCGGTCAAACCCGGTCAACCTCGTAACGGTTCCGGTACTCGCGCACCACGTGCTCTAACGGTTCCTATATACTCGGACGAACGTGCCGTTACGGTTAAGCTAATTAAGCCGCCATTAATGGGCGCATTAACTACACTACAACGGCCACGTTCTCCAGTATATATATATCGTTACTCTTTCCATACAAGGAAAAACAACACTGCCATACGCGGAAGCTCTGCCAAACCTCTGTCTCTCTCTCAGACATTGCTACTGACTTACTCTCTCCCTACACACACCCCTATTCTTCCTGTGCGATCCCTGATCCACTACGTACGGTGTACACGGAGGTCTCCCTGCCGGAATCTCTTGTGCACATTTTGGTGAACCCGACGTGAACTTACCAGCAAAAGCAACCATGTCTCAGGAGGACGATGTCAGCAACCGATCGCCTTCCGCCGAAACTCCCTCAGGAGAAGAAGTCCGCCGTACTCCGACGACACCCGGCGAGGCACCGACTTTAGAGTCTTTGGACGCCACTGTCCAAAGTCAGGCAAAAGCTCTCAAGTCTCAATCTGCGCAATTGGAACGGATTTTGGTCGTTCTGAACACCCTTGCACCAAATCCTCCACCGGTTACCGCTGTCCCTCAGGGAGGAGGTACCCCTACCGCTCCAGGATTGGGAGTATCGGCCACGCCCCCCAATCCTCATCTGCAGACTCCACCGTCGGCCACGCAGCTGCCTTCGGTCCAAGGGTCAACGGCGCAGATGCTACCCCCTGCTGCTCACGCCTCTCAGCCCACGGCTTTGGCGTCCAACCCAACTTTGCAATACACTCTGCCTCCACCAGCAACGATCTGGGGAAACGCGGGCAGTCAATACACTCCCAATCCTCCGGCGACATATGTGTCGCCACCGCCTACGGCAACCCCTCCGCCAGCTACAGAGGGGAGCATTCCGGAATGCATGACGTCTTTGCAGAAGCGCGTGGACTCCATCTTGGCTCATCAGTCGCTCGCGGATACCATCATCCCGAAGCTGGACAACGATCCGCCCATTCCACGGGAGATCTATCTCATGCCCAACCCAGTGGGGTACAAGGCTCCTAAATGGGATAAGTTCGAAGACGTCAATGGAAACGCCCATGAGCATGTCATGCGTTTCATTGATGTCATGGGTCCGTATGGAGCTGATCCCAAACTGCTGATGCGAGAATTCCCAAAGACTCTTGGGAATGTAGCATACAAATGGTACCGAACATTGGAGGCCGGATCCGTGAAGACCTGGGACGACATGGTCCAGAAGTTCTACACTAAGTTCTTCCAGATGGAGGAGAAGGTGACGATGATCCATCTCTCGCGGATGTATCAGAAACGCGAGGAGGATGGGATCACTTTCATCAAGAAATTCAGAGCGAAATCTCTGGAGTGCAAGGATCCCATGCTCGAAAGCCGACTCGTAGAGATATGCCTGCAGTGCATGCGAGATGAGTACAAGAGCATGCTAATCAATTTGCAAACACCCACGTTCTCAAAGCTCATCGAGTGCACGATGAACATCGAGCCCATCGTCGAGAGACAGAGAAAGAAGAGCGCTCCAGAACGACCTGCGAGCGGCACCACCTACAAGATCGGCAGATTCGGCTACAAGCGAGGACGCGAAGCTGAGGTCAACGCGGTTTCGCCTCAGAAACAAGCAAAAGCCGGAAACTTCGATGCACCGCCTCTGCCATGCTCGGTGGAGGAAGCAAGCGATCTCTGTAGACAGTGGCGTAAAGACGGCATCCTGCCACCGCTAGAGCAAAAACCCTCCAAGGAGATGACGAGGGATCCTAAGTGGTGCGAATACCACGGCAAGGTCATGCACCCCACAGCCGAGTGCAAGAAGCTCAGATTCGCGTTCGACCAGAAGATGAAGAACGGCGAACTCATCGTCAGCGACCACCGGAAGGATGTGCGCAACAACCCACTGCCTGCCCATACAGATTCGGGCTCAAAAGGCAAGGAGGTCGCCATGATCTCAATAGTGGACCTGGAAGAAGTCGCAGACGATGGTCTACCCATCATTGCTGAAGTCCATGAAGAGGAAGACTACAGCATGGACACGGAGGATGAGCGTGCCGACCGCATGAAAGGGTCGCATGGCTTCAACAAATTCTTCGACGAGATGAACTTCTCCGAAAAATGCAGATCGGATATGACAAAGGCAATCTTAAGGATAGCGGAGGACTACGAAGAGGAACTTGTGGTCTCCAACGGGAAGGTCATCAGGGCGTCCCGTCCCACAGAAAAGATTATGACCTTTTCTGCCAGCGACAAGAAGACAGATGCGAGCCATCAGAGGCCCCTGTACGTGACCGCCATCATCAACGGCGTCGAATTCAAGCGAGCATTCGTCGATGGAGGAGCAGCGGTCAATGTTGTTCCACTCCACACACTGAAGCTAGCAGGGATCCCCGAGCACAAAGTGGTCAAACGTCCATCCCCGCTGGTGGGATTCGGAAGCGACTCTAGAATGACGATCGGATGGATCCGCCTAGGCGTTCAGATTGGTAAGATCAAGTGTTCGGCGAAGTTCTATGTCATAGATGCGAACACCACATATCACATGATCATCGGTCGAGCCTGGATTCATCGCTTCGACGCAATCCCTTCGACGGCTCACCAAGTGATGAAAGCTATCTGGAACGACAGGATTGTCGAGATACCAGCCTCAACTAACCCGTTCAACTTGGACGAAGCACATCTCAGCGAGGCGGTGTGGTTCACCGAGATGGCGGACGAGCAAACACCCGGACCATTCAACCCTACTCCTTTGCCTCTCTGGGAGGACATCAAGGACCAGTCACCTGCGGGCGTGATGGTGACAAGGGGAGATGCAAACGAAAAGCCGCCTACACACGAAGAGGCGCCGCGCATCGCATATCATCGGAAGAATGTGTACACTCTTAAGAGGATTGCAAAGCACGACCCCGAGGGTAAGGAGATAGAGAGCTTCTACGCCAACGGGAAGAAATGCTATCGCATATGAAGGTGCGCGGGGACGTCCTCACACGGGCATGAGGGTGTCCCTGGGCAAATCAATCAAATCGAGCAAGTTGCGCTGACAGAAGAGCCAACACGGATCGTTTCGGACGAGAAACTCAAAGAAGCGCCCGAATGCATGGAAGACAGGCCACGACCACAAAAGCAAGAGCTAAAGGAAGCGTTCCTCAGCCCGAACGAGGACAAGAGGAGGCCAGTCTTCTTGAGTGCGGACCTCACAAGCGAAGAGGAACAAGGGCTGCTGCAGCTCCTAACGGAGTACAAGGACGTATTCGCATGGGAATACGACGAAATGCCAGGTCTGGACATGAGCATCACCATGCACCGTTTAGACATCATCCCAGGGTCTAAACCGGTCAAGCAAAGCACCAGGAGCTTCAGACCAGAGCTCAACGTCAAGATCAAGCAGGAGATCGTTAAACTCCTAGACGCCAAGTTCATAGAGCCAAATCACCATCCTACATGGTTGGCCAACATCGTGCCGGTGGTGAAGAAGAACGGACAGCTCCGCATCTGCGTGGACTTCCGCGATCTCAACCGTTTCTGCCCTAAGGACGATTTCCCACTGCCTAACATTGACTTGCTTATCGATTCGACGGCAGGCCATCGCATGTTCAGTTTCATGGACGGCTTCAGTGGGTACAATCAAATCAAGATGGATCCCGACGATGCACAGAAAACTGCATTCATCACTCCCGTGGGGGTATTCAACTACACGGTAATGCCATTCGGTCTCAAGAACGCAGGCGCAACCTATCAGCGAGCCATGATGGCTCTATTCCATGATATGATGCACAAAGAAGTCGAATTCTATGTGGATGATCTGGTAGTCAAATCCAAGCATGAGGCAGATCACCTTGCAGACCTGCGAAAAGTATTCAACAGATGCAGGAGCTTTCAACTGAAAATGAACCCTATGAAATGCGCATTCGGCGTGACCTCGGGGAAGTTTTTGGGGTGCGTGGTCCATCGCCAAGGGATCGAGCCTGACCCTGCGAAAGTGTCAGCCATCACCAGCATGACGCCACCTCACAACCAAAGCGCCTTGAAAACATTCTTGGGAAAGTTGTCATATTTGCGGAGATTCATCCCAGCAATCGCCGAAATCACATGCTGTTTCAGCACTCTTCTCAAGAAGGACGCTGCGTACAACTGGGCTCCTGACCATGAAGCCGCATTCGAAAAGCTAAAGGAGATACTTACATCCCCAAAGATCATGATCGCGCCTCAACTGGGATCACCGCTGCTGCTATATCTTACATCAACAAGGAGATCTATAGGAGCACTCTTGGCTCAGGTGTATGAGGGCCAAGAGAGGCCTATCTATTACATCTCTCGCATCGTACAGCCTGCTGAGTCAAGGTACACAGACATCGAACGTCACTGCCTTGCCTTATTCTTTGTGATAGAAAAGTTGAGACACTATTTTGCATCGCACAAAGTAGTGGTGGTCACCAAAAGCGACCCCATAAGATACTTGCTAACTCACACTGCTCCGGGCGGGAGATTGGCGAAATGGTACATGACCATCTCTCAATACGATATCACATGCGTGAGGCCAAGGGCGATCAAGTCGCAGGCGGTAGCAGATCTGCTGGCACAGTTTCCCGACAACAGCCATGAACCTGTGATCGAAGAAGAGCTCGAAGGCCCTGAAATCTACGCGATCGACGTGCCCTATTGGACTCTCCACTTCGACGGTTCGTCAACCAGAAAAGGTGGAGGCATTGGGATAGTCTTGACAAAGCCCGACGGGGAAGTCATACAGATGTCCGCAAAACTCAACTTCGCAGTCACGAACAACGAGGCGGAATACGAAGCTCTTATCGCGGGACTTCGTGCAGCAAAAGCTCTGGAAGTGAGCAACTTAACAGTCATGGGAGACTCCAAGCTGATTGTTAAGCAAGCCTCGGGCGAGTACGGTCTGAAGGAAATCAACCTCCTGTCATACCGCACTCTAGTGCAAAAGCTGATGCAGCAATTCTGCGACGTGAAATACGAGCACAAGCCCCGAGCGGACAACAGGCATGCAGACGCCTTAGCAACTCTGGGATCTAAGGTCAGCATAGACAAATGCCCCGCGAGGATTTCCATCGAAGTGCGAACATCGTCGGCATTAACAGAAGATGCGTGCGACGATGAACACATAGATGACGCAGATTGGCGAAAAGCAATCCTGCAAGCTATTGCGAAAGGCACCAGCAGCGAGGGCTGGGCACTCACGAAAGGATACTGCATCCACGACAATACCCTTTACTACAAGGGTCCTGGAGGGATACTCATGCGATGTGTCTCCGAGCAAGAGGGACAACAGCTGTTAGAAAAGATTCACCAACACGCTTGCGGAGAAAGCGAGGTGTCAATCTACAGGAAAGCTCAGAGATATGGCATTCATTGGCCAGACATGTCTACAGCTGCAGCCCTGATACAAGGGAAGTGCGAAAGTTGCGCACTGATCAAGGATTCTCTACTTGTCGCTCTAACCGACGACGACACGGACTGGAGGAAGCCATTGTTCGAATTCCTCACCCAGGGCACCGTACCTGAATCAAGAAAAGAGGCCGACAAATTGAGAAGGAAAGCTTCTCGATACATGGTTCAGGAAAACCTGCTTTGGCGAAAAGGCCACGAGGGCAACTTGCTGCGATGCCTGGACGATAGGGAAGCACAAGAAGTCATGGACCTCTCTCATCAGGTGGAACACCAGGGAGGTGCGAAATTATGCAGACAGCTCCTCTCAATCGGATACTTCTGGCCCACGATGGAAGTCGATTGCCGCACCAAGGTGCGACGCTGCCAAGAATGTCAATTCAAAGGGAACCTAGTGCACGCTTCCGCCGTGGATCTACATGCATTAGGGACGCCATGGCCATTTCACACGTGGGCTTTGGATTTCATTGGCCCCATCCGACCAACGTCACATGGGAACCATTTCATTCTCACCGCAACTGAGCTGTTCACCAAATGGGTGGAAGCAATACCACTAAAGACGGCAAACGCGCTGGCTGTGGTCAACTTCATCCAGGAAAACATCGTATGCAGGTTCGGAATCCCGAATACTATTCTTTCAGATAACGGTACTCCTTTTGTTAATCGTCAGGTAGCTACGAAACTTGCGGAGTACAATATCAGGCAAATATGCTCTACTCCCTATTATCCGAAGGGAAACGGACAAGCCGAGGCGACTAACAAAACGCTGCTGAGAATTCTGAGCAAGATGGTCGCGGATGACCACAAGAAGTGGGCCGACTCTCTTAACATAGCTCTGTGGGCCTACAGGACCTCTCCAAGAACACCCACCGGGGCTTCGCCATTTCTTTTATGTTATGGGGCCGAAGCTGTAGTACCTGCGGAGGTCAGAGTTAATTCGGCACGGCTGGCCTTCCATGCGCTTTACGAAAATCAACGCGATCACGATTTAGTCTTGCTGGAAGAAAAGCGAGAACAAGCCAAAAGGACTAACAAGCGATACCAAGAAAGAATCGCTCGCGCCTACAACAAGACAGTTCAGCGGCGAGATTTCGCAGTTGGCGACCTGGTCTTGCGCGCATCCGACCACTGCATGCGAGAAGCAACTCATCCGAAGTTCGCAGCCAATTGGGAAGGACCCTTCGAAGTCACAGAAGTCTTCGATAGTGGCTACTGCAGCATACGAAGGTTGCACGGCACAACCTCAACTCCGAGCTCAGTCAACATGCGCTGGATCAAGAAGTACTATCCTTGACTCCTCTTATTTCATACGTTTTATGATAACGTTGCTTAATATCTCATGTGGCTACGATTAATGCAATCTCCCCTCCCATATGAAGGGATTGTAATTCTACCTCTCCCATATGAGAGCGATGTAATAAAAGAATTCTCCCAAATGAGAAGTTCATATTTCTAGCCGCTTATATTGCTCTATTTTATTTGATATCACTGTTGACCATGATTTATTTGCTGCAAATAGCAAACGCAAATGCGATCTTTATTGATCATCAAAGCCTATCTCTACGATAGCAGCAAACGCAAACGCGATCTTAACTGATCATCAAAGCCTATCTCTACGATAGCAGCAAATGCAAACGCGATCTTAACTGATCATCAAAGCCTATCTCTACGATAGCAGCAAACGCAAAAGCGATCTTTATTGATCATCAAAGCCTATCTCTACGATAGCAGCAAACGCAAACGCGATCTTTATTGATCATCAAAGCCTATCTCTACGATAGCAGCAAACGCAAACGCGATCTTTATTGATCATCAAAGCCTATCGCTACGATAGCAGCAAATGCAAACGCGATCTTAACTGATCATCAAAGCCTATCTCTACGATAGCAGCCAATGCAATGCGATCCTAAGTGATCATCTAAGCCTATCTCTCACGATAGCAGCCAATGCAATGCGATCCTAAGTGATCATCTAAGCCTATCTCTCACGATAGCGGCCAATGCAATGCGATCCTAAGTGATCATCAAAGCCTATCTCTACGATAGCAACCAATGCAAATGCGATCTTAAGTGATCATCTAAGCCTATCTCTAACGATAGCAATCAATGCAAATACGATCTTAAGTGATCATGCAAAGCCTATCTGTTACGATAGCAACGAATACAGTCGCGATCTTAATTGATCACTAAAGCCTATCTCTTACGATAGCAGCCAAATACAAACGCGATCTTAATTGATCACTAAAGCCTATCTCTTACGATAGCAGCCAAATACAAATGCGATCTTAATTGATCACTAAAGCCTATCTTTTACGATAGCAGCCAAAAACCAATGCGGTCTTAATTGATCACTAAAGCCTATCTCTTACGATAGCAGCCAAATACAAATGCGATCCTAGTTGATCATCAAAGCCTATCTCTCACGATAGCAGCCAATGCGAATGTGATCTCAATTGATCATATAAAGCCTACTTCTTACGGTAGCAATCAAATACAAATGAGATCTTAAGTGATCGTGCAAAGTTTATCTTTTACAATAGCAGTCAAGCGCGAATGCGATCCTGAATGACTGTTGAAGCCTATCTTTTGCGATAGCAGTCCGCACGAATACGATCTTAAGTGATCATCTGAAGCCTATCTCTTACGATAGCAGCCAAACAAAAATGCGATCTTAAAAGATCATCCAAAGTCTATCTTTTGCAATAGCAGCGAAAATACAAAATGATCTCAATCGATCATCTAAAGCCTATCCATCGAAGATAGCAAGTTCTACAGATGCGATCTTATAATGGTCTTCTTAAGCCTATCTATTACGATAGCAATTTCTACGCAAAGTAATTTTGGTTAAGTACCCAAGCCCGTCTGTTATGATGGCAACGCACGTGCAGAATCATTTTATTAGATCTTCCAAAGATCTATCTGCTGTGATAGCAGTTTATGCGCAAGACGATCTCGAACAGTTTTCTAACAAAGCCTATCTTCTATGATAGCAATTCGCACTGCTCAATGATCTTAATTGATCTGTGAAAAATTATCTGAAACGATAGCGAAGTTGTGAACGTGATCTCATACGATTTACAATGACCAACTACAAGCCCATCCGTCAAGATGGCAAAACTGCGAAATTACGATCTCAAATGATCTAGCCAAACGTCTGCGAAATGACATCGCATATGAGAAATCATTACATGGAATTATGCAAGGCAAAACAAGCCGAAACGCATGCGAAATTGTATTTTGTTGCAAAGAACAGATAGTACAAGAGCTATTTATCATTATGAGTCAAATGACTTACACTTTATCTATCTAGATAGCAGCTTACTAGCGAAAAGCTCGCATCTAGCTACACAGCCAACATGGCTTGCAATACATTCGAAAAATGGCTGATCAGCCAGCAGAGACACGGTACGGAAACCCGGACTGCAAAGAATGAACCACCCTGGCTTCGAGCGCCGGCTACACGATGCCCAAATCTGTGGGTGACATCTGTAGCAAAGGGGATCTCGCTCTGAAAAGAGCCACATGAAACCATACGCTCGACATTCTGCTATCCGACAAGACCGTTGTCAGATAGGCTCCCCATAACATTTGCCCAAGGAGCCACCGGTTCCGGCGATCTACAGGCAAGCAGCAGCTCCAAAGGGCAAGGGCTCCTTGTAGACGGGGATGAACGCGACGGTTCGTCACCCCGGGCTCACAAACATGAAAGTGACGGATTCTTCTTCATTACTGCTGAAGAAGAATCACGCCGTTCATTACGAGACGGTAGTACGGTCACTACGGCGCTGCACCTCGCCACGAGGTGGCCGGAAACATGACCTGCACACATAATACACGAAGAAAATTCTTCGAACACACATGAGGTATTATCTGCATCCTCTCTATGATGGTTATAAACAGCAATAAGCCTCATAAAGTGGATCTTGGAAACTATTTCTATAGCACAAAGCGCAAACTCAGGATTCAAAACTTGAAGTTGCCATGAATCAACGAAAAACAAGCGTTGAAGCCAGCAGTCGTAAGGACTCACGGCAAAGCACATGTTTGGGATGAAGAACCCAAATGGCAAAGACGGGGTTTATATAGGCCCTGTGGAGACTCTTCGGTTGCTTAAGATGAGTCAGCAAAATTCAAAAAGAGGGTAAGTTCAATCACTTACGCCTTGAAAAGCGGTAACAATCAATTACCCTACTAAAGGCTACGACGATTCAGTTGCGTATCCTAATAAATGACGGATAGTCATGATTCGGATGGACTTCCCAACGGAAGCGTGCTTATCTGCCGCGAAATTAGCGCGAAAATCAAGCAAAGAATCAATTGCTGATGTCATAATTGGATATGCACAGAAAATGTCCAATCAAATCCCGAAAAGGGCAAAACGGGCAAACTCATTGTTTGTTGTCAAAAAAAAGAGGGGGGAGAAACCCTAGCAGCATTACATTAATGTTTCAAAACATTACATTAATGTCTCAGCCATTTTCCTTTCTTTTCAAAAATACGAAAAGTCAAAACAAATTTTTGACTAAGGAGTCCTGGGGCTCGAACTGCTCGATCAGCCTCTCCACTTGTTGCACTTCTTGCTTTAGCTGCTCGCACTTGGCATTCATTTCGTCATACAGCTTCAAAGCTTCATCAACCTTTTGCTTTTGCTGCTCCACCTTCTGCATCTCAGCTGCGAGATTCTGGTGCCCAAGATTCAAGGTTACAGCTGCGCGAATCAGTGTAACTATGTCCTTGAGGAATTTCAAACCAAGTCTGCCTTGGACTTTGAGCACGAGATTTTGGCACATGCCACACAGCAATTCAGCACTCTGGGCCGAAATGGTCGCAGGTGTAGCCGCACATAGCTGTTCCAGTATCCAAATGGCTTCAGTAAGGAATAGCCTCCTGTCAAAAGGAACGATCTCCAGACACCTCACGAACGAGCGGGGGTATCTGAGGCGCATTCGAACCACCCAGTCTACATCGGTTTGCTTCAAACCTGAGACATCAAAAACGAGTTGTAATGTCAGAACTCGCAAGCAAATAATACGACGTGCGAATGGTAAATCTCTACTTACCAGTGCCTTCCAGAATTTGGTGAATAGAGGGAATGCGAGCCACCGGGTTGTTCGAAGACTGCCCTCGCTCCATGGCTCTCCTATCAGCTGCGAGCTCCAACCTCTCATAGTCAGGAGGAAGAGTGTAGGCCGCACCAGCTGCGACTACGTTCCCAACCTGCGAGCCCCAAATGCTCCACGCAGGAATAGGTGCTTCTGGCTCAGTCATTGCCGGAGGCACAGGAACAGCCGAAGTCGTTGGGCGAAAGACATTCTCAGGTGCGAAAACATTAGCATCACTTGTCCTTTCTTCCCCACCACCGGTACGGACGCCTTCGTCCATCGGCACAGCATCAGCTTCGACATCATCGGAGAGTTCAATGACATCCTCGAGATGCTCACTTGCGTGTCCAGCAGCTGCGACGGGTTTCTCGGTATGGGAGCTCGAAATTGGAACATGGGATGCAGAAGTCTGGCTTCGCTGTTCCAGCTCAGGTTCCTCAGCATGACCTGCGATACCGAATGCGATAACATGAGGTAACTGGTGTTAAAAGTTATTTCGCTACTTTTTACTAAAGCCAAGAATAAGCACCTCCACGCGAGGGTGGGATAGAGGTATCCTCATCATACACTAGGGACGTGGAACCGTGCCCTATCAGTGTATCTTCACTAAGCAAATCTTTAGGAGAGGCGTGACCTGGGATGCGAATAAACCAGTCATGATCTTGCCTCAAGTGGCTACAGCCTAGCATGTGTATGTCACTCAAAATGATTACCTGAGGGTTCTCCGCATTTGCTTACCAACCAACGGCGAATGTCAGGCTTTGACACACCGTGCTTTAATGCACCCACAATTACATCTCCATAAGTAACTGCGAGATTGAAGATCTCACCTCTGTCGCCACCAGCGATCTCTGCGAAGTCCGCTTGGACTTGCTCTAGCTCTGCTGCATCCCCTCCGGGAACCTCCTCTTCCTCCTCCACATGAGGAGCCACTTCTTCGGGAAGCTCGTCTTCTTCGCCAACTGGACGCACTAAGTCGTCGACATGCTGCTCTTCGAGGCTCCGCTGCTTCACACGCTCGAGTTCCTCTTCCTCTCGCTGCCTTCTTCTTTCAGCAGCCTCCGCGGCTGTCCTCCGGGACTCAGCAAGAACATCCTCGCTTATAGGATCATCTGAAATGCCAGATTGGGCATCTCTCTTTTGCCTCTTGGTCACAAGGCCACCAACGGCTTCATCATCATCATCTGCGAATACATTTTTTGGTTCAAAGAAAAGAACTATATGGAAGTTGTGATAAAGAACAAAGGGATGCGACGGAGGTACCTCCTGACTCTTCCTCGCGCATTACAACTGTTCCTTCTTCTTCTCCATTACTTGCCTGGGGCTCTTGCCTCTCTTCCTCTTCCTCTTGGTTGAATGGAACGAAGGTTTCAACTGCGAGATCTTTTCGCACCTTGCCGGGCATACGACCCTTACCTTTGTCCTTGACAGAAAGGGGCCTCACTGGGGGCGAAGTTGGAGCGCTCCTAGGGGAAGAAATTGTAATCCCCTTTTGCCTAGGCCTCTTCGCTCTCGGCGCCGCAGTCGCTGGAGGGGACGGGTCATCCCTAGGAGGAGACGGAGCCGGAGGGTTGTCTATCAGCGAGTCAGCAAAAGTGTTCATGACCCCGCGAACTTTTGTTTCGACCTCGGCATCCATCCTCCATGCTAGCCGATACGACTCCCCCCTTCTTCTGGTCGCAACAATGGTATCCACCAGCGATTTGGAACGGTCCCCAGCTGCGAACCTCCGCACATGACACTAGACAATACAGAACAAAAAGCATCAGTGCAAGCAAATCAAAGAGCTCAAAGCACACAAGGAAACTGCTTACCTCAGCAAACGCCTTGCTATATTTGATGACCTGCGTGTCACCTTTCCTGATGGCATCGACTTGCTCCTTCAGAATGAAATCAGGGCACAAATGGTTCTCGCGGTCCAACAACGAGTAGCAACCGTACTCAGACTCGCTCAAACTGCAATGGGGACGAAACGGAAAAGAGTTTCTCTTGATCAGGGGGGCCCTTCCTGGCTGTGCCGCCGCCTCAGTCTCCATCCTCGTTTGCTGGGCAAGCCAGTATGCGATCCAGTTCTGGGAATAACCACCCTTGCGAGTTCCCGCAGGCTGCTCGAAGGGAAGATTGCTCATGAGGACCGTCTTACACTCCTTTGTCAGCAAGCGCTTGTAGCACCCTCTAACGATAGACTGGGGCTAGATTGATGGGGCCACCGCATCGAAACCAAACTGAGGAGAGACCCGAGTGGGGTCAACATCCACTGTAAGCCTTTCATATCGTGGCGCGAGCTCACGAATATGCTCTGCAAGTGCAGGAAGAGAACCTCGCAGACACCAGCAAAAGAACTCACGATAGCGCTCGTGGAAATGCGATCCATTTTCAAAGAGAAGGTCTTCTGACAAGACCATGCCTTCGGAGGGGTATAGCTTCGGAAACCACCGCACATTCTCAACACGTGTGGCGTAAGGTCTGGCAGTGAACTCCCTTCGCTTGTCGCATATCAAGCTCCAAGTGCACTTGGTGTTGCTTGCCCCAAACCATCTCGCAGCCCTTCCGCTGTTGAGCGCTTTCGTCTCGCCTGGGGGACACCACTTCTCAAGTGAGAGGGGGGTTGGTGCATAAGACGGCCAGCGCTCAAAAACCCACATTGTCAAAAAGCTGATATTGACAAAGGTCAGAACATCGAGACGGCCGCGCGATTCCTTCATCGCCAGAACCAGCTGATCCAGCCTGTAATATAGCGTGCCCAAGACCAAGGGTCCAAGTGCGACTCTCTGGCCGAGAGCGAGCCTCACCGCAAGTGGTAGCACATGGTAAAAGACCCCGTCATGGGGGTGACCATCAATCAGAAATCTCGACAGCCAAGCACAAAGAAAAGCACAAAGGGTCAGGTGATAACCCTTGCCCTCTATGTAATTCTCGGCCTCCGGGTTCGCGCTTAAAAGCTTCTTAGTAATGCTGCTGCTCGCATAGTCTCGGAAGAAGTACTGCAACCACTTGTTCCAGGTATTCTTCGCAGACGTATCAACTAGCTGCCAGTTCGGAAGAGGTTTTGTACCGGTCCACCGAGTGGAGATTTTCTTCACCTCTGCTAAGCACTCCTCCATCTGCGCGTACAAGGCTAATTCCGCAGATGTCCTTAAGTGACTCAAGGGGTCCACCTCACCCATGGGGGAAAGCTCATACAGCATTTGAACGTCCTCGAGCGTGGGGGCAGCCTCGAACTCAGCAAAGTGAAACGAGTGAGTCGCAGACGAATAGCGGGACAGAAGGTCTAGAAGCATGGACTGATCCAACTTCACGGCAGCACCCTTCATAGCACGAACAGCGAAGAAAATGCCGGCTTCATCAAGAGTTTCGGCGTAATTACCCAACACGTGGTCAGTCCACTCATCCATATAGTCCAACTTCTGGACAAACGCCTGAGTAGAAATCGCAGTGTATGGGAAGTGCCCGTTCTCGATTCCCAATCGAACCACATCCTCGGAGCCAACTAACTCGAGCAAGGCTGAGTTAACTGGGCGAGTCAGTGTTAACAACTGCTCAACGGGAACAGGATCAGGCATCCTCTTCGCCTTCACCCTCGCGTGGTAAAAATCTTTCCCACCCAGAAAGGGGGCTTTTCGCCACAGAGACCGCGGAAGCTCCGGCATCTCTTCATCTTCCTTGACAGGTCTGGTTACTCTTGTTTTGGCCATTCCTGCGAAAGGGCAAAAAAAGGGGGGGAGAAATACCACACCAGTCAGTTTGAATTTTGGAATTCGAGATCTATGCAACAGGAAGCAAACAGTTCCAGTGCCGATTTCAGAAATTGGGGAGTTGCAAGATCCAATATCGTTGAAAGATTAAGAACGAAGCAGGTTTAGAGATCAAAGCCTCTTCACACACTTCATGGGTTTACAGATTCAATGCGATTCAAGGCAAACACTGGTAGTTTAAATCAAGAGTAAACGAGGCCAACCTTGTTTCCTCGAAGCCTGCTTGGAGATGCACAATTGAAGAATACGATTTGCAGTCTTGAACTGATGATTGATTATCTGGATCTGCTCTCGAAGATCTCCGGGTACCATTCACTTTAAGAGAAAGAAGTGATGCTCTGCAATAATGGGATACAAGGTATTTATCCAAAAGAGTGAGGGGTTGCGTCCCTTCAGTAGTCGAATCGCAACCGTCACCGTCGTGTCGCGCAATCACAGGACGGGCTGACGTCACGCCTAAAACCCTAAAGGTCAGACGGCACGACTCTAGGGGTTTTAGGTCATAATGACACGCACGGGGGCTGAACTTACCCGTATTTGAATTGGTGCGTGACGACGACGCGCATGTTGGTTTCCGCGCATGGAAGCCTATACAGCTACAAGCCTTCACGCGCAGAAAGGGGGCTAATGTAGATACTGCTTTCTGACATGGCTAATCTTAGCCACGTGGCGATCATCCAGCACACCATATTGTGCTCCACACACACAGGATCACCAGCCGAGCTGATCCATGTGGGGGCTGCGAGACAGGGCCCTCGCATACCACTGCACGGGACTTGTAGGGATTTGTGGTTTGGAGGCTAGGGTAAGCCCTGTCGCGTGCGAGCCAAGCCCGCGCGCGACCTTTAGTAACTGTTTTGAGAGATCTATGGCACGAGCTCCCTAGACCCGGTCAATCCGGTCAAACCCGGTCAACCTCGTAACGGTTCCGGTACTCGCGCACCACGTGCTCTAACGGTTCCTATATACTCGGACGAACGTGCCGTTACGGTTAAGCTAATTAAGCCGCCATTAATGGGCGCATTAACTACACTACAACGGCCACGTTCTCCAGTATATATATATCGTTACTCTTTCCATACAAGGAAAAACAACACTGCCATACGCGGAAGCTCTGCCAAACCTCTGTCTCTCTCTCAGACATTGCTACTGACTTACTCTCTCCCTACACACACCCCTATTCTTCCTGTGCGATCCCTGATCCACTACGTACGGTGTACACGGAGGTCTCCCTGCCGGAATCTCTTGTGCACATTTTGGTGAACCCGACGTGAACTTACCAGCAAAAGCAACCATGTCTCAGGAGGACGATGTCAGCAACCGATCGCCTTCCGCCGAAACTCCCTCAGGAGAAGAAGTCCGCCGTACTCCGACGACACCCGGCGAGGCACCGACTTTAGAGTCTTTGGACGCCACTGTCCAAAGTCAGGCAAAAGCTCTCAAGTCTCAATCTGCGCAATTGGAACGGATTTTGGTCGTTCTGAACACCCTTGCACCAAATCCTCCACCGGTTACCGCTGTCCCTCAGGGAGGAGGTACCCCTACCGCTCCAGGATTGGGAGTATCGGCCACGCCCCCCAATCCTCATCTGCAGACTCCACCGTCGGCCACGCAGCTGCCTTCGGTCCAAGGGTCAACGGCGCAGATGCTACCCCCTGCTGCTCACGCCTCTCAGCCCACGGCTTTGGCGTCCAACCCAACTTTGCAATACACTCTGCCTCCACCAGCAACGATCTGGGGAAACGCGGGCAGTCAATACACTCCCAATCCTCCGGCGACATATGTGTCGCCACCGCCTACGGCAACCCCTCCGCCAGCTACAGAGGGGAGCATTCCGGAATGCATGACGTCTTTGCAGAAGCGCGTGGACTCCATCTTGGCTCATCAGTCGCTCGCGGATACCATCATCCCGAAGCTGGACAACGATCCGCCCATTCCACGGGAGATCTATCTCATGCCCAACCCAGTGGGGTACAAGGCTCCTAAATGGGATAAGTTCGAAGACGTCAATGGAAACGCCCATGAGCATGTCATGCGTTTCATTGATGTCATGGGTCCGTATGGAGCTGATCCCAAACTGCTGATGCGAGAATTCCCAAAGACTCTTGGGAATGTAGCATACAAATGGTACCGAACATTGGAGGCCGGATCCGTGAAGACCTGGGACGACATGGTCCAGAAGTTCTACACTAAGTTCTTCCAGATGGAGGAGAAGGTGACGATGATCCATCTCTCGCGGATGTATCAGAAACGCGAGGAGGATGGGATCACTTTCATCAAGAAATTCAGAGCGAAATCTCTGGAGTGCAAGGATCCCATGCTCGAAAGCCGACTCGTAGAGATATGCCTGCAGTGCATGCGAGATGAGTACAAGAGCATGCTAATCAATTTGCAAACACCCACGTTCTCAAAGCTCATCGAGTGCACGATGAACATCGAGCCCATCGTCGAGAGACAGAGAAAGAAGAGCGCTCCAGAACGACCTGCGAGCGGCACCACCTACAAGATCGGCAGATTCGGCTACAAGCGAGGACGCGAAGCTGAGGTCAACGCGGTTTCGCCTCAGAAACAAGCAAAAGCCGGAAACTTCGATGCACCGCCTCTGCCATGCTCGGTGGAGGAAGCAAGCGATCTCTGTAGACAGTGGCGTAAAGACGGCATCCTGCCACCGCTAGAGCAAAAACCCTCCAAGGAGATGACGAGGGATCCTAAGTGGTGCGAATACCACGGCAAGGTCATGCACCCCACAGCCGAGTGCAAGAAGCTCAGATTCGCGTTCGACCAGAAGATGAAGAACGGCGAACTCATCGTCAGCGACCACCGGAAGGATGTGCGCAACAACCCACTGCCTGCCCATACAGATTCGGGCTCAAAAGGCAAGGAGGTCGCCATGATCTCAATAGTGGACCTGGAAGAAGTCGCAGACGATGGTCTACCCATCATTGCTGAAGTCCATGAAGAGGAAGACTACAGCATGGACACGGAGGATGAGCGTGCCGACCGCATGAAAGGGTCGCATGGCTTCAACAAATTCTTCGACGAGATGAACTTCTCCGAAAAATGCAGATCGGATATGACAAAGGCAATCTTAAGGATAGCGGAGGACTACGAAGAGGAACTTGTGGTCTCCAACGGGAAGGTCATCAGGGCGTCCCGTCCCACAGAAAAGATTATGACCTTTTCTGCCAGCGACAAGAAGACAGATGCGAGCCATCAGAGGCCCCTGTACGTGACCGCCATCATCAACGGCGTCGAATTCAAGCGAGCATTCGTCGATGGAGGAGCAGCGGTCAATGTTGTTCCACTCCACACACTGAAGCTAGCAGGGATCCCCGAGCACAAAGTGGTCAAACGTCCATCCCCGCTGGTGGGATTCGGAAGCGACTCTAGAATGACGATCGGATGGATCCGCCTAGGCGTTCAGATTGGTAAGATCAAGTGTTCGGCGAAGTTCTATGTCATAGATGCGAACACCACATATCACATGATCATCGGTCGAGCCTGGATTCATCGCTTCGACGCAATCCCTTCGACGGCTCACCAAGTGATGAAAGCTATCTGGAACGACAGGATTGTCGAGATACCAGCCTCAACTAACCCGTTCAACTTGGACGAAGCACATCTCAGCGAGGCGGTGTGGTTCACCGAGATGGCGGACGAGCAAACACCCGGACCATTCAACCCTACTCCTTTGCCTCTCTGGGAGGACATCAAGGACCAGTCACCTGCGGGCGTGATGGTGACAAGGGGAGATGCAAACGAAAAGCCGCCTACACACGAAGAGGCGCCGCGCATCGCATATCATCGGAAGAATGTGTACACTCTTAAGAGGATTGCAAAGCACGACCCCGAGGGTAAGGAGATAGAGAGCTTCTACGCCAACGGGAAGAAATGCTATCGCATATGAAGGTGCGCGGGGACGTCCTCACACGGGCATGAGGGTGTCCCTGGGCAAATCAATCAAATCGAGCAAGTTGCGCTGACAGAAGAGCCAACACGGATCGTTTCGGACGAGAAACTCAAAGAAGCGCCCGAATGCATGGAAGACAGGCCACGACCACAAAAGCAAGAGCTAAAGGAAGCGTTCCTCAGCCCGAACGAGGACAAGAGGAGGCCAGTCTTCTTGAGTGCGGACCTCACAAGCGAAGAGGAACAAGGGCTGCTGCAGCTCCTAACGGAGTACAAGGACGTATTCGCATGGGAATACGACGAAATGCCAGGTCTGGACATGAGCATCACCATGCACCGTTTAGACATCATCCCAGGGTCTAAACCGGTCAAGCAAAGCACCAGGAGCTTCAGACCAGAGCTCAACGTCAAGATCAAGCAGGAGATCGTTAAACTCCTAGACGCCAAGTTCATAGAGCCAAATCACCATCCTACATGGTTGGCCAACATCGTGCCGGTGGTGAAGAAGAACGGACAGCTCCGCATCTGCGTGGACTTCCGCGATCTCAACCGTTTCTGCCCTAAGGACGATTTCCCACTGCCTAACATTGACTTGCTTATCGATTCGACGGCAGGCCATCGCATGTTCAGTTTCATGGACGGCTTCAGTGGGTACAATCAAATCAAGATGGATCCCGACGATGCACAGAAAACTGCATTCATCACTCCCGTGGGGGTATTCAACTACACGGTAATGCCATTCGGTCTCAAGAACGCAGGCGCAACCTATCAGCGAGCCATGATGGCTCTATTCCATGATATGATGCACAAAGAAGTCGAATTCTATGTGGATGATCTGGTAGTCAAATCCAAGCATGAGGCAGATCACCTTGCAGACCTGCGAAAAGTATTCAACAGATGCAGGAGCTTTCAACTGAAAATGAACCCTATGAAATGCGCATTCGGCGTGACCTCGGGGAAGTTTTTGGGGTGCGTGGTCCATCGCCAAGGGATCGAGCCTGACCCTGCGAAAGTGTCAGCCATCACCAGCATGACGCCACCTCACAACCAAAGCGCCTTGAAAACATTCTTGGGAAAGTTGTCATATTTGCGGAGATTCATCCCAGCAATCGCCGAAATCACATGCTGTTTCAGCACTCTTCTCAAGAAGGACGCTGCGTACAACTGGGCTCCTGACCATGAAGCCGCATTCGAAAAGCTAAAGGAGATACTTACATCCCCAAAGATCATGATCGCGCCTCAACTGGGATCACCGCTGCTGCTATATCTTACATCAACAAGGAGATCTATAGGAGCACTCTTGGCTCAGGTGTATGAGGGCCAAGAGAGGCCTATCTATTACATCTCTCGCATCGTACAGCCTGCTGAGTCAAGGTACACAGACATCGAACGTCACTGCCTTGCCTTATTCTTTGTGATAGAAAAGTTGAGACACTATTTTGCATCGCACAAAGTAGTGGTGGTCACCAAAAGCGACCCCATAAGATACTTGCTAACTCACACTGCTCCGGGCGGGAGATTGGCGAAATGGTACATGACCATCTCTCAATACGATATCACATGCGTGAGGCCAAGGGCGATCAAGTCGCAGGCGGTAGCAGATCTGCTGGCACAGTTTCCCGACAACAGCCATGAACCTGTGATCGAAGAAGAGCTCGAAGGCCCTGAAATCTACGCGATCGACGTGCCCTATTGGACTCTCCACTTCGACGGTTCGTCAACCAGAAAAGGTGGAGGCATTGGGATAGTCTTGACAAAGCCCGACGGGGAAGTCATACAGATGTCCGCAAAACTCAACTTCGCAGTCACGAACAACGAGGCGGAATACGAAGCTCTTATCGCGGGACTTCGTGCAGCAAAAGCTCTGGAAGTGAGCAACTTAACAGTCATGGGAGACTCCAAGCTGATTGTTAAGCAAGCCTCGGGCGAGTACGGTCTGAAGGAAATCAACCTCCTGTCATACCGCACTCTAGTGCAAAAGCTGATGCAGCAATTCTGCGACGTGAAATACGAGCACAAGCCCCGAGCGGACAACAGGCATGCAGACGCCTTAGCAACTCTGGGATCTAAGGTCAGCATAGACAAATGCCCCGCGAGGATTTCCATCGAAGTGCGAACATCGTCGGCATTAACAGAAGATGCGTGCGACGATGAACACATAGATGACGCAGATTGGCGAAAAGCAATCCTGCAAGCTATTGCGAAAGGCACCAGCAGCGAGGGCTGGGCACTCACGAAAGGATACTGCATCCACGACAATACCCTTTACTACAAGGGTCCTGGAGGGATACTCATGCGATGTGTCTCCGAGCAAGAGGGACAACAGCTGTTAGAAAAGATTCACCAACACGCTTGCGGAGAAAGCGAGGTGTCAATCTACAGGAAAGCTCAGAGATATGGCATTCATTGGCCAGACATGTCTACAGCTGCAGCCCTGATACAAGGGAAGTGCGAAAGTTGCGCACTGATCAAGGATTCTCTACTTGTCGCTCTAACCGACGACGACACGGACTGGAGGAAGCCATTGTTCGAATTCCTCACCCAGGGCACCGTACCTGAATCAAGAAAAGAGGCCGACAAATTGAGAAGGAAAGCTTCTCGATACATGGTTCAGGAAAACCTGCTTTGGCGAAAAGGCCACGAGGGCAACTTGCTGCGATGCCTGGACGATAGGGAAGCACAAGAAGTCATGGACCTCTCTCATCAGGTGGAACACCAGGGAGGTGCGAAATTATGCAGACAGCTCCTCTCAATCGGATACTTCTGGCCCACGATGGAAGTCGATTGCCGCACCAAGGTGCGACGCTGCCAAGAATGTCAATTCAAAGGGAACCTAGTGCACGCTTCCGCCGTGGATCTACATGCATTAGGGACGCCATGGCCATTTCACACGTGGGCTTTGGATTTCATTGGCCCCATCCGACCAACGTCACATGGGAACCATTTCATTCTCACCGCAACTGAGCTGTTCACCAAATGGGTGGAAGCAATACCACTAAAGACGGCAAACGCGCTGGCTGTGGTCAACTTCATCCAGGAAAACATCGTATGCAGGTTCGGAATCCCGAATACTATTCTTTCAGATAACGGTACTCCTTTTGTTAATCGTCAGGTAGCTACGAAACTTGCGGAGTACAATATCAGGCAAATATGCTCTACTCCCTATTATCCGAAGGGAAACGGACA
Organism: Linanthus parryae; assembly: GCA_023055425.1. Taxonomy (NCBI): domain Eukaryota; kingdom Viridiplantae; phylum Streptophyta; class Magnoliopsida; order Ericales; family Polemoniaceae; genus Linanthus; species Linanthus parryae. The sequence continues at coordinate 77,736,699 of JALGPY010000007.1, read as the reverse complement.
AGCCGAGGCGACTAACAAAACGCTGCTGAGAATTCTGAGCAAGATGGTCGCGGATGACCACAAGAAGTGGGCCGACTCTCTTAACATAGCTCTGTGGGCCTACAGGACCTCTCCAAGAACACCCACCGGGGCTTCGCCATTTCTTTTATGTTATGGGGCCGAAGCTGTAGTACCTGCGGAGGTCAGAGTTAATTCGGCACGGCTGGCCTTCCATGCGCTTTACGAAAATCAACGCGATCACGATTTAGTCTTGCTGGAAGAAAAGCGAGAACAAGCCAAAAGGACTAACAAGCGATACCAAGAAAGAATCGCTCGCGCCTACAACAAGACAGTTCAGCGGCGAGATTTCGCAGTTGGCGACCTGGTCTTGCGCGCATCCGACCACTGCATGCGAGAAGCAACTCATCCGAAGTTCGCAGCCAATTGGGAAGGACCCTTCGAAGTCACAGAAGTCTTCGATAGTGGCTACTGCAGCATACGAAGGTTGCACGGCACAACCTCAACTCCGAGCTCAGTCAACATGCGCTGGATCAAGAAGTACTATCCTTGACTCCTCTTATTTCATACGTTTTATGATAACGTTGCTTAATATCTCATGTGGCTACGATTAATGCAATCTCCCCTCCCATATGAAGGGATTGTAATTCTACCTCTCCCATATGAGAGCGATGTAATAAAAGAATTCTCCCAAATGAGAAGTTCATATTTCTAGCCGCTTATATTGCTCTATTTTATTTGATATCACTGTTGACCATGATTTATTTGCTGCAAATAGCAAACGCAAATGCGATCTTTATTGATCATCAAAGCCTATCTCTACGATAGCAGCAAACGCAAACGCGATCTTAACTGATCATCAAAGCCTATCTCTACGATAGCAGCAAATGCAAACGCGATCTTAACTGATCATCAAAGCCTATCTCTACGATAGCAGCAAACGCAAAAGCGATCTTTATTGATCATCAAAGCCTATCTCTACGATAGCAGCAAACGCAAACGCGATCTTTATTGATCATCAAAGCCTATCTCTACGATAGCAGCAAACGCAAACGCGATCTTTATTGATCATCAAAGCCTATCGCTACGATAGCAGCAAATGCAAACGCGATCTTAACTGATCATCAAAGCCTATCTCTACGATAGCAGCCAATGCAATGCGATCCTAAGTGATCATCTAAGCCTATCTCTCACGATAGCAGCCAATGCAATGCGATCCTAAGTGATCATCTAAGCCTATCTCTCACGATAGCGGCCAATGCAATGCGATCCTAAGTGATCATCAAAGCCTATCTCTACGATAGCAACCAATGCAAATGCGATCTTAAGTGATCATCTAAGCCTATCTCTAACGATAGCAATCAATGCAAATACGATCTTAAGTGATCATGCAAAGCCTATCTGTTACGATAGCAACGAATACAGTCGCGATCTTAATTGATCACTAAAGCCTATCTCTTACGATAGCAGCCAAATACAAACGCGATCTTAATTGATCACTAAAGCCTATCTCTTACGATAGCAGCCAAATACAAATGCGATCTTAATTGATCACTAAAGCCTATCTTTTACGATAGCAGCCAAAAACCAATGCGGTCTTAATTGATCACTAAAGCCTATCTCTTACGATAGCAGCCAAATACAAATGCGATCCTAGTTGATCATCAAAGCCTATCTCTCACGATAGCAGCCAATGCGAATGTGATCTCAATTGATCATATAAAGCCTACTTCTTACGGTAGCAATCAAATACAAATGAGATCTTAAGTGATCGTGCAAAGTTTATCTTTTACAATAGCAGTCAAGCGCGAATGCGATCCTGAATGACTGTTGAAGCCTATCTTTTGCGATAGCAGTCCGCACGAATACGATCTTAAGTGATCATCTGAAGCCTATCTCTTACGATAGCAGCCAAACAAAAATGCGATCTTAAAAGATCATCCAAAGTCTATCTTTTGCAATAGCAGCGAAAATACAAAATGATCTCAATCGATCATCTAAAGCCTATCCATCGAAGATAGCAAGTTCTACAGATGCGATCTTATAATGGTCTTCTTAAGCCTATCTATTACGATAGCAATTTCTACGCAAAGTAATTTTGGTTAAGTACCCAAGCCCGTCTGTTATGATGGCAACGCACGTGCAGAATCATTTTATTAGATCTTCCAAAGATCTATCTGCTGTGATAGCAGTTTATGCGCAAGACGATCTCGAACAGTTTTCTAACAAAGCCTATCTTCTATGATAGCAATTCGCACTGCTCAATGATCTTAATTGATCTGTGAAAAATTATCTGAAACGATAGCGAAGTTGTGAACGTGATCTCATACGATTTACAATGACCAACTACAAGCCCATCCGTCAAGATGGCAAAACTGCGAAATTACGATCTCAAATGATCTAGCCAAACGTCTGCGAAATGACATCGCATATGAGAAATCATTACATGGAATTATGCAAGGCAAAACAAGCCGAAACGCATGCGAAATTGTATTTTGTTGCAAAGAACAGATAGTACAAGAGCTATTTATCATTATGAGTCAAATGACTTACACTTTATCTATCTAGATAGCAGCTTACTAGCGAAAAGCTCGCATCTAGCTACACAGCCAACATGGCTTGCAATACATTCGAAAAATGGCTGATCAGCCAGCAGAGACACGGTACGGAAACCCGGACTGCAAAGAATGAACCACCCTGGCTTCGAGCGCCGGCTACACGATGCCCAAATCTGTGGGTGACATCTGTAGCAAAGGGGATCTCGCTCTGAAAAGAGCCACATGAAACCATACGCTCGACATTCTGCTATCCGACAAGACCGTTGTCAGATAGGCTCCCCATAACATTTGCCCAAGGAGCCACCGGTTCCGGCGATCTACAGGCAAGCAGCAGCTCCAAAGGGCAAGGGCTCCTTGTAGACGGGGATGAACGCGACGGTTCGTCACCCCGGGCTCACAAACATGAAAGTGACGGATTCTTCTTCATTACTGCTGAAGAAGAATCACGCCGTTCATTACGAGACGGTAGTACGGTCACTACGGCGCTGCACCTCGCCACGAGGTGGCCGGAAACATGACCTGCACACATAATACACGAAGAAAATTCTTCGAACACACATGAGGTATTATCTGCATCCTCTCTATGATGGTTATAAACAGCAATAAGCCTCATAAAGTGGATCTTGGAAACTATTTCTATAGCACAAAGCGCAAACTCAGGATTCAAAACTTGAAGTTGCCATGAATCAACGAAAAACAAGCGTTGAAGCCAGCAGTCGTAAGGACTCACGGCAAAGCACATGTTTGGGATGAAGAACCCAAATGGCAAAGACGGGGTTTATATAGGCCCTGTGGAGACTCTTCGGTTGCTTAAGATGAGTCAGCAAAATTCAAAAAGAGGGTAAGTTCAATCACTTACGCCTTGAAAAGCGGTAACAATCAATTACCCTACTAAAGGCTACGACGATTCAGTTGCGTATCCTAATAAATGACGGATAGTCATGATTCGGATGGACTTCCCAACGGAAGCGTGCTTATCTGCCGCGAAATTAGCGCGAAAATCAAGCAAAGAATCAATTGCTGATGTCATAATTGGATATGCACAGAAAATGTCCAATCAAATCCCGAAAAGGGCAAAACGGGCAAACTCATTGTTTGTTGTCAAAAAAAAGAGGGGGGAGAAACCCTAGCAGCATTACATTAATGTTTCAAAACATTACATTAATGTCTCAGCCATTTTCCTTTCTTTTCAAAAATACGAAAAGTCAAAACAAATTTTTGACTAAGGAGTCCTGGGGCTCGAACTGCTCGATCAGCCTCTCCACTTGTTGCACTTCTTGCTTTAGCTGCTCGCACTTGGCATTCATTTCGTCATACAGCTTCAAAGCTTCATCAACCTTTTGCTTTTGCTGCTCCACCTTCTGCATCTCAGCTGCGAGATTCTGGTGCCCAAGATTCAAGGTTACAGCTGCGCGAATCAGTGTAACTATGTCCTTGAGGAATTTCAAACCAAGTCTGCCTTGGACTTTGAGCACGAGATTTTGGCACATGCCACACAGCAATTCAGCACTCTGGGCCGAAATGGTCGCAGGTGTAGCCGCACATAGCTGTTCCAGTATCCAAATGGCTTCAGTAAGGAATAGCCTCCTGTCAAAAGGAACGATCTCCAGACACCTCACGAACGAGCGGGGGTATCTGAGGCGCATTCGAACCACCCAGTCTACATCGGTTTGCTTCAAACCTGAGACATCAAAAACGAGTTGTAATGTCAGAACTCGCAAGCAAATAATACGACGTGCGAATGGTAAATCTCTACTTACCAGTGCCTTCCAGAATTTGGTGAATAGAGGGAATGCGAGCCACCGGGTTGTTCGAAGACTGCCCTCGCTCCATGGCTCTCCTATCAGCTGCGAGCTCCAACCTCTCATAGTCAGGAGGAAGAGTGTAGGCCGCACCAGCTGCGACTACGTTCCCAACCTGCGAGCCCCAAATGCTCCACGCAGGAATAGGTGCTTCTGGCTCAGTCATTGCCGGAGGCACAGGAACAGCCGAAGTCGTTGGGCGAAAGACATTCTCAGGTGCGAAAACATTAGCATCACTTGTCCTTTCTTCCCCACCACCGGTACGGACGCCTTCGTCCATCGGCACAGCATCAGCTTCGACATCATCGGAGAGTTCAATGACATCCTCGAGATGCTCACTTGCGTGTCCAGCAGCTGCGACGGGTTTCTCGGTATGGGAGCTCGAAATTGGAACATGGGATGCAGAAGTCTGGCTTCGCTGTTCCAGCTCAGGTTCCTCAGCATGACCTGCGATACCGAATGCGATAACATGAGGTAACTGGTGTTAAAAGTTATTTCGCTACTTTTTACTAAAGCCAAGAATAAGCACCTCCACGCGAGGGTGGGATAGAGGTATCCTCATCATACACTAGGGACGTGGAACCGTGCCCTATCAGTGTATCTTCACTAAGCAAATCTTTAGGAGAGGCGTGACCTGGGATGCGAATAAACCAGTCATGATCTTGCCTCAAGTGGCTACAGCCTAGCATGTGTATGTCACTCAAAATGATTACCTGAGGGTTCTCCGCATTTGCTTACCAACCAACGGCGAATGTCAGGCTTTGACACACCGTGCTTTAATGCACCCACAATTACATCTCCATAAGTAACTGCGAGATTGAAGATCTCACCTCTGTCGCCACCAGCGATCTCTGCGAAGTCCGCTTGGACTTGCTCTAGCTCTGCTGCATCCCCTCCGGGAACCTCCTCTTCCTCCTCCACATGAGGAGCCACTTCTTCGGGAAGCTCGTCTTCTTCGCCAACTGGACGCACTAAGTCGTCGACATGCTGCTCTTCGAGGCTCCGCTGCTTCACACGCTCGAGTTCCTCTTCCTCTCGCTGCCTTCTTCTTTCAGCAGCCTCCGCGGCTGTCCTCCGGGACTCAGCAAGAACATCCTCGCTTATAGGATCATCTGAAATGCCAGATTGGGCATCTCTCTTTTGCCTCTTGGTCACAAGGCCACCAACGGCTTCATCATCATCATCTGCGAATACATTTTTTGGTTCAAAGAAAAGAACTATATGGAAGTTGTGATAAAGAACAAAGGGATGCGACGGAGGTACCTCCTGACTCTTCCTCGCGCATTACAACTGTTCCTTCTTCTTCTCCATTACTTGCCTGGGGCTCTTGCCTCTCTTCCTCTTCCTCTTGGTTGAATGGAACGAAGGTTTCAACTGCGAGATCTTTTCGCACCTTGCCGGGCATACGACCCTTACCTTTGTCCTTGACAGAAAGGGGCCTCACTGGGGGCGAAGTTGGAGCGCTCCTAGGGGAAGAAATTGTAATCCCCTTTTGCCTAGGCCTCTTCGCTCTCGGCGCCGCAGTCGCTGGAGGGGACGGGTCATCCCTAGGAGGAGACGGAGCCGGAGGGTTGTCTATCAGCGAGTCAGCAAAAGTGTTCATGACCCCGCGAACTTTTGTTTCGACCTCGGCATCCATCCTCCATGCTAGCCGATACGACTCCCCCCTTCTTCTGGTCGCAACAATGGTATCCACCAGCGATTTGGAACGGTCCCCAGCTGCGAACCTCCGCACATGACACTAGACAATACAGAACAAAAAGCATCAGTGCAAGCAAATCAAAGAGCTCAAAGCACACAAGGAAACTGCTTACCTCAGCAAACGCCTTGCTATATTTGATGACCTGCGTGTCACCTTTCCTGATGGCATCGACTTGCTCCTTCAGAATGAAATCAGGGCACAAATGGTTCTCGCGGTCCAACAACGAGTAGCAACCGTACTCAGACTCGCTCAAACTGCAATGGGGACGAAACGGAAAAGAGTTTCTCTTGATCAGGGGGGCCCTTCCTGGCTGTGCCGCCGCCTCAGTCTCCATCCTCGTTTGCTGGGCAAGCCAGTATGCGATCCAGTTCTGGGAATAACCACCCTTGCGAGTTCCCGCAGGCTGCTCGAAGGGAAGATTGCTCATGAGGACCGTCTTACACTCCTTTGTCAGCAAGCGCTTGTAGCACCCTCTAACGATAGACTGGGGCCAGATTGATGGGGCCACCGCATCGAAACCAAACTGAGGAGAGACCCGAGTGGGGTCAACATCCACTGTAAGCCTTTCATATCGTGGCGCGAGCTCACGAATATGCTCTGCAAGTGCAGGAAGAGAACCTCGCAGACACCAGCAAAAGAACTCACGATAGCGCTCGTGGAAATGCGATCCATTTTCAAAGAGAAGGTCTTCTGACAAGACCATGCCTTCGGAGGGGTATAGCTTCGGAAACCACCGCACATTCTCAACACGTGTGGCGTAAGGTCTGGCAGTGAACTCCCTTCGCTTGTCGCATATCAAGCTCCAAGTGCACTTGGTGTTGCTTGCCCCAAACCATCTCGCAGCCCTTCCGCTGTTGAGCGCTTTCGTCTCGCCTGGGGGACACCACTTCTCAAGTGAGAGGGGGGTTGGTGCATAAGACGGCCAGCGCTCAAAAACCCACATTGTCAAAAAGCTGATATTGACAAAGGTCAGAACATCGAGACGGCCGCGCGATTCCTTCATCGCCAGAACCAGCTGATCCAGCCTGTAATATAGCGTGCCCAAGACCAAGGGTCCAAGTGCGACTCTCTGGCCGAGAGCGAGCCTCACCGCAAGTGGTAGCACATGGTAAAAGACCCCGTCATGGGGGTGACCATCAATCAGAAATCTCGACAGCCAAGCACAAAGAAAAGCACAAAGGGTCAGGTGATAACCCTTGCCCTCTATGTAATTCTCGGCCTCCGGGTTCGCGCTTAAAAGCTTCTTAGTAATGCTGCTGCTCGCATAGTCTCGGAAGAAGTACTGCAACCACTTGTTCCAGGTATTCTTCGCAGACGTATCAACTAGCTGCCAGTTCGGAAGAGGTTTTGTACCGGTCCACCGAGTGGAGATTTTCTTCACCTCTGCTAAGCACTCCTCCATCTGCGCGTACAAGGCTAATTCCGCAGATGTCCTTAAGTGACTCAAGGGGTCCACCTCACCCATGGGGGAAAGCTCATACAGCATTTGAACGTCCTCGAGCGTGGGGGCAGCCTCGAACTCAGCAAAGTGAAACGAGTGAGTCGCAGACGAATAGCGGGACAGAAGGTCTAGAAGCATGGACTGATCCAACTTCACGGCAGCACCCTTCATAGCACGAACAGCGAAGAAAATGCCGGCTTCATCAAGAGTTTCGGCGTAATTACCCAACACGTGGTCAGTCCACTCATCCATATAGTCCAACTTCTGGACAAACGCCTGAGTAGAAATCGCAGTGTATGGGAAGTGCCCGTTCTCGATTCCCAATCGAACCACATCCTCGGAGCCAACTAACTCGAGCAAGGCTGAGTTAACTGGGCGAGTCAGTGTTAACAACTGCTCAACGGGAACAGGATCAGGCATCCTCTTCGCCTTCACCCTCGCGTGGTAAAAATCTTTCCCACCCAGAAAGGGGGCTTTTCGCCACAGAGACCGCGGAAGCTCCGGCATCTCTTCATCTTCCTTGACAGGTCTGGTTACTCTTGTTTTGGCCATTCCTGCGAAAGGGCAAAAAAAGGGGGGGAGAAATACCACACCAGTCAGTTTGAATTTTGGAATTCGAGATCTATGCAACAGGAAGCAAACAGTTCCAGTGCCGATTTCAGAAATTGGGGAGTTGCAAGATCCAATATCGTTGAAAGATTAAGAACGAAGCAGGTTTAGAGATCAAAGCCTCTTCACACACTTCATGGGTTTACAGATTCAATGCGATTCAAGGCAAACACTGGTAGTTTAAATCAAGAGTAAACGAGGCCAACCTTGTTTCCTCGAAGCCTGCTTGGAGATGCACAATTGAAGAATACGATTTGCAGTCTTGAACTGATGATTGATTATCTGGATCTGCTCTCGAAGATCTCCGGGTACCATTCACTTTAAGAGAAAGAAGTGATGCTCTGCAATAATGGGATACAAGGTATTTATCCAAAAGAGTGAGGGGTTGCGTCCCTTCAGTAGTCGAATCGCAACCGTCACCGTCGTGTCGCGCAATCACAGGACGGGCTGACGTCACGCCTAAAACCCTAAAGGTCAGACGGCACGACTCTAGGGGTTTTAGGTCATAATGACACGCACGGGGGCTGAACTTACCCGTATTTGAATTGGTGCGTGACGACGACGCGCATGTTGGTTTCCGCGCATGGAAGCCTATACAGCTACAAGCCTTCACGCGCAGAAAGGGGGCTAATGTAGATACTGCTTTCTGACATGGCTAATCTTAGCCACGTGGCGATCATCCAGCACACCATATTGTGCTCCACACACACAGGATCACCAGCCGAGCTGATCCATGTGGGGGCTGCGAGACAGGGCCCTCGCATACCACTGCACGGGACTTGTAGGGATTTGTGGTTTGGAGGCTAGGGTAAGCCCTGTCGCGTGCGAGCCAAGCCCGCGCGCGACCTTTAGTAACTGTTTTGAGAGATCTATGGCACGAGCTCCCTAGACCCGGTCAATCCGGTCAAACCCGGTCAACCTCGTAACGGTTCCGGTACTCGCGCACCACGTGCTCTAACGGTTCCTATATACTCGGACGAACGTGCCGTTACGGTTAAGCTAATTAAGCCGCCATTAATGGGCGCATTAACTACACTACAACGGCCACGTTCTCCAGTATATATATATCGTTACTCTTTCCATACAAGGAAAAACAACACTGCCATACGCGGAAGCTCTGCCAAACCTCTGTCTCTCTCTCAGACATTGCTACTGACTTACTCTCTCCCTACACACACCCCTATTCTTCCTGTGCGATCCCTGATCCACTACGTACGGTGTACACGGAGGTCTCCCTGCCGGAATCTCTTGTGCACACCCATAAACTAGCTTTTATGGTTTGGGCGGTTATGTTTTGTCTATTTGGGCTATTGTATGCCCCCAAAGTTTGAATGAAACTTGGGTTTCTGATAAGGCTGACTATTAAATAAAATACAAGCATGTTTGCAAAAGAAAAGGAAATGCCTATCTCCTTCCACTACAACAGATCTCGGGCTCAGTGAAAAAAATATTGTCACTAAATGTCAATTTTTTGTCACTAAAAGCTTTTGTGACAACAATTTTTTTGTCACTATGCTGTCTCTAAATATATGCCACTAAAAATCATAGTGACAAATGATAATTCAATTTCTCTGCCTTGATGTGAAGTATGAACTCTGGATGTTTATATGAAGATGATGAAAGACAGTGGTAACATATGTTCAAGGCTCCAAGGCCTTAAAGGTTTATGTCTGCGTCTGAATTGATTATGTATGGTTTAACAAACTTGTGTATGTAGGCTTTGCATTAAATCAATTGTTGGTTAAATGTATCTTGCAAATATTCTTGGACTATATCTATGTGTTTCTAACACTCACATGTTTCTCGGCTTGAATGAATCAAGGATTAGAAAGCTATAAGCTTAAAACTGTGAAGAATGTCACAGAACTTCAAGGCCTGGAGATTTTGCTTGAGCTGCTGACTGTCTTTTTAGCTTAACTGTTTCTTTCTTGCAGGATGCTATATGTGGTAATGTGATTGGTTACTGACTTGTAATAAGTCTTAATCAAAATTTTATCATTATCTTTTACTTATTGCTGATTTGGTATTGATCTTGTTATAAAATTTTTGGCCTAGTTTATTGTAGAAACTGTTATGCCAAACGGTCAGTAATAAGTTGATACATTTTCTGGATTTTGTTGGAATTTGAAATCAAGTTTTTTGCAGGTTTGTTCATTGTTCAAACCCCTCACAACAAACTCTAACGGCTATCCATTCATAGTTGTTGAAAGAAGCATGTTTGGGAGAGGATTTGTAGGGAGACAGTTCCTAAAATCTCTCATTCAGTTACTACAGCTTGTTATAAGCTTCAGTTTGAATTTCAAAGAAAGGAGGAGACCGTGAGAGGACTTATCATTTAGAAAGAAGAGTGTTTATTGTCGTGGAGATCATACAATCAACTCTTCAATCAACCTTGCAGAACAAGGAGATCAATCATCCTGAAATCTGAAGAATACATCCAATTTTTTGTGTTCTTCAATACTAGTACTTAATTTGTGTTATCATTCTGATTTCTTTAACCTCACAAACTTAGAAGTTCTTATGCTTGTAGCTGTTACTAGATAGGTTTGGAACTACAAGCTGTATAGGTGTAAGGCAATTCACTTAGGCTTGAGATCTAGGGCTAAATCTGGTTGTTTAATAAGAAGTGGTTTCCAAATCCTAGAGGGATTAGATCCCTCAGGCAGAGACTAGGTCCAATTGTGACTGAAATTTGTAAAATCCTTGTGTTCTTTACTTTACAAAATTATTCTTTATTACTGCAAACTATCTAGCTCTAATCAGGTTGTTCAAATGTTTGAAATATTAAACAGCTCAAGGCCTTGAAGCTTTCACTAGTTATTTGAAAGCTTCTGTATTTTATCAAAACTCCTCCAAGGCCTTGAGATTCAACCAGTGGCGTATCTTATTCTTTCAAAAGACTAAGTTTTAGCAAAAGTTTTCATACTCTATTTAACCCCCCCCCTTCTAGAGCATTTGATCCTGTATTTTATACTTAAATTACAAACTTTCAATTGGTATCAGTGTAGGGTTTTGATCATGGATACGCAACGGAATATACAATAATTTATCCGATCAATGCCCTCCAAGGATCACAGGAAGAGAAATCATGACGATGGTAAAGGATTCGTGTTATGTACCTTGTAGGTCTCCATTGATGACTTCTAACGCGAAAATTATCACGTCTCTACGGTTGATCCATGCCTAGGATTGAGATCTAGATCTTACAAACACCTTGTGCCAGTTAGGAATAATGGAAGAGGAAGAAAAAATCACGCAACGGAGCACCAAAGAGAGGGTCGGCCGTGTCTTCTTGGCCGACGGGAAGGGAGGACGACAAGGGGCGGGGGGGGGGGGGGGGGGGGTTCGTCCCTCATTGCTGTCTTGCTCTCTCCTTCCTTCTCTCCTACTCAATGTATGTTATGAGCATTAGTTGTAGGGAATGAGGCTAGGAGCATCCTTTATATAGTCCAACAACTCCTTGTTACTACATAAAGGCCCTCTCCTAATCCTACTCAAGTTCGGATTAGTCAAACTTTCATATTAGTCCTACTAAGTTAGCAAGTTGTTGCTATTTGATCCTTCTGATTAATTAATCATCTTAATTAATTCCCAAGTCTAGTTCAATATTATATGGTGTGTGACCCCGTAGGTTTCTATTTAGTTGGTAGTAACTATTTACATCCATTCTAGCCAAACAATAGAAATAGTCGTCATGACAAACCTTGTGCAATTATTGTGTCATCCCTTTGTCTCAATATCCAGATTGGACACAAGACATACAAGTCACACTCGTATATCCAATCAATAGTTCCTCGATCCTGGGAATAGCCTTATTCGTGCAAATAACATCAATATCATATATTGATTAATTTGAGTCAGGCCAGACATTCTATAAGCACTATCCCTCGAGTGGCCTAGGATATTTGCTCCCGTTATGTGAGAGGGAGGAATTCTATCTACATTACCACGATATCTAATCTTGCTTCATATTGTATTTGATACACACCTTTATGGCTACCCAGTCACGGTGTAGCGTTTGACGCTACCAAAACACAATATTCTGCAGATAGGTGATCTAGTGACTTCATGTCTTAGGATGACAATACTTTCGTCACCACGGGAAGAACTTGTGACTTTACATAACTTGTATGTAGCCTTATTGGAGATGGGTCAATCCAGTATGTCATTACTCCTAATGCATACCCATGTGTTGGATCGTGATATCTCCATATCAATCATACCCCATACTAGCCTATAGATGATTGTCCCATTTATCATTATAATGGACTTGGAATATTTAAGATAAACAGCAAAATTGTACATCTAAGGACTTCATTATATTAAATATCCAATAAATAATACAATGAATGTTCTAGCCAATTTATTGTTCATACTAAACTAGATTGCCTCTAGGTCACCTATTCCAACAATCTTCCACTTGGACTAGAGCCAATCCAGTGCATCTCGTATGCCAATGCTCCTAGTGTGCCCTTCATGCTTGCGCTGAACAAGCGGCTTTGTAAGAGGATCTGACAGATTCTCATATGTAGGAATCTTGCATATCCGAACATCTCCTCTTTCGATAATATCGCGAATTAGACTGAACTTCCGGAGTACGTGCTTGGTTTCTGGTGACCTGGGTTCCTTTGATTGTGCGGTCGCTCCAGTGTTGTCACAATACAAATCTATTGGATCCGCAATGCTAGGAACCACACCAAGCTTAGTAACAAACTTCCTAATCCAAACAACCTCTGTGTAGAATCAGCCACCGTCTCTTGCTTGGAACTCTTCCATCTCACCGCTGCTCCATTCAGGCAAAACACAAACCCTGACCGTGATCTGATATCATCTTTGTCGAACTGGAAGCTTGCATCCGTGTAACCCCTTACACGCAACTCTTCTTCACCTATAAATATTAAGAACGCATCCTTAGTTCTTCTCAAGTTAGGATGTTCAGGACTGCAATTCAGTGACTCTCACCTGGATTGGACTGATATATGCTTGTCATACTCAATGCATAAGACACATCTGGTCTAGTACATAACATGGATTACATGATAGGATCCTATGGATGAGGCATAGGGAACCCTACTCATGCGTTCATTCTCAATCTCATTGGAAGGACAACCACTCTTCGAAAGAGTGACTCCATGTGACATGGGAAAGAATCCCTTCTTGGAATCTTGCATGATGAACCATTTCAGCACCGTGTCTTTATATGTACTCTGACTCAGGCCGAGCAGCCTTTTAGATCTATCTCTGTAGATCTTTATACCGAGTATATAGGTTGATTCACCTAAGTCTTTCATTGAGAAACACTTTCCTAGCCAATCTTTAACATATTTCATCATGGAATGTCGTTCCCAATAAGTAGTATGTCATCCACATACAAGACTAGAAAAGCAAATAAGCTCCCACTAACCTTCTTGTAGACACAAGACTCATCTTCGTTTCTGATGAAGCCAAACTCTTTGACTACTTCATCAAAATGTCGATTCCAGCTCCTAGAAGCATGCTTCAACCCATAAATTGATCGTTGCAGCTTACAGACATTGTTGGATTGCTTTGGATCTTCAAAACCCTCATGTTGTGTCATATGCACATCCTCGGGGAGATTCCATACAGGAATGCTGTTTTGACATCCATCTGCCAAATCTCACAGTCGTAGTATGCTACAATAGAAAGTAAGATTCAGATAGATTTGGTCATTGCGACTAGTGAAAAGGTTTCATCATAGTCAATACCATGAATATGTGTGAATCCTTTAGCCACCAATCGGCCCTTATAGGTAATCACATTACCATCTATGTTGATCTTCTTCTTGAAGACCCACGTGCACGCTATGGGGCGTGCCCCTTCGGGTGGTTCCACCAAAGTCCATACTTTGTTGGTATACATGGATTCCATCTCGGATCTCATGGCCTCAAGCAACTTATGAGATTCCGGCCTTTCTATGGCCTCTTCATAGGTAGTAGGCTCATCATCTATGAGCATCGTGTCACCAGACTCGGTCACTAGAAGTCCATACCTCTCAGGATCCTGGCGCACTCTACTAGATCTACGAAGCTCTTGTGTTACTTGAACAGACTGCCCCACAACCACTTGTGGTTCGTGCTCATGTTCCATAGTAGGATCAATGCTTTGTGGTTCTTGAACTTCTTCAAGTTCTACAGTCATCCTACTTGCTTCTTTAGAGACAAACTCTCTCTCTAGAAACACACCGGACCGAGCAACAAACACTTTGTTCTCAATTGGATTGCAGAAGTAATATCCAAGTTTCCTTAGGGTATCTCACAAACTTGCATTTGTCCGAATTAGGCCCTAGCTTGTCTGATTGTAAACGTTTTACATAGACATCGCAACCCCAAATCTTCATGACCGACAATGTGGGACGCCTCCCACTCCACATCTCATGTGGTGTCTTCATGACTGACTTAGATGGAACACAGTTAATGGTGAAAGCTGCACTCAATAGATCATAGCCCCAAAATGATAATCGAAGGTCAGTCTGACACATCATAGAACAAACCATATCTAATAGAGTTCGATTCCTCCTCACGGACACGCCATTCCACTGTGGCGTTCTGGGTGGAGTAAGTTGGGATATTATCCCACACTCTCTAAGATAGTCTTCAAAATCTTGGCTCAATTATTCTCCTCCACGATCCGATCGTACAGCCTTAATACTTTTGCCAAGCTAATTTCTACTTCATTCTTGAATTCTTTGAACTTTTCAAAGGACTCGGATTTGTCCTTCATAAGGTATACAAATCCATATCTACTTAAATCATCAGTAAATGTGATGAAGTAGACATAACCACCACTGGCAGGCGTGGAAAATGGCCCACATACATCAGTATGTACTAGCGCCAATTTCTCACAAGTTCTCTCACCTTTCTTATTGAAAGAGGACTGCAGTAGTGACATTCACCTTTAGTCACACCTTTGGCTACACCACCAACATGCTTAAGGGAAGATTCCTTGGGTTCGGAAACTGCCTTGCCTTTTCCCTTGGAGGTAGAGGCAAACCTTTTGCCCTTTCCTTTCTGCACCATCATTATGGAATTGCGCTTACCCTTGTTGATGATTTGTTCAGCTGTTCTCAACATATTGAGTAAATCTAGCTGAGGTTTCAAGATCTCATTCATGTTATAGTTCATGATGAACTGTCCATAACTCTCAGGCAGCAATTGCAAGATGAGATTGGTGGCCAACTCCTGACCCACTGGGAAATCTAGGAGGCCGAGGCTCTCAAGGTAGCCGATCATACGCAAAACGTGCAAATAAAATCAAATAAAATCAAAGTTTTGAAAATATTTTCAAGGCTTTGAAAATCAGTTCAAGCCTTTGAACCACATAATAACTTACCTTCCTGAAACTCCCCCTAAACCAATGCATCTGTATTTAGCATGCCTAATTCCAGTCTTAGAGATGATAATCTTTCATCTGGAAATGGTTTAGTGAAGATATATGCAAGTTGCATGTTAGTAGAAACAAATTCAAGAATAGTATCACCTTTCTCAACATGATCTCTGATGATGGTGTCTAACATCAATATGCTTGGTTCTTGAATGCTGAACTGGATTCTTTGTGATTGATATTGCACTAGTGTTGTCACATTAGATAGGTACTCTTCTGAAATCAAATCTAATATCTGTTAAATATTGAGCAATCCATAAGACTTGTGAATAACATGCTCCAGCAGCTATGTATGCAGCTTCATCTGTTGATAATGCAACTGAGTTTTGTTTCATGGGATGCCAACTGATAAAGGAAGATCCAATAAATTGACAACTTCCAGAAGTGATTTTCCTATCAAATTTGTAACCTGCAAAGTTAGCATCTGAATATCCACTCAAAGAAAAGTTAGAACGTCTTGGATACCAAAGCCCTAAGTCTTTGGTACCATTTAGATATCTGAAGATTCTTTTCACAACAATTAAGTGTGATTCCTTTGTATCAGCTTGAAATCTTGCACACATGCATACACTGAACATGATATTTGGTCTACTAGCAGTAAGGTATAGTAATGATCCAATCATACCTCTACACTCTTTCACATTGACACTCTTACCTGATTCATCCTTGTATAAGGAATGTGTAGAACTCATAGGGGTCTTGATTTCTTTATATTGAGACATATTGTACTTGTTCAACAAGTCCCTAGTGTACTTGCTTTGATGTAGAAAGATACCCTTCTTCATCTGATGTATCAGAAGTCTAAGGAAGAAGTTCAACTCTCCCATCAAGCTCATCTCAAATTCCCTACTCATAAGACTTGAGAATTCCTTGCTCAAAAGATCATTAGTAGCTCCAAATAAAATATCATCAACATAAATCTGAACCACAAGTAAATCTTTCTCACGAGTCTTTATGAAAAGGGTCTTGTCTACCAATCCTCTTTTGAAATCATTTTCAAGTAAGAATTTTGACAATCTTTCATACCAAGCTCTTGGAGCTTGTTTCAAACCATAGAGAGCTTTCTCAAGTTTGTAAACGTGATCTCGAAACTTATCATTTTCAAAACCAGGAGTTTGTTCAACATAAACTTATTCTTGCAAGTATCCATATAAAAAAGCACACTTCAGATCCATTTGAAACAGTTTCATGTTCTTGTAAGATGAAAAAGCAAGGAAGATTCTAATTTCTTCTAAACTGGAAACAGGAGAAAAAGAATCCTCATAATCAATACCTTTTTCTTGATTGTAACCTTGAGAAACTAACCTTGCTTTGTTCGTGATCACTTTGCCATTTTCATCCAATTTGTTCCTCAACACCCATCTGGTACCAATGACAGACTAGTTTGTAGGTGTAGGAAATAGATTCCACACCTTATTTCTTCCAAACTCATTGATTTCACTTTGCATAGCTATTATCCAGTCTGCTTCTTGTAATGCTTCCTTCTCAGTTTTAGGTTCTACAAGAGAGATAAATGCATTAAAAGCACAAAGATTTTTTAACTGTGATATTGTTTGTGTACCAGTAGTTGAGTCAGAAATGATGTTGTGAACTGGATGAGATGAAAGATATTTGAATCTCTTTCTTGGATACCAAGGCTCAGGATCTCCATATTGCTTTTCTGGTCTTGAAGTAGTAGCCTGATCACTCATATCTTTCTGATCATCCTCTTCAAGGCTTTGAACTCTATTTTCAAGGACTTGAGACCTATTTTCAAGGGCTTGAAATTTCCTTCTGTTTCCTTCTTAATCTTTCTTGAATCCAAGTGAGATTTCAACTTCTTCTTCTCATTCATGCTTGTTCAGATTCAAGTCTGCAAAACTTTCACTCAAAGAACCATCATAGCTTTCATAAAAAATAACATGAATACTTTCTTCAAAAAGCTTGGTTATTTTATTATAAAATCTATAAGCTTTGCAAGTCATAGAGTAACCAAGAAAGATACCTTCATCACTTCTTGCATCAAACTTACCCAAATTGTCCTTTCCATTGTTGTGGACAAAACAAGTTCATCCAAAAGGGTTGAAATAAGAAATGTTTATCTTTTTTCCTTTGAATAGTTCATAGGGAGTCTTCTTGAAGATAGGTCTGATCAGGCACCTGTTCAAAAATATAATTTGTTGTATTCACAGCTTCTGCCCAATAGTGTTTTGGCAGCTTGTTTTCTAACAGCATTGTTCTTGACATATCTTCAAGAGTCCTGTTCTTTCATTCAACAACTCCATTATGTTGAGGAGTTCTAGGAGCAGAAAAATTGTGAGAGATACCATGCTTATCTCAAAATAAATCAAATTCTAACTGATCGAACTCTCTACCATAATCACTTCTGATTGAAGCAATAGGTAGGTTTTTCAAGGTTTGAAGTTCTCTGCAAAGCTGTAAAATTCAGAGAGGGCTTCACATTTTTATTTAAGAAACATAACCAAGGTAAATCTAGAATAGCCATCTACAATAACTAGCATGTACCTCTTACCTCTTGGATTTGGAGTCCTCATAGGACCACAGAGATCCATGTGAAGTAATTTAATAGGTCTAGTAGTACTTACAAACTTCTTGGTCTAGAATGAACTTCTGGTTTGCTTACCCTGAGCACAAGCTTTGCATACTTCATCATCTTTGAACTTAATTGATGGTAATCCTCTTACCAGATCTTTGGAGATTAATTTTTTCAAAGTATGCAAGCGGATGTGACCAAGCTTTCTGTGCCAAAGCTTTGAATCATCTTTCAGGGCCTTGAGGCACTTCATGCTTTATCCTGCAACTTTTTTAGTGTGCAAAGTATAAACATTGTTTGATCTAGAGGCTGTGAGAATGCAATTTCTAAATTTCTCATTTTGCACCACACTTCTCTTAATCAAAGATAACTTTGTTGCCATTGTCACATAATTGAGATACACTAAGAAGATAAAATTTCAAGCCATCAACTAACGAAACATTAGAAATAGAATTCTTAGAGTCTTTACCTACTTTACCTATACCCAAAATGCTGCATTTGCCTTTGTCACCAAGTCTTAGGTTCCCATTGGAAGAAAATTATAGTCTTAGGTTCCCATTTTAGGTTCCCATTTGGCTGTAGTCTTAGGTTCCCATTTGGCTTTGGGAAGACTTTTCAAGATCTTTCTTACTTTCTCTTCATTTGGCAGGGAGAAAATCTCTTGAACATCTCTCTGATGTATTAATCTCCATTCATCTTGAATAGCTCATATTGCCAGAGAAATATGTTGATCTTGTTCTGCTTGACTTGACTCGATCCTTCAAAGGTTACCACAACTTGTCACATATTTCTTTGGCTGTCTTGCATCCAGAGATTCTTTTAAATTCATCTGCACTCAAATCACAATACAATAAGATCATAGATCTATAGTTCTTTGAATATTTTTCTAATTTAGAAGTAGTAAGTAAGTCCTCTGTCTTGGGGGTTTTGATCCCATCTTTTTCAGAGTAGAATGCATGCGGAACCTTCTGAATGATAGTCCAAAGTTCAACATCTTGATCAATGATGAACATTTTCATCAATGCTTTCGAGTGGACAAAATTGTCTCCACAAATAGAGGAGGTCTGTTAGAAGCTCTTCCCTGAGAGAAACCACCATCATCTGCAGTACTTATGATCACCATATGGTTAAATCTATACAGTGATACAAGCTCTGATACCAATTTAAAGGGGAGTAAGCAGGTAGAAATGCGGCACAAATATTCTAGAAGGGTGGGGGGTTGAATAGAGTATGCCAACTTTTTGTAAAACTTGTAAAGATGAGAGTTTCTGTGAGGAGATAAGAAAGTTAAAGGCCTTCAAATAGGTTTCAAGCCTTTGAAATGAAATACAGTTTAAGTAAAACAGACAAGTCTTTTTCAAGGCCTTGAAAAGAGTTTCAAACCCTTGAAAACAGACTAGTTTGAATGTTGTGTAAATCAAAGTAAAAGAGTCAAAGGATAAATGCAAGAGACACGGGATAAATAGAGTTCAGTCCACTTGGACCTACTTCTCTACCTCAGGGATCTTTTCCCTGCAGGATTTTAAACACAATTCTAATTAATCAAAAGCTAATCCCTAGATCTTAAGCACAGAGATATGGGTTACTCAGTTACAACTTGTGGTTCTCACTAATCTATCTAGTACATGCTCTATCTAACTGATTAACTAAGAATTATCTATTGTTCACCTTGAACAATCCTTGAGAATGAGAGCTAGAAGTAGTATATGTATGATATACAAATTAAGTACAAAGCAAAAGAACACTGGAAGTGAAGCTGCAGTGAGAATGCAGTGATCTTCTGAGAATTGGATTGAGAGAATGATATGCTTCTTTGATGCTTGGTAATCCTTGAATGTGTCTCTATTTTTTGCCCGTTGAGTGTTAATTGAAATGCTTCAAATTGAGCTCCATTTATACTGCTCAAATGTTCAGCAAATCTTCCTGATTTTCAGCAACAAACTTCCCTGTTTACTAGGTAACAATCTTTGACTTCTCTAACAGTCTTTCCAACGGATAGTTGATCAGAATCTTCAAAGATAATGAGCTGATCTTGTCTTCAAACGTATTGAGAAGTTGTCATAAGTATTTGATTGATCACAGAATCATAATCTCTCAGTATTTCCTTTCCTGCAAAACCCAGGTTAGGAAACCAACCCTGTAAAATAGGAAATGAACTTTCACTGCAAAGCTAAGTCAAAATGAAGTCTAAGTGAATCAAAGGCTTTTGTTTTTCATCATCAAGTAATAACAGATCAATTATAGGAGTGAGGAAGTTAGAAGAAAATCAGAAAAACTCCCCCTTAGAGTATGCATACTAGAAATACAGTTTCAAGGCTTTGAATGTTAATTCAACTCTTTGAAAACTGTTTCAAGGCCTTGAAAATAGCTCTCCTATTTCAAGCATGTGATCTTACAATGCTGATATGGTATTTATCTTGTTACAAAATTTTGGCATAGTTTATTGCAGAAAATGTTATGCTAAACAGTCAGTAATATGTTGATATATTTTCTGGATTTCGTTTGACTTTGAAATCAAGTTTGTTGAAGGATTGTTCGTTGTTCATGTTGGAATATATGTCCTAGAGGCAAACTAGTTTAGTATGAACTTATTTTGGCAAGAATATTCATTGTATTACTTATTGGATATTTAATATAATGAAGTCCTTAGATTTACAATTGTGTTGTTTATCTTAAATATTCCTAGTCCATTATAATGATTAAATAGGACAATCATATATAGAGTAGTATGGGGTTGGATTGATATAGAGATATCATGACCCAACACATGGTTATGCATTAGGGGTAATGGCATACTGGATTGACCCATCTCCAAGAAGGCTACATACATGTTATGTTGAGTCACAAGCGCTTCTCGTGGTCACATCGGTATTTTCATCCTTTGACTTGAAGTCACTAGATTGTCTAGTTGTTGATTATTGTGATTTTGGTAGCGTCAAACGCTACACCGTAACTAGGTAGCTATAAACGCGTGTACCAGATATAATAAGAATCAATCTTAGATATCGTAGTAGACGTACATAGAATTTGTCCATCCCACATAATGGGAGAAAATATCTTAGGCCACTCGAGGGATAGCGCTTATGGAATGTCTGTCAAGACTCAAATAAATCAAATAAATAAATATTGATGATATTTGCACGAATGGGGCTATTCTCAGGATCGAGAAACTATAGATTAGATATACGAGTATGACTTGTATGTCTCGTGTTCAATCTGGATATGGAGAAAAAGGGACGAGACTATTACTAGCACATGGTTTGTCAAATGACCATTCTATTAGTTGGCTAGAATGGATGGCTTGCTAGAGACCGCTCCATATTATCAAATTGTTGCTACTAACTAGATAGAATCTATGGGTTCACACACCCAATAGGGTTGAACAAGATTTGGGAATTAATTAATATGATTAATCAATTGGAAGGATCACTTTGCAGAACCTTACAAACTTAGTAGGACTAATATGCATGGAAGGAACTAATCCGAACTTGAGTAGGATTAGGAAGGGCCTTTAGGTAGTTGACAAAGAGTTTTTGGACTATATAAATGATGCTCCTAGATTCCCTCTCATATGAATGCTCATAACATAAGTTTAGTGGGAAGGAAACAAAGGAGAGAGAGAGAGAGAGAGAGAGAGAGAGAGAGAGAGAGAGAGCAAGACCACAAGGAGGCGGAAGACCCTTGCGTCCGCCCCTGTCCCCGTCGGCCACAAAGAGAGGTCGAGCCCTCTCTTTGATCCTTGTTGCGTGATTTCTTCTTCCTCTTCCTCCGGTCCAAGCTAGCACAAATGAGTATGAAGATCTAGACATCAAACCTAGGCGTGGATCAACAGTAGAGACGTGACACAATTAACGTTACAAGTCTGTTGGAATAGATGCCCTAGAGGCAATCTAGTTTAGTATGAATTTGTTTGTGGCTAGAAATTCATTTATTATTTATTGGATATTTAATATAATGAAGTCCTTAGATTTACAAATGTGTTCTTTATCTTAAATATCCCTAGTCCAGTATAATGATTAATGGGACAATCATCTATAGACTAGTATGGGGTTGTTTTGATATGGAGATATCATGATCCAACACATGGGTGTGCATTAAGGGTAATGTCGCACTGGATTGATCCATCTCCGAGAAGGCTACATACATGTTATGTTAAGTCACAAGCGCTTCTCGCGGTGCAATGGTATTGTCATCCTTAGACTTGAAGTCACTAGATATTCTAGTTGTGGATTATTGTGATTTTGGTAGCGTCAAACGCTACACCGTAACTGGGTGGTTATAAAGGCGTGTACTGGATACAATAAGAAGCAAGCTTAGAGATCGTAGTGGACGTAGATAGAATTTGTCCCTCCCACATAACAGGAGTAAATATCCTAGGCCACTCGAGGGATAGTTCTTACAGAACGTATGACCAGACTCAAATAAATCAATATGGGATATTGATGTTATTTGCACGAATGAGGCTATTCCCATGGATCGAGAAACTGTGGATTGGATATACGAGTGTGACTTGTATGTCTCGTGTCCAATTCGGATATAGAGACAAAGGGATGAGACAATTACTTGTACAAAGGTTGTCAAGATGACTATTCTATTAGTTGGCTAGAATGGATGTTTTGCTAGAAAACGCTCCATATTAGCAAATAGTTGCTACCAACTAGATAGAACCTATGGGGTCACACGCTAGATAGAGTTGATATAGATTTGGGAATTAGTTAATTGGATTAATTAATTAGAAGGATCACTTTGCAAAACCTTGCAAACTTAGTAGGGACTAATTTGCAAGGAAGGGACTAAATTGAATTCTAGTAGGACTAGAATAAGTCCTTTAGGTAGTTGGCAAGGAGTTGTTGGACTATATAAAGAACCTTCCTTCCTTCCTTCCCACACTTATGCTCATAATTGATCATAACTTGAGTGGGAGAGAACAAAAAGAGAGAGAGCGAGCAAGCTAGAGGAGCCGCCACCCCCTAGCCCGCCGCCCGTCCCCGTCGGCCACAAGGAGGCCGAACACCTCCTTGTTCGTCTCGTTTTGCGTGATTCTTCTTTCTCTTCCTCTTTCCGGGCTAGCACCAAGGAGTGGGAGATCTAGAAATCAACTCTAGGCGTGGATAAACTATAGAGAATGTGACACAATTCGCGTTTGAAGTCATCAAAGGAGAACCCTAAGGTGTGTTATTGATTTCTTCCTTTACCATCGTTATGTCTCTTGACTTGTGATCCTTGGAGGGTTTTGCATGGTTAATTATTGTTTCCGTTGCGCATCCATGAATCAAAAACCTACAGTGGTATTAGAGCCACATGTCGTAGTGCATAAACGTGGTTTATGTGTTACATTTTGATAGTTTTACACCTTAAATTGATTGTTATCGCGTAAAACAAAACAAATCAAGCATGGGATGCAATTTGTCAATAATCTATCATAACAAGATCTAGTTTTTGCATTGGATGCATGAATTAGTGAGTTTGAGAAATTTTAGGATCTTAGATCTAGGGTTTGGGCATCCTTGGGGAAGAAGTAGTTCTTCCAAAACAAGGAAACAATCAAACTTGGGCACCAAGCAAGGGAGTTGTTTTGGAAACAACTCCCCATAGAGGTTCGGCCCCCTAGAGGGACTGCCCCTCTTGCTTGCCGCCCAAGCCTTGGCCGCCCTAGGGGCCGGGGCAGCCCTAGCCCGCGGCCTAGCCGAGTGGGCTAGGGGCCGGCCGGCCCTAGGGCCTTGTGGTTCACCTTTTTGGGCCCGGGCAATTTGATTGTTGGGCCCATGGACCGTTTTAACCCTAGAAATCCTAAAATCAATTAAAATTGACCAAGCGCGTTAAAATTGGATTTTAACTGTTTATGTGCAAATCGCATGGTGATTGAATATGGCTTTAGGATGTGGTTTGATGTGGATGTTTAATTTTTGTGGTTTGGTTTACGGCCTGCGAGCTGATCAATTAATTGTAATAATTAATTAGGGTTTTATGGCCTGCGAGCCATTTTTTTCTCAACTTGTGAGATTTATTTTATTTAGAATAGAAGTTAGCTAGTGCTAGATAAAGTAGATTATTAGCCAATATTGAAGAAAATGAGCCCAAATCCAAAAGGAGCCACAAAAGATGGAGCATGGAGCATTCCACATGACTATGAAGGATGGACCAAAAGATCAAGACGCATGGAGATGTGTTTTCTTTTAGGGTTCATAGATAATTCCATTGGCTTGGAATTATCTTAGTCTAGAAAAGGCCATATCCACATCACGTTTATTTATGCTTTTTGGTTGTTTACTTTATTTTCTTATTATTTTGTGGTTGGTGTATGGATGATGCATGCAATTAGGATAATAAGATAATTAGACAACCCGGATCTATTATTTGGAGTTGTGCCCAAACTCAAATAGATAGATTAGTTGATTGTGATCAACAAAACAATTAAAATTGAATTTAAAATCCCTCAAAATTCAAATATTGTGTTCTTCCTTCTCTTTATTTAAATACTCATCATCATCATTATTTATCAAGTTCGTGCGTGCCAAAGCATGGCGACTTGGTTCATAATGATGGAATGCGATGGCACAAGCTAGTAATGTGCAACTTTTTAAATAAGAGGTTGAACACAACTAGTCTATTAATGTGATTAAGAAACCTAGAGGAAATCAATTGGGATAATCCATATGGATGGATAAATAAGGAGTTATTTTCCCAATTGAACCAAGAGTTGCATAAGGGATGCAATTGGAATTGTTCCTACCTAAAGTAGTCAAATTATGGGTGACTTGCCAAAGCAAGCTCATAAGGAGATGAAACATGGATCTTGTCCCACTAGAAAATATAAGGATATTTTCCGCATTAATATCTTGAGGGTTATTAATCCGTAGAAAAATAGTGGGAGCTATATTTGATAAACTAGCCATTATTGAATATAGTCAAAAAATTCACAAATACTAAAACTTGCGTATTTTCCTTTTGTAGAATTTCATATGGCAAACAACTCATCGAGTTCACAACATTCCCTACGATCTGTCCTTGAGAAGGACAAGCTCTCTGGAACCAACTTTCTTGATTGGTACAGAAACTTGAGAATTGTTCTCAAGCAAGAGAAGAAACTGTACGTAATAGAGGAGCACGGTCCACAAGGTCCAGAGAACCAAACACCTGCTGCCCTAAAGGCGTATCAAAAGCGTGTTGATGACGCTAATGATGCGGCCTACCTTATGCTATGCACCATGACTTCTGAGCTTCAGAAGCAACACGAAAACATGAATGTTGTCGATATGATCGAGCATCTGAAGCAGCTCTTCCAAGAGCAGGCAAGGGTAGAGAGGTATGAGGTCTCTAAGGCACTGTTCAAGTGTCATCTGGAAGAAGGGAACTCGGTGGGACCCCATGTACTCCGTATGATCGGGTACTTGGAGAATATCGCCCGACTAGGGTTCCCGGTCGGCCAAGAGTTGGCAACCGATCTCGTGTTGCAATCGTTGCCCGAGAGTTATGGACAGTTCATCATGAACTATAACATGAACGAGATCGTGAAACCACTGCCAGATTTACTCAATATGTTGAGGACAGCTGAACAGAGCATCAACAAGGGTAAGGGCAATGCCATTATGATGGTGCAGAAAGGAAAGGGCAAAAAGTTTGCCTCATCCTCCAAGGGCAAAGGCAAGTCATTTGCCAAGTCCAAAGAATCTACCCTTGAGCCTGTTGGTAGAATTGCCAAAGGTGTGACTAAAGGTGAGTGTCACTACTGCAGTCAGCCTGGACACTCGAGGAAGAATTGCCCAAAATATCTGGAGGACAAGAGGCTTGGAATAGTGATTCCACCACCACCAGGTATTTTTGTTGTAGATGTCAATTTAATTGTCTCTACATCATGGGTATTAGATACTGGATGTGGATCTCACATTTGTCGAAATGTGTAGGATCTAAAGAGAAGTAAAAGGTTGGCTAAAGGGGTGGTAGATCTGCGCGTTGGGAATGGACAAAAGTTGCTGCGTTGGCCATAGACGTGTACGAGCTATCTCTGCCTTCAGGATTAGTTTTAGAATTAAGTAATTGCTATTTTGTGCCTTCTATGAGCAGAAAAATTATTTCTATTTCTTGTTTGGACAAGGAATGTTTTATTATTTCAATAAAGAACAATTGTTGTTCCTTTTATTTGAATAATATTCACTATTTTAGTGCGCAATTATTTAATGGACTGTATGTCCTTGATCTAAGCAATCCTGTCTACAACATTAATACCAACCGGATTAAAATAAATGATTTAAATCTTGCTTATTTATGGCACTGTCGTTTAGGCCACATAAACGAGAAACGTGTATCTAGACTCCATAAGGATGGATTACTAGACTCATTTGATTTTGAATCATATGAGACATGTGAGGCTTGTTTATTGGGAAAAATGACAAAGTCCCGTTTCAATAAGAAAGGTGAGAGGACTAGTGAGAAATTGACGCTCATACATACTCATGTGTGTGGGCCATTTGCCACGCCTGCCAGGGGTGGTTATGTCTACTTCATTACATTTACTGATAATTACAGTAGATATGGATTTGTTTACCTCATGAGGGAAAAATCTGAATCCTTTGAAGTGTTCAAAGAATTCAAGAATGAAGTAGAGAAGCAACTTGTCAAAAGTATCAAGGCTCTACGATCGGATCGTGGAGGAGAATACTTGAGCCAAGAGTTTGACGACTATCTTAGAGAGTTTCGGATCGTGTCCCAACTCACTCCACCCGGAACGCCACAATGGAATGGCGTGTCTGAGAGGAGGAATCGAACCCTATTGGATATGGTTCGATCTATGATGTGTCAAACCGATCTTCCATTATCGTTTTGGGGCCACGTTCTATTAAGTGCAACTTTCACCATTAACCGTGTTCCATCTAAATCATTCATGAAGACACCATATGAGATGTGGAGTGGGAGGCGTCCCACACTGTCGTTCATGAGGATTAGGGGCTGCGATGTCTATGTAAAACGTTTACAATCAGACAAGCTAGGGCCGAAATCAGATATTTGTAAATTTGTGGGGTACCCAAAGGAAACTAAGGGTTACTACTTCTAAAATCCAACCGAGAACAAAGTGTTTGTTGCTCGGACCGGCGTGTTTCTAGAACGAGAGTTTGTCTCTAAAGAAGCAAGTGGGAGGACTGTAGAACTTGAAGAGGTTCAAGAACCACAAATCACTGAACCGATTATGGAACATGAACAGGAACCACAAGCAGTTGTGGAGCAGACTGTTCAGGTAACACAAGAGCTTCGTAGATCTAGTAGAGTGCGCCAGGAACCCGAGAGGTATGGACTTCTCGTGACCGATTCCGGTGACACGATGCTCATAGATGATGAGCCTACTACCTATGAAGAGGCCATGAAGGGCCCAGACTCTCAGAAGTGGCTAGAAGCCATGAGATCCGAGATGGAATCCATGTATACCAACAAAGTATGGACTTTGGTAGAACCACCCGAAGAGGCGCGGCCCATAGGGTGCAAGTGGGTCTTCAAGAAGAAGATCGACATGGACGGTAATGTGATTACCAATAAGGGCCGATTGGTGGCTAAAGGATTCAGACCGATTCATGGTATTGACTATGATGAAACCTTTTCACCAGTCGCTATGACCAAATCCATCCGAATCCTACTTGCGATTGCAGCATATCATGACTATGAGATTTGGCAGATGGATGTCAAAACAGCATTCCTTTATGGGAATCTCCTCGAGGACGTGTATATGATACAACCTGAGGGTTTTGAGGATCCAAAGCAAGCCAACAATGTCTGTAAGCTACAACGATCCATTTATGGATTGAAGCAAGCTTATAGGAGTTCGAATCGGCATTTTGATGAAGTAGTCAAAGAGTTTGGCTTCATCAGAAACGAAGATGAGTCTTGTGTCTACAAGAAGGATAGTGGGAGCTCTGTAGCTTTTCTGGTCTTGTATGTGGATGACAAACTAATCATTGGAAACGACGTTCCCATGCTGCAATCTGTTAAAGATTGGCTAGGGAAGTGTTTCTCAATGAAGGACTTAGGGGAAGCAACCTATATACTCGGTATAAAGATCTATAGAGATAGATCTAAGAGACTGCTAGGCCTAAGTCAAAGTACATATATTGACAAGATGTTGAAACGGTTCAACATGCAAGATTCCAAGAAGGGATTCTTGCCCATGTCACATGGAATCACCCTTTCGAAGAGTGGTTGTCCTTCCAATGAGATTGAGAAGGAACGCATGAGTAGAATTCCATATGCCTCGGCCATAGGATCTATCATGTACGCCATGTTATGTACTAGACCAGATGTGTCATATGCCTTGAGTATGACAAGCAAATACCAATCCAATCCAGGTGAGAGTCACTTAATTGCAGTCAAGAACATCCTAAAGTACTTGAGAAGAACTAAGGATGCTTTCTTGATATTTGGCGGTGAGGAAGAGTTGCGTGTAAGGGGTTACACTGATGCAAGCTTCCAAACCAACAGAGATGACTTTAGATCACAGTCGGGATATGTGTTTTGCCTGAATGGAGCAGCGGTGAGCTAGAAGAGTTCCAAGCAAGAGACGGTGGCTAATTCTACAACAGTGGCTGAGTACATTGCTGCAAATGGCGCAGCAAAGGAAGCTGTTTGGATTAGAAAGTTTGTTTCTGAACTTGGTGTGGTTCCTAGCATTGCGGATCCAGTTGAGTTTTCGTGTGACAACATTGGGGCGATCGCGCAATCAAAGGAACCCAGGTCGCACCAGAAATCCAAGCACGTGCTCAGGAAGTTTCATCTGATTCGAGATATTATCGATAGAAGAGACGTTGGGATATGAAAGATTCCTGCAGATGAGAATATGTTAGACCCTCTTACAAAGCCGCTCACGCAGTGGAAGCATGAATGGCACACTAGGAGTATGGGCATAAGAGATGCGCCAGATTGGCTCTAGTGCAAGTGGGAGATTGTTGGAATAGATGCCCTAGAGGCAATCTAGTTTAGTATGAATTTGTTTGTGGCTAGAAATTCATTTATTATTTATTGGATATTTAATATAATGAAGTCCTTAGATTTACAAATGTGTTGTTTATCTTAAATATCCCTAGTCCAGTATAATGATTAATGGGACAATCATCTATAGACTAGTATGGGGTTGGATTGATATGGAGATATCATTATCCAACACATGGGTGTGCATTAAGGGTAATGTCGCACTGGATTGACCCATCTCCGAGAAGGCTACATACACGTTATGTTAAGTCACAAGCGCTTCTCGCGGTGCAATGGTATTGTCATCCTTAGACTTGAAGTCACTAGATATTCTAGTTGTGGATTATTGTGATTTTGGTAGCGTCAAACGCTACACGTAACTGGATAGTTATAAAGGCGTGTACTGAATACAATAAGAAGCAAGCTTAGAGATCGTAGTGGACGTAGATAGAATTTGTCCCTCCCACATAACGGGAGCAAATATCCTAGGCCACTCGAGGGATAGTGCTTATGAAATGTATGGCAAGACTCAAATAAATTAATATGGGATATTGATGTTATTTGCACGAATAAGGCTATTCCCATGGATCGAGAAACTGTGGATCGGATATACGAGTGTGACTTGTATGTCTCGTGTCCAATCCGGATATAGAGACAAAGGGATGAGACAATTACTTGTACAAAGGTTGTCAAGATGACTATTCTATTAGTTGGCTAGAATGGATGTTTTTGCTAGAAACCGCTCCATATTAGCAAATTGTTGCTACCAACTAGATAGAACCTATGGGGTCACACGCTAGATAGAGTTGAACTAGATTTGGGAATTAGTTAATTGGATTAATTAATTAGAAGGATCACTTTGCAAAACCTTGCAAACTTAGTAGGGACTAATTTGCAAGGAAAGGACTAAATTGAATTCTAGTAGGACTAGAATAAGTATTTTAGGTAGTTGGCAAGGAGTTTTTGGACTATATAAATGACCTTCCTTCCTTCCTTCCCACACTTATGCTCATAATTGATCATAACTTGAGTGGGAGAGAACAAAAGGAGAGAGAGCAAGCAAGCTAGAGGAGCCGCCGCCGCCCGTCCCCGTCGGCCACAAGGAGGCCGAACACCTCCTTATTCGTCTCGTTTAGCGTGATTCTTCTTCCTCTTTCTCTTTTCGGGCTTGCACCAAGGAGTGGGAGATCTAGAAATCAACTCTAGGCGTGTATCAACTATAGAGAACGTGACACAATTCGCGTTTGAAGTCATCAAAGGAGAACCCTAAGGTGTGTTATTGATTTCTTCCTTTACCATCGTTATGTCTCTTGACTTGTGATCCTTGGAGGGTTTTACATGGTTAATTATTGTTTCCGTTGCGCATCCATGAATCAAAACCCTACAAAGTCATCGCATGAGACCTATAAGGTGTGTTACTTGTTTCTTCCTTTACCATCGTTATGATTCTCTTCCTGTGATCCTCGGAGGGTCTTGAAGGATAATTTTTCTTCCGCTACGTATCCATGATCAAAACCCCACAGTTCAAACCTCTCACAACAAACTCTAATGGCTATCCATTCATAGCTGTTGAAAGAAGCATGTTTAGGAGAGGATTTGTACGGAGGCAGTTCCTAAAATCTCTCATTCAGTTACTGCAGCTTGTTATAAGCTCCAGTTTGAATTTCAAAGACAGAGGGAGACTGTGAGAGGACCTATCATTCATAAAGAAGAGTGTTTACTGTCGTGGAGATCATATAATCAGCTCTACAATTAATCAAGCTCTCAACACTGCTGAACAAGGAGATCAATCATCCAGAAATCTGAAGAACACATCCAAGCTTCACTGCTTATTTCTTTTTTGTGTTCTTCAATACTTATACTTAATTTGTGTCATTATTCGGATTTCTTAAACCTCCCAAACTAAGAAGTTTAGTTGTTCAAGTGAACAACAAGAGGTTCTTATTGTTTCGACATATTGTAGCTGTTACTAGATAGGTTGGGAACCACAAGCTGTTTAGGTGTAAGGCAGCTCACTTAGGCTTGTGATATTGGACTAAATCTAGTTGTTTAATAAGAAGTGTTTTCCACATCCTGGAGGGATTAGATCCCTCAGGTAGAGACTATGCCCAATTATGACTGAACTCTATAAAATCCTTGTGTTCTTTACTTTACAGTATTGTTCTTTATCACTGCAAACTATCTAGCTCAAAATAGGTTGTTCAAAGGCTTGAAGTATTTTACAGCTCAATGCCTTGAAGCTTTCACTCGTTCTTTGAAAGCTTATGTCTTTTATCAAAATTCCTCAAAGGCCTTGAGATTCAACCAGTGGCTTATCTTATTTTTTCAAAGACTAAGTTTTACAAAAGTTTCCATACTCTATTCAACCCCCCCCCCCCCCCATCCCCCTTCTAGAGTATTTGATCTAGTGTTTTATACTTACATTACAAACTTTCAACAAAAAATTGTTGTCACTAAAATTTGGTACTTTAGTGACAAAAAATCTTGCCACTATACCTAAAACAATCAGTGACATAAACTTATTGTCTCGGCCAGCTGGTGATTAGTGACAATAAAACTTGTCACTTAAATTAGGTGTTAGCGACAACAAAGTATCGTCACTGCTAGTTACTCACTGGTGACCAAAAATGTTGTCAGTGTGTGCTTGGAATTAGTGACAATATGTGCTAATGTTGACATGAACCAACTGCAATAATCTGATGAGCTGTGAAATCAAATTTTGTCACTGGGTTGTTACTAAATAATACAATTATGGATAAAAGACACTTTGCTCCCTTCACTTTTGACGAAAAGATGTAATGCACCCTGACGAATTAGCAATTCTTAAACACCCACTATTAAGTGACGGACTCTTACAAATGTTTTTAAATGACAATTCTACCCTCGGATTGAGGCAAAATTACATTGCTATAAATGACGTTTCTCTCATCTCCTTGTGATTTTCTAACCCTATCCTTCACTCTCTCCATCTCTCTACACGAACAAAAACAAACCCAGCCGCCTT
This sequence comes from Linanthus parryae, assembly GCA_023055425.1. Classification (NCBI taxonomy): domain Eukaryota; kingdom Viridiplantae; phylum Streptophyta; class Magnoliopsida; order Ericales; family Polemoniaceae; genus Linanthus; species Linanthus parryae. The sequence continues at coordinate 77,704,702 of JALGPY010000007.1, read as the reverse complement.
CTTGTTCTTCCAAGCTTGTTATTACTTTCTCCCTCTCTCCTCTCTTCTTCTACTCCTCTTCTTACCTAGTCGTCGTCTCCACCCCCTCTCTCTGTAGCACATATCTGAAGATGATCCATACCCACATCTCTCATCCTCTCATTACTTGCCGGAGCTGCAACCGTCGGTTTGGTTGGAATCCATGGTGTGTCTCGCCGGATTTGGGCTATGGTTCCCTCTTCTCCCATGTTTTGAATTTTTGATTGGTTTGTGCAAGCTTCCGAATCCAAACCAAAAATAGGTTGGATGTTCATTCTGAGAACACAATCAGCCGCCTCCCTTTCTTTTACTCCATTCCAACTATTTCTCTTTCAGTCGGTTTGGTATGAGAAAGAGGAAATCAGAAGATACGGAATGGGTCTTCAGATATGGTGTTCGGCAGTCGTGATGGTGTTTATTCAATTGGCGGTGAAGTAATGGGTTTGGGTTTCCTCGATCTTGGTTAATGGTGCAGAAGACAAGGGAGAAGGAGGTGGTGGTGAAGCTGCTTTGGTAGTTGGATGGTACCAGTGGCGTTCATGTTTTTAGTTGGGTTAATGGGTAACAAAGAGGAAGCTTGATTTTCTTGATGTTACTTTTGCTCAAATTTAATTTTTCTGTCTGTGAGAGCAAGGTTATGTGGGTTTTGTTTATTTTCTTGTTCTAAAAAACACTCTTGAATCATATATGGATGTGAATTTTTTTTTTCTGTAATCTCATTGTTGTGAAGAATAAGAATACCAAGAACACAACATCAAGAACGTGAAAAACCAAACAGGGATAAGTTGGTCAAAAAAAATTAAAAAATTACTTTTAAGGACAGAATTTAACAACGGGGTGCAAAGTGTATTTGCTAATTTGTCACGGAGTAATTTGTCTTTTCATCAAAAGTGGAGGGAGCGAAGTGTCATTTACCCTACAATTATTATATTCATATATAAACTTGAATTTTAAATTACCTTAAAGCTGTAAATATAAAATTGAAGTCACATTGAACCAAAGAATATTTGACAGTATATGTTTCCGAGGTAGCTCATATACAAAAAGAAAATTATAAGACAACATCTTTTGTGTCTTTCCGCGCAGAAACTCCGATGATCAGCATCCGTTTGCTGTATATGAATGAAATGAAACAAACTAATGGTAGACTAAAAGTTCCTTCCCTTTTGCAGCCGCAACTATTGAAGAAATAAGAAAAATGCTTAAAGAAATACAGTAAACGGATATGTGATACCCCTGAAATCAGTAGAAGTAAGTCTACATATCCTCGCATCATTGGGCCCAACAATATGTAATACACATGAAATGAGTAGAAGTGAAGATTTTGTAAAGAACAAAGTGCAAGAGCTTATGAACAAAATAAAATGGCTAAATAAGCACCCTTTTGATCCTGAAGAGATTATTAGGGGGAAAAAGGTAAAAGTGTTCATCATCGTTGTTGTACGTTCAATGCTGGGTCAAGACTGTCTATTTCAAGGCCTTGAAACAGCTTTCAAAGCCTTGAAACAGCTTTCAAAGCCTTGAAACTGACTGAGCTTCATATGCATGAATTTAGGTGGAGTTTCTTATCTTAATCCAACTCCTAAACCCATGTGCATGATCAGTTGATACTTGATGATGAAAGACAAAGTATTTTGACACTGTTTGCAGGATCTAACATCATTTGTTTGACTCAGTTTTGTAGGGAGTTTCCTATTTTATAGGAACCTGTTTCCTAACTTATATATTGCAGATATGGTAACTGCTTGGTGATTGATTCTGTGATCAATCTACTGTGTTTAAAAGCTTCCCGACATACTTCCAACAAGATCAAATCAGTATCCCTAAAGATACTGAGCTACTAGCCGTTGCAAGAAGCTGTTAGAAGAGTCCAGATTTGAAGCAAATTTTTAGGAAAGTTTGTTGAGAAGATTTCGAAGATCTTCCATTCAAACCGAGTGCTTAAAAGGAGAATTGCTGAAGGATTTCGAATACACAACGACACAGAGCAATTCAAAGAGAAACAAACACATTCAAGGATTGACAAACAACAAAGAAGCAGATTCATATCTCAATCCAAGCATCAGAAGAACATTGCATACACACTGTAGTTGCATTTAATGTGTTCTTCTTTTATGAATTTCATTTTTTAATCTTTTTGATAATACTTCTAGTTCTCATTCTCAATGATTTTTCAAGGTGAACAATAGAGAATTCTTAGTTAATCAGATAGCTAGAGCAGGTACTAGATAGGTTAGTGAGAACCACAAGCTGTAACAGAGTACGGCATATCTCTGTGCTTGAGATCTAGGGCTTAGCTGTGGATTAATAAGAATTGTGTTGAAAATCTTAAAGGGAGAAGATCCCTAAGGTAGAAACGTAGGTGCAAGTGGACTGAACTCTATATATCTTCTGTCTCTTGAATTAACGTTTCTATTACATACTTAGAACTTTTTCTGCATTCAAAACAGTTTCATTTCAAGGGTTTGAAAATCATTTCAAGGCCTTATAATGGAATTTTTCTTTCTTTACTCTAACTGTTTTCATTCAAAGGGCTTGAAACTCATTTCAAGGCCTTGAATCTCTTTACAAATCTCTTGAAACCACTATTGTTGCAAAGTTAAGCAAATGTCTGCATACTCTATTCAACCCCCCCCCCCCCTTCTAGATTATTGATCCTGTATTTTTACCTACTGTAAACCCTTTCAGTTGGTATCTGAGCTTGTATCAATGCATAGATTTACCCATCTTCTGATTATGAGCACTATAGGTGATGGTGTTTCTCTTAGGGGAGAGCTGCTAACAGACCTCCTCTCTTCTATGGAGACAATTTTTTCCACTGGAAAGTTTTGATGAAAATGTGCATCATTGATCAAGATATGAAACTCTGAACTATCATTCAGAGTGGTCCTCATACTTTTTACACAGATAAAGATGGGATTAGAAATCCCAAATCTGAACACTCTCTTTCTTCATCTGAGTTAGAAAAATTTTCAAAAAATTATAAAGCTATGAATCTATTATATTTTTCTTTTACTGCGTGATGAATTTAACAGGATCTCGGGTTGCAAGACTGCCAAGGAGATATGGGATAAGCTTGTGGTAACTTTTGAAGGAACCAGCCAAGTCAAGCAAACCAAGATCAACGTATACCTCAGGCAATATGAGCTGTTCAAGATGAATGGAGATGATTCAATCAGAGACATGTTCAAATGATTCACTGACGTTGTCAACAACCTTGATTCATTAAGAAAGCACATTTCCAATGAAGAAAAGGTTAGAAAGATTCTAATAAGTCTTCCAAAGGCAAAAATGGAACCAAAGAATACTGCTATTAAGGAAGCTCAAGATCTCTCATTACTCCAACTTGATGACCTACAAGGGAAGCTCCTTACACATGAGATATCCATGAATGAAGTTTATGGAGAACTACCAGAAGGTGTCAAGAACCTGGGTCTTAAGGAAAATGAAAATGAGACATTTCAAAGCCTTGAAACTGAAGATGATGATGAAGATCCTATTGCTTTGATTTCCAAATCCTTGACTAGAATTCTTAAAATGAAGAAAAACTTTGGAAACAAGGACTTCAACAGAGAAAGACATAGATCCTCTAGTAGCAAAGACTACAAAGGTAAATCTTCTTCACATGAAATAAGTCTAAAGTCATGAATTTCTTTGAGTGTGGTGATGCAGGACACTTGTTCAAAGACTGTCCACAGAAGAAGAGCAAGAACTTTCAGAAGAAAGATCATGATAGAAGAAAGAAAGCTAGGATAGATTCATGCAGTGATTCAGAAACATCAAGTGACTCTGAATCTGAAAAAGAACATGCCAACCTATGCTTTATGGCCAAGCATGATGAAAGTTCTGAAAAGAACATTGAGGTAATGGTAAACTGCTTGATTTCAAAACCAACAGAAGCCCTCTCTGATTATCTTGCAACAATGCTTTTAAATGAAGAGGACTTTCTGAAAGAGATCAGAGTTTTGAAAGAAAAGGTTCATGAGAAATCAAAAGAAAACTTACATCTTGCTTGCCTGAATTAGAATCTTGAAGTGATTTCAAGGCCTTGAAAACCTATTTCAAAGCCTTGAAAACACAAGTCAAGGAAGTAGTCACTGAGAACTCTCTCTTGAGTGACAGTATTGTTAATCTAAGACATCAAATTCATGAATTTTATAAACAAAAGACTACTCTGAGTGAGAAACTTCAAGAATCTGAATTGGTCAAAACAAAACTTGCAGGCTCAGAACATGACTAGAACTTGATTCTTTGAGGTAGCTTAAAGTCTGTTCACAAAACTGGTATTGGATACAATCAAATTTTCAAAGGAAGAACAATATCATATTTGTGAAAGCTGGAAGCAAAACATCTCCTAACTCCTATTAATGCAGTAAGATTGGTCATGTTAAGACGACTTGTCCTTTTAGAAGAAGAGACCCTCACATAATGTGGAACACCTTTCCCTTCCAACTCAAAGGAAAAGTTGGGCAGATTTGGGTTCCTAAAGGGGTTAGAACACTCAACATGGTTGACCCTGAATATGAATCTGAATTCAGAACTTCGTTTAACAACTGGGTATGGCAGTGAATGGTATTTGCAGGTTGTCACGAAGATCAAAGAGCAAAAATGGTTTATGGACAGTGGTTGCTCAATACACATTAGTGGAAAGAGATCTCTATTCTCATAACTGAAAGAGCAATCAGAAGGATCAATTACACTTGGTGAAAAAGGAAAACGCAACATTCTTGGTATTGGTAAAGTTGGTAGAATTCTGAAAATTCTATTTCTAATGTGTATCTAGCTGATGATTTGAAATTTAGTTTGCTTAGTGAATCTCAACTTTGCGACAAAGGAAACGAGGTTATTTTTTATAAAGAGAAATGTGTGGTGCAAAATGAGAAATCTGGCAATTGCTTCCTCACAGCCTCTAGATCAAAAAATGTTTATACTTTTCAAACTAACAAAGTTGCAGGAGAAAACTTGAAGTGTCTCAAGGCCTTGAAAGAAGATTCAAAGCTTTGGCACATAAATTTGGGACACATTAGCTTGAATACCTTGAACAATTTAGTTTCCAATAACTTAGTAAGAGGTCTACCCTCTATCAAGTTCAGAGATGAAGAAGTATGCAAGGCATGTGTAGAAGGCAAGCAAACTAGAAGCTCATTCAAGCCCAAAAACTTTGTAAGTACTACTAGACCTATTGAACTATTGCATATGGATCTATGTGGTCCTATGAGAACTCCAACTCCAAAGGGTAAGAAGTACACGCTTGTTATTGTAGACGACTAGACCTATTGAACTATCACACGACTTTAGAAAGCTGATCGCGCGATCTGATGGTCTTGTTTTTTTTTCTTCTCTTTTTCTACGTTGCCTTCCCTGCGTCTTCTTCTCTTGCTCTGTTTCTTATTCTTTTTCTTCTTGATCTGCTGCTGCGCTGCTTCTTGAACTTGCGTCCATGGCTGGAGGTTGTGGCTTTTTTTGGTGGTTCAGGTGGGTCAATTGGGTTCTAATCGGGTATTGTGTTGCTGGTTTGTTTGCAGGTGGTTATGGCGGTTTCAGAGGTGGGCCGTGGGTGGTTTGTAGCAGGTTGTAGCTGCTCTGTTTTATTCTTGCAGGTGGGTCACGATGGTATAGGAATGGTGGTCTCAGGTGGGTTTTTATTGGGTGTATAAGGTCTGATTTATGGCCGGTGGTGGTGATGAGGCTAGTTAATTGAGGATGATTGGCGATTGATTTGGGTAGATGGAAGGTTGTGATGGGTGTAATGACGTTGATGGTGGTTCCTGTATGGTTGTTGTTGGTTTATTTCAGTGGTCTGATGTGGTCTTTTGGTGTTAGAAGAATTGGTATTGGTGATGTTCAGGTCTGAGAAGGCAGTGAAAGCATTTGTGTAGGAGGTTAAGTTTTGGCCTCTGTTGGTGATGGAGATGAAGTAGTAGCAGTGGTTATTAGTGGCTGTTATGGTGTGGGTTAATGCTTGTAGTTGTGTTTGGTTTTGCAGGTCATAATTTTGGATTGGAGAAGAATGGCTATGGAGTTTTTTGATGGTGTATTGGCCAAAATTGCTTGTTATTCCACCCTCAATTGCCATGGCTGCTTGTCGTCAAACTTTTCTCTCTTTTTTGTCCGTTTTCTTGAGCTTTAGCCGTGTTCCGAAGTTCGTTCTCCTCTCCGCTTCATCCCGCAAGCTCTGTTTCCTGTCACAATAACACGAAACACACCCGTGCAATCAAACGTGACAAAGTAACAAAAAATAACTCGAGAAACGCCCGGATTTACAATTTTGTATGTAAAGATTCACAAACTCAAACTCTTCACATTCATATTGTATAACTAACATATTCTACCCGAAAATCACACAAAAAAATAGAAAATCGTGTAAGAAATATAACTATAATACAGAGTTATGAAATCCCCCACACTACCTTTTTCGCGTCCCGAGCAAAATCAATCCTCACACTACGTTTTAAATCCACCGAATTGCATACAACTTACTAGCCATGTGACACAAACAACACACACACAATGCACTTCTAAATGACTATACAATGCAACTCGATTATCAATCAATGCAAAAATTGAATCAAGACAAATAAATAATTTTTTCTTTTTAGTTAGAGATCGGGAAATCTCGAAAAGTAAACTGGAAAGTCATAAGGCTCTCATATTACCTCGGAAAATCTTTAACTTTGGTGATCGGTAGACCTTGCGGCCAGTTTCGTTAGACAGAACGGGCACGGACACTTGAAACATTGCTTCCGCACACTCATCAAATGTATCCCTAGAACTTACCATCCGAGCTATTTATACACGGGTTCATACTGTTGACGGATTAGGACAGGTAGGATAAGATATTTAGAAGCGATGTCCTAGACGTCATGATATAAGTCACAAAAACCCGATTCTCACACTCCTCATCAAAATCCAAGGAACCGCACTGAATCTCACTACTCCGGCCCTCAATTCCTCAATCTTGGTGCAATGCCGTTCTCGCGGCCACGAATGTGAAAGAGTGATGAAGATCCATAGCTAATATCCCCGGTCTTCAAGGAATTCAATTTCAGGTCCTTATTCCCTTTCACTTTTAATTTTTGTTTTTCTTTTCTTTCTATTTCTTTTTTCTTCTAACAAATTTCATGGAGCGAACAATAATGATAGTAATACCCGAGGAGATCCAAGTATAAAATAACGTGGGGGTGGAATGTGTCAAATATGTAGTGTAATCAAAATATATGTCGACACCCCCACACTCAATGTAAAGCATAACAAAAATCTGGTAGTCAATGTGTAAACGTGCTTTTCCAACCGATCCACCTCATCACCTAAGATATAGAGAATATAAATGAAGCATAAGCATGAACTCCTATAAGATCAACCAACCCCCACACCATGACGTGCAGAAAGAATATCACGCACTACGGTACTCCACCCGTGCTCGTGGTGTAAGGACACGACTCATCGCCACACCGAAGTGTGCTGCCGTCTCTAACTCACCCTCACATCACCTCAAAAGACGACATGAAAGAGAATACACAATGAATATATCAAATCAACACAACCTCATCGAACCTCCCTAACTCGACTCCCTCTATCATGACGCATAGGAAAGGACCATTCTAACAAGTGATGAAAGTAACAATGAAAGGCTTCCTAGGCTAGAGGCTGTGAATAAAAGGGGTAAACGGATCAATAGGGGTAATTAGTGGACCTAGACCTGGAGACGGGACGTGAGGCCCCCATACAACATCATTCGTACATCTGTTCTGTTGCCACCACGAGGAGGGTTGACGACTACCTAAGTGAAGGTGCTGTAGTGCTAGTAGGATAACCAGTCTGAGATGCAGCTACTCGCATTTCTAATGTGCATAAGCCCTATAAGTCTTCCTACTCCAGATTCTCGCGTTTTCCTCACATCAGATTTTCATACTCCTAAGGAATTCTATCATTAAGCCCTCTCCACATTCACTCTCTTCGATTTCCCTTTCTCAAAAGTTTTCCATTTTTTATGATTTGTGAATTTTTGATTTTTTTTCTTCTTTTGTTTTTATTTTTCCTAACTCTATATGCTTGGGCCAACTCGACTAAACACAAGTTTAGGGTTGGGGGACTCAATAAAGTAGAAGTGCAGAATAATGCAGAGAATAACCTCACACAATACGACGATATATCAAAACTCTACACTAACCACACAATACTCATAATACTACATAAACTATATGTAACAAGGCTATGCAAGACAAAACATGGCTAGTGAAAGTAGATACAACCCCCCCCCCCCCACAATTAAGATTTCCGTTGTCCTCAACGAATTTAGAGATCAACTTGGAGGTTTCCTCGCTTAAATGTGTAGGCGGTGGATTTCAACAATTAGCGCTCACAACGTAGAAACTGTTGGAATAGATGACCTAGAGGCAATCTAATATTTAGTATGAACATTGTTATTGGCTCGAATATTCATTTATTATATATTGTGATATTTAATATAATGAAGTCCTTAGATACAATGTGTTGTTTATCTTAAATATCCCTAGTCCACTATATTGATTAATAGGACGATCAAATATAGGCTATTATGTGTGTAGATTGATATTGAGATATCAGGTCTAACACATGGGTATGCATTAGGAGTAATGGCATACTGGATTGACCCAAAACGAGAAGGATACATTAGATTATGTTAAGTCGCAATTTCTTCTCGTAGTGCTAATATAATTGCAATCCTTAGACTTGAAGTCACTAGATACTCTAGTTGTGAAATATCGTGATTTGATGTTATCAAACGTTACACCGTAATTGGGTAACTATAAATGTAGTTATCGCGCATGATAGGAAGCAAGCTTAGAGATCATAGTGATGTAGAGTAGATTTGTCCCTCCCACATGATGGGAGAAAATATCCACGACCACCCGAGGGATGAGGCTTATTGAATGTCTGGCCAGACTCAGATAAATCAATATGGAGATATTGATGTTATCTGCTTGCATAAGCATATTCCCGGGATAGAGGAACTATGGATTGGATATACGAGTGTGACTATTTATGTCTCGTGTCCAATCAGTATATGGAGACAAAGGGAAAGTGCAATATATGAGATATTGGGCACATGAGGTTTGTCGGGATCACTGACTATTTCTATTAGTTGGGTGGCATGGATGTGTTGCCAGACACCGCTCCATGTTAGTAATAAGTTACTACCAGCTAAGTAGAAACCTATGGGGTCACACGTCAAATAGAGTAGAACTAGATTTGGGATTAATTAATATGATTAATTAATAAGAAGGATCATTATGCAACACCTTGCAAACTTAGTAGGACTAATAAGCAAGGAAGTGACTAATCCAAGTTCATGTAGAACTAGGAAAGACCTTTATCTAGTAAAGAAGGAGTTGTTGGACTATATAAATGAGGCTCCAGCTTCATTCCAACTTAATGTTATAAGACATAACAGAAGAGAGTGGGAGAGAGCAAGAACAAACTAGAGGCCGAAGCCCCTAGCCGTCCGCCCCTTCCCGTCGGCACAAGAGAGGGCCGAAACCCTCTCTTCTTCCTTTGGTTGCTTGATTCCTTCTTCCCTCTTCCTCCAGTCCAAGCTAGCACTAGGAGAAGGAAGAATATAGATCTCACCTCTAGACGTGGATCAACTGTAGAGACGAGTTCGTGTGATCTCCCAAACCAAAAGGTACACAATTACTATGTCCTTTATCATGTTATGATGTCTCTTCGTGTGATCCTTGGTGGGCTTTGAGTAGGATTAATTTTTTGTTATTCCACCGCGTTACCTACGTCAATACCCAACAGTGGTATGAGAGCCACAGGTCGTAGTGCATAACATGATTTTATGTGTTACGTTTTCAGTTCATACACCGTATTGTTATTATTACTCGAAAACTGAAAATAATTGGCATAGTAGATGCAAATTGAATTTGATTCAACATAAACAAGACATTATTTAACATTGGATGTTAGAATTGGTGAGTTTTATCACATAGGATGTGAATTGTTGGGTTCTTGAAAAATAGGGCTCATGGGCACATAGTTGAAAAGGAGTTTTCAATTATGGAAACATCCATAAAGTAAACAACCAAACATGGGTAACAAGGAAGAAGGGAAGGAGGCTAGGGCCGAAACCCTAGCCGTCCGCCCCCCTCCATTGCGCGCCAAGCAAGGCCGCGGGTCACATAGGGCGGCCAACCTTGGGCTGGGCCCAAGTGGCGGGCGGCGGTCCTTGGGGTTCGGCCTAGGCTTAGGTTGGACCCCTTGGACCGTTGTAACCCTAATTACCCAATTCAATTAAAACTAAAAAAGCGTTAAAAAATTGGTTTTAACTGTATTATGTGCTTTGTTGCATGGTGGAAGGATATGGCCTAGGTTGTGAATGTTTATTGCTTTGTGGTTTGGTTTACGGCCTGCGAGATGATCAAATTAATGTAATAAGTAATTTAGTTTTACGGCCAGCGAGTCGTCTTTTCTCCTCAACATGTGAGGCTTCTATTATTTATTTATTCTAGATGTTAGGCTAGAATTAAAAATATTTAGATGATAGCAAAGAGCATGGAGAAGAAGACCGGAGAACCAAAGAAGTCAAAAGACAAAAAAGACACCCCCTAGGCGCGCGGCTATGGTGGAGCACATGGAGATGAGCTTGTAACTTTAGGGAAATTGGATATTATCATTGTATTGACAATATCTTAGTCTAGGGGCCATATTCATGCCACCGTTTTTTTATTTTGTGGATGGTTATTATTTATGTCTTGTTATTTATTTTTGTGTGTATGGCGATACTAGTAAAACGTTAACAAGATAATAATAACCAAGGATGGTCTTTTATTGTGGATTGCCTAATCCAAATAAGTAGTTCATGTTGATTAGATCAACCAAAAAGATTAAGAAGATTAAATCCCTCAATTAAATATTTCGTTTGCCTTCTCTTGCCAAAACACCCTTCACGATCAAGGTTGATTAAAATTCGGGCTTGCCAAAGCAAGGCGATTTTAATTTACCATGATGTGTTGAGGACGACACAAGCTAGTAATGTGTGTATGTTGAAGCAAGAGGTTGGACACAACTGGGTAAGACTCAATTGGATTGGTGAACCTAGAGGCATGACAATTAGGCGTTATCCAATGGATAAAGAATAAAGAGTTATTCACCTAATTGGACCTAGATCTGCATTGGGATGCAATTGTAATGTTCCTACCTAAATAACCTATTCTTGGGTGACTTGCCAAAGCAAGCTCAAGAAGAAGTGAAAAAAGGGATATTGGACCTACTAGAAAATATAATAATATTTTACGCATTAATGGTGAGGGCTATTAATCCGAGAAAAATAGTGCGAGCTATATTTGATGATCTAGCCATCGTTGAATATAGTTAAATTTTTCAAAATACTAAAATTTCACATTTCTCGTTTTGTAAAATTCCTAATGGCAAACAAAAACGCATCGACTTCATCTCTCTATCCTTGAGAAGGAAAAACTGTCTGGAACAAATTTTCTTGACTGGTACAAAAACTTAAGGATTGTCCTTAAACAAGAAAAGAAGTTGTACGTCTTGGACACTCCAATTCCAGCCCCACCACAAGATGAGTCTGTTCTAGCGGAAGTAAGGGCACGTCAGAAACTTATTAATGATTCTAATGACGTGACTTGCCTCATGCTTTGCACCATGACTCCTGAGCTTCAGAAGCAGCACGAGAATATGGAAGCCTATGATATGATCATACACTTGAAACAATTGTTTCATGAAAAGGCAAGGCATAAGCGCTATGAGGTGTCTAAAGCATTATTCAAGAGTAGTCTCGCAGAGGGGAATCTAGTAGTGCCTCACGTGCTTCGAATGATTGGGTACATTGAGAATCTTGAGAGACTGGGATTTCCACTTGGCCAAGATTTGGAAACTGATCTTGTATTGCAATCGTTGACTGACAGTTATAATCAGTTCATCATGAACTATAATATGAACGAGATCAGTAAGACTCTACCAGACTTGTTGAACATGCTAAAGACAAGGGAAAAGAGCGTCAACAAAGGCAAGGGCAAGGCCATAATGATGGTGCATAGGAATAAGGGCAAAGGAATTGCGTCTACTTCCAAAGAAAAGCGCAAGAAAGTTGCGAAATCCAAGGAAGCCCTAAAGCCTAGTGGAGGCGTGGCTAAAGGTGATCGTCACTACTGCTGCCAGCCGGGTCACTGGAGGAGGAATTGCGCTAAATATCTGGAGGATAAGAAGCTTGAAATAATGATTCCACCACCACCAGGTATTTATGTTATAGACGTCAATCTTTCTATTTCTTCATCTTGGCTATTGGATACTGGATGTTGTTCTCACATTTTTCGAAATGTGGAGGATTTTAAAAGAAGTAGAAGATTGGCTAAAGGGTTTTTTCTATTTCAATAAAGGACAAGTGTTGCTCCATTTATTTTGATAGTATGCACTATTGTAGTGCGCATTTGTCTAATGGATTGTATATCCTTGATCTAAATAGTCCAATCTATAACATAAATACTAAAAGGATTAAAACTAATGATTTAAATCCTACATAGCTATGGCATTGTCGTTTAGGCCATATAAATGAGAAACGTATATATATACTCCATAAGGAGGGACTTCTAGACTTATTTGATTTAGAATCATATGAGACATGTGAATCTTGTTTATTGGAAAAAATGACAAAGTCCCCTTTCAATAAGAAAGGTGAGAGGACTAGTGAGTTATTGGAACTCATACATACTGATGTATGCGGGCCGTTCCCCACGCCTGCCATAGGTGGTTACACCTACTTCATTACGTTTACTGATGATTTCAGTAGATATGGATTTGTATACCTTATGAAGGCCAAATCTGAATCCTTTGAATTGTTCAAGGAATTCAAGAATGAAGTAGAGAAGCCAGATTGGTAAAAGCATTAAGGCTCTACGATCCGATCGTGGAGGAGAATACATAAGCCAAGAGTTTGATGAGTATCTTAGAGAGTGTGGGATAGTATCCCACCTCACTCCACCCGGAACGCCACAATGGAATGGCGTGTCCGAGAGGAGGAATCGCTCACCACTAGATATGGTGCGATCTATGATGTCTCAAAGAGATCTTCCGATATCATTTTGGGGACATGCTCTAATGACGGCAGCTTTTACCATTAACCATGTTCCATCCAAATCAGTCATGAAGACACCATATGAGATATGGACTGGGAAGCGTCCCATAGTGTCGTTTATGAAGATTTGGGGCTGCAACGTTTATGTAAAACGTTTACAAACAGACAAGCTCGGGCCCAAGGCGGATAAGTGTAAATTTGTGGAATATCCTAAGGAAACTAAAGGATATTATTTCTACAATCCCACCGAGAACAAAGTGTTTGTTGCTCGGAACGACATGTTTCTAGAAAGAGAGTTTGTCTCTAAAGAAGCAAGTGGAGGGCTGTAGAACTTGAAGAGATTCAAGAACCACAAATCACTTATCCGATGATGGAACATGAACATAAACTGCAAGCTGTTGTTGAACAACCTGTTCAGGTAACACAGGAACTCCGTAGATCAGGTAGAGTGCGTCATGAGTTAGAGAGGTATGGACTTCTCGTGACTGAGCCCGATGACGTACCACTCATGGATGATGAGCCTGCAACCTACGGGGAGGCCATGAAAGGCCCAGACTCTAGCTAGAAGCCATGAGATCCGAAATGGATTCCATGTACACTAACAAAGTATTGACTTTGGTGGAACCACCCGAAGAGGCTCGGCCCATAGGGTGCAAGTGGGTTCAAGAAGAAGACCGACATGGATGGCAAGGTAGTTGCCTATAATGGGCGATTGGTAGCCAAAGGTATACACAGATTCATGGTATTGGCTATGATGAGACCTTTTCACCGGTCACCATGACTAAATCCCTTCGAATCCTACTTTCTATTGCAGCATAGTACGACTACAAGATTTGGCAAATGGATGTCAAAACAACATTCATTTATGGGAGGATCCAGAGAATGCCAATAAAGTCTGTAAGCTGCAAAGATCCATTTATGGATTGAAGCAAGCTTCTAGGAACTGGAATCGACGTTTTGATGACGCAGTCAAAGAGTTTGGCTTCATCAAGAACGAAGATGAGCCTTGTGTTTACAAGAAGTTTAGTGGGAGCTCTGTAGTATTTCAGGTCTTGTATGTGGATGACATACGAATCATTGGAAACGACATTCCTACTTTGCAATCTGTTAAGGATTGGCTAGGAAATTGTTTCTCAATGAAGGACTTAGGAGATGCAGCCTATATACTTGATATAAATATCTATAGGGATAGATCTAGTAAGCTGCTCGGCCTAAGTCAAAGTACATACATAGACACAGTGTTGAAGAGGTTCAACATGCAAGATTCAAAGAAGGGATTCTTGCCCATGTCGCATGGAGTCACTCTTTCTAAGAATGAATGTCTCTCCATTGGCTCTAGTGCAAGTGGAAGACTGTTGGAATAGGTGCCCTAGAGGCAATCTAATATTTAGTATGAACAATGTTATTTGCTAGAATATTCATTTATTATATATTGGGATATTTAATATAATGAAGTCCTTAGATACAATGTGTTGTTTATCTTAAATATCCCTAATCCACTATATTGATTAACAGGAAGATCAAATATAGACTAGTATGTGTGTAGATTGGTATGGAGATATCAAGTCTAACACATGGGTATGCATTAGGAGTAATGGCATACTGGATTAAACCCCAACGAGAAGGATACATTAGATTATGTTAAAGTCACAATCGCTTCTCTTAGTGTTAATATAATTGAAATCCTTAGACTTGAAGTCACTAGATAATCTAGTTGTTAAATATCGTGCTTTGATGTTATCAAACGTTATACCGTAACTGGGTAACTATAAAGGTAAATATCAGGCATGATAGGAAGCAAGCTTAGAGATCGTAGTGACGTAGAGAGGATTTGTCCCTCCCACATAATGGGAGCAAATATCCACGCCACTCGAGAGATAAGGCTTATTGAATGTCTGGCCAGACTCAGATAAATGAGTATGGAGATATTGATGTTATCTGCTTGCATAAGCGTATTCCCAGGATCGAGGAACTATGGATTGGATATACGAGTGTGACTATTTATGTCTCATGTCCAATCCGGATATGGAGACAAAGGGAAAGGGAAATATGATATATTAAGCACAAAGGTTTGTCGGGATCACTGACTTATTTCTATTAGTTGGGTCGCATGATGTGTTGCTAGACACCGCTCCATGTTAGTAAGTTACAACCAACTAAGTAGAAACCTATCGGGTCACACGATAAACAGAGTAGAGCTAGATTGGGGATTAATTAATATGATTAATTAATTAGAAGAATCACTTTGCCACATCTTGCAACCTTAGTAGGACTAATTTGCAAGGAAGGGACTAATCCAAGTTCATGTTGAACTAGGAAGGACCTTTATGTAGTTAACAAGGAGTTGTTGGACTATATAAAGGAGGATCT
This sequence comes from Linanthus parryae, assembly GCA_023055425.1. Taxonomy (NCBI): domain Eukaryota; kingdom Viridiplantae; phylum Streptophyta; class Magnoliopsida; order Ericales; family Polemoniaceae; genus Linanthus; species Linanthus parryae. Next base: position 77,689,236 of record JALGPY010000007.1, on the reverse strand, counting down.
AGCTTCCTTCCCACTAATGTTATTAGACATAACACAAGTGAGTGGGAGAGAAAGCAAGAGAGAGAGAGAGAGAGAGCTAAAACACAAAGGGACTGAACCCCTTCGCGTCCGCCCCTTCCAGTCGGCAAAAAGAGAGGGCCGAAGCTAGCACTTGAGAAGGAAGAATCTAGATCTCACCTCTAGACGTGGATAACTTGTAGGGACAAGGAAAATATTCTTCGTGTGATCTCCCAAACCAAAAGGTACACAACTACTATGTCCCTTATCATGTTATGATGTCTCTTCCTGTGATCCTTGGTGGGCTTTGAGTAGGAATTAAATTTTTGTTATTTCGCTGCTATACCTACATCAAAACTCAACATTTTATTTGTTATTCTCAGAGAAGCAAGGCTTAGAGAGTTTACAATAAGAGGACTAAGATTGTAGAGGAGAGTATTCATGTGAATTTTGATGAAAGTACTGATGAATCTCTAAGTGAAAGTTTTGCACATCTCAATTTGAATAAGTATGAGGTTATTGATGAAAATGAGAAAGTCAACATAAGCAAAACTAAGCTGCAGAAACATTCAGAAGAATCTCAAGGCCTTGAACCCCCTGCTGAGCCAAAATCTCAAAGCCGTGAGACTAAAACTGACATGACATATGATTTTCCTTCTACTGTGTCAAGAACTCAAAGCCTTGAAGTATTATAAACTTGGACACCTAGAAAGAAGTTCAAATACTTATCAAATCATGCTGCAGAGAACATAATATCGGAACCAACCACTGGAACTCAGACAAGAGGTCAACTGAGGAATCTGTGTGCTTTCAATGCTTTTGTATCACTTATTGAGCTCAAAAATGCAAAATAAGCACTAGAAGATGTACATCGGATCATTAAAATGCAGAATTCGCTGAATGAGTTTGAAAGGAACAGAGTTTGGAATTTGGTTCATAGACCAAAGAATCAATCAGTGATTCGAATTAGATGGGTGTTCAGAAACAAACTTGATGAAAAAGTTAAGGTTGTAAGAAATAAAGCAAGACTGGTTGCACAGGGATACAATCAAGAAGAAGGAATTGACTATGAGGAAACATTTTCCCCTACTCCAAGGCTAGAAGCTATCAGAATACTTCTTGCATTTGCATCACATAATCATATAAAGCTTTTTCAAATGGATGTCAAATGTGCTTTTCATAATGGATATTTGCAAGAAGAAGAAAATGTTGCTCAACCACCAGGTTTTAAAAATGACACATTTCCTGATCATGTTTACAAATTAGACAAAACCTTGTATGGACTTAAGCAAGATCCAAGGGCTTGGTATGATAGACTCTCTAAGTTTTCACTTGAAAATTGTTTCAAGAGAGGAATTGTTGACAAAACTCTTTTTATCAAGAATCACGAAAAGGATTTGTTAGTAGTGTAGATATATGTTGATGATATTCTATTTGGTGCAACTAATGATGCTCTTTCAAAAGATTTTTCAAGTCTAATGTGGAGGAGAAGAAGAAGAAGCAGAAGAAGAAGAAGACGAAGAAGAAGAAGAAGAAGAAGAAGAAGGAGAAGAAAAAGAAGCAGAAGAAGAAGAAGAATAAGAAGGAGAAGGAGAAGAAGAAGGAGCAGAAGCAGAAGAAGAAGAAGAAGAAGAAGAAGAAGAAGAAGAAGAAGTAGAAGCAGAAGAAGCAGAAGCAGAAGAAGCAGAAGAAGAAGAAGAAGAAGAAGAAGAAGAAGAAGAAAAAGAAGAAGAAGAAGCAGAAGAAGAAGAAGAAGATGAAGAAGCAGAAGGAGAAGGAGAAGAAGAAGAATAAGCAGAAGAAGCAGAAGCAGAAGAAGAAGAAGCAGAAGCAGAAGAAGTAGAAGAAGGAGAAGAAGGAGAATAAGGAGCAGAAGCAGCAGAAGGAGCAGAAGTAGAAGGAGAAGGAAAAGGAGAAGGAGAAGGAGGAGGAGGAGGAGGAGGAGAAGCAGCAAAAGAAAAAGAAGAAGAAGGAGCAGCAGCAGAAGAAGAAGAAGAAGAAGAAGCAGAAGGAGAAGGAAAAAAGGAGAAGAAGAAGGAGAAGGAGAAGAAGAAGAAGGAGAAGAAGAAGACGAATAATAATAATAATAATAATAATAATAATAATAATAATAATAATAATAATAATATAATAATAATAATAATAATAATAATAATAATAATAATAATAATAATAATAATAATAATAATAATAATAATAATAATAATAATAATAATAATAATAATAATAATAATAATAATAATAATAATAATAATAATAATAATAATAGTAATAATAATAATAATAATAATAGTAAGAAGAAGAAGAAGAAGAAGAAGAAGAAGGAGAAGGAAAAAAGGAGAAGAAGAAGGAGAAGGAGAAGAAGAAGGAGAAGAAGAAGAAGAAGAAGAAGAAGAAGAAGAAGAAAGCAGTTCCTACTGTTTTTACTTCTAAGGATATTTTTGATCAATCTGAGGATGAGGCTGGTGATGAGTTAACAGTTGCAGAGACTGCTGAAAAGGATGCTGCTGATTTGGATAGGGTTATTGATGAAGTGATGGAGAAAATGCAAGCTGAAACTAAGGAAGCACGGGGTGAGGAAGCTGCTGAAAAAGGTGGGCAAAGAAAAGAACCAGCTGAAGCTGAAGGAGATTTAAATGAAGAGACAGTTGAGAAAGAACAGAAAGAAGCTCAGGACAAAGGAAAAGGGAAAGGTAAGACTAGAATGAAATCTACCAAGAAGGATACTGAAGCTGAATCTTCAAAGCCTTGAAAACCATTCTTCATACTCTTTCTGTCTTCTCTTTCTTCTAAGTCCTGAAGTATTTTATTTATTTTAGTTTCTTTTAAAAAACTCTGAACAAGATCCTACATTTATTCTACTCTTTTGATGAAAGTAAAAAATGGGGAGATGGTTATGGGTTCTAGTTTTTGTTAAGTTTTGTAATAATTTTGTGTAGGATGTTGATTGATGTCTATTGCTATGAAAATGTTTTTTTTTTGTTTTAATGTGAAATATTATGTTTAAATGTGATCATTAGATTGATTTTATTACTGTTATTGGTGGATCACTTGTGTTTTTGAGTTGCAGGAAAATTATTCAAAATTTGGATTTCAATAATGTGTTTTGTCTTTCATCAAGGGGGAGATTGTTAGATCTTAAGCTCTTTGATATTGATATATGGATAAATATGCAGAAGGATATTTGGTTCCTTGATGATGAAAGCCAGAAACACAAGCTGGAAATATTCCTAAGTGCCAAAGCTTCAATGCTTTGAGGCACTGTAACTATGTATATATATATATATATGGCTAACGGTTCTGGACAGGTCTTTGATTTTGATATGGAATGAGTTATACAACTCTATATGATACTATGCAGGTATTAGTAATCCATGTTTGGATTAATTAGCATAATATGTAGTACTGAATTGGATTGGAAATCCAAGATCATTTTGATGAACTAAGCAGGCAAAAGTTTTGACATTCACTAAGTCTTATCACTGCTAAGTTCATCTGATCAAATCCGTGTATGCAAGTTATTGATATGGGTTTCATAACTTGTAATGGATTAGTTATTGTCTACTAATACTTGTTTTTTTTAATGTGTGGATGATATATTCATTAGATTGGATGTATAAACTGAGATTATTATCAGACAAAACCTAGCCATGTTTTTTCTTATGAACTGTTAGCATATTGATGATGAGATCTTGATGCTACTTTGTCTGGATATTGTTTGATCTTGTTTATTGATTATATGCAGGGTTGTTGAGAATTCCAACGTCCATAAACAAATCAGATAGCTATCCAAGCATAGCTGTTGAAAGAAGCATATCAGGAAAGAGCATCTTTAGGTATTCAATTCCTAAAATATCTCAGGTTGTTGCAGGCTGTTATTTAAGTAATCAATACTTTGAATTTCAAAGAGAGACAAGGATAAATAAAAGACTGATTAACTTGTGAATTGAAGAGTGCTACAAACAGGAGAGATCAGATCATTCAACTCTCAAATTCATCAGGCCATTAACACTGCCGAAGCAAGATCATTCTTCAGAGAATGAAGAACACTTCGAAGATTTACTTCTTATTTCTATTATGTGTTCTTCACACTTGTACTAAACTGGTATTATCATTTTATGTTCTTAAACCTGACAAACTTAGAATTTCAGTTGTTCAAGTGGACAACAAAGAGGTTCTTATTGTTTCAAGATATTGTAGCTTGAACCAGATAGGTTGGGAACCACAAGCTGTATAGGTGAAAGGTATCTCACTTAGGCTTGAGATCTAGGGCTAAATCAGGGTGATTAATAAGAAGTTGTGTCAGAATCCTGGTGGGAAAAGATCCCTCAGGCAGAGACTAGGCCCAATTGTGACTGAACTCTGTAAAATCTCTGTGTTGTTGCTGCTTACTTTATTTATCTTTTCATTACAGTCTAAATAGGAAGTTCCAAAGCTTTGCAATTTTCCAAATTTCAAAGCTTTGAAGCCTCCGTGTGCTGCAGTTATATCTCTAGTTTCTCAAATATTTTTAAAGGCTTTCAAAATAACAACTGCATACTCTCTACAAGTTTCAAAGGAGAGTTTTTTAGAAAAAGTTGTCATACTCTATTCAACCCCGCCATTTTAGAGTATTTACTTCCTGTTGATATACTTACATTACAAACTTTCAATTGGTATCAGATCTTGGTTCATTGTTTAAGCATCTAACAATCTTGTGACAATGAGTAATGTAGGTGATGAAGGATTCTCACAGGGAAGAACAGCTAATAGTCCTCCACTGTTCTGTGGTGATAACTTTGTACATTGGAAGGCACTGATGAAAATGTTCATCATAGATCAAGACACGGAGTTATAGTCTATTGTTGTGAATGGCACAAACTTGTTCTATACTACTTCTCATGGAGTCAGAACAGTAAAATCAGGGAAGATCTCTCAGTTACTATATTGTGATCTTAGTGTAGATGAGTTTAACACGATATCCAACGGAAAAAGTGCAAAAGAGATATGGGATAAGCTAAATGTTACTTATGAAGGAAATATCCAAGTCAAGCAGACAAAGATCAGTATCCTTTTGAAACAGTATGAACTGTTTAAGATGAATTCTGATGAATCCATCAAGGATATGTTCAAAAGGTTTACATATATTGTGAACAACTTGGAATCCTTGGGAAAAGCTTTCTCAAATGAAGAAAATGTCAGGAAGATACTCAGAAGATTGCCAAAGGCAGAATGGGAGTCTAAGACAACTGCAATTGAGGAGGCTCAGGAATTAAGCATTCTGGAACTTGATGATCTGCAAGGAAAATTGCTTACTCATGAGATCTCCATGAAGGAGGAAGATGGTGACTTGAGTGACAACATCAAAAGCCTTGCACTCAAGGCAAAGGACAATGAAAAATCTCAAAGCCTTGAACAGGAGGATGATGGTGATGAAGAAGAAGCCTTAGCCTTGATTTTCAAAGCCTTGGCCAGAATTCTGAAAAAGAAGAGAAACTTTGGAAACAAGGACTACATCAAAGAAAATTCAGATCCTCAACCAGCAAGGATCAGAAAGGTAAATCTTCTTCACATTCATATAAACTAAAGTTATGAATTGATATGAATGTGGAGATGCATATCATCTGGGGACTGCCCTCAAAAGAAGAAACGCATGCAATTTCCTACGTAGGAAAATGACAACAGAAGAAAGAAGGCAATGGTAGCCTCATGGAGTGACTCAGACTCTTCATACTAAGATTCTGATGAAGAGCAAGCCAACCTTTGTTTGATGGCTGGACATCAAGAAGATCACTTCTCAGAGAAGCCAATTGAAGAAATGGTTAATAATATTTTATCTAGTCCTTCTGATGTATTGCCTGAAATCCTCAGAAGTATGTTTTTGAATGAGGAAAGTTAGAACAATGAGATTGATTCCTTGAAAGTAAAATTTCATGAGCAAGCAAAGGAAAAATTAGATTTGGTTTTTCAAAACAAATGCCTTGAAGCTACTAAGTTGAAAATTAATAGTGACTTGAAAGCCTTGGACAGTAGATTCAAAGCTTTCAAATCACAAGTCAAAGACGTTGTTTATAAAAACTCTCTTTTAACTGATAAATATGTTGATCTAAAGAGTCATTCCGATGATTTAGAACAAGATAACACTTCATTGACTAGTGATCTTCAAGAATCCAAGAAAATTCTTTCAACCATTGTTGGCTCTGAACATAAGTTAAATCTTATGCTTGGAGGAAATATGCATTATGTATACAAAAGTGGAATTGATTATAATCCAAATTTTCCAAAAAAAAAACAAACCACATCTGTAAAATCAGGAAGCAAACATTCTCCAAAATGTCATTATTGTGGTAAAATTGGACATGTGAAATTAACTTGCCCCTTTAGAATGACAGAACCTCATATAATGAGGAACACCTATCCTTATCAGCTTAAGGGACAAGTGAAACAGATTTGGGTTCCAAAAGGAATTAGGCCACCTAACATGGTTGATTCTGAGTATGAATCCAAATTCTACACTTGGTCTAATAGCCTGTTAAGGCATTGATTGAATTTTGCAAGATGTCACCAAATATTTGAAAGATCAGAAATGGATTTTGGATAGTGGATGTTCCAGACACATGAGTGGAAAGAAATCTTTATTCACTGAGCTTAAAGAGCAGTCAAAAGGAACAATCACACTTGGTGACAAGGCAAGGTGCAACATCATTAGTATAGGTAGTATTGGTAATAACTCTGCATGGTCAATTTCAGACGTTTATTTAGTAGATGGTCTTAAGTATAATTGATTGAGTATTTTTTAGCTCTGTGATAAAGGAAATAATTTAGTTTTTAACAAGTTAAAATGTGTGGTGCAAGATGAAAAATCATGCAATTGCTTACTCACTGCACCCAGCTCATATAATGTTTATACTGTTTGTACTAACAAAGTTGCAGGTGAAAATCTGAAATGTCTCAAAGCGTTGAAGGATGAATCAAGGATTTTTCAAATAAAGCTTGGTCATATAAGCATGCACACTATGAACAAACTCATCTCAAAAGATTTGGTAAGAGGCTTACCAATCCTGAAATTCAAAGATGATGAGATTTGCAAGGCATGTACTCAAGGTAAATAGGCCAAGAGTTCATTCAAGACAAAGAACTTTGTATTTCTTCTAGACCTTTAGAATTGATGCATATGGACTTGTGTGGTCCTATGAGGGTTCAAACACCCAAATGTAAGAGATATATGCTTGTTGTAGTTGATGATTATTCTAGATTTACATGGGTTATGTTCATTAAAGATAAGTCTGAAGCATTATCTGAATTTTCAAAACTTTATAAAGAGCTTCAAACTTTGAAAAACTTACATGTTTCATCGATTAGGAGTGATCATGGTAGAGAACTTGATGAACTTGATTTTGATTTATTTTGTGCAAAGCATGGCATCTCACACAACTTTTCAGCACCTAGAACTCCTCAGCATGATGGAGTAGTTGAAATGAAAAATAGAACTCTAGAAGATATGTCTAGAACTATGCTACTTGAAAGTAATTTGCCAAAATATTTATGGGCATAAGCTGTTAAAACTACCAATTATGTGCTCAATAGAGGTTTGATCAGGCCTATCCATATGAAAACTCCTTATGAATTGTTCAAAGGCAAAAAGCCTAGTGTTTCTTATTTTAAGCCATTTGGTTTTACTTGTTTTTTGCATAAAAATGGCAATGATAATCTTGGTAAGTTTGATGCTAGAAGTGATGAAGGTGTTTTTCTTGGTTATTCTCAGAGAGGCAAGGCTTATAGAGTTTACAATAAAAGGACTAAGATTGTAGAGGAGAGTATTCACGTGATTTTTGATGAAAGTACTGATGATTCTCTGAGTGAAAGTTTTGCAAATCTCAATTTGAACAAGTATGAGGCTGTTGATGACAATAAGAAAGTCAACAGAAGCCAAACTAAGCTGCAGAAACATTCAGAAGAATCTCAAGGCCTTGAACCCCCTGCTGAGCCAAAATCTCAAAGCCTTGAGTCTGAAACTGACAGGACATATGATTTCCTTCTACTGTGTCAAGAAATCAAAGCCTTGAAGTATCATACACTTGGAAACCTAGAAAGAAGTTCAAATACTTATCGGATCATGCTGCAGAGAACATCATATCAGAACCAACCACTGGAACTCAGACAAGAGGTCAACTGAGGAATCTGTGTGATTTCAGTGCTTTTGTATCACTTATTGAGCCCAAAAATGCAAAAGAAGCACTAGAAGATTCATACCGGATCATTCAATGCAGAATTAGCTGACTGAGTTTGAAAGGAACAGATTTTGGAATTTGGTTCCTAGACCAAAGAATCAATAAGTGATTCGAACTAGATGGGTGTTCAGAAACAAACTTGATGAAAAAGGTAAGGTTGTACGAAATAAAGCAAGACTGGTTGCACAGAGATACAATCAAGAAGAAGGAATTTACTATGACGAAACATTTACCCCAGTTGCAAGGTTAGAAGCTATCAAAATACTTCTTGCATTTGCATCACATAATCATATAAAGATTTTTCAAATGGATGTCAAATGTGCTTTTCAGAGTGGATATTTACAAGAAGAAGTAAATGTTGCTCAACCACCAGGTTTTGAAAATGACACATTTCTTGATCATGTTTACAAATTAGACAAAGCCTTGTATGGACTTAAGCAAGATCCAATGGCTTGGTATGACACACTCTCTAAGTTTTTACTTGAAAATGGTTTCAAGAGAGGAATTGTTGACAAAACTCCTTTTATCAAGAATCACGAAAATAATTTGTTAGTAGTAAAGATATATGTTGATGATATTCTCTTTGGTGCTACTAATGATGCTCTTTCAAAAGAGTTTTCAAGTCTAATGTGCTGGGAATTTGATATGAGCTTAATGGGAGAACTAAATTTCCTTCTTGGACTTCATTTGCATCAAATGAAGAAAGGAATATTTGTGAATCAAGGGAAATACACCAATGACTTGTTAAATAAATATAATATGTCACAGTCCAAGTTTGTTAAGACCCCTATGAGCTCACCATTATCTTTGGACAAGGATAAAAATTGTAAGAGTGTGAATCAAAAGGAATATAGGGGTATGATTGGTTCACTTATGTATCTACCTGCAAGTAGACCTGATATTATGTTTAGTGTATGCATGTGTGCTAGATTTCAAGCAGATCGTAAAGAAAGTCATTTGATTGTTGTAAAAATGATTTTTATATACTTAAATGTAACCAAAGACTTGGGGCTTTCGCATCCAAGAAGAACTAACTTTATGTTGAGTGGTTATTCAGATGCAAACTTTGCAGGATACAAAGTAGACAGAAAGAGTACTTCAAGATATTGCCAATGTCTTGGTTCATCACTGATTAGTTGGCATTCAAAGAAGCACAATTCAGTTGGTCTATCAACTGCAGAAGCTGAATATATTGTAGCTGGCAGGTCTTATGGATTGCTCAACAACTAAGAGATCTTGGATATGAATTTAGAAATATGCCAATAAAATGTGACAATAAAAGTGCCATTTCAATATCAAAGAATCCAGTTCAGCATTCAAGGACAAAGCACATAGATGTGAGACATCATTTTCTTAGAGATCATGCTGAAAAAGGTTACATTGTTCTATATTTTATTTCTACTACTATGCAAATAGCTGATATTTTCACTAAACCATTTCCAGATGAGAGGTTTTCATCCCTAAGGCTTGAATTGGGTATGTTTAACAAGGATGCATTGGTTTATCGGAGTATTAGTTTCTATGTGTACTATATGTGTAAATCTCAAAGCCTTGATATCATAACTTTCTTAGCCTTGAAAGTATGGCTCAAAGCTTTGAAGGTTTTTGTCTTGGTCTAAAACTTTTCAAAGCTTTGAAGTACTATACACTGCTTTGATTAAGTGGATATTCATTTTATTAAAAATTGGATCGTGGAACATTTTGTAATATCTTTTTAGACAATTACCGAATATCTCAAGTGTTCATAGATTTTGACAAAATATCCCAAAAATATCTTATAAAATCTTATGCAATCTCTTTTGCATTCAAATTCCCTTTTCAAATCAGACTCTTCAACCTACTTAAGCCAACATCAGGGCTTGTTTCTTTCATTCTCATATCTCTTTTCTTCGTATCTATCTCTCTCTCTCTCTTCTCTCTCACAAAAACTCTCAAACCCTAATAAAATTGGAGCGCAAATCTTAGAGGATCAAGCAACAAGGAAAGACTTCCAACAAGAGGATAAATAGGAAGGCTAACGGGAAGATCACCATTCATGAATCAGATTCAGAAGAGACAACTAGTGTCTATGAGACTTCACCACCCTCAAAGAAGGTCAAGAAGGGAAAGGAAGTTCAAGAAGGAGCAGTGGCTGGGTCAGAATCTGAGTCTGCAACAGAAGAAGTGTTGAAGATCAAAGATCAGGGGAGTAAAGATCAAGGAAAAAATCAAGCAAGAAGAAGAAGAAGAAGAACGTACGATCTTCAAAGGGAAAGAAAACTGATGAGAAGAAGGATGAAATAATTCCAGAAAAGAAAAGAGTAAAACACAGTGCAGTAAAGACCAAGAAGGCTACAAATTTTGGTAAGAATATTTTGCCTGATACTTGGTTTGTTAATTCTGAGGTTAAGACTGTGTGGATGTATGGGTATGCATCATCCAATATTTCATTATTTAGTCTAATTAGTACTGATTTATTGGATTTACTGGACTTAGACTACATTAAGAAATTGGGAGAATCATAAGTTGGGAGTTTGTTGAATCCACCATCTAAGGCTTACCCTATGTTGACTAGACTTTTCTATCTGAACTTTGTTCAAGAGTTGGATGATAGTGACAATTATGTTCTTACATCAAAATTTGTTGGGATTGACATTACGTTGGATCACAGGGTTTTTTCCAAAGTCTTGGGAGTCCCTAGAAAGTATAGGATAAGTGATCATCCTGATAGGAAGGAAATTTTGGATAAAGCCAAGGCCTTGTTTTTCTTGACGGGAACCCCTACTGAACCTAAACAGTTAACATATTATGTGTTTACATGTGAGGATGAGATTCTGTTTTCTATCATGATGAGATGTGTAGTTCTCAGTGAGTATTCCAAAGAATTGGTGACAGATAAGGTGTTGATTATGATGTATTTGATAATTCAAGGGTTTGAAGTTGATCTCCCTACTGTTGTAATGGAGCATATGGTGTATTGTGGTACTAGGACTAGGAACCATTCCCTGCCTTATACCAATGCGTTACCTATGTTTTTCAAACACTTTGGAGTCTCTTTGGAAGATGACGAGAAGATTACAACCGGTTGTGGGTTGATGGATGAGGCATCTCTTCAAAGGATTGGGATAGTTAAAAATGTCAAAGGAGAATGGAAATTCTATTCTGAACTGAGTGCTAAAGAGTTGAAGGAGAAGGATTTTATCAAACCTAGAACTGCTACAACCCCCATAGTGTCTGGTAATTTGGATTTCTCTCAAATACTAGATAGGGTTGAAGTTTTGGAAGATGGAGTGGAGGATCTGAGACAAGGGTTATTTGACCTGTGTACTGATTTCACTAAGTTCAAAGGTTTGGTGAACAATATGTTTGATATTATCATAAAAGGAATGAACCTGGAAAAGATACCCTCTTCAGAATGCAGAGAAACCAACATTGATTCAGATGAAGTAGTTGGAGAAGCTCTCAAGAAGCAGAAGCAGAAGAAGAAGAAGAAGAAGAAACCAGTTCCTATTGTTCTTACTTCTAAGGATATTTTTGATCAATCTGAGGATGAGCTGGTGATGAGGAAACAGTTGCAGAGAATGCTGAAAAGGAAGCTGCTGATTTGGATAGGGTTATTGATGAAGTGATGAAGAAAATGCAAAATTGAAACTGAGGAAGCACATGGTGAGAAAGGTGCTGAACAAGGTGAGAAAAGAAAAGAACCAGCTGAAGCTGAAGGAGATTCTGAGGAAGAGATAGTTAAGGAAGAACAGAAAGAAGCTCAGGACAAAGGAAAAGGGAAAGCTAAGATTGGAAAGAAATCTGCCACTGAAGGATAATGAAGTTGAATCTTCAAAGCCTTGAAACCCATTCTTATTACCCTTTATGTCTTCTCTTTCTTCTAAGTCCTAAAGTCTTTTATTTGTTTTAGTTTCTTTTGAAAACACTCTGAACAAGATCCTACATTGCTTCCACTCTTTTGATGAAAGTCAAAAAGGGGGATATGATTATGTGTTCTAGTGTTTGTTAAGTTTTTTAATAATTTTGTGTAGGATTCTAATTCATGGTTGTTGCTATGCAAATGGTTGTTTTGTTTTAATGTGCTATATTATGTTTAATGTGATCATTAGATTGATTTTATTACTAGTATTGGTGGATCACTTGTGTTTTTGAGTTGCAGGAAATTTATTCAAAATCGGGATTTCAATAATGTGTTTTGTATTTCATCAAGGAGGAGATTGATAGATCTGAAGCTCTTTCATATTGATATATGGATAAATATGCAGAAGAAGCTTTGGTTCCTTGATGATGAAAGCCAGAAATACAAGCTGTAAATATTCCTAAGTTCCAAAGCTTCAAAGCTTTGAGGCACTGTAGCTATGTATAGGATATCGTCTCAAGTAATATTATCCGGTAAGACCGGAGTCGAATCCACAAGGAGAGGAGGGTTAGAGAATGACTTGAAAAACTAGAGTAAACGACTAACTAATGATAAAAGCAACTTCTCAATGGCTTTAGAGCTTGCCAAGCTATCAAATCCACCACTAGTGATGGAGCAAGTTTGAGAATTCAAGTAAGAAACAAAGGAAACGACTACTATACTACGATTCAAGAGAGTGAAGTTGGGTTAATTGACTTCTCTAGAAAACTTGCAAGTGAAGTTCAACACCCAAAATATGTATGAAGCGACGAAACATGGATTCTAAAGCACACAGAATCGTCTAGCTCACAAATTCAAGAGTGAAACCCAAAATCGAGTTATGTCAAGCATCAAGGATATGTACTCCGCCAAGTGAGTCCACATACAAGATCAAGACACAATTCGGATTTGTCTTTCGACACAAGAATTCAATGAATTCGACATCCAAACTTGTGAAACTTGAAGAACAATTGAAAATCTCACAACAAGCCATCCAACTTCATCAATTAACACAACAAACGAACTAACTACTCATGATATTGAGTGAAAGAAGAGATTTCACTAACATATTCAAATAATATTCCATATATTTCAACTTCAAAACCAAGAATACACAAGATAATCTCTATATTCAACCCCAAAACACAAGCTATAGCTCAAAGTGAAGAGAAAATCAACCCAACATGAATCAAGACTACACCAAATCAATGCACAACAGCTAGCAGTACTCACTAATGCCAGTGCTACAGTAACCAGATGTCAAGAACAGAGCACTAGCAGCACAGAACAGAACAAAACAGTGCTTTAGAACCCCAGAAATCCACCCCCCCTCTCCCTCTCTTCCCATTTCTATTGACTCTTGGCTCTGATTATGCTCAATTTAGAGCTCAGAAGCGCAAGAGAGAACCCAGAACTGGGTAGAAATCGGAGAGAGAGAGAGGAGAAATAGAGAGACCCGAACAGGGGAGTCACCGTGTGAACGAAGGTGTCCAGAGAGACTGAAAAATTCTTCATCATTGGTTTATATAGACTTCAGGAGTGGGTTTCGTAGCCTCCAAGGCTTCATCTCAACCCTTTGATTTCAACTGAGAAACCCTCCACCATTGATTTTTAGCCTCCTCTCATGAACCCTAGGAATTGGGGTTTTCTTCTTCTCTTAACCTTGGGCCGAATTGATGGGTTCAGGAGAGAGCTCTTGGGCTGGGGAGTGGTTTGAGACCAAATTTGTGTGATTTGGTGAAGAGATGAGGGTGGGGTGAAGCTTGGAGGAAGCTTCGTCGTGCTTCCATGGCTGCGTGTGGGTTTCTGTGTGAGGGACGACGGGGAGAGAGAAAGTAATGCGCTGGTTTGTTTTGAATTTAGCCGATATTTCACTCGGCTCCCCCCTAACTTGCTGAAATGTTTTAAAATACCCCCAAGAGCCTTAAAAGGTTTTGTAAAATTGCAACAACACCCTAACTCCGTTAAGTACCCTTCATAACAGCCCTTAAAACATTTGGAAATCATCACCTAGCTCCCCAATTCCGTTAAGTTGAATTCAATTAAGCCCCTTTGATGTAACTTTGGCCTTCTAACTTGGTTTGTCTTCAATCTTACCCTCTCAAATCTTCAAATCCCTTCAAATTAAGTCCTCTAAGCTTCTTTAGTTCATCGTTTGGCCCTCCTAGGCTAGTCTCTCGCGTTCCAAATCACAATTTCACCTACAAAATGGGAAAAAAACAACCAAAACAACGAAAACAAGCATAAGTCTAGAAAGAGAGATAAAACAGATAAATTACACATATTAGCAAGTTATGAAGAGTTCATTAACATACTAAAACATGCAATTTTATGTCGTTAACATATATATATGTATGGCTAACTGTTCTGTGCAGGACTTCCATTTGGATATGGAATGAGTTATACAACTCTATATGATACTATGCATGTATTAGTAATCCATGTATTGGATTGATTAACATAAAATGCATGACTGAATTGGATTGGAAATCCAAGATCATTCTAATGAACTAAGCAGGCAAAGCTGATTCACTAAGTCTTATCACTACTAAGTTCATCTGATTAAATCTGTGTATGCAGGTTATTGAGTTGGGTTTCATAACTTGTTATGGATTTATTATTGTCTACTAATACTTGATTTATAATGTCTTGATGATATATTCATTAGATTGTATGTATAAACTGAGCTTATTATCAGACAAAACCAACCCCAGTTTTTCTCATGAACTTTAGCATATTGCTGATCAAATCTAGATGCTAGTTTATTTTGATATTGTTTGATCTTGTTTTTTGAGTATATGCAGGGTTGTTGGTCATTCCAACGTCCATAAACAAATTAGATAGCTATCCAAGAATAGTTGTTGAAAGAATCATATCAGGGAAGAGGATTTTTAGGTATTCAGATCCTAAAAACTCTCAGGTTATTGCAGGCTGTTATTTAAGTAATCAGTACTTTGAATTTCAAAGAGAGACAAGGAAAAAAAAGACTGGTCAACGTGTGAATTTAAGAGTGATACAAACACGAGAGATCAGATCATTCAAGTCTTCAAATCCAGCAGGCCATTAACACTGTAGAAGCAAGATCATTCATCAGAGAATGAAGAACACTTCCACGCTTTACTGCTTATTTCTATTTCGTTTTCTTCACACTTGTACTAAACTGGTATTATCATTTTATGTTCTTAAACCACACAAACTTAGAAGTTTAGTTGTTCAAGTGAAAAACAAATAGGTTCTTATTATTTCAACAGATTGTAGCTGGAACTAGATAGATTGGGAACCACAAGCTGTATAGGTGAAAGGTATCTCACTTAGGCTTGAGATATAGGGCTAAATCTGGGTGATTAATAAGAAGTTGTGTTATAATCCTAGTGGGATAAGATCCCTCAGGTAGAGACTAGATCCAATTGTGACTGAACTCTGTGAAATCATTGTGTTCATGTTGCTTACTCTATTTATCTTTTCATTGCAGTCTAAACAGGATGTTCCAAAGCTTTGGAGTTTTCCAAATCTCAAAGCTTTGAAGCCTCTATGTTCTGCAGTTATATCTCTAGTTTCTCAAATATTTTTCAAAGCTTTGAGATATCAACAACATACTCTCTACAAGTTTCAAAGGAATGTTTTTTTAGCAAAAGTTGGCATACTCTATTCAACCTCCTCCCCGACCCCTTTTAGAGTATTTAGATCCTGTTGATATACTTACATTACAAACTTTCAGACGACATGATCAGAATTTGGACTTTCCCCCGCGTAGAATGATCAGTCTTCTAATGAACATTTCCGTCTAAACTTTTACATATAATATGTAAGCTTCTATCACTGCTAATCCATTCTTCAAAAAGCTACAAACATTCAGAATGATGAAAACTACATAGCCTAGGATTTTAAGACACTGAACACTTACTATATTGTACATGTCTAATGAACATTTCCAATTCTTTTACACTACTCTATTCACTCCACCACTAAGTCATGTTATTATTCACTTGGTTGGAGCAGTGTAGTCATTACCAACTGGTAAAGATTAAGATTTTAAACTGCAGTTTAAAGGTAAATTCCCAAAGATCTGGTGGAATTACTCCATGCATATCTTATTCAAGATTTATATTTTTTGTTCATAAGAGCTGCTTTTGAAACAGAAGAAACGTGAATAAACATATGAATTAAGACATGAGAGGCACAGGAGAGTAGTTCAAGACTTCAACCTACAATACATTGAATCTTATATTGCACTTATGCATAAGAGAACTGTTAGTATTTCTTATAAAGTATTTGGATATGTGGTACAGTCCCAATTCCTTCTGATTCTCTTGTGATTCCCAAATTTAAAAACCCAATAAACTGATTTATACATACCTCTTCAAAGCATTTTATTGGTAAGGACAATTCAGTTGAAAAGAGGCCATACCTCGAATAGCAATCTGTGTCAAGTTAAAACTGAGTTGCATATGATTAAGAACCAACATGAAACCACAAGACTTATACTTTTAGAAACTTCATATTTAATATAAAGGTTCCCACATGGTCTATGTCACCTACTTATCATCACTCATAAATCCACAAAATATATCCCTAGTTGAAAAAGGTACCTAGTGAAATGCCAGAATCATCATTGGGACATCTAACCAAGCTAGATATCCTTGGGCATGACTGTGACACACTTGGCATGATACACGCACAGGTCACCCTGAATACATACCTAACAATTGAACAAACAAGGGAATTACATAACAAAAACTGTCAATTTGAGCAACGAATTCCAATTTCTTGCTCTCGATACTCATCCCCGATAGTGACCGGGATAAGGATAGGGCTTCACTTCAAAGCCCGGGTTCAGTGTTTATTACCTGAGCATTGGAGCGAATCTTCATCTTCAATGTCGATGCTAGAAGGAACGACAAACACCACCGCGGAACTCTTGTCGGTTCGTCGATATTTTAGCGCAATTTTGATGGCGGCCAGACCTTGGCCGATGTCAGGATTCACAAGGAAATTACCAAAATGTAGGAAGAAGTAAACTGATGACCTATGTTTAGGACGAAAGTGAAAGAAGAGGAAAACTGATGACTTGTAATTCAGAGTTTCAGTAGCCGTTAGATCAAAAAAGGGAAGTTTCAGCTACCGTCCGATCAGTTAAACGTTGGAGTCCAAATGAAGTAGCTGCCGTTAGTGGAACTGCAGCGTTTTGCGTCTAGCTAGGTTTTCTGTTGTGTTTTCCGTTAATAGATGGACGGAGTTAATAGGATACCGTCTATTGTTTTTTACTTATTTACCCTCATGTATTTTTCATATTTACCGAACTTACCTATCTGTACCTTGGGTTCTGTGCCCATGTGCAGCAACGGTTAAATGCACAATTTGTGCGAAGAATGAAATCAGAATGGATTTGTGAAATATTTTTCTTCTCTCTCTAGATTCTATCTCTCTCTCTTCATTTCTTGGTTTCTTAGGATGGAAGAGACTGCGAAACCCTAATCCGAGAGGGATTAGGAAGATTCAGCTCTCCATTTCTCAGGACCCATGCTATGGTCCCGACATTGGTATCAGAGCCAGGTTACCATGCCGGGTATGGGACCGGACGCAGCTGGGCGAGTATGGGATCGGACTCTTGTGGCTTCGCGGCTGGTATTCTCGGAAAGGGCTACCTAGGAGTCGGCTACCTCGGGCAAGAGGCCGCTAGAGTGAAAGCTACCTAGAGTGAGTGCCGCAGAGGACGCCGGTAGCGGAGCGTGGTGGATTGTCATGATTCGGGAGGTGTGGGCTTGTCCCACATCGGCTAGTTATGGGAATGGCATGTGGTATATCGACACATGAGCACCCTCCCCTTATCAACCGGATTTTAAGGGTGATTTCTACTCATGGGTTCATCACATCTGGTATCAGAGCCAGGTTCATCCACCGGCGCCAGCAACACAGAAAATGGTGAGGAACGACGAACTAGACGCTCGGCCTTCCGTTAACGAGGAGGAGATTAAGGCCATCCGAGAGAATCAGGCGCTGTTTCAGGCGTCACAAGATAAGATTATGGGCGCCTTGCAAGCCCTAGATCAGCGGCTCAATTCCATGGATGCCAACAATCAGGGAAAATTAGAGGAGATCCATAGGTCGATTCGAAGCCTGAATAATTACGGCAAGGAGAAGATGGGTTCACCGGAGGTCAGGTCATCGGGATACACCATAAATCAGCACCCACCTATTCTCAGCTCTCCCCCTACCGTTCATCCACCTGGATCTGAAATCAGAAATGGTGTAACAGGTAACTTCCATACTCATCAACGTTGGCCTCAGATTGAATTTCCAAAATTCAGTGGAAATGATCCTAGAAATTGGGTCCAAAAATGTTCAGGATTCATAAGGCAAGGACCAAAATGTAAGAAGAAGTAACATGATGACCTATGTTTAGGACGAAAGTGAAAGAAGAGGAAAACTAATGACTTGTAATTCGGAGGTTCAGTAGCCGTTAGATCAAAAAAGGGAAGTTTCAGCTACCGTCCGATCAGTTAAACGTTGGAGTTCAAATGAAGTAGCTGCCGATAGTGGAACGGAAGCGTTTTGCGTCCAGCTAGCTTTTCCGTTGTGTTTTCCGTTAATAGATGGACGGCGTTAATAGGATACCATCTCTTGTATTTTACTTATTTACCCTCATGTATTTGTCATATTTACCAAACTTACCTAGCTGTTACCTCGGGTTTTGTGCCCATGTGCAGCAACGGTTAAATGCACAATTTGTGCGAGAAATGAAATCAGAATGGATTTGTGAAATATTTCTCTTCTCTCTCTCTCTAGATTCTATCTCTCTCTCTTCATTTCTTGGTTTCTTAGGATTGAAGATACTGCGAAACCCTAATCCGAGAAGGATTAGGAGGATTTAGCTCTCCATTTCTCAGGACCCATCCTACGGTCCTAACATTGGTATCAGAGCCAGGTTCATCCACCGGCGCTGGCAACACAAAAAATGGCAAGGAACGACGAACTAGACGCTCGGCTTTTCGTTACCGAGGAGGATATTAAGGCCATCCAAGAGAATCAGGCGCTGTTTCAGGTGTCACAAGATAAGATGATGGGAGCCTTGCAAGCCCTAGATCAGCGGCTCAATTCCATGGATGCCAACAATCAGGGACAATTAGATGAGATCCATAGGTCGATTCGAAGCCTGAAGAATTTCGGCAAGGAGAAGATGGGTTCACCGGAGGTCAGGTCATCGGGAAACACCATAAATCAGCACCCACCTATTCTCAGCTCTCCCCCCACCGTTCATCCACCTGGATCTAAAATCAGAAATGGTGTAACAGGTAACTTCCATACTCATCAACGTTGGCCTCAGATTGAATTTCCAAAATTCAGTGGAAATGATCCTAGAAATTGGGTCCAAAAATGTTCAAGGTTCTTTACATTTTACCCTGAAACTAGTGAGCAAAAATTGGCACTGGCTTCGTTGTATTTAGTGGGTGAGGCAGATGTTTGGTTCAGAAACGCCCATGAATCCATTGAAGGCCTGAGTTGGGAGGTGTTTGTACAAGAAGTGTGTGCCAAAATGTGAAGGAGTGGAGCTAGAAGATGTGATAGGAATGTTTTGCAAAATTTCTCAAGAAGGGACAGTGAATGAGTACATTGTGAAGTTTGAAGAATTAAGGCTAAGAGTTTTGTTGAAACAACCTAACTTAAATGAAGAATTTTTCATATTAGTATTCAGAAGTGGCCTTCAACTTGAGGTAAAACACATTGTTGGTATTATGAGACCTCAAACCTTACAGGAAGCTATCTACCTAGCCAAAGTGGAGAATGCCTACCAAGAGGAGTTGCAGATTCAGAAATCTCAAAAAGGAGGAGCTAGACAGACATTCAACACCAAAACCAGTAATAATACCATTTCCTATACCCCCAGCTCCAAAAATACCAATTCAATTACTCCACCTCCAGCTGGTACTGTCACCCCCAACAAAACCACCATTCCCATCACTAGTAGTCCCATGTCCACTGGAAGTAACACCACTCCAATCCAAAAAATGACACAATCAGAGATGCAGCAAAGTAGGGAGAAAAACTTGTGTTATTTTTGTGATGAACAATACCGAAGGGGTCATAAATGCAAGAAGAAACCTCAGCTATATTTAATCATGGAAGATGAAGGGGAGGAGCACGTAAACTCAGAATTTGAGGGGTTAAAATTGAGCCCTGAGGTTCCAGAAATGGCAGAAACACCCCTAGAAATGAGTATTACACTCAAAGCCATAACTGGCATTGCAAATATCAACACCTTACAGTTACAAGGACAATACAACAACAACAAAATGATCATGTTGGTGGATTCTGGGAGCACACACAAATTTATTGACCTTGCCACTGCAAAAAAATTGGGGTGTGTCTTGCAGCCCACAAATGAAGTAAGAGTGAATGTAGCAAATGGAGATGAACTTATAAGCAGGGCTTATTGTCCTCAACTGAAATGGAAGATACAAGGAATAAAGTTCTCCACCCCCATGAGAGCCATTAATCTGGGAAGCTATGATGCAGTGTTGGGAATTCAATGGCTGCGATCTCTGGGACCATTTATAATCTATTTAGAGGAAATTTCACTCTCTTATAATCAAGGCACCAAGGATTTTAAACTACAAGGTGTCAGGGCAAAATCAGAAATGCACATCATGAGTTGCAAGGCATTTCACAAGTTCTGCAACAACAATACTTAAGCTATACTATATCACATCTCTACACCAATAAGTACACAGAACCAGGAAGAAGAAGTGCCCAAGGAAATCCAACAAGTTCTAGAGCAATTCCAAGAAGTATTTGGGGTACCAACAGAACTGCCTCATCCAAGAGCTCAGGATCACAGGATACCCCTCATCTCCAACAGTCAACCAGTCAATACAAGATCTTACAGGTACTCCATTATTAAAAAAAATGAAATTGAGCAACAAATTAGAGAAATGCTACAATCTGGGGTTATAAGGCACAGTAATAGTCCCTTTGCATCACCTACCTTATTGGTCAAAAATAAGGACAACTCTTGGAGGTTGTGTATAGATTACAGGCAACTAAATAGCATCACCATTAAAGACAAGTTTCCTATTCTTATAATGGATGAGCTCCTAGATGAATTGGGGAAGGCTACTGTGTTCTCTAAGTTGGACTTAAGGTCTGGGTATCACCAAATCAGAATGTATGAGCCAGACATACCTAAAACTGCCTTCAAAACCCATGAGGGTCATTATGAATATTTAGTCATGCCATTTGGCCTCACCAATGCTCCATCCACATTTCAAGGAATCATGAATTCAATCTTCAAACCATATTTGAGGCAATTCCTCCTTGTCTTTTTTGATGATATACTAGTCTATAGCCCCTCTCTTGAAGCCCACATGGGACACCTACAGGTGACACTTACTCTCCTCAAACAGCACCAACTATTAGAAAAGATATCAAAATGTTCATTTGCACAACCCAAATTGGAGTACCTTGGCCACATTATCTCTGCTGCAGGAGTTACTACAGACCCTCACAAGGTGGAACACATGCAACAATGGCCCACACCCATTAACCTCAAGTCATTGATGGGTTTCTTGGGTTTAACTGGATACTACAGAAAGTTTGTGCATAATTATGGGGTGATTAGCAGACCCTTAACTGCCCTTTTAAAGAAGGGTCAGTTTGAGTGGAATGAGGACATACACCAGTTTTAGCCTTGCCAGACTACACCAAGACTTTTATCACAGAATCTGATGCATCTTATCTTGGGGTAGGAGCTGTATTAATGCAAAAAGGAAGTCAACTTGCCTATTTTAGCAAGGCTTTAGCTCCTAGGCATCTGGGTTGGTCAACATATGACAAAGAACTGTTAGCTGTGGTGCTAGCTGTTCAGAAATGGAGAAGTTACATTGAAGGAAGACCTTTTATCATCTCAACAGACCATTACAGCCTCAAGTATTTGCTTGATCAGAGAGTCACTTCCATGTTGCAGCAGAAATGGGTATCTATGTTGATGTGATTGGACTACACCATAGTATACAAGCCTGGCAAGAACAATGCAGCTGCAAATGGCCTCTCTAGGTTACATTCTCCGCCTGATCAAGAAATGGAGTGTGTTGCCCTCAATGTTGTCAAACCTATATGGAAAGAAGAACTAGCTCACAGTTATCATAAGGATGAGAAGATACAACAAATCTTAGCTCAGTTATTAATGCAACCAGGACCCATTGGGCACTATACCTTCTCCAATGAGCTACTACGTTTCAAAAACAGGATCTATGTGGGAGCTACAGGTACTTTGAGAGCTAAAATAATTCAAGAGAGCCACCAATCTGGTACAGGAGGCCACTCAGGCATCAGGGGAACCTACAAGAGAGCCTATCAATTTTTCTATTGGCCTCACATGAAAACTGAGATCAAGAAGTGGGTGGAAGGGTGTGATATATGTCAGAGGATGAAAAGTGAACATGTGCCCTACACAGGTCTCTTACAACCACACCCAATTCCCACTCAACCTTAGAAATAAATCTCCATGGACTTCATTGAAGGCTTGCCAAAATCTGAGGGCAAGGATGTCATTTTTGTGGTGGTGGACAGACTTACAAAGTACTCACACTTCATGGCCCTGTCACATCCATTCACATCTCCCCAGGTAGCTACTCTGTTCTTTGAAGTGGTTCACAAACTACATGGTCAACCATATATAATAGTGTCTGACAGAGACAAGGTTTTCATTAGTAATTTTTGGCAAACTTTATTGAATCTGGTGGGAACTCAGGTTCATATGTCTTCAGCTTACCACCCCCAAACTGATGGCCAGACTGAGAGAGTCAATCAGTTCTTAGAATCCTATCTAAGAAGCATGACCAGTGATAGGCCACACAAATGGGTTAAGTGGCTTGCCCTTGCTGAGTGGTGGTACAACACTAGTTATCACACTAGTATTAAAATGACCCCTTTCCAGGCTCTCTATGGGTATGCACCCCCTCACTTCTTGCTTCACCAACCCACCAAATCCACAGTAATGGAATTTGACCAATTTCTGAAAGATAGAGTTGTTCTCCTTCAGTTATTACAAGATAATTTGCAGCAAGCTCAAGGCAGAATGAAACTCTATGTAGATCAACACAGAAGTGAAAGGTCCTTTGGAGTAGGAGATTTGGTTTATCTGAGACTCCAACCCTACAGGCAGGCCACTCTAGCTCTCAGAAGAAATTTGAAACTTTCTCCAAGGTTCTATGGCCCTTACCCAGTCATTGCTATAGGGAAGGTGGCCTACAGATTGCAATTGCCAGACACAGCTAAAATACACAATTTCTTCCATGTTTCCCTGCTCAAGAAGAAGTTGGGAGAAGGCAATGTGATCTCTACTTCTCTCCCTGAAATTGGCCCAAAAGGTCAAATGTTAGTTGAACCTGTAGCCATTTTGGACAGAAGGTTTTTCAAGAGGCATAATGCTGCTGTTACCCAGATCCTAGTCCAGTGGTCTAATTCTATCCCTGCAGATGCTACCTGGGAAGATTGGGATGCATTTCATGCCAAATTTCCCTCTTTCCAAGCTTGAGGACAAGCTTTTCAAGGGGTGGGCATTGTCAGGATTCACAAGGCAAGGAACAAAATGTAAGAAGAAGTAAAATGATGACCTATGTTTAGGACGAAAGTGAAAGAAGAGGAAAACTGACGACTTGTAATTCGGAGGTTCAGTAGCCATTAGATAAAAAAAGGGAAGTTTCAGCTACCGTCCGATCAGTTAAACGTTGGAGTTCAAATGAAGTAGATGCCGTTAGTGGAACGACAACGTTTTGCGTCCAGCTAGCTTTTCCGTTGTGTGTTCCGTTAATAGATGGACGGCGTTAATAGGATACCGTCTCTTGTATTTTACTTATTTACCCTCATGCATTTTTCATATTTACCGAATTTACCTAGCTGTTACCTCGGGTTTTGTGCCCATGTGCAGGAACGGTTAAATGCACAATTGGTGCCAAGAATGAAATCATAATGGATTTGTGAAATATTTCTCTTCTCTCTCTCTCTAGATTCTATCTCTCTCTCTTCATTTTGGGTTTCTTAGGATTGAAGAGACTGCGAAACCCCAATCCGAGAAGGATTAGGAGGATTTAGCTCTCCATTTCTCAGGACCCATCCTACGGTCCTGACAGCCGATTCATTGCACCTTGGAGACTCAGCAGTGAAGGTGGGAGAGAGAGAGAGCGAGCCGCCAAGGAAGAGGATGGGAGAGAGATGCGACAGACGAGAATTATGAGGGTTTGGGAGAGAGAGGCTGAAGAACGAAGGATGAAGTTGGGTTTGACCGTGAGATGGAGAGGTTTGATGATTTTTGTGAAGTGGAAATTTTGTTTTTTCCCCCAATTGTTTGGTGAATTTTTAATTTCCCCGCTAAAATTTTAGCTAAAATTTGAGGCTAATGATTTTGGTGAAGTGAAAAGTTTGAAAAATTGTGCTTTTACAACAATTATTTCAAGTAATTTTAATTTCCTCGCAAAAGTTTGGTTAAAATTGTGTTTAGATCCGTTGACGACAATACTGCACGTCGTTCATAATTTTGGATTTCGGATGACTAGTCGTTTTTCCACGACAGAATCACGACTAGTCTTTAAAAATCTGAAAGACGACTAGCCAGATGACAAACAGAATAAAAAAACTATTTATACTGCTATCAAAGACTGTAATTCTGGTGGTTGGAATGAAACTAGTCGCTGAAAGCAGCATCTGTTGTGGTGCAAAGAACTCAAGTACTACTACAAATTCAAAAAACAAAAGAATCCAATTATTTAAACTAAAAGTGGCGTTTCAACAATTCCAAACTCGCACTTACACAATTGCGCAATCACATTACACCTAACATAAGTGGAACATAATTTCTTGATAAAGTATTAAAGTTTTCACCCACGTGCAATGCACGTGCACCCAAACTAGTTCCTAAAAGTACTCATCCAAAGTACCCTACAGCGTACGGACTGTAAACAAAGAATCTATATCTATATTATATATAAAAGTTAGGAGGTGAGAACTAAAACTCATCCTCTTAATGACATTTGGCGTCCACATCATCCCCTATGTGTCATTTCATTATAAATAAAAATGTTCCACCTCATTTTTATATTCCAACAAAGATGAAGGATAAAAACTAATTATTGCAAATAAGTTTATAAATCTATATCTTACTACCTATATAAAAGAAGTTACAGCCAGTTTACGTGGCAGTGGTGGTCCAATCATGTGCTGCCAATTCGGACAAAGTGCCAGCGAAATGCCAGGTTAATAGTGACGTGTAGAAAAGGTCGGTTATGCCCTTGCTGACATGGAACAGGTAAGCTGTGGTTGAAGGGCGTTGTGGTCATTTTGGATCTTCTTTGCCTGGTTTGTGTGTCCTTCCCTCACGCGGCTTCGAAGAGAAGCCATTCCACTGGTTTCTAGAGAGCTCTGATCTCTCTCTCTCCAGACACAAAGAAGAGAGAGAAGGCGGTGGCGGTTGTTGTGATCGACCCACAGATATGCCGCCACTGTTGTGGTAGCGGAGACTTCAGGCCGTTGATTCGACCGAAGCCCCTCTCTCTCTTCTCTCCGCGATGAGAAGGCTCTGGTTCATTCCCAGATACTTATCGTCTCTGTCTCTCTCTCACCGTGTTCTCTGTGTTCCGTCTTGTTCTGCTTTGTTGATGAATTGTTTCAGTTAGAGGCAGCGAAGAGAGTACCGGACCTCCCAATTAGGGCGTTCCGGTGCTCTGTGGTGGGGTTGCATGTTCAGATCTGGTTCTTCTTCTTCTTTCTCCGCCACCGACGGTCAACCCTGGCACTTGCATGCTGCCGTCTTCGATTCGTCTTACAGCTTCAGGTACTGGGTTTCCCCTTCTTCTTTATGCTTTTCAGTTTCATCTACTTCTTCTTCTTCTCTTTTTTTCCTACTTGCAGTAGGTTGAGAAAGGGCACATAAGTTGCAGAAATTAAGTTTATGTATGATGTTTATTGTAGTTAAATGTTCACATTCGTCCATCCCCTATATGCCAAAGTGTACCAAAATTTGATTAACTCCCTTTCTGCCAGTAACTTCTGAAGGTATAAGAAATTGGATCCCTTTGTTCAACTATTAGGATTCAGCTTTCTTGGAAGGGGGATTTACATGTCCACTTAATCTATAGAAATTAGTGGATAACTGATATATAATTATATAATCTGGGTGTTTTATTGTATCAGTTACTTAATCTTCTTCTTTATCCCATCTTTTAGCAATGTGAGTTTTGACTGGTAACAACAGATGCTTCAGGTCACTGTTGGTTGATTATTTTTATGATAAAAACAGCTTCTTTTGCTTTGATCTGTGACGGATATGAAGATATGCTTGTTTTGCTGAGTCTTGACTGATAAAAACGGTGCTTCAAGTTTTAACTGATTAATTTCACTGGTAAGAACAAATTCTTCTGATTTGACCTGTGAGTGATAAGAACAGATAACATTTGATTGGTATTAGCTTCTGGGTTTTTGATGGTTTGTATTTTCTATTAATCTGAAATCTGGGTTTGGTTGGTGGGTACTGCATAATTGCGGTAATTGATAGTAATTTGAATGTTCTTTAGTTCCGAAGTTTCGATGGCGCAGGGTGTGTGAGTTATCTGTTTTGGGTTCGAGCAATTGAATCATATAGTACTCTGGAACCTGTATAAACCCCTGATTAAGAAGGCTACAAAAAAATATAGGAAATTGCATATTATCCATAAGAATTAGACTGGAATTTTGTTAAACCGAAAGATATGAAAATTGGTTTTATACAAATTGTTTACAGCTCAAAGCTTAGTTACCATTGACTTATTTCGTAAGCTGAAAACTGGAAGTGTTTGCCTGGAAATTGTTAATAGAACCAACGTGTTTGTACATTGTATCATAACTCAAATGATATCAGAAGACCAGAAATCATAGAACCAACATGTTTATACATTGTATCATAACTCAAATGATATCAGAAGACCAGAAATCATTAAACAATGTAACGAGAATGGTGTGACTGGGTTTACTCCGAAGCTATGTTATGAGGATAAATTCACTATTTTGATGATTTTGCTTAACTGCTCTGATAATTGAACCATGCTTCCACCTGCAAATTGCTTCCATTATGTGCACACGATTTTCAATCGTCCCTACCATGTATGTAATGGATCTTTGTTCAGCTTCCCAATCCTTTTAACAGATTGCTTGGCTGTATTTATTACTTGTGTTTTGTATGAATTTGTGACGATAGTTTTTGCAGCAATTTTGTGTTCTTACACTTTGTTGCTCATGCTCGCTTTATGTGCAGACATTATCCTGGTCATATTTCACCGTTACGGCTCAGTTTGGTATTTCCGTGATTACTATGCTTGGGAATTCCCTTCCAAGTGCTACACGAATGAAATGAGTATGTTCAAACTTAATTTATGTCTGCAAGATCGTAACGGCGCCTATTGGTTTGGGCTTAAACATACTATGATGGAGAGGCTGTGAAGATGAATTTTCTTGAGCAGATGATTAAGGCATGAAGATCAGATCCGCTTTGTTGGCAGGGCAACTCGGAGGTTTTCAACCACCGTAGTTGCAGCCACGGCAGATTTGTTCTCCACGGATCACTGCAGATAGATCTGAGCCTTTCCCTAACCTCCCGCCATTGATTTTTGGAATTTATTTTATGGAGTGATTTGAACAAGTTTATGAATTTTACCCCTGGTCGTATTTCACCATTACGGCTCAGTTTGGTATTTCCGTGATTACTATGCTTGGGAATTCCCTTTCAATTCCTACACGAATGAAATGAGTATGTTCAAACTTATTTTATGTCTGCAGGACTGTAACTGCGTCTATTGGTTTGGGCTTAAACATACTGTGCTAGAGAGGCTGTGAAGATGAATTTTCTTGAGCAGATGATTGAGGCATAAAGATCAGATCCGCTTTGTTGGCAGGCAACTCGGAGGTTTTCAACTGACGTAGTTGCAGCCACGGCGGATTCGTTCTCCACCGATCACTGTAGATAGATCTGAGCTTTTCCCCAACCTCCCGCCATTGATTTCTGGAAGTTATTGGCTATAGCTTTGGTGTCTCAAACATACCGCAATCTGTCACTTTATTTCCCAAGTAATTAAATTGCCAAGTTTGCGGAATTCATCTGAGGTTGCTGATTAAGTCTTTGATACGCTTATCTACCTTATATAAAAGAAGACGTTGTCAAAATGTTTAGTTGACCACCACGTGCCATATTGTAATTGGCCGAAAACTCAGGGGGGGGGGGGGTTCCGTTACCGAAACTGCCCCTGTGTATTCTACTCCGCGTGCTTCGGCTTAGCTGGTTTTTTCGTCATTTCGTATGGTGGCAACATCTTCGGTGACTTCCTCTGTGTCGTGCTTTTTTTCGGGCATCCGGGAGAAGCTTCGTCATTTATAATCCCTTTGAAAATCCTTAATTACCAAGCTACTGATGATCCGATCTAAAGTGGGTATAGATCAGCGGTGGAATCTATTAGTTAGGATTACTCCCGGAGATCTCCGTGCTCGGCGTCGTTGGTAGGGGGACAGGTGTCGTGCTGGCTGGCGATGGTATACATCGGCCTTGATTTCAAAGTGGAGATGATACATGCATTTCTTCTCTGCTGGTAAGCCTCTCTCTCTAGATCTGTGATATTCTTCTGTGGAGCTTGAATTTGTATTGATGGGTTTGGGTGGGTTTCTGAAATTGGGGTATTTGTAGTTATTGAACTTCTGCAACTCTATGCATACCAAGACTGGTTTTCCTGGGTTGTTAACTGGTTGCATCACGAAACTGCTGAGGTGAAGAACCTTTACTTTCAGGATATATTTGTTGAATACAACATTTCAGAGAAGTTGTTAAAAACTGCTTTTATTTGCTGATTGCAGGGGCGAGAACCTTCAGTTTCATACAGAGGTCTAGAACAGCTTACCAGCTTTTTGTTTGTTCTTGAAATGACTCGCGTCCTGTATAATTTCTTTGCTGTTGGTTTGTCTATCATTAAGGTGATTTATCCAATTCCTCTGGTTTCTCGATTACATTTACAGGTTTTATATATGATAAGAAAGACATATCTTGCAAGATCCCTCTTTGGACGTTATTAAGGAGTTGTCATAAAATATCTTTGTTTCATCAGTATACCTTTACCCTATCTTAATTGGATACAGAGGGTACAAGCATACAACGAAAAGCAAGCTGGGAAACCTCAAAAAAAAGCTTGATACGGTAGAGCGCCGTTTGGAGCCGCTAGAAATCCAAGAGGTACTGCTGAGACCAAATTTGCTCTGTTTAATGATTGATTTATACCTGTGCATTTTTTTTTTCTGGAAAGCTTAGCTTTGCATGACTTCACTTTAGAGCACATTGTTTTGTTCCAAACTCTTTGAAGTAAAACTAACCTGTGTCCTTAGGTTGTTTGTTTATTGTGAAGGTATGTGAGCAGTAGGTTTATTTAGTATCAATTGATTTTATTACATCAAACTCTTCATTTTGCCGATTTTGTTGCATCAATGTCCCGAATTTGCATGCGAATATCATTCTCTTGTACTCCGGCTAACTTTTTCTTTGGTCACCTGTTCTGGTATTTTGGTACACCGGTATTTGGAGGTGGTGTTCAGTAACTAGCGAGCTTTTAAAACCTTAATTAAACTCCTTCCAGTGAAAGAAATGTCAGGTTATCAGTTAAGATAGGGATATGACTACAGTTTAAGTCATGATAGGGGCTGCATTACTGTAAATGTGCTAAGACAAATAGGGGCTGCATTAGTGTAAATGTGCTAAGACAATCCCTGCCTGGTTGTTATCTAAGAAATCTGAACTCATGCTTTAAAGAATTTGTGACATAAAATAAAAGTACTTCTTCCCTTTTGTGGGACAACATAGTAGGAAGTAGAAGTAGATTGGAGGAGGTTCAACCAGACCATTGACTCTTACAAATGAGAAGTTATTAGGAGGTTAACTGTTATAAATTGCCACTGCATTCGCAATAAATAGATCGTAGAGTATATTTGTTTAAAATATGCTATCCACGGTTTCTTTTATTTGTTCCTAAATTGAGTGTTTCTGTAGACTTCAATTTGGCTTCTGAGTTATGTTGTTTTGCTCTTGGCATCCTTTTTTCTGGTGGCTTGTATTGTTTTTTTTACATTTTCAACGCAGTGATCAACCAATGAGGACATTTCCAAGAACTGCTATTTAATGTACGATGGTGATTGTATAACTTGGTGATGAGTAGACAGAATCTAAAATCACTTTTGATATTTCTTCCTAATGTAAGTGACAGATGTTGGTTGCATCTTTGGGGACTTTTCTGGTAGACATAATTACAGTAGTTTCTGTGTTAATTAATTATATTCCTATAAGAAATTGAAATTGCTTGATATTAATTTTCTTGAACTTTTTTTATGGTTTAGTTGTGGTATATAAAGCATTCATTTGGTAACTCATCAATTTTCACTTCAAATTGTGAACTACTACAGGATCTGTTGAATGTGAAGGTAAAAAGATGCTTCCCGCAAAATTGAAATTCTGCAACCTGTTTGTCAAAGGTAACAACATACCGCCAAATCCTATTCTCCTGGACTCTCTATTGATTCCCCTAAACTAGGCTTCCTTTATGCAGAAAATTTGTCAAGATATCATGCAGCCTTCTTTGGAATTCCAGAATCCTAAATATAAATCAAAAGTGTCCTTTGAGGAGTGAAGGGACTTACGTCAAAGGACACCTAAACTAGGTCGTCAGTTGTTCCAGGTACATATGCGGTCCATTCACTTTGTGAGCAGCCTTGTTCATTTTCCCTTCCTGGTGCGTTATTGAATTGTGCTTCGCTTTGCGCTTCTTTCGTGCACTTGCTTGCCACCTATGCTTGCTTCATACTGTGTTCTGTTATATCGTTGTGTATATGTGCAAATGTTGTTGCTTTTATGCTTTGCAATAATGGAAGTTTGTGTCTTTGTTGATGTTATGCGTAGTGTTGCCTGTGATTTATCCCTTAATAGAGGTTTTATTGGATTGGAATATTCAGATCCATAAAGTTTATTCTAATGAAATTCTTTCTCGAATTGGAACACCCATAAGATTATCGCTTAAAACTATTTTTAGTTCATTGAACTTAAATGAATCATAGTAAATGGAATCAGTTTTGATCTCCGAACCGAGCTTAGTAGAAGGAATTGCTTGCTAGGCAAATAAATTTATTATGTTTCTGTAAAACTGACATGAATTTCAGAACTCCAAAGGGCATGCTATTAAAGTACCAATATTCTAATGTTGAACATGAAATGGCTTTTCTCTTTTGGGTCAGAACATGAGATAGTTCAACCCCCCCAGAAACAAAGATAATGAAAGCTATGGGTTCCAACCGAGCCCATATTACTCCCCAGTCTCCTATACAAAAACCATGTGCCTCGATAACCCTTAGAATTGACCAACATAAATCTCTGCCACTTTTTTTTAGCTTTGATGATAACCAAAACTTGATACCAGTGTTAGATTTTGTAGTGGCTGAAATGTTTTCATCAAATATAGTAACCGATTAAACGTTTTAGTGACAGACTAGAGAAAAAAGAATGTGTAACAAGATGTGATACATTTCCACCGTTAAGTTATGTTCATATATTAATTTAGTGATTTTTCGTATATGTCACCCTCCAAATAGGGCTAATATAAATAACACATCTCTTTTACTCTGATATTCTATGGGTGCAAATAGTAATTCTGCGAAGGAGATTTATTATTTCTTGAAAATAATTGTTAAAGGCCATATGCAGTATTATGTTCAGACCTCAAACTTAGATACATAGACATTAAATTGCCTCTATTATTAGTGAGGACATCTATTTTGTTTTGTATTTTTAATATCTTAACAACTTTTAAACTGCTCCAACATATTTGCGTTCATTTTTCCTTTTCTTCTTTTCTCAGAAATACTACAAAAGTTTACTTCTCTTCTTTAAATTCGCATACTTGAAAGTTTTGGTTCAATTGAGAGTTTTTTTGCCTGTTTTGCAGGTTTATCTGTTTCGTAAACTGTATTTTGTTCAGTTGCGTCGAGGTTAGCCAGTTACTGAGAGGCTGGAATGGGTACCAATGAAAAGGATAATTTCCTGAACTCAGCAGGATCAACAGCTGTTTGTATCAGTCACAGATTAAAGCAACACAATCTGGTATTACCAGGACAATTAATCAATTAAAAGTGACTAATAGCATGCATATAGTCAATTAAAGCCTCTGTTTTTTATCAACAACAGATCATAACCACAAATCAATAACATGCAACAGGGCATAAATCATAAACATAGTATGAAACCAAATAAGAAGAAGCTGTGACTTCTGTCATGCGTAGAACAAAGCAAGAGGGATGATCTAGAGTCACTTGGATTTGTCCTTGTGTGTTTCTTGAGTGGAAGGTAATGTTCTTTCCCGTTGGATTTGTTCCCTTTTAAAATTATTTTATGGGATAATCAATTAGTTATGACTGGATGTGTGTATATACAGTCTTCCTCGGCAGGATCTAAAAGCAGGAACAGAGAAATAGAGGTGTAATAAGATAAGGAAAAGAAAGTTTCTACTTCAATAGAGGTAGTCCTTTTACTGAAGACAATAATATTGAACCTGCCAATTAAATTGATAACTACCATTGGCTCACAAGTAGAGTCCACTGATTTTAATGCAGACCTTGTGTCGGTGTTATCCAACGGAGTTTGCATCGTATTTCCATTATTGTCGATCACTGAGGTTTGATGATAAACCAGATTATGCATATTTGATGAGACTATTTTGCGATCTTTTCGTACGTGAATGTCAAGTGCTTTCTTCTTTGCTGTATGGACTTTTCAGATCTTTAAGTGGCTTTGTACCTGATGCTACTTCATTAGTTTGAATGTGTTTACTTGTGACGACTTTTGTAATGCATAAGTGTTAATATGAGGCTTCCAGTTTGATTATGTGTTTGATTGTTTGATGTGCATAGTTTCTTTGTGTCTGGCTTGCTTATGAGTTTTCTGAACTTGGGTTGGATCTTACGCTGTGAGATCTCGTTGTGCTTTTGCTTTTTTTTCAATACATGCTTTCATGCTTTGATTATTAGTCTTCAAGTGCTACGTAGTTGAGATCTAGCTTCTTCTTCTGTCATGAGTTCTCACGAGCTTTCTGAATGTGTTGGATCCTAATCTTGTGAGATTGCATAGAAAATCAATCAATATGTATTACCAGAGGTGTATACATTCGTGGAAAATGGGTTATGCTCCTCCTCATTATCTGGGTTGCTCATGTCTTGTTCGATGATATGCCTGAAAGAAAGTTCAGTTCACCTCTTGCATTACGCTTTTCATTACATGCTGCCCTTCTATGGTTGATATTTGAGGGTTTCATGAGTTCATTTTGTGCAATCTTGGGTCTTCTCACATTTAAGAAGATCATCATCTCGATTGCTCCGGTTAAGTTGAATTTGTTGCCACCGAACTTCAAGGCCTTCCACTGTTGCATTGCATCTTGGGTTCATAAACCCATATCTAAAATTGATGATAATGATCTTCAACCTTTATGAATTTATGTAATTGGCTTTGTCTGGATTTGTTTTGATTCTGAATTTTCCTAATCTTATCTTATGACAGGTTGCATTGTGAATTGTGGCTTTAATTGTAAGACTTGCTGCTAACTGTTTTCCGAATAATTATAGGATTTGTTAGCTATTTCAGAAAGTTTTGTTTTTTGACATTGCTATGTCTCTCTGTCTGTGTATTTTGAAGATGAGTGGCGAAATTGGGATATCGGCATTTCCTCAGGAAGACAACATTTTCTGCTGGTAAGGGATTATTACCGGAATCAAAGACACTGTCTTTGAAGGCACATAATACAAGCTCTCGCTGTCCTTTCCGAATGAATACCCATTTAAGCCACCCACTGTGAAGTTTGAGACCGCCTGGTTTCACCCCAATGTTGATGTACATGGGAACATATGCTTGGACATACTTCAGGTAACTTCAAAAAATTCATATTACCTCGGTTTCTCCTGACAATATTGTAGCCTGCTTGTGATATGATAATCTACTTTCTGTTATTTTTGTTTTTACATAGGCTAAGTCGTCATCATCTTATGATGTGAGAACAATTCTGCTTTCTATTCAGAGTTTGCTTGGAAGTAACTCCTTTTGTCTACTCTGAATGACAGAGTCACATATGTGCCTGCTGCAAGAGTCACGAACTATATAAAAGTGCATTCTGGCAAGACAAAAGTGCACCGATGGACCAAAATTCATTAAAAATGACATCCTTTTCGGGCTTTGGGGTATTCCCTTTCTACTAAATCTCAGATCCTGAGAAAGATCAGTTACTGTTAGAAATATTCAACAATTAGCTGTTGGTTGGCTATGGTTAAACGATTCTTCATACTACCTTACTGTTATGCTCTAAAACATAAGCTTTCAGGTTAATGTTTTCTTCTCTTCAATTTCAGAACTGCAACATACACTTCCTAAAATTATCAACCAACTAGATATGTTTTGTTCACTTGCTTCAGCTCTGTTGGATATCATCGTTTGCATTGATCTGT
This sequence comes from Linanthus parryae, assembly GCA_023055425.1. Lineage (NCBI taxonomy): Eukaryota > Viridiplantae > Streptophyta > Magnoliopsida > Ericales > Polemoniaceae > Linanthus > Linanthus parryae. The sequence continues at coordinate 77,654,619 of JALGPY010000007.1, read as the reverse complement.
TGTTTCTTTGACAGTTAAAGCATTTTGATCCTTCTGCACTGAAAATTCAGATTGATGATTGACCATAATTTAATTACACCTTTTCAGGGCCAACTTGGACATTATGAGGAAGCTGGCTGAGCAAATCAAGCAGCAGATCCTTGGTACAGATTCAGGTGCCGGTGAAGCTTAGTAGTAGAAGAAAACGACGATGATGTAACAGAACTGGTTGCTGGTGAGACCTTTGAAGCTGCAGGCGAGGAAAGGTCTAAATCTTAGACGATAGAGATTTGTTGTTGTGGTTTGCTCTTAAGTTTCTCAGTTGATGTGATAGTTACATTTTGAGAAGTAGTTGTAATAGCATATGGTGTGAGAGAGAGTGGCAGTGATTATGGTAGTAGTTAGAGTGGAAGATGCAAATGAAAGGGTTGTTCTTCCCCAACTTCCAGGTTGTTTTTCGCCAATATTAGCAGTTCTTCCGGTTTTTCCGTGTGATTAATGTGTGTTAATAGACAGATTTTCTTTATTCAGTTAATGATTTGATCATCCCAGCCGATGCTTTAGCTTCCGACCTAATTCGAGAAGCCCTTGCCGAGTGTGGTGCCGATTTCAATGAGGTCTCGATTCTAGGGTTTACGGGATTAGCTGTTCATTGGAACTAAGTTCATCAGTGCCGACGAAGAAGACGGCGTTCAACTAAAAGGGTGTCGATTTGGTCTTTTCGCTCGACTTGGCCTCCCAGACAGAGCTCGCAGAAGATAATCCCAGTGGTTCCCTGCTGTCATTTGGGCATTTCTGGTTGTGTTTTACACATAACAGATTGACCAATGAATATCAGTTTTGCATCAGACCAAACTTTCTAAATCATATTAACAATTAAATTCCTTTTGCCATGGTTAGAAATGTCAAGTTTGGATGTTTGGATCAAATCTGGATTCTTTCTCAAAATACGTCAAGGATACTAACAAGACATCGGAAGCGATTGACGTTATGGCCTATGGCAAAGGAGATAACAAACACATGATATAAGAAAACACATGATATAAGATGCTTGCAACTATCTCGCTCTTGGTATTAAACAAAGGATCGTGTTTTAAACAGTATTCAGTGATAGGCTTGTTCTAGGATTTCGAAGATAAGAGAGGACACAAAGGAGGAAAATAGTATAACTTTAGGATGAAACTGAGACACCACAAAACAACTTGAGATGAAATGCAAAATTCTGGATAGAGATGCCTTGATTTGTCTGGCCTGGCTATAAAAGATACATATTCCATGTGCTGAAAGTGAAAGGAGCTATAGAAATACTTCTGCGTCTAGGCTTCGTAAAAATTCCACGTGGAGTTCAAGTCCATTTGAACTGAAGGCATAGCCAATGAAGTGATCAAAATAAAATTTGGGGGTCAAGAACAGCAGAGTTTTGGGCCGGTAAAATTATCAAGAATTTTCATGGAATATGTATCGCAATAAGAAGAAAAGCAATTTTGCTGAATACAAGTCCTCCAAACATCAAAATCCTAGCCATCTCCATAGAACACTTTTCCTGCACCCTCCCCCCTATCCTACCTTATCGCTTCCAACCAAAGGACTTCACGTAGTATGATCAAGATACAGTTTAAAATATCAAAAAGATTGAGAACCTTTTCTCCCTTGGAGGAAAGGCAGGGATAATCTTCCCTTTTCTGCCAGTAACTTCTGAAGGTATAAGAAATTGGATCCCTTTGTTCAACTATTAGGATTCAGCTTTCTTGGAAGGGGGATTTACATGTCCACTTAATCTATAGCAATTAGTGGATAACTGATATATAATTATATAATCGGGGTGTTTTATTGTATCAGTTACTTAATCTTCTTCTTTATCCCATCTTTTAGCAATGTGAGTTTTGACTGGTAACAACAGATGCTTCAGGTCACTGTTGGTTGATTATTTTTATGATAAAAACAGCTTCTTTTGCTTTGATCTGTGACGGATATGAAGATATGCTTGTTTTGCTGAGTCTTGACTGATAAAAACGGTGCTTCAAGTTTTAACTGATTAATTTCACTGGTAAGAACAAATTCTTCTGATTTGACATGTGAGTGATAAGAACAGATAACATTTGATTGGTATTAGCTTCTGGGTTTTTGATGGTTTGTATTTTCTATTAATCTGAAATCTGGGTTTGGTTGGTGGGTACTGCATAATTACGGTAATTGATAGTAATTTGAATGTTCTTTAGTTCCGAAGTTTCGATGGCGCAGGGTGTGTGAGTTATCTGTTTTGGGTTCGAGCAATTGAATCATATAGTACTCTGGAACCTGTATAAACCCCTGATTAAGAAGGCTACAAAAAAATATAGGAAATTGCATATTATCCATAAGAATTAGACTGGAATTTTGTTAAACCGAAAGATATGAAAATTGGTTTTATACAAATTGTTTACAGCTCAAAGCTTAGTTACCATTGACTTATTTCGTAAGCTGAAAACTGGAAGTGTTTGCCTGGAAATTGTTAATAGAACCAACGTGTTTGTACATTGTATCATAACTCAAATGATATCAGAAGACCAGAAATCATAGAACCAACATGTTTATACATTGTATCATAACTCAAATGATATCAGAAGACCAGAAATCATTAAACAATGTAACGAGAATGGTGTGACTGGGTTTACTCCGAAGCTATGTTATGAGGATAAATTCACTATTTTGATGATTTTGCTTAACTGCTCTGATAATTGAACCATGCTTCCACCTGCAAATTGCTTCCATTATGTGCACACGATTTTCAATCGTCCCTACCATGTATGTAATGGATCTTTGTTCAGCTTCCCAATCCTTTTAACAGATTGCTTGGCTGTATTTATTACTTGTGTTTTGTATGAATTTGTGACGATAGTTTTTGCAGCAATTTTGTGTTCTTACACTTTGTTGCTCATGCTCGCTTTATGTGCAGACATTATCCTGGTCATATTTCACCGTTACGGCTCAGTTTGGTATTTCCGTGATTACTATGCTTGGGAATTCCCTTCCAAGTGCTACACGAATGAAATGAGTATGTTCAAACTTAATTTATGTCTGCAAGATCGTAACGGCGCCTATTGGTTTGGGCTTAAACATACTATGATGGAGAGGCTGTGAAGATGAATTTTCTTGAGCAGATGATTAAGGCATGAAGATCAGATCCGCTTTGTTGGCAGGGCAACTCGGAGGTTTTCAACCACCGTAGTTGCAGCCACGGCAGATTTGTTCTCCACCGATCACTGCAGATAGATCTGAGCCTTTCCCTAACCTCCCGCCATTGATTTTTGGAATTTATTTTATGGAGTGATTTGAACAAGTTTATGAATTTTACCCCTGGTCGTATTTCACCATTACGGCTCAGTTTGGTATTTCCGTGATTACTATGCTTGGGAATTCCCTTTCAATTCCTACACGAATGAAATGAGTATGTTCAAACTTATTTTATGTCTGCAGGACTGTAACTGCGTCTATTGGTTTGGGCTTAAACATACTGTGCTAGAGAGGCTGTGAAGATGAATTTTCTTGAGCAGATGATTGAGGCATAAAGATCAGATCCGCTTTGTTGGCAGGCAACTCGGAGGTTTTCAAATACCGTAGTTGCAGCCACGGCGGATTTGTTCTCCACCGATCACTGTAGATAGATCTGAGCTTTTCCCCAACCTCCCGCCATTGATTTCTGGAAGTTATTGTCTATAGCTTTGGTGTCTCAAACATACCGCAATCTGTCACTTTATTTCCCAAGTAATTAAATTGCCAAGTTTGCGGAATTCATCTGAGGTTGCTGATTAAGTCTTTGATACGCTTATCTACCTTATATAAAAGAAGACGTTGTCAAAATGTTTAGTTGACCACCACGTGCCATATTGTAATTGGCCGAAAACTCAGGGGGGGGGGGGGTTCCGTTACCGAAACTGCCCCTGCGTATTCTACTCCGCGTGCTTCGGCTTAGCTGGTTTTTTCGTCATTTTGTATGGTGGCAACATCTTCGGTGACTTCCTCTGTGTCGTGCTTTTTTTCGGGCATCCGGGAGAAGCTTCGTCATTTATAATCCCTTTGAAAATCCTTAATTACCAAGCTACTGATGATCCGATCTAAAGTGGGTATAGATCAGCGGTGGAATCTATTAGTTAGGATTACTCCCGGAGATCTCCGTGCTCGGCGTCGTTGGTAGGGGGACAGGTGTCGTGCTGGCTGGCGATGGTATACATCGGCCTTGATTTCGAAGTGGAGATGATACATGCATTTCTTCTCTGCTGGTAAGCCTCTCTCTCTAGATCTGTGATATTCTTCTGTGGAGCTTGAATTTGTATTGATGGGTTTGGGTGGGTTTCTGAAATTGGGGTATTTGTAGTTATTGAACTTCTGCAACTCTATGCATACCAAGACTGGTTTTCCTGGGTTGTTAACTGGTTGCATCACGAAACTGCTGAGGTGAAGAACCTTTACTTTCAGGATATATTTGTTGAATACAACATTTCAGAGAAGTTGTTAAAAACTGCTTTTATTTGCTTATTGCAGGGGCGAGAACCTTCAGTTTCATACAGAGGTCTAGAACAGCTTACCGGCTTTTTGTTTGTTCTTGAAATGACTCGCGTCCTGTATAATTTCTTTGCTGTTGGTTTGTCTATCATTAAGGTGATTTATCCAATTCCTCTGGTTTCTCGATTACATTTACAGGTTTTATATATGATAAGAAAGACATATCTTGCAAGATCCCTCTTTGGACGTTATTAAGGAGTTGTCATAAAATATCTTTGTTTCATCAGTATACCTTTACCCTATCTTAATTGGATACAGAGGGTACAAGCATACAACGAAAAGCAAGATGGGAAACCTCAAAAAAAAGCTTGATACGGTAGAGCGCCGTTTGGAGCCGCTAGAAATCCAAGAGGTACTGCTGAGACCAAATTTGCTCTGTTTAATGATTGATTTATACCTGTGCATTTCTTTTTTTCTGGAAAGCTTAGCTTTGCATGACTTCACTTTAGAGCACATTGTTTTGTTCCAAACTCTTTGAAGTAAAACTAACCTGTGTCCTTAGGTTGTTTGTTTATTGCCAAGGTATGTGAGCAGTAGGTTTATTTAGTATCAATTGATTTTATTACATCAAACTCTTCATTTTGCCGATTTTGTTGCATCAATGTCCCGAATTTGCATGCGAATATCATTCTCTTGTACTCCGGCTAACTTTTTCTTTGGTCACCTGTTCTGGTATTTTGGTACACCGGTATTTGGAGGTGGTGTTCAGTAACTAGCGAGCTTCTAAAACCTTAATTAAACTCCTTCCAGTGAAAGAAATGTCAGGTTATCAGTTAAGATAGGGATATGACTACAGTTTAAGTCATGATAGGGGCTGCATTACTGTAAATGTGCTAAGACAAATAGGGGCTGCATTAGTGTAAATGTGCTAAGACAATCCCTGCCTGGTTGTTATCTAAGAAATCTGAACTCATGCTTTAAAGAATTTGTGACATAAAATAAAAGTACTTCTTCCCTTTTGTGGGACAACATAGTAGGAAGTAGAAGTAGATTGGAGGAGGTTCAACCAGACCATTGACTCTTACGAATGAGAAGTTATTAGGAGGTTAACTGTTATAAATTGCCACTGCATTCGCAATAAATAGATCGTAGAGTATATTTGTTTAAAATATGCTATCCACGGTTTCTTTTATTTGTTCCTAAATTGAGTGTTTCTGTAGACTTCAATTTGGCTTCTGAGTTATTTTGTTTTGCTCTTGGCATCCTTTTTTCTGGTGGCTTGTATTGTTTTTTTACATTTTCAACGCAGTGATCAACCAATGAGGACATTTCCAAGAACTGCTATTTAATGTACGATGGTGATTGTATAACTTGGTGATGAGTAGACAGAATCTAAAATCACTTTTGATATTTCTTCCTAATGTAAGTGACAGATGTTGGTTGCATCTTTGGGGACTTTTCTGGTAGACATAATTACAGTAGTTTCTGTGTTAATTAATTATATTCCTATAAGAAATTGAAATTGCTTGATATTAATTTTCTTGAACTTCTTTTATGGTTTAGTTGTGGTATATAAAGCATTCATTTGGTAACTCATCAATTTTCACTTCAAATTGTGAACTACTACAGGATCTGTTGAATGTGGAGGTAAAAAGATGCTTCCCGCAAAATTGAAATTCTGCAACCTGTTTGTCAAAGGTAACAACATACCGCCAAATCCTATTCTCCTGGACTCTCTATTGATTCCCCTAAACTAGGCTTCCTTTATGCAGAAAATTTGTCAAGATATCATGCAGCCTTCTTTGGAATTCCAGAATCCTAAATATAAATCAAAAGTGTCCTTTGAGGAGTGAAGGGACTTACGTCAAAGGACACCTAAACTAGGTCGTCTGTTGTTCCAGGTACATGTGCGGTCCATTCACTTTGTGAGCAGCCTTGTTCATTTTCCCTTCCTGGTGCGTTATTGAATTGTGCTTCGCTTTGCGCTTCTTTCGTGCACTTGCTTGCCACCTATGCTTGCTTCATACTGTGTTCTGTTATATCGTTGTGTATATGTGCAAATGTTGTTGCTTTTATGCTTTGCAATAATGGAAGTTTGTGTCTTTGTTGATGTTATGCGTAGTGTTGCCTGTGATTTATCCCTTAATAGAGGTTTTATTGGATTGGAATATTCAGATCCATAAAGTTTATTCTAATGAAATTCTTTCTCGAATTGGAACACCCATAAGATTATCGCTTAAAACTATTTTTAGTTCATTGAACTTAAATGAATCATAGTAAATGGAATCAGTTTTGATCTCCGAACCGAGCTTAGTAGAAGGAATTGCTTGCTAGGCAAATAAATTTATTATGTTTCTGTAAAACTGACATGAATTTCAGAACTTCAAAGGGCATGCTATTAAAGTACCAATATTCTAATGTTGAACATGAAATGGCTTTTCTCTTTTGGGTCAGAACATGAGATAGTTCAACCCCCCCAGAAACAAAGATAATGAAAGCTATGGGTTCCAACCGAGCCCATATTACTCCCCAGTCTCCTATACAAAAACCATGTGCCTCGATAACCCTTAGAATTGACCAACATAAATCTCTGCCACTTTTTTTTAGCTTTGATGATAACCAAAACTTGATACCAGTGTTAGATTTTGTAGTGGCTGAAATGTTTTCATCAAATATAGTAACCGATTAAACGTTTTAGTGACAGACTAGAGAAAAAAGAATGTGTAACAAGATGTGATACATTTCCACCGTTAAGTTATGTTCATATATTAATTTAGTGATTGTTCGTATATGTCACCCTCCAAATAGGGCTAATATAAATAACACCTCTCTTTTACTCTGATATTCTATGGGTGCAAATAGTAATTCTGCGAAGGAGATTTATTATTTCTTGAAAATAATTGTTAAAGGCCATATGCAGTATTATGTTCAGACCTCAAACTTAGAACATAGACATTAAATTGCCTCTATTATTAGTGAGGACATCTATTTTGTTTTGTATTTTTAATATCTTAACAACTTTTAAACTGCTCCAACATATATGCGTTCATTTTTCCTTTTCTTCTTTTCTCAGAAATACTACAAAAGTTTACTTCTCTTCTTTAAATTCGCATACTTGAAAGTTTTGGTTCAATTGAGAGTTTTTTTGCCTGTTTTGCAGGTTTATCTGTTTCGTAAACTGTATTTTGTTCAGTTGCGTCGAGGTTAGCCAGTTACTGAGAGGCTGGAATGGGTACCAATGAAAAGGATAATTTCCTGAACTCAGCAGGATCAACAGCTGTTTGTATCAGTCACAGATTAAAGCAACACAATCTGGTATTACCAGGACAATTAATCAATTAAAAGTGACTAATAGCATGCATACAGTCAATTAAAGCCTCTGTTTTTTATCAACAACAGATCATAACCACAAATCAATAACATGCAACAGGGCATAAATCATAAACATAGTATGAAACCAAATAAGAAGAAGCTGTGACTTCTGTCATGCGTAGAACAAAGCAAGAGGGATGATCTAGAGTCACTTGGATTTGTCCTTGTGTGTTTCTTGAGTGGAAGGTAATGTTCTTTCCCGTTGGATTTGTTCCCTTTTAAAATTATTTTATGGGATAATCAATTAGTTATGACTGGATGTGTGTATATACAGTCTTCCTCGGCAGGATCTAAAAGCAGGAACAGAGAAATAGAGGTGTAATAAGATAAGGAAAAGAAAGTTTCTACTTCAATAGAGGCAGTCCTTTTACTGAAGACAATAATATTGAACCTGCCAATTAAATTGATAACTACCATTGGCTCACAAGTAGAGTCCACTGATTTTAATGCAGGCCTTGTGTCGGTGTTATCCAACGGAGTTTGCATCGTATTTCCATTATTGTCGATCACTGAGGTTTGATGATAAACCAGATTATGCATATTTGATGAGACTATTTTGCGATCTTTTCGTACGTGAATGTCAAGTGCTTTCTTCTTTGCTGTATGGACTTTTCAGATCTTTAAGTGGCTTTGTACCTGATGCTACTTCATTAGTTTGAAAGTGTTTACTTGTGACGACTTTTGTAACGCATAAGTGTTAATATGAGGCTTCCAGTTTGATTATGTGTTTGATTGTTTGATGTGCATAGTTTTTTTGTGTCTGGCTTGCTTATGAGTTTTCTGAACTTGGGTTGGATCTTACGCTGTAAGATCTCGTTGTGCTTTTGCTTTTTTTTCAATACATGCTTTCATGCTTTGATTATTAGTCTTCAAGTGCTACGTAGTTGAGATCTAGCTTCTTCTTCTGTCATGAGTTCTCACGAGCTTTCTGAATGTGTTGGATCCTAATCTTGTGAGATTGCATAGAAAATCAATCAATATGTATTACCAGAGGTGTATACATTCGTGGAAAATGGGTTATGCTCCTCCTCATTATCTGGGTTGCTCATGTCTTGTTCGATGATATGCCTAAAAGAAAGTTCAGTTCACCTCTTGCATTACGCTTTTCATTACATGCTGCCCTTCTATGGTTGATATTTGAGGGTTTCATGAGTTCATTTTGTGCAATCTTGGGTCTTCTCACATTTAAGAAGATCATCATCTCGATTGCTCCGGTTAAGTTGAATTTGTTGCCACCGAACTTCAAGGCCTTCCACTGTTGCATTGCATCTTGGGTTCATAAACCCATATCTAAAATTGATGATAATGATCTTCAACCTTTATGAATTTATGTAATTGGCTTTGTCTGGATTTGTTTTGATTCTGAATTTTCCTAATCTTATCTTATGACAGGTTGCATTGTGAATTGTGGCTTTAATTGTAAGACTTGCTGCTAACTGTTTTCCGAATAATTATAGGATTTGTTAGCTATTTCAGAAAGTTTTGTTTTTTGACATTGCTATGTCTCTCTGTCTGTGTATTTTGAAGATGAGTGGCGAAATTGGGATATCGGCATTTCCTCAGGAAGACAACATTTTCTGCTGGTAAGGGATTATTACCGGAAGCAAAGACACTGTCTTTGAAGGCACATAATACAAGCTCTCGCTGTCCTTTCCGAATGAATACCCATTTAAGCCACCCACTGTGAAGTTTGAGACCGCCTGGTTTCACCCCAATGTTGATGTACATGGGAACATATGCTTGGACATACTTCAGGTAACTTCAAAAAATTCATATTACCTCGGTTTCTCCTGACAATATTGTAGCCTGCTTGTGATATGATAATCTACTTTCTGTTATTTTTGTTTTTACATAGGCTAAGTCGTCATCAGCTTATGATGTGAGAACAATTCTGCTTTCTATTCAGAGTTTGCTTGGAAGTAACTCCTTTTGTCTACTCTGAATGACAGAGTCACATATGTGCCTGCTGCAAGAGTCACGAACTATATAAAAGTGCATTCTGGCAAGACAAAAATGCACCGATGGACCAAAATTCATTAAAAATGACATCCTTTTCGGGCTTTGGGGTATTCCCTTTCTACTAAATCTCAGATCCTGAGAAAGATCAGTTACTGTTAGAAATATTCAACAATTAGCTGTTGGTTGGCTATGGTTAAACGATTCTTCATACTACCTTACTGTTATGCTCTAAAACATAAGCTTTCAGGTTAATGTTTTCTTCTCTTCAATTTCAGAACTGCAACATACACTTCCTAAAATTATCAACCAACTAGATATGTTTTGTTCACTTGCTTCAGCTCTGTTGGATATCATCGTTTGCATTGATCTGTTGTTTCTTTGAAAGTTAAAGCATTTTGATCCTTCTGCACTGAAAATTCAGATTGATGATTGACCATAATTTAATTACACCTTTTCAGGGCCAACTTGGACATTATGAGGAAGCTGGCTGAGCAAATCAAGCAGCAGATCCTTGGTACAGATTCAGGTGCCGGTGAAGCTTAGTAGTAGAAGAAAACGACGATGATGTAACAGAACTGGTTGCTGGTGAGACCTTTGAAGCTGCAGGCGAGGAAAGGTCTAAATCTTAGACGATAGAGATTTGTTGTTGTGGTTTGCTCTTAAGTTTCTCAGTTGATGTGATAGTTACATTTTGAGAAGTAGTTGTAATAGCATATGGTGTGAGAGAGAGTGGCAGTGATTATGGTAGTAGTTAGAGTGGAAGATGCAAATGAAAGGGTTGTTCTTCCCCAACTTCCAGGTTGTTTTTCGCCAATATTAGCAGTTCTTCCGGTTTTTCCGTGTGATTAATGTGTGTTAATAGACAGATTTTCTTTATTCAGTTAATGATTTGATCATCCCAGCCGATGCTTTAGCTTCCGACCTAATTCGAGAAGCCCTTGCCGAGTGTGGTGCCGATTTCAATGAGGTCTCGATTCTAGGGTTTACGGGATTAGCTGTTCATTGGAACTAAGTTCATCAGTGCCGACGAAGAAGACGGCGTTCAACTAAAAGGGTGTCGATTTGGTCTTTTCGCTCGACTTGGCCTCCAAGACAGAGCTCGCAGAAGATAATCCCAGTGGTTCCCTGCTGTCATTTGGGCATTTCTGGTTGTGTTTTACACATAACAGATTGACCAATGAATATCAGTTTTGCATCAGACCAAACTTTCTAAATCATATTAACAATTAAATTCCTTTTGCCATGGTTAGAAATGTCAAGTTTGGATGTTTGGATCAAATCTGGATTCTTTCTCAAAATACGTCAAGGATACTAACAAGACATCGGAAGCGATTGACGTTATGGCCTATGGCAAAGGAGATAACAAACACATGATATAAGAAAACACATGATATAAGATGCTTGCAACTATCTCGCTCTTGGTATTAAACAGAGGATCGTGTTTTAAACAGTATTCAGTGATAGGCTTGTTCTAGGATTTCGAAGATAAGAGAGGACACAAAGGAGGAAAATAGTATAACTGTCAGTCAGGGGCAAATCGCTAGAATAATTGCATCTGATTAAACTATGGGACAGACAAACATCACTGAGCGCGAATATACTGAGTAGACATTCTTGTGTCACAGATATCTCCTCTGTTGACTAATCATCTATTTATTAGTTTCCAGTTAAAAGGAGGTCTGTTGTCTACATTTTTGTTAAGGGGATTGCGTTAAATACATTATTTTCTGTGCAGGAATGGAACCAGTGAGCTCATTAGAGTAGAGCTCTTTTTGCAACTGCCATGAAGGCAACATGCAATGGCTATATGAAGGCAACGTGCAATGCCATGAAGCGCTCTTATGTTTCACTTCAGGGACCTATAATATCTTACTTCGCCCGTTTTACAGCTTTATCCTACTACCTATACAAATGAGATTATGGGTGGTTGACGTGGCAGGTTTTCTCCACGCTAGGCGTCTTGGTTGGTGGTCTGTGCCAGCGAAATGATGACGTGGGCATATTGACTGTTTTGCCCTTCTTGCTGTGAGCTTTGTATTCTGTGGTTGAAGGGCGTTGTGGTCATTTGGGGCGTTCTTTGCCTGGTTAGAGCTATCATTTGGTTCAACTGCGTTTGGGTTAGCCAATGGTAGAGAGGCTGTGATGATAAATTTCTATATATTGCGATTCAGACGACGATTCTGACCCGCATCTTGGCGCGGTAACCATAGCGAGAGTCACCTCTCGCTGTAGTTGCAGCCATGGCGGTCTCATCTTAGCCTGATCTCATTCACAGATCTGAGCCTCTACAAATAACTGCATATATATGTGCGTCAGTGAATCTTTACATGGCATTGTATCGTCACCACCACCGCTTTGTATTAAGATATATGTAGCACGAGTGCGAGTATGGTGCGGGTGCTGGTTCGGGAATTGGGTGCGGGTGCAGCAAACTCCCAAAAATCAAGGGTGCGGGTGCGGCGGGGGTGCGGCCACATTATTTATATTTTTATATGATATTATTAGTGAGACAATTATATTAATATAATAACGACAATTATCATATTATAATCGAACAAAAATTCATATACATTCAAAAATACAAGGTTGCTATATCAGTGGTATAATCTCTTCATGCCGTTGTTGTTATCTTTGTAGAAATGACTAATCTAAGGATAAAAAATGTTCACATAGATGCACGTGGGTAAACACAGGACAAATGTCAAACTGTATATAGGCTTAGTGTCTTTTGTCCTATTTCTTTATCCCCTACCCAAATGAGGCCTTGATGTTGTTGTCCGAGGCTGTGATTATGCGGCTAGGGTTAAGGATCTATGTATCGAGAAGATGATATTTGACAATTTCAGAACAGTCCCTCTAATTGTTAATATATCACAAAATGAACCCCGAGAAATTTGAAAAAATTCCAGACACGTGTCTCCGGTTTACCTCCACTCCGCCGACTGCATTGTCATCCGCTGTCCGTTGCGCACAAGCCCTTACAGCATCTGTAAGTCTTAGCACACCACTGAAGGATAATTGTGCGAATTACTACTTTTGCATGCCCTCTTGCTGCTGCTTACTTCTCTGTAGGCTATTGCACATTATTGATTCTGGTCATCAGGTTGTTCTTAACACCAACAAGTATTAGATTACATCCAGAAAATAACGGAATGAACATATTACTTATACAGCTTCGTTCGAACTCCGCACGCTATAAATTTATTGTTTGCAATGGCATTTGAGCAAGAACTAAGTTAAGTTAATAACATAAATACAACGAATTCGCTGGGACAAACTTCATTTGGATATGCCTGTCTACTTATTGCTAAACATTCTTTGTTGTTGACGACACTGTTAACGGCATTACAGTATGTTTGCACCAGGAGTAATTATGGAATAAACTTATTAGTTAGAGAGCTTAGTATTAACTGCAGACACGATGAAATGACTGCATACAACACCATTTGATCAAGAAGTTAATTAGGTAAATAAAAAAATACAACGAATTTCCTCGGACAAACTTTATTTGGACATGCTTCAACCACAGGGAAAATTTACATGAAGGAATTGGTCTGATGAGCAGCTGATTAGTGCTCAGTCTATGAAGTTACGATTTTGCATAGAGGAGAATCTTCCCACAATTTAACTATGGCAAATTGAAGAACAATTAGAGTCCAAGCCTACAGTCCTCTGTGTTGATTTCCTGCCGAAATTTACCATATAATGCATGAATGAACAGGATGATATAACTCTGTTGATGCATTTCATCGAAGAAGTTTTTCTCTGAAAAGAACTAAATTGATCTTCCTGCGACTTCATCATTGATAGATATTGTTAAACTCAATTGAGGTTGTTGGTAATTCACTGTAATTACCAATAATAAACAGACCAGGGAGGTATATCTTAGCTTCTGTTACTAAACTCACCACAACAATTCACCCACAAGATACCTTGGAATGTGGCTGGTTCTGGTGATTTTTTTTTTTTTTTTTTTTTTTTTTAAACAATTGCGAACCTTGACCTGGTGCTCTTAATTTTGTTTATTGGGATGTCAGTGTCTCACATGATACCGATGACTGCTGAGTGATGAATGCTTATATACTGTTCCCCCCTTGTATTCCTTTTATGTTCTTCCACAATTTCGTTCAGCAAATGCAACACATGCCAATTGCGGATTAAATTTTCTGGTATCTTGCTTGAATTCTCGTGAATGTTTCTTTTTCTCTTGCATCCACAGTGTACATTAATTGCAACTCTGAATTGCATCTCTTTTTACTTTTTTGCTAGATGGTAGTTTGAGCACAGTAGAAACTCTTGCTTCAACAGCTATCTGTGGAATTTTGCACTCAATTTTAGGTGGACAGCCTCTACTGATTTTAGGAGTTGCAGAACCGACAGTTATAATGTACACTTATCTGTACCAGTTCTGCAAAGGAAGGGGAAGAATTAGGGGCAAAGCTGTTTCTGGCCTGGGCCGGCTGGTATATACGTCTCTTGCGAATTTACAACACATTATTTCACCGTAGCTTCATGGCATCAACGATCAACTAACTTATGTACCTTGATTTCATTTTTCTCTTCTAGGGTTTGCGTCTGGACAGCTTTGATGCTGTTTCTCCCTGCAATATTCAACGTTTGCACAGTTATCACTAGATTTACAAGGGTAGCGGGTGAACTATTTGGCTTTCTGATAGCTGTTCTTTTTATGCAAGAAGCCATAAAGGTATCTTCTTACCTAAATCGTAGCAATATTTGTACTCAGTAGAGTCGCATATCTTACTGTGTTACTTGTGAATGACAGGGAGTGGTGAGTGAGTTTCTTACCCCTAAATCTGAAAATCCAAGCAAAGAGAAGTACCAATTCCAGTGGCTTTAGACAAATGGGTTACTGGCAGTTATTTTCGCTTTTGGTGTCCTTCTGACTGCCATCAATATCAGGAGGGCAAGGGCCTGGCTTTACGGAACAGGTAAGAACTGTGGCTTTGAATCAATATTTTTTCCAACATCCAACTTGAACTAAGCTTAAAATATTTCTTCCGGCTTCCAAGCACAGGATGGATGCGAAGTTTTATTGCAGATTATGGAGTTCCCCTTATGGTTGTACTGTGGACAGCGTTTACATTTCAGACAAAATTTCAGCCACATCTTATCTGGACTCTTGAGCAGGTATAGTTACTTGAAAAATAGTAATGTTTAGTTCTCTAAAAAAGAGCTGATGTCCGTTCAGGGTTGTCGGTGCTAAATCCGGTCATCTTCGATTGGTGGGGGAAATGTGAAATGAGTTTCAATGGTACAATATTGATTTGTTCAAGCTTTGATATAAGTATTAATTTAGTGAGTTTGTGTTTTCCCGTTCAGGGCTGCCGGTGCTAAATCCGGCCACATCAGAAGAGAAAGCTCTAATCACTTCCTGGTTATCTGCTAGCATACGATGTGGCGTTTCTCTCAACTTTCTTAATTTAATATAATTGAGGTACTGATAGCATATTGTGGAAAATAGTTATGAACTCGAACCATCTACGTTAAATCCCGCGCCTTACTATTGTAAGTATTGAAGACTATGCCTCTCCTTCATCTGATTGTATGAGCTTATGCCCCTATTTAAATTTATAGAGAATTTAAATGTGTTATCCATGCCAGGCCTTTCACATTTTCGATACCTCAGTAGCTAAGAAAGTACTCCCTTAGTTTTTCTGCTTCTTTATCGTTATTGGTTTAATTTCTGCAGTGCTTAATCATTGATTGTGCGTCAATCAATTTATGTGCTATCACAGTATAATCAGTAATTAACTTAAATATTGCACAGTGGAGGAAGAAAATGGCTAATGGGAAGTTTTATGTTAACCTTATGTGATTCAGATTTTGTATATTTGAAGTGCAGGCTGTGTTGTTCATGAGCCCTATTGGGGTCCCTTCATACCAGATTTTAAACACTTCTAATTTCTAAATCTATCAGGCGAATATGAAAACGGTGATAAGATCGAAAACCAAGAACGTTGCCCTCTTCAGGAGTGCAGCTGCATATGGGGGTGAAAGAGTTGGACAGAAAAAGCAGCATATCAAGTTCACCAGGTCATGTTCCCTACAGTGTTCAAGAGATGGATGTCGAGCTTCCAGGTTGTAGATTCGAAGTAGCTGGTCAGTTTTCTTCCTGAAAAAGCAGATTCATCATTTTTAAAGAACAGTTTCTTGGTTTTGTTTATGTAAGCTTTCTCTGACCAAAGAGACGAGACTGCAGTTTATGGCTGACAAATTATGGCACGCATTTCGATGGTAGCACCTGGATATGTTGCCGTGTCTTCTGGTGCTCACGTATTCTGATCACGTGTATAAATTTTTATCTGCTAGCATACGATGTGGCGTTTCTCTCAACTTTCTTAATTTAATATAATTGAGGTACTGATAGCATATTGTGGAAAATAGTTATGAACTCGAACCATCTACGTTAAATCCCGCGCCTTACTATTGTAAGTATTGAAGACTATGCCTCTCCTTCATCTGATTGTATGAGCTTATGCCCCTATTTAAATTTATAGAGAATTTAAATGTGTTATCCATGCCAGGCCTTTCACATTTTCGATACCTCAGTAGCTAAGAAAGTACTCCCTTAGTTTTTCTGCTTCTTTATCGTTATTGGTTTAATTTCTGCAGTGCTTAATCATTGATAGTGCGTCAATCAATTTATGTGCTATCACAGTATAATCAGTAATTAACTTAAATATTGCACAGTGGAGGAAGAAAATGGCTAATGGGAAGTTTTATGTTAACCTTATGTGATTCAGATTTTGTATATTTGAAGTGCAGGCTGTGTTGTTCATGAGCCCTATTGGGGTCCCTTTATACCAGATTTTAAACACTTCTAATTTCTAAATCTATCAGGCGAATATGAAAACGGTGATAAGATCGAAAACCAAGAACGTTGCCCTCTTCAGGAGTGCAGCTGCATATGGGGGTGAAAGAGTTGGACAGAAAAAGCAGCATATCAAGTTCACCAGGTCATTTTCCCTACAGTGTTCAAGAGATGGATGTCGAGCTTCCAGGTTGTAGATTCGAAGTAGCTGGTCAGTTTTCTTCCTGAAAAAGCAGATTCATCATTTTTAAAGAACAGTTTCTTGGTTTTGTTTATGTAAGCTTTCTCTGACCAAAGAGACGAGACTGCAGTTTATGGGCTACATTACGTGTGCACATGCCTGGCATAACTGGTCTGTATTGGTGTTTATGGACATGATCCAATTTAGTTGCTGTTATATAGTTGGGGTTGGTTTTATTGTTATGAATTTGTAATGTGTCGTAGTCTACAAGTCGTGAGTCGGACACTCTAATTAAATGTCTAAAAGATCTATTTTTTGGAGTGTGTATTGGGTGAAATTGTAAAACCTACAAATTTACAGTAGGTAGGCTTTCCAATGTTATATTGTGTGGTTGTATACTTGTATGCAATTCCCAGGCAACCACATTATATATCATTACTGCACGCAGCATGCACCAAAATTTATATGCACTTTGTACTCAACAGGCATTACTCCGCGACACGGCTCCGCATGTAACATGAAGGCCACACCGCGCGCAACGCGCGCGGGGTGGAACCTAGTTATACATAAAAGTTATGAGGTGAGAAAAAACTCATACTCTTTATGACATTTGGCATCCACATCATCCACTATGTGCCATTTCATTCTAAATAAAAATGTTTCACCTCATTTTTATATTGCAACAAAGATGAAGGATAAAAAATAATTATTGCAAATAAATTTATAAATTGTAACGGTTTCACAATCTCCAAAGAATATGAAAAATAATAATAAATGCAACTTTAATCAATTTATTTATTTATTTATTTATACTATAAAAGCTAGGAGGTGACAAAAGACTCGTCCTCTTTATGACATTTGGCGTCCTCGTCATCCACTATGTGTCATTCAATTGTCAATAAACACACTGCACCTTATTTTTATATTCCAACAAAGATGAAGGATAAAGATTTATTAAATTGTAACGGTTGCCACAATCTCTAACCAATATGAGTAATAAAGTTTTAAAAAACACAATATGAGTAATAATAATAAATGCAATTTTCATTATTTTATTTTTTATTATACTATAAATCTAGGAGGTGAGAAAAGTCTCATCCTCTTTATGACATTTGGCGTCCACAGCATCCACTATGTGTCATTTAATTGTCAATAAAAATATTTTACCTCATTTTTATATTCCAACAAAGATGAGGGATAAAAATTAATTATTGAAGACAAATTTATAAATTGTAATGGTTGGTACAATCTCTAAACAATATGATTAATAATAATACATACAATTTTCATCAATTTATTATACTTTAGAATTTTGGAGGTGAGAAAAGACGCATCCTCTTTATGACATTTTTGTCCACATCATCCACCATCTCTCATTTAATTTTCAATAAAAACGTTTTTATATTCCAACAAAGTTGAAGGATAAAAATTATTTATTGCAAATAAATTTATAAATTGCAACAGTTGCCACAATCTCTAAACAATATGAGTAACGTGCATCAATAAACATTATGAATAATAATAATAATAATAATAATAATAATAATAATAATAATAATAATAATAATAATAATAATAATAATAATAATAATGCAGCTTTCATAAATTTATTTATACTATAAAGCTAGGAGGTGAGAAAAAACTCATCCTCTTTGTGACATTTAGCGTCCACATCATCCACTATGTGTCATTTAATTGTCAATAAAACTGTTCCACCTCATTTTTGTATTCCAACAAAGATGAATGATGAAAATTTATTTTTTCAAATAAATTTTTAAATTGTAACGGTTGCTACAATCTCTATACAATATGAGTAATAATGATAAATGCTAATTTTAATCAATTTATACTACACAATTCGTCATTTCGTCATTTATATTCATAGTCACCATTAGGAGTTTGTACAGAGTGCAAAAAAAAGGTCACCGTCATTTATATTTATACTCTGAAGTCGCTGATTATTATTTTAAGCCTCTTAGACGGTGTCTCTACTTTCGTATTTTATCTTCCTTACTTTTAAGTGAGTTATGTGTTATGTACATAATTTTTTTGATGAAATTGTGCCAGGAGAGGCAGCGCAAATAGGTAACGAAAGTAAATATTTCCTAATGCGCCATCAATGAAGTTTTAACAAAACTAAAAATTTCCTACAGAAGGATTGGAATCGTCAAATGGCTTTTTAAATCTTATTATACAAACAAACTAAATATTTTCTTTGTGTTTCTTTGTGTGTTCTTGATTTGCTCACTCAAGAGTTTCACCTAGCAGGGGCTTCTTTTTCTCAAATATTTTATGCATATTAAGTCCTAATTTAATGTGTTCTCTCTCTGGCAGTTAACATGATCGTGTTAGTAGGCATCGTTAAAAAAAAACTACTCCTTCCGTCCCAAAATGACTGTCCCTTTTTGAAACCCCAACTTATTAAGGGGACATGTATTAATGTACTTATATTTAAATTTTTCTGTGGTATTGACATAAATATTCCTTATTTCTTCATTTCCAATGCAACTTTAGTTACACTTTTAGGACAATGTTGTGAAATCACACAATTTCACACATTAAAAATGAAAGTGAACACTTATTTTGGGACAACCCAAAATAGAAAAGTGGACAACTATTACGGGACGGAGGGAGTATGTAGTAAATGAAATCGCTCTTCTATTTTTTGTAACTGTTGCGGTAACATTGACCATAAATGTCATCTAACCTATGAAATAAAAAGGTCAGAGAATAAGAAATTAATGGGGCAAATGGAGGCTGCTTCGAGCAAACGACAAGAAAAGGTGCTTCATCACTTTCTTTCACTGGGATACTATTGAAGGACCAAATAGAGAAGTCTGACAAGTTCTTTTTTCTTTTCCGAATTGCTTTATATTGCAATAAGTTCGATTTCTTGATATGTTTTCTTGGATCTCCGTGCTGATTGTTTACAGATTAACCATCTTTCTGTTTTCTTTCAAAAGGCAATATTATTTAAGTTTTTACCGAGTTATGTATGACTTGTCTATTTTTGATATACTAGGTACAAGTTGCGATGATAAAGATCTTCTATATTATGACTCTCCAGGTTTCTGCTAGTGGTATTCTTTCTATCGATAATGAAATTAAATTCTTAATCATATTTCAATCTGCATAAGAGTGACCATTTTACCTCTCCAGTATTTATTAGTAGTTCCATTATATATTTATCTGGCATGAGTTCATTTCTATTTACATATAGCATATCCGAGGAGTTGGTACAACAACTACTATACAGTAGAATGAGCAGTTGGATATCAATTTTGATTAAGATATGATTGTCATTGTCAATGCATATATAATTGACATTTGTGAAATATTCAAGGCATTGGCTAACTTGAATAATATCGTTTACAATAATAACCATAGTAACATGTGACCATTACTTTCTAATATTTCGATTCTACTTTCATTTCTGGTGATACCAATAAGCTTATGTCGCATCATCACACTACAAATGTCGTAGTATCATGTTAATTTATGTTGCACATAAACATAGTGAATTATAAACGTTTAGTACTTCATGTCTTCATCGGAAACTATTTCTGGTAAATCAGGCCAGCTACAATTTGAATTTTACTCAACTAAGTATGCTTTACATTGGATCATGGCCCTGTTTGGATACTATGGTTTGGTTAACTCCCACAAAAAGTTAACCAAAACTCCAACCCAAAATTTGTAGGACCCATATTCCACTCATTTTTCTACTCACATAAAAGTCAAAACGTCAAAACCAAAATCATTAAATCCAAACATCCACCTGATTTGGTTAACCAAACCAGTCCAGCCTTGTTATCCAAACCAGTCCAACCTTGTTATCTCAAATATTTTAAAAGTTAATAAAAAGGAGACTTCCCTTAGTATTTTTGATCCATTCAACTCAAAATGTTAGTTTCATGTTCCTGAAAAAAGTAGTTTGTTATTAAATGCCATCATTGATCATTGTATGTTTCTAATAAATTGGGGAATCAAAATCGAAGTATAGGTAAAGTCATTTTTTCGAAGGGAAGGGGGTTCAAAACTATTAAATCCCAGTGCTTATGCCAAATTTGTAGGATGATCTTTGGTAGGAATCTTCTACTATTTTTTTTACAAATTTTGAAGCTTTTGTCATTATATTATACTAAGTTTGACGTAATTTTTCATATGAGTCCAAACTTTTGTTAACTCGGCTTCCTTTGAGAAAAAAATGAGAGGGGTCTAAATTGACCAAAAAATTGTTTTACATATGTTTTTATATTTATCAAAAATTATAAATAAAAATTCATGTTCTTGAATGCTACTTAATCTCCCATGATGGAGTCACTATACAAAAATTCATCAAGACTTCTTAGGTAAGAAATTTTGAATAATTAACTAAACGTATAAATACAGAGCAATGAGAATGAATTAAACATTCAATTATGAATATTATACTCTCAATATAAATTTGAAGGTCATTGGTTTGATTTCTCTTTCTAGGGCTCACCATGAACCCAAGTTAGTCTAACACTCGGGAAAGTGGAGTGGTCGAGGATAAAAGGTTGTGGTCATCGAGATTGTCTATCGAATACTGTGAATGTAACCATTTTTTCCTATTGGTTAATAGATAAATTATTGGAGTGTTAGCTCATGTTTTCATTTTTATATGGTATATGATTATTTTCCACGTCACAATAATTCATACTAATTCCAGTTTGGTATCATTAGGGTTTTTTTTCTTGCCTTTTATTGCAAAACTAATTATCTTTCCCTTTGTATTTCGTGTTTTATTTTCTCCTTTATGTTTCTCTTACCAATTATCTAAGGATTAGACATCATTTTCCAAACAAACACCATATGAAAAATACATTTTAAGTATGTACATTATAGATCGTATTAGGCCATTGAATGAGAAAATTAAACAATGGTACATGTTTTATCCATTATAAAATAAGAAACTTTTAGTTGTTCCAAAAACATTGCTTGAATTGCAAGTTCCAATTTTATTTACATATGTGAATATGTAATGTTTTTTCTTTACTAAGAATTTAATTTTATTAAGGTTTTAATTTTGGTTTTAAGTTTAAATTTTATTTACACATGTGAATATGAAATGTTTTTTTCCTTTCTGATTAATATTGACTTCCAGTTACAATTGTTTTTCTCAACATGTTGGAGTAGAACAACACGCTCTATGTAGACTTAATTCTTCTATAATCCTCATATTTTAATATTTACTGTATGAAAATTTTGTCTATTATAACAAGATTCATTTGTGTCACTATCATCTTACACGTAAATATATTGGAAGTTTAGGCAACTCCCGCGCATGGCGCGCGGTATCGCCTAGTAGTATAAACAGTTTTTGACTAATTACTAAATTAACAAAAGAGTAAAAGAGTAAGTAACGCAACATCCCAAAACCATTTTTTTAGCATATCCCAAAACCAATTTTAATTAAACTTAACAGTGCCTATAATTGTACTCAAAGAAAACATTAACGATCAAACTACTTGGCGAAATTAGATTCACAAACCACACAGTGGTCTGAGATCAATCGGTCTACCACGCTTCCTTCTTCAATTCTCAGTTTTCCACTTTCTTTGTTCCACAAATGCAACCCGTACGCTTGTGTGTTGAGCTTACCAAGTTCAGCTTCTATCCATCTCGAGTGACTTAAATTAGCAGGCTTTTCAAAATAGGTTGGTATTCCAATCCAATCAACTGGATAAACCACATTCGCAGGCAAAATTGTGTACTTAAACCCCGGATCCGGATCAATCTCAACCGTCCGAACCACCCTGGAGACCATCTCAGGCCCATTGTGCGCCCAAATGCTTCCGTTGAATGTTGAAGAAAATTCCTCTATGAACTTGTATACCAAAGGATGGCCTTTGTCAAATATCAGAAGAGCATTATTTAACGTCATCCACTTCCCCGAATCATACGTGGCTTGCGCTCCGATTGAATTCCTCAAACCCGACAAATTTTTCAAGACTAAGTAATCCGTATCCAGGTAGATCCCACCAAACTTGAAAATTACAGCTAACCTCATCAAGTTTGAGAGGTTCTGGCCTATTGGTATCTCACCGGGATCTTTCTTTCCGGTTTTGATTTCATCCAACCAAATTTCAGCTGGCAGATTTTTGAATAGAAAATTCATGTCAGGTGTCAATGCAACGACCTTTTGACCACGATCCACAAGTGGTTTCAAGATTTTAGACCCACACTCAGAGTCCAGCGAATTTGAGAGGATCACAACACATGCGCGAGGGTGGGCTTTGAAGATACTGTCCAATGCTGTGACGGCTCTTGGACCAAACCTCCCTCCTGGGGCCAACCATGTCATGAAAAATTGGCCGTCGCAATCTGAGCGAAAGAATTTTTTTATACGCTCTTTGAATTGTGATGTCTTTTCGTTTACTTGGAATATCTCAAGTTCTGGCAACTTGGTCATGAACCAACGAATCCTCTCGGCTTCCGTGGAGTCACCAACTGGGGGATTGTACATAGTATCTTCTTGGCTGCATTCTTGTTCAATACCAATGGCTTCGATTGTGTAATTGTGGTCTTGCCCGGTGTCCGAATTTAAGTAAGTGTTCTGAAGACGATAAGTGCGCAGAAAGGTGTCTGTGAATACGAGAAATAGGATGATGGTGATGACCAAGAGGGCCGACGGTATTGCCATACTGAAGATCAGCACACGGTTTGAGATTGATGATCTACATGAAACAGAAGTGGGTTTATGATTCTCGTTTTATATAATGTTATGGACAGGAGGGATTGTGTGTGAGATTTCATAGCTTTAATTAACATTCATTGTTTGAGAAATACGTACGTTAATTATAATTTATGATTATAATTTATATCTATATGTACTTGTTTAAAAAAGGAATATGTCATTCTTATCGTGCCACATGTAAATCTCAAAGGTATTATTCTTTTCCTAAAAAAAAAGGTATTATTTCTTATGCCATGTGGTCTATGTTCTATGTTTATATTTTTCTCTTTAGGACATACATAAGTCATATGTCTACAAATCAAACATTTCTAACTTAGGTTTTGGTGACACATGCCATACGTTAAGAATATAAAATGTGGGTAATCTTAATATTGCAATAATAATGGTGGTATTTTGTCACATGATCTGACCAAATTGACATATGATGCTGTTCAATATATGTGATTATAGTTAGATTCATTCTTCTTAGAATATTCATCAAAAAAAAAATCTTATAATTATCATAGTTGGATTCATTGAACTGGAAGGAGAAATGAGTCAATAAATTGAACTTAGACAGTTATACCACCTTCAATAAAATGAGAAAAGAAAAAGCAACAAAAATAAGAAGTTAAAAGCACGGATAGAGCCAGGAGTCTATGATATTTGAGGGTAGCATAAAATGAACAAAAAAAAAGAAAAAAAAAAACGATCTCGGAGGGTTACTTATCATGGGTTGGGCGCTGTAGTAGGTAAGTTACACCATATATTGGCGGTGTTTAAAGAACATAATTGAGAGAGAATGAGATAAAGAATCTCACATTGTGTTACAGTTGAAGATTGCAAACATAAACTTGTGCACACGGATTGCATGCGTAACTCATCTCCTACCTGATATCTTAACTCACTAACTACCTTTTAAGTATGGAGTAAATTTTATGCAAGTTTTATTTGTGAAAGAAAAATAATTCTCTCTCTACTGAGAGGTTAAGGACGAACATAGAGATTAACCAGGGCGGGTTGATTAATCAATTTGAACCCAAGAAAAGACGGAAAAGTTGTGGTAAAGGTCAGCAAGGAGATGCAAGAAAGATCGTTGAGCATAGTCTGGTAGGAAGGTTTGTTCGGGGAAACAATTCAACAAAGGGGGGATTAAGTAACTCTTTCGAAGATTGAGGTGCTCAAATGGGGATCTGAAGATCATCGATGCATGTCCCAATACTTATATCATCATGTTCACAAATCATGAAATAATGCTTCAAACCATTCACAAAGGGCCTTTAAATTTGATGACCAACTGGTCCTTCTGAAAAAGTGGGAAGTATGAGATGAAAGGAAGAACCTAGCTACCGAGGAGACTGTGATTATGGATCCAAATGAAGGCATACCCTTCCATCAAGTCAACGCTATGATGAGATAGGTAAGCTCATAGGATCCTCACAGGGATCAGTAGAGAAGACGATGGTGCACATCGAAAGGAGGGATGAGGATAGGTATATTCGAGCTTGAGTAAAATCAAACCTCCTCAAACCGTCGTGCCTTAAGGTTTGGGACTTTGGGTGGAGAAAGATGAAGAGAAGAAGTTATGGGTTTCACTAATCTACCAAAGAATTACATAAGTCTGGTAATGATGCGGTAGAATCAAACACTCACTAGCGGAGTGCGAGAGAAAGGCTGCAATGATCCAAGAAAACTAACAACCCGACTGTAGTGACTAGATGCTTAGCAAACTCGTAGAAAAGAAGAAAGAACTACCACATATGCAGGGACCGAACGAGGTTTATGGAAGTATGGGCAATAGCCCGTCATAGCTTTTGGTTTAGAAGGAGTAACCTTATGGGAAATAATCTCATACATCACATTTTTTGTAATGGTGGCCCCTTCCAACTTTGAGACTATTTATCTTGATCCCATACAAAATATTCATGGGTCCGTCGCTGCACATAGTGTGGCCGGAGGTAGGAAGCAGGTAACACAAAACCTGAAAATTCGATTAGGGCTTACACAAATTTAAACCCTATCTGATAAGGAAACACAATCCAATACACCCCAGAGGATAGCTAATCAAGGGATTTTGGGGGGAAGAGAGGAAAGGTATCAAACCAAATACCGAGATCCTCCCCCAAAATATAATGACATATCTTGGAAAGAGAAAATTGGCAAATTTTCTAAATCAAAAGATCTCTATTGGAAAATCGGTGAGATGAAGCAGAAATGATCTCTATTAGAAACTCAATACACGGCGTCCTAAAATTTAGCGTTGGAGAAAAAGGTAAACAAAAAATTTTAAATCCAAAGCTAGAATGAAAATTGAAGAAAAGGAAACAATTGAAGATGGAGAACACTAGTTACTTCCAAACAACGAAAATCAACTAAAAAGAAATTTATGGTAGCTGTTGATATCTGGTTGATATCAGATAGGGGGGAGCATGTGGAGCCCTGATAACCGAGATGGGTAAAGAAAAGAAAAGACAAAAACCAGCAGCAGGAGAAAACCATTATACCACGATAAAGGAGGGAATTCACATAGAAGAGAACCCACAAATGATCGAGGTGGAGGTACCCGCCTACAAAAATGAGTACTATAAATTGGACCATAAATGAGCTTGGGAGCCTCAAGTAATGTTCCATTTCTCTCTCTCTCGTCAATGTAGCTAGAGATAAGAAATGTGACTTAGTAATCTTGATGGAAACTAAGGTCCAAAGCAAGAAGATGGAGAAAATAAAATAGGATTTTAAGTATACAACATGGATTTTACGTGGACGGTAAGGGACGAAGTGGAGGACTTTGTCTCCTATGAAAGGATGTACGGGAGGTAGTTATCCATTCATTCTCAAAATTCCACGTTGACTTATATTTCCGGTTACAAAGGGAAGAAGTGCAGTGGAAATTCACTGGGTTCTACGGGGAGCCATAAAAAGTGAAAGGCGCCACTCTTGGCATCTCCTATCAATAATTAAACCTCCAAGTGGTACAGCCTGGTGCGTAATGGGTGAATTTAATGCAATCTCCTACTTTGATGAAAAATAAGGCGGCCACGAAGTAACTTTTACTCAATGCGAATATTTTTTAGAAGCACTCATTGAATCTGAGCTCTTGAATATGGGCTTTGTTGAAAATCCCTTTACATGATTTCAGTTTATCTCCACAACAAAAGTCTAACAAAGGCGGTACATAACAAGACTCCAATTGAAGCATGGAGTGGTCTTAAGCCGTTATCACAACATCTACGGGTTATCAGAAGTATATGCTATGTGCGCATTCCAAAGGAAAATAGACATAAGCAAGAGGAGAAAACATAGAAAGGCATAATTCTTGGCTACAACTCTCAATCAAAAGTCAATAGACTCTACAGTCTCAAGACCAAGAAGCTAATCATCAATCGAGATGTAGATTTGGAAAAGAATGCTGCTTCGAATTAGAAATACGATAAGGTAAAGACAAACCACAATGGTTCCTAGACTAAGAGAAAATAGCAAAGATTAAGCTCAACAAAAAGAAGACGGAGTACAGCCTACTCAAGCAACTACACCACAGATAAAGTCTAAGGATAATAACCTCTTCTTCCATCACACAAGAATTTTTCAATAGAGAAGAATCATCAAAATCACCGTTACGGAGAGTACAATTATTTGTTGACCTATACGAGACATGCACATTTGCGACCATTGATCCAAAAAGCTATGAGGCAATAAGAAAGAAGGAAAAATAGGTCAAAGTCAAGGATGAGAAAATCAAGATGATCAAGAAGAACAAGAAAGCAAAATCAAAGAACCAAATTCCGAGTAAGGAAGCCACCAATGAAATAATGATCTTCAAGAAGAAGAAGAAGAAGAAGAAGAAGAAGAAGAAGAAGAAGAAGAAGAAGAAGAAGAAGAAGAATCATAGCGGCTCAATCCGGAAACACAAGACAATGTAAAATACTAAGGGCTACTCGCAACTATTAAGCTTGAAGGCTAAAGATCGACGAGGATCCATATTCACAGATGTAAACCTCCGAGATCTATGTTTAAGACACTGCAAAAAACGCTTGGAGTTAGCAGAAAGTTCATTAAGGAAGAGTGTCTAAAGTTAATGAAATATCTAGATAACTAGAGAATAGGTCTAATTTAATTATCTAGAAGTATTTGGATATTGTGGAATTCCCTATAATGAGTTATATCGTTACTAGAAAGATATATACATTCTTGAATATTCTAGAAACTATGACTAGATAAAAATTGAAGAAAAATCTAGAATTAACTGGTGGTTTCTTCCACCAACAATGGAGTCCTATAAATAACACAAGATATACTATACTTTTTAATGAACAAATAATCTAATATTCTTTCCTCTACTCCAATACTACGACTTTCTTCAATACAACTATCTCAACTATACATAAACTTTATACTCACTACACTTTGGTCCCTCTCCACCAAACACCTACATACACACTTCCGCTTCACTCCCTCTTCTACAACAACCAACACCAACATGAATCACTCTCTGAAAAATCAACAATTGATAATGATTTTACCTATATTTATATAATACTATAAAAGAGAATATTTTAATTTCATGATTTTGCATATAGATCTGACAAAGCTCCCGATTAATCGAACTAATGAATAATTAAATTCATGACTTTTCATATAGATCTGACAAAGCCCCCGATTAATCGAAGTAATGAATAATTAAATTCATGACTTCTCATATAGATTTGAAAAAATATATGTCTTGCATGTCAGGCATAGTACACATGACACGTCACACTGTAAACCTTTTAAGGATTTATAGGCATTGTTGCCACTTCATACATAGTAGACCGAACTGAATAATTTTACACTGGGCAAAGGACTGTAAACTACCTTACATTTTGATATTTGGTTCAACTCATCTTTACTATATAAAAGTTTACAGAGGTCTTTATGGTTCATACTACATCTGTTTCTTCTCTTTCAATGGCGGTTGACTTTTCTACCCGTAACTGGGTCACATTGACTCAGTGATTTGGATAGCAAAACGATGTAACTTTTTGGCAATTTTTTCATAGTATTGTAGAATAAAGTTTACTCTACCAGATCATGCAAAGATTACTAAATTCGTGTATCGTTTTGCTAACCAAATCACCGGTCAAAGTTACCCAGTGAATAGTGTCAAAAAGAGAAGTAAGTTGAGAGAGAAGAAACAGATGTAGTAATACTTTTACAATACATGTATTATCCATCTGTGTTACTTTAATCACTAAAAACCATTAAAAATCCTAATAATCAAAGTAATATCGTGCTCGTATCAAGAGATCGAGACATGTAGGTTAAATTCCCTACAAGATTGAGTAACAACTTTCTTGAATTGAAGCACCGGTCAACCGACACCGTCTCGCCGACTAGAACCAAAACTGTGTCTTCACTCGAGCCCCTATTGGCCGAGGTGTCGCTTCTTCGTGGTAGGACCAGTCCATGTCTTGCCGATTGCACCATGTCGACAAAAAACTCGCCAAACTTCACGACAATTTCACCCTACATCGGCGCTGATGGTGGTTCAGAAACTTTTTCCTAACAGGACTCTTGCCTTGATGACAACAGAAGAGATCCACCACAGTCAAGAAAAATGATGACTGGAATAAAAAAGGTTGGGCCATAATTCAGACTTCGGCGGCAGAGGAGTTGCGAGAGAGGGAGGATGGAGGCGGTTGGTTAATGATGTATCGTAGAATGATTGTGATTCGCTTGGTTACGATGATTGTTCTATTGATGGTCTGTTGGGTTATTGATGGTCAAAGTAACTGTGGTTATTCTGGGATAGACACGGCAATGTTATCCTTACTTTCCGTTGAATCCATTGCTTGTTAGATATGTTCTTGATTTTCTCAGTTTGATATTCCATTAGACATATCTCAGGATATGAATTTTAACCTTGAAATCTATTTCAGAAGTTCTGCAGAACGGGTTTTTGTTGCCTCGAACCAGTTAAGTTCGTGTCTTATACAAGTTAATATACAACAATTATTGTTGGTAAGTTTGATTTTCGCAATCTTCATACACATATAGTAGAAGCGAAAGAAATTAAGCAAGTGATCACTATGTGTGACCCCCTGTTTGGTGGAGAAATTTTTGTTTTCTCTTAGATCAAGGTGGATTTGCTCTAACCATAAATCACATGACACGTCAGGAGAAAGAAAATGAGTGGCAGACAAAAGAAAGTGGATTTCCTACATGTTCCTGACGTGTCCTATGATGTATTGATTAGAGCACCATGTCATATTTGCTCTTGGAGCAAGCAATATTGCTCCTGTTTGGTGAGTGTTCTCTTTTGACCCAGTATATATAGCTACATTTGATCAAGAAACATCATTGTATCTGTCAGGTTAAAATAAAAAATATTAGTAATTATTTTTTCTTTAATCTATTTCTTCATCATCTTGCTAGAAATTTGTAGTCCCTTTTTACTATACTGTAAATTGATAAACTGAATTGTACCTACGAATTTTATCATATATTTGATAGGTCTTAATTTTTCTATTATCATCATTGTTATTTTTATGTGCTATTCGCGAATGTATTTACTTCATATTTTAATGTGATAGACCAAACATGAACAAGAATAGCAATACAGTTATTGCACCATTCTAAACTTGTGACCTTCTCAAAACTGGCACTTAAATATCAAAAGTTTGGTTAAGAGGAAAGACTCGTGTGGTTTTAGTAACATATTCTAAGATACCATAGCAAAGCAGCTTATAATGATTGTATTTAACCCCAATTCTCTTGATATATGCTTTTTCTTGGGTGTTGTTAATTTTATGTTGATTAGGCACTTTTAGTCTTATTTGATCTACTGCTGCAAACATTTTTATGAAACACAAGTTTTTATTCATGCACCATGTTAAAAAGTTGTATAAATATCGGAAGTATAGTAGTATAAGATATTCAGTATTTTTTTTTTATATTTCGATCTCCCTCATAAATTCGTGCGAGCAACAGTAACTTCCAGAACTTAAAATTGCCATGGCATTCGTGGTTTGACACATAAAATGTTCAGAGTTCACACCTCATAGTACAAATGTTCTCAATCAAGGTTGTCTATTGACATTCTTCCCCTACCCTTTGTTCCAAGCTAGTAATACCCAATTCTCAGTCCGCAAAGGTAGGACCAACAGTCCTGACTGAGCTTCTGGCACTCTTGTTTAGCTTCCAACTAAAGGACTAAAATCAAATGTCACTAGAAAAATTTCAAATCCTTATATTTTAGGTATCTATCAAGAAATAATTCTTTAGACAAATTCTTACTTTTAGGTATCTATCAAGAAATCATTATTTATCTTCTTAATTCTGAATGTAATTCTAAATGTTAGTATCAAATTTGAGGGGTTTATAGAGTGTTTTGAATTTAAACATTTTTTCATAGTACCCGAGTTAATTACTTCGACAGTGACAATGAGTCAAAGGGTTGCGCATTTTCCTTCATGCAGTGTTTTCTTAAGGAAGTATCGTTGGAGGTGGTACCTTTTTTCATATTTCACTTTCCTTACACTATGTTTTTCAGCTTTTCAATTTTTTTATTGACATTTACAAGAAAATAAATCTTTTAGGAAGTGCACCTTATATGCATGTTAACACTCAGTTTGAGAGTCGAAGTACAAAATAACTTTTTTTTTTAATTCATGTTATTGTTCGGGTATATAGAATAGAAGAACTATTCTATTTCTTATTCCACGGTCATTTGGTTCAGGTATCTCTGTTTGTTTGCCTTTACCTTTAATGTCTCCCATCTTGTCCAAACTATTTTCTCTTACTTTCCTTCACTTCCACTTCTTATATTTTGAGCAAGATATATAGAAAGTCTGTTGTTGTACTTATCTTTACATGCATCTATATGTATATCAGGTCCGCGTTAACATCCACATGTAAATCATGCCTGCGTTGATGACTTGCAGAAATATTCCTCTTCTGGGAGGATCTCATTTCTCTTCCTCTCTTTCTCTCTTGTTATTAAATAAATCCATTCATATATGAAGTTATTAGAGTGTACGTTTACTCAATGAACCTTTGGAGTGGTTCTGATTCCTTAAAAGTTGTATACAAGTGTAGCATAAATATATTCAACCAACAAATGCAGATAATGATGGGTGAGCGGCTGGTTGGCAGAAAGAAAGCTTGGAACAAATCCCAACATTTTTTTCAACCCCTTGATCTCTTGGTTGAATTCGTAAATCTAAACCTCCTTCTGGAATCTTCAAGTTGAGTGTGGATGGGGCCTTAGGGAAGGCTTCCGTTGGTTGGGAGGTGTTCACAAGGATATCAATGGGACTTGAGATGGAGGTTTGTTTCATGGGTTAGGATGCATTGTAGTTCTACTCTAAGGTCAGAGGCAATGGCTTTCAGGGAAGGATTTACACTGCTATAGCCTTAAACATTAATTGCAAGACAATTTCACGGAGGGGCATAGAGCGGCCAAAAAATAAGATTGTTTCTTCTGGATACTTTTAATTCTTTCGATAATTATAACTTCTCATGATGTACATGACGTATAGGAAAGATATAAAGGAGAGAGAGACTTGATTTCATGAATAAACGTTGGTTTTAATTGTGTACAATGCAGGTGTAAAGAACTTGAGTCAATTAACACTTATTATTGTTACGATGTTTCTATTTCAAATAAGCATCGTGAAAATAGATGTTGAATGTTATCAGGGGTTTATTAACAATTATAATTGTCACAATGTTTCTATTTCAAATATGCATCGTGGAAATAGATTTTCCGTGTTACAAGGGTGTAAACATAAATAGTACGTTTTAAAGGCGGCGACTTTATCATCCCCAATGTCAACCCAATAATCTGAGAATTTTAGGAAATTCAAAGCCGAAGTGTTGAGTTTTATTTTAACTTGGTATTGCCTTTTGTGGATGCCAAAGTCTAGGTGTTAATCCTTCTTAATCTTTTGAAGGAAATCTAATACTGTCAAATACATGGTTGTCAATTAACATACCACGTGGAAGACTCACGTAGGTCTGAGGCACCAAACATACTAAAAGAGTGATTACACAACATGTTCATCTTTATCATTGCGCTTAAGAAACCAAGAACTCTAAATTAAGATTGTTGTACACGGTTTGAATTTGACACTTTTAGTATTAACCTTTATTTCAATATTACTAATGCTCACAAAAGCTTTTTAAGATGTTATTGGTGAGCATTTGTATATATTATGATATAACTTGTACTAACATTTACATAAGCAAATCTTATCCTATCTTATATAATAGTAATATATAAGAGCGGAAAAAGTGCTCAGGTTGAATGCGGAATCGCCATTTGGCAATTCATAAGTATTGTAGTTAAGACAAATTTCTAGCACGATGAGTCATATATTACCCAATAGATTGTGACATGTAATTCATGACTCACTCATACATAACTTAAATGTGTAATTATTATTATTGGTATAAATATGAAAATAATTACATGTATTTATAGTCATTTATTGTGTTAATTAATTTTAGAAAAGTGATATGAACAATTATCATAAAGTTATACATGAATAGGTGTATATAATTATGCTTTTACATATAAGAGAAAAGTTGTCTTTAATATCGAGTATAAAAAAAATATGAAATCATTAAAGTAATGTCACAAAAATAAACATGACTAAAATCAATGCTTTTTTAATTTACTTGGCATCATTAAAACGTGTTATTATCTTACAATTTATAAACATAGAATAGTTACAAGTATCATTAGACGTGCATTGTGTTAATTTTAAATAAAAAGTGAGTAAATTTATCACTACTATAGAGTATATTTATACATGTAATCGATGTCTAATTATGCATGTATCTTTATAAGAAAATTTAGCTTATATATTGAGTCTAATAAAAAAATATGAATCTTTTAAAGTTTAATATACATTACTTAGGTGACATAATGTATTATGTTTATATGCTTTTTCCTATAATATT
Organism: Linanthus parryae; assembly: GCA_023055425.1. Taxonomy (NCBI): domain Eukaryota; kingdom Viridiplantae; phylum Streptophyta; class Magnoliopsida; order Ericales; family Polemoniaceae; genus Linanthus; species Linanthus parryae. The sequence continues at coordinate 77,621,172 of JALGPY010000007.1, read as the reverse complement.
GTTAGTGTTAAGTATTTCATATAAGTGCAAACATACGCACTTATTTTACAATGAAGTTGAGAAGAACTTGCTCATTTCTACACTCTGCAATAAGTTTATATTTATTTTCTAAGAATATTTATAAACGTGTCATGTAATGTAAAATTCATGAACTTACCTAGAAGATGAGCTGAGAAGCACTTACCCACTTTGAAAAGCTGAGTATAACATGTACAAATTGATCATTTTATAACATTTTATCAATAATTCGATAATTTTTAGCAGCTCTTTTTTAAATTACATGCGTATGTTATTATTTCAAACGTTCTTAGTACTTATGGTAATTGACTACGTGCACATTTATTGTCTTGAAAATATTATTTTATTTGGTAACCCTATTTAATTTTTTCTTCATAATATATTACAAGGCTTAGGGAATATCATGTAGCTAAATGATTTCTTTTTCCCTATATTTTAATGTATATGAAATAGTACTTCATCCTTATTTGCATTTTAAATTTTAAATATATGTAATGTGATTCAAAAAGAAAAATTAAGATGAGGTAATAATAATAATAATAATAATAATAATAATAATAATAATAATAATAATAATAATAATAATAATAATAATAATAATAATAATAATAATAAAAATAAAAGCTACTCTGACATTTTAATATAGTCTTATTTTAATTCTATAAAGTAATTACTCTGCATTAGTCAATTTCAAAACTAATTTTGTTACATTTAATGATCATGACGTTCTTTGCTGCAACACCTTCTGGAGGTTATGTCAAAAAATGCGGCAACAAAATTACCTCTAAACTCAAAGGCTTATAAGTGACAAAGGATATGTTACTATAATTTCATTTTGTTTCAATGAAGTCATTACTCTACATAGCTCTGCTTAAATAATTTTTGGTAGATTTACACGCATGATTATGATGTAGCTTTATCGGAGAGCCTAACTCTAATCAAAGATCTCTAGACGAAAATTCTATTTCAGGATTAAGAAAAAAGAGAAAATAAGTCATATCGTGGTTGTGACACTCTCTTTGTATTCAAATGAATGTTCGTCAAACAAACATGTAGACTTCATTACATACATCTACATCAATCTTAGATTCTTTAAGGTTATGAAGAAAAAGAAAGAAGATGGAAACTAAATACATTTGACATCTAGACCGTTCAACAGCAACTTCTACAAAGTCACATGGAAAATAATCTTGTTGAGTTTGAAGAAGACAAAACATTGAATGATGCATATAGCTTAGCTGTCTACCATCTTTGAAGATATAATCATCAAAAATTTAAAACATGTCAATTTCCGACATGACTGATCTTTGATGTGATATATCGCCCTCGATTTCACAACAACATAATTTCATGACTTTCTGAATTACAACTTAAGTAAATGTTTAGTTTGCAAACACAAGTTTTTTAGATTAATCAATTTGGAATTTACATGATTTATTGCTAATATTTTCATAGGTGAACTGCATTTCACACTTTACCTGAGTATGTCGCACGTATATTATGATATTTTTTTAAATAAGTTATATACCATTCTCTTGATTTTGAAGAGTCATTCAAGATTGTAAACTCTATTTGGACCTTCATCTAAATTTGTCTCATGTTTATTTATGTATGATACCTTGATTCTCGTGCCTATGCGCAAAGTAACGTCTAATACTTCTAAAACAATGATATTCATGTTCGTGCATTCTGTAAGTCTTGTTTGTATGAAGATTTTGTCTGATACCATATCTATCAGGACCCATATTTTTCATCTTTAAGTTGATTACGAATTTATTAGATTAAAAGCGTTATTTTCGGTCGCGACGCAAATACAAACTGTATCTCTTTCGAAAAAAATATAACGGAAGCATAGAAATAGAAAACTCTTTTCAATTTCGAATAAAAACGTCATTTTCCTATTCATTGGATCAATAGTAATTTACAAATATCAAATAAAAAAATATTAACCAATATTACAATTAATTCTAAAATGCTTTAATTCTAGCCCGTCTATAGTCTCCGATCGAATCATTCCGGTATCTGTAGATATTTTAATTTGAGTAAAAAGCCCAATAGGTGCCGCCTAACCACTGGCCAAGAAATATAATAATCAATTAAACTGTAACATCGATCACAAATCACATAATTATCATGCTTTATACATCATGCGAATAACAAACAATAACTTAACAATTAACTTATAAGCATATAATCATGTATAGACCGTAATTACAGTAGTCGTGAATACTATATTCCCCTACCTAAACAATAGCTTAAGGATAACAGCTTGGAAATGATATAACTAGCTCCAAATCTTTTATCTCGGAATATTCCCACTATCTCTCTATCTCACTTATCGAATCTAGAATGAGAAATAACTAAAGCACTGGACCCTATTTATAAAAGTAAGCAACCAATGAGATCGCGCCGAGTCACAAGGACATGTGGCGTGCATGCAACGCAAGGACCGCCACACACTGACACATGTCACCTATGTGTCATTCATGCAAGGAGTAGGCCCATATGTGCGACACCTGTCCTCACTGTGTATCAATCATGCAAACTAGCTCACAGAGTCGCGACACGTGTCCCTCTTACGTGTCGCGGATGTAGGGATAGTCACAGATGTTGTGACACGTGTCCCTTTGCGTGTCACACATTTATTTGGCTAAATCTAAATGCTTATCCTCAACCACCGCGTTAAATAAACATGTAATTTAGTCACGTCAAGCATTTAACAAGCCACATATTACAAGATGCATACATATTGTACTTAATTAGCACTTAAGCTACTAATTATCACTAATTATTCCTAAAATTTTTTATCCTTCATTTAGCAATAAAATAAGATATTATGACTTTGAGTGTATTTCTGGACGAGCTTAACATTAATAGTTTTGCAGTTAGTGGGCTTATCTATCAACTACTTAAACGTGAAATAAAGTGAAGTCCCTACTAGAAAAACCATTAAAACTGGGATTTAAAACCGCTGTTTAATTCACCAAAACCTTCTTTTAAGAAATAAATAGCGGTTTTTACCGCGGTTCCCAAACCGTCACTTCGAACGGTGTGGCCAAAGCTTTACCGCAGTTCTAAACAGCGGTTAATTTAAACCACAGTTAAAAAACCGTAGTAAATTATGTTTTTTACATTTTTTATTATTATTAAAATTTATTTTTTAATTGATATTTTCATAATTCAAAAAAATAAAGAAATTCAAAGAATAAAAGGAGACGGTAGTGGTGTGGTGGATCTGGGTTTGTCGCCGGTGGTGAAGGAGACGGTGGTGGTGTTGTGGATATGGGTTTGTCGCCGGTGGTGAAGGAGAAGGTGGTGGTGTGGTGGATCTGGGTTATTCGCCGGTGGTGAAGAAGACGGTGGTGAAGGAGACATTGTGCTTCCTGGCGACGGCGGTGCTTCGTGGTGACGATGGCGACGGCCGTGCTTCGTGGCGACGATGGCGTTGGCGGTGCATCAGACGATGGCTACAACGATGCTTCGGACGACGGTGCTTCAGACGATGGCGACGGAGGAAGAAAGAGAAGTGCAAAGGAGGGAAGTATGGAGGAAGAGAAGACGGGGACGATGACGAGCGGAGAAGAGAGAAGATCGGAGGGTGAGGAGGGGAGAGAGAGACCAGATGGTGAAGGAGGGAAGAGTGACAGATAGACCACATAATTGTGTGGTGGCTGAGATATGTAGAGAGAGAGAGTTGTAGATAAGATTAGGGCTGAGGGAAATAAATGGCTAAGATCAGATCTGAATATTTTATTGAGGGAAAAAAAATACCACGGTTCTTAGGTAAACTGCAGTATTTGATGTTTTATTTACCACGATTTACCTATAACCGTCATTTATTTTTTCTAAAAAACAACTGTTTATTTATAATCGTCGTAAAAGTGAAAAACAAATACCACGGTTCTTAGGTAAACCGTTGTATTTTATGTTATATTTACCACGTTTTTCTTATAACCGCCATTAGTTCAATTCATCAATAACGGTTACAAAAAACCGTCGTTATTGGGGCTTTTTACAACGGTTTGGACAACCGCAGTTTTTTAACTGTTGTATCTGGACCTTTTTTTAGTAGTGAGTATATAAGCTTAAGAAATTCAGTTATTACATTCTTCCCTCCTTATAAAAATTTCATCCGCGAAATTTGAATTTTAAATCTTCTGTGTTTCTATTTCAAAAATCATTTTATCATGACACAAACAATCTCATCGCTTTCTAATAGCCATACAACGTGCCTACACAACTCCCCTTGCGCCCTGACATACCTCGCTTGGATCAAGTTAGCCAAGACCGAGTCACGTGTGTAGGTGACGAGCGATGTAGGTACCACACTCTACCCCAAACTGTATCCGGCATACACTCGGGTAAGGTGGATTTAACAGACCGGGCTGGCTCACGCTCTGATACCAAATTGTCACGACCCAGATTTTCCTCTTTAAGTTGATTAAGAATTTATCAGAGTAAACACGTTATTTTCGGTCGCGACGGAAATACAAACTGTATTGCTTTTCGATAAAAATATAGTGGAAGCTTAGGAATAGACAATTCTTTTCAATCTCGAATAAAAAAGTCATTTTCTTATTCATTTGATCAATAGTAATTTACAAATATCAAATAAAATAATATTAACAAATATTACAAGTAATTCGAAAATGCTATAATTCTAACCCGTCCATAGTCTCCGATCGACTCATTCCGGAACAAGTAGATATTTTAGGATGAGAAAAAAGCCCAGTAGTTGCCGCCTAACAACTGGCGTAGAAATATAATAATCAATTAAACTGTAACATCGATCATGAATCATATAATTATCATGCTTTATACATCATGCGAATAACAAACAATAACCTCTTTTGCCAACCAAACAATAACTTAACAATCAACATATAAGCATATAATCATGTATAGACCGTAATTACAGTAGACGTGAAAACTATATTTCCCCTACCTCTATAATAGCTTGGAAATGATACAACTAGCTCCAAATCTTTTATCTTGGAATATTCTCACTATCTCTCTATATCACTTATCGAATCTGGAATGATAAAGAATTAAACCACTGGACCCTATTTATAGATGTAAGCGACCAATGAGATCGCGCCGAGTCACAAGGACATGTGGCGTGCATGCAGCGCAAGGGCCGCCACACACGGACACGTGTAACCAATGTGTCATTCATCCAAGGAGTAGGACCATATGCGTGACACGTGTCCTCTTTGTGTATTAATCATGCAAAAGAGTTCATAGAGTCACGACACGTGTCCCTCTTACGTGTCGCAGATGTAGGGACAGTCACAGATGTTGTGACACGTGTCCCTCTGCGTGTCACACATTTATTTGGCCAAATCTAAATGCTTATCCTCAACCACCGCGTCAAATAAACATGTAATTTAGTCACGTCAAGCATTTAACAAGCCACATATCACAAGATGTATACATATTGTACTTAGTTAGTACTTAAGCTACTAATTATCACTAATTATTTCTAAAAGTTTTTATCCTTCATTTAGCAATAAAATAAGATATTACGACTTTCAGTGTATTTCCGGACGAGCTTAACATTAATAGTTTTGCAGTTAGTGGGATTATATATCAACTACTAAAGAATTAAACATGAAATAAGCTGGAGTCATATAAGTTGAAGAAATGCGGTTATCACAATATTGGGGCCCAATAATCGTAGATGTTCCTTCTCGGGCCTTAAAGGGTTATGTAATTTTTAAGGCCCAGTAATCGTTTATGTTCTTTCCCCGTTCTAAAAGGTTATGTAACTTTCTTCTGAGTCATCTTTATATAACCATTGGAAAATGTATAGAATTAGCAAGGGGAGGGGCCAAGGTAATGGCTTGGCATGACGGATGGGGAGGGGTAGGTGAACCTTTGTAATAAAAGGAGCCAGGGGTTGGCTATCGAATAGCACGTACCCTTTTTATCCGCCAAATGTATTTACTAATTATGATTCTTGTCAACGCTCTGTGACAAAAACTTCTTCTGACACACCAGATAAACGTGGGATGTATTGTTTCTTGTTTGATTGTTCGGAACTATTTTGATCCTGTAAGATCAGGTTGTGCAAGGCTTGGAATAGCTCAGTTATTTCAAGGCCCTGAATCTGCTTTCAATGCCTTGAACCAGTCTCATAGGATTGAAAATAGTTTAGCTATTTTCAAGGCCTTGAAACTGGATTCAAAGCCTTGAAACTGCTTAAACCTCTGTGGACACTCTCAGGGGGAGTTTTCTACAAGCTCTATGAGTTGGTTCCCTTTGTATATTTCATATGTTTGGTTCACTGTTATTAGATGATGAAAGAGAAATTATTTTAACATGTTTTGATCATAGAATATCATCAGTTTGACCTTGATATTGCAGGAAATTTTGTTTCCAATATTTGCAGGATTGTTTCCTAAACTGAATTAGTGCAGATTTGGAAATAGTTCGATATTTTGATCTTGTGATCAATCAGAGACTTATGACAGCTTCTCATATTGCTTATGGACAAGATCACAACAATATCTCTGAAGATTGTGATCAACTATCAGTTGGAGAAAGCTGTTAAAGAGATTCAAAGTTGTTGCCTTCAAAATAGGAAGTTGTTACTAGAAATCCGGGAAGATTTGCAAAGCTTCAAACAGTTTAAATAAAGCTCACTTTGAAGCAAAAAAATATGAGACTCAACGGGAAAAATCAAGTGACAAGTTTCTGGATTGACAAAGCACCAAAGAAGAACATCAAACTCTCAATCCATTCCACAGAAGTTCACTGCATTTTCACTGCAGTTTTTCTACTCTAAGTGTACCTTTGTATTGAGCTGTATTGGTAGATTATTTCTGTATTTTCTCTACATCTATTCTCAAGTATTTTTCAAAGTGAACAATGGAGAATTCTTAGTTAATTAGTTAGCTAGAGCAGGTACTAGACAGGTTAGGGAAAACCACAAGCTGTAATAGAGTAAGGGAACTCTCTGGGCTTGAGTTTTAGGGATTAGCTTTTGATTAATAAGAATTGAGTTGAAAATCCTGCAGGGATCTAATCCCTGAGTTAGAGACGTAAGTCCAAGTGGACTGAACTCTATAAATCACTTTTCATTTGCATTTTCAGTTCATTCCTTTTTATATGCTTTTGCAGCACACAAAACTGTCTGTTTTTCAAGGGTTTGAACTTGTTTTCAAGGCCTTGAAAAAGGCATACTTGCTTCATACTGTCTGCATCCTCTCCAAGGGGTTGAACTGGTTTTCAAGGCCTTGAACTTCATTGTCTGCACAAGTTTTCATCTTCCTAACAAGTTTTGCAAAAAGCTGGCTTACTCTATTCAACCCCCCCACCCTTCTAGAGTATCTTAGCTGCATTAACATCTGCATACTCACACTTTCAATTGGTATCAGAGCTTGTATCACTGTATAAGATTTAACCATCTGGTGATCATGAGTACTGCAGGTGATGGTGGTTTCTCACAAGGAAGAGCTGGTAACAAACCTCCTCTATTTTCTGGAGAAAATTTTGCTCACTGGAAAGCCCTTATGAAAATGTTCATCATTGATCAAGATCTAGAGCTTCGGATCATTATCCAAAATGGAACTCATACTTTCTACACAGATAAAGATGGGATTATAACTCCCAAAACAGAAGACTCACTCTCCTCTTCTGAATTAGAGCAATTTTCTAAGAACTACAAAGCTATGAACATATTGTATTGTTATTTGAGTACAGATGAATTCAACAGGATATCTGGATGCACAACTGCTAAAGAAATCAAGGATAAGCTTGTGGTTACCTTTGTGGGAACCAGTCAAGTCAAGAAAACCAAGATCAACATCTACCTCATGCAATATGAGCTGTTTAAGATGAATGCAGATGAGTCCATCAGAGACATGTTCAAGAGGTTCACTAACATTGTCAACAACCTTGATTCACTGGGAAAACATTTTTCCAAATAAGAAAAGTGAGGAAGATTCTCAAAAGTCTTCCAAAGGAAAAAATGGGAACCAAAGACTACAGCTATTGAAGAAGCTCATAATCTCTCAACTCTACAAATTGATGACCTACAAGGGAAGCCCCTGACACATGAGATATCTATGAATGAAGTTGATGGAGAACTCCCAGATGGTGTCAAGAACTTATCCCTCAAAGCCAAAGAGAATGAGAGAACACAAAGCCTTGAAACTGAGGAAGGTGATGATGAAGATCCAATTGCTTTAATTTCCAAAGCCTTGAAAAGGATTCTCAAAATGAAGAAAAACTTTGGAAACAAAGATTTCAACAGAGAAAGGCATAGATCATCCAACAACAAGGACTACAAAGGTAAGTCCTCTTCACAAAATAAATCAAAAGTTATGAACTGCTTTGAATGTGGTGATGCAGGACACTTGATAAGAGATTGTCCACACAAGAAAAGCAGTCTCTTATGAGGTCTTGGAGGAAGTTCACAGTCTGTTCACAAAGCTGGTATTGGATTCAATCCAAACTTTCCAAGAAGGAACAATACCAGATTTGTGAAAGCTAGAAACAAAACTTCTCCTACATGTCATTACTCCTGCAAAACTGGTCATGTTAAGATGACTTGTCCTTTTAGAAGAAGAGACCTTCACATAATGAGGAACAGTTTTCCTTTTCAACTCAAAGGACAAGTTAAGCAGATTTGGGTTTCTGAAGGGGTTAGGCCACCTAACATGGTTGATCCTGAATATGAATCCAAATTCCACACTTGTTCTAACAGTTGGGTAAGGAAGTGATTGGTGTTTGCAGGTTGTCACCAATATCAAAGAACAGAAGTGGTTTATGGACAATGGTTGCTCAAGACATATGAGTGGAAAGAGATCTCTATTCCGCGAATTAAAGGAGCAATCAAAAGGTTCAATTACACTTGGTGACAAAGGCAAATGCAATATTCTTGGTATTGGAAAAGTTGGTACAAATTCTGAAAACTCTATTTCTGATGTGTATCTAGTTGAAGGTTTGAAATTTAACTTGCTTAGTGTATCTCATCTTTGTGATAATGGCAACAAAGTTATCTTTGATAAAGAGAAGTGTGTGGTGCAAAATGAGAAATCAGGAGATTGCATTCTCACAGCCTCTAGATCAAACAATGTTTATACTTTTCAGACTAACAAAGTTGCAGGTGAAAGTTTGAAGTGTCTCAAGGCCTTGAAAGAGAATTCAAAGCTTTGGCACAGGAAGCTTGGTCATATCAGTTTGCATACTTTGAACAAAAGGATTTCCAAAGACTTGGTAAGAGGATTGCCATCCATGAAGTTCAAAGAAGATGAAATGTGCTAAGCCTATGCTCAAGGCAAACAAACTAGAAGTTCCTTCAAGGCAAAGAAGTTTGTAAGTACAACTAGACCTATTGAACTTCTTCATATGGATCTATGTGGTCATATGAGAAATCATACTCCAAAAGGTAAAAGTTATATGCTAGTTGTAGTAGATGATTTTTCTAGATATACCTGGGTTATGTTTCTCAAAAGAAAATCTGAAGCACTCTCTGAATTTTCAAAGCTTTGCAGAGAACTTCAAAACTTGAAAAACCTACCTGTAGCTTCAATCAGAAGTGATCATGGTAGAGAACTTGATCCGTTAAAATTTGATTTGTTCTGTGATAAGCATGGTATTACTCACAACTTTTCTGCTCCAAGAAATCCTCAACAGAATGGTGTTGTTGAAAGAAAGAACATGACTCTTGAAGATATGTCAAGAACAATGCTTCTTGAGAATAAGCAGCCAAAACATTATTGGGCAGAAGCTGTGAATACAACAAACTATATTTTGAACAGGTGCTTGATCAGACCTATTCTGAAGAAGACCCCATATGAACTATTCAAAGGGAGGAAGCCAAACATTTCATACTTCAGACCCTTTGGATGTACTTATTTTATCCACAACAATGGGAAAGACAATCTTGTTATGACATTCTCACAATTTCCCAAACTCACAACCCTCACCAAGATCCCGAAAAACTGACTGAAACACCTAAGTTCCTGCCTTCTCAATCTCCCTGGCCCCCGGTGTGTCTTCGCCGTTCTCGCGGCCACAAATGTGAAGCGGTGCAAATATCTCGAAAATTGTGCTACCGACTCAGCTTTTCGAATAAATAACATAACTAACTGAAAAACTGTAAAACTATAACATAGCTCTTTTTTTCCTTTTTCTTCTTCTTTTCTTTTCTTTTTTTCTTTTTTTTTTTTTATTTTTTTTTATTTTTTTCAATTTTTTTATAGGCTAAAATATACATAAACAAATACAAAATAGTAATAAACAAAACTGACTAAAGCTGAGCGGGTAGAAATAAATGCCGTTGTTGGGCACGAAAAATGTCCTCATGTGAAGTAACCCCACACTAATCCTGAAGCGCTGATCCTGTAGTCGGAATGATACCGTGTAGTCCCACCGAACCTCCTCATCACCAAAGATGTAGAAAAATGGCACGACCACCAATTGACCCCACAACCCCCGGAACGCTGTTTGTGCGGCAAGATACTCGCACGCGACTAACTCCTCCTGTGGTCACTATATAATGCAGTGATCCACCTCGGAAAATTAATGGAGTCACCACTAACTCACCCTGTCCTTCCTTCGAAAAACGTGGAAATGTCAAAACTGTCCAAAAACTGATAAGTCATGAAGCTCTCCCATCTAAAAACCTCCCTAACTCACTCCCTCTGTCATAACGTGTAGAATTGCCAACTAACGACTGCTGAAGGTCTCAAATAAGGCTTCCTAGGCTACAATGTCTATGAATAAAAGGGATAAACGACTTCAAACGGGTTTACTATTTGGACCTAGGGGTAAGAAACAGGACGTGAGGTCCCTTGATAGCCAATCACTCCACCGAAAGATGCGATGACCGTGACGACGCCCATTGGTGGGTTCTTAACTACCAAATGATGGCGGTGTGGCAACTAGTCGGATCCTTAGCTCACGAAATAACTACTCACGGACTCAGAGGCGCACTGGCTCTCACCTATGTACTATACCTCGGTGCACGTTTTCTTTTCTTTCAAAGGACTATCATTGATTTCTCTCCAGTTTCCGTTATTTCAATAGCCCTTTCTAAAAAAATTCTGATTTTTCTAAATTTTTAGGATTTTTTGGAAATTTTCGATTTTTTTTTTTAAATTAATTATATACAATGCAAGGCTTGAATTTTGTGGTGGATTAACATATACAGAGAAATTATGCAAACTCTAGGATAAAAATAAAAACTGCAAATAAATACGAAAAAACGTGCAGACTTGGCTAATGCAGACACGACTCCAACCCCCACCCTAAGAGGTGGCATGCCCTCATGGCACTCACTCATCTGGTCTGTAAGGCAGGTCTGACCCGGTTTCCGAGGAACCGGATATGTCACTGGGAGAGCTGCTGGTCTGCCGGAACCTTGTACTACTGGTCTGTTGTGAACGTGAGCTCGACGACTGGCGCGACTGTGCCCGAGATCTAGACTGGCTGCTAGATGGCTGTGGGTCCGGATCCGTGGCAAAATCACTCGTGCTCGCCTCGTCCCACAAGCTGGTTGTGTAGTCACTAGAATAGGAGGCAGGGAATATAATGGGTAAGGGTACCTCTTGGCCAGCATGTCGAGCGGCCTCACGCTGCTCCTCTCGTAAGCTAGCAATAGCGTCGCCATGGTCTTTGGATGTCTTCTGCTGAGTCCTATTGATGTTCTTTAGGTACCTAAAAAGTTTCCCCATTTTCTTAAGCATCTTCTCCCCAATGGACTCCTGGCTAGCTCGACATCCCTCAACTCCCTCCTCGACCCAGGTCAACCTACGGTTGATGACACAAATCGGTGGTGGACCGGTCGCATCCCTCGTGCTAGGTCCGGCTCTCTGTCTCGACTAACCGTGCTCATGGGTGGACTGCGAACGCCTAAGTCAGGGTGCTCCCGTCCCTCGAGCGAGTCTATCTTGGGTCGATCTCCTCCTAGGGGCAGGAATAGGCTCATCCTCCTCCATCGCGTCAGCTTTTAGGTCAATCACAGGGTCATTAGGTCCAGGCCCTCCCCATCTTATCTTCCTATATTCCTTAAGTATAGGGGGTTTCACGTTACCCTCTCCATCCTCCAAGGGAATCTCATAGTTCCGAGCCAGTTGGATAATCAGGTTGCTATACCCGAACCCCTTCCGGCTCTTGGAGGCATTTCTCTCCATAATATAGGTCCAGATCAGATTGGTAATATCGACCCTCCTCCTCATCATAAGGCAGTATACAATGAGGGTAGACTCATACTCAAGGTGGGTAAAGTGCTGGATCCCCACAATGCGGTTCACCACCCACTCTGCCCACCACCTAGCAGGTTTGCATAAAAATCTTGAGTGCAGTCTAAACCCTCTCTGTCCTTCCTCTTCCCCCTCGGCCCTAGCAGTCAAAACCCTCAATATTTCATTATCCTCCAGCAGATTGGCCTCTACTAGCTTGTAAGCACATGACGCATCTTTCGGGGTGATACCGTAAGCCTGACGGATGGAATCAGGAGTCAGAAAAATATGGTCCCGACGGCAATAGACCCAACGTGTGTCAGTGGTCTCACCGTGCCCAGCATACAATAGGTTACCAAAGAATTCCCTGACTAAATACGAGCTAGACGCTCCCTCAAACCCCGCTAATTACTTACCAAAAATGTCCGCTCGGCTAGCAAATGTCACCATTTGGATTGGCATTCTATCCTCGTCAATTTCAAAACGGTAATCCTTAGCTAACTTATAGTTTGGCTTTTCACCCGTCAGAAAATAGAAATATGCCGCGTCGGACACAAAACGGAAAATGTCAAAATAATGCGGGCGAATTTCTGCCGCAGGTAATCGACCAGCTGGTGGGCATGGTTGGGGTTGACGTGCTCGTGAATCGTGCGTCTAATCCTCCTAAAATCTACCAGAGGTCCACACGACACGAAAACCGAGAAAATAACGCGGAAACAGTGAACCGCCTACGGGTCGTGCTTAAGACTGAAAAGTAAAGAGAGGGACTGAAATTTGGACCTGCCCACAAAGGGGTGTGAAATGCAGAATCCGGCAAGGATGTCGCCGGAAAAGTGGTCGGACGGTGACCGGAAAACCACCTTCGCCGGAATGAAAATCCAAACCCGCCAAAACGTAGCTTTCTTCCTCACTTTAACCTTCCCCTCTACGAAATCTTTTGGTTTTGCTTCAAACTCCACGAATCTGCATTTTTCCTCAAGAACTCCCATCAGTTTCCTTCAACCCCCACACTAGCTTGGTGCAAGTTTCTGAAAACCGAGACTAGTTCTGTCATCCTTCTGACGAGGGGATTCCGAAACTGCCTTCAATTTTTTATTCTGAGCACTTTGGAGAATTGGTGTTCTTGGAGCATGAGAGCAATGGAGGTAGAGAGAGAAAGAGAAGAGCCAACAACGGCTTCCATGCCCCCCTTATAACCCTAAGTGCCAAAATTCCAAAAATGCCCCCCATTAAAATTTGGTGAAAAACTTTGTTTTTGTGCGTATTATACGCATATTGTGCCTATTATACGAACACAGTGAAATTGGGGTGAAAAATTGCAAAAAGAAAAGAAAAAAAAAATCGGACTTGAGCTGCTGTGTGCGTATTTTACACACAGTGTGCGTATTATACGCACACAGCAGCCAAAAATTTGAAATTTTTCTTTTTCACAATTTTGGCAGTGTGCGTAAAATATGCACTGGTTGTGCGTATAATACACACACCAAAGCTTACAAGTGGTTTTTTCTCTCTCTCTCTTCCTTCTGTGTGCGTATTATACGCACATGGTGTATTTTTGTTCCATTTTGTTCTATTTTTCTACTCTGCTGTGCCTATACATGCGTAATACACATTAAATACCCACTCATCTCACCTCTCCCAAAATTCAAAACTTAAAATAAAAATTGAAATAAATTGAACTAACTTACTACGTTGGGTTGCCTCCCAACCAGCGCTTGTAATTTACAGTCGACGGCCCGACCCAGCTACCTCAGGCTCAATCACGGGTCATCGAAGTAGATGGGGTCTACCTTGGCGACTTCGGCGGTCTCGATATACGGCTTGATCCGGTTTCCGTTCACCCTGAAGCTTGAGTTATCTTTTCGATTCTCCAGCTCAAATGTGCCCTATGCGAATATCTTCTTGATGATGAATTGCCGCGACCAACGAGATCTCAACTTTCCCGCAAAGAACCTCATTCTCATGTTGTAGAGAAGAACTTTGTCCCCTTCGTTAAACTGCTTTGGCGTGATCCGCTAATCTTGCCACTTCTTCGTCTTCTCTTTGTAAATTTTGGCGCTCTCGAATGTCGTTATGCAGAACTCCTCTAATTCTAGCAGCGCCATCTTTCTCTTATCTCCGGCCAGACTCTGTACATATTGAGCAGTTTGATATCCCAATGGGCCTTGTGCTCCTGCTCAACCGGAAGGTGACACGCTTTCCCAAACACGAGCTGGTATGGTGACATTCCCAGCGGTGTTTTGAAAGATGTCATTTATGCCTATGGCGCATCGTCCAGTCTCATCGACCAATCCTTTCGGCCCAGATTTACGGTTTCTCAAGAATGCCCTTGATCTCTCTGTTCGACACCTCAGCTTTACCGTTAGTCTGGGGATGATAAGGCAGTGATACCTTATCGATAGACACCCCTTACTGCTTTAGTACCCAGGCAAACACCTTTTTAATGAAGTGAGATCCTTCATCGCTGATCATAGCCCTGGGGGTCCCGAACCGACACGCTATCGCCTCGATCCACTTCATAACATAGTCTACCGCCAGAAGTATGTACAGATTCCCCATAGAAGATGGGAACGGCCCCATGAAGTCGATCCCCCAAACATCAAAGGGTTCAACTTCCTACCATATAGTCAAAGGCATCTAGTCCCTTTGTGACGTACTCCCTGTCCTCTGGCATCTATCCCATCCCTATACATAATCATGACAGCCTTTGAAAAGTGTTGGCCAAAAGAAACTTGACTGCAGTACCTTGTGTGTCGTGCGGGTCCCTCCAAAGTGACCCCCACACTGAGCTGAGTGGCAGTGTTTGATCACATTCCAGGCTTCGTGATTCGGAACGCATCTTCTCAGAATATTGTCGGCCCCTTGCTTGAATAGATACGGGTCATCCCAGAAGTACTGCTGGCTTTCATAAATAAACAGTTTCCGCTGTGACAGGGTTAAGTCCTCGGGAAGCGTACCTCTCACCAAGTAGTTTGCTATGGCATAGTACCATGGTCTCCCCAGCTTGACTGCCATAATGTGCTCGTCCGGAAAATTTTCCTTGATCGGTATCGGGTCCACCTTAGCATTCTCATGCCTGGACATGTGGCCCGCAACTACGTTCTCAACTCCCTTCTTGTCCCAGATCTCCACATCAAATTCCTTCATTAGTAATACCCACCTCAACAGCCTCGATTTTGTGACCTTTTTGTCCAGCAGATATTTCAGGGCGCTGTGGTCGGTAAAAACGATCACTTTTGACCTGACCTGATATGGCCTGAATTTGTCCACGGCATACACCACAGCAAGCGATTCCTTCTCTGTAGTGCCGTAGTTGACCCGGACGTCGTTGAGCACCCGACTCGCATAATATATCACATGCCAGACCTGGTCCTTCCTCTGTCCTAAAACTGCACCGACTGCGTAGTCGCTGGCGTCACACGTCTGCTCAAACGGAAGTGACCAGTCCAACGTAGTGATTACCGAGGCTGTGGTCAGCTTCTCCTTCAAATAGTCAAAGGCCTTCTGACATGCTGTATCAAAGTCAACGGGAACGTCTTTTCCGAGCAAAGCGCAAAGTGGCTTTAAAATCTTGGAAAAGTCTTTGTTGAACCTCCGATAAAATCTTGTATGCCCTAGAAAACTCTTGATCGCCTTTACGGTTGTCGGGTACGGTGCTGTTTTATCACCTCGATCTTGTCCCGGTCCACTTCGAGTCCCTTGCTGGAAATTTTCTGACCCAACACGATACCTTCGGTGACCATAAGTGACACTTTTCCCAGTTTAGTACTAAGTGCGCTTTCTTGCATCGGATCAGAACCTGGCCCAGGTGGTGCAGGCAGTCGTCAAAACTGTTCCCGAACAAGGAAAAATCGTCCATACAGATCTCCCGATTTTTCTCGATCATGTATGAGAATATCGCCATCATGCATCTCTGGAATGTTGCTGGAGCATTACACAACCCGAACGGCATGCGCCGGAAAGCAAAAGTACCATACGGGCAGGTAAACAATGTCTTCTCCTGATCTTTCGGGGCTAAGCAAATTTTGTTGTACCCGAAGTACCCGTCCATAAAGAAATAATAGGCGTGATGAGCTAGACTGTCCAACATCTGGTCCATGAACGGTAGCGGGAAGTGATCTTTCAAAGTTTCATCGTTTAGCCTCCGATAGTCCATACAGATACGCCAGCCTTTAACAGTGCACTGCGCAATCTGTTCCTGGTCCGCATTCTCTACCACCGTAATACCCCCCCCCCCTTTTTTTGGGTACGCACTGGACTGAGCTGATACAAGTGTTGTCTGATATAGAGTATATGATTCCTGCCTCCAGCCACTTCATGACCTCCTTGCGCACAACATCCTTCATGTTCAGATTCAGTTTCCTCTAGGGCTGAATTACCGGTTTCTTGCCTTCTTCAATCGTGATCTTGTGCATACAGTACGTGGGGCTGATCCCCTTGATATCTGCAATCGTCCAGGCAATTGCTTCTTTGTGCTCTCGCAACACTTCCAGCAGTTTCTGCTCCTGTTCCTGAGATAATAGAGAGGAAAAAATTACGGGCACAATAATATTATTACCAATGTATGCATACCTGATATGGCTCGGGAGTGGTTTCATCTCAAGTGCGGGTGGCTCCTTGAGTGACGGAACCAGGATCATCTTCTGCCCGCCATCCTCGTCCCGGTGCAAAGTGGTCAAGTCCTCGACTCTCATGGCCTGCTGGCACCGAGTCATCTCCTTTTCTTCTCCGTACATACTGTCAATCTCTTCCCATAGTTGATCCATCTCCATTTTTTCCCAGCCTTCATCAACCACGTCTATGGAAAAGATATCTTCTTGTTCGTAATAATCTGGCAGTTGCAGATTTTTTAAGACGTTAAATTTAACCTTGTCCTCGTTAATCTGCATGGTCAGTTCTCCGCTTTTGCAATTTATCATAGCTTCTCCAGTGGCCAAAAACGGCCTGCCCAGTATGAGCGGTACGTCCCCTGCCTCCATGTCCAGGATCACGAAATATTCCGGAAAAATCAACACGCCGAATTTCACCAAAATATCCTCGATAACTCCGTATGCTTTCTTTACGGACCTGTCAGCCATCTGCAGCATAATTCTGGTGGGTCAGGGTTCACCGACTTTCAAACTCTTGAAAATCGTTAACAGAATCAGATTGATGCTGGCCCCTAGGTCACACAGAGCCTTTTCCTGTGTAAGCATTACCTAGGGTAACCGGAATAAAAAAATTGCTAGGATCCTTACTCTTACTCGGTAGCCCATTCTTCACACAATTTCTCACTTCTACTGTCAGGTTTATGGTCTCGAAATCGCTCATTTGCCTCCTCCCGTACAGAATGTCTTTGGGGAATTTGGCGACAGTAGGCATCTTTGCCAACGCCTCAGCAAAGGGTATGTTGATCAGTAGCTGCTTGAACATCTCGAGAAACCTGGCTTAGTCCTTGCTGTCATCCCTCTTTCGTGTTTTCAAAGGAAACGGCACCTCTTTGGAGATGTTGATCTGCAAAGGGTATGTTGATCTGCATCCTTCTCGTTCTGCACTGCATCCTGTTCAACCGAGCCCTTCGCCTGGGGGCGGTCGGCTGAGCTGTTATCCTGGCCAAATACTTTGCGTTCAACTTCTTTTGATTTTTCTGCACGTGCGTGGCTAGGATACTGCGGATCCTGTAGTGCTAATGTGCTCCGAGATGTGATGGCTTTGATCTGGGCATATGGATTGTTTACTGTATTCGAGGGCAAGTTTCCTGGCTGTCTCTCCGTAAGCTGATGTGCTAATGCCCTACTTGTACCTCCATAGCGCGTAGTGACGTTTTGGTCGTATTCACGTCAGCTGTCAAGGCATCCATATGTGCAAACCGGGACTCCATCGTCTAAAAATGGACACGATTTTCTTTATCTGAGAGTCGTAATGCTATCCAGATGGGCCTGGCTGAACCTGCGGTGTCGGTGTTGTCTACTGAGCCGGTGGCCTGTGCTCGAATCCCGGTGCATAAATTGCAGAATTCGGGTTTCTGTACTGGAACCCGGGATATTCTCTCGTACCCGGTCTGTACCGGCTCGGGTCCCACTGCTGTTGTACATAATTGGTATCTGCGGTTCTGAGCTCCTCAATGGCTGCGTCCAAATCTGGTTCTCCTACTGCTGCAACAACCTTCTTTTTTGAGTAGACTTTCTTAACCAAGTCTTGCACGATCTTGGCCAGATTATCTATCCGGTCATCTTCTGATGGCTCGGCTCGGGCCGTTATCCTGCGATCATCAAACAGTCGAGTGTCCTGCTTGGCTAACTGCTTCATCAGCTCATATGCACCGTCTTTGTCTACATGGTACAGGAAGTTTCCTCCGGCTTCTCTGTCAATCCTGTCAGCACTCTCCCTTTCTAGGGAACGATAGAATACCTGCATGATCTTTGCTTATCCAAAACGGTAGTTCGGGCATCTCTTGACCAATCTCATCAATCTTTCCCATGCGCCTACCCCCGTCTCCCCCATCTTCAGTTTGAATGATCGAATCTTGCTTTCTAGCTGAATGACGCGGGAAATGCGGGGTAAAATTTGGCCAGAAAATCCGTGACACACCCCTCCCATGTAGTGATGGATCTGGGTGGTCGGGATTCAAGCCTGTCTGTGGCTACTCCGTATAGGCAGTATGGAAAAAGAATTAGCATAAGTGCCTCTGCGTCGACTCCCTTATACCGGACCTTATTGCAGTAATCCTCGAACTTCCCGATAAATTCGTTAGGGTCTTCGTCGGCTTTTCCATAAAACGGGCAGAGGATCTGAATAGTTTGGATGGTGGAGGGTTTTATGTCAAAGTGCTCTGAGGTGATCTTGGGCACCACAATAGCTCGTTCATGCCCTCCCGTGGGGACTTCGAAATTCTCCAGCAATGCCTTCCCAGACCGGTTTTATGTCCTCTGGTTGTTTTGGGCGGCAAAGCCTGCTGTGATGAGATCTTCAATGTACCGGGCCATCTGGGCTGGGGTACGTGTCTCTGGTTCCTCTTGGCCGGTTGTTGTATTCTCATGGTGGTCTCCTTGGTAGTGAGCCATTCTGCTTTCTCGGTTTCTACGGTTCTGCTCGGTGTAAATCTTCTCTGGATTGTCGAGTAGAGGCACCAAATCACGAGGCAATCTTGGCATCAACTAAATAGTCCTGAAAAACACAGATTCAAAAACCACTGAGATAAAAGAAAAATAACAAAACTGAAAAAATAAAAACTCTGAAAACTAATTCTGATAACTAAGTTAACCCTAAATATTCCCCGGAAACGGCTCCAAAAACTTGATGAGCAAACTAACGTGCTATTCGCAAGTATAAAAATCGAGTAATATCAGGTGTATTTCAACTCGGGTGATCGTTCCCACGAGGACTGTTTTGAGTTTTTCAAGCGACCAGTTTTCAGTTCGCAAAGTATAAAAGGAGGAGTGATTTGAGAGTGTGATTATTACGTACTGAAAATAAACGACTAAAACGTAAATATTTTTTGTAACGTTTTTCTGAAAATCTCGAAGGTTGTAAAATCTAGGGTTTAAGTACTAGGTCCCAGGATCCCCTTGGGTTTCTACAGATTTATGTTCTTTGTTTGATATGAAAACACACAGCAGTTTTAATTATCCGTGCCACGTACCGGTTTTGCAATAACCTTTCAGATCCTACACGCTATCACGATCCTGCACACTGTCGGATTCCTGTTAAGCTGCCTAAGTCTACAGTCTCGTTTTAAGGCTGCAAGGGTTTCTGACCTGTCCTGATGGCCCGGGTCAAATTCTCTAACAGTTGGTCAAACGTTTTGGCTAACCCAATCTCCCTTTCTCTAGTCGGTCTATCAGGGTAAGGTACTAAATCCTGTATTTTCTTCTGAACCCTAACCTGACGTTTTCACCTACAGGCTCGGGTCTGTAGCAATTCTGGTTTGCGACTCCGTTCATGCATAAATGATAACATTCAAAGAGAGAATAACTGATAAAAGCTGCTAAATTAAGATAGTGTGATCATGAATCCATAATCAAACTGCAGAACAATCTCTGAAAACGAAACCCTAGCTTCACCGAGAACCTAGGTAGAAGGTTTAGCTACTAAACAACATAACTAAATAACAAAGTTTCTGAATTTACAAGAGAGAATAAGATCAAACTAACTCTTCGGATCTGGATTCGCTCTTCCGTGCACTCCGGGGATGCTCAGACTTCTCCTTGGATGTGTTGTGTGTTTAAAACGAGTCTATATGAGTCTTTATATAGTACTGAAGACGTTTCTGGAATTTGCCACTATTTACGAAACTGCCACCAACCGAAACCGCCTCGGAGTACGTGTTGTGTGCGTATAATACGCACAGGGTGTGCGTATAATACGCACACAGTAGCCCTGGGTGTGTGCTATCTCTCTCCTTTGTGCGTATTTGGCCCCACTGTCTGCGTATTTTCTTCCGTGTGCGTATAATACGCACAGGGTGTGCGTATAATGGCATGTCGTGTCCCATCTTCTTCCTCTGTGCGTATTTCTCCTCCTTGTGTGTGTATAATATGCACAACACAGTATTTCCTGCTGCTAACATCCTGCCCCTCTTCTTACTATGGGCGTATAATACGCACAGGGTATGCGTAAAATACGCACACAGCAAGTACTCGACCCTTTTAATGCCTCTTTTGCTCCCTCCTGCTTTCTCGCGTAGTTTCTACTGCATTCACGAGCCATGTTTCTGCATAGACAAAACGAACACACCCGTGATCATATCCAATAAAAGTACCGAAAATGCAGAAATTTATGAAGAGCAAATAAACGTCTTGTTCCTATAAATGAGGCTTTACGAGGGTCAATTCTAACTAAAACATGACTTTCCGACACAAAGGTACGTTAAATCAGGCTAAAAGATAACCCCTATTTGGGCGTTATCAATCGAACCCAAAGGACTTGTCGTGAACCAATTAGCACTATTAACTTTATGCGGGCTAGCAACTGAGAGAATTTTCTAAACTAATTAATTGAAAAGAACACGCAAATATTTATTATTGAGATTTAATATAGGAGGAACAGCCAGGACACCTCATTTGGGGGATTTTTAGGATTCTCTTGTTGACGACGTTCTACGATTTGTGAAACACAAACGAAATTCACTTTGCTAATCAAGCAATACTAACTCACCGAGTTACCAAGTGAGCATCCTATGCCTAGGTTAGATTAAAACCGAGTCACCAAGTTCTAATTATCACTAAACATGCATTAACGATGGATTCTACTCTAACGATACCATTCAACGTAGCCGAGTTACCAAGCCTATGAATTGGTGATTGTTTGATTTTCCGGTTTAACAAATACCGAGTTAACAAATAATTGCAAACTAAGTTCTAGCTAACAAGACGTCTCCAATTAACAAGATGAGATGAAGATCACAAAACAATCATAGTAAACGTAAAATCATCAATTAGGTTTTATCAAAACATGAATCTCAATTCATAAAATGCATAATCAATGTGAAAACACAAACCCCAAACTCGGATCCTGATCTAAGAAGTTTAGCTACGCATATTCATGATCTCAATGAAAAGAGTTTCTGTGATCATGATCAAAAACAAAGAAACGAAGGAGAAAAGAGATCAAACTAGGTTTCCCAAGCTCCACGATGATGTCCAAGTTCCAAGTTGATGTCCCTTTCTTCAATACTGCGTCTCCCCTCTGAAAGTATGACCTAATATGTCTAACATACGTTCCCTAAGAGCCCCGGGTCAATTAGGAAAGTGTTAGGCATCGTTTCCTTAATTTTGGCCGTCTCTGCACAGTTTCTTCGTAGGAAGACTTTTCTATTCGTAGGAAGAGTCTTCCTACGAAGACATTTTCTCTTCCTACGAAGATCTTCCTAGATAAGTACAGAGGGCTGTTGTGGGAAGACATTTTCAGCAGCTGGAAATTTGGCTAAGTATAATGTCTTCTTACGAAGAATATTGTCTTCCTACGAAGACTCTTCATTCCGCACTTTCTTTTTGGCTTTCTTCGTTGAGTTCCTTGTTTCCGAAGCTCGTTTCCATCTCCCGCATGATCATCCAAGCCCTATTTTCCTGCGAATCACAACAAGTGATCATATCACAATAAAAGCTCGAATTACACTAAAAATGCCCGGATTTAACAATTACGCACATAAAGCTCACATTCACTAATATTTCACAAACACGGCCAAAATCTCATCTCATCGTCGGAAATCACGCAAAATAGTAGTGTTTTAGCAAAGAAATATAACTCCAACTAATGAGTTATCAAATACCCCCACACAAACGACTCAAATTCGACTAACGACACAACAATGCAGCAATATGATGCAAATGCAATTCTAGACTTCATCTTACCACAACTATTTAAAAACATCCAATTTCTCTCTTTTTTTTTTGCAAAAATAGGCAATCTCCCTCTCATCAGCTGAAAATCATCAAGCACTCACTAATCATCTTTGAAATTCACATACACGTAGCAAGAATTTGAAATAAAAATGATTATATGTAAAAGATCACTAAGGTGTCCCCTTTTTCCACCAACTCAAACCAAGACACAAGCACGTCCTAAGCTTCATTGGGTATAATTAAGCTCATATTTCACTTTAGCCTTTCTTCGCCGAATCATCTGAGGTTTTCATACCCTATTAGCCTTTATTGCGTTTGAATGCAAATTGTCCCAGTGAAGGGAGTCACAACTCCTGTAAAATAAGTCTTGACTCTAGTTTTCCTCTCTAAGCTCTACTTGGACGGAATCCAAATATTCCGTGTAACCGGGCGCACATTAGGTTGTTTCTCCTTGAAGCACAATTTTTCTTTTCTTTTTTTTCCATATTTTCTCATTTTCTTTTCTTTCCTCCTCTGTTTTTACAACTGTGAAGTAGAGCATAAAGACCGTGGGCTTTTTCAGTTAACTCTTGTGACCACCGTAAGGGATGGTGGTGTACGCCCCTCAACTTAACTTAGGCTGAGGCAACCGTACCACATGAAACCAACTCTACACAAAGGTCCACCCCAGATCAATAAGAAAACACAAGTTTCCACATGAAAACAGAATATTGAGCTACAATAAAAATCAATCTAATTAGCACACTATAGGGAACTTAGGTATACTTTACATGTCATTCTTTCACAACTTCCAAAAGTTCTCGGGACATCCTTTTGTGAAACCTCTACAGAAAATATTAAAAGAATGAAATTTTTTCTACTACGAGACTTCCTACTCAAAAGGATTCATTCATTAAGCTCTCTTCAGTTTCAAGACCCTCAATTACATTTTTCTCAAATTTTCAAATTTTTCAACTTTTATGGATTTTCTCTCTGAGTCCTCATTGTCTGAGTGTGAGGCTTCACTAGAGGAATACACAACTCTTCGTTCTCACTCATCATGAACACCTGCTCCCTGAGTTCACAGGCATAGGGAAAATATCACAGCAACTAACAAAAATAATAAAAATAACTAAAAATAAAAAGTATCATAAGCTAATTATCGATCTCACTAATAGCACCGTAACTCCCCGGCAACGGCGCCAAAAACTTGACGCGCCTATATTACACGTACTGCGCAAGTGTACGGTCAAGTAGTAAAGTGGAGTCTTTAGGACCCCGAGTTGTCGAACCCACAGGGAGTTGAACTACTATTAGCCAATCGTTAATCAACTTTTAGGTACAAAGTAACCGGTAAAAAGGGTTGATTGTTTATAAGTTTGCCACCCTCAATCAAGTGGCTCTACGTAACTAAGAACTGCAAATTAAATGAATGATAGTACTAGGAGTATGGAGAAACTAGATGATTTAGGGTCCTTAGGATGCTTAGTTGATTTCCGGATTCAATTCACATCACTTCACTCTTTCTTTCACCATATCAGATTATACTAGCAGCACGTATCTCTCAATCATGTATCACACTGTAATGTATTCAACAACAAATCCTTTCAGCCTAATGTTGTTAATAACACTACTCTATTTGATATAATAAAGGTACCCACAAGACCTCTAAACCATGAAAATTTATCACTTTAACATAATCAATTGAAATAATCTTTATGTGATCACTCTCATTCTTTCACCTCTCAGTCTCAAGAATATTAAGAGCGTCTTCCTACTCTTCACGAACCTAGGGTTGAGTTACTTTCATACACTCTCCTAGATAAATAATATGCTATGGGTGGTCAAACCTCACATGCTAAGAATTACGAACTCAAGTAGAAGAATGAACGAAATCAAGAGATGAAGAGATGAAGAAAATAGTACAAGAGATGAAGAAAAAAAAATCAAACGATGAAATCCTTGAAGATGGGGCGTGAATCCTCTCTTCCTTGAACTCACGTGCATCTCTCTCTCTTCTTCCGTCGTGTGTGTGTGTTTTTCCAAGTCTTCCTCTTGTTTTTTTATCAGATGGGGCGAATTTTAATGTACTTTGGCTGAAATTGCATCTCAGCCCCTCTAGTTTGTAATTCCCGTCCAGAATTGTAAGCTGATCTTGCGCAGGCCATATCTCTCTCATCCGGACTCGGATTAAGCTCCATGACCTATCGTCGGAAAGATCTTTGTGTCTACTTTCATTTGGCACTAGTCTCACTCCAAAATTATTTGTATAACTCAATATATCATCATATTAGTGCAGACTGGTCATCCTAGCTTCTCCATCTTTGCTTCTCTTCGTTTCACTTGTGCTCCCGTTGTTTCCAAAGTTCGTTCCATGTCTCCTATCAACCTATTAGCATCCGTTCCAGTCAAGACAACATGAACGAACATACCAAGAGATTATATTTGACAAATAACAACTAAATATACATAGAAACGACCGGACTAACAATACAAAGCATGTGAAGCATCAAGTGATAAAACGACTCAAATTCTCTAACACTAAGCTCAAATCACTCGTGATAATGTGGTAAAATGGAGGTAATAGATAGCTCCTAAAAGGCGCTATCAAATTCCCCCACACTACCTTCTTACTCGTACCGAGCAACACTTGCTTCCAAGATTCACATATATCTTTACTTTGCCTTAGACACAACGACTCAAACACCAGACTATGCAATCTACATGACTATAAACAATGCAACTCGATTATGTACAATGCAATAAAGTAAAGAACGTTTTTTTTTTCTCTTTTTAGTTAGAGATTGGGCAATCTCAAAAAGCAAACCGGCATGTCATAAGGCTCTCACATCCCCTAGAAGATTCTATAACTTTGGTGATCGGTCGAACTTGCGGCCAGTTTCGTCAGACAGAACGGGAACGAACACAAAATAAGTTGCTTCCGCACACTCATCAAACGTATCCTTAGAACTTACCATCCGAGCTATTTATCCACGGTTAAAATGTTGACGGCTTAGGACGGGTAGGATAGGATATTTAGAAGCGCAGTCCTCGACGTCATGATATAACTCACACAACCCGATTCTCACACTCCCTCACCAAAATCCAAGGAACCCCACCGAACTAACTACTCCGGCCCTCATTCCCTCAATCTTGGTGTAACTTCGTTCTCGCGTCCACAAATGTGAAGAAGTGATCAAAGATTCATTGCCCATCTCCTCGGTCTTCTTGAAGTTTAATTTCAGCTCCTTATTTCCTTTCAGTTTCAATTTCTGTTTTTCTTTCATTTTTTCATTTCCATTTACACAAAAATAAGCACATGAAGCTCATAATTGTAGCAAATATCCGAGGGGACCAATCCGTCAAATCAAATAACGTAGGGGTGGAATGTGTAGAATCCAGAATGTAATCAATATAGATATCAACACCCCCACACTCGATGTAAAGCAACTCCGGTAGTCAACGTAACATATGCTTTTTCCAACCTATGCTCCTCATCATCTAAGATATAGAGAATATAAACGAAGCACAAGAACATCCTCCTATAAGATCAACCAACCCAACCCCATATCGTGCGGAAAAAGTATCACGCACTACGCACTCCACTTGTGGTCGTGGTATATGGACACGACTCACTTCCACACCGAAGTGTGCTGCCGTCTCTAACTCACCCTCACATCCCCTCAAAAGATGACATGTAAGAAGATCCACGTCAGATGTATGTATAATATCAGCTCACCCTCAACGAACCTCCCTAACTCAACTCCCTCTATCATGACACATAGGAAGGGACCATTCTAACTAGTGATGATAGTCACAAGGAATGGCTTCCTAGGCTAGAGGTTGTGAATAAAAGGGGTTAATGGATCAAATTGGGGTAACTTGTGGACCTAGGCGATGGAGACAGGACGTGAGGTCCCCATAAAAATCACTCGCACAGCTGTTCCGTTGCCACTACGAGGAGGGTTGATAACTACCTAAGTGACGGTGGTGTAGCGCTAGTAGGATAACTAGTTTGAGAGACAGCTACTCACAATTCTCGAGTGCATTGGCCCTATAGCCTTCCTACTCCAGATTCTCGCGTCTACCTCACCTCGGATTTTCATACTACCTAGGGAAATACTATCATTAAGCCCTCTCACGTTCAATCTCTTCAATTTCCCTTTCTCAAAAGTTTTCAATTTTTAGGATTTTTCAATTTTTTTCTTTGTTTTTGTTTTAATTTTCCTAACTCTATATGCTTGGGCCAACTCGATTAACGAACAACTATTGGGTAGGGGGACTCAATATTTAAAAATGCAACAATTATATACAATACAAATATTAAAACGTGCACATGCAATCCTAACTCCGACACCTACGTGCAAACTGACTCACAATTCTATATGTAACGAGGCAATGCAAGTTAAGGAAAGTAAAGATATGTGTAACCCCCCCCCCCCCCTTACACTTGAGATAATCATTTTCCTCAATGAATTTAGAGTGTCCCCCCAAAGACATGATCTCAAAGTGTAGGATTTAAAATGACAAGTTTTGCATGGCATTTTGCACGAATTGAATCACATCGTCTAGAATGATTATTTAAAGAGAGAGAATATGTGGTACCTATGATCCCGGAGTACCATTCTTACGGGATTGTTTTCGCGAAAATTAGTCAAGAAGGACCGAGTCAGTCAACCAAATTTTCCGAAAACTTGAGCAAGTTGAAGCAAGCATAACCTTGATGTGCTCCTCGGTGTTCTCGTCTTTAGTTCCTCTTTGAGATTTGGCCGAATCCCCCTCCAAAGCAATGAATTGTACAATTTAATTTCTTGGAGATCTTCCTCTTTGAATTCCCCCATACTCAATCCGCTCACTATCTCAAAAGCTCAAGAGTTAATCCACTCACTATCTCAAAAAACTTCGCGATTTGGATGCGTTTTGGGTTTGGGGTGTGTTGGTGTTCATGAGCGTTTGGAGAAGAAGATGATGAAGTTGGAAGGTGTTTGATCCACATTGGGGTGTTAGGGGACTTTCTGGTTGGATATAGGCTTTAAACAACCCCCAAAATACCAAAAACACCCCCCAAAAAGAAGTCAAGCCGCCAAATTTCGGCCCCCAGTTGATTTCGGCCTCTATTTCGGCCCGAAATGGAGCCCGAAATCACTTGGCATTTTCAAAGAAGTTTACCCTTTTTATTTCGGGCCGAAATTCCTTGATTTCGGCTCCCATTTCGGCCCGAAATGGGTGTCGAAATCACTGCTTTTCGCCCACTTTGTTTTTTCTCTATCTTCTTCATCCGGTATCCGATTCGCACGATTCTTGAACTGTTGGACTCCACACTCGACGAGGAATCCATTTTTTACTAGAACATTCCCAAATCCAAGAAATTTTCCATATCTTCTCAATTTATCTCTCTTGTGCAAAGAATCTCGCCTCAAAATCTCTTGAACTTTTATCTCCTCT
Organism: Linanthus parryae; assembly: GCA_023055425.1. Classification (NCBI taxonomy): domain Eukaryota; kingdom Viridiplantae; phylum Streptophyta; class Magnoliopsida; order Ericales; family Polemoniaceae; genus Linanthus; species Linanthus parryae. Next base: position 77,593,217 of record JALGPY010000007.1, on the reverse strand, counting down.
CCGGATTCCGATGCGTGCAACCCCGATACTCCAACTTGCTACCATGTTCCTCATGAATAATTAGCTACTCCTCGAGTAGCTCCTTTACCAAGCATAATTCTTCCGGTTATCTCTTTGTTCCTCGCTTTACGTGCGAAATCGTGCACATGCATCAAAACAAAAAATCCGGAGGTCCTCGGTACCTGCACACTTATCGAAGACATTAAAACACCCTCTCTCTCATCTCTCACTATCAAATATGTAGAATTCAAAGAACATAAATAAAATAAAAATACTAAATTCTTACTCTACATTGGGTTGCCTCCCAAGAAGCGCTTGTAATTTAAGGTCGACGGCCCGACCAAGTTACCTCACTCGTGATTTGGCGAATTTAAACAGATTGCCTCGATCTTGATCGTCGCTGGCATGGAGGGATAGTATTACTTGACCCTATTACCGTTCACCCTGAAACATTCCTTGCATTGCGGGTCCTCTAGCTCCACCGCTCCCCATGGAAAAACTTGGTGAATCCGGAACGGTCCAGACCACCTAGAACGCAACTTGCCCGGAAAGAGCCTAAAATTGAGTTGAAAAGCAATACTTGCTGACCTACAAGGAGCTCCCTTGGCTTGATGTGGTTATCATGCCATCGCTTAGTCTTTTCTTTGTAAATCTTGGAGCTCTCATAAGCACGCAACCTCCATTCCTCTAGCTCAAGTACTTTCAACTTCCGTGCCTCACCGACCAATTTGTGGTCCATGTTCAATTGCTTGATTGCCCAATAAGATTTGTGCTCAAGCTCAACAGGAAGATGACAAAATTTACCAAACACTAGCTGAAATGGTGACATGTTTAGAGGAGTCTTATATGCTGTCATGTATGCCCACAAAGCATCATCTAACTTCATGGCCCAATCTTTTCTACCAGCATTCACTGTCTTCTTGAGGATCCCTTTTATCTCCCTGTTGGAGACCTCTGCTTGCCCATTAGTTTGGGGGTGATAAGGCAATGAAACCTTATGGACAGACACCCCATACTGCTTCAATACTCTGGCAAGAATCTTATTAGTGAAATGGGATCCTTCATCACTCACCATGGCTCGCGGGGTGCCAAACCGAGTGAAGATGTTCTTTTTCAAGAACCTTTCCACAGTAACTGCATCGTTCTTAGGAAAAGCAATTGCTTCCACCCACTTGGTCACATAGTCCACAGCTAGTAAAATATATTGGTTGCCATAGGATGATGGAAATGGACCCATAAAGTCAATGCCCCACACATCAAAAGGTTCAACCTCTTGCCAAGTGTTCATAGGAAACTCATCTCTCTTAGATATATTCCCCGTTCGCTGGCATCTATCACAACCTTCTACCCAATCAAAGCAATCTTTAAAAATAGTAGGGCAAAAGAAACCTGATTGGAGTACCTTATTAGCTGTGCGAGGTCCACTGAAATGACCTACAGATGGTACTGATTGACAATGCTCAATCACTCCTCCTATCTCATGAGTAGTCACACATTTCCTGATGATGTTATCAGCTCCCATCTTAAACAGATAGGGATCATCCCAAAAGTACTGCTTCACCTCCGACACGAACTTATTTCGCTGCACGGTGGTGAACTTATCTGGAAGTGTCCCATCGATGAGGTAATTGGCAATGGCCCAATACCAATCTGCATGCAGCGCAACTGCCATGATGTTTTCGTCTGGAAAATCCTCCCTGATTGGCACTTTTTCTTCCACTCCATTTTCTAGTCTCGAGAGAGGTGGTCCACTACCACATTCTCTACACCTTTCTTGTCGCGAATCTCTACATCAAACACTTGCATAAGAAGGACCCACCGCAACAACCTTGGTTTGGCATCTTTATTATCAAGAAAGTACTTTAGAGCAGAGTGATATGCGAAGATAACAACTTTCGACCCAACGAGGTAGGGCTGAAACTTGTCCAATGCGAAGATAACAGCGAGCAATTCCTTTTCGGTGGTACCATAATTGAGATGGGCCTCATTAAGAACCCTACTCGCATAGTAAATCACATGGCTCTTCTTGTCTTTCCGCTGCCCTAACACTGCGCCAATGGAAAAGTCGATAGCATCACACATAAGCTCAAAGGGGAGATCCCGATCCGGAGTCATAATCACAGGTGCAGAGGTGAGCTTCTCCTTTGGTGTATCGAACACCGCTTTGCAGGAATCATCAAAAACAAATGGGACATCTTTCCCAAGTAGTTCACACATAAGCTTGCAAATCTTTGAGAAATCTTTGATGAATCTGCCATAGAACCCTGCATGACCCAGAAAGCTTCTAACACCTTTCACTGATGTAGGATATGGGAGTTGCTTGATTGTCTCAATCTTTGCTTGATCAACTTCCAATCCCTTGATTGATATTTTGTGCCCTAGAACAATCCCCTATGTAACCATGAAGTGGCATTTCTCCCAATTTAGCACGAGGTTAGTGTCAATGCAGCGGCTAAGCACACGCCCCAAGTGATGTAAGCACTCCTCAAAACTATCACCGAAAAGAAGGAATTCATCCATGAATACCTCAAGATTCTTCTCAATCATGTCTGAGAAGATGGCCATCATACACCGCTGAAATGTCGCCGGTGCGTTGAACAATCCAAAAGGCATGCGTCGGAACGCAAATGTGCCATATGGACATGTAAAGGTGGTCTTCTCTTGATCCGCTGGAACAATAGCTATCTGAGTGCATCCCAAGTAACCATTTAGAAAACAGTAGTACTCATGGTGGGCTAGCCTGTCAAGCATTTGATCAATGAAGGGAAGGGGAAAGTGATCCTTGAGAGTAGCTTCATTCAGCTTCCGATAGTCCATGCATACTCGCCAACCTGTAACTCTCCGCTGAGCAATCTATTCATGGTTGTCATTCTCTACCACAGTCCTCCCTCCTTTCTTAGGTACACATTGGACCGGGCTAGTCCAAGTGCTATCAGCAATAGGAAAGATGATTCCAGCTTCTAACCATTTCATCACTTCCTTCTTCACAACATCCCTCATATTCGGGTTGAGTCATCTTTGAGGCTGTATTATTGGCTCCTTCCCTTCCTCAATCCGAATTTTGTGCTAACAATAAGCTGGGCTGATTCCCTTGATGTTTGCGACTGTCCATCCAATGGCAGGTTTGTACTTCCTCAACACTCCCAAGAGCTGCTCCTCCTGTTCCTGAGACAAAGTAGAAGAAACAATTACGGGCAATGTGTCATTTAAACCAAGAAAAGAATACCTGAGGTGAGATGGTAATGGCTTTAACTCAACCATAGGTGGTGATTTGAGTGAAGGAATCAGAGTTGTTTCATTCTCGCCCAACTCTAGCTTTATCCAGCTATCAACAAAGTGCACTTCCTTGGGATGAGGATCCCATTCTCCTTTTTCCATGCTGTTTATTTCTTCCCACATAAGATCAACTTCCTTTTTCACAGCATCACCTTCATAAATCTCTACCCCATAGCAATCTTCAAGGTCATGATAGGAAGGCATTTGCATTGCCTTAAACACATTAAATACAACCTTTTTTTCATTTATATGCATGGATAGACACCCGCTTTTCACATGAATGATTGCTTCTCCTGTAGCTAAAAAGGGTCTTCCAAGAATCAATGGGACATCGCCCACTTCCATATCAAGAATGAAAAAATCGGCTGGAAAAATGAGTGATCCCACCTTGACCAAAATATCTTCAATCACCCCCATATGCCTGGCGAATGGATATGTCTGCCATTTGCAACATCACCCGCGTGGCCTTAGGATCCCCCACACCTAGCTTCTTGAATATAGAAAATGGCATCAAATTGATGCTCGCGCCAAGATCACATTGTGCAGAAACTGTTATGGAGTCACCTAAGGTAACTGGGATCACAAAACTACCTGGGTCCTTGACCTTCTTTGGCAAACCTTTCAATACACACTCTGATGCTTCAGCTTTCAAACAAATCTGATCACATTCATCTATTCGCCTTCTCCCTGCCAATATGTCTTTCAGGAACTTAGCATAAATGGGCATCTTCTCTAGAGCTTCAGCAAAGGGTAGTTGATTTCCAGCTTCTTGAATACCTCGAGAAATTTCAGGAATTCTTTGGCATCACTTTTCTTCTTGGTCCGCAAAGGGTATGGAGGTGTAGGAGCAATGGGAACAAACTCAGCACGTACCTCTTCTTTATTTGGCTCTACATCCGCCTCTTCATGCGTGGGTTGAGCTCCTACAACCTCATCATCAAATATCTCATGCTCTTTTGCCTTTGAGGCTGTGGCTCTAGCATGTGTTGGGTATAGTGGGTCAACCGATGTCTTCCCACTTCTGGTAGTGATAGCCTCAATAGGCTGAGATCCCCCCCCCCATAAGTGATATTGGATCCCCATGGAGCGGGCCTGGCTAACTGGCTCACAATCAGACCCACTTGTTGTTCCACATTCCACAATGCTGTCTTGGTAACCTGCAAATCTGCGGCCAAATAAGTCATCTGCTCGGTGAACTGGTTGACATTCCTGCCCATATGAAGCATCATGCTCTTAAGCTCATCCATGTCACTGTCTTTTCTTGTTTTCTGTGCTGCTTCTTCATGTTGTATCTTTGCTAAGACTTCTCTAACTTCTACTCAGGTAGATTGGACAATTTCTTGCTTTATCCTAACTGAGATTCTTGCTTTGCAATCTGCTTCATCAATTTATATGCGCCCTCCTTATCAACTTTGAACAAGAAACTCCCTCCAGCTTCACTATCTAAAATTTCTTGGTTAGCACGGCCTAGACCGTGATAAAACACCTGAAAGGTCTTGTAGTCTTCAAAATCATGGTTTGGGCACTTTCTCAACATTCCCGCAAAACGTTCCCAAGCTTCCATTAGTGACTCATCTTGCTACTGCTCAAAACTCAGAATATTGGCTTGAAGTTGAATCACTCGGTGGACCGGGAAAAATTTCTCTAGGAACTCTTCAGCACACTGATCCCATGTAACAATAGAATTTGGTGCTCAATTTTTCAACTATGCTGCGGCTGCACCACTCAGACAATAGGGGAAAAGCACAAGCTTAAAAATATCAGAGCTGACATCTTTATACGTTACCGTCCTGCAGAAAGTGTTGAACTCCCCTATGAACTCATTCGGATCTTCTTCACTTGCCCCACTAAACTGAAATAAGCTCTTTGCCGCTTGGATAGTGGTGCCCTAAAGTTGAAAACTCTCAGCTTGAATATCTGGCACCCTGATGGCTGGACTAACTCTAGTTATGGGACCCTGAAATCCTGCGACAAGAGACTTCCCCGAATGGTTATAAGTGGTCTGATTTTTGCGAACTTCCAATTGTGCAGAAAGTTTTTCCATCTTCCTTGCGATCTTGTCAAGAGCTATTTGCATAATCTCTGAGTCCTCATTATCTGAGTGTGAGGCTTCACTAGAGGAAGACACATCTCTTCATTCTCACTCATCATGAACACCTGCTCCCTGAGATCACAGACAGTGGGAAAAGATCACAGCAACTAACAAAAATAATACAAATAACTGAAAATAAAAAGTATCCTAAGCTAATTATCGATCTCACTAATAGTACCGTAACTCCCTGGCAACGGCGCCAAAAACTTGACGCGCCTAAATTACGCGTACTGCGCAAGTGTACGGTCAAGTAGTAAAATGGAGTCTTTAAGAACCTGATTTGTCGAACCCACAGGGAGTTGAACTACTATTAGCCAACCGTTAATCAAATTTTTGGTACAAAGTAAGCGGTAAAAAGGGTTGAATGTTTATAAGTTTGCCACCCTCAATCAAGTGGCTCTACGTAACTTAGAACTGCAAATTAAATGAATAATAGTACTAAGATTATGAACAAACTTGATGATTCAGGGTCCCTAAGATGCTTAGTTGATTTCCAGATTCAATTCACAACACTTGACTCTTTATTTCACCATATCAGATTATACTAGCAACACATATGTCTCAATCATGTATCACACTGTAATGTATTCAACAACAAATCCTTTCAGCCTAATGTTGTTAATAACACTACTCTAGTTGATATAATAAAGGTACCCACAAGACCTCTCAACCTTGCAAAGTTGTCACTTTAACATAATCAACTGAATTAATCTTTATGTGATCAGTCTCATTCTTTCACCTCTCACTGTTAAGAATATTAAGAGCGTCTTCCTACTCTTCACGAACCTAGGGTTGAGTTATTTTCATACACTCTCCTAGATAACTAACATGCTATGGGTTATCAAGCCTCACATGCTAAGAATTAAGAACTCAAGTAGAAGAATGAATGAAAGCAAGAGTGAAATTAAGCTTTAAGGATGAAGTAAATCCATGAATACATCAATCAACCAAGTAAACCCTAGTTCTCCATAATCACCTAGCTATGATTTTAGCTAGACATGAAATATCTTGATAAAATCATGATCTCCATGGAAAATAGTACAAGTGATGAAGAAAAAGAATCAAACGATGAAATCATTGAAGATGGGACGTGAATCCTCTCTTCCTTGAACTCTCGTGCGTCTCTCTCTCTTCTTCCATTGTGTGTGGGTGTGTTTTTCCAAGTATTCCTCTCGTTGTTTTATCAGATGGGGCGAATTTTTAATGTACTTTGGCTGAAATTGCATCTCAGCCCCTCTAGTTTGTAATTGCCGTCCAGAATTGTAAGCTGATCTTGCGATGGCCATATCTCTCTCATCCGAACTCGGATTAAGCTCCGTGACCTATCGTTGGAAATCTCTTTGAGTATACTTTCATTTGGCACTGGTATCAATCCAAAATTATTTTTATAACTCGAGATATCATCCGATTAATGCAGACTGGTCATCCTAGCTTCTCCATCTTTGCTTCTCTTCGTTTCACTTGTGCTCCCGTTGTTTCTGAAGTTCGTTCCATGCCTCCTATCAACCGATTAGGATCCGTTCCAGTCAAGGAAACATGAAAAAACATACCAAGCGATTATACTTGACAAATAACAACTAAATATACATAGAAACGCCCGGACTAACAATACAAAGCATGTGAAGCATCAAGTGATAAAACGACTCAAATTCTCTAACACTAAGCTCAAATCACTCGTGATAATGTGGTAAAATTGAGGTAATAGATAGCTCCTAAAAGGCGCTATCAATCAACGGTCTTTTAGAGAATTCATTCACCACATCATTACCCTTGTACGTCTCCTCTTCTTCTTCTTCTTCTTCTTCCAATTTTTTAAATTCAATATCATCAAGAACCGATCATGTGGAAATAGAATCCCAAGTGGCACAGTAATGGCAAGGAGTGTCGTCTTGACTGCTTCCTTTCCTAGTGTTTGTCTTGGAATCACAGGTGGTACTTCATGAACCGCATAGAATTGGGGTCTTTCTTCATCTCCGTGCAATAATTCCCTAGACACATGGCATGCTTCATTTAGGCACACATCCTCAACGAATGGAAATATCACATCCTCGGCGCACTTGTGAGCTTGTTATTCAACAAAAACATCTTCAATATCATTCGGCCATAAGCTCGCGATGTCAACACTCTCCCATTCATGCCATGACTCCGGAATTATGCGAGGCACAAGTTGTATAGGCTTCACAATATCATCCCAATCTGAATCCAAATCTGAGTCTCAAGCGGCCCAAGGATCTATTACTTCACGATGAAAGTATTATAGACATAGACCTGTGGAGTTCTTGGTCTTCCTCTTCGCACTCTCCAACTAAGTTAGGAATGATGCTACTTGGCCCATCGTCATTATCTGCATATGCCAATGCACTCGAAAGTTCTGCCAAGTGTTGTCCCTGCAGCTGGACAGTTTCATCCATCCTATTAATCCCTTCCTCCAATCTGTCCATTTTAGCTATCATGAGCTTCAATACTTATTTAATATTCTCATCTTCTTGAGTGCAAGGAGGAGGGGTGTACATATCTTCATAGGAGTAAGACGGTGAATAGCCTGGAGCTTGCATATAGAAATTCTTCCCCCACATGATCACCAAGATGTCTGCAAAATTATTCACTAGGACGCAGGTGAGATCAACAATAAATAAACAAAAACAAAAAATAAATTCCCTAAAGTTAAAAATTCTAACTAATTCAACCGAATTCCCTGGCAACGGCGCCAAAAACATGACACGATCTAACCGCAAGTGTACTGCTGTCGCGTGTAGTAATATCCGGAAATCCGGGTTTATCGAACCCAAAGGACTTGTCGTGAACCAATTAGCACTAGTAACTTTATGCGGGCTAGCAATTGAGAGAATTTTCTAAACTAATTAATTTAAAAGACGATGAAAATATTTAATTATTGAGATTTAATAAAGGAGGAACAACCAGGACACCTCGTTTGGAGGATTGTTAGGATTTTCTTGTTGACGACGTTCTACAATTTGTGAAACACATACGAAATTCACTTAGCTAATCGAGCAATACTAACTCACCGAGTTACCAAGTGAGCATCCTATGCCTAGGTTATATTAAAACCGAGTTACCAAGTTCTAATTATCTCTAAACATGCATTAACGATGGATTCTACTCTAACGATCCCATTCAACGTAGTCGAGTTACCAAGCCTATGAACGGGTGCTTGTTTAATTTTCCGGTTTAACAATTACCGAGTTAGAAAATAATTTCAAACTAAGTTCTAGCTTACAAGACGTCTCCAATTAACAAGATGAGAGGAAGATCACAAAACAAACATAGTAAACGTAAAATCATCAATTAGGTTTTATAAAAACATGAATCTCAATTCATAAAACGCATAACCAATGTGAAAACCATAACCCCAAACTCGGATCCTGATCTAAGAAGTTAAGCTACGCATATTCATGATCACAATGAAAAAGAGTTTGTGTGATCATGATCAAAAACAAAGAAACGAAGGAGAAAAGAGATCAAACTAGGTTTCCCAAGCTCCACGATGATGTCCAAGTTCCAAGTTGATGTCCCGTCCTTCAATACTGCGTCTCCGCTCTGAAAAATGACCTAATATGTCTAATATGCGTTCCCTAAGAGTCCCAGGTCAATTAGGAAGGTTTTAGGCATCTTTTCCTTAATTTTGGCCGCCTCTGCACAGTATCTTCGTAGGAAGACTTTTCTCTTCGCAGGAAGAGTCTTCCTGCGAAGACATTTTCTCTTCCAAGAATATCTTCCCAAATAAGTACAGAGGGCTATTTTGGGAAGACATTTTCAGCAGCTGGAAATTCGGCTAAGTATAAAGTCTTCTTACGAAGACTATTGTCTTCCTACGAAGACTCTTCATTCCGCACTTTCTTTTTGGCTTTCTTCGTTGAGTTCCTTGTTTTCGAAGCTCGTTTCCATCTACCGCATGATCATCCAAGCCCTATTTTTCTGCGAATCACAACAAGAAAACACAACCCGCGATCATATCACAATAAAAGCTCGAAATTATACTTAAAACACCCAGATTTAACAATTACGCACATAAAGCTCACATTGACTAATATTTCACAAACACGGACAAAATCTCATCTCATTGTCGTAAATCACGCAAAATAGTAGTGTTTTAGCTAAGAAATATAACTTCATCCAAGGAGTTATCAAATACCCCCACACTTACCATTTGTGTGTCCCGAGAAAAGTCTCATCTACTGCATTCATCTGTCTACTTGCCGACAAGACACAAACGACTCAAATTCGACTAGCGACACAACAATGCAGCAATATGATGCAAATGAAATTATAGAATCGATCTTACAACAATTATTTAAAAACATCCAATTTCTCTCTTTTTTTGACAAGAATAGGCAATATCCCTCTCATCAGCTGAATATCATTAAGCTCTCGCTATTCCTCTTTGAAATTCTCAGACACGTAGCAAGAATTTGAAATAAAAAATGATTCTATTTAAAAGATCACTAAGGTGTCCCCTTTTTTCCACCAATTCAAACCAATACAGAAGCACGTCCTAAGCTTCATTGGGTATAATTAAGCTCAGATTTCACTTTAGCTTTTCTTCGCTGAATCATCTGAGGTTTTCAGACCTTCTTAGCCTTTATTGCGTTTGAGTGCAAATTTTCCCAGTGAAGGGAGTCACAACTCCTGTGAAATAAGGCTTTACGCTAGTTTTCCTCTCTAAGATCTAATTGGAAGGAATCCAAATTTTCCGTGTGACCGGAAGCACATTAGGTTGTTTCTTCTTAAAGCACAATTTTTCTTTTCTTTTTTTCCGTATTTTCTCATTTTCTTTTCTTTCCTCCTCTGTTTTTACAACCGTGCAGTAGAGCATAAAGAGCGTGGACTTTTTCAAGTTAACTATTGTGACCACCGTAAGGGATGGTGGTGTACGCCCCTCAACTTCACTTAGGCTGAGGAAACCGTACCACATGAAACCAACTCTACACGAAGGTCCACCCCAGATCAATAAGAGACCACAAGTTTCCACATGAAAACAGAATATTCAGCTACAATAAAAATTAGTCTAATTAGCACACTATAGGAAACTTAGGTATATTGTACATGTCATTCTTTCACAACTTCCAAAAATTTCGGGGACATCCTTTTGTGAAACATCTACACAAAATATTTAAAGAATGAAATTTTTCCTACTACGACACTTCCTACTCAAAAGTATTCATTCACTAAGCTCTCTCCAGGTTCAAGACCCTCAATTGCCTTTTTCTCAAATTTTCAACTTTTTAAATTTTATGGATTTTCTCTTTTCTCATTTTTTTTGTATTTTTTTTAATATCCTACCTCTAAATGCAAGGCTTTGACACGAAAAAAAATTTGACGCTACAAAACTCAACTTTTTGGTGGGTATAGTCAATTATGTAAAAGTGCAAACAGTATATGAATATATCCTAAACAATACGTCAATATAAATAAACACTCAACATAACCACAATACTGACTAACAATACGAACTAAACACATCCTACATGTAACTGGCTATGCAAGACACATTGGCTAGTAATAGTTAAACCACCCCCACACTGAATGCTTCGTTGTCCTCAACGAATTTAGAGATCATACAGAAGACTCGGAAACCAATGCGAAAGGCCAGTATATGAGATGGATCTATACCATACAAAATTAACACAAATTCAGCTAGAGGGAAGAAATCGTGCATAGCAGTCCCCAAGCAAAGTGTGGCACCATTTGTGCTCCCACTAGGCCAGTGTGTACTCGCACAACGGGATCGACTGCACTCCTCTTCATGAATCTGTGCTTTGAGAATCCTCAATTCGTATGAACGAGTCCCTCTAAAGGTCATATGTGCCATGGCACACTAGGGTCGACTCTCCCATATCCTGCTCAAACATGTCACTCGGGAAAATCATTAGTCCCCCTCTCTCTCATCTCTCCATAATTGAATAAATAAAACACACACAACTGTATTAAAACACACACCATACTCTAATGCAAATAATGTGTTAGGTTGCCTCCCAACAAGCGCCTTGTAATTTAAGGTCGACGACCCGACCCATCAAATATGATTATGGCAGTTTTTCTCTCCACTTCTTTTCATTCCACCATCGCTTCTTCCTTTGTCTCTTCTCAAGTAAGCGTGCATGAGACGCGTATGGCACAACAAAATTGTAGAAGACAGCCTGAAAAAATTTCTTCTTTCTTTGCTTCCACTCCTTGATAACCGGTCTTCTCGAGAATTCATTCAACACATCATGACCCCTTTTACCTATCCTCTTCTTCTTCTTCTTCCAATTTTTCAAATTCAATATCATCAAGAACCGATCATGTGGAAATAGAATCCCAAGTGGCAAAGTAATGGCAAGGAGTGCTGTCTTGACTGCTTCCTTTCTTAGTGTTTGTCTTATAATCACAGGTGGCACTTCATGAACCGCATAGAATTGGGGTCTTTCTTCATCTCCGTGCAATAATTCCCTATACACATGGCATGCTTCATCTAGGCACAGATCCTCAACGAATGGAAATATCACATCCTATGTGCACTTGTGAGTTTGTTCTTCAACAAAAATATCTTTAATATCATTCGGCCATAAGCTCGCAATGTCAACACTCTCCCATTCATGCCATGACTCCGAAATTATGCGAGGCACAAGTTGTATAGGCTTCACAATATCATCCAAATCTGAGTCTCAAGCGGCCCAAGGATCTATTACTTCATGATGAACAGTATTATAGACATAGATTTCTGGGGGTTCTTGGTCTTCCTCTTCTTACTCTCTAACTAAGTTAGGAATGATGCTACTTGGCCCATCGTCATTATCGGCATATGCCAATGCACTCGAAATTTCTGCCAAGTGTTGTCCCTGCAGCTGGACAGTTTCATCCATCCTATTAATCCCTTCCTCCATTCTGTCCGTTTTAGCTATCATGAGCTTCAATACTTCTTTAATCTGCTCAGTTTCTTGATTGCAAGGAGGAGGTGTTGGAATAGGTGCCCTAGAGGCAATGTAGTTTAGTATGAACTTGTTTTGGCTAGAACATTCGTTGTATTATTTATTGGATATTTAATATAATGAAGTCCTAAGATTTAAAATTGTGTTGTTTATCTTAAATATCTCTAATCCATTATTCTGATTAAAAGTAAAATCATCTATAGACTAGTATGGGGTTGGATTGATATGGAGATATCATGATCCAACACATGGGGGTGCATTAAGGGTAATAGCGCACTGGATTGACCCATCTCCGAGAAGGCTACATACATGTTATGTAAAGTCACAAGCGCTTCTCGTGGTGACAACGGTATTGTCATCGTTAGACTTGAATTCACTAGATTGTCTAGTTGTGGATTATTGTGAATTTGGTAGCGCCAAAAGCTACACCGTAACTGGGTAGTCACAAAGGCGCGTACCAGATACAATAAGAAGCAAGCTTAGAAATCGTAGCAGACGTAGATAGAATTTTTCCCTCCCGCATAACAGGAGCGAATATCCGAGGCCACTCAAGGGATAGTGCATATGGAATGTCTGGCAAGACTCAAATAAATCAATATAGGATATTGATGTTGTTTGCACGAATATGGCTATTCCCAGGATCGAGAAACTATGGATTGGATATACGAGTGTCACTTGTATGTCTCTTGTCCAATCCGGATATAGAGACAAAAGGATTTTACAATTACTTGCACAAGGTTTTTCGGATGACTATTCTATTAGTTGGCTAGAATGGATGTCTTGCTAAAGATCGCTCCATATTAGCAAATTATTGCCACAAACTAGATAGAACCTATGGGGTCACACGCTAGATAGAAGTTGAACTAGATTTGGCAATTAATTAATATGATTAAATAATTAGAATGATCATTTTGCAACACCTTGAAACTTAGTAGGACTAGTATGCAAGGAAGGGACTAATCCGAATTCATGTTCGATTAGGAAGGGCCTTTAGATAGGTTACAAGGAGTTGTTGGACTATATAAAGGACGCTCCTAGCTTCCTTCCCACACTAATGCTCATAATATAAATGAGGCCGACCGCCCCCCTAGTTGACCGCCCCTACCCGTCGGCCACAAGGAAGCTGTGAGCTTCCCTTGTTGCCTCGTGTTGCGTTATTTATCATTCCTCTTCCTCCGATCCAAGCTAGTACAAAGGAGAAGGAAGATCTGGATCTCAACTCTAGGCGTGGATCAACCGTAGAGACGTGACACAATTCACGTTACAAGTCATAACAGAAAAAACCCTAAGGTGTGTAACATGATTCTTCCTTTACCATCGTTATAAATCTCTTCTTGTGATCCTTGAAGCGTATTGAATGGATAATTTATCTTTCCGCTGCGTATCCATGATCAAAACCCTAGAGTGGTATCAGAGCTACAGGTCGTAGAACATAGACGTGGTTTATGTGTTACGTTTTGATAGTTTTACACTTTAAATTTGTTGTTTTTCGCGTAAAACGGACAAATCAAGCATATGATACAATTTTTCAATAATCAAACAAAACAAGACCTAGTTTTTGCATTGGATGCATGAATTAGTGAGTTTGAGAAATTTTAGGATCTTAGATCTAGGGTTTGGGCACCAATTTGGAAACTAGTTTCAAATTTGGAAACTTTTTGGACTTGGGGAACAAGGAAGGAGTTGTTTTGGAAACAACAAGGAGGTTCGGCCCTAGGGACTGCCCCTCTCCCTTCCTAGCCGCCCAAGCCACCTAGGCCGATGGCCTAGGCGGTCGGCCGACCCCACGGGTTGGGTCGACCGGCCTAGGCTCGGCCCGGGGCGGCTCCAAGGTGGTTCGCCATATGATGGTGGGACCCTTGGACCGTTATAACCCTAGAAATCCTAAAAAATAATTAAAAATTACCAAGCGCGTTAAAATTGGATTTTACTATTTATGTGCAAGTTGCATGGTGGTTCGATATGGCCTTAGGATGTGGTTTGATGTGATTGTTTAAATTTGTGGTTTGGTTTACGGCCTACGATCTGATCAATTTAATGTAATAATTAATTAGGTTTGTATGGCCTGCGAGCCTTTTTTTCTCAACTTGTGAGTTTATTTTTTTAGTATAGTTGTTAGCTAGTACTAGATAGAATAGATTTTTAGCCAAGATTGAAGAAAAGAAGCCCGAAGACAAAAGAAGACACAAAAGACGAAGCATGGAGCATTCCACGAGACTATGAAGGATGGACCAAAAGATGAAGACACATGGAGATGTGTTTGCTTTTAGGGTTCACAGATATTCCCATTGGCTTGGGAATATCCTAGTCTAGAAAAGGCCATATCCATATCACGTTTTATTTATTTTGTGGTTGTTTATTTGATTATCATATTATTTTGTGATTGGTGAATGGATGATGCATGCAATTAGGATAATAAGATAATTAGACAACCTGGATCTATTATTTGGAGTTGTGCCCAAACTCAAACATAGATAGATCAGTTGATATGGATCAAAAAAAAAATTAAATTTGAATCTTAAAACCCCTCAAAATTCAAATATTGTGTTTTCCTTCTCGTTATTTAAACATTCATTGTCATCATGATTTATCAAGCTCGTTAATGCCAAAGCAAGGCGACTTGGTTCATAATGATGCAATGCGATGGCACAAGCAAGTAACGTGCTATTGTTTAAATAAGAGGTTGGACACAACTCGGTTATTAATATGATTAAAACATAGAGGCAATCAATTGGGATTATCCATACAGATGGATAAATAAGGATTTATTTGCCCAATTTAACCAAGAGTTGCATGGGATGCAATTGGAATTGTTCCTACCTAAAGTAGTCAAATTTTGGGTGACTTGCCAAAGCAAGCTCAAAATGAGATGAAACATGGATATTGACCCACTAGAAAATATAAGGATATTTTCCGCATTAATATCTTGAGGGTTATTAATACTTAGAAAAATAGTGGGAGCTATATTTGATAAACTAGCCATTATTGAAGATAGTCAAAAGTTCACAAATACAAAAACTTGCGTATTTTCCTTTTGTAGAATTCCAAATGGCAACAAACTCATCGAGTTCACAGCATTCCCTACGATCTATCCTTGAGAAGTACAAGCTGTCTAGAACCAACTTCCTTGATTGGTACAGAAACTTGAGAATCGTTCTCAAGCAAAAGAAGAAATTGTACGCATTATAGGAGCAAGTTCCAGCAGGTCCTGAAAACAATACTCCTGCAGCCCTAAAGGCGTATCAGAAGCGTGTTGATGACGCTAATGATGCCGCCTGCCTCATGCTATGCACCATGACCTCTGAGCTTCAGAAGCAACACGAGAACCTGAATGCAGTCGATATGATCGAACACTTGAAGCAGATCTTCCAAGAGCAGGCAAGGGTTGAGAGGTATGAATTTTCTAAGGCATTGTTAAAATGTCATATGGCTGAAGGAAACCCTGTGGGAACTCATGTACTCCGTATGATCGGGTACTTGGAGAATCTCGCACGAATAGGGTTCCCAGTCGGCTAAGAGTTGGCCACCGATCTCGTGCTGCAATCGTTGCCTGAGAGTTATGGACCGTTCATCATGAACTATAACATGAACGAGATCGTGAAACCACTGCCAAATTTACTCAATATGTTGATGACAGCTGAATAAAGCATCAACAAGGGTAAGGGCAAGGCCATTATGATGGTACAGAAAGGAAAGGATAAAAGGTTTGCCTCATCCTCCAAGGGCAAAGGCAAGTCAGTTGCCAAGTCCAAGGAACCTGACCGTAAGCCTGTTGGTGGCATTGCCAAAGGTGTGACTAAAGGTGAGTGTCACTACTGCAGTCATCCTGGACACTGGAGGAGGAACTGCCTAAAATATCTAGAGGACAAGAGGCTTGGAATAGTGATTCCACCACCACCAGGTATTTTGTTGTAGATGTCAATTTAACAATCTCTACATCGTGGGTATTGGATACTAGATGTGGATCTCACATTTGTCAAAATGTGCAGGATCTAAAGAGAAGTAGAAGATTGGCTAAAGGGGAGATAGACCTGCGCATTGGGAATGGAACAACGTTGTTGCATTGGCCGTAGGCGTGTACGAGCTGTCTCTGCCTTCAGGATTAGTTTTAGAATTAAATAATTGCTATTTTGTGTCTGCTATGAGCAGAAACATTATTTCTATTTCTTGTTTGGACAAGGAAGGTTTTATTATTTCAATAAAGAACATTTGTCGTTCCATTTATTTTAATAATATTCACTATTGTAGTGCGCAATTATTTAATGGACTATATGTCCTTGATCTAAGCAATCCTGTCTACAACATTAATACTAAGAGGATTAAAATAAATTATTTAAATCCTGCTTACTTATGGCATTGTCGTTTAGGCCACATAAACAAGAAACGTGTATCTAGACTCCATAAGGATGGATTTCTAGACTCATTTGATTTTGAATCGTATGAGACATGTGAGGCTTGTTTATTGGGAAAAATGACAAAGTCCCATTTCAATAAGAAAGGTGAAAATACTAGTGAGCAATTGGCGCTCATACATACTGATGTATGTGGGCCATTTTCCACGCCTGCCAGGGGTGGATACGTCTACTTCATTACATTTACTGATGATTTCAGTAGATATGGATTTGTATACCTTATGAAGACCAAATCCGAAGCCTTTGAAAGGTTCAAAGAATTCAAAAGTGAAGTAGAGAAGCAACTTGGAAAAAGTATCAAGGCTCTACGATCGAATCGTGGAGGAGAGTACTTGAGCCAAGAGTTTGACGACAATCTTAGAGAGTGTGGGATCGTGTCCCAACTCACTCCACCCGGAACGCCGCAATGGAATGGCGTGTTCGAGAGGAGGAATCGAACACTATTGGATATGGTTCGATCTATGATGTGTCAAACCGGTCTTCCATTATCATTTTGGGGCTATGCTCTATTAAGTGCAGCTTTCACCAGTAACCGTGTTCCATCTAAATTAGTCATGAAGACACCACATGAGATGTGGAGTGGGAGGCGTCCCACACTGTCGTTCATGAAGATTTGGGGCTGCGATGTCTATGTAAAATCATACAAGCTAGGGCCAAAGCCGGATAAGTGTAAGTTTGTGGGGTACCCTAAGGGTTACTACTTTTACAATCCAACTGAGAACAAAGTGTTTGGTGCTCGGTCCGGTGTGTTTCTAGAAAGAGAGTTTGTCTCTAAACAAGCAAGTGGGAGGACTGTAGAACTTGAAAAAATTCAAGAACCACAAAGCACTGAACCAACTATGGAACATGAACAGGAACCACAAGAAGTTGTGGAACAGCCTGTTCAAGTAACACAAGAGCTTTGTAGATCTAGTAGAGTGCGCCAGGAACCAGAGAGGTATGGACTTCTTTTGACATATTCTGGTGACACAATGCTCATAGATGATGAGCCTACTACCTATGAAGAGGCCATGAAAGGGCCAGACTCTCAAAAGTGGCTTGAAACCATGAGATCCGATATGGAATCCATGTATACCAACAAAGTATGGACTTTGGTGGAACCACCCGAAGGGGCGCGACCCATAGGGTGCAAGTGGATCTTCAAGAAGAAGATCGACATGGATGGTAATGTGATTACCTATAAGGGCCGATTGGTGGCTAAAGGATTCAGACAGATTCATGGTATCGAATATGATGAAACCTTTTCACCAGTCGCTATGACCAAATCAATCTGAATCCTACTCGCCATTGCAGCATACTACGACTATGAGATTTGGCAGATGGATGTCAAAACAGCATTCCACTATGAGAATCTCCTCGAGCACGTGTATATGATACAGCCGGAGGGTTTTGAAGATCCAAAGCAAGTCAATAAGGTCTGTAAGTTGCAAAGATCCATTTATGGATTAAAGCAAGCTTCTAGGAGTTGGAATAGACTTTTTGATGAAGTAGTCAAAGAGTTTGGCTTCATCAGAAACGAAGATGAGTCTTGTGTCTACAAGAAGGTTAGTGGGAGCTCTGTAGCTTTTCTGTTCTTGTATGTGGATGACATACTACTCATTGGAAACGACGTTCCCATGATGCAATCTGTTAAAGATTGGCTAGGAAAGTGTTTCTCAATGAAAGACTTAGGGGAAGCAGCCTATATACTTGGTATAAATATTTATAGAGATAGATCTAGAAGACTGCTAGGCCTAAGTCAAAGTACATATATTGACAAGTAGTTGAAACGATTCAACATGCAAGATTCCAAGAAGGGATTCTTGCCCATGTCACATGGAATTATTCTTTCGAAGAGTAGTTGTCCTTCCAATGAGATTGAGAAGGAACGCATGAGTAGAATTCCCTATGCCTCGGCCAAAGGTTCTATCATGTATGCCATGTTATGTACTAGACCATATGTGTCATATGCCATGAGTATGACAAGCAAATACCAATCCAACCCGGGTGAGAGTCACTAGATTGCAGTCAAGAACATCCTAAAGTACTTGAGAAGAACTAAGGATGCTTTCTTAATATTTTGCGGAGAGGAAGAGTTGTGTGTAAGGTGTTACACGGATGCAAGCTTCCAAACCGACAGAGATGATTTCAAATCGCAATCGGGGTATGTGTTTTGCCTGAATGGAGCTGCGGTGAGCTGGAAGAGTTCCAAGCAAGAGATGGTGGCTGATTCTACAACAGAGGCTGAGTACATTGCTGCAAATGGCGGAGCAAAGGAAGCTATTTGGATCAGGAAATTTGTTTCTGAATATGGTGTGGTTTCAAGCATTGCGGATCTAGTAGAGTTGTAGTGTGACAACACTGGGGCGATCGCGCAATCAAAGGAGCCCCAGTCACACCAGAAATCAACACACGTGCTCAGTAAGTTTCATCTTATTCGAGGTATTATCGATAGAGGAGACGTTCGGATATGCAAGATTCCTACAGATGAGAATCTTTCAGATCCACTTACAAAGCCACTTGTTAAATGGAAGCATAAAGGGCACACTAGGAGCATTGGCATACGGGATGCATCAGATTGGCTCTAGTGCAAGTGAGAGACTATTAGAATAGGTGCCCTAGAGCCAATCTAGTTTAGTATGAACGTATTTTGGCTAGAACATTTGTTGTATTATTTATTGGATATTTAATATAATGAAGTTCTTAGATTTAAAATTGTGTTGTTTATCTTAAATATCCCTATTCCATTATAATTATTAAAAGTACAATCATCTATAGAATAGTATGGGGTTAGATTGATATGGAGATATCATGATCCAACACATGGGTGTGCATTAAGGGTAATAGCGCACTGGATTGACCCATCTCCGAGAAGGCTACATACATGTTATGTAAAGTCACAAGCGCTTCTCGTGATGAAAACGGTATTGTCATCTTTAGACTTGAAGTCACTAGATTGTCTAGTTGTGGATTACTGTGTTTGGTAGCGTCAAACGCTACACCGTAACTGGGTAGTCATAAAGGCACGTACCGGATACAATAAGAAGCAAGATTAGAAATCGTAGTAGACGTAGATAGAATTTGTCCCTGCCATATAACGGGAGCAAATATCCGAGGCCGCTCGAGGGATAGTGCTTATGGAATGACTGGCCAGACTCAAATAAATCAATATAGGATGTTGATGTTATTTGCACGAATAAGGCTATTCCCAGGATCGAGAAACTATGGATTGGATATATGAGTGTGACTTGTATGTCTCGCGTCCGATCCGGATATAGAGACAAAGGGATGTGACAATTACTTGCACAAGGTTTGTCGGATGACTATTCTATTAGTTGGCTAGAATGGATGTCTTGCTAGAGACCGCTCCATATTAGCAAATTGTTGCTACCAACTAGATAGAACCTATGGGATCACACGCTAGTTAGAGTTGAACTAGATTTGGGAATTAATTAATATGATTAATTAATTAGAAGGATCACTTTGCAACACATTGCAAACTTAGTAGGACTAATATGCAAGGAAGGGACTAATCCGAATTCATGTTGGATTAGGAAGGGCCTTTAGATAGTTGACAAGGAGTTGTTGGACTATATAAAGGACGCACCGAGCTTCCTTCCCACACTAATTCTCATAACATAAGTGAGTGGGAAAGAACAAAGGAGAGAGCAAGCCAAGCTAGAGAGGCCGACCGCCCCCCTAGCCGACCGCCACTACCCGTCGGCCACAAGGAAGCCGTGAGCTTCCCTTGTTGCCTCGTGTTGCGTGATTTCTTCTTCCTCTTCCTCCGGACAAGCTAGTACAAAGGAAAAGGAAGATCTAGATCTCAACTCGAGGCGTTGATCAACCGTAGAGACGTGACACAATTCACGTTACAAGTCATCACAAGAAAAACCCTAAGGTGTGTAACATGATTCTTCTGTTACCATCGTTATGATTCTCTTCGTGTGATCCTTGGAGGGTATTGAATGGATAATTTATCTTTCCTCTGGGTATCCATGATCCAAACCCTACAGGAGGGGTGTACATATCTTCATAGGAGTAGTACAGTGAATAGCCTGGAGCTTGCGCATAGAAATTCTGCCCCCACATGATCACCAAGATGTCTGCAAAATTATTCACTAGGAAGCAGGTGAGATCAACAAATAAATAAACAAAAACGAAAAATAAATTCCCTAAAGTTAATAATTCTAACTAATTCAACCGAAGTCCCTGGCAACGGTGCCAAAAACTTGACACGATCCAACCGCAAGTGTGCTGCTGTCGCGTGTAGTAATATCCAGAATTCCGGGTTTATCGAACCCAAATGACTTGTCGTGAACCAATTAGCACTATTAACTTTATGCGGGCTAGAAATTGAGAGAAGTTTCTAAACTAATTAATTGAATAGACTACGCAAATGTGTAATTATTGAGATTTAATATAGAAGGAACAACCAGGACACCTCGTTTGGGGGAATGTTAGGATTTTCTCGTTGATGACGTCCTACGATTTGTGAAACACATACGAAATTCACTTTTCTAATCGAGCAATACTAACTCACCAAGTTACCAAGTGAGCATCCTATGCCTAGTTTAGATTAAAACCGGTTACTAAGTTCTAATTATCCCTAATCATGCATTAACGATGGATTCTACTCTAACCATCCCATTCAACGTAGCCGAATTACCAAGCCTATGAACGGGTGATTGTTTGATTTTCGGGTTTCAAAATTATCGAGTTACCAAATAATTGCAAACAAAGTTCTAGCTAACAAGACGTCTCCAATTAACAAGATGAGATGAAGATCACAAAAAAATCATAGTAAACGTAAAATCATCAATTAGGTTTTATCAAAACATGAATCTCAATTCATAAAACGCATAATCTATGTGAAAACCCTAACCCCAAACTCGGGTCCTGATCCAAGAAGTTTAGCTACGCATATTCATGATCACAATGAAACGAGTTTGTGTGATCATGATCAAAAACAAATAAACGAAGGAGAAAATAGATCAAACTAGGTTTCCCAAGCTCCATGATGATGTCCAAGTTCCAAGTTGATGTCCCGTTCTTCAATATTGCGTCTCCCCTCTGAAAATATGACCTAATATGTCTAATATATGTTCCCTAAGAGTCCAGGTTCAATTATGAAAGTTTTAGGCATCCTTTCCTTAATTTTGGCCGCCTCTGCACAGTGTCTTCATAGGAAGACTTTTCTCTTCGTTGGAAGTGTGTTCCTGTGAAGACATTTTCTCTTCCTACGAAGATCTTCCCAGATAAGTACAGAGGGCTGTTTTGGGAAGACATTTTCAGCAGCTGAAAATTTGGCTAAGTATATAGTCTTCTTTGTCTTCCTACGAAGAATCTTCATTCCACACTTTCTTTTTGGCTTTCTTCGTTGAGTTCCTTGTTTCCGAAGCTCGTTTCCATCTCCCGCATGATCATCCAAGCCCTATTTTCCTGCGAATCACAACAACAAAACACAACCCGCGATCATGTCACATGAAAGCTCGAAATTACACTAAAAATGCCCGGATTTAACAATTACGCACATAAAGCTCACATTCACTAATATTTCACAAACACGGCCAAAATCTCATCTCATTGTCGGAAATCACACAAAATAGTAGTGTTTTAGCTAAGAAATATAACTCTAACTAAGGAGTTATCAGAACTGTGGTAAGTCGAGCAACTGGAGCAAAGGTCTCCTCATAGTCAATACCATACTCCTGTGTGAAACCTCTAGCCATCAAGCGAGCCTTATGTCTCTCAATGGAACCATCCGATCTAGTCTTGATCTTATACACCCACCTGCACCCTACTGAATTCTTATCATGAGGTAATGAAACCAAGTCGAGTTTGTGGAAGAGCACAGAGGGTTAGAGCTAGCTTCCCGATAAGACTGTGGTTCATGATGCTGAACAATAACAGAAGTGACATAATCTCAAAGCCGAACAGGTTGTGTGCGTTCTCTGGTGGACCGACGAATTGTAGTATAAGCACACTCATCTATATCACTCTCAGGATCTGAGGAAGCATCATTTTCATAATCAGAACCCGAAATTGGAGCTTGTGGAGCCGGAGCTGGAGCAGGAACAATAACAGGAGCATGCGAAACAGGACCAGGACCATGTGCAATTGGAGAAGGAACAATTACAGGAGCATGTGAAACCGGAACATGATCGTGTGTAACCGGAGCGAGGGAGATAACTTCATCAATCAACGAATCTGGAAGAGGAGTCTGTGGCGGAAATGAGCTGTCGAATATAGGATCCTCGAAGAATGGATCAAAGGACGGATTTTTAAGGTGGGGATGGTCAACAATGGTGGAAGCATCGGAGGACGAAACAGCAGAGAACATCTTATGTTCCATAAAGACCACGTTGATAGCTTCCTTTCCTTTGGCGGGCGGCGCTAGTACTAGCCGTCGTCGGACCACTAGTTTCGTGTTTGCTGCTTTCCTACCTGAACCTTGCACTTTCGTGTTTGTTGCTTCTAAATCACGAAATAAATTCACCAGTTTCTATCACCCATAAACCAACCACTGCTGCCGCCAATATATTTGGCCTAACCAAGTCCAATTGCCAAACCCTTTGATTTGATTCTAATCCTACAAAGCTCAACACCACAGGCTCACCATTGTTTGTCGTCGTTGCTGTTTATCATCGGTTTTTCCTTACCCATCTGCTACCCAACATAATCGGAGTCTCTGATGTTTTTCACGGCGCCGAAGCTAAATCATTGTGCCCACTGGAACTATATTACCACTCGACCCGATACGTCGTAAAACTATCCTACTTCGACCCAATACGTTGTAAAACTGTCCTACCACAGGACCCGATACGTCGTAAAACTGTCCTGCCACATGATCCGATACGTTGAAAAACTATCCTACTATGACCCAATATGTCGCTAAACTATCTTTGATTTGCGGCCTACTAAATCATCTACGAGCCCACTACCCTTGCTCCTATTTTTATCTAGTCCAGCCTATCTACGAGCTTGCTACATTTTTTATCTTTCTAGAGCCTACTACTCCTGGCGCTACTCTTGCTCTTTCACGAGCCTACTATTGTTGATTTCGTTGCTGATGTTGCCGCACTCTCATTGCCCCTGCTTTCGCCAAAATTGGGCCTACTTGGTTTGCCCCTGCTTCGCCAAAATTGGGCCTGATTGGTTGCTCGTCCCTGCTGATTGCTCGCCTACCTCATTGTTCCTTGTTGAGCCTACTATGCCAGACTTCTCTTTCAAACTCAATATTGGCACATTGAGTTTGAGGGGAATGTTAAAGATATAATAATATTCATAATTATTGTCAAAATATTCAGTTTCCTAGTTTAATTTAGAACTTTTGACAGAAAACCTCCTTGCACTTTCACATCTTTGACACTTAGCTACATGCAGTATTGATTTTACCACTTATCTTCTCTGCAGTTTATAAAATTACGACACATTGGTCCAATTGTACAACGGAAGTTAATTTTCCGTTGTTACTTGCCGTTAACATCATTTAAGTGAGGTCAAAATAGTCTTTCCTTTTCACTTTTTTTCCTCCTCCTCTTCTTCATCTTATCTGCCACCTCCACCCTCCACCACCACCACCGCCGCCACAAACACCACCAACACTGCCACCAATAAAACAACAGCCACACCAACACAACCACTGCCACCGCCCCTCCACATCCGCCTCTGCCAGCAAACCAACGACCACCACCATATATACCCACACAAAAAAGACAACCTCCTTAGGATTTGAATAAAGGCAACCAAATACTCCATAACAGCTACAGAGAAGAACCCCTCAATCAATTTGAGGAAACAAAAACTTCATAGCTCGAAATCGGGAAAGTTTCGTTTGAAGACCCTAGATCTTTTTTTGTCAAATTACTCCTTGCCCAATAAAATTCATTCAAATTTATCGCTCTCACGTTGATCCGGAGGTCGAGGCGAGCCCCGAAAGCACAAGAACGACCCTCAAAACGCCGGAAATCGTCGGGTTTGTCGTTTTTTTGCTGCCGGCTGCTGGGTTTTTTGCCGAGAGCAGAGGAAAGAGAGAGAGGTCTTAGTGGCCAGAACAGAGGAGAGAGAGAGAGAGAAAAGAAGTGTCGATGGGTTTGCGGTTGGGTGAGGCGCAGCCGAGTGAAGAAGAAGAACAAGAAGAGATGAGAAGTTACAGAGATCTCTCGGGGAAGAAGAAGAACAAAGAAGAAAAAGAAAAAGAAAAAAAGGAAAGACAAGGGTAAAAGACAAATTGCCCTATTTTAAATAAAGTACTATATTGCCCTTAGTTATCAAACAGAATTTGTAAATCACCTAACGGTGTTAGTCAATTGGACTTAAGTGTCGTAATTTTACAAACTGCAGAGATGATAAGTGGTAAAATCAATACCGTATGTAGCAAAGTGTCAAAGATGTGAAAGTGCGAGGGGGTTTTCTGTCAAAAGTTCTTTAATTTTTATTATTCTGTTACCTAGTTTAGATTTCGTTCTCTTCAAGTTTAGGTTGCCTATATAAAGGCATGATGTAATTCGTTTAATATTGAGTTGAATAATACGGTTTTCTTCTCCCTAAATTTAACATTTCTTATGGCTAATTGACCTTCGTTACTTCAGGAAAATAAAAAAGATGGCAAGTTAGACTCTACCTGAAATAAATTTTATTCACTTGAATGCGTAACAGAGCCACTTAACTGCTAAAGAGCTCTTAGCTTTGTTGTTTGACATGCAAGAGACTTGGAGCATTTGCTCAAATCTTGCATTAAATTTTTGGGAATTTTGTTATGAAAATGATTGTGCCTGCTATTACTTGAGTTCATCAATGTACTTCAAATTCCACTCAAAAAAAAAAAAAAAAAAAAAAAAAAAAAAAAAAAAAAGTGCAGCGCACGTAGTCCTTACTAGTGTACTTAAAATTTTGACACAAGTCCCTGAAATTGTATTAATCAGTCACCCCATCTCGACAGCCACCAAGTCTCCCTCTGGAGCTGCTCCAAAAACGTATTACGATTTGGCGTTCCATTTAACTTCCCGACCTGCTACTTGCTGGTGCAGGAATCAATCAGTATTCTTTTAGTTGTCTTTAGTATCTCATGCCTCTGAAGCTACAGTGGTGCCACGTAGTCTGACTACATTGGGACCATTTAGCACTACTATTCAAAGTGTAGTCTTACCAACAGTTTCAAAACTAAGTAGATTGATCTTCACAGCGTATAAACTAGGAAAATGCATGCGCAATTTACATATCTAATTGATAAGAGCCTTGGTAAATAAATAAACTCAAATTAGCTCATGATCAGAAAAATTACATATGCAGCGACAAATTTCCAACATCATATTTTCTTATCATAGAGTCTTTTGTGCTTCGAACGTGTTGCTCTATAAGCGACCGTTACGTTCTTCAAATCATATATCTTCAACCTTTACCTTCTTTGAAAGGATGTTGAAGGCATTTGTTAAAGCTGATGTCGTGAGGAGTGATGCTTTCAATAGGCTCAATGCCTGCATCATAACAAAAAAGGACTTGAAAAACTGCCAACTTCCTTTAACATTAATTCCTGAAATGTTATCAAAGAAAATGCAGTATAAAGTTAGGATGTTACCTCCAGCTTGCCGATTGTCATAACATGCTCTTCAATATCATGAAGCGGTACATCTAGACCCTGCACGAGAGATATGCTAGATGTTGTTCCATAAAGTGGTTGCACAACTAGATCATCGGATACTTGGAATACTGCAGGTCTCCTAACATATTCTCCATGGTTGATTTCACCTCCAGGAGACTTGGGATCAATGAGCCACAAAGGCGCTAACACGTAAGATCTTGATTTAGTCTGGTGGCTGTTCCAAGGGTAGTCTCCAAAGACTAAACACTGTTCATATTCTCCGCGGAACCGGGAAGATTTGTAACTATGACAAGCATAGCTAGATGCCTCCTCCTGAAGTCTAAGTGGCTGACTGTAACAGCTAAACTTTGAAGCGAGCCCAGGACTGAGTAGAAGTTCTTTAGAGCTTCGAGGGCATGTAACTGTCTCAGGACTTGTTTTGTCAATGACTAATGGCTTTTCTGAATGTATCACAAACCATGTATCTTCCAGACTCCGCACACTTTTGTACAAGTTATCTAAACTGCCCAGTAAAGAAACCCCATCCAGAAAATTTAGTATATTTCCCAAAGGAATTGTGAGTAAGCTGAAAATAAAATCAGCGAAATCTTCATTGCCTTCGGCGAATAATACTTCCTTGCTCGACTTTCTTCTGAAAATCTTCAAAACAATTCTTGACGAAGAATCAGTATTAATCTCTGACTTGATGATATGTGAGAGAGACTGATTGCATTTTAGCTCAACTTTTGACATTCCAAAGTTAACTTCATTGCTCGTAAACACCAGCTCCGACAAAGGGGACTCGGATATCAAAGAGCATACCAGCAGCTTCCGCATCTAAGACAATATTAACCCAGGTGTAATATATTAATATGATATGATCATATGACAAGTCGGCATAATTACTGATAATAGACTCACAGTGCATAGAACAACTAAAATCTGCAAATGAGTTCAAAATGAAACAAGGGTATGCAAAGAGATATGGATATGGAGAGTTGTTCTTTACACTACCTCTTCTGAGCCAAGTTTCAGAACCCTTTCTTCGAGGACATTGGTATCTTTGATGCCAAGATTGATGAACAGTTTAATTAGAGCTCCTGGTGAGTTGGGTATTATGTTTAAGTTGTCACTAACAATATACGACGCCAATCTCTTTACATACACTCCACTAGGAATAGTTCTTGGTGTTGGAGAATATGCATATATCGGTGTCCTCATTGACCGCCCACATGTACACACTGCAACTTCATACGTGCTCAACAACCCACCAGTCTGCCGCTGACTACATTCCCCATTCGAACACACGAAATACCTGGTGGGTTCTGTGTCATCTATTTTAACCTTCAACTCTCTGCAATAGCTTTCTAATGGATTCTTAGGCCGGAGCAGCATATCCATGCACGCCTCAGTCCACAGATTGGACGTGCTCAGAGATTCCACACTCTTGTACAGGTTGTTGAAGCACCCAATCTGAGCCTGCAAAGATGATTGCTGCGTGCGGACAAGTCGGATAATGGTGCCCATTGGTAAGGTCAGGAAGCTAAATAGTGTGTCTATGAAGTCACTGTCAGCTTCAGCACACACCACTTTATTCTTCTTTGCATCTACCAGAAATTTTACAGAAATCGTACGACCTTGCTGGGTAGACATGTTGATGAAACTGTGACCAGAAACTTTTGGGATGATGAAACTGTGACCAGGGCCTTTTGGGAGTCTTAAATAAGTATTTGGGTGAAGTTACAGATGGAGAGGGTTTAAATGAAAAAGAAGTTGCATGCATCTGTGTATGAAGTTATCTAGATTTGCTCATGTCTACTTAATTATCTCAGTAAACTAGAAGGCAGAAGATAAATGGTTTATTCTTTATGTTCTGTAGTATCAACGATCCGACTTGGAGAAATGAAATGGACATTCTCCCATCTGAACTTGTCTTGGCTTGGTACACTCAGAACCTGTCTCTTCACATTCCCTAATTCTTGGCAACCCATAGTACCTAGGAGCTTTAAACTTCCATAGCTGTGACTGAAGCTGGTTCATCATCAAAGTTTGCTAGTACCCGCTCAGCCCGCCCGAACAAAAGCTACTCGAATGCGCATTTCTCAAGGTGTTGTTTAATGATCTCAGGTCGCCTCGGGCATTTTGTGAACCAGAGTAAAAAGAGTACTAGAACTTGTCCTCATCAGAGACACTGTTCAGCTACCACGCTATAGTGGGTGCAAACGGTTCGGTTTGGTTTGGTTCGGTTTGGTCTGTATTTTTCACGGTTCGGCTCGGTTCGGTTTAACTCGGTCCGGTTCCTGTTCGTTCTCGGTTTATGCGGTTCGATTTGGTTACACCTACGGTTTACATATTAATACGTACAATTTTTTGAAATTAGATTTCTAACATACAAAATTTTAAAATATGTGAAAAACTGTACTCATGTAGACTGAAGAATGATTCAATTAAGTGGATCACAATTTACTTGAATTTTAGAGCATATTTTACATAATACTGAGTAAGAGCTAAAAATATTTGAACAAAATCATGCGAAAGAATAAGCATTTTATGTTTTGGGTACATGATTTTTGTGCTTCTTGGTTTACGTTTTTCACAGTTTGGTTTGGTTTTTTTCCTTTGATTTGCGGTTTTCTCAGTTTGAACTTGACTCTATGCGCTACACAGCGCGTTCAGTCAGCTTCATAGCAGCAAGTGTTCATGTGAAAGGCTAGAGACTCTGATAGCAGATTTGCCATCGATCGGGCACACAAACACTAACACACGAAAAACACTAATTAAAAAAAAAAAAAAAAAAAAAAAAAAAAAAAAAAAAACATACACACACACACACTTAATTATTTTCTTATTGAATAAAACGAACGATTACAGTGTTTAAATAGAAAAATAAACTATCCGTAACCTAAGCGGTTCGATTTAACGGGCCTTGGAAAGAACTGTAAAAAACCCACTCCAATTATTTAACTAATTAACGAAATAAAATAATTAATTAACTAATAATATTAATAACGATAATAACAGTAATACAGTTTATCCGTACGATACGGTTGACCCGTATTAACTCCCCCGCAGTTAAAAAAAGCCTTGTCCTCAACGGAAATCGGAGAATGAGCCCTCCGTGTAGTATGGTGGTAATCAGCCCAACATGAACTTTAGAGAAGCTGGGTTTTTAATTGGAGTTGGCTGTTCAAAATTGGAGTGGCCCAAAGACTTTGGATTGTGTATAATTGGTGGAGTAGGCTCATATGTTGGCAGCCCACAGTGATAAGGAAACTCAATTGGGTTAGGGAGACCATTGGCAAACTCAGGCCCTAAGGGGTTTGTAACCCTAGCCATGTCCTTCTGCAAGGAATGTAGCCGACGGGGGTGTGGGTTGTGCTGCCGCAAGTTGTTGGTGGTGGCTAGGATACGGTGAAGAGCAAAGGGGGACCTATGTTAGACCCAAGGTGGGCATAGGGCCCCCATGGGTTTTGTTATGTCTAACCACCTCACGAACGAAGAACGAATAAAAGAAGAACATGAGTATTTTACGGGGTTCGCTAGCAAAATATTTGCTAACTACCTCCACGGCGGAAAAGCACTCTTTATTCACTTAAGAGGAACAATTACACATTTTTTGCATATAAAACTAGGAGCCTAAGCAGTGCTTATATACTACTAAGAACCCCTCCCCCCCCCCCCCCCCGCCCCCCCCCCCCCCCCCCCCAAAAAAAAAAAAAAAAAAAAAAAAAAAAAAAAACCACGCACATGTGCCGCCCCCCAAAAGTTTCCATGTTTGATATGGAAACAAACTAGTGGCTGCCTTCTAATTACTTGCCGCCTTTGACTTCTTAACCCATTCAAGGCACCTCCTCAACAAATCTCCATCTTGACTTGAATTGTCTCGTCAACAGCAGCTGCTCCTCTTCTTGTAAATAAAGCTACGTCTTCTCCGCACCCGATTGTCTCTCGTCACAGAGACTCACTAGACCCCCAGCGGGTCCGACATGGCCCCTAAGGGCCTCACTGGCTCAAGATTTTGAGCAATTCCAGACAATGCTGGAACTTGCTCTCCGGAATCGCTTGGTGAACATATCCGCGGGGTTGTCAGCAGTCCCCACCTTCATCACCTTGACCCTGCTCTCGTTTCTCAGAAAATGATACCTGACGTCGATATGCTTGGTCCTTTCATGATGAACATGGTCCTTAGTTAAGCAAATCGCACTCAAGCTATCACAGTAGACTATCGGCTGATCTTGAAGTAGCCCTAGATCATTGACCATTCCCTTAAGCCAAATTGTCTCCTTTGCTGCTTCCGTTAGAGCCATATACTCCGCCTCCGTGGTGGACAAAGTCACCGTCGGCTGTAGCATAGGCTTCCAACTCACAACAGATGCTCCCAGAGCAAATACATAGCCTTTCATTGATCTTCTACTGTCAATATCTCCTGCATAGTCCGCATCCGAGAAACCAGCTACCAAGATGTCTTCACTAGCCCCATAGCATAGGCCAATGTCTGACGTACCCTTAAGGTACCTGAATATGCGCTTCACCGCCTGCCAATGGTCCCTACCCGGAGGAGCCATAAAATGACTAACCACACTAGCAGCAAATGCTATGTCCAGTCGAGTGCAGACCATAGCATACATGAGACTTCCAACTGTGCTAGCATATGGAACCTTGGACATGTACTCCTTCTCCTCCTCGGTCTAAATGGTGTACATTCCTAGCTTGCTATTAGTTGCCATAGGAGTATCTATAGCTTTGGCTGATAACATCCCGAATCTTGCCAAGACCTTCTTGATGTATACCTGCTGTGACAAGAAAAGCTTCTTCTTCTTCCTGTTTCTATAGATCTCAACTCCTAATATCTTCCGAGTAGCTCCTAGATCCTTCATCTCGAATTCCGCGCTAAGGGACCTCTTCAGTTCTCTAATGTCCTTGATATTTCGAGTTGCAATCAGAATATCATCCACATATAGAACTAGGTAAATACGTGATCTACCATGCAACTCTTTGTGATACACGTAACAATCATACTCGCACTTGTGGTGACCAATCTTCAACGTGAAGCTGTCAAACCTCTTGTACCATTGCCTCGGTGACTACTTAAGTCTGTAGAGAGATCTCTTCAGCTTGCACACGTGGTTCTCTCTTCCGGTAAACTGGAACCCTTCCGGTTGGCTCATGTATATCTCCTCTTCCAACTCTCCATGTAGAAAAGCTGTTTTGACATCCATTTGCTCAAGCTCTAGGTCGTGCTGTACCACCATAGCTAGTAGCACCCGGATAGAAGTATGTCTGACCACCGGTGAGAAATCTCGTTGTAGTCAACTCCCTCTTTCTGACTGAACCCTCTTGAAACTAGCCTTGCCTTATACTTGATTCCCTCTCCAGATGCAGTTCCTTCCTATCTTCTGAAAACCCACTTGCAACTGACAAGCTTCCTTCCCGCTGGCAATTTAACAAGCTCCCAATTCGAGTTCTTGCTAAGAGACTCCATCTCTTCTCCCATCGTGGCAATCCATTGTGCTGACTCAGAACTAGATATAGCAGCCTTGTAGGAGGATGGTTCGTCATCTACCTCTTCCGCTACCTGTAATGCATATCCCATTATACCATCATCTCTGTATCTCGTCGGAGGGTTTATGACTCTCCTTTGTCTTCCTTCGGAAATACTTTGCTGAACCGGTTCCTCTGGTGTAGACGCATCGTCACTATCAGACTCTTCTGCTTCTTCCTCTTCTGCTTCTGGCGGCAGTGTAGGGATTTTGGAATCCTTAGGATCAGTAGGATCCGACTCTCCCTCCACCATCTTCTTTGCACCTCCACCTCCA
Source organism: Linanthus parryae (assembly GCA_023055425.1). NCBI lineage: Eukaryota > Viridiplantae > Streptophyta > Magnoliopsida > Ericales > Polemoniaceae > Linanthus > Linanthus parryae. The sequence continues at coordinate 77,561,130 of JALGPY010000007.1, read as the reverse complement.
CGGAGTTCTTCAACATATGAGTCTCATCAAAGACTACACTTCTGCTAAGTATAATCTTGTTGTCTGCCCATATCTTGTATCCCTTCACACCTATTCCGAAACCCATGAATACTCCCTTCTTAGCTCTTGGTTCTAGTTTGCCATCATCAACGTGATAATAGGCAACACAACCAAAAACTCTCAAATCCGAGTAATCCATCTGCATTACTGGACCAGACTTCCATAGGAATCGTGCATCCTATACATGTGTGCGGGCTCCAATTTATGAGATAGCATGCCATGGAAACTGCCTCTCCCCAGAAACCTCTGGAAAGACCTGCATTTGAAAGCATGCACCTTGATTTTGCTAAAAGTGTCAAATTCTTTCTCTCGGCTACACCGTTCTGCTGCGGTGTGTGCCGAACGGTGCGATGGCATGCTATTCCCTGATCCTTGCAGAATCCATCAAACTCTGATGAACAGAAATCTTATCCGTTGTCCGTGCGCATCCTCTTCACCTTCTTTCCCACCTGATTCTCTACTAGTGTCTTCCACTCCTTGAATCTTGCGAAGGCTTCACTCTTGTGCTTCATCACGAATATCCAAGTCATCCTGGAGTAGTCGTCTATGATGCTTAGGAAATACATGTACCCTCCAATCGCCTCGACTCGAGATGGACCCCAGCAATCCGAATGGATATAATCAAGAGTACCTTTCCTTCTATGAACCGCCTTAGGGAACTTGCTACGCTGTAGCTTCCCATACACGCTGTGCTCACAAAACCCTAGGCTCTTGGGCGCATGCCCGGTGAGATAGCCTTTCTTGTGATGTTCCTGCATTCCACGTTCACTCATATGACCGAGCCTCATATGCCACAGCTTAGTTGGATCAGCTTCCTTAATCTCGGCTGAGACAACTCCAGCAGAACCTGTGATCATCGAACCTTGCAACATGTACGAATTCCCACTCTTGACTCCCTTGAGAATCACCTTAGAACCCTTGAAGACTTGTAGATCTCCACCTTCACCTTTGAAACTGTATCCCTTGCTGTCGATTAGACTCAAGGAGATCATATTCTTCTTAATAAGTGGTACATGTCTGACCTGCTCCAAGGTACATAACTTCCCTTCATTCGTCTTCAATTTAACTGAGCCGCTCCCAATCACCTTACAAATGGCTCCGTTTTCCATGTAGACAGACCCTCCATCCGTTTGGTCGTACGTCGAGAATAGCTCCCTGTTAGAGCAAATATGATAGGAAGCTCCGGAGTCAAGGATCCACACATCTTGAGAGTGCGTGACAACATACGCCATAAGAACGTAATCATCCTCGGACGAGTTGCCTTGTTCTGCTACGGCTGCGGATCCATTCTGCCCCTGTTGACCTCGTTTCGGGCAATCTCTATTCCAGTGCTTGGGTAACTTAGAACCTGAGAACTGTTTCTTCTTGTTCTTCTTACCCTTCTTGCTTCCACACGTCGCCATCAATCCGGAAGCATGGTCCTCTGTACCTATCCCTGCACCCTTATGGCGCAATTCTCTAGCATGGAGTGCCGATCTGACCTCCTCTAAGTCATCCTTGTTCACAATGAATGAAAAAAGTTCTCATACAATGGAGGTAACGAGATCCACAACAATAGTGCGACATCCTCATCACCCACCTTCTCGCCAATATTACGCAAATCAAGGAGAATTGTGTTCAATTGATCAAGATGGTCTTTGAGATCCATACCTTCGAGCATCCGCAAAGTGAAGAGCCTTTTCTTTAGCATCAACTTGCTAGTGAGACTCTTCGTCATGTAGAGACTCTCCAACTTGATCTAGAGCTTCGCTGCTTCCTTCTGATCTGCGACCTCGATGATCACGCCTTCCGATAAGCACAACATAATCGTTGCGTGTGCCTTCTCCCCCAATACCTTGAACTCCGATTATGCAACATTCATGCCTCCCTTGTCCGCGGTCAAAGGTGCCCACAAGCCTTGCGATTTGAGCAAAGCCTCCATCTTTATCTTCCACAGACTGAAGTTGTTCCCTCCTTTGAATCTGTCGATCTTCAACATCGATCCGGACATCGTTCTTGGTGGATCTTGAACCCTATTCGCGTGCTCCACCTAGATCGCAAAACCCTAGCTTAGATTTCACCAAGTTGTTAAACCCTAGCTTTGCTCCGCCTTGATCTTGATCTTGAAACACCGTCAACCTTGGCTCTGATACTAGTTTGTTATGTCAAACCACCTCACGAACGAAGAACGAATAAAAGAAGAACACGAGTATTTTACGTGGTTCGCTAGCAAAATATTTGCTAACTACCTCCACGACGTAAAAGCACTCTTTATTCACTTAAGAGTAACAATTACACAATTTTTCGCATATAAAACTAGGAGCATAAGTAGTGCTTATATACTACTAAGAACCTCCCCCCCCCCCCCAAAAAAACAACCACACACATGTGCCGCCCCCAAAAGTTTCCATGTTTGATATGGAAACAAACTAGCGGCTGCCTTCTAATTACTTGCCACCTTTGACTTCTTAACCCATTCAAGGCACCTCCTCAACAGGTTTTTATCCCCTACTACAAATTTACCAATAGTTTTAAGACATTTCACATAGACCCTCCCCCCCCCCTCAATGTTATAAAGAGACCCTAATGTTTATGAAAATGTCTCAGTTAACCATGTGTCAAGAGATCTTTTTTAGAAAGCAGTCAGTGTAATCATCCTGATAAAAAATCTTGTGTTCGCCCCTGGTGGAGAGGACAGGTATGCCAGCTGATTGGAGTTCGTTCGGTACGTCGTTGGGTTGAATGACGGCTAATTGGAGGTCGAAGGTGGCTGATGTTGCAGCGTCAGGAGCGAGGACCAGGGCTGGTGGTCTTCGTCGGTGTTTGCAAGGATGGGGAGTGGCGAGGAAGAGAACGGCGGGAGAAGGGTCGGTGGCACCATGGCCTGGAGAAGAGGTGGCGGTCGCAGGGCCTGGATAGCAGCGGTGATTGCTTGGAAGATTGTGGCATCTATTGGGGATTGAGTCCTCGCCAGTGACACCGACGAGGAAGGGGACGAATTAGATGGAGGTTTTGTCGTCCGTGAGAATGATTGTGGGAGCAGCTTCCGTTCGGGGGGTTCTGGTTGGTTCGGTGTGGCGGGTTGAAGCGCCAGCATCGGAAAGATGGAGATTGCAGGGGAATCGCCGGTAGCTATTCGCCTGGAGCTGTTGTTGGCGGCTTGGACTTCGTCGAGAACAAGGAAGGAAGAGGCTTGGAGGTAACCAACGGCTCCTCGGCTGGCCCTTCTTTTGGAGTTGCAGATTCGTGAGGCCTTGAAGCTTCTTGCACTACCGTTGTGGCAACAGAATTTACAGATGTCGCAGAGGTGTATTGTTGGGACATTTTAGACGTTGCAAAGAACTTAGCCTCTAGAACAACTTCTTCGTCCTCCTTGTACTCCGCAGGTTGCGTTGAACCGGCGGCTTGATTTTCCTGGGGCTTTTGGGGCGTTTCCGACGGAAACAACCATTTCTCCGAAGCAGCGAACCGATTCTCCCGGTTGGCGAAGTGATTTTCCAATGCGGATAATCGGGTGTTGATACCCGTTATTGCCTCCATCAATTGTAAATTGATCGGTAATCGCTAGGGTTGTGAGGAAAACCGAATAAACCGGTCAATCCAACCAAAACAAACTGAAATGCTTGGTTTTGGATGGGTTTTTTGGATATTCGGTTTATCAACGGTTCCATTTTTCACAAACTGGTCTATCAGGTTTGCTTTTTGGTTTGTAAAAATATCACACCGCACCAAACCGAACCGAAACGATGTGTGTTTAACGTATTTTTACTACAATGTATATTGCATAAAGTAAATTAAATAATCTAGAAAAGAAAAACACGAGTAGAAATATTCAAGTAGAATGAATATATTAATATTAATATTCTCCATTTCTGTCACATTTCATGATATTTTCTCTTTAATACGATAGTTGTGCATAATTTTTTAAGTCCATTTAATTTATTTTTAATTTAAAACTTTAAATTCGTTCGATAATTTTTACACAAACCGGTCGCACCGAACCAAACCGAAGTTTTTCGGTTTGGTTTGGTTCTAATCATCCTTTCAATGGTTTGGTTTGGTTACAAAATTATTAAACCGATGTATTCGTTCAGTTTATGGTTTTAGCAAAAACCGCACCAAACCAAACGACTTACACCCCTAGTAATCGCTGGCTTGGTCGACATGATTTCACCAGTTGATTGGCGAAAGCTCAACGAAAGCGCGTGTTAGATGTGCTTCAAAAACTCATGTTTTAATTTGTCCCACATTGCCACTTTCTACTTCACTACTTTACTTTATCATTACCAATGTGGGTTATGTGTTCGAGAGCCCAATAGAAGGAGACACTATGCTAGCTTGAGCCCACAAGACAAAGCCCATATGATAACCGCGCGCGGCATGGACTTGGACTTGGACTTGGGACGCGGACGCGGCGTGTCATATCTTTGTTAACGGGGTTTAATCCATTCCAATTATTTAGGAAAAATTCACACTCTTTTTTGCAAACGTTTTTATTGCAGCCAAATTTTGACCAGTGATTGGTTCACTTTAATTCCCAATTAATTCAGAAATAATTCTCTCCAAAATTAGCTCTGAACATTTCTTTATAACCAAATTCGTCCTACACATTCATCATCTAATTTCACTCCTTTCTTCACCATTATTCACTGCTCTTGATTCAAGCTATGGAGGAGTTCATGTTCCGGGTTTGGTGAGTGCACACCAACCGGGACACGTCGTTGTATCAAGGAGGACAACCGCCTCAACATCTGCACCAAGGAGGGGTCCTAGTGGGGGCGAAATTGTTCTTACACAGCGGATTCGGTTCCGTGCCTCGACACTTCAGATCGATAAGTTTTTCCCGCTTTCTGTATTTGTTTTTATAATCAAACATTCTGTCTAAATAATTTTTTTCCAACAGTCTTAAGAACAAATTTCGGTTTGATTACGGTTCCGGATCTCTCAAAACTAGAACTGTTTGATGGGAATCACTACAAACGCTGGTCAGAAAAAATACTATTTTTCTTAGGATCAACTAATGTTGATCGTGTTTTGTACGAAGATCAAGTTTCAAATGAATCACTTGAACCAGCTTGTAGTGCTTCAATCTATCTGTTCGAAAGAGATAAGAAGATTTGTCGTGGGAACAACTGCGCATCTAATATTCTGTTGAAAATGTAGGCTCGAAGAAATATATGGTGAGCAGATTCCTAGAGTTCAAGATGAAGGATGACAAAACTGTTCTAGAGAAAATCCATGAACACCATAACGCGATCCATGACATCAAGACAGAAGGCATGAAGGTTGATGATGCTTTCCTAGTAGCCGCCCTGATCCACAAACTTCCTCCCTCATGGAGAGACTACCGAGGCACTCTGATGCACGAGACTAAGGACATGAACCTGGACGATGTTATCATCCATCTCCGGATTGAGGAAGCCAACAGAAAGAAGCTCCCGTCAGAGATGAATCAAGAATTCATATCGAGGGCAAACATTGTAGAAGTCAAGTGTGGTGCAAAATACAATGGTAAAAACTCAGGACACGGGAATCATCACAAGTACCCAAAGAAGCAGCAACACGGCGAAACAAAACCACACTTCAAGAAACCAGAAGGATTCTCTAAGAAGAAAAAGGGGAATTGCTATGTTTGCGGAAAGACTGAACACTTTGTATTAGAATACAAGTACCGCAAGGATGGGAACACACATCAAGGTAATAGACCGCAAGAAAACCTAGCAGAGGGAGACACCGAAATCATTGCAGCAGTAGTATCAGAGGTCAACCAGGTGAGCAGCCCCATGGAATGGATCGTCGATACAGGAGCAACTCGGCACATCTGGACCAACAAAGACATGTTCTCCACCTATGAATCTGTTGAGGGAGAGATCGTCTACATGGGTAATTCGCGCACAGCTAGCGTGGCTGGTAAGGGTAAATTTTGTTGAAGATGACATCTGGTAAAACCCTCACCCTAACTAATGCGCTACATGTTCCTGTATGCGTACAAATCTCATTTCTGGTTATCTTCTTAATAAGGATGGTATTAAACTTGTTTTTGAATCTGATAAGTTAGTTCTCACTCTTAATAACGAGTTTGTGGGAAAAGGATACTCTGCTGATGGACTTTTTGTGTTAAGTGTCGAGAACACTAATAAAATGACAACCTCTTCTGCTTATATTGCTGAGCCTATTGATCTTTGAAATGCTGGACTAGGTCATGTGAATTTGCTTCCGTTAAACGGATAAAACAACTCAGCCTAAGAATTCTGAGAGTTCAAAATGTCATGTTTGTGTAGAGGCAAAATTTCATAAGAAGCCGTTTAAATCAGTAGAAAGAAGTTTGAACTTTTAGTGTTAATTCATACTGACCTCGGAGACTTCAAAAATTATGAAATTAGAGGAGGCAAGAGATATTACATAACCTTTGTAGACTACTACTCTAGATTCTTCTTCGTTTACTTAGTGAGAGCCAAAAGTGAGGCCACAAAATGTTTCATAAAATAAAAAGCTCAAGTAGAGAACCAACTTGATAGGAAAATCAAGAGGGTAAGGTCTGATAGGGGAGGAGAGTATGACAGTGACATATTAAGATCCCTATGCGAGCAGAATGTTATAATTCACAAGACAACTGCTCCTTACACCCCTGAACAAAATGGCATAGCCGAGAGGAAAAATAGAACCCTAAAGAACATGTTGAATGCCATGCTTATTAGTTTTGGGTTACCATCGAACATGTGGGGGAAGCTATCTTGTCCGCGTGCCATATCCTGAATAGGGTCCCTTTTAAGAAAAATGATAAGACCCAATATGAGTTATGGAAGGGCTACAGCCCTAACTTGAAATATTTGAAAGTGTGAGGGTGTCTAGGTAAAGTGGGACTGCCTAGTTTCAAACGAGATAAAATTGGACCCAAGACCACTGATACTGTTTTCATTGGTTTTGCTCAAAATAGCGCTGCTTATAGATTCCTAGTGAGTGAATCAGACCACATAATATAGGCTAAGGACACATAATTCTTTACAGACACATTTCCTTTAAAAGAGAGGGCCCCCATTGCCTCTCATGGTGCTTCCTAGAAAGCTCTACTCTAGATCTTGAAAATGATGTTGAACATAGACGCAGCAAGAGAGCAAGAGTAGAGACTAGCTTCGGACCAGACTTTGTCACTGCCCTCATCATTGAAGTTGATCCTAAGACAAACGGCGAGGCAATGAAATCGTAGATGCAAACTTTTGGAAAGATGCAGTGAATAGTGAATTTGAATCAATTATGTCTAATCACACTTGGTAACTAGTCGACCTTCCTAAGGGGACCAAACCCATAGGATAAAATTGGGTATTTAAAAAGAAGCTTAAGGTCGATGGAACCATTGACAAGTTCAAGTACAGACTAGTTTCAAAGGGTTACACACAAAAGGAGGGAGTTGACTACTTTGAGACCTACTCTCCCGTGACCAAGATTACCACCATCAGACTACTCTTTGCTATTGCTTCTATTCATAATCTTGTAGTACATCAGATGGATGTGAAAACTTCCTTCTTGAATGGAGATCTAGAGGAGGAAATCTACATGGACCAACCGGAGGGCTTTATAGTCAAAGGTCAAGAAAATAAATTGTGTAGACTTTTTAAATCCTTATATGGCCTGAAGCAAGCTCCCAAACAGTGGCATGAGAAATTTAACCAAACTATTATCGCTAATGGATTCATTGTGAATGAATCTGATAGTTGTCTTTACTCTAAATTTTCTGATTCACGTGGTGTGATTATATGTTTATATGTTGGATATGATAATCATGGGCACTGACTTACACATTGTGAGTGAAACCAAAGGGTTCCTGTGCTCCACCTTTGATACGAAAGATCTTGGGGAGGTAGATTTAATTCTTGGTGTCAAGGTGATTCGTAAGTCAAATACCTTCGTGCTGTCTCCGTCAAATTATGTCGAAAAGTTGCTCAAAAAATTTAATCTTTATGATGTTGATGTGGTTAAAACTCCTTATGATCCAAGCATGCATCTAAAGAAAAATAGAGGAACTAGTGTGTCTCAATCTGAATATGCTAAAATTATTGGAAGTGTCATGTATCTGATGAACTTTACTCGTCCTGACATTGCATATGTTGTGAGCAGGTACGCACATAATCCAAGTATAGAGCATTGGATCGCATTGAACAGATTACGAGATATCTAAAGGAGACAATGAACCATGGTCTCCACTATAGTGGTTATCCAGCTGTGCTGGAAGGTTGTTGTGATGCTAACAGGGTTTGAGACAATGGTGAAACCAACTCTACTAGTGGTTATGTATTCACCCTTGGTGGGGGTGAAATTTCGTGGAGATCCTCTAAACAATCTTGTAAAGCTGCCTCCACTATGGAATCTGAATTTATTGATTTGGAATTGGCGTAATGAGGCCGAGTGGCTAAGGAACCTATTGGCGGACATTCCACTGTAGGAAAGGTCGGTTCCATCCATCTCATTGCATTGTGATTCACAGGCGGTCATAGCTCGAGCAAAGAACAAGAAGTACAATGGAAAGAAGAGACATATTCGCCTAAAACACAACATTGTACTTAGTTTAATGAGCAATGGCGTGATTGCACTAGACTTCGTGAGGCCAGAGAAGAACATGGCAGATCCTCTGACGAAGGGGCTAGCAAGGAAGATAATTGATGATGCATCGAGAGGGGTGGGAATCAAGCCCATGGCGTGAGATTCCCATGATGGCAACTTAACCTGCATGAATGGAGATCCCAGGAAACAGGTTCAATGGGTAAAAACAATTAATGGAGAAACTCTAATAAAACACTATATTCTTGATGTCCCTCCCTATGGTGTAAATAAGTGTTTGCTGCAAAATAAGTAAGGATGAGCACTATTGTAACACTCCCAGAGCTCGGAAATCAACGAGAAGACCCCCAGACTCACGGGAGTGTCCTCCGCTAAGGCACATGCATGCCCCAGCAAGGAGTTAAATATAATGGTTCTGTTCCGAGAGAGAATTAAAGAAACTGGAGACTATAAACTTACTATGATATCATGTCTTATTTGACAGTCCAATTCAAATTATTGCAAAATTACTAGTTTGCCCCTCCTATACAGCTTATTCAAATCAGGATTTAGCCTTAATTATGTATCTAAAGGATTGTAGTCTTCATTTTTGATCAATGCTTTAGATATGATTAAGCGATTGCGTGTTTGATTAGCTGATCCCTCGCGAGGCCATCTTCCTTCCCTCTTCTTCTTTTTTTCCTCCTGAAACTGTGTCACTAAATTTAAAATCATTAACAATTAATTTTATAGTTTCACCCATCTAGTTCTTTTACACTTCTCGACGTTTATTCAAGGGCCTGATTTGTGAGACCAAACCACTCTAAATCATTTCTCGTCGTCTCTTATGTAGGTTCTTCACAACAACACACATATTATATATTTCACTTCCGTCACTCATCCCTATTATGATATTAGCATTCTGATCTTTTAGTGCCCATTTTCAATTAAGTCTTTTCTTAACCACCAAAAACGATTACATAATTTGATAGTTTTACAGTAAAATTTTCCTGCGGTCCTAGCCAATATCCTACTGCCACATAACCAACTAGATGTAGTCCTCCACTTCATCCGATATGCTCATACTAATAGGTCACACATCCCTTGTTCTTCCCATTATATGTATAAATAATCAAATAGTAGCTAATTATATCCAATACTAGTTAATTATTCCTGCAGCTGGTAAGTTCATATTCCGCCTACTTGGTCTCTTACTTAATCTGGACCCATCAAACCTGAGTACCATTAATCCATCTTTTGTGTTAGCAACCAAATGATCACCTAGTAGCGTCTCAGATATCTTGTTAATCCTCGCGTCCTACTTCAGCCCAAAATTCTATTTTGTGACTTTAATTTTAAAATCAGAGTATCTATAACCTCGTGAAGGAAACATGCTCGTGTTTTGACTGCTTTTTGGAGATTCAATCAACCACCATGTTTCTTCATATCACAGTTCACTAACTTAGAGATTCAGTACCCATTTTACTACTGTCTCTACATAATAAGCATAGAGTTAGGTTCATCGTTTGAATTTCACATTACCTCTTTTACCAGTTATTTTTCAATGAATAATGAGGCCTAACTAAATATAGCAACATAGTACATGAGGTGTATAAAATCCTAACCCCTCTACTTTATTTCCTAATAAAATAATCTAATCAACAAAAAAATGGGTTGTGTGTAATCACACTTTCTTCCACTGTAACTCAGACAAACATAATACATTTTTCTCTGATAAGCGGTCCGCTTGAGAAGGAAATTTATTCTGCTAGTACAAGCTATGTAGTTTTCATCTATCTTTATAAAACATCTAATTGTTACTGTGCACAAGAGATTCCGGCGGGGAGACCTCCGTGTACACCGTATGTAGAGGATCAGAGATGGCACAGGAAGAGTTGGGTTGTGTGTAGGGAGAGAGTAAGGCAGTAGTAATGTCTGAGAGAGAGACAGAGGTTTGGCAGAGCTTCCGCGTATGGCTGGTGTGTTTTCCTTTGTATGGAAAGGTTAACGTCCTATATATAACGGAGAATGTGACCGTTGCAGTGTGGTTAATGCGCCCATCAATGGCGGCTTAATTAGCTTAACCACAACGGCACGTTCGTCCGCCTATATAGGGACCGATACAGCAGGTTATGCGCGAATACCGGAACCGTTACGAGGTTGACCGGGTTTGACCGGATTGACCGGGTTTATGGAGCTCGTGCCATAAATCTCTCAAAAGCAGTTACTAAAGGTCGCGCGCGGGCTTGGCTCGCACGCGACAGGACTTACTCTAGCCTCCAAACCACTAAGTCCCTACAAGTCCCGTGCAGTGGTATGCGAGGGCTCTGTCTCGCAGCCCCCACATGGATCAGCTCGGCTGGTGATCCAGTGTGTGTGGAGCACAATATGGTGTGCTGGATGGTTTCCACGTGGCCAAGATCTGCTAGCTCAGAAAGCACTATCTACATTAGCCCCCTTTCTGCGCGTGAAGGCTCATAGCTGTATAGACTTCCATGCGCGGAAACCAACATGCGCGTCGCCGCCACGCACCAATTCAAACACGAGCAAATTCAGCCCCCGTGCGTGCCATTATGATCTAAAACCCCTAGAGTCGTGCCGTCTGGCCTTTAGGGTTTTAGGCGTGACGTCAGCTTGTCCTGTGATTGCGCGATTCGACGGTGACGGTTGCGATTCGACTACTGAAAGGACGCAACCCTTCATTGTTTTTGGATAAATACTTTGTACTCTCCATTGTTGCAAAGCATCACTTCTTTCTCTTAAAGAGAATGGTACCCGGAAGTCTTCGAGAGCAGATTCAGATAATCAATCACCAGTTCAGAACTGCAAATCGTCTTCTTCAACTGTGTGTATCCAAGCAGGCTTCACGAAAACAAGGTTGGCCTTGTTCAATTTCGATTTACAATACTAGTATATGCTTCAAACTGCGTTGAATCTGTAAACCCATGACATATAATATGTTGAAACTTGTGAAGAAGCTTCAAGCTTTGGACCCAATTTTGGCTTAATCCTTCGATGATAAGGATCTTGGATGTAGGGTTTTGAAATCCCTGATAATGCAAACAATTTCCAAGTGCTAATTCCTGAAATTGATACCAGAAACTGTTCATCTTTCTTTCCATAGATCTTGAATCTCGAAATTCAAACTGAAGTGTGGCATATTTCTCCCCCCTTTTTTCTTGCTCTTCCGCAGGAATGGCCAAGACAAAAGGAACCAAACCCACCAAGGAGGACGAAGAGATACCTGATCTTCCGCAAGCTTTGTGGCGAAAAGCCCCCTATCTGGGTGGCAAAGATTTCTACCACGCGAGGGTTAAGGAAAAGAAACTGCCTGCTTCTGTCCCCAATGAGGGATTGCTAACGTTGACTCCTCCAGTTAACTCAGCCTTGCTCGAGTTGATTGGCTGCGAGGACGTGGTTCGATTGGGAATTGAAAATGGGTACTTCCCCTATGCTGCGATTTCCACCCAAGCTTTTGTCCAGAAGTTGGACTACATGGATGAGTGGATTGACCATGTGTTGACCGATCATGCTGCGACTCTTAATGAGGCCGGCGTATACTTCGCTGTTCGTGCTATGAAGGGTGCTTCCGTGAAGCTGGACCAGTCCATGCTTCTAAACCTTCTTTCCCGCTACTCGCCTGCGACTCACACTTTTCACTTTGCTGAGTTCGAGGCTGCCCCCACACTCGAGGACGTGCACATGCTGTACGATCTGTCTCCCATGGGTGAAGTGGACCCTTTGAGTCCTTTGAGGACGGATGCGGAGATTGCTTTGTACACGCAGATGGAGGAGTGTCTATCAGAGGTAAAGAAAATCTCCACCCGTTGGACCACTACCAAAGCCCTTCCCAATTGGCAGTTGGTTGACACGTCTGCGAAGAATACTTGGAATAAATGGTTGCAGTACTTCTTTCGTGACTACGCGAACAGCAGCATCACCAAGAAGCTTCTGAGTCAAGACCCGGAGGCCAAGAATTACGTGGAGGGTAAGGGCTATCACTTGACCCTTTGTGCTTTCCTCTGTGCCTGGCTGTCGAGGTACTTAATCGATGGTCACCCGCACGATGGGGTCTTCTACCATGTTCTGCCGCTCGCTGTGAAACTGGCCCTTGGCCAGAGAGTCGCACTCGGACCCTTGGTCTTGGGCACATTGTACTATAGATTGGATCAGCTGGTTTTGGCCATGAAGGAGTCGCGTGGCCGCCTCGACATACTGACCTTTGTCAATATTTCCTTCTTGACGATGTGGGTCTTTGAGCGGTGGCCTTCTTATGCCCCAACTGCCTCCAAGCCCAACAAGTGGTGTCCCCCAGGCGAGGTGGAGGAGCGTAACTGCGGCAGAGCTGCGAGGTGGTTCGGAGCGAACAATACCAAGTGCGTTTGGAGCCTGATATGCGACAACCGGAAAGAGTTTGTTGCCAGGCCCTATGCCGTGCGTATTGAGAACGTGCGATGGTTTCCAAAGTTGTACCCTTCTAAGGGTATTGTCTTCTCAGAAGAGCTCCTCTTCGAAGAGGGATCGCATTTCCATGAGCGCTATCGCGAATTCTTTTGCTGGTGCCTGCGAGGTTCCCTTCCTGCTCTCGCAGAGCATATTCGTGAGCTCGCGCCAAGGTATGAGAGGATTACCGTGGATTTTGACCCCACTCGAGTTTCTCCCCAGTTCGACTTTGATGCAGTGGTACCCTCAATCTGGCCACAGTCCATTATCAGAGGTTGCTATAAGCGCTTGCTGACAAAGGAGTGCAAAACAGTCTTTATGAACAATCTTCCTTTTGAGCAGCCTGCAGGTAACCGCGAGGGTGGTTGTTCCAAGAACTGGCTCGCATACTGGATCGCCCAGCACGTCAGGTTTGAGATGCAGTCGGCTCCTCAGCCAAGCAGAGCTCCTTTGATCAAAAGAAACTATTTTCCGTTTCGTCCCAATTGCAGTCTGAGCGAGTCTGAATATGGTTGCTACTCATTGTTGGATCATGAGAACCATTTGTGCCCTGACGTCATTCTGAATGAAAAGATCGCCGCAGTTAAGAAAGGCGACTCGCATGTCATCAGATATAGCGAGACATTTGCTAAGGTAAGCAACTTTTTCCGTGTGCATTAAGCTTCTTGATTTCCACATGTTGATGTCTTTATTCTACACTGTTTGCTGTAGTGTCATGTGCGGAGATTCGCATCAGGTGATCGTTCCAAGTCGCTGGTTAACACCATTGTTGCCACCAGAAGACAAGGACAGTCGTTCCTGCTAGCATCGAGGATGGACCCCGAGGTCGAAACCAGGATTCGCGCAGTCATGAATGCTTTTGCTGACTCGCTGATAGATAATGCTCCGGCCTCGTCTCCACCCAGAGATAATCCGTCTCCTCCAGCGACTGCAGCGCCGAGAGCGAAGAGACCCAGGAAAAAGGGAATTACAATATCTTCCCCTAGGAGCGCTCCAACTTCCCCTCCAGCTAAGTCCCTTTCTGCCAAGGACAAAGGCAAAGGTCGCATGCCCAGTAAAGCGCGGAAGGAGCTCGCAGTTGAGACCTTCATTCCATTCAACCAGGAGGAAGAAGAGGAGAGGCAGGAGCCCAGAGAAGATGATGAAGAAGAAGAAGAAGAAAGAACAAATGTGATACATGAGGAAGAATCAGGAGGTACCTCCATCGCGTTTCCCTTCTCATTATCGTAATTCTTTTGCAACTTGATCTTGAACCAATCGTTTCTTCGCAGATGATGATGATGATGAGACCATCGGTGGCCTTTTAGCCAAGAGACAGAAGAGGGATGCTCATTCTGGCATTTCGGACGAATCCATAAGCGAGGACGTTCTTGCCGAGTCTAGGAAAACAGCCGCGGAAGCTGCTGAAAGGAGAAGGCAACGAGAAGAGGAAGAGCTCGAGCGTGTGAGGCAGCGGAGCCTCGAAGAGCAACATGTCGACGACTTAGTGCGTCCAGCTGATGAGGAAGATGCGCTTCCCGAAGAGGTGACTCCTCAAGCTGAGGAGGAGGATGCGGCTCCAGAAGAGGATGCAGCAGCTTTGGAGCAAGCCCAGGCAGATTTTGAAGAAATCGCAGGCGGCAATAAAGGTGAGATTTTTAATCTCGCAGTAACTTATCGAGATGTTATTGTGGGTGCGTTAAAGCATGGTGTGTCAAAGGCCGACATTCGCCGTTGGCTAGTAGGCAAGTGCGGTGAACCCTCAGGTAATCACTTGATCGATATGCATGAACTAAGATTAGTAACTCGAAGCATAATCATGACTAGCTTCTTCGCGCCCCAGGTCATGCTCCTTTTAAAGACATGCTTAATGAGGACACACTAATAGGGCATGGTTCCACGTCTTTAGTGTATAACGAAGACACTGCAATCCCACCTTCGCGTGGAGGTGCTTGCTCTTAGCTTTAGCAAAAGATAGTCAAATAACATACGATACAATTTACCTCACATCATCGCATTTTGTATCGCAGTCACTGCTGATGAACCCGTGTTGGAGCAAAGAAGTCAAACTTCTGCGTCCTATGTCCCAGTGCCGAGTTCTCATACCGAGAAGCCCGTCGCAGCTGCTGAATACGCAGGAGAGCCTTTTGAGGACATCATCGAACTTTCTGATGATGCCGAAGCTGACGCTGTGTTAATGGAGGAAGATGCCCATGCTGGCGCTGAGGAAGTAAGAACAAGTACTGTCGAAGTTACCGCATCTGAAAGTGTCCCTCACCAAGCAACTTCTGCTGCCACTATGCCTCCGGCGATGACTGAGTCTGTGACGCCACTTCCTGCGTGGAGCTTTTGGGGCTCGCAGGTCGGGGCTGCAATCGCAACTGGTGCGGCTTATACTCTTCCTTCTAACTATGAGGAGTTAGAGCTTGCAGTTGACAGGAGAGCTATGGAGCGTGGACAGTCTTCGACCACTCCAGCAATGCGCATTCCTTCTCTTCGTGAGATCCTTGAAGGAACTGGTAAGTCGCGGCTTGCTGTTTGCATCTCGCATTATTCATTTGCGAGTTTGATATCATAACTTAGCTTTGACATTGCTTTAGTTTTGAAGCAAGCCGATGTGGACTGGCTAGTTCGGATGCGCCTCACCTATCCCCAATCATTTGTGAGATCTCTGGAGATAGGGCCCTTTGACAGACGGCTGTTTCTTACCGAGGCCATTTGGATTTTGGAGCAGCTGTCTGCGGCCACGCCTGCGACCATTTCTGCTCAGAGTGCCGAATTGCTTTTTGGCATGTGCCAAAATCTTCTGACTAAAGTTCAAGGCAGGCTGGGTTTCAAGTTTCTTATGAAAAGAGTTACTTTGATTCGCGCAGCCGTAACTTTGAAACTCGGCCACCAAAACCTCGCAGCTGAGAAGCAGAAGGTGGAGCAGCAAAAGCAAAAGGTTGAAGAGGCTCTGAAGCTCTATCATGAGATGAATGCCAAGTGCGAGCATTTGAAGCAAGAAGTGGAGCAGGTAGAGAATCTGAGCCGTCAGTTCACCCTTAATGACTCCTTGATCAAGAATTTACATTGACTTTTGAATTTGAAAAGTAGCAAACAAATAGAAGAAACATTAATGTAATGTTACTAGAAACATTAATGTAATGTTTCTAGGGTTTCTCCCCCCCTTTTTTTTTAACAAAAGAATCGACATGCCCGTTTTGCCCTTTCCGGGATTTGATGGAATATCTCTGTGCATATCTAATTATGACATCAGCAATTGATATTCTGCTTGATTTTCGCGCTAATTTCTCATAAGATAAGCACGCTTTCCTTGGGAAGTCCATCCGAATCATGACCATCCGTCATTTATTAGGATACGCAACTGAATCGTCGTAGCCTTTAGTAGGGTAATTGATCGTTACCGCTTTTCAAGGCGTAAGTGATTGACCTTACCCTCTTTTCGAATTCTGCTGACTCATCCTGGCAACTGAAGAGTCTCCACAAGGTCTATATAAACCCTGTCTTTCCCATTTGGGTTCTTCATCCCAAAAATGTGCTTTGCCGTGAGTCCTTACGACTGCTGGCTCCAACGCTTGTTTTTCGTTGATTCATGGCAACTCCAAGCCATGAGACCTGAGTTTGCGCTTTGTGCCATAGAAATAGTTTCCAAGATCCGCTTTATGAGGCTTACTAATCTTTGTAACCTACATAAAGAAGATGGAGATGATATCTCATGTGTACTCGAAGAATTTTCTTCGTCTATTATGTTTGCAGATCATGTTTCCGGCCGCCTCCCAGTGAGGTGCAGCGCCGTAGTGACCTTGCTAGCGACTCGTAATGAACGGCGGGATTCTCCTCCAGCATCCCTGGAGGAGGATTTCTTGCCTCTTCGTTCTTGAACTCAGGAGGCTCGCCAATGCCCTTGTCTATCAGGACAAGGAACCCAGTACCAGAGGAATGACTGCTTCCTCTTTTCTGCACGACTGCATACGTCGGAACAGGTAGTTCCTCTGGTACATATCTTGATCAGACAGGGGTCTCGTCAGATCCTGAGATCTTGGACGTAGAACCACCCAGATCTTTGCCGCCAAGGATGTAGCGAATGGCGAGTTGATCTCTTCGCAGAAGCATCCTACTTGCTACAGATCTTTGGCCACAGATATGTGCATTGCATAGCCGGTGTTAGGACCGTTAAGTTCATCCTTTTTCAGCTAGGAT
Source organism: Linanthus parryae (assembly GCA_023055425.1). NCBI lineage: Eukaryota > Viridiplantae > Streptophyta > Magnoliopsida > Ericales > Polemoniaceae > Linanthus > Linanthus parryae. The sequence goes on along the minus strand of JALGPY010000007.1, from coordinate 77,543,931 downwards.
TCCCTCAATGTGTTACTTCGAGCTTGTAAGTTACTTTTCGAATGCATTGTAAGCCATGTTGGTTGCGTAGTTAGATTTGAGCTTTTTCGCTTGTAAGCTGCTATCTAGACAGATAAATTGTAAGTCTTTTTTACTCATAATGATAAATGGCTTTTGTATTATCTGTTGTCTTGTTACAACAAAATACAATTTCGCATGCGTATCGGCATATCTCGCCTTTGTAGTGCCATATACACACTTCGTATCTGCTATCTGTTGCATAGATTCGCAGATGTGTTATTGGATCGTTCGAGATCGTATTTGCGTAGCTGTGCCATCTTTGCAGATGGGCTTGTGATTCATCTTCAGATTCAAGTGCAGGTGCTATGTCATTAGATAGACCTTTTGGAGATCACTTAAGATCATGATGTCACTATCAGTCTAGACAGATTTAAGGACGGATTTTAAATCGCATTCGTATAACGCTGCTATCACATTAGATAGGCTTAAAAAGTCATTTAAGATCACGTTTGCATATGTTGCTATCACAATACATAGGCTTGAAAGATCACTTAATAAAGTTTTTACATGGACTGCTGTCGTGGCAGATAGGCTTAGAAGATCAATTAAGATCATTTTTCGCATGAGCTGCTATCGTGGCAGATAGGCTTAGATGATCAATTAAGATCGCATTTGCATAGGCTGCTATCGTGACAGATAGGCTTAGAAGATCGATTAAGATCGCATTTGCATAGGTTGCTATCGTGAAAGATAGGCTTAGAAGATCGATTAAGATCGCGTTTGCATAGGCTGCTATCGTGACAGATAGGCTTAGAAGATCGATTAAGATCGCGTTTGCATAGGCTGCTATCGTGACAGATAGGCTTAGAAGATCAGTTAAGATCGCATTTTCGTAGGCTGCTATCGTGACAGATAGGCTTAGAAGATCGATTAAGATCGCATTTTCATAGGTTGCTATCGTAACAGATAGGCTTAGAAGATCAGTTAAGATCGCATTTGTATGAGCTGCTATCGTGACAGATAGGCTTAGATGATTAATTAAGATCACATTTCGCATAGGTTGCTACCGTACCAGATAGGCTTAGAAGATCAGTTAAGATCGCATTTCGCATAGGTTGCTATCGTATCAGATAGGCTTAGAGGATCAATTAAGATCGTAGTTGCACAGATTGCTATTGTGGCGGATAGCCCATTGTTAACAGTAATAACAAACTAAATAAAGCAACATTAACAGCTAGAAATATGAAATTCTCATTTGGGAGAATCCTTTTATTATAGTGCTTTCATATGGGAGAGATGAGCTTACAACTCTCTCATATGGGAGAGAAGATTGTTTGAATCATAGCCATACAATACATGAGGCAACGTTATAATAAAACGCATAAAATGAGAGAAGTCAAGGATAGTACTTCTTAATCCAGCGCATGTTGACTGAGCTTGGGGTTGACGTCGTTCCGTGCAGCCTCTGTATGCTGCAGTAACCACTTTCGAAGACTTCTGTGACTTCGAAGGGTCCTTCCCAATTAGTTGCGAACTTTGGGTGAGCCGCTTCTCGCATGCAATGGTCAGATGCGTGCAGGACCAAATCTCCAACTGCGAAATCTCTTCGCTGGACCGTCTTATTGTAAGCACGAGCGATCCTTTCTTGATACCGCTTGTTGGTCCTTTTAGCTTGCTCTCGCTTTTCCTCCAGCAAGACTAAGTCATGATCGCGTTGATTGTCGTACAATGCATGGAAGGCCAATCTCGCCGAATTGATCCTCACCTCCGCAGGTACCACGGCCTCAGCTCCATAGCATAGGAGGAATGGTGAGACCCCCGTGGGTGTCCTTGAAGAAGTCAGGTAAGCCCACAGGGCTATGTTTAGAGAATCAGCCCACTTCTTGTGGTCATCTGCGACCATCTTGCTCAAAATCCTCAACAGCGTTTTGTTGGTCGCTTCGGCTTGCCCGTTCCCCTTCGGGTAGTAGGGGTGAAACATATTTGCCTGATATTGTACTCTGCTAGCTTTGCAGCCACCTGGCGATTAACAAAAGGAGTACCATTATCCGAAAGGATGGTGTTGGGAATTCTGAACCTGCATATAATGTTTTCTTGGATGAAATTGACCACAGCTAGCGCATTTGCCGTCTTGAACGGTATCGCCTCCACCCATTTGGTGAACAGCTCAGTTGCGGTGAGAATAAAATGATTCCCGTGCGAAGTTGGTCGGATGGGACCAATGAAATCCAACGCCCATGTGTGAAATGGCCATGGCGTTCCCAATGCATGTAGGTCCACAGCAGGAGCATGCACTAGGTTTCCTTTGAATTGACACTCCTGGCAGCATCTTACTTTGGTGCGGCAATCGGCCTCCATCGTGGGCCAGAAATATCCGATTGAGAGGAGCTGCCTGCATAGTTTCGCACTTCCTTGGTGTTCTACCTGATGGGAAAGGTCCATGACTTTTTGTGCTTCCCTGTCGTCTAGACATCGCAGCAAGTTGCCTTCATGACCTCTTCGCCAAAGTAAGTTCTCTTGCACCACATACCGGGATGCTTTCCTTTTCAACTTCTCCGCTTCTTTTCTCGATTCGGGTACGGTGCCCTGGGTAAGAAAATCAAAGAGTGGTTTCCTCCAATTCGCATCATCGTGGGTTAGAGCGATGAGTGAGGAATCCTTGATTAGTGCGCAACTCTCGCACTTTCCTTGTATCATGGCGGCGACTGTTGACATATCCGGCCAATGAATGCCATATCTCTGAGCCTTCCGATAGATTGACACCTCGCTTTCTCCGCAAGCATGTTGGTGAATCTTCTCCAGCAGCAATTGTCCCTCTTGCTCGAAAACACATCGCATGAGTATTCCGCCAGGGCCCTTGTAGTAAAGGGTGTTGTCAGGTATGCAATACCCCCTTGTGAGTGTCCAGCTTTCGCTGCTTGTGCCTTCTGCAATAGCTCGCAAAATTGTTTTTCTCCAGTCCGTATCATCCATGTGTTCATCGTCGCACGCGTCTTCTGTCAACGCCGACGATGTTCGCACCTCAATGGAGATCCTTGCGGGACATTTGTCTGTACTAACCTTGGATCCCAAGGTGGCCAAAGCATCTGCATGTCTGTTGTCTGCTCGGGGCTTGTGCTCGTACCTCACATCGCAGAATTGCTGCACTAGCTTTTGTACCAGAGTGCGGTAGGACAGAAGGTTAATCTCCTTCAAACCGTACTCGCCCGAGGCTTGCTTGACAATCAACTTGGAGTCTCCCATGACCTTCAGGTTGCTTACTTCCAAAGCCTTCGCTGCACGCAGCCCCGCTATGAGGGCTTCATATTCTGCCTCGTTGTTGGTGACCGCGAAGTCGAGCCTTGCGGACATCTGTATGACATCCCCATCTGGTTTGGTCAAGACTATCCCAATGCCTCCGCATTTCCTTGTTGACGACCCGTCGAAATGGAGCGTCCAATAGGGTACATCGATTGCATAGATTTCAGGTCCCTCGATTTCTTCTTCGATCACAGCTCATGACTGTTGTCGGGGAATTGTGCCAACAAATCCGCTACCGCCTGCGACTTGATCGCTCGCTGTCGCACACATGTGATATCGTATTGAGAGATGGTCATGTACCATTTCGCCAATCTTCCTCCAGGAGTAGTGTGAGGTAGCAGATATCGTATGGGATCACTTTTTGTAACCACCACCACTTTGTGCGACGCAAAGTAGTGTCTCAACTTCTCTATTATGAAGAATAAGGCAAGGCAATGACGCTCGATGTCTGTGTACCTTGATTCTGCGGGCTGCACAATGCGAGAGATGTAATAGATGGGCCTTTCCTGACCTTCGTACTCCTGAGCCAAAAGTGCTCCTATGGATTTCCTGGTTGACGTCAGATACAGTAAAAGCGGTGACCCCAACTGAGGTGCGATCATTATTTTTGAAGACGTCAGCAGTTCTTTCAGCTTCCCGAACGCAACTTCGTGCTCCGGGGTCCAGTTGTATGCAGCATCTTTTTTGAGAAGATTACTGAAGCAGAAAGTAATCTCGGCAATCGCAGGGATGAATCTTCGCAGATATGATAGTTTCCCCAAGAATTTTTTCAAGGCACTCTGGTCGTGCGGCGGGGTCATGCTGACGATGGCTGAAACCTTCGCAGGGTCAGGCTCTATTCCTTGGCGATGCACTACGCATCCCAAGAATTTTCCCGATATTACCCCGAATGCGCATTTCATAGGGTTCATCTTCAGCTGAAAGCGTCTGCATCTGTTGAACACCTTCCGCAAATTTGCCAGGTGGTCTGTCTCTTGATTGGATTTAACCACGAGGTCATCCACGTAAAACTCCACTTCCTTGTGCATCATGTCGTGGAATAGGGCCATCATGGCCCGCTGGTAGGTTGCACCTGGGTTTTTGAGACCAAAGGGCATCACCGTGTAGTTGAACACTCCCACTGGGGTGATGAAGGCAGTCTTTCGTGCATCTTCGGGGTCCATCTTGATTTGGTTGTACCCGCTGAAGCCGTCCATGAAACTGAACATGCGATGACCCGCTGTCGAATCGATTAGCAAATCGATGTTTGGGAGCGGAAAATCGTCCTTGGGGCAGAAACGATTGAGATCTCGGAAGTCCACGCAGATGCGAAGCTGTCCGTTCTTCTTTACCACTGGCATAATGTTGGCCAGCCATGTTGGGTGATGATTCGGCTCTATGAACTTGGCATCCAGGAGTTTGACGATCTCCTGTTTGATCTTCACATTAAGCTCCGGCCTAAAGCTTCTTGTGCTCTGCTTTATCGGTTTAGAACCCGGGATGATGTCTAAACGATGCATAGTGATGCTTATGTCCAGTCCGGGCATCTCATCATACTCCCATGCGAACACGTCTTTGTACTCAGTCAAGAGTTGTAGCAGTCCTTTCTCCTCCTCGCTTGTGAGGTCCGCACTTAGAAAGACTGGCCTCTTCTTTTCCTCGTTCGGGCTGAGGAACACTTCCTTTAGCTCTTGCTTCTGTGGTCTGGGTCTGTCTTCCATGCATTCAGGTGCTTCTTTGAGCTTCTCATCTGGAGTGCTCTGCATTGGCCTTTCTGTGACCGCAATCTGCTCGATTTGGTTGATTTTCCCAGGGATATCCCCATGCCCGTGTGAGGACATCCCCGCGAACCTTCATATGCGATTGCACTTCTTCCCATTGGCGTAGAAGCACTCTATCTCCTTGCCCTCAGGGTCATGCTTTGCTATTCTCTTCAAAGTGTACACGTTCTTTCGCTGGTAAGCGATTCGCGGCGCCTCTTCGCGTGTGGGCGGCTTTTCCTTGGCATCCTCCGTGGTCACCATCACTCCCGCAGGTGACTGATCCTTGATATCTTCCCAAAGAGGTAAAGGAGTAGGGTTGAACGGCCCCGATGTTTGCTCGTCCGCCATCTCGGTGAACCACACCGCCTCGCTGAGATGTGCTTCATCCATGTTGAATGGATTCGTTGAAGCCGGTATCTCGACTATTCTGTCGTTCCAAATGGCTTTCATGACTTGGTGAGCTGTTGAAGGGACCGCGTCAAAGCGATGAATCCAGGCTCAACCTATGATCATGTGATACGTAGTGTTCGCATCTATAACATAGAACTTCGCTGAGCACTTGATTTTGCTGATCTGCACGCCCAGGCGGATCAATCCAATCGTCATTCTAGAATCGCTTCCAAATCCCATCAGCGGAGATGGACGCCTGACAATCTTATGCTCGCGGATCCCTGCTAGCTTCAGTGTGTGGAGCGAGACGACGTTGTCCGCTGCTCCTCCATCGACGAATGCTCATTTGAATTCGAAGCCATTGATAATGGCCGTCACGTACAGAGGCCACTGGTGGCTCGCATTTGTCTTTTTGTCGCTGGCAGAAAAGGTCATAATCTTTTCTGTAGAGCGAGATGCCCTAATGACTTTCCCGTTGGAGACTACAAGATCCTCCTCGTAGTCCTCTGCTATCTTCAAGATTGCTTTCGTCATTTCTGTCCGGCACTTCTCGGAGAAGTTCATCTCGTCGAAGAATCTGCTAAAGCCGTGCGACCCCTTCATCCGATCGGCACGTTCATCCTCTGTGTCTACACTGTAGTCCTCGTCATCATGGACTTCGGCAATGATGGGTAGACCATCCTCTGCGACTTCTTCCAAGTCCACAATCGAGATCATGGCGACCTCTTTGCCTTTTGAGTCTTGCTCCGCATGGGCAGGAAGTGGACTGTTGCGCACATCCTTCCTGTGATCGCTGACGATCAGCTCGCCGTTCTTCATCTTCTGGTTGAATACAATCCTGAGCTTCTTACATTCCGCTGTGGGGTGCATTACCTTGCCGTGGTACTCGCACCACTTCGGGTCCCTCACCATTTCCTAGGAGGGTATCTTTTCGAGCGGCGGTAGGACACCGTCCTTGCGCCACTGCCTGCAGAGGTCGCTTGCCTCCTCCACCGAACATGGCAGAGGTGGTACGTCGAAGTTCACAACCTTCGCTTGCTTCTGGGGTGAAACTGTATTGACCTCAGCTTCGCGTCCCCTCTTGTAACTGAATCTCCCGATCTTGTAGGTGGTGCCGCTCGAAGATCGCTCCGGAGCGTTCTTCTTTTTCTGCCTCTCAACTATAGGCTCGATGTTCTTCGTGCATTCGATTAGCTTTGAAAACGTAGGTGTTTGCAGATTGATGAGCATACCTTTGTATTCGTCTCGCATGCACTGCAGGCATATCTCTACAAGCCGGCTTTCGAGCATTGGATATTTGCATTCCAATGACTTCGCCCTGAACTTCTTGATGAAAGTTATCCCATCCTCCTCGCGCTTCTGATACATCCGCGAGAGGTGGATCATCGTCACCTTTTCTTCCATCTGGAAGAACTTGGTATGGAACTTCAGGACCATGTCGTCCCAAGTCTTCACGGATCCAGCCTCCAACGTTCGGTACCACTTGTACGCTACGTTTCCCAAGGATTTTGGGAACTCTCGCATCAGCAGTTTGGAATCGGCTCCGTATGGCCCCATGACATCGATGAAACGCATGACATGCTCATAAGCGTTCCCATTGAAATCCTCGAACATGTCCCATTTAGGAGCCTTATACCCCACCGGGTTAGGCATGAGATAGATCTCCCGCGGGATGGGTGGATCGTTGTCTAGCTTCGGGATGATGGTATCCGCGAATGATTGGTGAGCCAGAATAGTGTCCATGCGCTTCTGCAGAGACGTCATACATTCTGGAATGCTTCCCTCGGTAACAGGAGGAGGGGTTGCCGCAGGCGGAGGCGACACGTATGCCGCCGGAGGATTGGGGACATATTGGCTGTTCGCATTGCCCCAGATCGCCGTTGGCGGAGGCAAGGGATACTGCGAAGCCGGATTAGGAGCCAAGGCCGGAGGCTGAGGAGTATGAGCAGTGAGAGGCAACATCTGAGATGTTGACCCCTGAATTGAAGGCAGCTGCGTAGTCGCTGGTGGAGTTTGCAGATTAGGGTTGGGGGTGTGGTCGACACTCCCAGTCCTGGAGCGGTAGAGGCTCCTCCTCCTTGAGAGACGGCAGTGGCTGGTGAAGAGTTTGGCGCAAGGGTGCCCAGAACGGCCAGGATCCGTTCTAGCTGCGCAGACTGAGCTTTGAGAGCTTTCTCCTGACCTTGGACGGTGGCGTCCAAGGATTCTAGCGTCGGTGCCTCGCCGGGGGTCGTAGGAGTACGGCGGGTCTCCTCTCCCGAGGCAGCTTCAGTGGAAGGCGATCTGTTGCTAACATCATCCTCCTGAGACATGGTTGCTTTTGTTGGTAAGTTCACGTCGGGTTCACCAAAATGTGCACAAGAGATTCCGGCGGGGAGACCTCCGTGTACACCGTATGTAGAGGATCAGAGATGGCACAGGAAGAGTTGGGTTGTGTGTAGGGCGAGAGTAAGGCAGTAGTAATGTCTGAGAGATAGAAAGAGGTTTGGCAGAGCTTCCGCGTATGGCTGGTGTGTTTTCCTTTGTATGGAAAGGTTAACGTCCTATATATACGGAGAATGTGACCGTTGCAGTGTGGTTAATGCGCCCATCAATGGCGGCTTAATTAGCTTAACCAAAACGGCACGTTCGTCCGCCTATATAGTGACCGTTACAGCACGTTATGCGCGAATACCGGAACCGTTACGAGGTTGACCGGGTTTGACCGGATTGACCGGGTTTATGGAGCTCGTGCCATAAATCTCTCAAAAGCAGTTACTAAAGGTCGCGCACGGGCTTGGCTCGCACGCGACAGGACTTACTCTAGCCTCCAAACCACTAAGTCCCTACAAGTCCCGTGCAGTGGTATGCGAGGGCTCTGTCTCGCAGCCCCCACATGGATCAGCTCGGCTGGTGATCCAGAGTGTGTGGAGCACAATATGGTGTGCTGGATGGTTGCCACGTGGCCAAGATCTTCTAGCTCAGAAAGCACTATCTACAGTTACTATCAAATTTCAAGCCAAAGTGAAATGCAGAACCACCAAGATTTCTATTTGTAGCTCTCCCTCTATATGCCCTTATATGCACCACTAACTTCCTCAAGATGTCCATTAAACTTCCACCTGAAGTAAGTCACTCCTTATTCGCGAACCCTTGTGATCTAGCATTTTTTGTTCCTACCAAACCTGTTTCTCTACAACTTTGAGACCTAATATGAATACGACATAAGTGGATTCACGATGAAAAATCACATGCAACAACATAGTCATTTGCATGAGAGATATGCTTTATCTTGTTATGTAAATGCAGGCTTCCCTATATTCACACTACGATGGAAAATCCTGAATGAAGTTAAATAGGTATTCAATAAATTATACTAGAGCAAACAGGAACAAAATGAACCCTGCCTTCAACTATTTAAAGCAATAAAATTTTCCCTTAATATTCAATTTTTCAATTCAGTAACTAGTAGAGCTAAAAATGGAAATTCCGTTACAAGAATTCTTCATTTTATCAACATTACACCAGTACATTCAACATAAATCAGAGTAAGGTGCAATGTACATTGCACTTTTTTGACACAAGAATTTGAGATTTGGTCTATATTCCAAGACCAAATGTAAAAGGATAACAGAGGGTCCTAATATAACAAACAGCTCATGCAAATTTGATATATGCATATGAAGTTGCATAACAAGAAGAAACAACTTATAATAAATTTATTGTATAAGCTATATTACTAACACCCACAACTCCATCTTAGAAATTAGGTTCAGTGATCGAATGAGCCATTTCACAAACAAGTCTTGTCAAGTTAAAGAAGCATTTTCTTTTTCCAATTTAAGAGCAATCAAACAAGACAACAACATAGGAGGAACTCAACGCGGCTGAATGCAGTAACATGCTGATTTTTTTTTACTAGAAGTCGGTTGATTCCAAATAAAATCAAATAGATAGTTCAGCCCAAACTGGCCCTATCCACACCAAAGAGAGATACAATAACAACATGGAAAGGGATCACACTATCCCAACAGGTATATTGTACGAAGAGTATAACCAGTTCACGTAAAACAGATATGAGAATATCAGAGCCGAAAGCTGGCTGTAACTCAGGGTATTCGGCAACCCATTTTTTTGCAGAATTTTGTAGAGATTTCAGGTGGGATTTGCAGGCATTAAAAAGTTAATTCACACCGTCAATTTAGAATGAACATTTTAGCCTGAACACAACGCCAAAATCCTATCATGATTTGGTCAAGTATTGACCGAGATACACGCAACTTTGCAGGGAAAGAATGTCGCCGGAAAACATACCCACCCAAGAATCACAACCGGATCAAATGAGGTTCAGGGCGGTTTTTTAGATTCAAAAACAATTCTACACACTCTAAGGAGTATCCTCAAGCAAGAAGAACAAAAAACAGGTAGATATTAAGAGACTTACTCGTTTTCGGCTACCATGTAGGCTCCCTGGCGACCCGAAGCACAGAATCCGGCGAGTACGTTAGCGATTGCCGAGTCAGCCTCTCCATATGGGTTGGTTGGGTTTTCCCGTTACCAGGAGCAAGAATCCAATGCCCATATTCACCAATTCGCGAGGGGAGAGAATCTGACTCTGAACCATTTTAGGTAGGCCTGTCAAACGGGCGGGTTGGGCGGGTTGCGCCCATTTATTAACGGGTTCAAGCGCATATTAACCCTGCCTGCCCTGCCCGTCTAACATGAATCTGTCAAATGGGCGGGCGATGACGGGTCTATAAAAACCCGTGCCCGCCCATTTAGCCCGTCAATCATTTTACTCAACAACCAAACCAGTCCATTTCTCTTCTTTCTTTAGAAGAGAGGATTAAGAAAACACGTAAAATTTCCATTTTTCCCTTCTCCTCTCAAAGAAATACCCTCTGTACTTCACTCTGCCTCCTAGTTGCCCTCTGTTTACACCGCCAACACCACCACAATCACCGCCAGCACCACCACCACCACAATCACCGCCAGCACCACCACAATCACAAATACAATAAACAGATCTGAATCTAGCAATTACAGATCTAAAAGATGTAGCACAAAAAATTTTACAGTTTCAAATTACAAGAGGAATAAGAAAAACGAGAAGAGAAGAACAGAAGAAGAAGAAGAAGCGATGGGTCTATCACCGTAATAGAGAAATCAGAGAGAGAGAATGAGCTTTGCTACTGTCGCCCTCTCCTGAACATCGTCGCCGTCTCCATCGGCGGATCCGCCTCTCAGATCTTGGAGAGAACCCTCGACGAATTCCCAGGTCTGGTGGTTGCGGAGGCCGGAGTGGCGTCGAAATAATTGTCTCAACCGCCGTCGAGTCCTCTTCACCACCGTCGAGTCTTCGCCGTCGAGTCCTGTTCAACGTTTCCCTTCAATATCATTCTCTCTCTGCCTCTCTCTCCGGTAGTTGATTGGGGAAGAGGGGAAGAGTATCAGTGTTCCTAGAGAGAGGGTCAAGATGATAAGATTTGAGATAAAAATTTGAACGGCTGAAATTTGAAGTGAGGGGTTGTTGGATGGGTTTATTTGTGGTGTTAGAAAACCTGGTTAGGTGGGGCTCATTTATCAGCCCATGCCCGCCCATTTTAGGTATGGGTTAAGATGGGCGAGCCCATTTAGCCCATTTAGTTATACGGGCGGGTTGAAACCCATTTAACCACTACGGGCGCGGGCAGGTTTGTGGGCTGGGCTGAAATTGACAGGCCTAGTTTTAGGGTTCATACGAACATATCCCAATTTCTCCTTCATTATGGAATCTTGCTGCAAATTGGTTGGGGGTTTTGCTTCCTGTGACGAGGAGAGCATCCATCAGTAGCAGTTTTAGAAGAGGAGAAGACACGGTTGTGGTTGTAGAGGTGGTGGTGGTCGTTCATTGTAGCTTCTCCAACCATGAAGAAGAAGGGCAACCTTTTGAAATTCTTGTATTTTCTAGATCATTCTACTGATGATGATTCATCACAAAGTAAAGGAGATGGTGACACCTCTATCCTTTGAGGTGTCACATGCACCAGGTGCCATTTGGGAGGGGGGTTGCATTTAGGAAAAATTTTGGGTAAATTCATAAACTTGACCTTTATTGAAAATGATAATCTCACCTCCGAATTCATATGAGTTTATTATATCATTCCCATATCCTGATGTTCCCAATTTTTCCAGATATCAGCGGGTACAGATTTGAAAAAAATTACATTTTGGCCCTCGAGTTCTAAAAATTTTATTTTTAACCCATAATTTTGAGATATTGCATTTCAATCCCCTAAAAAAATTTAGGGTGTTACAACTATGCTATTAATGAACTCATAGCGCTTATGGGTGGTGTGTTGCAGTCACACTTGATGGGTTCACCTATGTGGGTGTGGGGGTGGGGCCGCGCCCTATGAGAGTTGGGGCTAATTATCTAGAGCGCTCATGAATATCCAGGTAGGGCGCATGGCCTAAACGCACCAAATGGAGAACTCGTCATAGCACAACCGCAGGTGTGTGAGCAGGACCTCTAATCTACTCAAGGGCGAAGGTTCAAAACTATGTTCACCTTCACCACAAGTGGAACAAGCCATGTTATCACTAAGTGTTGATTCAAGTCCACAAGACATCGACATCATAGGATCTCTGGAATCGACTCAAGAGCACTCTATTTCTTCTTTTTCTCTGTTTTTTGATCATGTGGGGGATTGTTAGATGTGCTTCAAAAACTCATATTTTAAATTGTTCCACATTGCCACTTTCTACTTTACTACCTTACTTTATCATTACCAATGTGAGTTATGTGTTTGAGAGCCCAATAGAAGGAGAAACTATGCTAGCTTGAGCCCACTAGACTATGCTATCTTTGTTAACGGGGTTTAATCCATTCCAATTCTTTTGGAAAATTCAAACTCTGTTTTGGAAACATTTTTATTGCAGCCAAATTTTGACCAGTGATTGATTCACTTTAATTCCCAATTAATTCTGAAATAATTCTCTCCAAAATTAGCTCTGAACATTTCTTTATAACCAAATTCGTCCTACACATTCATTATCTAATTTCACTTCTTTCTTCACCATTATTCACTGCTCTTGATTCAAGCTATGGAGGAGTTCATGTTCCGGGTTTGGTGAGTGCACACCAACCGGGACACGTCGTTGTATCCAGGAGGACAACCGCCTCAACATCTGCACCAAGGAGGGGTCCTAGTGGGGGCGACCTAACGGGCCCGGAAAAGAACCGTTAAAGAAAACTCGGTCCAATTATTTAACTAATTAACAAAATAAAATAATTAATTAACAACTAATACTAAGTAATAGTATTAATAACGATAATAATAATAATAATAATAATAATAATAATAATAATAATAATAATAATAATAATAATAATAATAATAATAATAATAATAATAATAATAATAATAATAATAATAATAATAATAATACGGGTGATCTGTTCGATACCGTTGACCTGTATCAGACTCAAAGCAATGTCTATTTGAAGTTGCATCGAGGCTTGCTGACCGCGTCAGTATCATGACATATCTCAAGTTATACTATGCCAAATACTGTGATTATAGACAGGTCCTAAGGTTTCCTGGATTGCAAAACGCAAAGTCCCTGCTTCTTTCTAAAATTGCAGAGCCATTCGCCTGGGCAACATTCTCACCTTACAGTTTAAGTTTTATTAAATTATAATGTTTACATAAAGCCCACATCTCTCAATCTCTATGTTCATTTATTTTCCTCTCTAAAACTCTCTCTCTCTCTCCTCTCTCGTTTTGAGTTACATTCGAATACGTTTTTATATTTTTCTTTTTATTTTCAAAAGGAGGAAGAGAAAGACGACGACAACACCAACAACAACAAAGAAGGCAGTAAATTTTGAGAGAGGTGGGTTATGTGTAATAATTATGATTTTATAAAAAAATTGGGCGAGAGTGATACACAAAATGATAATTTTACAAATTTTAGTCTGGTAAAACGAAAGAAAAGTTAACGATGTGTACCTATTTGCAACAAAAAAGGAATATGTGCATCTAATTGCTTCAATAGAAAGTAAGGGTAGGCGTAAAATAGTTTTGTTAAGCGGATTTTTGGGGGTAAATGACATTTTCATAAATTTCCGTACAGTATATGAATGAAAAGTTAACAAGTATATCTATTTGTAACACACACAAATATTGGTACTAGATTACTCCAATTGCAAGTACAGATACTGAATTCTCACAAAATTCAAATTATGGGTACCACGGTTCCAATTTTTCCAATGAAAAATAGATGATTTAAATAAATTAAGAGAATATGATTTATAAAAATGGAGTAGTGATTATCTGAATTAAATTGGAGGAAGAATGAATGGGATGTTCATTCTTGGATTTCAATGTACGTAAATGAAAAAAAAAAGTGATGTAACATTTAAAATCAATCAAAATTATATCTAAAAGAACATTCAAATTAGGTATCATACACGTCACATGTTACAATTGATTAGGACTATGTTAAGAATATATTGATCTAATATTCCTCCAACACTCGCATGCGAGCCACTCGACAAAAATAAGTGTGTCATCAAGTTGGGTATTCCATTAGTATGTATTTTCCTTCTTCTTTTCTAAGCATTTGGAGGAGGTGATTTAACTCAGAAAACGGTATAAGATAATTATCGCAATTTTCATAATATTGTAGCGCTACAACCACTCTACAACGTTATGAAAAAGTAAGGAGCATTGAAATACAATCAACATGAATGTTTGTAAGTGTCAAACATGGCTTATGAAGTGAAAATCAAAATTGATATAGCTATGTTGAACTTGTTTTCGGAACTTCTCTCAAAATGTTTTGTAAGTGTCAAACATTGCTTATCAAGTGGTTGCTTTCAATTGTTCATAACTTCTTGCATGCTCTGTGGAATCTTGATCTTCTTGCACCTACGAAAAGCTGATGCTAAATACTTGAAATCTTTTTCAGCGAGTTTTCTTTAAATTCTCAACGAATTTTTCAAAAATTGTGCTCAAAGAATATGTCTTGAACTTTCAAGTGTTGAAAATTTTTATGAAGCAGCCATCTTTGATACCTCTTAAATTCTTGAATATTTGATAGAATCTTGATCTTCTTTCTTCTGGTGAAAGCACGTGCCAAATACTTTAAATTAATCCTTGTGGGAATTTTCCTATTTCTAACACATCCCTCAGAAATTAGGCTCAAAGTAGTTGCCTCGAACATGTGAAAATACCTGAAATTTTCCAAGTGTTGGACTAATGTTTTCCATCCAACTTTGACTGGTCTTATCTCTTCGAGTACTTTGAGTTTTGAGGAGTACAAATATGTTCTAGAAACCTTGAACTTCACTATCCAAAATATGTTTTCATATTCTCAAAATACTCTCTCAATTGTCCAAAAATTGGCTGCAAAGTGACTACGTGAATTAGTTTCACACTCAACATTGACTTTCTGTGTTGAGCTATCAAATGAACTAATTGACAAAACTTCCCTTCTGGAAAGTTGTTCATAATAACATTTTAGGTTGAAAAGTTAAGTTTGACCAAATTTGACTTTCTGGAAACCCTAATTTGACAAAGCTGTATATGAGCGGCAAATATGCATTTTGCAATAACTTAAATTGGATAGTCAAACCATGACTCAAGGCATGACCTCATGCATTTGTATGAGCTCCATGACATTTGAAGTCACTCTATACCTATATTGGTTTAAATTGACCAAAAGTCAACTATAGGGGGCTTTCATGTCGTTTTATTAAACTATAAGGACATAAGTGCAATTAAGTAAAAGTTATATATTCCAATAATCAGTGTATCAGATAGTGCTGGATATTAGTTGACTTGTTTGAGCATGATTGAAGGGTTCATGTACAGTCAGTGACTAGGTTATCAAAGGCAAAACAGTAATTTTGGTTGGGCAATGAACATCACATATGCACAGTGCATTTGATGCCTCACAGCCAATTAATGAAGCCAAACAGCCCTAAAGCAACGAAGTGCAACTCAAGACTGATGTGGATCATACTTTGCTTAGTGTGGAGTCAAAATTCGTTTTTGATCAGCCCATTAAATGGTTCAACTATTCATAATCTCATTTAGTAAAGTAGAGCATTAATTATGGCTCTTGGAACTAACTGATTAGTCATTGCTTGTTTTCAAGGCATTAATTAGGATGTTGGGAGTTTTTTTGAGGTTGGGATTAGCTGATTAATTGCTGCATGTTTTGAAGACTTAATTATGTTTTTCCCATTCTTTGAGGGTTGTTCCAAGATAAATATGGGCTGTAACCTCATGGATTATTCAGACTTTTGATAATTATTCAGTTTAATCCTTTGGATTATCTCTCTAAACTCTGTATCTCTTTGGTGGATTCCATAGAGTGGTGAATTTAACCCAGTTCTGTATCTTAAGGTGGATTCCTTACATGGTGAGCCATTTATCTCATGTTGTGTATTTTAAGGTGGATTCCTTAAGTGGTGAGCCATTTTATCTCAGGTTATGTATCTTAGAGTGGATTCTCTAAGTGGTGAGCCTATTTATCCTTTGTTGATAGCTTGTGCTTTGCCATCCAAGCACAATCTGTCACCATATACCGTTTCCTAAATCCAAACGGTATCAGTTGGTATCAGAGCTCAAGTTCAAGATGGCGAGACGTGCAGCTCTTCTTTCTTAAGAATTACATGCATTGAATGATGTTGAACGTGATATGGAGATAGGTGAAATCAAAAGAGTAGTGGCGTTTTTTCAGTTACCATTGTTCCTAGCATCCGGGCGTAATCCCGGGTGCGGAGTGGCGTTCTCGTATTTCCTCCCCGGCGGGAATACGGGGGTGCCACAGCGTGCTTCAAGGGCAGCTAAAGCAACAAAAAGAACGAAACAATGTCCAACCAAGAAGAGGCCAAGATAGTAATGAAGATTCTGATCTGAATCACAATGGGTCTGATTCAAGTGATGATTCTGACCATTCTAGAAGGAATAGACGCTATATGCGTAGAGGAGAGAATGATGTGAAGGTTGAAGTTCCGGAGTTTGATGGAAAAATGAAAGGTAATGTTTTTCTTGATTGGTTACTTAATGTTGAATGAATTTTCGAATTTAAAGAGTTTTCGCAGGAAAGTAAGGTCAAATTGGTGGCCATCAATTCGAAGGGTTATGCCTCACTTTGGTGGGAAAACCTGAAGAAGGAGGCGATTAGAGAAGGAAGAAGGCCTATTAGAACATGGGAAAAGATGAAAAGGGAGTTGAAGAAGGGTTTTCTCTCTGAAAACTATAGGCAAGACAACTACAGCGTGTTGTACAATTACAAGCAATACAATCTGCCCGTGGAAGAGTACATAAGGGAGTTTGAGCATTTGAAGCTTAGATGGGGCATCAATGAAGAGGAAGAACAAACTATTGCTCGATTCTTGGGAGGATTGAAGAAGGAGCTTGCTGATGCAATTCGGCTACAACCATTTTGGACCTTCAATGATGTTAAGAAGCTTAATTACTATTGAGCAGCAAAGGATGAAGTATGGATCCAAATCAGCCTCTAAGACCGTCTCTGTTGGAATAGATGCCCTAGAGGCAATCTGATATTTAGTATGAACATTGTTATTGGCTAGAATATTCATATATTGTGATATTTAATATAATGAAGTACTTAGATAGAATGTGTTGTTTATCTTAAATATCCCTAGTCCACTATATTGATTAATAGGACGATCAAATAGAGACTAGTATGTGGGTAGATTTATAAGGAGATATTAAGTCTAACACATGGCTATGCATTAGGAGTAATGGCATAATGGATTGACCCACAACGAGAAGGATACATTAAATTATGTTAAGTCACAATCGCTTCTCGTAGTGCTAATATAATTGCAATCCTTAGACTTGAAGTCACTAGATACTCTAGTTGTGAAATATCGTGCTTTGATGTTATCAAACGTTACACCGTAACTAGGTAATCATAAAGGTAGTTATCGGGCATGATAGGAAGCAAGCTTGTGATGTAGAGAAGATTTGTCCCTCCCACATAATGGGAGCAAATATCCACGGCCACTCGAGGGATGAGACTTATTGAATGTCTGGCC
Organism: Linanthus parryae; assembly: GCA_023055425.1. Lineage (NCBI taxonomy): Eukaryota > Viridiplantae > Streptophyta > Magnoliopsida > Ericales > Polemoniaceae > Linanthus > Linanthus parryae. The sequence goes on along the minus strand of JALGPY010000007.1, from coordinate 77,526,459 downwards.
AGACTCAGATAAATCAATATGGAAATATTGATGATATCTGCTTGCATAAGCATATTCCCAGGATCGAGGAACTATGGATTGGATATACGAGTGTGACTATTTATTTCTCGTGTCCAATCCGAATATGGAGACAAATGGATAGTGCAATATGAGATATTGGGCACAGAGGTTTGTCGGGATCATTGACTATTTCAATTAGTTGGGAGGCATGGATGTGTTGCTAGACCCCGCTCCATGTTAGTAATAACTTACTACCAACTAAGTAGAAACCTATGGGGTCACACGTCAAATAGAGTAGAACTAGATTTGGGATTAATTAATATGATTAATTAATGAGAAGGATCATTTTGCAACACCTTGCAAATTTAGTAGGACTAATATGCAAGGAATGGACTAATCCAAGTTCATGTAGAACTAGGAAGGACATTTATGTAGTTAACAAGGAGTTATTGGACTATATAAAGGAGGCTCTAGCTTCCTTACCACTAATGTTATTAGACATAACACAAGAGAGTGGGAGAGAGCAAAAAGAGAGAGCAAGACAAAGCTAGAGGCCTGCGCCCCTAGCCGTCCGCCCCCCTTCCCGTCGGCTCAAAGAGAGGGCCGAATCCCTCTCTTTGCTTCCTTCGGTTGCTTGATTCCTTCTTCCCTCTTCCTCCGGTCCAAGCTAGCACTTGAGAAGGAAGAATCTATATCTCACCTCTAGACGAGGATCAACCGTAGATACAAGGACAATATTCTTCGTGTGATCTCCCAAACCAAAATGTACACAATTACTATGTCCTTTATCATGCTATGATGTCTCTTCCTGTGATCCTTGGTGGGCTTTGAGTAGGATTAAATTTTGTTATTCCACTGTGTTACCTACGTCAAAACCCAACAGTGGTATCAGAGCCACATGTCGTAGTGCATAACATGATTTTATGTGTAATGATTTCAGTTTATACACCCTAATTGTTTATTTTACGCGAAAATTGAAATTAATTCGCATAGTAGATGAAAAGTTGAATTTGATTCGAACATAAACAAGATATAATTTAAAATTGGATGTTAGAATTGGTGAGTTTAATCACATAGGATGTGAATTTTTGGGTTCTTGAAAAATTAGAGTTCATGGGCACATAGTTGAAAAGGAGTTTTCAATTATGGAAACAATTTTATGGAAACATCCATAAAGTAAACAACCAAGCTTGGGCAACATGGAATAAGAGAAGGAGGCTAGGGCCAAAACCCTAGCCGCCCGCCCCCCTTCCTTGGGCGCCAAGCCAGGCCGCGGGTCACATAGGGCGGCCGGGCCTTGGGTCGGGCCCACGTGGAGGGCAGCGTTCCTTGGGGTTCGGCCTAGGCTTAGGTTGGACCCCTTGGACCGTTGTAACCCTAATTACCCAATTCAATTAAAATTAAACAAGCGCGTTAAAAATTGGTTTTAACTGTATTATGTGTTTTGTTGCATGGTGGATGGATATGGCCTAGGTTGTGGTTGTTTATTGCTTTGTGGTTTGGTTTACGGCCTGCGAGCTGATCAAATTAATGTAATAATTAATTAGGTTTTACGGCCTCCGAGTCGTCTTTTTTCCTCGACATGTGAGGCTTTTATTATTTATTTATTCGAGATGTTAGGCTAGAATTAGAAATATTTAGATGATAGCCAAGAGCATGGAGAAGAAGACCGGAGGACCAAAGAAGCCAAAAGACAAAGAAGACACCCCCTAGGCGCGCGGCTATGGTGGAGCACATGGAGATGAGCTTGTCACTTTAGGGCAATTGGATATTATCATTGGCTTGATAATATCTTAGTCTAGGGGTCATATCCATGCCACGTTTTTTTTTTTATTTTGTGGATGTTTATTATTCATGTCTTTTTATTTATTTTTGTGTGTATGGCGATACTAACAAAACGACTAACAAGATAATAATAACCACGGTTGGTCTTTTATTGTGGATTGCCCAATCCAAATAAGTAGATCATGTTAATTGGATAACCCAAATAAATTAAGAAAATTAAAATCCCTCAATTAAATATTGCGTTTTGCCTTATCTTGTCAAAACACCCTTCATGATCAGGGTTTATTAAAATTCGGGCTTGCCAAAGCAAGGCGATTTTAATTTACCATGGTGTGTTGCGGACGACAAAAGCTAGTAATGTGTGTATGTTGAAGCAAGAGTTTGGACGCAACTGGGTAAGACTCAATTGGATTGATGAGCCTATAGGCATGACAATTAGTCTTTATCCATGGGATAAAGAATAAAGAGTTATTCACCTAATTGGACCAAGAATTGCATGGGATGCAATTGGAACGGTTCCTACCTAAATAACCTATTCTTAGGTGACTTGCCAAAGCAAGCTCAAGAAGAAGTGAAAAAGGGATCTTGGACCTACCAGAAAATATAATGATATTTTCCGCATTAATGGTGAGGGCGATTAATCCGAGAAAAATAGTGGGAGCTATATTTGATGATCTAGCCATTGTTGAATATAGTTAAATTGTTCAAAATACTAAATTGCACATTTCTCGTTTTGTAGAATTCCAAATGGAAAACAACAACGCATCGACTTCATCCCTACGATCTGTCATTGAGAAGGATAAATTGTCTGGAACGAATTTCCTTGACTAGTACATAAACATAAGGATTGTCCCTAAGCAAGAAAAGAAGTTGTACGTCTTGGACACTCCACTTCCAGCCCCAGCACAAGATGAGTCTATTCTAGCGGATGTAAGGGAACGTCAGAAACATATTGATGTTTCTAATGACGTGACTTGCCTCGTGCTTTGCACCATGACTTCTGAGCTTCAGAAGCAGCACGAGAATATGGAAGCCTATGATATGATCATACACTTGAAACAATTGTTTCACGAATAGGCAAGGCATGAGCGCAATGAGGTGTTTAAAGCATTGTTCAAGAGTAGTCTTGCAGAGGGGAATCCAGTGGGCCTCATGTACTCCGAATGATCAGGTACATTGAGAACCTTGAGAGACTGGGATTCCCACTTGGCCAAGATTTTTGGCAACTAATCTTGTCTTGCAATCGTTGCTTGACAGTTATAATCAGTTTATCATGAACTATAATATGAACGAGATCAGTAAGACTCTGCCAGACTTGTTGAACATGCTAAATACAGCGGAACAGAGTGTCAACAAAGGCAGGGGGAAGGCCATAATGATGGTGCATAAGAAGAAGGGCGAAGGATTTGCCTCTACTTCTAAAGGAAAGCGCAAGAAAGTTGCGAAAACCAAGGAAGCCCTAAATCCTAGTGGAGGCGTGGCTAAAGGTGAATGTCACTACTGCAGCCAGCTGGATCACTAAAGGAGGAATTGCCCTAAATATCTGGAGGATAAGAATCTTGGAATAGTGATTCCACCACCACCAGGTATTTATGTTATAGACGTCAATCTTTCTATTTCTTCATCTTGGGTATTGGATACTAGATGTGGTTCTCACATTTGTCGAAATGTGCAGAATTTGAAAAGAAGTAGAAGATTGAGTAAAGGGGAGATAGATCTGCGCGTCATGAATGGAGCAAGAGTTGCTGCATTAGCTGTAGGCGTTTATGAGCTATCTTTGCCTTCTGGACTTATTTTAGAATTAGAAAATTGCTTTTATGTGCCTGCTATGAGCAGAAACATTATTTCCATTTCTTGTTTGGACGATAAGAGTTTTTCTATTTCAATAAAGGACAAGTGTTGCTCCATTTATTTAGATAGTATGCACTATTGTAGTGCGCATTTGTCTAATGTATTGTATATCCTTGATCTAAATAGTTCAATCTATAACATAAATACTAAAAGGATTAAAACTAATGATTTAAATCCTACATATCTGTGGCACTGTCGTTAAGGCCATATAAATGAGAAACGCATATCTAGACTCCATAAGGATGGACTTCTAGACTCATTTGATTTGGAATCATATGACACATGTGAATCTTGTTTATTAGGAAAAATGAAAAATTCCCCTTTCAATTAGAAAGGTGAGAGGACTACTGAGTTATTGGCACTCATACATACTGATGTATGTGGTTCGTTCCCCACGCCTGCCAGAGGTGGTTACACCTACTTCATCACGTTTACTGATGATTTCAGTAGATATGGATTTGTATACCTTATGAAGGAAAGAGTTTGATGACTATCTTAGATAGTGAGGGATAGTATCCCACCTCACTCCACCCGACGCCACAATGGAATGGCGTGTCCGAGAGGAGGAATCGCACACTATTGGATATGGTGCGATCTATGATGTCTCAAACAGATCTTCCGATATCATTTTGGGGACATGCTCTAATGACGGCTGCTTTTATCATTAACCGTGTTCCATCCAAATCGGTCATAAAGACACCATATGAGATATGGACTGGGAAGCGTCCCATAGTTTCGTTTATGAGGATTTGGGGCTGCGATGTCTATGTAAAACGTTTACAAACAGACAAGCTTGGGCCCAAAGCGGATAAGTGTAAGTTTGTGGGATATCCTAAGGAAACTAAAGGATATTATTTCTACAATCCCACCGAGAACAAAGTGTTTGTTGCTCAGACCGGCGTGTTTCTAGAAAGAGAGTTTGTCTCTAAAGAAGCAAGTCGGAGGGCTGTAGAACTTGAAGAAATTCAAGAACCACAAATCACTGAACCGATGATGGAACATGAGCAGGAACCGCAAACTGTTGTGGAAGAACCTGTTCAGGTAACACAGGAACTCCATAGATCAGGAAGAGTGCGTCATGAGCCAGAGAGGTACGGACTTCTGTTACTGAGCCCGATGACGTACCACTCATGGATGATGAGCCTGCAACCTACGGGGAAGCCATGAAAGGCCCAGACTCTAAGAAGTGGCTAGAAGCCATGAGATCCGAAATGGATTCCATGTACACCAACAAAGTATGGACTTTGGTGGAACCACCCAAAGGGGCTCGGCCCATAGGGTGCAAGTGGGTCTTCAAGAAGAATACCGACATGGATGGCAAGGTAGTTGCCTATAAGGGGAGATTGGTAGCTAAAGGGTATAGACAAATTCATGGTAATTACTATGATGCGACCTTTTCACCAGTTGCCATAACAAAATCCATTCGAATCCTACTTGCTATTGCAGCATACTACGCCTATGATATTTGACAGATGGATGTCAAAACAGCGTTCCTTTATGGGAACCTCCTCAAGGATGTGTACATGACACAACCGGAGGGTTTTGAGGATCTAGAGTGCCAATAAATTCTGTAAGCTGCAAAGATCCATTTATGGATTAAATCAATCTTCTAGTAGCTGGAATCGACGTTTTGATGACGCGATCAAAGAGTTTGGCTTCATCAAGAACAAATATGAGCCTTGTGTTTACAAGAAGGGTAGTGGGAGCTCTGCAGTATTTCTGGTCTTGTATGTGGATGACATACTAATCATTGGAAACGACATTCCTACTTTGCAATCTGTTAAAGATTGGGTAGGAAAGTGTTTTGCAATGAAGGACTTAGGAGATGTAGCATATATACTTGGTATAAAGATCTATAGGGATAGGTCTTGAAAGCTGCTCAGCCTAAGTCAAAGTACATATATAGACAAGGTGTTGAAGAGGTTCAAAATGCAAGATTCTAAGAAGGGATTCTTGACCATGTCGCACGGAGTCAATCTTTCCAAGAATGACTATCCTCCAATGATATTGAGAAGGACCGCATGATTAGGATACCATATGCTTCGGCCATAGAATCCATCATGTACGCCATGTTGTGTACTAGACCAGACGTATCATACGCGTTGAGTATAGTGAGCAGATATCAGTCCAATCCGGGTGAGAGTCACTAGATTACTGTCAAGAACATCCTAAAGTACTTGAGAAGAAATAAGGATGCATTCTTGATATTTGGAGGTAAGGAAGAGCTAAGTGTAATGGGTTACACTGATGCGAGCTTCCAAACCGACAAAGATGATTACAGATCGCAGTCTGGATACGTGTTTTGCCTGAATGGAGGAGCTGTGAGCAGGAAGATTTCCAAGCAAGGGACAGTTTCTGATTCTACAACAGAAGCTGAGTACATTGCTACTGCCAAAACAGCAAAAGAGGAAGTTTGGATAAAGAAGTTTACCACTGAGCTCGGTGTGGTCCCTAGAATCGCGGATCCCACAGGGTTGTACTGTGACAACTCCAGGGCGATCGCACAAGCCAAGGAACCAAGATCACACCATAAATCAAAGCATGTACTTAGGAGATTCCATCTTATTCGTGATATGATCGATCGAGGACATGTGAAGATGAGATTCCAACGGATGACAATCTTTCAGATCCGCTCACAAAACCTCGTGCGCGGCAAAAGCATGAAGGACACGCCAGATCTATAGGCATACGAGATGCACCATATTGGCTCTAATGCAAGTGGGAGACTGTTGGAAAAGATGCCCTAGAAGCAATATGATATTTAGTATGAACATTGTTATTGGCTAGAATATTCATATATTGTGATATTTAATATAATGAAGTCCTTAGATAGAATGTGTTGTTTATCTTAAATATCCCTAGTCCACTATATTGATTAATAGGAAGATCAAATAGAGACTAGTATGTGGGTAGATTGATATGGAGATATCAAGTCTAACCACATGGGTATGCATTAGGAGTAATGGCATACTGGACTTACCCACAACGAGAAGGATACATAAATTATGTTAAGTCACAATCGCTTCTCGTAGTGCTAATATATTGCAATCCTTAGAATTGCAGTCACTAGATACTCTAGTTGTGAAACATCGTGCTTTGATGTTATCAAACGTTACACCGTAACTGGGTAATCATAAAGGTAGTTATCAGGCATGATAGGAAGCAAGCTTAGAGATCGTAGTGTTGTAGAGAGGATTTGTCCCTCCCACATAATGGGAGAAAATATCCACGGCCACTCGAGGGATGAGGCTTATTGAATGTATGGACAGACTTAGATAAATCAATATGGAGATATTGATGATATCTGCTTGCATAAGCATATTCCCAGGATCGAGGAACTATGGATTGGATATACGAGTGTGACTATTTATGTCTCGTGTCCAATCCGGATATGGAGACAAAGGGATAGTGCAATATGAGATATTGGGCACAGAGGTTTGTCGGAATCACTGACTATTTCTATTAGTTGGGAGGCATGGATGTGTTGCTAGACACCGCTCCGTGTTAGTAATAAGTTACTACCAACTAAGTAGAAACCTATGGGGTCACACGTCAAATAGAATAGAACTAGATTTGGGATTAATTAATATGATTAATTAATGAGAAGGCTAATTGTGCAACACCTTGCAAACTTAGTAGGACTGGTATGCAAGGAAGGGAATAATTCAAGTTCATGTAGAAGTAGGAAGGACCTTTATGTAGTTAACAAGGAGTTGTTAGACTATATAATGGAGGCTCTAGATTCCTTACTAATGTTATTAGACATAACACAAGTGAGTGGGAGAGAGAAAAAAGAGAGAGCAAGACAAATCTAGAGGCGTGCGCCCCTAGCCGTCCGCCCCCCTTCTCGTCGGCTCAAAGAGAGGGCCGAATCCCTCTCTTTGCTTCCTTTGGTTGCTTGATTCCTTCTTCCCTCTTCCTCTGGTCCAAGCTAGCACTTTAGAATGAAGAATCTAGATCTCACCTCTAGACGTGGATCAACCGTAGAGACGAGGACAATATTCTTCGTGTGATATCCCAAACCAAAAGGTACACAATTACTATGTCTTTTATCATGTTATGATGTCTCTTCCTGTGATCCTTGGCGGGCTTTGAGTAGGATTAAATTTTGTTGTTCCGCTTCGTTACCTACGTCAAAACCCAACAGTCTCATCTATTCAAGAGGTCGGTGCTCCAAGTTCAAACAAAGGATTGTCCAAATCTGTAACTTTTAACAAGAATGATGGTAAGAGTGATAGAGGTTCAATGGCCAAGGCACCGAGCAGCTCTAGTTCTACCAAGAGGTGTTTCAAATGCCAAGGTACTGGGCACATAGCATCTGAGTGTCCCAATAGAAGGGTGGTGACCATTATGGAAGAAAGAATTGATGAAGATGAGGAAGATTTGAACCATGATGAAGAATCTGTTGAAGATTTCACTGAATATGCGGATGAAGGAGAAGCATTGGTGATTCCAAGGAGTCTCAATGTCATCCAAGAGACTAGTGATTCATGGCTGCGAGACAACATTTTCCACACAAGATACACTATTAAAGAGAAGGTTAGCAATGTGATTATTGATGGTGGAAGTTGTGAAAATGTAGTGGTGGAGGATATGGTGACAAAACTGAAGTTGAAGACTGAACCGCATCATCAACCGTACAAGGTCAAGTGGTTCAATAAAGATAGTGGGATGAAGGTAACAAAGAAGTGCTTAGTCTCATTTTCAATTGGCAAGAACTACCAAGATGAGATATAGTTTGATGTTGTACAAATGGATGCACGTCATTTGTTGCTTGGAATACCATGGGAGTATGATCGGAGGTTTCTTCATGATGGCTACAAGAACACATATTCTTTTTTCAAAGATGGTGTTCGCATCACTCTAGCTCCAACAAAGCCTGAATTGAAGCAACCAAAGGGAAGTCGGAATTCATTCTTAACAGGTGCACAACTTGAAACTTCTTTGCATAATCATGATGAAGTTTATGCTCTCTTTGTTGTGGATGTTGCAGCCATTAAATCTGGACCTTTTCATGAGTTATTATTGCTCTTGTTGGAGGAGTTTAAGGATGTTGTGCCGGATGAGCTTCCTAATGGTTTGCCACCATTGAGGAGTATCCATCACCATATTGATCTTGTTCCAGGCTCTTCCTTACCGAACAAGGCTGCCTACCGAATGAACCCAATGCAACAAGCTGAGTTACAAAGACAAGTTGATGAACTTATTGCTCGTGGTTTGGTTCATGAAAGCATGAGTCCTTGTGCCGTTCCAGCTCTTTTAGTCCCAAAGAAATATGGAACTTGGCGTATGTGTGTTGATAGTAGAGCCATCAACAAAATCACCATCAAGTAACGTTTTCCAATTCCAAGACTTGATGATCTGATTGACCAACTTCATGGAGCTAAAGTATTTTCTAAGTTTGATCTTAGAAGTGAATATCACCAAATCAGAATGAGAGAGGGGGATGAATGAAAGACAGCTTTCAAAACCAGGAAGGGGCTCTATGAATGGCTTGTGATGCCATTTGGTTTATCAAACGCACCAAGTACCTTCATGAGGCTCATGACACATGTTCTATCACCTCTCTTGTGGAAGTTTGTTTTCGTTTATTTCGATGACATTATGATTTATAGCAAATCTTTGGATGAGCACGTGGAGCATCTAAGGATTGTTCTTCAAACTTTGAGGGAGCAGAAACTTTTTGCTAACTTGCAAAAGTGTGATTTCTTTACCGATAACCTTATTTTATTGGGTTATGTGGTATCTAGTGCAGGGATAAAGATGGACCCTAGAAAGGTTGAAGCAATTGAAACATGACCAATCCCTATGTCCATTCACGATGTAAGGAGCTTCCATGGAATGATCTCTTTTTATAGGTGATTCTTCAAGGATTTTAGTAGCGTCGTCGCTACCATTACCGAGTGCATGAAGGGAGGAGTATTAAAGTGGACTAAGGAGGCTCAAGAAAGCTTTGAAGTCATCAAGACGAAGATGACCACAACCCCGGTTCTAACACTTCCAAATTTCAACAAAGTGTTTGAAGTTGAGTGTGATCCCTCTAATGTGGGAATTGGCGTTGTTCTTAGCCAAGAAGGCAGACCCATTGCCTTTTTCAGCGATAATTTGAACAATGCAAAGAAGAAGTATTCAACATGTGACAAATACTTCCATGCCATCATTCGAGCTCTTGGTCATTGGAGTCATTACTTGCTACCCAAGGAGTTCGTGCTTTATTCGGATCATGAAGCCTTGAAGTATTTAAGCACTCAACACAAGATGAGCACTCGACATGCCAAATGGGTAGAATTTCTCCAAACTTTTCAATTTGTTCTTAAGCATAAATATGTAAAATTGAACAAAGTTGCTGATGCATTGAGTAGGAGGCGTGCATTGTTGAATACTATGCAAACTATGGTGGTTGGTTTTGAAGTTGTGAAGACACTATATAAAGATGATCCTGGTTTTGGTGACCTTTAGAAAAATTGTTTAAGTGGACCAAAGAACCAACTCTTCATTGATGAGGGTTATCTTTTCAGGGGCAAACAACTTTGTGTTCCAACTTGCTCACTTCGGGAAGCTATTATTCGAGAAGCTCATGGTGGAGGGCTTGCTGGACACTTTGGAAGAGATAAGACACTAATTCTGGTTCAAGAGATTTCTTATTGGCCAAAGCTTGTGCAAGATCTTGAGAAGATTGTGAAGAAGTGTGTTACTTGCCACAAAGCTAAATTGCATGGAACAAATGCTGGATTATATACTCCTCTACCCATTCCAACGGCACCATGGGAAGATGTGAGTATGGATTTTGTCGTGGGATTGCCTAGAACTCAAAGAGGTAAGGACTCTATCATGGTTGTGGTGGACAGATTCTCAAAGATGGCTCACTTTGTTCCTTGCAACAAGACCTCGAATGCTACTCATATTGCTGATCTCTACTTTAAAGAAATTGTTAAACTTCATGGCATACCCAAGACAATCACCTCAGATCGAGATTCAAAGTTCCTAAGTTATTTTTGGAGGACTTTTTGGAGGAAATTGGGGACTAAGTTACAATTTAGTTCTTCTCATCATCCTCAAACTAATGGACAAACTGAAGTTGTGAAAAGGTTATTGCGAGCACTAATCCAAAGTTTGGTGAACAAGAATGTTGGAGAATGGGACAGCTTACTTCCTCATGCTGAGTTTGCTTACAATCTCTCTACAAGTCAAACAATGGGTTGTTCTCCATTTGAAGTTTTTTATGGCATGAATCCTACTAGCCCTTTGGATTTATCTCCTATTCATGTTGATCATAATTTTAGTGGAGAAGCTGATGAAAGAGCCTAGTTCATACAAATTCGTGAGCAAGTGAGAAAGAAGATCTTGAAGCAAACTGAAAAGTACAAGAAACAAGCTGATAAACATCGAAGGAAGGTTGTTTTCAATGAAGGAGATTTTGTTTGGATTCACTTGATAAAGGAGCGATTTCCAAACAGGAGGTTTGCTAAGCTTCAACCTAGAGCTGATGGTCCTTTCAAAATTTTCCAAAAGATCAATGATAATGCTTACAAAGTGGAAGTACCAGGTGATTATGAAGTTTCTGCAACATTCAATGTTTCTTCTTTATCTCCCTATGTTGATGATGATCAGCTAGACTCGAGGACGAGTCCTTTTGAAGCCGGGGAGAATGATGCCTCACAGCCCATTAACGAAGCCAAACAGCCCAAAAGCAATGAAGTGCTGCTCAAGACTGATGTGGATCATACTTTTCTTATTGTGGAGTCAAAAATCTTTTTTGACCAGCCCACTAAATGGTTCAACTATTCAGAATCTCATTTAGTCAAGTAGAGCATTAATTATGACTCTTGTGTAGGGTTTTGATCATGGATACGCAGCGGAAAAAAGATTTTATCCATTCAAGACCCTCCAGGGATCACAGGAAGAGAATCATAACGATGGTAAGGGAAGAAACAAGTAACACACCTTAGAGGTCTCCTGTGGTACTTGTCACGTGAATTCTGTCACGTCTATACGGTTGATCAACGCCTAGAGGTGAGATCTAGATCCTCCAACTCCTTGTGATAGCTTGGAAGAATGGACGAGGAAGAAGAAATAATGCAACACGATGCAACAAGGTGGGGCAGCACCTCCATGTGAGGCCGACGGGTAGGGGGCGGTCCCAAAGGGGGGTTTGGCCCTTGCCTTGGGACTTGCTCTCTCTCCTTGCTTTATTCTCTCCTTACCCCTATCATATAGATGTGTGTGTGGAGAAAAATAAGCTAGGAGTGTTCTTTATATAGTCCAACAACTCCTTGTCCTACTACATAAAGAACCCCTCCTACTCAAATAAGGATTAGTCCCTTTTGCAAATGTCCATACATGGATTAGTTCTCTTTGCAAATTAATCATAATCATGTCTCTACATGAATTAGTCCATGATAACGCCCAAATAGGGGTTATCTTTTAGCCTGGTTTGACGTGTCTTTGTGTCGGAAAGCCGTGTTTTAGCCAGAATTCACCCTCGGAAAGCCTCGGTTTTAGGAACGAGACGTTTATCTGCTCTTCATGAATTTCTGCATGTTTCGTACTTTTATTGGATATGATCGCGGGTTTTTTTCATGTTTTACAGGAACAGGTTCGGAAAGTGCATTGGGATGCGTGCCGAGACAGAATCGGGATCGCCTCGGGAAACGTGCAGAAAATGCTCGGGACAAGATTTGACCGAGACTGGTACAAGGAAGAGCGGAATGGAAAACGGAAAGACTGGAGGAAAAACGAGCAGTGAAAACCGACCGAGGAAGCTGAAAACGCCAAAACCGAGAATCGCCGGGACGCGCTCGGTTGACAATATCTTGAGCTTGACTTGGAATTTTGAAGTGAAACCAGGGGCAAAAGAACAGAAACGTCAAGGGCTTTCCGAAAACAGGTTATAATGCTGAAACGGAGTCCGGCCGAAAAACCGACTCCCGTCACGTGTGGGTCCCATTCAGGCCACACCCGAGTAAGGAGTCTCGGTTCCCGGTGTCCAGAGTCAGGAGCAACTATTTCAGGTTCGTGACGATTTCCGGGACAGTTTTGGCCTAGGGGTATTTTGGTCATTTTGGCACCGGGCCCGGGTTTCCGGAGTCAAGTTCAGATTTTGTCTCCCAAATTCAGTCAGCAGTTTTCCTATGGCCAGAGCCAAGATTGGACAGAATTTGGAGCGATTTTGACCCAGGGGTATTTTCGTAATTTTGATAAGTTTCGGGTCAAAACGCAAGACGGGAACACGGGAAAGCAGGAAGACACTAAGGAAAGAAAACTGGATATTTCAGGCAGAAGAGTGGGACCCAGGAGACCCAACCGGGCCCACCAAAGGACCAAGCAGGGCCACCACCACCACCCCCTGCTTGCGTATATACGCAGGCTTGCGTATATACGCAGCCTTGCGTATATACGCAGGCAGGGAAGGTGGAGGTGGGTGGATTTTGGGCCCCTGGTTGAGTATATACGCAGCCTTGAGTATATACGCAGCCTTGAGTATATACGCAGCCTTGAGTATATACGCAACCCTGCGTATATACGCAGCCAGTTTGATTTTTTTTCCCGAGTCGGTGGACCGATGGCAGTTTCCGTAATTTCTGGCGCACGCGTTTCGGGAAAAACAGCACTATTTAAAGACTCGTCCAGACTCGTTTTAGGGACAGATCAAGAAGACAATACACAACACAAGACAGCACAACCAGAGGAGTCTGAGCATCCCGGGAGAGCACGAAAGCGCAATTCCAGATTCGAAGACCCGTTTGCTTTTCTTCTCTCTCATTCAAAAACTGTGTTATTTACGTTATGAATTTCAGTAGCTAAACTTTTACCTAGGTTCTCGGTGAACCCAGGGTTTCGTTTTCAGAAATTAGTTCTACGTTTTGACTATGAATTCATGATTACGTTATCTTAATATCAGCAGCTTTATCAGTTATTCTGTCTTTGAATTTTACCGTTTATGCATGATCGGAGTCGCGAACCAGAATTGCTACAGACCCGAGCCGGTAGGTGAAAACGTCTGGTTAGGGTTAGGAAGAGAAGAAAGAATTTAGCACCTTACCCCGATGGGCCGACTAGCGAAGGGGAGTTAGGACTAGCCTGAAATCGTTGAGACCAACTGTTAGAGAATTTGACCCGGGCCATCAGGACAGGTTAGAAACCCTAGCAGCCTTAGAACGAGACAGCAGATTTAGGCAGCTTAACAGGAATCCGACAGTCTGCAGGATTGTGATAACGTGCAGGAAAAGAAAAGATACTGCACAATTGGTACGTGGCATGGATAACGAGACTGCTGTGTGTTTTCATGTCAAACAAAGAACGAAAATCTGAAGAACCCTAGGGGATCCCGGGACCTAGTATCTCAAACCCTAGTTTTACAACCTTAAGATTATTCAGAAAACTTTCACAAAAATATTTATGTTTCAGTTATTTACGTTCAACCTCTCAAAATATTCCTCCTTTTTACACTCTGTTCGTTAAAATTGATTACTAGAAAAACCTGCAAAGTCCCTGTGGGATCGATAAACCGAGTCTAAAATACTCACTATATTACTTGATTCGTATACTTGCGAATAGCACGCTAAATTGCGCATCAGTCCACCTTGGCAAATCCTAATCATGTCTATATATGGATTAGTCCTACTTGCATGTTAGTCCTACTAAGTTAGCAAGTTGTTGCGATTTGATCCTTCTAATTAATTAATCATATTAATTAATTAATTCCCAAGTCTAGTTCACCCCTATATGGCGTGTGACCCCATAGGTTCTATTTAGTTGGTAGTAACTATTTACTAATATGGAGCGGCCTCTAGCAAGACATCCATTCTAGCCAACAAATAGAATAGTCTTCATGACAAACCTTGTGCAAGTATTGTCTCACCCCTTTGTCCCCATATCCGGATTGGACACGAGACATACAAGTCACCCTCGTATATCCAATCCATAGTTTCTCGATCCTGGGAATAGCCTTGTTCGTGCAAATAACATTAATATCCCATATTGATTTATTTGAGTCTGGCAAGACATTCTATAAGCACTATCCCTCGAGTGGCCTAGGATATTTGCTCCCGTTATGTGGGAGGGACAAATTCTATCTACGTCTACTAGGATCTCTAAGCGTGCTTCTTATTGTATCCGGTACACGCCTTTATAGCTACCCAGTCACGGTGTAGCGTTTGACTGAAACGACCCGTCACACGTTTAATACTAAAACATCGAGCTAACGACAAAAACGCGGATTACTGTCAACCCGTCTGACACTTTCAGATGTCCAAAACTCAACACCAGGACACAAAGTCCTCTGAAACAATATTTTTAATAATACTTCTGAAAATTTGGTACGTGACTGAAACTACTGAAAAGTTACACCAGCTCGTCAAAAATGACATTTTTATAAATATCGCGATTCGACTAAAAAGTTACATCTTTCACTAAAATTTGCTAAAAATAATTATATTAGCTAGACAAATCACTTTTTAGCTATAACGTCGCAATCTGGTCCAATCCTGCTCAACCTGTAAAACAGAGGTGTGAGCCAAACAGCCCAGCAGGAACCTCCTAACCACTGACGTAGAAATATAAATTCTACTTAACACAACAACCAGTTATTACACATCAGCATGTGGTACCAAATATACAAACATCGTGATTTAACAATCACCATATATACAACATATAGTTAAAAAGCTGTAAAATTTACATCATCATTATAACAGGTATAGAGTGTAACTGCAAAAATTTAGAAGTTAGATTTTTCCTACCTTATTCTCGAATCTGAGCTAAACAATATTAGGGCGATGCGACTTTGGCCTACTGTCTCTAAGCCAACACAATTTATGTTCGGTAACCAGAAAGCCACACCACATACAGCTTCCATCTTGCTTCCTAGGCTCACGAACTTTCCCAAACTTAGGTATTTTGAAAGCTAAAAACGAAAGTTGTGAACCCACTAATATTAGTAAACCAAACTTCAACTGACCATAGTTTGTAAAATTCACTTCTCAAATGTAAACCAAACTCCAACTGACCATAGTTTGTAAAATTCACTTCTCACATGCAACCACTTTGTTTTTCTCCCTCTTGAAATATATCCCCCAACCTCCTTTTTCTTTTCGTATTCTTGCCGTCCATAAGAAGCTATTGCCTCTAATCTAATCTCTTTCCATAGCTTTGGTGGGTCACTTGAATTGGGAAACGTGCTTTTGTGACTAAGCTCCTCAACGAGCTTGCTGGCAAGTATTTTGAAGTTTCGTGCTCATCACTTTTTGTTAAAAGCTATTAATCCATAAATTTCCCATAAATAAAAGTTATTAAAATATAACAACTAGCATTGATAATGACACATTTATTCAGAATACATCTCCACACATTACTTTCAGAAATTCTTTTTCACTTAAAAAGACTCATAGCATCCATATGAACTAAAAAAATGTATTTAAAATTATGTATAAACATCCAGATATCACGTATTGGATTTTTTTTTAAAGTTCAGAATGTTACAATCTACCCTACTTAAAGAAATTTTGTCCCGAAATTATTAAAATTTTACTTGTGACGACCGGTGTCACGAATTTAATAATAAAACTATAGATTTAACGATAAATACACTGATTATCAGAACAATTATGTAACTCACATACATATTGTTAAAGTATCACCATTATTATATGGAAATCACATTTTCTAATACAGTTTAGATTCACCAGCGCAAGACGGAAATCACCTCGTCTAATACAGTTTTGAGTCAACGGAACTAGACGGAAATCACCTCGTCTAATATAATTTGGAATCACCACCACTAGAAGAAAATCACCTCGTCTAATACAGTTTGGAATCACCAGAACTAGACGGAAATCAGCTCGTCTAATGCAGTTTGGAATCACCAGCACTAGACGGAAATCAGCTCCTCTAATGCAGTTTGGAATCACCAGCACTAGACTTAGCTCGTCTAATGCAGTTTGGAATCACGAGCACTAGACGAAAATTACCTCTTCTAATACAGTTTCGAATCAACCCTTTGCTAAAAAAAAATTATTTTCTAATAGCAACACATATCATCGCCTTTAGGCTAAATGGACACATTAGTTACTATCAATCTCTTATCTGGCAAATTAGAATCATTCAACACGAATTGTATCAACTACATAAATCGTTCACTGAGAATCAGTTTATCGCAAAAAAATTGCTAAAGTCACAATTACTATGTTTCTAGATATGTCATATAACTGCATGAAACTTAAAAATGAAACCTCTACTACTTCACATCAAGCCAATCCTAGCATGTAGCTTAAATTTCGAAGTTCAACGCCAACAAAGACAATCAGTTGTGGCACTCGCTGCCCGCCGACAGTGAAATTAAAACTAACCAATTCTCGAATATGAGAGTTCATACTTAGTCCACATCTATATTGTTGAGAAACAAAGCCAGTTGAACCAAGGTTTTACATCCTCTCACAAATTCGAAGAAAGAGCCTCTGAAGTAGATTACTCAAAAATCTAAAGTGCAAATCTAGCACTTAAAAAATAACGCCATCAAAAATCCTTTGAATTTTGTTTTCTTTACTGGCCCATGACTCTTTGTATTTCTTTCAACAAAGTTATTTTGTTATATGTCATTATTATAAGAACCACCAAGCATCCACTCTTGTCTATCTCTCTCCCTCTCCCTCCTTTTTCTTCTTCATTTTATTCCACTTTTCCTCCTTCGCGTCCCAGAATGCCCACTGGGATTTGAACTTAGCCTCTACAGGCTTGTGTCTAAGCCTGATGAAGCAACATACTGGCATGAAAATTGGTAGTAGTATCTAGGCACTTTGGTCTATACTTTCCACCCATCACATGCGTTTTCAAGGCAAGTGAAATCGAAATTATATATATATATATATATATATATATATATATATATATATATATATATATATATATATATATATATATATATATATATATATAAAAACACTACTATTCGGTACTCCAACACAAGTATACACGTATATACTTGTTTCTCAAAAAGATTCTTTTGATAATAGAACATCAACAATAATAAGATATACTGATATGTACAACCGTTGGCTACTAAGATTAACAAGTCTGAGTCACGTTCAACTATCCATAAACCACATTTTGCTTTAAAACTTACGTTTTGAAATGTTCGAGAACAAGGAGGCTTACAATCTACTACATTTAGAAGAATTTCATCACGAGATTAAATTCCTTACCACCACGACTTTTATAAAAGTAAAAGTTAACTACCAGCAACAAATCACATAAAAAAATCAATAAATCGAAAGTCACAAATTTTACAAGAAAGATTATATCCATATCTCACATAATGAATATGAAGAACACAATAATCCAGCTTAGCCAACATACACAAAATTACTATACATCCATTATTTATTTATGCATACATGGACATATCAAGTTAAACCTTCTCCCTTCATTTCTCGGAACATTGATGTGCATATATCACATCAGGTATTTTCTCTCAGAAGAAAAACAGTTAAATTTTTAATTTAAAAGTATTTAATTCATATGCTCTTTCCAAAAATAGTCCCTCATATTTTACAATGTTCACAATTAGAACAATAAAGCATGGTCAACACATAGGTTTCGAACAAAAGTTATAATTGTATAACTTTCATATTCAAAAACACACTTTTACTAAAGAAGTTAACATAACCTCTATTTTACATTTTAGCCCTAAGTAGCCACCAATAGATTTGACATCACAAAAGAAACAAATTTCTTAAAATGTCACATGCCATCCCTTTTTTTTCATTTCCCCAGATTTCTCCAATATCTTGTAGATCCGAAGCCAAATTCAGATGTGGAATGATATATGGCATCTGTCATCACAACAAACTAATTCTTAAAAGTACTGTCACTGCACTAATTCCACATCCTCTGGCCACAAGATCCACAAGAAAATAAGAAAAGACGAAACAAGGGTTACTAACAAACCAACTAAGATTCAATCGCCACTTTTCACATTTTAGTTTCAACAACATTTCCATTCTCTTTTTATTTGTTAGTTATCGTCCAAAGTAAGCTATTATTACTTGCCCGTGCATGCATAACAATGTATATGTCATACACTTGTCACTACGAATCGAGTAATGTTTTACACAACAATTTTCTACTACAACAAGACTAAGTAGTTCAACTATACCAATAAACAATCTATGAATGACCACGTGTAATCATGGTATATGTAACAAATCACGCTTCACTATCCCAAGTGAATTTGGGATCATATAAAATGACCCGATAATCACATAAAAACAACTACTAAACCAGTTTAACTTAAAAAAATTAATATTTTTAAATATTTAATGAATTCATGGTCTGGTGATATACTCCACCAACACATATTTCGTACCGAAATTTGATTTCAACAAAAAAAAAATCATTTCACTTTAAAATGTCACTTTATCTATCCCACATGATAGCAGCAAATCTCTTTAAATTTGCCATCTCACATGAGTTATGAATTAATGTTTCCTATTTCACCATGCATGCTACCTCTTGCACACTCATGCATGGATATCACGTCATGTCATGACCCATACAAATATATAACAAATTATAGTCCAAGATAATCTGAAATCATGAAATTCCAATGCTTTTTTTGTAGTGAGTTCATTTTTTGTAAGAATACAACACTGATTTCTCAAAAAAAAAGTCAGTTTGACTTTTAAATAACATAAACCACGTACCAACACGACTCATTATCTCCACGATCCAAGCAGTATTAGATTGTGTATCCTACCTTGACAGTGCGGTGGCTCACAAGTGTGTACCACTCGTACAACGCCCGACAACCTACTTTCACCAAAACACGCCTAGTCCCAGATACACTTAATGTACTTCTGGTTGGGTTAGGCTCTGATACCAATTGTAACGACCCATCACACGTTTAATACTAAAACATCGAGCTAACGACAAAAATGCGGATTACTGTCAACCCTTCTGACACTTTCAGATATCCAAAACTCAACACCAGGACACAAAGTCCTCTCAAACAAGATTTTTAATAATACTTCTGAAAATTTGGTACGTGACTGAAACTACTGAAAAGTTACACCAGCTCGTTAAAAATGACATTTTTATAAATATCGTGATTCGACTAAAAAGTTACATCCTTCACTAAAAATTGCTAAAAAAAATTATATTAGCTAGACAAATCACTTTTTAGCTATAACGTCGCAATCTGGTCAAATCCTGCTCAACCTGTAAAACAGAGGTGTGAGCCAAACAGCCCAGCAGGAACCCCCTAACCAATGACGTAGAAATCTAAATTATGCTTAACACAACAGCCAGTTATTACACATCAGCATGTGGTACCAAATATACAAACATCGTGATTTAACAATCACCATATATACAACATCTACTCTATAAAATAGAACGGTTGACTTTATTTCAACCGTTAGATTGAATCAACCCCAACCCTTAGATCCCACCTACCACCCACTTAACTACCCACTACTTAACTACCCACTTAACTACCCACTCATTTTATCCTAATTATAAAAAAGGCTTCATTTGTTCCTAATTATTTAATACAAATATGTATGTTGTCTTCGTTTTTTGCCCGTGTTTGTGGATAAAAGTACTCATTTATATATGACATTGTAATAGGTGAAATGTTTTTTTTGGGGTAGTGCCCTCGGGCACGGGCAATCCCCTAGTATAGTTAAAAAGCTGTAAAATTCACATCAGCATTATAAGCAGGTATAGAGTGTAACTGCAAATATTTAGAAGTTAGATTTTTCCTACCTTATTCTCGAATCTGAGCTAAACAATATTAGGGCGATGCGACTCTGGCCTACTGTCTCTAAGCCAACACAATTTCTCTTTGGTAACCAGAAAGCCACACCACATACAGCTTACACCTTGCTTCCTAGGCTCACGAACTTTCCCAAACTTAGGTATTTTGAAAGCTAAAAACGAAAGTTGTGAACCCACTGATATTAGTAAACCAAACTCCAACTGACCATAGTTTGTAAAATTCACTTCTCAAATGTAAACCAAACTCCAACTGACCATAGTTTGTAAAATTCACTTCTCACATGCAACCACTCTTTTTTTCTCCCTCTTGAAATATATCCCCCAACCTCCTTTTTCTTTTCGTATTCTTGCCGTCCATTAGAAGCTATTGCCTCTAATCTAATCTCTTTCCATAGCTTTGGTGGGTCACTTGAATTGGGAAACGTGCTTTTGTGACTAAGCTCCTCAACGAGCTTGCTGGCAAGACTTTTGAAGTCTCATGCTCATCACTTTCTGTTAAAAGCTATTAATCCATAGATTTACCATAAATAAAAGTTATTAAAATATAACAACCAGCGTTGATAATGACACATTTATTCAGAATACATCTCCACACATTACTTTCACAAATTCTTTTTCACTTAAAAAGACTCATAGCATCCATATGAACTAAAAATATGTATTTAAAATTATGTAAAAACATCCAGATATCACGTATTGGATTTTTTTTAAAGTTCGGAATGTTACATTGACGCTACCAAAACAAAATATTCCACAACTAGATGATCTAGCGACTTCAAGTCTAAGGATGACATTACCATTGCACCACGAGAAGCACTTGTGACTTTACATAACTTGTATGTAGCCTTCTCGGAGATGGGTCAATCCAGAATGCCATTACCCCTAATGCATACCCATCTTGGAACTAGCTGATTAGTCATTGCTTGTTTTCAATGCATTAATTAGGATGTCGGGAGTTGTTTTGAGGTTGGGATTAACTGATTAGTTGTTGCATGTTTTGAAGACTTAATTATGATTTTTCCCATTCTTGGAGTGTTGTTCCAAGATAAATAGGGGTTGTAACCTCATGGATTATTCAGGCTTTTAATAATTATTCATTTTAATCCTTTGGATTATCTCTCTAAATTCTGTATCTCTTTGGTGGATTCATAGAGTGGTGAATTTTATGTATCTTAAGGTGGATTCCTTAAGTGGTGAGCTATTTATCAAGTTCTGTATCTTAAGGTGGATTTCTTAAGTAGTGAGCCATTTTATCTCAGGTTTTGTATCTTAGAGTTGATTCTCTAAGTGGTGAGCCTATTTATCCATTGTTGATAGCTTGTGCCTTGCCATCCAAGCACGATCTGTCACCGTATACCGTTTCCTAAATCCAAACGGTATCAGCATTCAACCTCATTTAGAGAGGAAGTGTTAATTGCATATATACTTGGACAGTGCAGTGATTGCTGGAATATGAAACCAGCTTTGTTAAACATGAAACTAGGCTGGATATCAAGTAAGCATATGCATGCTTATGCTATTACTGCACTTTCTAAACTAATAGCCATATTGGCTCTTATAAATAAGTAATATGATTATAAATTTCCACTTGAATATTCTTAGAGACTTGAATGGTTACAATCGTCATTGGGACATTACATTTTCTTCGAACGTCTTCAGACACTTGGGCCTAGCCTACGGGCATTTGGTTGAGCTTGAGTATCTAATTGTACTCTGCTGTAGGCAACTAGTACTACTCTACTAGAATGATGATTCATTAGGGGGTGTCGACGCTTAAGGTCTAGTTTTGTCTTGGTGTCTTGGTTAAGACTTCCTCGTCGGAAGTGAATCTAGTCTTGACGGCCCTCTAGGTGGTTGGATTTGGAATCCTCCGTATAAGGTTAGTGATGTTGTGATGATTATGGATGGTTGTGGATTCTCTGAGTCATAAGTAACTGTAAATTATACATATATGATCTATGGTATTACATTAGGGTAATGACTGGACCCTTGTAATTAAGTACTACCATTAACTTTTCAAAACTCATTTCTAAGTATCTTCTTTAAACGGTATAAAGTTTACTAGAAACTATTTATGACAATCTCTCTCGTCTATCTGTTTCTATAGCTCTATAGGAATGTACATGGGGAATTTGGAAGTAGAATCAAACATCTAGCTCTCAATATCACACATCTATCGTAGATACTACAAAGTATAATTGTAAGCTTTCTCTTTCACACTTTCAGTTTCTTTAATTTTATCTCGTAACAAAATCGTTAATATTTAACTCCTTGCTTTGGAATCTCTCTGCCTTAGCAGATAACACTCCCACGAGTTTGGGGATCTTCTGGTATATTTTCCTGCTATGAGGGGTGGAAAATCATATACAAGCTGACAGATGGTAGATTTTCAGTTTCTTTTGTTACAACTATACTATTTACAAAACACATACAAGCTGACCGATGGAGTAATTATAGAAAGGGTAAATTTTAATTACACCCCTCAATTCAGAAAGATCTTAACTTAGACCCCCTCTTAGTTTGACAAACTTCCCTTACACCCTGTGTGACTGCCAAATTTGTTGTCTTACACCCCCTCTGTGCATTCACTCTGCTAGTTGGTAGGCAAACTTCCCATATTCAGTGTTTTCCAACAAATTTACCCTTACCAATGCTGCAATGGTCGATCCACTAAACCCTACCTCAAGTTAGTCCAAATGTTCTCTTATTGTAGATGCGTCATGTTCAGAAACACATATGAAATATGTGATAAATACAAATATTTCACACTTGTTAAGAGTACATATTAGGGTGGATTGACCTTTGCAGCCTCTGTAAGGGTAAACATGTGTGAACAAATATATTTTGAAAGTTACCGTACCACCTAACAGAGAGAATACACAGAGGGAGTGTAAGTGACAACATGTCTGGTAGTCATCTGGGGCGTAAGTGAAGTTTTCTAAACAAGGAGGGGTGTAAGTGAAAATCATTTTAAAGTGAGGGTGTTTAAGTGAATTTTACCCTTATAGATATGCGAAGCTCAGAAATCTCTCTTTGCGTGTGGTCCCTTTCGCAGTGACAATGAACACGAAGTCAATCAATTGTAACCCGATCTATATTTTTTTCTTAATCACGAAGCGAAAATTTTGGTTCCATTTGAGAGCCTGTTTGGTACCAGCTGAAAATCTCAATAATCAGCTGAAAATAATCTGAAGAGAAAATCCAACTTAACTGATAATCACAATCTGTTTGGTATGAGCTGAAATTATAGATCACTAACTTGATCCATTTGACAACATTTACAAAGCTCTAAAATCAAGCAATTGAATACACATGTTTATAACTGAAGTGTGATTATGCTAATGTAAATAAAATATCAAAATTATTTTTTTAGAGATTTTAAGCTGCATAATCCCCAATTTTGGAGATTCTACAATTGCACAGAGATTATTTTAATCTGCAGATTATCAGATTAAAATCTGCAGTCAAAACAAACAAGATTGTTAAAAAGTGGCCGATTTTAATCCAATTAGATTAAAATCGGCGATACCAAACATGCACTGAATGCTCAAGTCCATAAATACTCAAAATATTAGATAAACTGTTCAAAATCAATTGGTGGTTGGTCACTCAATCTTCCCTAAAAATCACGCCTAAGAAACAGAAATGGAGGCACCATTGTTGTCAGGTACTCGAGCTCTATCTCTCATTTGATCTATTTCTGTTTGTTGAACCTTTTTGGGCTCTAATTCGTTGAAATCGAACTGGGTTTCAGAGAAAGATGGCAGAGAGAGCCGGAGTTCGTATCAGTCCTTGGGGAGGTCAAATTCATTTTCCCCAGCGGTTTCAGCCCCCGGAACTGAGGTAAGCGTCGAAGAGATTCGATCGGCGGCGGCTTCTTCCAACAGATTATATCCTCCTTCTCTTCATGCCCCTTTGATCAGCTCGCCTGAACCTTATCCTCAAGGTACTCGCTCTTCTTGCCCCTTTGATCATCACCCAATGAAACACCTGCCCAACCACTCAATTGTGCTTCCTTGACTTTGGTAATGATCGAAAACACCCTATGTTTGAGCTTGGATATGCAAGTTTCTGCTAATGCACAATGGGTTTTATGCGGTTAAATCCAAGTTCTGATAGTTCTCATCTTAACATTACCCAAAGTATGGCATTTCTAAGTTCATTCAACTGATATTGTGAAATGTCTCTATGTCTGGTTGCCGTCTAGTTCATACATATACATAATGTCTATAATTCATCAAAAAAAAAAAAAAAAAAAAATATATATATACATAATGTCTATAGAATGCTTAATAAAAGCATGTATAAATCACATGCAATTACGGTCCAATCCAGAATAGCCTCATCCAGTTTTCTTATGACTTAATGATTTGGTGCAGGTTCTTTTCCTCTAGCCTTGATCAATTAAGTCTAGTGGTCCACTCCAGTGGTATCTTCTTAAGTTGGGACTCTGTCCTTCAAATATTTAGAAGACAAGGCAAGTTATTTGATGTCACGTTTGCCATTAATTTAGTGGTCCAGTTTCATTAATGTCTGGGGTTGCCTGGTTGAGTAAGGGTTACATCTACTTTCAGCCTCGGATTTTGTGGCGTTTGGCCCTGTTTGGTATCAGCTGAAGATCTGAAAATTCAGCTGAAAATAATCTGGATGAAAAATTCAGCTGAACTGAGAATCACAATCTGTTTGATATGAGCTGAAATTGTAGATCATGAAGTCACATCAATTTTTTTAGAGATTTTCAATCCCCACTTTCCGAAAAAAAGTTCATTCAACTGATTAAGATTGTTACTCTCAGTGCCTCGTGAGACATTTAGGGGAGCCAATTCGCAACCTTGTGAATTTTGTGTTGAATTGAGAATGCACAATGGGTTATGAGGTTAAAATTTAAATCCAAGTTTTGGTAGTCCCCATCTTGACATTTCCCAATGTATGGCCTTTGTAATTTAATTTGTCTTCTTTTGATTGGTACTTCCAATGTCTCATGAGACAAATAGGGGAAGCAGTTTGCAAAGTTGTGAAATACGTGTCAAGGATTTGCTTAATCACTCAAAGGAAAAGGAAACATTTAGAAGTCCATTCACATACATGGCATTCTTGTAGTACACTAGTTCCACAGTTACTCTATGCTTGTATCCTATTGATTTGATGTCATTTCATTTTTCTTGCTCTAGAAACCACAAATTTTCTTATCAATTGGATGGGTATCATGATGTGCTGTAGCACCATCATGATTCTTTATTGCTTCCTTTCATATAGTTATCCAATTTATGGTTTAAGATTGGGTTTGTAAGCCGTCAACCACTTTCTGCAGATGAACCTATTGTCTATCAAAGTGGATATGGAGCTCATTATGGTGGAATGACTAATGAATTTCAGAGGTGAGATTTGAAAGACCCTTTTTCTTATTATAATTTACATGGTAGGGTTTACTGAGTTGGTCATTTCATTAATAGCATTGACTAGGCAAAACCTGTGCCGTGGGCAATACCGAATCCCAAAACAGGAAAATGTTCGGAGAATTTATTCCGTTTTGTTCCTAAACTTTTCTCATAAACAATCACATTAAGAGTAAAGTTACTTGCATATGAACTCTCCTAGAATACCTGAAAACTTTTCTAGTTCTTAAATTCATATGCTGACTTGCTTATTGGTCTGGTTGTGAATGTGGGTTATCTGCAAATTGAAATAATTTAAGAGAAAATAAATCAAACAAGTATATAAGCTGCATGCAGTATGAAACATGTACTCTGAAATTACGAATTTCGAAGTGTAAGTCAATCTATAGATGCAACTCGAAGAATCTCCACTTACTGGTCTGCATATACCTTTAGTCTGATAAACTAAATGTTGGAGCCTCTGATTGTCTTGTGGTCCTGAAGAGGCAAAATAACTTGAAGTTAGATGTAGGCCAGTTTGATCTCCAATTTGCTAGCCAGCCACATCTACCTTTAGCCTGAAATTTTGATGCATTTGTGCTACTATATCATATACTAAAAGTATTGCTCAACTTCACAGAAACTTCCAAAGAAGCAATAAAGAAGAAAGATAAATGTAAGGTCGACGGAGTGCCTAGAGTAGAGTCATAAATATGATCTTCTTAAAAATTTCTATAACCTTGAGGCCTTTTACCTACGAACGAAACTCAGACCAAGTTTGCAAGGAATCACACCTTACGATTACATATACGATCTTGAATCAGTATCAACCAGATCGCTGTTCTTTGTGCCTCAAATTTAACCAGATAAAACCCACGTCCAGACAACCCAATCCCTAAATCCAAAACCCTAGAAAATTCCTCATCTTCTCTGGGTCGAACTCCTCTGTGAACAAAACCCATCACCTGTTCCTCTAGGTTGCTACCACCATTCGTCTCTGTCTTCCCTGTTATCTAATTCCCAACCAGATAAAGTCCAGATCCGGCTTCCTCGAGCTCCCCGAGAAAACCCATTCCCGAATCCGAACCAGCTGAAATCCTAGAAGATGAAGAGAGAATGAAAAACTTGAAAACAAAGAGCGAACGAAAAACTTACAAGATGATGCAGTCTATTGCTGCGGGAGGGCAGGGGCGGACACATTTTTTTTTTCAGGGAGGACACACTGACAATAAAAGAATAATTATGTTTCAATAGAAAACTAAGATATATAGCAAGAAATGTTAGTACTCGATAGAACTAGCCGTTTAGCCCAGTTGTTAGGGCCTTTGAGGCAGTTCATTGAGGTCTCAGGTTCGAGCTTCCCCTGAAGCCAGTAGTGTAGATTGTAGGGTAGGTTAGAATAGGATTTATATGTTGTTTATGAACTTGGCAAAAAAAATATTAGTACTCGATACAAGAAGTTGCATTATATTTTTCTGTACAACAAATTATCTTAATTTCACATGTTAATTCTAACGTATGCGGCGTCACTCCATGTTCACGTGAAAAGCGTAGATTTTGTCTCTTCTCTTAGTTTGTGTGTGTATCATGTAATTGAGTATGATGATAAAATAAAAATGTTCCAACAGACCTAAAGGTTAGTTTGTGTGTGTATCATGTAATTGAGTATGATGATAAAATAAAAATGTTCCAACAGACCTAAAGGTAAACAATTAGGGCTCTAAAATAAATAACAAAAGATGGAGGTTTCTTGTATACATTTTATTTATGTTGATGACATGGTTAATTTGAACCATTTTCATATACATTGGGGTCATTTTTATAATTTCTGGGGGGTCCTATTTGTAAAAAAGCTCAAAACAATTAGTACAACTATAATAGGGGTTAGTAATTCATGGGGAGCATGGGACCACCCTGTGTCCAACGTAGGTCCGCCAGTGTGGGAGGGTACGGCAGATGAGAGGAGAGGGAGGAACCAAGAGCCAAATCAAAAATTCAGCAACAGAGTTCCCCCTTCACTGATTCCCCGGCCTGTACGTATCCCTCCTCAAATCTCAGCCCTTACATCTTACTCTAATTCAATGGCCATTAAGGTGGCCGACTATAAGCAGGAAAACACCCTCCTGAATAGTATATAGGTATCTCATTTGTAATCATGGGAGTTCATTGCAATTTGATATTAACCTTGTATCTCTACCATCTTCACTAAATTTATTTTAAGTTATTAGTGATGAATTTGATGACTCTTTAATTTCTTTTGGGTCAAAATGATTCTTAATTTGACTCTTGAATTCTGTGCCTTAGTATACTCAGTGCTTATTGTGTTTAATTAATTATGGTATGTCAGATGTCGATGTCCATCAGTTTTCATTGGAGATTCAAGAAGCATTTTGATGTTGATTAACTGACTCTTCCTTTCTATACCTTACTGTTTGTAAGGGTTTATTGTGTTTAGAACCATCAACTTTGGTATGTCAGATGTCAATGTCCATCACTTTCATTTGAGATTCAACAAGCATTGCTTCTGTGTTGACTTCTGTTTTCATGCTGTCTAACGTATCTTCGGCTTATTTGCATTCATTTTGAGATTCAAGAAGCTTAGCTTCTGTGTTGACATCTGTTTTCTTGCTGTCTAATGTATCTTTGAGTTTTTTGCAAACTGTTGCACACACAAGATTCATGTTCTGCGAATAGTAATATTCCTTTCTTTATGCATTTCAAATCGACTGGCATTAAAAATTTTGTAGATATTACGATAAGAAATGTGGTTAGTGGTCATCTAAAAGAAACACGAGTTTTTTCCCAACGTAAAGAGACGGATATCTCTGTCTCTAATTACTATGAATAAGAACTCTTCACTAAACATTCTAGGCATTTCTTGACCTCGCATGACTTTTGAATAAATGAATGAGTTGTGAGAAAGAGCGCATGATTACTTTCACGGTGAATGTTAACAGGGTTAGCATTTTTTTTGTAAGTCAGTAGGAAGGAGCCAACCTATTCCTTAGTTGTGGGCTTTGCTTCCAAGATAATTCTGGTTTCCTTTTTTACTTTATTTTGTAAAATGGCCAAGTTCTGCTATTAATTTTGAGCTCAGATATAAGTAATATTCAAATGTGAATGGTGCTAACAGTACATGTTTCTCTTTCTTGCATTCATATTTTATTGTAGTTCAACGCGTATCATCTGAATTTTAAAAGGATGTTGATTTATCTTTTGTTTTTGTAGGCAAGTGCTAGATGAAGTAGAAATAAGAGAATTGCTCATGGACCATGTTGGCCACCGTTGCTGTTGGGGAAGCCGTCCAGCTCGGAGTTGGAAGATTCATGCAGTAGAGGACTGCAATGTCTACATTGGAACTTTAGAAACCTTTATTGAGGAGAGGGAAACTATCAAAGAAATAGAGCCATACCATGGCGGAAATGTAGATGGAAAGGAAAAGGGCCCTGAACTTGGTGTCTGGGAGTTGGATTTGAGGTCCAAATTTCCAGTTCTGTTTATCCCTCACAAAGAGTCACGGACAAAAATTCCTCACTCTGAAGCTGTCGAGAAATGTGCAGGTATACCGAACTTTCTGGTTAGACCGTAATTTTCATACAGTTGAAGTGTGCATGGTATGGATCCTGAAAATTCTGAATTTGTTCAGATGTTCGGCCTTCTTTTTGGACCTAATTCAAAGTCTTTTTGCATGGTTAACTTCTGAGTCTTTGGAGACTATTTGATCTTTTTCGTCAACCTTTGATTTTGGTGTTTGCCTTTTGATTACCTTAAAAGGTCTAAGAAAGACAGATCTAACCCCGAAAACGAGAAAAAAATTATAGTTGGCAGCAGATTAGATGAGGTCTCCCCGGAGGAGCGAGCTATAAATAGCCTCTCTCTGACGTATAGTTAGGGGGTTCATTTTTCGTTAGAATATGTTTTATTTGTCAATGAATGTAGTGGCTAAACCTTACAATAACAAAATGAGCTACACTATATCATTAATTCATTCACCAATTCAGAAGCCCTTCGGTCTTGTTCAAAAGATTACTGAAAATTTGAAAGAAACCCTACTGTCAAGTTTTTTTCTCTCTGCCTGACTGTAAGTCTCACAACTCTTGTCACCCCATCATTTTTCTGCTCCTATAGTAGTGTGTAATGCTATATCCTCTCTGCATGTTCCAATGAGAAACATAGGCTGAATAAAACATCAGGTAATATTATTGCAACCTAATGCGGCCTTGTGTATACAGGTTGTGCGGGGCGGGGAGGTGTAATATGTCTCAGTTGCAATGCAGATCAAGAGCCTGGGTTTTACAAGGAAAATCAAATGACACCGTGCCCATCCTGTTACGGTAGGGGTCTGATTGCTCATAGAGATGGATCTGATACAATGTGAGTTGTTAACTTTTTTTTTTTTCTTAGTATTTTAGGTAAACTACAGTTTACCTGTCTGATGTCGGGCTGGGATAGTGAGTTGACTTGCATCTAGTCCTAGAACTTGTGTTGTGGTTTCCTCTGGTTTCTGAAAGGGGTCCGAAACTGAGAGCAACAAAGTGATTTCTTTGATTCCTTGGTCAAGTCTTTTCATTATGAAATCAGTTGTCTGAGAATATAGATGTAACAGTTGCCTTGCGATAAGCCACTGAATTTGGAGTTGAATTTTTGTACAATAAAGGTGATCAGGGTGACTTGTGACTACATAGTTCAGTACTCTGAGATGTGGAAGTCGATCGCTCTTTTTTGCTTTACATGGAGAGCTGGTTGTCGCTCTTATTAATTATTTCCTCCGATGTCTGTTCCTGCAGATGTGTGAAATGTGATGGGAAGGGAAAGATTCCTTGTTCAACCTGTGGATCTCGTGGGCTCATCCGATGTCAGAATTGTAAAGGCAGTGGTTCTTTGTTAACTCGCAATCTCGCGATTGTCAGATGGTATGTTCTTGGTTTGGTTGTTTTTTTCCCTCTCAGGGAACACTTAAGGCGCAGCATTTCTCTGCCTTTGAAAATAAAAGTGCTATCTGAACTCTCAGAATACGCGTTGATATAGATGAAATCCTTTGAAAAAGTACGTTTTCTTGTTTGATATATCTATATCACCTAGACATAAAGTCTCCGTTTGGTTGGCGGTAAAACATTTTCCTGTAAAATGTTTTCCCTTGTTTTGGTGTTTTGGGGCTGTTTAGTTGGAGGTTTTCCCTCAAGTGATGTAAAATTATTTACACATTTCAAATCTGTAAGCCATTTTCCGGAGAGTGAAGGAGCACAACAACAACTCATACTAACACCTCCATCACCAATAACCACCACCACTACCATCTACCTCCACCATGACCTATCACCGCCACCCACCTTCACCTCGACACATCACTGCCGTCACAGCCCACTGTTTTGGCAAGTGTCAACCAAACATGAGAAAATAATTGCACGGAATTTTTTTCACACAATATTTTACGCGTAGAATATTTTCCGTTGTAATACATTTTACTGCGAACCAAACAGAGCCTATGTGATATTTGAAAGATCACATTTCATATAACCAATTTGGTTACACGGGTCTCTTTTTGTCCCCTGTATATTTTCTGGAATGAGGGTGCACATACTCAAAAGACTTCGTTTTGAGGCTTGGCTTGATAGGCACATAGGCGGGCAATAATTCTCTGAACTCTGGTATCTGAAAGATAAATCTGTACTTGTGCTCTGGATTCAGTCTGTCTATATCCATTAGACCATATGATATGCAATTCCACGCTATTATTACACCCACTGTTCTGCAAGTCACCTTCTTTCTTTGAGTCCTTAAAGGACCAAAGGCGTTTCTTTCACTCTAAATAGAGCTAACCTAATTAAGTTCAAGCACTTCTGCAAACGTATCTAAGGATATAAGCTTTTGGTCTATGCAGGAAGACACTATCAAATCGAAAAGTGAGTGCTACAAGTGGAGCTGGCTCAGTTCCAGAAGATGTCTTCCACAGAGCCAAAGGAGTTCAATTGTGCAACACCCAAGCTTATCAGTGTACTCCGGCCTTCTTTGCTGATTCCTACTTCCTAAACAAGTTTTCGTCTGAGGTCATTGCAGAGAGGGCTCCGGCACCTCCCACATCTCGGGTTATATGCGAGAGACATACAATTTCTGTCGTGCCAGTGACACGTGTAACTATGGAAGATCGTGGCCGCTCCTTCAGTTTCTACATAATTGGTTTTAGCAAAGAGGTCTACTTGAAGGACTATCCTGCTAGCTTCTGCTGGGGTCTCTGCCCGTGCTTGGAGTGGCTTAAGATATAAAAGACGAAAACTTGCAGGGTTAAAGAATCACTTGCTGTATCTATCTCTTCGTGTGCATTCTTGTGTATTGGTCTGTTCATAGATGTTATGTTGTTGCTTCAATAAGAAAACGATCTGTATCTGTCGGATTCTATTTTTTATCTGTATACAATTTGAGCAAATGATCTGTGATGTTCCCGACGGAGACTTTAATCTTTCTCTCTACTTTAGCTGGCAACTCAATTGCTCTATAAATGTAGAGGAGTTTTATTTCAGAAATTGCATGTGCTTGTGCTGGAAGCCTGGAACACATACCACTCTGTCCCAGCTCTTTCTACCCAAACTGACTTTTGACACTATTCACTTGGTCACTTTGACCCGTTGATTAGAATAGCAAATCGATGCAATTTTTCGATAAATTTTTCATGGTGTTGTAGAGTAAAAGTTTCTCTATAGTACGGTGAAAAGATTATCAAAATATCGTATTATTTTGCTATCCAAATCACCCGGTCAAAGTGACCCAGATACGAGTCAAAAAGTCAACATGGGTAGAAAGAGCTGGGACGGAGTGGTACGAAGATAGTTAGCGGGGGTCACTGAGACACTGACTAGTTAGACGAGTAACTACCTTTTGCTCTACTTGCTGTTGTACTTTTGGAATTTTTAGTACAAGTTAGATAAACGGGTTTTACTGACTACAGCAGGCCTAATAGAAATATGTAGTTCTAAAGCAAATTATAGGTAAAGAAAAATGTGCCCCACCAGTAGTACTACACAAAAGTTTGGCAAAATATAATTTTATATTTAATCTTCACTCACAAAACGTGCAATTAACGAATTGCGGATGAGAGAGAAATCAAAATTTTGGATATATAGTTATCATCGTGTAGAAAGTGTAGGAGAACATGTTGACAAAAAATATGAAACGAGTTCAAAATATTTTGCAGAACCAATTTTCCTCGCCAAGTTTGGCGAGTTTTGTATTTTACCGCCCAAAGATAGACGAGTAACTATCTTCGTATGTGTTTCAGCACGAGCGCATGCATAAATGTTTCAGTAACGTGACATTTTACTTAACCTATTACGTTGTTGCGAAGGAAAAAAGAGAAATAATCCGCATAAGGTTTTAGAGGCTGGCTCTTTTTCATATTTTGTTCAATTTAATTTGGTGGACATGCATGCCATATTGTTCAGAGAGTCTTGGAAGTTAATTAGCGGCATATATTCTTTTCATAGGATTTTCTGCCTTGAAAAATATGACGGTTCTAAAAATAATCTCAGAGGACGTACAAGACTTGGGACAGATAAGAAAAACAGAACAAAA
The DNA here is from genome assembly GCA_023055425.1 of Linanthus parryae. NCBI lineage: Eukaryota > Viridiplantae > Streptophyta > Magnoliopsida > Ericales > Polemoniaceae > Linanthus > Linanthus parryae. Next base: position 77,493,109 of record JALGPY010000007.1, on the reverse strand, counting down.
ATTGCCGCTGCAAAGTCTCATTTGTAGAAAGCCATTTACTTGTATTGTTCTACGTTCGGATGCTGTAGAAGTAGTTTAAAGTGATTCGAGCATGAGAACAATAGTCATTAATTTTTCAGAACCACCACATTTATATTGGTTTTTGTCTCCCAATAGTTTATCGTTTGTATTGGCAAAATAAAAAAAAAATGATTTATTTGATCGGTCTTCCAGTTTGTTTGTATTCTTCTGTTTTTCCATTAACAAAAACATCGGCTGCCTTCAATAAGCTGTGCGGGTGAAGCGAATGCTTAACTGCTTATACACCTTGAACAAGTGGGGAGTATTATTGCATATATCTAAAAGATGAAGAAGAAGTCTGTTAAATATGCCTTGAATTTAAGGCGGTTAGGAACAAAGACTTGCTTGAATTGACAGAAGTCGAAGGCGGCAATTAGGAAGCCACAAGATTGTTTCGATATCAGAGAGGGACACTATTGTGGACGGCACATGTGTGACCTCCTTTAGAAGGGTTTTTGGGTAGTATATAAGGAATCTTTGGGTTCCTAGTTTGATATGCAATACAAGTTGTAATTGTTCATTTTAAATGAATAAAGAGTGATTTTTCGCTGCGGAGGTAGTTAGCAAATATTTTCCTATCGAGTCACGTAAAATACTCGTGTTCTTCTTTATTCGTTCTTCGTTCGTGAGGTGGTTTGTCATAACAAACTGGTATCAGAGCTCGGGTTTGGTGGTGTTTCAAGATCAAGATCAAGGCGGAGCAAAGGTAGGTTATCACAACTTGGTGAAATCAAAGCTAGAGTTTTGCGATGTAGGTGGAGCACGCGACTAGGGTTCAAGATCCACCAAGAACGATGTCCGGATCGATGCTGAAGATCAACAAGTTCACAGGAGGGAACAACTTCAGTCTGTGGAAGATAAAGATGGAGGCTTTGCTCAAATCACAAGGCATATGGGCACCTTTGACTGCAGACAAGGGAGGCATGAATGTTGCATCATCGGAGTTCAAGGCGATGGAGGAGAAGGCACATTCAAACATTATGTTGTGGTTATCAGATGACGTGATCATCCAGGTCGCAGATCAGAAGGAAGCAGCAAAGCTTTGGCTCAAGTTGGAGAGTCTCTACATGACGAAGAGTCTCACTAGCAAGTTGATGCTAAAGCAAAGGCTCTTCACTTTGCGGATGCTCGAAGGTACGACTCTCAAGGACCATCTTTATCAATTGAATACAATTCTTTTAGATTTGCGTAATATTGGCGAGAAGGTGGGCGATGTGGATGCTGCTCTTTTGTTATTGATCTCGTTACCTCCATCATATTAGAACTTCGTTCAGTCGTTCATTGTGAACAAGGACGAATTATCTCTAGAAGAGGTCAGATCGGGGAACTGCTTCATAAGGGTGCAGGCACAAGTACAGAGGACCATGCTTCCGGACTGATGGCGACGGGGGGAAGCAAGAAGAGTAAGAAGAACAAGAAAAAGAAGTTTCTGGTTCTAAGTTTCCCAACGATGTTTGTGCTTCGTGCAAGGAAAATGGGCACTAGAAGAGAAATTGCCCGAAACGAGGTCAACAGGGGCAGAATTGATCCGCAGCCGTAGCAGAACAAGGTAACTCGTCCGATGATGATTGCGTTCTAATGGCGGATGTTGTCACGCACTCTCAGGATGCGTGGGTCCTTGATTCCGGAGCTTTGCTCTAACAGGGAGCTATTGTCGACGTACAACCAAACGGATGGTGGGTCTGTCTACATGGCAAACGCAGCCGTCTGTAAGGTGATTGGGAGCGGCTCAGTTAGATTAAAGATAAATGAGGGGAAGTTATGTACTTTGGAGCAAGTCAGGCATGTACCACTTATTAAGAAGAATCTGATCTCGTTGAGTCTACTCGACAACAAGGGATACAGTTTCAAAGGTGAAGGTGGAGATCTACAAGTCTGCAAGGGTTCTAAGGTGATTCTCAAGGGAGTTAAGTGTAATCCTTCGGTTTTTAATACAGTATTCATTATAGTATATTGCATATCATTCATGACCTTAGGTTGCATTTAGTAATTGTATCCTTGAGTGGAAGTTCATACCTTATTGGTTGTTGAAGATTATGGTTTAAGCTTCGAGGACGAAGCTCTTTCTAAGGTTGGAAGGATGAAATACCCCGTTTTGTGACTAAGGGTATTTTGGGTATTTGTGATATTCGACTATGGATACTTTGGGTATTTGTGACATGTGACTATGGATATTTTGGGTATTTGTGATATTATTACTTGTGTTGGGAGTGAAATCTAAATGTTGGGAGTCATTTGTAAAGCTTTGCTAGCATTTTGGGGTCTTTGTGTCTTTTATCTAAAGTTATTAGTGCCTTTAATTAAGTTGGGGGAGGTAGTTGTCTTATTACCTAAACTAGTGGTGGAAAAGTGTCTTTCTGCACTGATTGATATGATTTTTGACCCAAAAATAATACCAGACATATTTTTCTCACCCAAAATCACGTCAGTTGTGATTTTTCTTCATCCTCATCATATCCTCTCTCAATCCCTCTCTATCTCTCTTCCTCTCTCACGATCAAACATCAAAAGCTCTCACGTAACTCTCCTTCTCTCTCTCCCTCACGTTCCCCCCTCTCCCTCTGGTCGTCCGTCTCCCTCACGCAACAGAAGCAGCAGCGGCATCACAGCCACCGCCGCCTCTCTCAGGTTCGTCCCTCTCTCTCTCTCTCTCTCCCTTTCTCTCCTTCTCTGTCCGTGCCTTCTCCTTCTCCTTTTCTTCATGCGTTTTGTTCATCTTCTTCTTCTTCCTCCATGATTGTTGATGTATACTTTTTCCGGCAGCCCTTGATTTGTCGCCAACATCTTCATCTCCATTACTTCAATCACTCGAATCTCTCAAATCTCACGTAAGTAACATGTTACTCGTTAATTTCAGATTTGTTGTACTCACTTTGATTACCGTCTTCACCACGTAGAACATCTCTAATCACTATATTCGTTGTTCAAGTGATTATTCATAAACCCTAGTTTATGTAAGAGGTTAAATCAAGCCGAAACAATAGGGTTAGATAGTAATTACCACTTGTTTGATGTGGGTATTCATGTTGTATTAGGTTTAGTATGAATGTAGGATGAACTAGATGATTGGGGGAAAAGTTTCATGGAAATTGTTATTTCCCGTATGGGTATTTTGAGGGGAATTTGATATTTGAAACGAGCATATCTTTTGATTCAGGAATCGAAATTAAGATCCGTTTGAGGCTAAACTTATTATTTCGAATGTTTTGAATCCAATGGAACTGTTTTTGAGCCATGATCTGTTAGGGAAACTGGAGTAATAAATTGGTGAAGTTATGATAGGTTATGTATACTTTAGGTTATGCGATTTTGGAATAAGGTTTTGGTATTGGTTTTGAAGTATGAGATAAGGGGGATGTTGGGTTGGTTTTAGAACCCTAAACCGTTGGGTGTCATGTGCATATAATATAACTTAGTATTTTTATTACTAAGAAATTGTTTTAATTAGAGTATTGTTAACTTGTAGGCGACGAATTCACCGACGACGCATTCGTTGAGTACTACGATTGAGTCGCCGTAATCGCTTGCAAACGAGGTGAGTAAACATGCCAGGCCTAGTGTGCCTAACTCCCTTCGTGTCAAATGATTTTGTTTTACATGTCTCAAAATGGATTACGTGCTATGTGTTTATGTGTCATTTAAACATCCAATTTTACTTGTAAATGCCTTTCTTGAAAATAACATAATAAGTTAACAATTCACGATAACGTAAAGTGGAAGAGTTGTGCGGGATTATCTCATGGTTACTATTGGGCTTGGTCGGGTTATACCCAGCCAATTAATTGTATTTAATCCGGTTGCAAGGCCCCGGATCGCTCCTAGTACTCACCCTTCTGACCGCAAGAAGTCTGTAAGGGGGTGTCGACACTTAAGGTCTTGGATGCTTGCGAAGTGATTGGTTCTTTCCCCGTATCAACTAATTGAAATTGTGATCTTTTGAATTTAATGGCTATTTATGGGAAAAAGAATGAGTATGAAATTTGGGATTTCCCAACTTGAGTATTGAACTCGAATTTGTGAACTGTAAACTCTCTTGTTTTCTTACAAGTGTCAAATTCAAACTTCCCCTGTGTTTAAAGTTAAAATCCTACTCGCAAAAATGGTCATTGTTTTTATAACTGCCTCATCATCGTTTTACATGCTTGGGTGTTTGCTTGCCAGTATTTTTATGCTGATTTTTGTACTGTGGTGTTTCTTTTTATTTCTGCACCACAGGTCCAGGTGGTGAGTATTTGGCTTAGCGGGGGACGCGGTTCATCACCTAGAAAATTAGTAATTTTCATTTCAATAAAAGTTGAACTCTTTTGTTAGATTATAACACACTAGTTTGTTAAGCGCCCACGTTTGAGGCAGCCTTGGAGTTGTAATAAAGTTCTATTGTTTAACTTTTAATCTAGTTTGCTTGAGATCCACTTTTAAATGTCCTTGTATCCGGGCTTTGTCGCCTAGGACCGGGAGTCGTGGCTAGTGGCAATCAATTTAGAACCTTCATTTAGTTATGAGGAACACCCTGTCAAGATTCTAGACACCAAGACAAGGGACACCCGCAATAAGAGTGTCAAGCTTGTAAAGGTCTTATGCGCGAATCACCTCACTGAAGAGGCAACTTGGGAAGCGGAGGATGTTATGAGGAAGAAGTATCCTCACCTTTTCGACGAGGTACTTTGAGCTCCGAGGACGTCACTCCTCTAAGGTGGAGAGGATGTAATCCTTCGGTTTTTAATACAGTATTCATTATATTATATTGCATATCATTCATGACCTTAGGTTGCATTTAGTAATTGTATCCTTGAGTGGAAGTTCATACCTTATTGGTTGTTGAAGATTATGGTTTAAGCTTCGAGGACGAAGCTCTTTCTAAGGTTGGAAGGATGAAATACCCCGTTTTGTGACTAAGGGTATTTTGGGTATTTGTGATATTCGACTATGGATACTTTGGGTATTTGTGACATGTGACTATGGATATTTTGGGTATTTGTGATATTATTACTTGTGTTGGGAGTGAAATCTAAATGTTGGGAGTCATTTGTAAAGCTTTGCTAGCAATTTGGGGTCTTTGTGTCTTTTATCTAAAGTTATTAGTGCCTTTAATTAAGTTGGGGGAGGTAGTTGTCTTATTACCTGAACTAGTGGTGGAAAAGTGTCTTTCTGCACTGATTGATATGATTTTTGACCCAAAAATAATACCAGACAGATTTTTCTCACCCAAAATCACGTCAGTTGTGATTTTTTTTCATCCTCATCATATCCTCTCTCAATCCCTCTCTATCTCTCTTCCTCTCTCACGATCAAACATCAAAAGCTCTCACGTAACTCTCCTTCTCTCTCTCCCTCACGTTCCCCCCTCTCCCTCTGGTCGTCCGTCTCCCTCACGCAACAGAAGCAGCAGCGGCATCACAGCCACCGCCGCCTCTCTCAGGTTCGTCCCTCTCTCTCTCTCTCTCTCTCTCTCTCTCTCTCCCTTTCTCTCCTTCTCTGGCCGTGCCTTCTCCTTCTCCTTTTCTTCATGCGTTTTGTTCATCTTCTTCTTCTTCCTCCATGATTGTTGATGTATACTTTTTCCGGCAGCCCTTGATTTGTCGCCAACATCTTCATCTCCATTACTTCAATCACTCGAATCTCTCAAATCTCACGTAAGTAACATGTTACTCGTTAATTTCAGATTTGTTTTACTCACTTTGATTACCGTCTTCACCACGTAGAACATCTCTAATCACTATATTCGTTGTTCAAGTGATTATTCATAAACCCTAGTTTATGTAAGAGGTTAAATCAAGCCGAAACAATAGGGTTAGATAGTAATTACCACTTGTTTGATGTGGGTATTCATGTTGTATTAGGTTTAGTATGAATGTAGGATGAACTAGATGATTGGGGGAAAAGTTTCATGGAAATTGTTATTTTCCGTATGGGTATTTTGAGGGGAATTTGATATTTGAAACGAGCATATCTTTTGATTCAGGAATCGAAATTAAGATCCGTTTGAGGCTAAACTTATTATTTCGAATGTTTTGAATTCAATGGAACTGTTTTTGAGCCATGATCTGTTTGGGAAACTGGAGTAATAAATTGGTGAAGTTATGATAGGTTATGTATACTTTAGGTTATGGGATTTTGGAATAAGGTTTTGGTATTGGTTTTGAAGTATGAGATAAGGGGGATGTTGGGTTGGTTTTAGAACCCTAAACCGTTGGGTGTCATGTGCATATAATATAGCTTAGTATTTTTATTACTAAGAAATTGTTTTAATTAGAGTATTGTTAACTTGTAGGCGACGAATTCACCGACGACGCATTCGTTGAGTACTACGATTGAGTCGCCGTAATCGCTTGCAAACGAGGTGAGTAAACATGCCAGGCCTAGTGTGCCTAACTCCCTTCGTGTCAAATGATTTTGTTTTACATGTCTCAAAATGGATTACGTGCTATGTGTTTATGTGTCATTTAAACATCCAATTTTACTTGTAAATGCCTTTCTTGAAAATAACATAATAAGTTAACAATTCACGATAACGTAAAGTGGAAGAGTTGTGCGGGATTATCTCATGGTTACTATTGGGCTTGGTCGAGTTATACCCAGCCAATTAATTGTATTTAATCCGGTTGCAAGGCCCCGGATCGCTCCTAGTACTCACCCTTCTGACCGCAAGAAGTCTGTAAGGGGGTGTCGACACTTAAGGTCTTGGATGCTTGCGAAGTGATTGGTTCTTTCCCCGTATCAACTAATTGAAATTGTGATCTTTTGAATTTAATGGCTATTTATGGGAAAAAGAATGAGTATGAAATTTGGGATTTCCCAACTTGAGTATTGAACTCGAATTTGTGAACTGTAAACTCTCTTGTTTTCTTACAAGTGTCAAATTCAAACTTCCGCTGTGTTTAAAGTTAAAATCCTACTCGCAAAATTGGTCATTGTTTTTATAACTGCCTCATCATTGTTTTACATGCTTGGGTGTTTGCTTGCCAGTATTTTTATGCTGATTTTTGTACTGTGGTGTTTCTTTTTATTTCAGCACCACAGGTCCAGGTGGTGAGTATTTGGCTTAGCGGGGGACGCGGTTCATCACCTAGAAAATTAGTAATTTTCATTTCAATAAAAGTTGAACTCTTTTGTTAGATTATAACACACTAGTTTGTTAAGCGCCCACGTTTGAGGCAGCCTTGGAGTTGTAATAAAGTTCTATTGTTTAACTTTTAATCTAGTTTGCTTGAGATCCACTTTTAAATGTCCTTGTATCCGGGCTTTGTCTCGGGTACGGAGTGACACCCCCGGGCCTCCGGCTTGGTCATTTTGGGGGTGTTACATTAAGAGCGGGACTTTTCATGTTTCAAGGTTCGACGATCACAGGTTCTGCTGGAGTTGTCTCAACCGAGATTAAGGAAGCTGATCTAACTAAGTTGTGGCATATGAGGCTCGGTCATATGAGTGAACGTGGAATGCAGGAACTTCACAATAAGGGATATCTCACCGGGCACGCGCCCAAGAGCCTAGGGTTTTGTGAGCACTGCGTGTACGGTAAGCTACAACGTAGCAAGTTCCCTAAGGCGGTTCATAGAACGAAAGGTACTCTTGCTTATATCCATTCGGATTGCTGGGGTCCATCTCGAGTTTAGGAAATTGGCGGGTACAGGTATTTTCTGAGCATCATAGACGATTACTCCAGGATGACTTGGATTTTTTTAATGAAGCACAAGAGTGAAGCCTTCTCAAGATTCAAGGAGTGGAAGAGGCTAGTAGAGAATCAGGTCGGAAAGAAGGTGAAGAGGCTGCGCACGAACAACGGCTTAGAGTTTTGTTCATCAGAGTTTGATGGATTCTGCAAGGATCAGGGAATAGCACGCCATCGCACCGTTCGGCACACACCGTAGTAGAACGGTGTAGCCGAGAGAATGAATCAGACGCTTTTAGCGAAAGCAAGGTGCATGCTTTCGAATGCTGGTCTTTCTAGAGGCTTTTGGGGAGAGGCAGTTTCCATGGCATGCTATCTCATAAATCGGAGCCTGCACACAAGTATAGGATGCAAGATTCCTATGGAAGTCTGGTCCGGTAGAGCAGTGGATTACTCGGATTTGAGAGTTTTTGGTTGTGTTGCCTATTATCACGTTGATGATGGAAAACTAGAACCAAGAGCTAAGAAGGGAGTATTCATGGGATTCAGAATAGTTGTGAAGGGATACGAGATATGAGCAGACAACAAGATTATACTTAGCAGAAGTGTAGTCTTTGATGAGAGTCCCATGTTGAAGAATTTTGTGGAGGTGGAGGTTGGAGATGCAGAGAAGGTGGTGGAGGGAGAGTCAGATCCTATTGATCATAAGGATTCCGAAATCCCTACACCGCCATCGAAAGCCGAAGAGGAAGAAGCAGAAGAGTCTGATAGTGAAGATGCGTCTCTACCAGAGGAACCGGATCATCAAAGTATTGCGGTGGGAAGACAAAGAAGAGTCATCAAGCCTCCGACAAGATACAGAGATGACTGTATGGTGGGATATGCATTACAGGTAGTGGAGGAGGTGGAGAATGAGCCGTCCACCTACAAGGCCGCTATATCTAGTTCTAAGTCAGCACAATGGATTGTCGCGATGGGAGAGGAGATGGAGTCTCTTAGCAAGAACTCGACTTGGGAGCTTGTTAAATTGCCTGCGGGAAGGAAGATAGTCAGTTGCAAGTGGGTTCTCAGAAAAAAGGAAGGAACTACATATGGAGAGGGCATCAAGTGTAAAGCAAGACTAGTTGCAAGAGGGTTCGGTCAGAAAGAGGGAGTTAACTACAAAGAGATCTTCTCAACGGTGGTCAGAAATACTTCTATCTAGGTGCTACTAGCAATGGTGGAACACCATGACCTAGAGCTTGAGCAATTGGATGTCAAAAAAGCTTTTCTACATGGAGAGTTGGAAGTTCAGGGTTTTGAACATGGAATCGCAGCGGAAGAAGATAATTATTCCGTTCAAATCCCTCCAAGGATCACAAGTCAAGAACACATAACGATAGTAAAGGATTAATATGTGTTTACCTTTGGGTTCTCCTTTGATGACTTCAAACGCGAATAATGTCACGTTCTCTACGGTTGAGCCACGCCTAGGATAGAGAATCGGAACTCCCAACCTTCTTGTGCTATCTAGAATGGAGGAAGGAGACAACAGTATCACGCAACAAAGCCACAAGGAGGAGTTCGGCCTCCTTGTGTGGCCGACGGGTTTGGGGCGGTGGGTAAGGGGCGGACGCCTCTTTCCTTGCTTGCTCTCAAATCTTTTCTCTCCTCTCAATATGTGTTATAAATAACATATATTGAGAGGGAAGGAAGGAGTTCCTTTATATAGTCCAACTACTCCTAGTTGTTTCCATAAAGGGCCCAATACTAATCATATCCATATATGGAATAGTATTATTTGCAAATTAGTCCCACTAAGTTAGCAACTTGTCGCAATATGATCCTTTTAATTAATCCTTATTAATTAAGTCTCTTGTCCAATTATATCCATATGGCGTGTGACCCCATAGGTTTCTACTTAATTGGTAGTAACTATTTACAAACATGGAGCGGTGTCTAGCAACACATCCATGCCATCCAATTAATAGAAATAGTCATCTTGACAAACCTTGTGATCTTATTATCGCATCCCTTTGTCTCATTATCCGGATTGGAAAGGAGACATACAAGTCACACTCGTATATCCAATCCATGTTTTTGATCCTGGGAATAGCCCTATCCATGCATATGACATCAATATCCCCATATTGATTCATATGAGTCTGGCCAGACATTCCATAGGCGCCATCCCTCGAGTGGCCTCGGATAATTTCTCCCGTTATGTGGGAGGGACAATCCTACTACATCACTCACCATCTCTAATCTTGCTTCCTATTGTGCCCAACATGAACTTTTATAACTACCCAGTTACAGAGTAGCGTTTGACGTTGTCAAAGCAAAATATTCCACAACTAGAGGATCTAGTGACTTCAAGTCTAAGGATGATAATATCCTATCACCGCAAGAAGCGCTTGTGACTTTACATAACTTGTATGTAGCCTTCTCGGATTTGGGTCAATCCAGTATGTCATTACTCCTAATACATACCCATGTGTTGGATCGTGATATCTCCATATCAATCCAACCCCATACTAGTCTATAGATGATCGTCCTGTTAATCATTATATTTTACTAGGTATATTTAAGATAAACAACACGATTGGTAAATCTAAGGACTTCATTATATTAAATATCTCCATAAATAATACAATGATTATTCTAGCCAATTCATACTAAAATTAGATTGCCTCTAGGGCATCTATTCCAACAGTCTCCCACTTGCACTAGAGCCAATTTGGTGCATCGCGTATGCCAATCGTCCTAGTGTGCTCTTCATGCTTGCGCTGAACAAGCGGCTTTGTGAATGGATATGCCAGATTATCATCTGTAGGAATCTTGCATATCTTCACATCTCCTCTATCGATAATCTCTCGAATAAGATGGAACTTCCGGAGTACGTGTTTGGATTTCTGGTGTGATCTTCCTAGATCGAGCGATCGCGCCTGTGTTTTCATAATACAACAATGTGGTATCCCCAATGCTAGGAACTACACCAAGCTCAAAAACAAACTTTCTAATCCAAACAGCTTCTTTTGCTGCACCAATTGCAGCAATATACTCGGCCTCTGTTGTAGAATCAGCAACCGTCTCTTGCTTGGAACTCTTCCAGCTCACAGCTCCTCCATTTAGGCAATACACAAATCCCGACTGCGATCTGAAATCATCTCTGTCGGTTTGGAATCTTGCATCCGTGTAACCAGTTACACGCAACTCTTCCTCACCTCCAAATATCAAGAACGCATCCTTAGTTCTTCTGAAGTACTTGAGGATGTTCTTAACTACTATCCAGTGACTCTCACCCGGATTAGACTGATATCTGCTCGCCATACTCAACGCGTATGATACGTCCGGTCTAGTATATAACATGGCGTACATGATAGATCCTATGGCCGCGGAATAGGGGATCTTACTCATGCGGTCCATCTCATTCTTATTGGATGGACAATCACTCTTCGAAAGAGTAATTCCATGTGACATGGGCAATAATCCCTTCTTGGAATCTTTCATGTTGAATCGTTTCAACACCTTGTCTATATATGTACTTTGAATTAGGCCTAGCAACCTCTTAGATCTATCCCTATAGATCTTTATACCCAGTATATAGGCTGCTTCCCCTAAATCTTTCATTGAGAAACACTTTCCTAGCCAATCCTTAACTGATTTCAACATAGGAATGTCGTTTCCAATGAGTAGTATGTCATCCACATACAAGACCAGGAACGCTACGGAGCTCCCACTAACCTTCTTGTAACACAAGACTCATCTTCGTTCTTGACGAAGTCAAAATCTTTAACGGTTTCATCAAAACGTCGATTCCAACTCCTAGAAGCTTGCTTCAATCCATAAATGGATCGTTGAAGCTTACAAAATTTATTTGCATGCTCTGGATCTACGAAACGTTCTGGTTGTGTCATGTACACATCCTCGAGAAGATTCCCATAAAGGAATGCTGTTTTGACATCCATCTGTCAAATTTCATAGTCATAGTAAGCCGCAATTTCAAGTAGGATTCGGATGGATTTGGTCATAGCGACTGGGGAAACAGTTTCATCATAGTCTATACCATGAATTTGTCTGAATCCTTTAGCCACCAATTGGCCCTTATAGGTAACTACATTATCATCTATGTCGGTCTTCTTCTTGAAGACCCATTTGCACCCTATGGGGCGTGCCCCTTGGGGTGGTTCCACCAAAGTCCATACTTGGTTTGTGTACATGGATTCCATATCGGATCTCATGGATTTTAGCCACTTCTGAGAGTCCGGCCCTTGCATGGCCTCTCCATAGGTAGTAGGCTCATCTCTTATCAGCATAGTGTCACCAGTTTCCGTCACGAGAAGTCCATACCTCTCTGGCTCCTGGCGCGCTCTACTCGACCTACGAAGCTCTTGTGTTACTTGAACAGGTTGCTCCACAACCTGTTGTGGTTCCTTTTCATTTCCATAACCGAATCAATAATTTGTGGTTCTTGAACTTCTTCAAGTTCTACAGTCCTCCCACTTGCTTCTTTAGAGACAAATTCTCTTTCTAGAAACACGCCGGTCCGAGCAACAAACACTATGTTATCGGTTGGATTGTAGAAGTAATAGCCCTTAGTTTCCTTAGGGTATCCCACAAAGTTACATTTATCCGATTTCGGCCCGAGTTTTTCTGGCTGTAAACGTTTTACATAAACATCGCAGCCCCATATCCTCATAAACGACACTATGGGACGGGTCCCACTCCACATCTCATGTGGTGTCTTCATGACTGATTTGGATGGAACACGGTTAATGGTGAAAGCTGCACACATTAAAGCATATCCCCAAAAAGATAGCGGAAGATCTGTTTGACACATCATAGATCTCACCATGTCCAACTAGGTTCGATTCCTCCTCTCGGATACGCCATTCCATTGTGGCGTTCCGGGTGGAGTGAGTTGGGATAATATCCCACACTCACTAAGATAATCATCAAACTCTTGGCTCAAGTACTCACCTCCTCGATCTGATCGTAGAGCTTTGATACTTTTGCCAAGTTGCTTCTCTACTTCATTCTTAAATTCCTTGAATTTCTCGAAAGATTCGGATTTAGCCTTCATTAGGTATACAAATCCATATCTACTGAAATCATCAGTGAATGTAATGAAGTAGACATAACCACCTCTGGAAGGTGTAGCAAACGGCCCACACACATCAGTATGTATGAGTGCTAATTGCTCACTAGTCCTTTCACTTTTCTTGTTGAAAGGGGACTTTGTCATCTTTCCTAACAAACAAGCCTCACATGTATCATATGATTCAAAATCAAATGAGTCTAGAAATTCATCCTTATGGAGTCTAGATACACGTTTCTCATTTATATTGCCTAGACGACAATGCCAAAGATAAGAATGATTTAAATTATTCATTTTAATCCTCTTATTAATTATGTTATAGATTGGATAGCTTAGATCAAGGATATATAATCCATTAAATAATTGCGCACTACAATAGTGAATACTATCAAAATAAATGGAACAACAATTGTTCTTTATTGAAATAGTAAAACCTTTCTTGTCCAAACAAGATACGGAAATAATGTTCTTACTCATAGCAGGAACATAAAAGCAATTATCTAATTCTAATACTAATCTAGAAGGCAGAGACAACCTATACACGCCTATAGCCAATGCAGCAACTCTTGCTCCATTACCAACGTGCAAGTCCACCTCTCCTTTTGCTAATCTTCTACTTCTACTTAGATCATGCATATTTCGAAAAATATGAGATCCACATCCAGTATCTAATACCCATGATGAAGAAGTAGTTAAATTAACATCTATAACAAAAATACCTTGTGGTTGTGGGATCACTATCCCAAGCCTTTTATCCTCCAGCTACTTTGGGCAATTCCTTTTCCAGTGTTCAGGCTGACTGCAGTAGTGAAAATCACCCTTGATCACGCCTTTGGCCACGCCACCAGCAAGTTTAAGAGTAGTGTCCTGAGGTTTAGCAACTGCTTTTCCTTTACCCTTGGATGTAGAGGCAAACCTTTTACCCTTTCCTTTCTGCACCATCATTATGGCCTTGCCCTTTCTCTTGTTGACGGATTGTTCAGTTGTCCTCAACATATTGAGTAGCTCTCGCACAGGCTTGGCGATCTCACTCATGTTATAGTTCATGATGAACTGTCCATAACTATCCGGCAACGATTGCAGAATGAGATCTGTGGCCAAATATTGACCAATCGGGGAACCTAGACGATCGAGATTCTCAAGATACCCGATCATCCGCAACACATGCGGTCCTACTGGGTTCCCTTCTGCTAAGTGACTCTTGAACAATGCCCGAGAAACCTCATACCGTTCAACCCGTGCCTGCTCTTAGAAGAGCTGCTTCAAGTGTTCGATCATATCGATTGCATTCATGTTCTCATGTTGCTTCTGAAGCTCAGGAGACATGGTTCAAAGCATAAGGAAGGCCGCATCATTTGCATCGTCAACACATTTCTAATATGCCTTTAGGGCTGCAGGGGTATTATTCTGTGGACCCTCTGGAACGGCTTCTTCTAGTGTGTACAGTTTCTTTTCTTGTTTAAGAACAATTCTTAAATATCTGTACCAGTACAGAAAGTTGGTTCCAGAAAGTTTGTCCTTCTCAAGAACAGCCCGTAGGGAGTGTGATGAATTCGATGAATTGTTTGCCATTGGAATTCTACAAAAACGAGAAATATACAAGATTTTAGTATGATTTTACTATACTCAATAATTTCTAGATTATTAAATATAGCTCCCACTATTTTTCTCGGATTAATAACCCTCCATATTAATGCGGAAAATATCCTTATATTTTCGCCTTTTCCGAGCTTGCTTTGGCAAGTCACCCAGAGTTGGTTATTTAGGTAGGAACCATTCCAATTACATCATATGTAACTCTTGGTTCAATTGGGCAAATAACCATTATTTATACATCCCCATGAATAATCCCAATTGTATGCCTCTAGGTTCTTTTAATCTTATTAAATTTACCTAGTTGTGTCCAACCTCTTACTTAAATATTTGCACATTGTTACGTGCCGTCGCATCTAATCACGATAAACCATGTTGCCATGCTTTGACACACACAATCATGGATATAGTGATCATGATGAGTGTCTAAATAAAGAGAAGGCATAAACAAAACATTTTGATTGAGGGATTTGCCTTTCAATTTTAATTTGTATTGTTGATCTATATCAACATGATCTATATGTTTGAGTTTTGGGCAAAACTCCAATTCATAGATCGGGGTTGTCTAATTTCTTATTATCCTAATCGAATGCATCAAACATACACCAATCACAAAATAATAAGACAATAAAATGAATAACCACAATAAAATAAACGTGATGTGGATATGGCCTTTCTAGACTAAGATATTCCCAAGCCAATGAGAATATCTATGAACCCTAAAATAGATCACATCACCATGCGCTTCCATCTTTTGGTCCATCCTTCATAGTTTTGTGGAATGCTGCATGCTCCATCTTCATGGCTCCGATGTCTTTGGGCTTCTTTTCTTCAATCTTGGCTAACAATCTATTTTATCTAGCTACACCTATACTAAATAAAATAAATCTCACAAGTTGAGAAGAAAATCAACTCGCAGGCCGTAAACCTTAATTAATTATTACATTAATTGATCAGCTCGCAGGTCGCAAAACAAACCACAAAATAAACATTCACACACAAACCACAACCTAGGGCCATATCTAACCACCATGTGAATAGAACCTTAACAGTTAAAACCAAGTTTAACGTGATTGTTCAATTTTTAATTGTTTTGGAAGAAGTAGGGTAACGAACAATCCAAAAAGAACTTCCCAAAGCCCTATTGGATCACACACGGCCCTAGGGCCCGACCTAGCCCAAGCCGCCGATCCCCCCGGTCGTGCCTAGGCCCGGCCGGCCCTTAGGCCGTGCGTCGCTTGGGCGGCAAGGCACAGGGGCGGTCCCCTATGGGGGGCCAAACCCTTGTAGGGGTTGTTTCAAAAAACAGCTCCTTCCTTGTTGCCCAATCGAAGTTGTTTCCATGTTGAAAAACCATTTTTTCAAACATGTGCCCAAACCCTAATCTTTAAACCAAGAAACTCACTAATTTGTTGCATCCAATGCACAATTAGATCTTGTTAGATTGAATCTCCATTCAATTGCATCTACTATGCTTAATTTTTCGTTTTACGCAATAAACATGAATTTAAAGTGTTAAAACAACAAAATCGTAACACATAAACTACGTTATGCTCTACGAACTGTGGCTCTGATACCACTGTAGGGTTTTGAACATGGAATCGCAGCGGAAGAAGATAATTATTCCATTCAAATCCTTCCAAGGATCACAAGTCAAGAACACATAACGATAGTAAAGGATTAATATGTGTTTACCTTTGGGTTCTCCTTTGATGACTTCAAACGCGAATAATGTCACGTTCTCTACGGTTGTTCCACGCCTAGGATATAGAATTGGACCTCCCAACCTTCTTGTGGTAGCTAGAATGGAGGAAGGAGACAACGGAATCAGGCAACAAAGCCACAAGGAGGAGTTCGGCCTCCTAGTGTGGCCGACGGGTTGTTGGCGGCGGGTAAGGGGCGGACGCCTCTTGCCTTGCTTGCTCTCAAATCTTTTCTCTCCTCTCAATATGTGTTATGAATAACATATATTGAGAGGGAAGGAAGGAGTTCCTTTATATAGTCCAACTACTCCTAGTTGTTTCCATAAAGGGCCCAATACTAATCATATCCATATATGGAATAGTATTTTTTGCTAATTAGTCGCACTAAGTTAGCAACTTGTTGCAATATGATCCTTTTAATTAATCCTTATTAATTAAGTCCGTTGTCCAATTATATCCATATGGCGTGTGACCCCATAGGTTTCTACTTAATTGGTAGTAACTATTTACAAACATGGAGCGGTGTCTAGCAACACATCCATGCCACCCAATTAATTGAAATAGTCATCTTGACAAACCTTGTGATCTTATTATCACATCCCTTTGTATCATTATCCGGATTGGACACGATACATACAAGTCACACTCGTATATCCAATCCATTTTTCTCGATCCTGGGAATATCCCTTTCCATGCATATGACATCAATATCCCCATATTGATTCATATGAGTCTGGCCAGACATTCCATAGGCTCCATCCCTTGAGTGGCCTCGGATAATTTCTCCCGTTATGTGGGAGGGACAAATCCTATCTACATCATTCACCATCTCTAAGCTTGCTTCCTATTGTGCCCAACATGCGTTTTTATAACTACCCAGTTAGGGAGTAGCGTTTGACGTTGTCAAAGAACAATATTCCACAACTAGAGGATCTAGTGACTTCAAGTCTAAGGATGACAATATCCTATCACCGCGAGAAGCGCTGTGACTTTACATAACTTGTATGTAGCCTTGTCGGATTTTGGTCAATCCAGTATGTCAATACTCCTAATACATACCCATGTGTTGGATCGTGATATCTCCATATCAATCAAACCCCATACTAGTCTATAGATGATCGTCATGTTAATCATTATATTTGACTAGGGATATTTAAGATAAACAACACGATTTGTAAATCTAAGGACTTCATTATATTAAATATCTCCATAAATAATACAATGATTATTCTAGCCAATTCATACTAAAATTAGATAGGGCATCTATTCCAACAGAAAGAGGAGATATACATGAGCCAACCAAAAGGGTTTCAAGTTCCCGGAAGAGAGAACCACGTGTGCAAGATGAAGAATCTCTCTACGAACTTAAGCAGTCACCGAGGCAATGGTACGAGAGGTTTGACAACTTCATGTTGAAGATTGGTTACCACAGGTGCAAGTATGACTGCTGCGTGTATCACAAGTTGTTGTGAAGTGGATCACGTATCTACCTAGTTCTATATGTGGATGATATTTTGATCGTAACTCAGAATATCAAGGACATTAAAGAACTAAAGAGGTTTCTCAGTGCGGAATTCGAGATGAAGGATCTAGGGGCTGCTCGGAAGATATTGGGAGTTGAGGTCTATAGAGAAAGGACGAAGAAGAAGCTCTTCTTGTCATAGCAGGGATACATCAAGATAATCTTGGCAAGATTTGGGATGTTATCAGCTAAAGCTATAGATACTCCTATAGAAACTAACAGCAAGTTGGGAATGTACACCGTTCAGACCGAGGAGGAGAAGGAGTACATGTCCAAGGTTCCATATGCTAGCGCAGTTGGAAGTCTCATGTATGCTATGGTCTGTACTCGACCGGACATAGCATTTGTTGTTAGTGTGGTTAGTTGTTTTATAGCTCATCCGGGTAGGGCCCATTGGCAGGCGGTGAAGCGCATATTCAGGTACCTTAAGGGTACGTTAGACATTGGCATTTGTTATGGGGCTAGTGAAAACATCTTGGTAGCTGGGTTCTCAGATGCGGACTACGCAGGGGATATTGATAGTAGAAGATCAATGACAGGCTATGTATTTGCTCTGGGGGCATCTGTTTTGAGTTGGAAGGCTACGCTACAGCCGACAGTGACTTTTTCCATTACAGAGGCAGAGTATATGGCTCTAACGGAAGCATCAAAGGAGGCAATATGGCTTAAGGGGATGGTAAATGATCTAGGGCTACTTGATCATGCGATAGTCCACTGTGACAGCTTGAGTGCAATTTCTTGACTAAGGACCAGGTTCATCATGAGAGGACAAAGCATATTGACGTCAGGTATCTCTTTCTGAGAAGTGAAAGCAGGATCAAGGTGATGAAGGTGGGGATTGCTGACAATCCCGCGGATATATTCACCAAGCCGGTTCCTGAGGGAAAGTTCCAGCATTGTCTGGAATTTCTCAACATCGTGAGCCAGTGAGGCCCTTCGGGGCATGTCGGACCCGGTGGGGGTTCAGTGAGTCTCTGTGACGAGAGACATTGGGTGCGGAGAAGACGTAGCTTTATTTATGAGAAGAGGAGCAGCTGCTCTTGACGAGAGAATTCAAGGCAAGGTGGAGATTTGTTAAATATGTCTTGAAGTTAAGGCGTTTAGGAACAAAGACTTGCTTGAATTAACAAAACTCAAAGGCGGAAATTAGGAAGCCACAAGATTGTTTCCATATCAGAGAGGGACACTATTGTGGACGACACATGTGTGACCTCCTTTAGGAGGATTTTTGGATAGTATATAAGGAACCTTTGGGTTCCTAGTTTCATATGCAATACAAGTTGTAATTGTTCATCTTAAGTGAATAAAGAGTGTTTTTACGCCGTGGAGGTAGTTAGCAAATATTTTGCTAGTGAACCACGTAAAATACTAGTGTTCTTATTTATTCGTTCTTCGTTCGTGAGGTGATTTGTCATAACAAAGTCGGCACATGAATTAAAGATCTTGTCAGTTTAAGTAGAATAATGTCGATTTTCAGAACATAAACGGTGATAGATCCTAAATATCAAGCCTCAGAGTTTGACAACATGGCAAAAGAAAAGGATAAAATATTGAATCTAATCGTAGTTCTCAAATATAATTGAAAGAGGGTTGCCACATAGATAATGTTTATTTGCTAGGATTAATGATTTGGCTTGAGACATCAAATTACAATTTCTTACATGCCTTCAACTATCCAGCATCGTATAAACTAAAATTTCATGCCAAATTTATTTCTAGAGCAAGTAATAACTATTTTTTAAAAATATGAACAATAAATTGCCGATACAGACCAGATTGTTCTCTTTGAGATAGGTCATTAGCCCCTGTCTAATTCCCATAATTCTTACCTAAGTTGTCATTGCGAGTGTTAATATGTTGCTGGCACTTGACATTAAGACTTGTACGAAGAAGTTTTGAACCAAAAATGGCCGTAAGTTCTTGACATTGCGCAAGTGAAGATGGGTACCTTATGGCTCCTTTCGAATCAGGCATCCAACACCTGAGGGTGTCTCAAAAATTTGAGCACTACCCTGGTTATTCACAATATTTGTAGTCTCTCTGGGGCGTTCCTTTTTAAGAATCTTTTGGTGCCAACCGATTTCTCCTCTTGGAAAAAGTAGTGGATATTGTAAGGGGATATAGCAACCATAATAACTCTGTGCTTCTAACAAGATTTGGAACGAACAACAATCTCGTTCACATGGGGTACCTTCTATCAAAATTGCAGTTACCTGATAAGCTAATGGAGCATTGTAACCCTTTGATCTACTTTGACATCAGATTCGATGTGAATTCTATAAGTATCCAATGAGTCATGTTCCATTCTATTTCTGCCTAGTGTTAGAATATAAGGATTCGATGCGAGTATTTCCGTCAAGTGTTTAGTAATAGCCTCTGAAAGATTAGCATTTGAGTTTGCATTCATTCAATTTTGCCCTTCGTTTTCAATGTCTCAGAATTACATCTGGAATAGCATGACTTATTGAATGAAGGAACCAATGATAAGAGGTTACGATAAATTTGACCCTATGCACGACATGTATAACCCCACGTCTTAATAATAAGTTGACAGCATAAGATGTGAAAGCAAACATGCTATTACCAGCTCAATTTTTTTCCACAGTTGGATGGCATCGTCAAATTCAGTGAAGAATGTCCACAGCACTTTAGGAGCATCAGGACAAGAGTATTAGATTAGTACTAGTTTTTAGTATGGACTAAATTGCAATCACATCCAAACTCATGACATGAAATATTATGCATCAGTAACTGTTGGATGTGATTGCATATTTTCTAATCTTCACCATTCATTTACTCATTAAACAAAACAGCGTCGTTTTGTTAATTTGGGGATTAGTTATGAATGTTGTCTTCTGATTGGTTTAGATTTGATTAGTAATTTTAATCTGGTTTTATATAAGACCGTTTGTAACCATTTTCTAGGTAAGAATGAGAATCATTTTCTCTCTCTTCAAGCTGCTGCTCATCTCTTTCTTCTTCGTTGTTAATGGCGATTAGGGTTTGTCTGGTATTTCAATATGGTATCAGAGCCAGGTTCGGAGGTTGTTGATTAGTTTTCATTGGTGATTCAGGAGTTTGCGAAGAGCTTTCTGGAGGTTGATTTGTGTTTTCTCAGTTCTGGACGTTTTTTTTCAGATCTGGTTTTGATTCATGGCTCACAGCGAGCGCTCTAGTGTATCTGGTGTCTCTGGTACTCAGGCGGTGTCAATTGATCCACATTCACCTTATTTTCTCAATCATGGAGATAATCCTGGTAACATTCTCGTCACTCAACCTTTAACTGGAGATAATTTCTACTCATGGCACATGTCAATGATAGTGGCTTTGGAAGCCAAAAATAAATTGCAGTTTGTGGATGGTACTATTACCACTCCTGAGATTGATTCTGAAATGTATTCTATGTGGAAGAGATGTGACAGGTTGATTATGTCTTGGTTGCTCAATTCAATTTCTAAGGAAATTGCTTGCAGTGTTGTAGGTAGAGCTAATTCTAGAGAAGTTTGGCTGGATTTGTTAGAGCGTTTGACTCAGGGGAATTTGCCCAGATTAATTCAAATTTCCAAGGCTATTTCATGTTTGAAACAAGCAGATATATCAGTAACTACCTATTTTACTAAGTTGAAGTCATTTTGGAATGAATTGAGTAATTACAAACCTCTACTAAGTTGTGTGTGTAGTGCATGTCGTTGTCATGTGAACACTAAGCTGAAACAGTCACAGGAGGAAGACGAGTGATGCAATTTCTCATGGGACTTAATGAACAATACATAGCTGTTAGGGACCAGCTACTGTTAACTGAGCCATTACCTCCACTCAATGTTGTTTTTGCCAAAATCATTCAACAAGAAAGACAGATACAACTCAAGACTGTATCATCCCCACCTCATAATATGGCAATGTATGCACATAATGCCACTGGTGCCTCTGGATCCTCTTATAAGAGCTCAGATGCCTCAGAAACTGGACAAGTTTTTGGTGGAAGGGGTCCAAATGGTAAATTGGTGTGTCACCATTGTGGACATGAAGGTCACATTAAAGCCAAATGCTATAGGTTTCATGGATTCCCACCTAATTTTAAGTTCACTAATTAGAGTGGACATGCTAAACCCAGAGCTAACAATGCCACTCTTTCCCAAGTTGGCTCACAGAAACTGGCATCCACTTCACAGGTGGACTCAGGAAGCAAGACTATCACATTGACATATAGTCAATGTCAACAAATTGTGTCCTTACTCAACACTCATTTGAGCACCAAGACCACTAGTGATGCTGGATCAGTGTCACCTCATTCAGTCGATTCTGTGGATTCACCTTTACATTTCAACAATGCCTTTGATCAGTCTCACTTCATGGGAGGTGTAGTTAGCTCACATTCATTGTTGTCTTCTTTTTCTTCGAAACCTTGTGCTGAATATGATGCCTCATTCATGGATTCTGGATAGTGGAGCAACAGACCATATGTGCTCCAATGTGACTTTCTTGGATGATGCTCAGCCAGTAAATAACATCAATGTGCACTTTCCTGATGGCAAATAAGTTGCAGTGACCCACATTGGAGTAGTCAAGTTGACTGATACTTTGATCTTGCAAAACGTTCTTTGCATTCATGATTTTCATTTTAATCTTATTTCAATTTCACAGTTAACTTAGAGTCATGGCTGTGTTTGTCTATGTGAAAGTGAAAGGTGTGTTCTCAAACAAGGAGAGTCAATTCTTGGGATAGGCAACAAATTTGGGGGTCTTTACATTTTGGACCAACAAAAGTCATTTCAGAAGACTGTTTTGGCTGCAGCTCAGAAAGTAAGTACCAACATTTGGCATCAAATACTTGGTCATCCATCTCCAATAAAGGGCAGGCTTCTATCTCCTCATCGTCATGGATATACTCCTCACATCACCTCTCCTTGTACTGTATGTCCTTTAGCTAAGAAAAAAAAACTTCCATATGCTAGTCTTGGTAATATTTCTACTATTCCTTTTGGTCTTATTCATTGTGATACTTGGGGTCCCTATAAAATTCCAACATATTCTGGGCAAAGATTCTTCTTGACCATTGTGGATGATGCTACAAGGGTCACATGGGTGTATCTCATGATCTCTAAAGCTGAAGCAGCTGAGGTCATTCCTAATTTCTATCATATGGTTCATACACAGTTTAACTCAAGCATCAAAAGGATAAGAACAGATAATGCCACTGAGCTGCACTTACATGATTTTTATATGAAGCATGGTATTATTCATGAGCTTAGTTGTGTGGAGACTCCTCAAAAAAACTCAGTTGTGGAGAGAAAGCATCAACACTTACTCAATGTAGCCAGAGCATTAAAGTTCCAGTCTCATGTTCCTATTATATTTTGGGGAGATTGTGTGCTTACAAAAGAATATTTGATTGACATATTGCCTTCACCAAAGCTCAATAATAAGTCTCCTTTTAAATTGTTGTATGGCAAGATTCCAGAGTACATTCAGTTTAGGATATTTGGGTGCTTGTGTTATGCTTCTACTTTGGTTCACTCTAGAACCAAGTTTGACCCCAGGGCTGTTAAAGGTGTTTTGTTGGCTATGTCTTTGGGATGAAGGGTTATAAAATCTATAATCTGGAGTCACAATCCTTCATCATCTCTATAAATGTCATTTTTCATGAAGAAGAGTTTCCTTTATTTAGCACTGTTGATCATACTCATGATCCCTTTGATTCTTGCTACTTACCACATTCAGTTGTTCAGCATTCTACAGAAGCTTCTGATATGTCTACATCAGTTTCTGATATCCCTTCTTCTACTGGATCACTTACCTCATCTAATAACCTCATCACTCCCAGGACTTACAGAGATGCTCTTGTACATCCCTTGCCAGATAGACACAGTACTAGAAGTACTAGACTGCCAACACACCTTCAAGATTATGTGTTGCCCTCTGCCAAACACAATGTGACTTCAGTTTGTTGTTCTGTGACACTTAAGAGTGTGTATGCTCTTACTGAGCCATCTAATTACAAACAAGCTTCTCAACATCCATAGTGGATTAAGGCTATGGAAATGGAACTCTCAGCTCTTGAAGCTGATCACACTTGGTCTGTCACTACTCTCCCTCCAGGTCACTCTGCTGTTGGATGCAAATGGGTGTATAAATAAAGTACAAGACTGATGGTAGCATTGAGTGATACAGAGCTAGGTTGGTTGTAAAGGGGTTCACTCACACAGAAGGTTTGGATTATTTTGAAACCTTTTCTCGTGTTGCCAAATTGGTCAGTTTTAGAACTTTGTTGGCTTTATCTGTTCAAGAATGATGGAATATTTTGCAGCTTGATGTTAATAATGCATTTTTGCATGGTGATCTTAATGAGGAAGTTTATTTGAAGCTTCATGATGGTTACATTGTCTCTCAGCCTTCTAATTCTTCTGGTACTTTGGTATGCAAGTTACAGAAGTCACTGTATTGTCTTAATCAGACATCTAGACAATGGTTTGTCAAATTTTCAGATACAATCTTGAAGTTTGGCTTCCTTCAATGCAATTCAGATTACACTTTGTTTGTCAAGAGATCTGCTTCTTCTATCATGTTACTCTTGGTCTATGTTGATGACATATTGCTTCTTGGCAATGATGTTCTAGTCCTGAATGCCTTCAAGATCTCTTTAGATGCAGCATTCAAGCTCAAAAAAAACCGGGTCCTATTGCTTACTTCATTGGCTTTGAAGTTCATACAGTTTTTGATGGGTACTTCTTATGTCAGCATAAGTGTTTGCTAGAGATTCTTGCTCAAACAGGTTATGTTGATTGCAAAACTGCACAAACACCTATGGTTCCAGCTTGCAAGTTGAGCAAGCTTATTGGTGATCCACTTTTAGCTGAGTCTGCAAGTAACTAGAATAAACTCATTGGGAAATTATTATATCATAGCAACAGTAGACCTGATATTACAATTGCATTACATAAGCTCAGCCAGTTTGTGGCTTGTCCTACTAGTGATCACTTGACTGCAGCTCATCATATTTTGAGATATCTGAAGGGTACTGCTACTTATGGTCTCCACCTTTCCTCTTATCCATCTCTTTATTTCCTTGGCTATGAAGATGCAGATTAGGGTAGTTGTTTTGACACTAGAAGATCCACTTCAGGGTATATGGTTTTTCTGGGTGCTGCTTTGGTTTCCTGGAAATCAAAGAAACAGAAAGTGGTTTCTAAGAGTTCAACAAAGCTGAATACAGAAGCTTAGCTCATCTTGTTTTTTGAAGTTAAGTGGCTTCTTTCTCTTCTTCAAGATATTGACATTCCTGTTGCAGAATCTCCTTCCCTTTTCTCAAACAGCTCTTCTGCTATCCACATTGCCCACAATCCTATTTGCCATGAGAGAACAAAGAACATTGAAGTGGGCTGTCACATTACCAGCGATATGGTTCAAAGTGGTGCTATTCGTCTTTCTCATGTTCCCTCTGATGCTCAGCTTGAAGATATACTTAACAAACCACTTGCTTACCCCGCTTTTTATGATCTCCTGCGCAAGTTGAAGGTTTTGTGCCAACCCCCTTCAACTTGAGGGGGGGGGGGCTATTAGATTAGTACTAGTTTTTGGTATGGACTAAATTGCAATCACATCCAAACTCATGACATGAAATATCATGCAGCAGTAACCGTTGGATGTGATTGCATATGTTCGAATCTTCACCGTTCATTTACTCATTAAACAAAACAGCGTCGTTTTGTTAATTAGGGGATCAGTTATGAATGATGTCTTTTGATTGGTTTAGATTTGATTAGTAGTTTTAATCCGGTCATATATAAGACCGTTTGTTACCATTTTCTAGGTAAGAATGAGATTCATTTTCTCTCTCTTCAAGCTACTGCTCATCTCTTTCTTTCTTCGTTGTTAATGGCGATTAGGGTTTGTCTGGTATTTCAATAAAGAGAGAACAATCTCCCACCAGAGAAATACCAATTTGTATAATGCAATTGTTGCCTTCCTTTCACATTGCCCGTCACATTTGTATCTGCCATCACAATTATAAAATGTCATTACAGCATCGAAACAGTGAAAATTATTTAGTTTAAAAAAATAAGTAAGCACTATAATTTTCAATTTTTGTATAAAATACAAGAAATATAGGGAGAAGGCTTTTGGACTACTACATATGAAATATAGGGAGAAGGTTTTTGGACTACTACATATCATGGAACTTTTAAGAAATAGCGTAGAGTACTTGATGCTGGCGAAGTTCTTAACCTGCATTGTAATTGTTGGGGCGCGAAATTTATAATTCTGTTTGTGGATACAAATTATCAGACATATGACGTTCGAGTTTCCTACTATCTAACTGTTTTTGGATATAAATTATCTTTTCCTCGCCGGTTAGGCTGGCATACCACTCTGTATATGTTGAGGTGCCTTGAATTGTGAAGGTCAAAGGCGGTGAAAACAAATTGGACCAAGGGTTTGAATTATGGTCAAAGGCAGTAGGGTAGCTAAGGAAAAAAAAGTGGGGCGGTGGAGTGTATTTGTCCCGCATTTTCAAGTGAGGTGATTCTCACCTCCTCACTAGTACTATATAAAAGAGCTAGTAGGATCTCTACTAGATATGCAAATAAGAGTGTAATAGTCCGTCTTAAGTGAATAAAGGGTGCTTTTTTGCCGTGGACGTAGTTAGCGAATTTCTTCGTTAGAGAACAACGTAAAATCCTGTGTTCTTCTTTTTATTAGTTCTTCGTTCGTGAGGTGAATTGTCATAACAAACTGGTAAAAGAGCTCGGGTTTGGCGGTGTTTCAAGATCAAGATAAAGGCGGAGCAAAGCTAGGGTTTCACAAATTGGTGAAATCAAAGCTAGGGTTTTGCGATCTAGGTGGAGCACGCGACTAGGGTTTAAGATCCACAAGGAACGATGTCCGGATCGATGTTGAAGATCGACAAGTTCACATCTTCAGTCTGTGGAAGATAAATATGTAGGCTTTGCTCAAATCGCAAGGCTCGTGGGAACCTTTGACCGCGGAAAAGGGAGGCATGAATGCTACATCATCGGAGTTCAAGGTATTGGAGGAGAAGGCACACGCAACAATTATGTTGTGCTTATCGGATGACGTGATCATCGAGGTCGCAGATCAAAAGGAAGCAGCAGGTCTTTTGCTCAAGTTGGAGAGTCTCTACATGAAGAAGATTCTCACTAGCAAGTTGATGCTAAAGAAAAGGCTCTTCACTTTGCGGATGCTCGAAGGTACGACTCTCAAGGACCATCTTGATCAATTAAATACAATTATTTTTGACTTGCGTAATATTGGCGAGAAGGTGGGCGATGAGGAGGCCACACTCTTGTTATTGATCTCGTTACCTCCATCGTACGAGAACTTTGTTCAGTCGTTCATTGTGAACAAGGACGACTTAACCCTAGAGGAGGTCAGATCGGCGCTCCATGCTAGGGAATTGCGCCACAAGGGTGCATGCATAGGTACAGAGGACCATGCTTCCGGATTAGTGGCGGCGAGAGGAAGCAAGAAGGGTAAGAAGAACAAGAAGAAGCAGTTCTCAGGTTCTAAGTTACCCAAGGATGTATGTGCCTTTTGCAAGGAAAAGGGGCACTGGAAGAGAGATTGCCCGAAACGAGGTCAACAGGGGTAGAATGGATCTGCAGCCGTAGCAAAACAAGGTAACTCATTCGAGGATGATTACGTTCTAATGGCGGATGTTGTCAGGAACTCTCAAGATGCGTGGTTCCTTGATTCTGGAGCTTCCTATCATATATGCTCTAACAGGGAGCTATTCTCGACGTACGACCAAACGGATGGAGGGTCTGTCTACATGGCAAACGGAGCGGTCTGTAAGGTGACTGGGAGCGGCTCGGTTAGATTGAAGACGAATGAAGGGAAGTTATGTACCTAGGAGCATGTCAGACAAATAAGAAGAATCTGATCTCCTTGAGTCTACTCGAAAGCAAGGGATACAGTTTCAAAGGTGAATGAGGAGATTTACAAGTCTGCAAGGGTTCTAAGGTGATTTCAAGGGAGTCAAGAGTGGGACTTTGTACATGTTTCAAGGATCGAAGATCACAAGTTCTGCTGGAGTTGTCTCAGCTGAGATTAAGGAAGCTGATCTAACTAAGCTGTGGCATATGAGGCTCGGTCATATGAGTGAACGTGGAATGCAGGAACTTCACAAGAAAGGCTATCTCACCGGGCATGCGCCCAAGAGCCTAGGGTTTTGTGAGCACTGCGTGTATGGGAAGCTACAGTGTAGCAAGTTCCCTAAGGCGGTTCATAGAACGAAAAGTACTCTTGATTATATCCATTCAGATTGCTGGGGTCCATCTCGAGTTGAGGCGATAGGCGGGTACATGTTTTTTCTAAGCATCATAGACGACTACTCCAAGATGACTTGAATATTCGTGATGAAGCACAAGAGTGAAGTCTTCGCAAGATTCAAGGAGTGGAAGACACTAGTAGAGAATCAGGTGGGAATGAAGGTGAAGAGGCTGCGCACGGACAACGACTTAGAGTTCTGTTCATTAGAGTTTGATGGATTATGCAAGGATTAGGGAATAGCACGCCATCGCCATGTTCGGCATGAAACACCCCCATCCTAGAGTACTGGAGAATTACGCTTGGATCCCCCAGACTCTCCGGAGATGCCCTCCGCTAAGCACGGAAATGCTCAGCAAGGAGTCCAATCCTAACAGTTCTGATACAAGACAGAATTAAAGAAACTAACATTTAAAAGAAACTTACTATTACAGCCTGTATATCTCGATGTGATTACTTCTAAGTGATGGCCTACTCCGCGGTGTCCCGTGTACCCACCTGCCAGATATAGGGCGCGGTGACATCACGACGTCAGTTTGTAATGAACAGAATAGACTTCATGATGTAATAAAAATATATACTGTTTTGGAAAAGTATGACATGTTCTTGTAAAGCGTATGTCCCATTAACCCTGGCCCATTTCTGATAGTAAAGAGATTGTTATATACTAGTCATTCAAGTTATTCGATAACGCATCTACAACAAATGCATATCCATTTCTCATTCCTGTACCACCCATTAATCCACCAAGACAAACTAGACCTTAAGTGTGCACACCCCCTACTGGATCGTCAGTCCAGAGGGTAGTACTAGTTGCCTACCAGTCGGGAGCTAGCGATGTACCGACTGAGCCCGTAGACCGTGAATGTAAAGCCCGTAAAACAGGTCCCATAATTGTATCAAGCCCGTCGTACGGGTCCCATAAATATTTGACCATACAAAGGTCAAGGGTACGAGAATCTCTTATTATTAAATAAGCATTCCCAAAAAATTATGAATTATACTCGTACTTACCTGATTCATGTGAATATATATAGATGTACAAGACAAGCCTTCCTGTTATACCATGATTTTCGTATTTTCCATTCACAGATACATGCATACCTCTTATCTAGCATTATTCGATGCTAAATAAGCATTCATATGGTTACCAGATAGCCTGCTTAGTATTCCTGATCAGCGATGCTGACTTTCTAACCCAGCAGACAATGAATTTTAGCTCCTTCGAGTTTTTTTGGCCATTAATGACAGAATCCGGCGAGCAAAACAGTCCGTTCTTGAAATTCTCTCACGTTCCGTGGCTTCCAATTCTCGGCAGCAGAATCCGGCAAACGGTTGCCAAGTTTCCGGTGACCCAAACCAATTCCAACGAGTTAGATGCAAAAGAGGGGTGCCACGAACTCGCCTAGACATGAGGAACGTAAAACCATCGGTTTTTTCCACCAATACTCAGCGGAGAAGGTGAAATCGCCCTCCAACCGCACTAGGGCTCTTCCCGAACTTCATCGTACCTCTCTCGTTAACAAACGAAATCCAAAATTGATTTGGGGCTTTTTGATTCTGGCTTAGAGGACTACCTTTGGTAGCAGCAACTTCGGAAGACAATAAGTGAGGGTGGTGTTTGGGTGGTGGAACAGTGGAGGAGCCCTTGGTTGCCGTTGATGAAGAAGAAGCACACATTTTGCTTCAGTGTTTTGTTCCAAGTGGGGGGAGACTTCTAGAAGACTGTTTCCATGCTGATGAGGTTATGACACCTCTGGAGATGAGGTGTCACTTGCTATTTTGAGAGAATTCCACATGGGTTAGGGGAAGGTTGTATATTCTATAAAAATAACGGGGTGAAAGTGTAGTTAAAGGTAGATTATATTTTCCCTAAAATTAAACTTTGACCCCAACTCTTCTAATAATTGTCTCAAGCAACTTCTCAATTCCATTAGTCTCACCATGGCCAGGATCCGTCGGAAACTCAGTCTAAAGAAATTACGTATTTGCCCCCAACTTCTCAGTATTTGCAGAATTGCCCCTACAAGAATTCTCATTTCTTGAAATTGTGTGCTGCACAAATGTCAGCAAGTACTGCTAGATAGGAGATTTTGCACAACATACTCAAAATTTATAATTTCTTACAATCCAACCCCTACAAAAATTTCAAGGTGTTACACGGCACACACCGCAGCAGAACGGTGTAGCCGAGAGAATGAATCAGAAACTTTTAGCGAAAGCAAGGTGCATGCTTTCGAATGCAGGTCTTTCTAGAGGTTTCTGGGGAGAGGCAGTTTCCATGGCATGCTATCTCATAAATTGGAGCCCGCACACAGGTATAGGATGCAAGATTCCTATGGAAGTCTGGTCCGTAATGCAGTGGATTACTCGGATTCGGGAGTTTTTTGTTGTGTTGCCTATTATCACGTTGATGATGGCAAATTAGAACCAAGAGCTAAGAAGGTAGTATTAATGGGTTTCAGAACAGGTGTGAAGGTATACAATGTAAGATCAGGTTGTGCAAGGCTTGAAATAGTTCAGCTACTTCAAGGCCTTGAATCAGCTTTCAAAGCCTTGATTCAGTTTCAGAGGCTTGAAGAAAGTATAGCTATTTTTAAGGCCTTGAAACTGGATTCAAAGCCTTGAAACTACGTAACCTGTGTGAACACTCTCATGAGGAGTTTTCTGCAAACTCTCTTAGTTGATTCCCTTTAATTATTTCATATGTTTGATTCACTATTATTAGATGATGAAAGAAAAATTATTCTAACATGTTTTGATCATAGAATTTCATTTGTTTAACTTTGATATTGCAGGAAATTTTGTTTCTAATATTTGCAGGATTGTTTCCAGAACTGAATTTGTGCAGTTTCAGAAATAGTTGGACATTTTGATCCTGTGATTAATCAGAGACTTATGACAGCTTCTCTGATTGCTTATGGACAAGATCACAACAATATCTCTGAATATTGTGATCAACTATCCGTTGGAGAAAGCTGTTAAAGAGAGTCAAAGATGTTGCCAACAAAATAGGAAGTTGTTGCAGAAAACCTGGGAAGATTTGCAGAGCTTCAAACAGTATAAATAGAGCTCACTTTGAAGCAACAAAACAAGAGACTCAACGGGAAAAAGCAAGAGACAAGTTTCTGGATTGACAAAGCACCAAAGAAGAACATCAAACTCTCAATCCATTCCACAGAAGTTCACTGCATTCTTCACTGCAGTTTTCTATTCTAAGTGTACTTCTGTTTTGAGCTGTATTGGTAGATCGTTTCTGTATTATCTCTACATCTAGTCTCAATGATTGTTCAAGGTGAACAATAGAGAATTCTTAGTTAATCAGTTAGCTAGAGCAGGTACTAGATAGGTTAGGGAAAACCACAAGCTGTAATAGAGTAAGGGAACTCTCTAGGCTTGAGTTCTAGGGCTTAACTTTTGATTAATAAGAATTGAGTTGAAAATCATGCAGGGATCTAATCCTTGAGGTAGAGACGTAGGCCCAAGTGGACTGAACTCTATAAATCTCTTGTCACTTGCATTTACAGTTCATTCTTTTTCACAAGTTCTTGCAGCACACACAACTGTCTGTTTTTCAAGGGTTTGAACTTGTTTTCACGGCCTTGAAAGAGGCATACTTGCTTTATACTCTCTGCATCTTCTCCAAGGGCTTGAACTAGTTTTCAAGGCCTTGAACTTCATTGTTTGCACAAGTTTACATCTTCCTAGCAAGTTTTGCGAAAAGTTGGCATACTCTATTCAACCCCCCCACCCTTCTATAGTATCTTAGGCATTAGCATCTGCATAATCATACATTCAATTGGTATCAGAGCTTGTATCACTGTATATATTTAACCATCTGGAGTTCACGAGTACTGCAGGTGATGGTGGTTTCTCACAGGTAAGAGCTGCTAACAGACCTCCTCTATTTTGTGGAGAAAATTTTGCTCACTGGAAAGCCGTTATGAAAATGTTCATCATTGATCAAGATCTAGAGCTTTGGACCATTATCCAAAATGGGCCTCATACTTTCTACACAAAGAAAGATGGGATTAAAACTCCCAAAATAGAAGACTCACTCTCCTCTTCTGAATTAGAGCAATTTTCTAAGAAATACAAAGCTATTAACATTTTGTATTGTGCTTTGAGTACAGATGAATTCAACAGGATCCGTGGATGCACAACTGCTAAAGAAATCTGGGATAAGCTTGTGGTTACCTTTGAGGGAACCAGTCAAGTCAAGCAAACCAAGATCAACATCTATCTCAGGCAAAATGAGCTGTTTAAGATGAATGCAGATGAGTCCATCAGAGACATGTTCAAGAGGTTCACTGACATTGTCAACAACCTTGATTCACTGGGAAAACATTTTTCCAATGAAGAAAAGGTGAGGAAGATTCTCAGAAGTCTTCCAAAGGCAAAGTGGGAACCAAAGACCGTAACTATTGAAGAAGCTCAGAATCTCTCAACTCTACAACTTGATGACCTACAAGGGAAGCTCCTGACACATGATATATCTATGAAAGAAGTTGATGGAGAACTCTCAAATAGTGTCAAGAACTTAGCTCTCAAAGCCAAAGAGAATGAGATAACACAAAGCCTTGAACTGAGGATGGTGATGATGAAGATCCAATTGCCTTAATTTCCAAAGCATTGACATGGATTCTCAAAATGAAGAAAAACTTTGGAAATAAAGACTTCAAGAAAGAAAGGCATGATCATCCAGCAGCAAGGATTACAAAGGTAAGTCTTCTTCA
The DNA here is from genome assembly GCA_023055425.1 of Linanthus parryae. Lineage (NCBI taxonomy): Eukaryota > Viridiplantae > Streptophyta > Magnoliopsida > Ericales > Polemoniaceae > Linanthus > Linanthus parryae. The sequence goes on along the minus strand of JALGPY010000007.1, from coordinate 77,460,522 downwards.
CAAAATAAATCAAAAGTTATGAACTGCTTTGAATGTGGTGATGCAGGACACTTGATAAGAGATTGTCCACACAAGAAAAGCAAGAGCTTTCAAAAGAAAGATAATGACAGAAGAAAGAAAGCCATGATAGCTTCATGGAGTGATTCAGATAGCTCTAGTGAATCTAAATCTGAGGAAGAACATGCCAACCTATAATTCATGGCCAAGCATGATGAAAGTTCTGAGAAGAACATTGAGGTAATGGTAAATTGTCTGATTTCAAAACCAAAAGAAGCTCTTTCAGAATATCTCAGATTAATGCTTTTGAATGAGGAATATTATTTGAAAGAGATTAGACTTTTGAAAGAAAAAGTTCGTGAGCAAGCAAAAGAAAACTTACAACTTGTTTGCCTAAATCAGAATCTTGAAATCTCTCAGAAGAAAACTGATAGTAATTTCAAGGACTTGAAAACCAGTTTCAAAGCCTTGAAAACACAAGTCAGGGAAGTAGTCACTGAAAACTCCTCAATGAGTGACAACTTTGTTAATCTAAGACATCAGATTGATGAATTACATAAAAAAAAAAGACTACTCTTACTGAGAAACTTCAAGAATATGAATTGGTCAAAGTCAAGCTTGCTGGATCAGAACACAAGTTGTACTTGATTCTTGGAGGAAGTTCACAGTCTGTTCACAAAGTTGGTATTGGATTCAATCCAAACACTCCAAGGAGGAACAATACCAGATTTGTGAAAGCTGGAAACAAAACTTCTCCTACATGCCATTACTGCTGCAAAACTGGTCATGTTAAGATGACTTGACCTTTTAGAAGAAGAGACCCTCACATAATGAGGAACACTTTTCCTTTTCAACTCAAAGGAAAATTTAAGCAGATTTGGGTTCCTAAAGGGGTTAGGCCACCTAACATGGTTGATCTTGAATATGAATCCAAAGTCCACACTTAGTCTAAAAAATGGGTAAGGCAGTGATTGGTGTTTCCAGGTTGTCACCAATATCAAAGAACAGAAGTGGTTTATGGACAGTGGTTGCTCAAGACATATGGGTGGAAAGAGATCTCTATTCTCAGAATTAAAGGAGCAATCAGAAGGTTCAATTACACTTGGTGACAAAGGCAAATGCAATATTCTTGGTATTGGAAAAGTTGGTACAAATTCTGGAAACTCTATTTCTTATGTGTATCTAGTTGAAGGTTTGAACTTCAACTTACTTAGTGTATCTCAGCTTTGTGATAATGGCAACAACGTTATCTTTGATAAAGATAAGTGTGTGGTGCAAAATGAGAAATCAGGAGATTGCATTCTCACAAACTCTAGATTAAACAATGTATATACATTTCAGACTAACAAAGTTGCATATGAAAGTTTGAAGTATCTCAAGGCAGAGGATTCAAAGCTTTGGCACAAGAAGCTTGGTCATATCAGTCTCCATACTTTGAACAAATTAATTTCCAAAGATTTGGTAAAAGGATTGCCATCCATCAAGTTCAAAGAAGATGAAATGTTCAAAGCCTGTGCTCAAGGCAAGCAGACCATAATTTCCTTGAAGCCAAAGAAGATCATAAGTACAACTAGACCTATCAAACTGCTTCATATGGATCTCCGTGGTCCTATGAGAAATCCTACTCCAAAAGGTAAAAAGTATATGCTAGTTGTTGTTGATGATTTTTGTAGATATACTTGGGTTATGTTTCTCAATGAAAAATCTGAAGCACTCTCTGAATTTTCAAAGCTTTGCAGAGAACTTCAAAACTTGAAAAACCTACCTGTAGCTTCAATCAGAAGTGATCATGGTAGAGAATTTGATCATTTAGAATTTGATTTATTATGTGATAAGCATGGTATTACTCAAAACTTTTCTGCTCAAGAACTCCTCAACAGAATGGAGTTGTTGAAAGAAAGAACATGTGTCTTGAAAATATGTCAAGAACAATGCTTCTTGAGAACAAGCTGCCAAAACATAATTCGGTAGAAGCTGTGAATACCGCAAACTATATTTTGAACATGTTCTTGATCAGACCTATTCTGAATAAGACCCCCTATGAACTATTCAAAGGGAGGAAGTCAAACATTTCATACTTCAGACCCTTTGGATGTACTTGTTTTATCCACAACAATGGAAAAGACAATCTTGGTAAGTTTGATGCAAGAAGTGATGAAGGTATATTTCTTGGTTACTCTCTGAATAGCTAAGCTTATAGAGTTTACAATAAAAGAACCAAACTGGTTGAAGAGAGCATTCATGTTATTTTTTATGAAAGCTATGATGGTTCTTTGAGTGAAAGTTTTGCAGACTTGAATTTGAACAAGCATGAGTTAGAGGAAGAGACTGAGAATCCACTAGGATTCAAGAAAGGCTCAGAAGAAAATAGAAGACATTTTCAAGACCTTGAAAATGGTGTTCAAGGCCTTGAAAATAAGCCTCAAAGCCTTGAAAAAGATGATCAGAAAGATTCAAGTGACGAAGCCAATACTTCAAGACCAGAGAAGATCTATGGAGAGCCTGGTCTCCAAGAAAGAGATTCAAATATCTCTCATCTCATCCAGTTAATAACATCATCTCATATCCGACCAATGGTACAAAAACTAGATCACAGTTGAAGAACTTATGTGCTTTTAATGCTTTTATCTCTCCTGTAGAACCTAAAACTGTGAAGGAAGCTTTACTAGAAGCAGACTGGATCATTGCTATGCAAAGTGAACTCAATGAGTTTGAAAGGAATAAGGTTTGGAACCTGATTCCTCCACCTAAAAACCAGTCTGTCATTGGTACCAGATGGGTATTCAGGAATAAGTTGGATGAAAGTAGCAATGTGATCTGAAACAAAGCAAGGTTAGTTGCTCAAGGTTACAATCAAGAAGAAGGTATTGATTATGAGGAAACTTTTGCTCCAGTTGCCAGGTTAGAAGCAATTTGAATTTTGCTTTTCATTTGCATCTCACAAGAACATGAAACTATTTCAAATGGATGTGAAATGTGCTTTCATGAATGGCTATTTACAAGAAGAAGCTTATGTTGCACAACCACCTGGTTTTGAAAATGAAAAGTTTCCAAATCATGTTTACAAACTTGAAAAAGCTCTATATGGTTTGAAACAACCTCCAAGAGCTTGGTATGAAAGACTGTCAAAGTTTTTTCTTGAAAATGATTTCAAAAGAGGTTTAGTAGACAAGACTCTTTTCATAAAGACTCATGAGAAAGATTTACTTGTATTTCAGATATATGTTGATGATATCTTGTTTGGAGCTACTAATGATTAATTGTTCAGAGAATTCTCAAGTCTTATGAGGAGGGAATTTGAAATGAGCATAATGGGAGAGCTGAACTTCTACCTAGGACTTCAAATACATCAATTGAAGAAGGGCATCTATCTGCATCAAAGCAAGTACACAAGAGACTTACTAAACAAATATAGAATGGCTCAATGTAAGGAAGCCAAGACTCCTATGAGTTCTACACTATCCTTAGACAAGGATGAATCTGGTAAGAGTGCCAATGTAAAATAGTATAGAGGTATGATTGGATCATTACTCTATCTCACAGCAAGCAGACCCGATATTATGTTTAGTGTGTGTATGTGTGCTAGATTTCATGCTGATCCAAAAGAATCACACTTGATTGCAGTGAAGAGAATATTCAGCAAAGACTTAGGGCTTTGGTATCCAAGACATTCTAACTTCTCTTTGATGGTTTTCATATGCTGACTTTGCATGTTACAAGGTTGATAGGAAAAGTATTTCAGGAACTTTCCAATTTATTGGATCATCCTTGATCAGTTGGCATTCCAATAAATAGAATTCAGTTGCTCTATCAACAGCTGAAGCTAAATATATAGTTGCAGGAGCATGTTGCTCACAAGTGCTATGGATTGCTCAACAACTAAGAGACCTTGTATTTGATTTCAGAAGCATAACTATCAAGTGTGATAATACCAGTGCAATTTCAATTACAAAGAATCCAGTGCAACGCTCAAGAACAAAGCACATTGATGTCAGACGCCATTTCATCAGAGATCATGCTGAGAAAGGTGATATTGTTCTTGAATTTGTTGCTACTAACATGAAAATTGCAGATATCTTCACTAAACCATTAGCAGATGAAAGGTTCTCAGCTCTAAGATTGGAATTGGGAATGCTAAATAAAGATGCATTGGTTTATGGGGAGCATCAGATAAGCAAGGTGAGTTGTATGTGTTTTCAAAGTCTTGAACTTATTTTCAAAGCCTTGAAAATCATTTAAAAGCCTTGATCTTTATTTGTTGCAATGTTACAGTTTTCAAGACCTTGAAAGCATTTTCAAAGCCTTGAACATAAGTCAGCTACACTGATAGTCAATAATCTTGGATCATTCAATGTTGGGTGATATCTCTGTAGATATTTACCTAATATAGCCCCCACCCTTTTCAAAAATTTGTTTTAGCCAAAAATAGTATCATAATATTTTATTTTTCAACAGCATAAAAGATTTGAAATCTCTCTGATTATTGCAAATCTTTTGAGATCCGAGAGATACTAGTTTCCTTTTGAAACTCAAAATCTTTCAGTATTTATCTTCTTCTCTTATCCTTATTTCCGTATCATTCCATCTCTCTCTATTCTTCTCCCAAACCCTAATGAGCACAAGGAGAGCCTCAGACAGAATCAAGATGGCTGGAGGATCTAAACCTGTCTCAGAAAAGAAAAGCAGTAGTGGATGAAATTCAAGAAATCAGTGGGGACTCTAGCTCCAGAACTCCTAGTGCAGAGGCAGTTCCAGATCTTCCTCCACCCAAGAAGAAGGTCAAGAAGGTTACAACCTCCTCTTCAGAAAATAAAAAGAAGCAGAAAGCTGTTACAGAAAAGCAACCAAAAACAGAGCCTACTAGTTCAAAGAAGCTAAAGAAGAAAGCAACTCAGGCAGAAAAGGGAAAGGAAAGGTGACAGAAGCACAACCAGAAGGTCAATTGGAGAAGAAACTGCAGATCTATTCACAAGCCTCAACAAAGAACTCAGCCCCAGTTGAGACTTGTTTTGTTTCAAACATCTCTAAAGGTCAATCGTTAGATGGTTTTGAATCAAGATCTATTGGTTTCTGTAGCATGATCAATAAGCATGTGGTGGAACACATGAAACTTCAGTGCATCTCTATGTTGAAGAAGAGTTCTTTGTGGTCTATGCTGAATCCTAGAGAATTAGCCTACCCTAGACTCACCAGACTCTTCTACCTGAATTTGACCCAAGTTAAGAGATCTGCAATTTTGGGATCAAATCTAAAGTTGCTAGGATAGTAATTTAATTGGATCACTCTGAGTTTGCCAATGTGATATGGTGTCCAAAGAGATATGACACTAGCAACCATCCACCAAAGTCAGAGACCCTGAAACTAGCCAAAGAGGAGTTCTTTCTTCCAAACATCCCAACCTCAGCCAAACAGGTAACACATTCAGTGTTGAATGTTGAAGTCAAAGTCCTTCATACCATCCTGGTTAGGTGTATCTTTCCCAGAGAGCACTCTAGATAATTGGTGACTGAGAGAATGCTGCACATCATGTATCTGGTTATGCATGGCTATGAGATTGATCTTCCAAAACTAGTGATTGAACATATGCTCTTTAGACTTACCAGTAAAAGGATACACCCTCTTCCCTATGCAAACTTGCTCACTTTTTTCTTTGAACACTTTGAGATTCCAACTACTGGAGAGGAATCAGTCACATCTGGATTTGGAGTACTCAATGAGAAAGCCTTTGAGAAAATTGGAGTGGTTTTGGAAACTTTACTCAGACTTGACTGAAGAATAACTAGGTGCAAAGAAGTTTCCTAAGCCCAAGACCTTGACTCCCACTTCAAGTCAGACTTCTCAGCCAACAGACAATTAGAGACTTGATGGTTTGGATTTGGACATGGAAGATATCAAATCAACTATTTATGGACTTGAAAGTGAAATTGGGCAAGTCAAGTACATGGTGGAAAGCATCTTCAGAAGCATGACTTTGCTTTATGTTCTTGAGGATGTTGAGGGTACAAATAAAGGAGACTCTGACAAGGATTTGCCTAGTGAGCATTCATACCAGGAAGAGGTTGCTCCAGTTTCAGATAAGGGAAAGCAGGTAGCAGATGAAGTCAACAGCCCTGACTCAGATGATCTGTTGACCACATTGAAGAAGAAAAAGAAATCTCCAAAGGCTGCTGAAAAGGAAAAGACTGAAGAAGATAATGAGAAATAGGAAGGAGGTCAAGATGAAGATGAAGATCCCACCCCTTAATCTTGTCTACTCTTTCTTCACCATTCTCTCTTCTTCAAAATTTTACTTTAAGTTCTCAAAATTTTCCAGACAATTGATCCAACATCTTCTATCTTTTTGATGAAAGTCAAAAAGGGGGAGAAAATTCTAGGATTTAGTAGTTTTTATTTCTAGGTTTATTTGCCGAACTGTTTAAGTTTTTGTTGGTATTATGAATAAGTTGGATCTTTTTGGAATTACTGTGTTATAAAATGTGAACTAATCATTTTATTTTGCAGAGACTAAGGATCAAACAGAATTTTGTTTTGTCTTTCATCGAGGGGGAGATTGTAAGATTGGGTTGTGCAAGGCTTAAAATAGTTCAGCTATTTCAGGCCTTGAATCAGCTTTCAAATCCTTGAATCAGTTTCAGAGGCTTGAAAATATTTTATCTATTTTCAAGGCCTTGAAACTGGATTCAAAGCCTTGAAACTGCTTAACATGTGTGAACACTCTCAGGGGGAGTTTTCTGCAAACTCTCTTAGTTGATTCCCTTTCTATCTTTCATATGTTTGATTCACTGTTATTAGATGATGAAATAAAAATTATTCTAACATGTTTTGATCATAGAATATCATCTGCTTGAATTTGATATTGCAGGAAATTTTGTTTCTAATATTTGCATGATTGCTTCCTAAACTGAATTTGTGCAGTTTTGGAAATAGTTGGACATTTTGATCCTGTGATCAATCAGAGACTTATGACAGCTTCTCTGATTGCTTATGGACAAGATCACAACAATATCTCTTAAGATTGTGATCAACTATCCGTTGGAGAAAGTTGTTAAAGAGAGTCAAATCTATTGCCTACAAATAGGAAGTTATTGCTGAAAACCTGGGAAGATTTGCAGAGCTTCAAACAGTATAAATAGAGCTCACTTTGAAGCGACAAAACAAGAGAATCAACGGGCAAAAGCAAGATACAAGTCTATTCTAAGTGTACTTCTGTTTTGAGCTGTATTGGTAGATCATTTATTTATTACCTCTACATCTAGTCTCAAGGATTGTTCAAGGTGAACAATAGAGAATTCTTAGTTAATCAGTTAGCTAGAGCAGGTACTAGACATGTTAGGAAAAACCACAAGCTGTAACAGAGTAAGGGGACTCTCTGGGCTTGAGTTCTAGGGCTTAGCTTTTGATTAACAAGAATTGAGTTGAAAATCCTGCAGGGATCTAATCCCTGAGGTAGAGACGTAGGTCCAAGTGGATTGAACTCTATAAATCTCTTGGAACTTGCATTTACAGTTCATTCTTTTTCACAAGTTTTTGCAACACAACTGTCTGTTTTTCAAGGGTTTGAACTTGTTTTCAAGGCCTTGAAAAAGGCATACTTGCTTTATACTCTCTTCATCTTCTCCAAGGTCTTGAACTAGTTTTCAAGGCCTTGAACTTCATTGTTTGCACAAGTTTTCATCTTCCTAGCAAATTTTGCGAAAAGTTGGCATACTCTATTCAACCCCCCCCCCCCCCCGCTTCTAGAGTATCTTAGTTGCATTAACATCTGCATACTCACACTTTCATACAAGATATGGGCAGACAACAAGATTATACTTAGCATAAGTGTAGTCTTTGATGAGACTCATATGTTGAAGAACTCCGTGGAGGTAGGGCTTGGAGGTGCAAAGAAGAAGGTGGAGGGAGAGTCGAATCCTACTGATCCTAAGGATTCTGAAATCCCTACACCGCCGCGAGAAGGAGAAGAGGAAGAAGCATAAGAGTCTGATAGTGCGGATGCGTCTACACCAAAGGAACCGGTTCATCAAAGTATTTCTGAAGGAAGACCAAGGAGAGTCATAAAGCTGCCGGCGAGATACAGAGATGATGGTATGGTGGGATATGCATTATAGGTAGCGGAAGAGGTAGAGGACGAGCCATCCTCCTACAAGGCCTCTATATCTAGTTCTGAGTCAGCACAATGGATTGCCACGATGGGAGAATAGATGGAGTCTCTTAGCACGAAATTGAATTGGGATCTTGTTAAATTGCCAGCGGGAAGGTAGATAGTCAGTTGCAAGTGGGTCTTCAGAAGAAAGGAAGGAACTACAGCTGGGGAGGGCATCAAGTATAAGGCAAGGCTAGTTCCAAGAGGGTTCAGTCAAAAAGAGGGAGTTTACTACAACGAGATCTTCTCACCGGTGGTCAGACATACTTCTATCCGGGTGTTACTAGATTTAGTAGCACACCACGACCTAGAGCTTGAGCAATTGGATGTCAAGACATCTTTCGTGCACGGAGAGTTGGAGGAGGAATATACATGAGCCAACCGGAGGGGTTCCAAGTTCCCGAAAAAGAAGAATTTTTGTGCAAGCTGAAAAGATCTCTCTATGGACTTACGCAGTCGCCAAGGCAATGGTACAAGAGGTTTGACAACTTCATGTTGAAGATTGGTTACCACAAGTGCGAGTATGATTGTTGCGTGTATCACAAGTTGTTGCGAAGTTGATCACGTATCTACCTAGTTCTATATGTGGATGATATTTTGATCGCAACTCCTAATATCAAGGACATTAGAGAACTGGAGAGGTCTCTCAGTGCGGAATTTGAAATGAAGGATCTAGGAGCTGCTCGGAAGATATTGGGAGTTGAGATCTGTAGAGACAGGAAGAGGAAGAAGAAGAAGAAGAAGAAGAAGAAGAAGAATAAGAAGAAGAAGAAGAAGAAGAAGAAGAAGAAGAAGAAGAAGAAGAAAAAGAAGAAGAAGCTTTTCCTGTCACAGCAGGGATACATCAAGAAGATCTTGAGCAGATTTGGGATGCTATCAGCTAAAGCTATAGATACTCCTATGGCGACTAACAGCAAGTTAGGAATGTACACCGTTCAGACTGAGGAGAAGAAGGAGTACATGTCCAAGGTTCCATATGCTAGCGCAGTTGGAAGTCTGATGTATGCTATGGTCTGCACTCGACCAGACATACCACTCGCTGTTAGTGCTGTAACACCCCCAAATGGCCAAAACCTAAAGGCCGAGAGAGTGTCACTCGAGATTAAACCCGGATACAAGGAGATTTTATAACAGAATATCCAAACCAAATCCTTAAAAAAAATAATTAAAACTTTGAAACTTGTCTCGCCAAAAACATGGGCATTATTCCAATATAGAAATTCTCTAAGTCTAACTGAAGTTCTAAAGTAAATAAATGTGATCTAATATACTTCTTCTATGTATGTCGAATCGCGCTCCCGTTACTCCAAGCTTCCACCTAAATCTGTGGTGCAGAAACAAAAAGAAACACCACAGTTTCCAAAGTCAGCGGAAAATACTGAGTAAGCAACACCCAAGCATGTAAACAGATTATGAACCGGTTTAAAAATGACACATGAGTTTGAAGAGTAAAGAATTCGAGTAAGAGTATAAGTATTAAATAAGAGTTCACCAATCTTTTTCTTTTATCAATTCACTTGTGGGGAAACATTCCCAAACACTTCCTCATTTGTCCAATCGGGACATTCAAATTTAAACAATAAAGGTCCAAGTATTTGGAAACCATATTTTATCCTGTTGATACATAGAAGAACCAACCATCACACACTGCCAAGACCATAAGTGTCGACACCCCCCTAAGACTTCTTGCGGCCAGAGAGGTAAGTACAAGGAGCAAACTCGGGGCTGTAGCGGCCGAGCAAATAAATAAAGTGGGCTGAGTGACCGTGGTCAACAACAACCGTTCCCAAAATAATAAAGTGTTCCCCGGTACAACTCTTTCACTTTACGTTATTACGTCTTATTAATCACTTCATGTGATAGTTGTGATAGAATCACCTTTGTAAAATCAGTACACTTTCTCAAATAAACAGTTCAAGTAGATATTCAAATTTTGAGACAATAAATCACAAAAGCAATTTGACACGAAAGAAGATATGGGCGCTAGGCATGGCATGTTTACTTACCTTGAATCTCAAGCAAAGCAATCACTTCCTAGTAATACTCGACGTATCCTTCGTGAACGAAATTTGTCGCCTACAAATTTAATAATATCCTAATCAACATATTGCACACGCAATCCTATGAAATAAATCCCTTACTAACTATCCCCAACCTTGCTAACGTGAACAACCTCTTTTATAATAAAATACGCTTTATACATCTAACATTTATTATTTGTAAAAACACACTAAGCTATAGTTATATAAATATAACTTCATAAGATTAGATAAACTATTATTTTTATTACTTACGGTAGAGAAGCAGGTTATTTTACCCCCAAAACACTTTTGATTCAAATAGTAGTTTCTCCTAACCAAACAAGCCTTAGTAGAGAACAAATTATAAACTAACTAACTTTATTTAGAAGAAATAACAAATTTATTTGAGGAAACAACTTATTCTAACTTCTTACAAACTTATAAAAATAAATAAGAAAAATATTTTTATCACTCCTATTGTACACTTTTATTTTTTGGTAAAGATGAGTATTAAAAATAATTTTTAAACTTGTATAAAAAGAATTGCCTCTTGTGAGATTCGAACCTAGAACCTAGCTTTCACATAGCCACCAAGCCTTAAGTGTTAACATTTAACCACTGGGCCACAACCCCTTTTGTTGTCTCCTTCCCAACTACTATTATTAAATAATAACTAACCAAATAAACTAATGAGAAAACAAAATAATAAAACAAAAACACAGAGAAGAAGAAGAAAAAGAAACGGGTTTGTACCCGATTGAGAAGAGGACGACGGGCGGCGGTTGCGCCGGAGGGGGACGGACGACGAGGCGACGGCGGTGGCGGCTTTGGCTGGGCAGGGCGGCCAGTAGGACGACGGCGGCAGCGGCTTTGGGCGGTGACGTCGGCCTCGGGGGAGAGAGAGAGATTGAGAGGTTGAACGGGAGAGAGATCGAATTTGAGAGAGATTGAGAGCTTGCGTTGGTGTGTGAATTCTCTCTGGGTTTCAAGGGTTTAAATAGACTTTGGGTGTAGAAATCCGGCGAAGGAAGGAGACCCACTTCGAAAACTTTGATTTTGAATCGGGACCGAAATTTGGCGAAATTTGGTTGCTTGATGCTAAATTATCGAGCTTAATCAAGTTTGAATCGAATTGGGATTGCATTGGGACGGATTGGTGGTGATTTGGTGGAGATTCGGGCGGTGGTGGTGTTGGAGTCGGACATGGAAGCCGACGGGAGAAGAGTTCTCATCCTAGATGGAGAAGATGACATTATTTTAGGGTAAAGACACTTTCACCACCCTAGGTTTAGGCTTAGTACAACTACCACCCCCTAAGTTATTTAAAAGAAACTATATAAATTCAGAATAAATACATAAAAGCACCTAGGTAGTTTATAACATTGAAATTAACTTTTAAATAATAACAACTAGTACCAAAACTTATACTAATATCATATTAACACCCAATATTATTATAAAATATCCGTTTTAACATATTAACACTTAATATTATCTAAAATACACTTAATACTATATAAAATACACATAATACCCGTATAAATAACGGGGTATTTCAAGTGTGGTTAGTCGTTTTATGGCTCAACCAAGGAAGGACCACTGGCAGGCGGTGAAACTCATATTTAGGTACCTTAAGGGTACGTCAGACACTGGCCTATGCTATGGGTCTAATGAAGACATCTTGGTAGCTGGGTTCTCGGATTCGGACTATGCAGGGGATACTGATAGTAGGAGATCGATGATTGGCTATGTGTTTACTTTGGGAAGTTCTATTGTGAGTTGGAAGGCTACACTACAGCCGACGGTGACTTTGTCAACGACGGAGGCGGAGTACATGGCTCTAACAGAAGCAACAAAGGAGGAAATATGGCTCAAAGGTATGGTCAATGATCTAGGCCTACTTCAAGATCCAGCGATAGTCAATTGTGATAGCTTGAGTGCGATTTGCTTGACTAAGGACCAAGTTCATCATGAAAGGACCAAGCATATCGACGCCATGTATCATTTTCTGAGAAACGAGAGCAAGATCAAGGTGAAGAAGGTGGGGACACCTGACAACCCCACGAATATGTTCACCAAGCCGATTTCGAATAGCAAGTTCCAGCATTGTCTGGAATTGCTCAACATATTGAGCCAGTGAAGCGCATCGGGGCATGTCGGACCCGGTGGGGTCCAGTGAGTCTCTGTGACGAGAGACATTGGGTGCGGAGAAGACATAGCTTTATTTACGAGAGGAGGAGCAGCTACTGTTGATGGAGAATTAAAGTCAAGGTGGAGATTTGTTGAGGTGCCTTGAATTGTGAAAGTCAAAGGCGGTGAAAACAAATTGGACCAAGGGTTTGAATTATGGTCATAGGCAGTAGGGTAGCTAAGGAAACAAAGTGGGGCGGTGGAGTGTATTTGTCCCACATTGTCAAGTGAGGTGATTCTCATCTCCTCACTAGTACTATATAAAGGAGCTCGTAGGCTCTCTACTAGATAGGCAAATAAGAGTGTAATTGTTCCTATTAAGTGAATAAAGGGTGCTTTTTCGCCGTGGACGTAGTTAGCGAATTTCTTTGCTAGCGAACCACGTGAAATCCTGTGTTCTTCTTTTTATTCGTTCTTCGTTCGTGAGGTGGTTTGTCATAACAGTATATTTGTCGAGCATCCTGCTGTAGATACTGCTTTATGACATGGCAGATCTAGGCCACGTGGCAACCATCCAGCACACCATATTGTGCTCCACACACACTGGATCACCAGCCGAGCTGATCCATGTGGGGGCTGCGAGACAGAGCCCTCGCATACCACTGCACGGGACTTGTAGGGACTTTGTGGTTTGGAGGCTAGGGTAAGCCCTGTCGCGTGCGAGCCAAGCCCGCGCGCGACCTTTAGTAACTGTTTTGAGAGATTTATGGCACGAGCTCCATAAACCCGGTCAATCCGGTCAAACCCGGTCAACCTCGTAACGGTTCCGGTACTCGCGCACCACGTGCTCTAACGGTTCCTATATACTCGGACGAACGTGCCGTTATGGTTAAGCTAATTAAGCCGCCATTAATGGGCGCATTAACCACACTACAACGGTCACGTTCTCTTGTATATATATATCGTTAACCTTTCCATACAAAGGGGGACACACTGCCATACGCGGAAGCTCTGCCAAACCTCTGTCTCTCTCTCAGACATTGCTACTGACTTACTCTCTCCCTACACACACCCCTATTCTTCCTGTGCGATCCCTGATCCACTACGTACGGTGTACACGGAGGTCTCCCTGCCGGAATCTCTTGTGCACATTTTGGTGAACCCGACGTGAAACTTACCAGCAAAAGCAACCATGTCTCAGGAGGACGATGTCAGCAACCGATCTCCTTCCACCGAAACTCCCTCGGGAGACGAGGCTCGCCGTACTCCGACGACTCCCGGCGAGGCGCCAACTTTAGAGTCTTTGGACGCCACTGTCCAAAGTCAGGCAAAAGCTCTCAAGTCTCAATCCGCGCAGTTAGAACGGATCTTGGCCGTTCTGGGCACTCTTGCGCCAAATCCTCCACCTGCCACCGCTATCCCTCAGGGAGGAGGAACCCCTACCGCTCCAGGATTGGGAGTGTCGGTCACGCCTCCCAACCCTCATCTGCAAACTCCACCGTCGGCCACGCAGCTGCCTTCGGTCCAAGGGTCAACGGCACAAATGCTGCCCCCTGCTGCTCACGCCTCTCAGCCCCCGGCTTCGGCGTCCAACCCAGCTCTGCAGTACACTCTGCCTCCACCAGCGACAATCTGGGGAAACGCGGGTAGTCAATACACTCCCAATCCTCCGGCGGCATATGTGTCGCCACCGCCTACGGCAACCCCTCCGCTAACTACCGAGGGAAGCATTCCAGAATGCATGACGTCTTTGCAGAAGCGCGTGGACTCCATCTTGGCTCATCAGTCGTTCGCGGATACCATCATCCCGAAGCTAGACAACGATCCACCCATCCCACGAGAGATCTATCTCATGCCTAACCCGGCGGGGTACAAGGCTCCCAAATGGGACAAGTTCGAGGACGTCAATGGAAACGCTCATGAGCATGTCATGCGTTTCATCGATGTCATGGGTCCATACGGAGCTGATCCCAAGCTGCTGATGCGAGAATTCCCAAAAACTCTTGGGAATGTAGCATACAAATGGTACCGAACATTGGAGGCCGGATCTGTGAAAACTTGGGACGACATGGTCCAGAAGTTCTATACCAAGTTCTTCCAGATGGAAGAAAAGGTGACGATGATCCATCTCTCGCGGATGTATCAGAAACGCGAGGAAGATGGAATCACTTTCATCAAGAAATTCAGAGCGAAATCCTTGGAGTGCAAGGATCCAATGCTCGAAAGCCGGCTCGTAGAGATATGCCTGCAGTGCATGCGAGATGAATACAAAAGCATGCTGATCAATTTACAAACACCAACGTTTTCAAAGCTCATCGAATGCACGATGAACATCGAGCCCATTGTCGAGAGACAGAGAAAGAAGAGCGCTCCAGAACGACCTGCGAGCGGCACCACCTACAAGATCGGCAGATTTGGCTACAAGCGGGGACGCGAAGCTGAGGTCAACACAGTTTCGCCCCAGAAGCAAGCAAAGGTTGCAAACTTCGATGCACCACCTCTTCCATGCTCGGTGGAGGAAGCGAGCGATCTCTGCAGACAGTGGCATAAGGACGGCGTCCTGCCACCGCTCGAGAAAGCACCCTCCAAGGAGATGACGAGGGACCCTAAGTGGTGCGAATACCACGGCAAGGTCATGCACCCCACAGCCGAGTGCAAGAAGCTCAGATTCGCGTTCGATCAGAAGATGAAGAACGGCGAACTCATCGTCAGCGACCACCGGAAGGATGTGCGCAACAACCCGCTGCCTGCCCATACAGATTCGGGCTCAAAGGGCAAAGAGGTCGCCATGATCTCGATAGTGGACTTGGAAGAAGTCGCAGAAGATGGTCTGCCCACCATTGCTGAAGTCCATGAAGATGAAGACTACAGCATGGACACGGAAGATGAGCGTGCCGACCGCATGAAAGGGTCGCACGGCTTCGACAAATTCTTCAACGAGATGAACTTCTCCGAAAAATGTCGAGCGGACATGACAAAAGCAATCTTAAGGGTAGCAGAGGACTACGAGGAGGACCTCGTGGTCTCCAACGGGAAAGTCGTCAGGGCGTCCCGTTTCACAGAAAAGATTATGACCTTTTCTGCAAGCGACAAGAAGACAGATGCGAGCCACCAGAGGCCCCTGTACGTGACCGCCATCATCAACGGCGTCGAATTCAAGCGAGCATTCGTCGATGGAGGAGCAGCGGTCAATGTTGTTCCACTCCACACACTGAAGCTAGCAGGGATCCCCGAGCACAAGGTAGTCAAGCGTCCATCCCCGCTGGTGGGATTCGGAAGCGATTCTAGAATGACGATCGGATGGATCCGCCTGGGCGTTCAGATCGGCAAAATCAAGTGCTCGGCGAAGTTCTATGTCATAGACGCGAACACCACATATCACATGATCATAGGTCGGGCCTGGATTCATCGCTTTGACGCAATCCCTTCGACGGCTCACCAGGTGATGAAAGCTATCTGGAACGACAGGATTGTCGAGATACCGGCCTCAACTAACCCGTTCAACTTGGACGAAGCACATCTCAGCGAGGCGGTGTGGTTCACCGAGATGGCGGACGAGCAAACACCCGGACCATTCAACCCTACTCCCTTACCTCTCTGGGAGGACATCAAGGACCAGTCACCTGCAGGCGTGATGGTGACAAGGGGAGATGCCAAGGAAAAGCCGCCTACACACGAAGAGGCGCCGCGCATCGCATATCATCGGAAGAATGTGTACACTCTGAAGAGGATCGCAAAGCATGACCCCGAGGGTAAGGAGATAGAGAGCTTCTACGCCAACGGGAAGAAATGCTATCGCATATGAAGGTGCGCGGGGACGTCCTCACACGGGCATGGGGGTGTCCCTGGGCAAATCAATCAAATCGAGCAAGTTGCGCTGACGGAAGAGCCAACACAGGGCACTCCGGACGAGAAACTCAAAGAAGCGCCCGAATGCATGGAAGACAGGCCAAGACCACAAAAGCAAGAGCTAAAAGAAGTGTTCCTCAGCCCGAACGAGGAAAAGAAAAGGCCAGTCTTCCTGAGTGCGGACCTCACAAGCAAAGAGGAACAAGGACTGCTGCGGCTCCTAACTGAATACAAGGACGTGTTCGCATGGGAATATGATGAGATGCCAGGTCTGGACACGAGCATCACCATGCACCGTTTAGACATCATCCCAGGGTCTAAACCGGTCAAGCAAAGCACCAGAAGCTTCAGGCCAGAGCTCAACGTGAAGATCAAGCAGGAGATTGTTAAACTCCTAGACGCCAAGTTCATAGAGCCAAATCACCATCCCACATGGTTGGCCAACATCGTGCCGGTGGTGAAGAAGAACGGACAGCTCCGCATCTGCGTGGACTTCCGAGATCTTAATCGCTTCTGCCCTAAGGACGATTTCCCACTGCCTAACATCGATTTGCTCATTGATTCAACGGCAGGCCATCGCATGTTCAGTTTCATGGACGGCTTCAGCGGGTACAATCAAATCAAGATGGATCCCGAAGATGCAAGGAAAACTGCATTCATCACTCCCGTGGGGGTATTCAACTATACGGTAATGCCATTCGGTCTTAAGAACGCAGGCGCAACCTATCAGCGGGCCATGATGGCTCTATTCCACGACATGATGCACAAAGAAGTGGAATTCTATGTGGATGACTTGGTAGTCAAATCCAAGCATGAAGCAGATCACCTTGCAGACCTGCGAAAGGTGTTCAACAGATGCAGGAGCTTTCAACTGAAAATGAACCCCATGAAATGCGCATTTGGCGTGACTTCGGGGAAGTTTTTGGGATGCGTAGTCCATCGCCAAGGAATCGAGCCTGACCCTGCGAAAGTGTCAGCCATCACCAGCATGACGCCACCTCACGACCAAAGTACCTTGAAAACATTCTTGGGAAAATTGTCATATCTGCGGAGATTCATCCCAGCAATCGCCGAAATCACATGCTGTTTCAGCACTCTTCTCAAGAAGGACGCCGCGTACAACTGGGCTCCTGATCACGAAGCCGCATTCGAAAAGCTAAAGGAGTTACTCACATCCCCAAAGATAATGATCGCGCCTCAACTGGGATCACCGCTTCTGCTATACCTTACATCGACAAGGAAATCTATAGGAGCACTCTTGGCTCAGGTGTATGAAGGCCAAGAGAGGCCCATTTATTACATCTCTCGCATTGTGCAGCCTGCTGAATCAAGGTACACAGACATCGAACGTCATTGCCTTGCTTTATTCTTCGTAATAGAGAAGTTGAGACACTATTTTGCATCGCACAAAGTAGTGGTGGTCACCAAAAGCGACCCCATAAGATACCTGCTAACTCACACTACTCCGGGCGGGAGATTGGCGAAATGGTACATGACCATCTCTCAATACGATATCACATGCGTGAAACCAAGAGCGATCAAGTCGCAGGCGGTAGCAGATCTGTTGGCACAGTTTCCCGACAACAGTCACGAACCTGTGATCGAGGAAGAGCTCGAAGGCCCTGAAATCTACGCGATCGACGTGCCCTATTGGACCCTCCACTTCGACGGTTCGTCAACCAGAAAAGGCGGAGGCATTGGGATAGTCTTGACAAAGCCGGACGGGGAAGTCATACAGATGTCCGCAAAACTCAACTTCGCAGTCACGAACAACGAGGCGGAATACGAGGCTCTGATCGCGGGGCTCCGTGCGGCGAAAGCTTTGGAAGTGAGCAACTTAACAGTCATGGGAGATTCCAAACTGATTGTTAAGCAGGCCTCGGGCGAATATGGTTTAAAGGAGATCAACCTCCTGCCATACCGCACCCTAGTGCAAAAGCTGATGCAGCAATTCTGCGACGTGAAATACGAGCACAAGCCCCGAGCGGACAACAGGCATGCAGACGCCT
The DNA here is from genome assembly GCA_023055425.1 of Linanthus parryae. Lineage (NCBI taxonomy): Eukaryota > Viridiplantae > Streptophyta > Magnoliopsida > Ericales > Polemoniaceae > Linanthus > Linanthus parryae. The sequence continues at coordinate 77,442,373 of JALGPY010000007.1, read as the reverse complement.
TAGCAACTCTGGGATCTAAGGTCAACATAGACGAATGCCCCGCAAGGATTTCCATCGAAGTGCGAACATCGTCGGCATTAACAGAAGATGCGTGCGACGATGAACACATGGATGACGCAGACTGGCGAAAAGCAATCCTGCAAGCTATTGCGAAAGGCACCAGCAGCGAAAGCTGGGTACTCACGAAAGGATACTGCATCCACGACAACACCCTTTACTACAAGGGTCCTGGAGGAATACTCATGCGATGTGTCTCCGAGCAAGAGGGACAACAGCTGTTAGAAAAGATTCACCAACACGCTTGCGGAGAAAGCGAGGTGTCAATCTACACGAAAGCTCAGAGATATGGCATTCATTGGCCAGGCATGTCAACAGCTGCAGCCCTGATACAAGGGAAGTGCGAAAGTTGCGCACTAATCAAAGATTCTCTACTCGTCGCTCTAACCGATGACGACACAGATTGGAGGAAGCCATTGTTTGAATTCCTTACCCAGGGCACCGTACCCGAATCGAGAAAAGAAGCCGACAAATTGAAGAGGAAAGCGTCTCGATATGTGGTTCAGGAAAACCTGCTTTGGCGAAGAGGTCACGAGGGCAACTTGCTGCGATGCCTAGACGGCAGGGAAGCACAAGAAGTCATGGACCTTTCTCATCAGGTGGAACACCAGGGAGGTGCGAAATTATGCAGACAACTCCTCTCAATCGGATACTTCTGGCCCACGATGGAAGTCGATTGCCGCACCAAGGTGCGACGCTGCCAAGAATGCCAATTCAAAGGGAACCTAGTGCACGCTCCCGCCGTGGATCTACATGCATTAGGGACGCCATGGCCATTCCACACATGGGCTTTGGACTTCATCGGCCCCATCCGACCAACGTCACATGGGAACCATTTCATTCTCACCGCAACCGAGCTGTTCACCAAATGGGTGGAAGCAATACCACTAAAGACGGCAAACGCGCTGGCTGTGGTTAACTTCATCCAGGAAAACATCGTATGCAGGTTCGGAATCCCAAATACCATTCTTTCAGATAACGGTACTCCTTTTGTTAATCGCCAGGTAGCTACGAAACTCGCGGAGTACAATATCAGGCAGATATGCTCCACCCCCTATTATCCAAAGGGAAACGGACAAGGCGAAGCGACTAACAAAACGCTGTTGAGAATTCTGAGCAAGATGGTCGCAGATGACCACAAGAAGTGGGCCGACTCCCTTAACATAGCTCTGTGGGCCTACAGGACTTCTCCAAGGACACCTACAGGGGCCTCGCCATTTCTACTATGTTATGGGGCCGAAGCTGTAGTACCTGCGGAGGTCAGAGTCAATTCGGCAAGGCTGGCCTTCCATGCACTCTATGAAAATCAACGCGATCATGATTTAGTCTTGCTGGAAGAAAAGCGAGAACAAGCCAAAAGGACTAACAAGCGGTACCAGGAAAGAATCGCTCGCGCCTATAACAAGACAGTCCAGCGACGGGATTTCGCAGTTGGCGACCTGGTCTTGCGCGCATCTGACCACTGCATGCGAGAAGCAACTCACCCAAAGTTCGCAGCTAATTGGGAAGGACCCTTCGAAGTCACAGAAGTCTTCGATAGCGGCTACTGCAGCATACGAAGGTTGCACGGCACAACCTCAACTCCAAGCTCAGTCAACATGCGCTGGATCAAGATGTACTATCCTTGACTTCTCTTATTTCATACGTTTTATGATAACGTTGCTTAATGTCTCATGTGGCTATGATATTCGCAATCTCCTCTCCCATATGAGAGGATTGTAATCCTATCTCTCCCATATGAGAATGCTATAATAAAAGAATTCTCCCAAATGAGAAGTTCATATTTCTAGCTGTTTATATCGCTCTATTTAATTTGTTATTGCTGTTAACAATGATTTATTCGCTGCAATATCAGCAAATACAAATACGATCTTAATTGATCATCAAAGCCTATCTCTTACGATAGCAAATGCGATCTCAATCGATCATCTAAAGCCTATCTCTTACGATAGCAGCCAAACGCAAATGCGATCTTAAGTGATCATCAAAGCCTATCTCTCGCGATAGCAGCAAATACAAGCGCGATCTTAATTGATCATCAAAGCCTATCTCTCACGATAGCAGCAAACGCAAACGTGATCCTAATCGATCATCAAAGCCTATCTCTTACGATAGCAGCAAACGCAAACGTGATCCTAATCGATCATCAAAGCCTATCTCTTACGATAGCAGCAAACGCAAACGTGATCCTAATCGATCATCAAAGCCTATCTCTTACGATAGCAGCAAACGCAAACGCGATCTTAATTGATCATCTAAAGCCCATCCCTTACGATGGCAGCCAATGCAAATGCGATCTTAAGTGATCATCCAAAGCCTATCTCTCACGATAGCAGTCAACATAAATACGATCTTAATTGATCATCTAAAGCCCATCCCTTACGATGGCAGCCAATGCAAATGCGATCTTAAGTGATCATCCAAAGCCTATCTCTCACGATAGCAGTCAACATAAATACGATCTTAATTGATCATCTAAAGCCCATCCCTTACGATGGCAGCCAATGCAAATGCGATCTTAAGTGATCATCCAAAGCCTATCTCCTACGATAGCAGCAAAATACAAAAACGATCTCAATCGATTATCAAAATCCTATCTCTCACGATAGCGGTTTACGCAAGTGCGATCTTATATGATCTTTTTAAGCCGATCTCAATCGATCATCAAAATCCTATCTCTCACGATAGCGGTTTACACAAATGCGATCTTATATGATCTTCTCAAGCCTATCTTATATGATCTTCTCAAGCCTATCAGGTTCCTCAGCATGACCTGCGATACCAAATGCGATAAAGTGAGGTAACTTGTGTTATAAGTTATTTCGCTATCTTTACTAAAGTTAAGAATAAGCACCTCCACGCGAAGGTGGGATTGAGGTATCCTCATCGTACACTAGGGACGTGGAACCGTGCCCTATCAGTGTATCCTCACTAAGCAAATCTTTAAGAGAAGCGTGACCTGGGATGCGAGTAAACCAGTCATGATTTTGCCTCAAGTGGCTACAGCCTAGTATGCGCATATCACTCAAAATAATTACCTGAGGGTTCTCCGCATTTGCTTACCAACCAACGGCGAATGTCAGGCTTTGACACACCGTGCTTTAACGCACCCACAATTACATCTCTATAAGTAACTGCGAGATTGAAGATCTCACCTTTATCGCCACCTGCGATCTCTGCGAAGTCCGCTTGGACTTGCTCTAGCTCTGCTGCATCCTCTCCAGGAACCTCATCTTCCTCCTCCACATGAGGAGCCACTTCTTCGGGAAGCTCGTCTTCCTCGCCAACTGGACGCACTAAGTCGTCAACATGCTGCTCCTCGAGGCTCCGCTGTTTCACACGCTCGAGCTCGTCTTCCTCTCGCTGCCTTCTTCTTTCAGCAGCCTCCGCGGCTGTCTTCCGGGATTCAGCAAGAACATCCTCGCTTATAGGATCATCTGAAATGCCAGAATGGGCATCTCTCTTTTGCCTCTTGGCCACAAGGCCACCGACGGCTTCATCATCATCATCTGCGAATACATATTTGGTTCAAAGAAAAGAACTACAAAGAAGTCAAGATAAAGGGCAAGGAGATGCGACGGAAGTACCTCCTGATTCTTCCTCGCACATCACAACTGTTGCTTCTTCTTCATCACTTGCCTGGGGCTCCTGTCTCTCTTCCTCCTCTTGGTTGAATGGAACGAAAGTCTCAACTGCGAGATCTTTTCGCACTTTGCTGGGCATACGACCCTTGCCTTTGTCCTTGATGGAAAGGGACCTCACTGGGGGAGAAGTTGGAGCACTCCTAGGGGAAGAAATCGTAATTCCCTTTTGCCTAGGTCTCTTCACTCTCGGCGCCGCAGTCGCTGGAGGGGACGGGTCATCTCTAGGAGGAGACGGAGCCGGAGGGTTGTCTATCAGCGAGTCAGCAAAAGTGTTCATGACTCCGCGAACTTTTGTTTCGACCTCGGCATCCATCCTCCATGCTAGCCGGTACGACTCCCCCTTCCTTCTAGTGGCAACAATGGTGTCCACCAGCGATTTGGAGCGATCACCAGCTGCGAACCTCCGCACATGACACTGAACAATACAGAACGAAAAGCATCAGCGCAAGGAAATCAAAAAGCTTAAAGCACATAAGGAAATTGCTTACCTCAGCAAACGCCTTGCTATATTTGATGACCTGCGCGTCACCCTTCTTAATTGCGTCGACTTGCTCCTTCAGAATGAAATCGGGGCACAAATGATTCTCGCGGTCCCACAGCGAGTAGCAACCATACTCAGACTCGCTCAAACTGCAATTGGGGCGAAACGGAAAAGAGTTTCTCTTGATCAAGGGGGCCTTTCCTGGCTGCGCCGCCGCCTCCGTCTCAATCCTCGTTTGCTGGGCAACCCAGTATGCGATCCAGTTCTGGGAACAACCACCCTTGCGAGTTCCCGCAGGCTGCTCAAAGGGAAGATTGCTCATGAGGACCGTCTTGCACTCCTTTGTCAGCAAACGCTTGTAGCACCCTCTGATAATAGACTGGGGCCAGATCGATGGGGCCACTGCATCAAAACCAAACTGAGGAGAGACCCGAGTGGGGTCAACATCCACTGTAAGCCTTTCGTATCTTGGCGCGAGCTCACGAATGTGCTCTGCAAGGGCAGGAAGGGAACCTCGCAGACACCAACAAAAGAACTCACGATAGCGCTCGTGGAAATGCGGTCCCTTTTCAAAGAGAAGGTCTTCTGACAAGACCATACCTTTGGAAGGGTATAGCTTTGGAAACCACCGCACATTCTCAACACGTGTGGCATAGGGCCTGGCAGTAAACTCCTTTCGTTTGTCGCATATCAAACTCCAAGTACACTTGGTGTTGCTTGCTCCAAACCATCTCGCAGCCCTTCCGCTGTTGCGCGCTTCTGTCTCACCTGGGGGACACCACTTATCAAGTGGGAGGGGAGTTGGAGCATAAGACGGCCAGCGCTCGAAAACCCACATTGTCAAAAAGCTGATATTGACAAAGGTCAGAACATCGAGGCGGCCACGCGATTCCCTCATCGCCAGAACCAGCTGATCCAGCCTGTAATATAGCGTCCCCAGGACCAAGGGTCCGAGTGCGACTCTCTGGCCAAGAGCGAGCCTCACGGCAAGTGGCAGCACATGGTAGAAGACCCCGTCATGGGGGTGACCATCAATCAGATACCTCGACAGCCAAGCACAGAGAAAGGCACAAAGGGTTAAATGATAACCCTTGCCCTCTACGTAATTCTCGGCCTCCGGGTTCTCACTCTGAAACTTCTTAGTAATGCTGCTGTTCGCATAGTCTCGGAAGAAGTACTGCAACCACTTGTTCCAGGTATTCTTCGCAGACGTATCCACCAGCTGCCAGTTCGGAAGAGGCTTTGTAGTGGTCCACCGAGTGGAGATTTTCTTTACCTCTGCTAGGCACTCCTCCATCTGCGCGTACAAGGCCATTTCAGCAGATGTCCTCAGGTGACTCAAGGGGTCCACCTCACCCATGGGGGAAAGCTCATACAGCATCTGAACGTCCTCGAGCGTGGGGGCAGCCTCGAACTCCGCAAAATGAAACGTGTGAGTCGCGGGCGAGTAACGGGACAGAAGGTCTAGAAGCATGGACTGATCCAACTTCACGGCAGCACCCTTCATAGCGCGGATAGCAAAGAAAATGCCGGCTTTATCAAGAGTCTCGGCGTGATGATTCAACACGTGGTCGATCCACTCATCCATATAGTCCAATTTCTGGACGAACGCTTGAGTAGAAATCGCAGTATACGGGAAGTGCCCGTTCTCGATCCCCAATCGGACTACATCCTCGGAACCAACCCACTCGAGCAGGGCGGAGCTAACTGGGCGAGTCAACGTCAGCAATTGCTCAACAGGAACAGGATCAGGCATCCTCTTCTCCTTCACCCTCGCATGATAAAAATCCTTCCCACCCAGAAAGGGGGCTTTACGCCACAGAGCCTGCGGAAGCTCCGGCATCTCTTCGTCTTCCTTGACGGGTCTGGTTACTCTTGTCTTGGCCATTCCTGCGAAAGGGCAAGAAAAAGGAGGGAGAAATACCACACCACACTTCAGTTTGAATTTTGGAATTTGAGATCTATGCAAACCAAAGCAAACAGTTCCGGTGCCGATTTCAGAAATTGGGGAGTTGATATTGTTGAAAGATTAAAACGAAGCGGGTTCAAAGATCAAAAGCCTCTTCACAAATTTCATGGATTTACAGATTCAACGCGATTCAAGGCAAACACTGGTATTTTAAATCAAAAGTAAACGAGGCCAACCTTGTTTCCTTGAAGCTTGCTTGGATATACACAATTGGAGAATACGATTTGCAGTTCTGAACTGGTGATTGATTATCTGGATCTGCTCTCGAAGATCTCCGGGTACCATTCACTTTGAGAGAAAGAAGTGATGCTTTGCAATAATGGGATACAAGGTATTTATCCAGAAGAATGAAGGGTTGCGTCGCTTCAGTAGTCGAATCGCAACCGTCACCGTCGTATCGCGCAATCACAGGACGGGCTGACGTCACGCCTAAAACCCTAAAGGTCAGACGGCACGACTCTAGGGGTTTTAGGTCATAATGACACGCACGGGGGCTGAACCTACCCGTATTTGAATTGGTGCGTGGCGACGACGCGCATGTTGGTTTCCGTGCATGGAAGCCTATACAGCTATGAGCCTTCACGCGCAGAAAGGGGGCTAATGTAGATACTGCTTTATGACATGGCAGATCTAGGCCACGTGGCAACCATCCAGCACACCATATTGTGCTCCACACACACTGGATCACCAGCCGAGCTGATCCATGTGGGGGCTGCGAGACAGAGCCCTCGCATACCACTGCACGGGACTTGTAGGGACTTTGTGGTTTGGAGGCTAGGGTAAGCCCTGTCGCGTGCGAGCCAAGCCCGCGCGCGACCTTTAGTAACTGTTTTGAGAGATTTATGGCACGAGCTCCATAAACCCGGTCAATCCGGTCAAACCCGGTCAACCTCGTAACGGTTCCGGTACTCGCGCACCACGTGCTCTAACGGTTCCTATATACTCGGACGAACGTGCCGTTATGGTTAAGCTAATTAAGCCGCCATTAATGGGCGCATTAACCACACTACAACGGTCACGTTCTCTTGTATATATATATCGTTAACCTTTCCATACAAAGGGGGACACACTGCCATACGCGGAAGCTCTGCCAAACCTCTGTCTCTCTCTCAGACATTGCTACTGACTTACTCTCTCCCTACACACACCCCTATTCTTCCTGTGCGATCCCTGATCCACTACGTACGGTGTACACGGAGGTCTCCCTGCCGGAATCTCTTGTGCACACCTGCGAATGAGTTGATTTCCTTGTTCAATTATATGCTTTCGAAGTATACACCATAGTGCTGAGATCTAAAAGGAATCCAACATGAACAAGTAACTTCATTTATCTTCTTGCTTGACAACCCCGTATTGAATTATCATTTCACATCTGTTGGTGTTGCCAAATTTCTGAGGAGCACATTATCCGTAACCTCCTGAAAACGACTTCAGAGAAAAGAACGACGATATTGCTTCCATTAAGTAAAGAGGCTCTCTGAAACTATGCACTCAACCTTGGTGTCTTCATAACTACCACTATTAAATTTTAGGGTAAAAGACACTGACCACCCCTGGGTTTAGGGAAAATTCCACTGACTACCCCTGGGTTTTGGATAAAGACACTTTGCACCATGTTTTGGATGGAATTTAACAGTTGCCTAACAGCACGAAGGAAAAGACAATTATACCCCTAAAACCTTATAAAATTACCCCACATATATATATATATATTATCCTAACCACACACTTATTCATTTCTAACCTAATCCTTCTTCACTCTCTTCCATCTCTTTCTCTCTCTCCCTCTCTTTGTTGTGAAACCCAGCAGCAGCGTTCTCTTCCCTTCCATCTTCTCTTTCATCTTCCCCCACCACCACCATCTCATCACTCTCTCCCAAATCCACCATCGCCGCCGGCTTCCTCCCACTACCCAGATCCCCAAATCTCTTCACCTTCTCTGTCTGGTTCCACAACACACTACTCCTCAGCAGCCTCTTTGATGTCACAACGTTCCCAAGCCTCTTCGATCTTGAGCACTAAAATCTCGACGAATCGAGCACCGACTCGACGGCGTTGTCTCGCTGGACAGGGTTTACAAAGCAGGCGGCGAAGAGGTCGCCAGAGTTGGGATCCTCGAGCCGGATCTCGCATCGGTACTTGTAGGAGACGACGCGGAGCCGGCCCGTCCAGATCTTGTCGGTCTGGAGCCACTCGCCGCACTTGTGGCCGCAGCTGGTGGTCCGGGGAGGGATTTTGAAGACGGAGACCTCGTGGACGACGAGGAGTGTGTGCTCGAAGGACTCGTCGTCTTCGAAAGCCATCGCCGGAATTGGAAGCTCTGGAGTGAGTGTGATCGGAATCGGAGGAGAAGAAGAAGGTGACTATCGTCTCCGATGTCATTCGGTCGCCGTCTCTGTTGTCCCGTCGCCGTCATCGGACAAGGGGTGCTGAATTCAAAAATCACCAGATCTAGAAATAGGACTATGGCGAAGATAAAAACTGGTTCTCTTCTCTTCCTCTCTTCTTCTACACTGTTCTTCTTTGTTTTTTGTTCTCTGTTCTTGCCTTATTAGAGAAATACATCCATGGATTCGAAGTTTGGTGATCTGGATAGCAATATTTTGGAATATGTTTTGGTCAAATACATGATCAATCAGTAGTATCTCAAAGAAAGATCTGTGTAATAAAGCACTTGGACTTCGATAATTTGACTAGAAAGATTTGTTGTATGAGTAGAGTTAAAAAAATTGCCAAACAAAGTAAATCAAAAAATCGATTTACAGAGAATGAATTAGATTTTGATGGGTCTGTGTTGTTCTTCCCCAACCAGTCAAGCTGTTTGGTGATGAATTGGTCTTATTTTTTTTTCTGGTGGTGATGGTCTGGTGGTGGTGGTGGATTGTGGATTTGCTGTGACAGGGAGGTTGTGTGAGAGAGAGGGAGACTGTGTGGATCTTGGTATTTTTTTTTCGGAACAAGATCTTGGTGTTCTTGAATGTAGTAATCTAATTTATTGAAATGTTCTTGGTGTTCTTGATGTTCTTGGCATGATGTTCTTGGCATGATCTTCTTGTAAACTTGGGCAAAAAAATCAGAAAATGTATAGGGGTAATATGGTCGGAAAAAATTCAATATACCACTTATCTAACGGAACATGACAGAAGGTGCAAACTGTCCACGGAATATTCCGTTATCTAGGTGCGGAGTGTCTTTATCCCAAACCCAGGGGTGATCAGTGGAATTTTCCGTAAACCCAGGGGTGGTCAGTGTTTTTTACCCTAAATTTTATCAATGTGCTAGCCCTTCTGCTCCTCTGCCTCGATTGATTCTGCAAGCACTGATTCAGTGGCAACAGCCCAACAACCACCATAGTAAATTATTTCCTTAAAACCTTTGTATTCTTTACATGAAATGAGCCGCTAAAGACCCGGCTATCTACAGTTGTTGAAAGTGCCCAAGAAATAGTTTACCCACACAGAAAAACAGGGGTGGAGACAGAGGACAGCCGAACAAGGCCGTTTCCGGGTTTAATCGTCCAATGAGCTTTGCCGTTTAAGGAAAAGTAGTAGGATGCAATCAAAATACAGTCAACAAAGAGTTCATTCTATATTTTACTGAATCCCATATTTCACATTGTAGCCTCTAGAAAAACCAATTTGGTACGGTTATCTTCGCAGGATTTGCCCTTATTTTATATTATTTTACCTTATTTTTAACTCATTTAGCGTATTTTCCACCTTTGTGGTAGTACGGGAGAGTTTTAGTGTTTTTCACCTATTATGTTCTGAAAATGCTTTATTCTATATAAATTTCTTTTCACTGTATAATCTCGAGTATGTGTTCACGTTTTTCAGGAATATATGTGGAGGAACGGAGCATAATAGTGGAAGGTCAAAGCTTGGGAACAATATTTGAAAAGAACAAGAGGAGCAAAGGAATGTAGCAAGGAACTAATTAAGGATCAAAGCATGGAATTAGGAGAAGACGAATTTTGGGTCTAACACGTCCCCACCATTGTGACGCATCACGCCACCATCATGAGAGAATTTTCAGCGCAAAACAGTACAGAACACCCCATCATGGTAAGCATCATGCCACCATGGTGAGAGAGAGAGAGAGAGTGGCACACGGATTGAGACAAGAGGAAGCCGCCACCATGGTGAGCCGAAGCCCACCACCGCGACAACATAGGAACAATGCACCAAGGAGTGGGCAAAAATGTAATTTTTGGATAATCTTTGAAGTCTCCTTCTTTCTTCAGTTCTCTTTTAACTTTAAAAGAAACCCTAGCCTCCATTTTTGGGTATCCTCTCATTGAACCTAAGGAGAAGAAGTCACCATGATCCTCTCATTGACTTAGTACCGAGAGAAGAATCCATAGTTCGTTTGAAGTTCATAAGTTTGAAGATTTGAAGATTGAGTATCGAAGATTGGAGCAGCTTTTGCAGAAGACGAAGGAAATTGATCATTTATCCACCGGAGACCATAAGAGTTTAATCTATCTTATTGTATCTAGTTTCTACCATGAATCTATCTTTCTATTTGTCGTGTTTTGATTTCATTATGAGTAGCTAAACTCATATCACCAGTGTTTGACTTGGGTGTGCGTGACATGTTTTTTGAATAGATGATTTGATGATATTTTGCATTTGGTTCTTGCTAGATAAATTGTTTATGAATGTTATGTTGAGAACCGATCATTTAGAATAGTATTTGGGAGCCCGGTCGGGGAAGAACATAGCGAGTTGTGATAGTAGCCCATGAAAGTGATGCCCCTAAGGATATAACCCTTCAGGGCCATCCTAGAAAATATTGACATCAGGCATGGTTATAGTTTTTTTTATGTCTCATTAAATTGTATCTATACAGCTACCGTCGTATATTCAAACATTTTTTAATCAATCAACTCTTTCAAGAAAACATTTAGCGAGCGGGAAGCAGGGTTTTAAAAGGTCCCATACCATTGCGTTTCGAAGTAAAGTACCGTTATCTGAAGCCTCCAATACCGTTGGATGCATATGAGAATAGGCTGAAGCTCTACTGTTTCACTTGCGAAGATGCACACATTTGGTTACTGATCCTACAGACCACAGTGTTAGCCCTTACCGGTATTCAGAACCAAGGCGAGAAGAGATGCTAGCATAACTTCTTATCATATTTCTCTTTAAAGGTCACCATAGTACAACAGCATTCAACACAAACCTCACTCAAGTCACAGTCATCACTTAAGAATTTCTCTCTCTATGTTGAGAGCCTTTCCTCTCTAATGTTAGAGAGCTGGTTTCGTTTTTTCTTGTTTTCTCTTCTTCAACCCTCAACCCTCAACGTTCTTCTTCCTCTCTTTAGCTTCCAGCAAGGGTGCATGCAAGGGCAACACTACTATGGCTCTCGAAGATGCCAGCTCTAAAGTTTTGTGGCTCTTCATCATTGCCTACTGACACGTCCAAACCACAAGTGTATGGCTGTCGGTGCAGTAATAATCGGAAAAGTCTGGATTGTCGAATCCCAAGAGACTTCTTTGTAAATTAGCTATTAGTTCTTAACCTTGTGTGGGAAAAGCGCAGTGGTTTGGTTTTCTAATTCTACTGAAATTGAAAGACAAAGATCTCAATTAATCAGGTTAAAAGCTTCACGATTAACGAAGAATGATTTTTAAGTTACTTAACAAGTGGACAAGTTCAGGATATCTCTAAGGGTTCACTAGGGAATTCACACCACTTATGATTTACGTTCATGCGACACGGATATTTTCTACTTAGCCAAACGAGCAATTTCACTTTGAAGATTCCTCAACCAAAGCCTATATTCAAACTCTTGTACCTGATTCCTCTAGCCTACTTAAGTTTAAATATGCATTATGATCTTGATATCAACTCTTAGTTCTAGTTAACTAGCAAGATTCCTCAACCCTAGATTCGACTAGTGCAAGATTCAAGTTCAAGCAATAACTATTGATTCCTCTAATAATTATCACCTAGATCAATCTTATTGTGACGTCAAACAATATGAAAGATAGAATTACGCGTATAAATCAAGCATAACTAAGCATAAACATCCAATTAAGCTAATAAGCATGAAGCATAATCCATAAATCACCAAAATATGGTGTTCAAAACCCTAGTTCCCTATGAGATATCCCGAATAGAGAGTTTAGCTACTAAAACACATGATCAAAGTACAAAGTTTCAATGATCATAAACAAAAACTAAAGAGGGGAAGAAAATAGAGAATCAAACGATGGTCTCCAAGCTCCCAAGAATGCTCCTTGCTCTCCAATGGCGTAGAATAGATGAGTCCTCAAGCCCTAGGTTGTTCCTCCTTGTTAAATCACGTCACTCTTTCAAGTCTTTAAAAATTACACTTTTTACCCCTTTTTCTAATCACGTCAGATCTACTAATGTGATCTTGGGATCACAATTTGTGATCCTAGGATCACCTTTGTAGTTGTAGAGTCACGTTACTCTTCTATGTGATCTTGCACTTTGATCTTGTGATCATAGGATCACCTTTGTAGGATCACAATGATCTTCCATGTGAGTTTGCTTCTTTTCACTCTTCTTCTATTATCTCATGCATTCCTTGAGTTTCTTTCTTTCCGAAGTTCGCTTCCGCTCCAAAATCCGCACTCCACGCTTCCGGTTCCTGAAATCCACAACACGAACAAATACCGGAAGATCAAATGCGACAAATAAAGCATAAAACATGCATAAAACGCCCGGATTACACCATGAAGTCCAAATACTCAAGTATGCTCAAAACTATCAAAACTCGGCCTAAAACACACATAAATGCATCGAAAGTACGCGAAACGACAAGTGATCACAATAGAATATAACTCCAACTATGGAGTTATCACCTACACTTGCATTATTTCCATCCTAACTTCACCTCTGCCCTAGGTCATTACTCACCTCAACCCCCTCTGTTTTGTTTTTTACTTTTCCACCGCCTGGTTTTTCATCCATTACTTCACCATTTATTTTCACCATTGCCGCCATTTTCACCTCCTCAGAAAGTCCACCTCTCCATCCTCCCAACCACCCGCCTTAATTCCATCTGACAAGCCTTCAATTTCATTCCTTTATTCCCCTCCATTTTGATATCTTACTGATCCCAGTAGATCATCTTGGCAATATCTTCTCTGAGTAAATCTTCAGCTGTCACAATCACCACTTCCACACCTTTACCTCAGCAGTTACTACTCTCCTCCCAACTACCTCAACACATTACCATTTAAAGAAGTGTTTTCACCCGGTACTTCCCCTCTCATAACCATCACTTTCTCACCCTACACTTCATAACAAACATTCCCCCACCCATCACTATCCCTTGCTTACACACTTCAGTTCCAACCTTCCCAATGGAACCACCACTGTTTCATGCCGTACCTCCACCCCAGTTGGGTCCCATGCCCCAGAAGATAAAGGGAGTAGGCGTCCGCCTACCAATGGCGGCGTACTACTGCGAGCTACCGGTGGCCGAGCGTAAAGCTCTTGTTCAGGTCATCGATACTCGCTCCTTCTCGAAACGAACCATGCACCGTTTGCTGACCAGTATTTGGCCGTCTGCTCACGGCTTTGAAGTTGAACAACACCATGGTTCTTACTATAAAGTCTCCTTCAACTCGACCTCTGAGCTTGCGGCCATAATCACCGGAGGACCGTACAACGTTGACGGTGCTCTTGTGATTGTCGACCACTGGCTCCCACACTTCCAACTCGAGAACGTCTCCATCGACCAGATTGCGGTATGGATAAGAATGTACGACCTACCTCTCGAATGCTTCACCCCAATGGCGGGAAGTTACATCGGAGCCCTTTTTGGTGATGTTATGAGGTTAGATGTCAGTTACGCCTCCTCCCGGCCTCACTAGTTCTTACGAGTCCAAGTTTGGGTGAACCCGAACAAACCTATTATGGGAGGTTTTTTCCTTGAGAACCTCAAAGACGAACTTTTATGGGTCGAATGTGGTATTGAGCAAGTCCACCGACTATGCAAAGGTTGTGGCCGCCTAGGTCACAACATTTTGCAATGTCACACCCCTTTTTTGATTGCCTGCTGTGCACAAGAGATTCCGGCGGGGAGACCTCCGTGTACACCGTATGTAGTGGATCAAGGATCGCACAGGAAGAGTGGGGTTGTGTGTAGGGAGAGAGTAAGTCAGTAGCAATGTCTGAGAGAGAGACAGAGGTTTGGCAGAGCTTCCGCGTATAGCAATGTGTTCCTCCTTTGTATGGAAAGGTTGACGATCTATATATACTGGGGAACATGACCGTTGTAGTGTGGTTAATGCGCCCATTGATGGCGGCTTAATTAGCTTAACCATAACGGCACGTTCGTCCGAGTATATAGGGACCGTTACAGCACGTTGTGCGCGAATACCGGAACCGTTACGAGGTTGACCGGGTTTGACCGGATTGACCAGGTTTATGGAGCTCGTGCCATAAATCTCTCAAAACAGTTACTAAAGGTCGCGTGCGGGCTTGGCTCGCACGCGACAGGGCTTACTCTAGCCTCCAAACAACAAAGTCCCTACAAGTCCCGTGCAGTGGTATGCGAGGGCTCTGTCTCGCAGCCCCCACATGGATCAGCTCGGCTGGTGATCCAGTGTGTATGGAGCACAATATGGTGTGCTGGATAGCTGCCACGTGGCCAAGATCTGTCAGCCCAGAAAGCAGTATCTACATTAGCCCCCTTTCTGCGCGTGAAGACTCATAGCTGTATAGACTTCCATGCGCGGAAATCAACATACGCGTCGCCGCCACGCACCAATTCAAATACGGGTAAGTTCAGCCCCCGTGCGTGTCATTATGACCTAAAACCCCTAGAGTCGTGCCGTCTGACCTTTAGGGTTTTAGGCGTGACGTCAGCTTGTCCTGTGATTGCGCGATTCGACGGTGACGGTTGCGATTCGACTACCGAAAGGACGCAACCCTTCATTGTTTTGGATAAATACCTTGTATCCCCCATTATTGCAAAGCATCACTTCTTTCTCTTAAAGTGAATGGTACCCGGAGATCTTCGAGAGCAGATCCAGATAATCAATCACCAGTTCAGAACTGCAAATCGTATTCTTCAATTGTGCATATCCAAGCAGGCTTCAAGAAAACAAGGTTGGCCTCGTTTACTTTTGATTTAAGATACCAGTGTTTGCCTTGAACTGCGTTGAATCTGTAAACCCATGAAATTTGTGAAGAGGCTTTGATCTTTGAACCCGCTTTGTTTTAATCCTTCAACAATACGAGATCTTGCAACTCCCCAATTTCTGAAATCAATACTGAAACTGTTTGTCTTCCTTTGCATAGATCTTGAATTTCAAAATTCAAACTGAAGTGTGGTATTTCTCCCCCCTTTTTCTTGCTCTTCCGCAGGAATGGCCAAGACAAGAGTAACCAGACCCGTCAAGGTAGATGAAGAGATACCCGACCTTCCGCAGGCCTTGTGGCGAAAAGCCCCCTTTTTAGGCGGCAAAGATTTCTATCATGCGAGGGTAAAGGCGAAGAGGATGCCTGATCCTGTCCCAGTTGAGCGATTGCTGACGCTAACTCGCCCAGTTAACTCAGCCTTGCTCGAGTTGGTTGGTTCCGAGGATGTGGTTCGATTGGGAATCGAGAACGGGCACTTCCCATATACTGCGATTTCTACCCAGGCGTTCGTCCAGAAATTGGACTATATGGATGAGTGGATCGACCACGTGTTGGATCATCACGCCGCGACTCTTGATGAAGCCGGCGTATACTTTGCTATTCGTGCTATGAAGGGTGCTGCCGTGAAGCTGGATCAATCCATGCTTCTAGACCTTCTGTCCCGTTACTCGCCTGCGACTCACACGTTCCATTTTGCTGAATTCGAGGCTGCCCCCACACTCGAGGACGTTCAAATGCTGTACGAGCTTTCCCCCATGGGCGAGGTGGACCCTCTGAGTCCCTTGAGGACATCTGCGGAGATTTCCTTGTACACGCAGATGGAGGAATGCCTAGCAGAGGTGAAGAAAATCTCCACTCGGTGGACCACTACGAAGCCTCTTCCGAACTGGCAGCTGGTTGATACATCCGCGAAGAATACCTGGAACAAATGGTTGCAGTACTTCTTTCGAGACTATGCGAACAGCAGCATTACTAAGAAACTTCTGAGTGAAGATCCGGAGGCCGAGAATTACGTAGAGGGCAAGGGTTATCACTTGACCCTTTGTGCTTTTCTCTGTGCCTGGCTGTCGAGGTACTTGATTGATGGTCACCCCCATGACGGAGTCTTCTACCATGTGTTGCCACTTGCTGTGAGGCTCGCTCTTGGCCAGAGAGTCGCACTCGGACCCTTGGTCTTGGGCACGCTGTACTATAGGCTTGATCAGCTGGTTCTGGCTATGAGGGAGTCGCGTGGCCGCCTCGATGTACTGACTTTTGTCAATATTTCCTTTTTGACAATGTGGGTTTTCGAGCGCTGGCCGTCTTATGCTCCAACTGCTCTCCAACTTGACAAGTGGTGTCCCCCAGGCGAGACAGAAGCGCGCAACAGCGGAAGAGCTGCGAGATGGTTCGGAACAGGCAACACCAAGTGCGTTTGGAGTTTGATATGCGACAAACGGAAGGAGTTTACTGCCAGGCCCTATGCCACGCGCATTGAGAATGTGCGATGGTTTCCAAAGCTGTACCCCTCTAAAGGCATGGTCTTTTCAGAAGAGCTTCTCTTTGAAGGGGGACCTCATTTCCATGAGCGCTACCGCGAGTTCTTTTGCTGGTGTCTGCGAGGTTCCCTTCCTGCCCTTGCAGAGCATATTCGTGAGATCGCGCCGAGGTATGAAAAGCTTACCGTGGACGTTGACCCCACTCGAGTTTCTCCTCAGTTTGGTTTTGATGCGGTGGCCCCATCAATCTGGCCCCAGTCCATTGTCAGAGGATGCTACAAGCGCTTGCTAACAAAGGAGTGCAAGACGGTTTTCATGAACAATCTTCCCTTTGAGCAACCTGCGGGAACCCGCGAGGGTGGTTGTTCCCAGAACTGGCTCGCATACTGGGTTGCCCAGCAAACGAGGATTGAGACGGAGTCGGCCGTGCAGCCAAGTAGAGCTCCCTTGATCAAAAGGAACTCTTTTCCGTTTCGCCCCACTTGCAGTCTGAGCGAGTCTGAGTATGGTTGCTACTCACTGTGGGATCGTGAGAACCATTTGTGCCCTGATGTCATTCTGAAGGAGCAAGTCGCCGCAATTAAGAAGGGCGATACGCATGTCGTCAGATATAGCGAGGCATTTGCTGAGGTAAGCGATTTCTTCGCGTGCATTAAGCTTCTTGATTTCCTTATGCTGACATCTTTATTCTGTACGGTTGTAGTGTCATGTGCGGCGATTCGCATCTGGTGATCGCTCCAAGTCATTGGTTAACGCCATTGTTGCCACCAGAAGACAAAGGCAGTCGTTCCGGCTAGCGTGGAGGATGGAACCTGAGCTCGAAACAAAGATTCGCGCAGTCATGAATGCTTTTGCTGACTCGCTGATAGACAATCCTCCGGCTCCGTCTCCTTCTGGAGATGACCCGTCTCCTCCGGCGACTGCGGCGCCAAGAGTGAAGAGACCTAGGCAAAAGGGAATTACGATTTCTTCCCCTAGGAATGCCCCAGCTTCTCCTCCAGTGAGGTCCCTTTCTATCAAGGACAAAGGCAAAGGTCGCATGGCCAGCAAAGTGCGGAAAGATCTCGCAGTTGAGACTTTCGTTCCATTCAATCAAGAGGAAGAGGAAGAGAGGCAGGAGCCCCAAGCAAGTGATGAAGAAGAAGAAGTAACAGTCGTGATGCATGAGGAAGAATCAGGAGGTACCTCCGTCGCATTTCCTTTCCCGTTATCGTAACTTCTTTGCACTTCTTTTCTTTAAACCAATCGTGTATTCGCAGATGATGATGATGAAACCATTGGTGGCCTTGTGGCCAAGAGACAAAAGAGAGATGCCCATTCTGGCATTCCAGATGATCCCATAAGCGAGGACGTTCTTGCTGAGTCCCGGAAGACAGCCGCGGAGGCTGCTGAAAGAAGGAGGCGGCGAGAGGAAGAGGAGCTTGAGCGTGTGAAACAGCGGAGCCTCGAAGAGCAGCATGTTGACGACTTAGTACGTCCAGTTGGCGAGGAAGACGAGCTTCCCGAAGAAGTGGCTCCTCATGCGGAGGAGGAAGATGAGGTTCCCGGAGAGGATGCAGCGGCCTTGGAGCAAGTCCAAGCAGACTTCGAAGAGATCGCAGGTGGCGATAAAGGTGAGATCTTCAACCTCGCAGTAACTTATAGAGATGTTATTGTGGGTGCGTTAAAGCATGGTGTGTCAAAGGCTGACATTCGCCGTTGGTTAGTAGGCAAATGCGGAGAGCCCTCAGGTAATTATTTGAGTGATACGCACGCACTAGGCTTTATCAACTTGAGGAAGAATCATGACCGGTTTATTCGCATCCCAGGTCACGCTTCTCTTAAAGACTTGCTTAGTGAGGACACACTGATAGGGCATGGTTCCACGTCCTTAGTGTATGATGAGGAGGATACCTCAATCCCACCTTCGCGTGGAGGTGCTTACTCTTAGCTTTAGTAAAGATAGCAAAATAACTTATAGCGCAAGTTACCTCATATTATCGCATTTAATGTCGCAGGTCATGCTGAGGAACCTGTGCCGGAGCAGGGAGGTCAGCCTTCTGCGTCCTATGTTCCGGTTCCGAGCTCCCATACTGAGAAGCCCGTCCCGGCTGCTGGACACGCAAGTGAGCCTCTCGAGAGCATCATCGAACTTTCCGATGATGCCGAAGCAGATGCTGTGCTGATGGATGAAGATGTCCGTACCGGTGCTGAGGAAGTAAGGACAAGTGTTGATGAATTAAAATTGCATATTTTAGTATGTTAACGAACTCTTCTTAACTTGCTAATATGTGTAATTTATCTATTTTATCTCTCTTTCTAGTCTTATGCTTGTTTTCGTAGTTTTGGTTGTTTTCTCTCATTTTGTAGGCAAAGAAGTGAGTTAAAACGCAAGGGGCTAGTTGTGAAAGCTTGAATAAAGAATTTGAAGGCTTAATTTGAAGAAGTCAAGTGATAACGAGGCTAAAGTTGAAGACAAAGCAAGAATTAGCAAGTTAAAGAGAGGTTTCAAGGGTTTAAATGAAGAGAACAAGGGAAGATAGAGACCAAAAATGAAGATTTAGAAGCCAAGAGGCCACATTACAAGGCCAAAGTTGCATCTATGGGGTTGTTTGAGAAGAAACTAACGGAAGTGGGGCTTAAGTGCAAGTTTTGAAACGTTTTAATGGCTTATGTGAAGAATACTTAACGGATTGGGGGTCAAATTGCTATTTTCAGAAGTTTTTAAGTAAGGAACGGGCCTTTTAAAGCATTCCAGCAAGCTAGGGGGGAGCCGGGTGCAATTTCCCGAAACCAGCTCACCCCCCAGCCCTCTCTCTCACGCGTCTTTCTCTCTCCCCGACAGTAAGCACGCAGCAACCCACGAAAGAAGCCATTGTCAAGCGTCGAAGCTTCTTCCAAGACCCACCCCGACCTCGTCTCTTCACCAAATCAGCCCCAACCGGTCTCAAAACGCTCCTTGTCCAACCCTCTTCCAAACCCACTGCTCAATTTGGCCCAAACCGAAGTGAAGAGAAAAGCCCCAAATTGACCTAGGGTTCGTGAAGCTTCTTCAAATCAACGAAGGGAGAGCTCTGAGATGAATTGAAGGGTGAGGATTGTAGACTTGGAGGCTACGAAACCCCCCTCTCACTGCCTATATAAGGTGAAGAGAAAGAAGGAAGAGGGGGGTGACGAACACGCTTCATGCTAGGCCGAATTTCTGTCTCTCTCTCTTCTCTCTCGGTTCTAAACCATTTCTGGGTTTGTGTTGGTGATTCCGAGCTCGTTCCGAGCTAACACGGAGCCAACAACAGCCATAGGAGGGAGAGGGAGGTCTGGTTCGAATTGCTCTGTTTTGGAGCACTGTTTTGGAGCACTGTTTTGTGAATGATTCTCATTTAGCTGCTGTTAGTTGATGAATTTGGATTGTTAGCTGGTTTAGATTGATTAGAGTGTGTTGGTATCAAGTTGCTAGTAGTTTGTTCATCATTTGGTAGCAAGTTGGTGTTATTTGGTGGAATTGAAGAGTATTTGAGCTTGAATATAATGACTATTTTCATGAATTCTCTTGATTCTTGGGTCTTGCTCTTGAATATGAACAACTAAGCTACTTGTTGGGTTTGATTGATGAAGATAGATGACTTGTGTGTGAGAAGTTCAATTGTTCTTCTAGTCTTATAAGTTGGATGTCGAATTCGTAGTGTTCAAGTGTTGAATATCAAATCCGAATTGTGGCTTGATCTTTCATATGGAAACGCTCTCGTTTACATATGAAAGATGCTTGACATAACTCGATTTTGCATTTCACTCTTGAATACAAGAGCTAGACAAAATCCTCTTGCTATATAATCCATGCTTTTCTTTGACATAAACTTTGGGTGTTGATGCTCACACACAAGACATGTATTGGAATCGATTGACCCAACTTACTCTCTTCTTGACAAACTTGTTTGAATCGCATTAGTAATAGTGTTAGTAGTCGTTTTCTTTCTTAGTTATTTGCTCTAGCAATATCAACAACTCTTGCTCCATCACTTGAGTGGTGGATTCAAAGCTTGGCTAGCTCTAAAGCCTTTGGGAAACTTGTTTTGTTGATTTAGTTAGTTGCTTAGTAACTTTACTAGTAAGCTAGAGTGTTTAAATCTCCTACCCAATCCTTGTGGAAATCGACCCCGTTCTTACTCGGGTACTACTTAGAACGATATTCCTATACTTGGGAATTATCGATTCAACAAGTTTTTGGCGCCGTTGCCGGGGATTGGTGCTAAGAGACTCACTCTTTAGCTACTTTCTTGTTTTGCTCGTTTTTATCTTTAGATACGCTTGAAGAAAAATTCCGGGTTCATTTTTGAACTTTGGAACCAAAAAAAGCGAAAAGTAAAAAAATCACAAAAACATACTCCTAGCTTGTGTTAGGCAACCCTCTTGAACTTAATTTGAGCTTGGGTTGCATGAGTGTGTGGCAACGTGATAGTACTCATAGATTGCATCGCACTTTATTTGAAGAAGAGGGTAGAAATCCCTTTAGTGAAAATACTTCTACTAGTGATAGTAGTAGTTTAGCCCAATCCAACGATTCTAGCTCTCTTAATAGCTTTGAAATCATGGATGGAGAGGATGGGCATAGTAGCAACAATGAGATGATGCCATTTCGCTCACTAAGAGATTTGATGCATCCATCTCGACAAAGCTCACCATCTTGCTTTGTGTTTCCATTAAATGAAAGAAACTTTGATGTCAAACCGGGCACAATTCAACTTCTTCCCAAGTTTCATGGCCTAGAGTCCGAGAGTGCTTACTCTCATCTTAAGGATTTCAACGATATTGCCTCAACGGTTAATTGCAATGGTGTCTCTAGTAACACCATAAGGCTTAGATTGTTTCCTTTCTCTTTAAAGGACAAAGCCAAGGCATGGCTTCATTCCTTGAGACCTAGGACCATAGGCACATAGGAAGAGTTAGAAAAAAAGTTTCTTAAGAAATTTTTCCCTACTTACAAAACAAATGCCATAAAAAGGCAAATTGTTACTTTTTGTGCTAAGGAGGGAGAGCCACTTCCCCAAGCTTGGGAACGCTTCAAGGATCTCCTCATTGCTTGCCCTCACCATGGATTTGAGACATGGAGGTTAATTAGCTCCTTTTATGATGGTTTGCCATGCGACCATAAGCACACAATTGAATCCATGAGTGGGGGAGATTTTTTCACAAAAGGTGAAGATGAGGGTTGGGATTGTATAGATGAAATTTGTGAGAAAGTCCAATCTTGGGACATTAGTGAGCCTTCTAAGGATGCTAACTCTAAGCCTAAAGGTACTATGTATCAACTTAAGGCTAAGAGTGAGGCATTGTGCTCATTTTGTAGTGATAACTCTCATGAGTTGAACAAATGTCCCGATTTTCTAAGAGCCCAAGAGCTCATGGGTGAGCAAGTGAATATGTTAAATTCTAACAATTATAGGAAGCCCTATAATAACTCACCCTACTCGGAGACATACAACTCCAATTGGAGGAATCACCCAAACTTTTCATGGAGACAAGGGCAAGACACTCAAGTAAACCCTTCTAGCTCCACTTATGTTCCTCCTAACAAAAGGAGTTTGGAAGAGAACTTTGAGCAATTTATGGCTTCTCAAAACCAAACCAACCATGATTTGAGGAAGTCCACCCAAGAGTTGCAAAACTCTAACCAAGAGTTGAAAAATGCTTTAGCTAGGTTGGAGTCTACCATAAATGCTCAAGAGAAGGGAAAATTCCCATCTCAACCTCAACAAAACCCAAAGGGCCAAAGCTTTAACCATATGGAACATGTTAAGGCCATCACCGTTTTGAGAAGTGGGAAGGTTGTTGACAATGGACTTTCAAGTGGGGAGTCCAATGAAAATGAGGGAGAAGAGGAGTGTGAGAAGAGTGATGACCAAGAGAGAGTTGTCGACTCACAAGAGTCACAAAGTAGTCTTGATAAGGGGAAACAAGTAGTGGAAGAAAGTGAGGAAGTTAAGGTTCCTCCACCATTTCCCCAAAGACTTTTAGCCTCTACTAAGAAAGCTAGCAACCAAGATATCCTTGAGACATTCCAAAATGTCAAGATTAACATCCCTCTCTTGGATGCTATCAAGCAAATTCCGGCTTATGCCAAGTTTCTCAAGGATCTTTGCACTTTCAAGAGAACTCTTCAAGTAAGAAAGAAGGCTTTTCTCACCGAGCAAGTGAGCTCAATTCTCCAAAATAATCTCCCTCCCAAGTATAAAGATCCGGGTTCACCTACTATCACTTGCACCATTGGAGATCATAAAATTCACAATTCTTTATTAGATTTGGGTGCAAGTGTAAACCTCCTTCCATACTCGGTGTATGAGAAGTTGGGGTTGGGTGAGTTGAAACCCACAAGAGTGACTCTACAATTGGCGGATAGGTCCACTAGAGTCCCTAGGGGTATCATTGAGGATGTCTTGGTTCAAGTGAACCAATGTTATTATCCGGTGGATTTTATAGTTTTAGACACCTCCCCTTTGGCTAGTGGCACTTCATCCATTCCTATTATTTTAGGAAGACCATTTCTTGCTACTTCTAATGCAATAATAAATTGTAGAAGTGGTATGATGAATATTACATTTGGGAACATGACGTTAGAGCTTAATATTTTTAATGCATGTATTCACCCAAGCTCACAAGATGATGATGATATTTGTAAAGTGAGTTGGGTAGAATCATGTGTTGAAGATATTTATACTCTAGCTACATGTTCCAATGATTCAAGTGAGCTCACTTTAGAAGAATTGGAATTTTTGTATGATGATAACACTCCTCTTTCATCTCTTCTTATGGAAGAAGAATTTGATTTTGATGAAGGGGAGAGACTCTTTGGCCAACTTGACCAAATCATTGAGTCGACTCATGAGCATTCTAGTGTTGATAGTGAGTTGCATGGAAGTGAGATGATACCTCCCATTGAGAGGGTTCCACCAATTTGTGAGTTGAAACCCCTTCCTTTAGATTTGAAATATGCATTTCTTGGGGTTAATGATACTTATCCTATTATCATCTCATCTTCTCTTGATGTTGAGCAAGAAAAGAGGTTGCTTGAAGTTTTGAAGGATTACAAGGGTGCCATAGGATGGTCCATTGAGGATATTAGAGGCATTAGTCCTTCCATTTGCACCCATAGAATTCATTTAGAGGAAAATGCCAGAACTTCAAGGGAGCCTCAAAGGAGGTTAAACCCTCACATGCAAGAAGTTGTGAGAGCCGAGGTGCTCAAGTTGTTGGATGCGGGTATGATTTACCCCATCTCGGATAGTAAATGGGTAAGTCCTACCCAAGTGGTCCCTAAAAAATCGGGGGTCACCGTTGTGGAAAATGAGAAGGGTGAACTTGTGACCACTAGAGTTCCTACTAAGTGGCGGATGTGCATTGATTATAGAAAATTAAATGCCGTCACTAGGAAGGATCACTTTCCCCTTCCATTCATAGATCAAATGTTGGAAAGGTTAGCGGGGCATGATTTTTATTGTTTTTTAGATGGCTACTCGGGTTATAATCAAATTGCCATAGATCCAATGGACCAAGAGAAAACCACTTTCACTTGTCCATTTGGAACATTTGCTTATAGGAGGATGCCTTTTGGTTTGTGTAATGCCCCGGCTACTTTCCAACGTTGCATGCTAAGCATATTTTCGGACATGGTAGAAAAATGCATGGAAGTTTTTATGGATGATTTTTCGGTGCATGGAAACTCATTTGATACTTGTCTTGGAAATCTTGAGATGGTTTTGAGAAGATGTGAAGAAAAGAATTTAGTTTTAAATTGGGAAAAATGTCACTTTATGGTTAGGCAAGGAATTGTTTTGGGTCATGTTATTTCCTCTCATGGTATTGGTGTAGACAAGGCTAAAGTAGATGTGATTTCTAATCTTCCACCTCCTAAATGTGTTAAGGATGTTAGATCTTTCCTAGGTCATGCGGGATTTTATAGGAGATTTATCAAGGACTTTAGCTCACTTGCTAAGCCCTTGAGCAATCTCCTTCAAAAGGAAAATTCATTTGAGTGGTCTAGTGCATGCCAAGAGGCCTTTGAAAAGTTGAAGAATTTATTGGTAACGGCCCCTATCATGCAACCACCCAAATGGACTCTTCCTTTTGAAATCATGTGTGATGCTAGTGACCATGCGGTTGGTGCCGTTTTGGGTCAAAGAGGTGAAGATAAGAAACCACATGTTATCTATTATGCAAGTAGAACTTTGAATGATGCTCAATTAAATTATTCCACTACGGAAAAAGAGCTTTTGGCCATGGTATTTGCCATTGAAAAATTTAGGCCATACTTGCTTGGTTCAAAAGTGCTTGTCTACACCGACCATGCCGCCTTGAAATACCTTTTCACAAAGAAAGATTCCAAACCTCGTTTAATCCGTTGGGTACTTTTGCTTCAAGAGTTTGATATTGAAATCAAGGATAAATGAGGTGTGGAAAATGTTGTGGCGGATCACTTGTCTAGGATTGACATTCCCAAGAAAAAAATCTCCTTGCCTATTCTTGAAACTTTTCCGGATGAACATCTCTTTGACCTTTTAAATGTTCCTTGGTTTGCCGATATTGCTAATTATCTTGCTTGTGGAATTTTTCCGGAAAATTTAAAAGGGCAAGAGAAGTTGAGATTTGTGAGAGAATGCCGGAATTTCTTTTGGGATGACCCTTACTTGTTTAAATATTGCCCGGATCAAATTATTAGAAGGTGCATCCCAAATGAAGAGTTTCATAGTGTTATTTCATTTTGCCATGAGTATGCATGTGGAGGCCATTTTTCGGCTAGAAAAACCGCCGCCAAGATTTTGCAAAGTGGTTTATATTGGCCTACTCTTTTTAGTGATGCATTTCATTTTTGCAAAGCATGTGATAGGTGCCAAAGGATGGGAGGGAATATTGGAAAAAGAAATATGATGCCCTTGAACCCCATTTTAATTATTGAAATATTTGATTGTTGGGGTATTGACTTCATGGGTCCATTTCCATCATCCTTTGGCAACCTATACATACTCTTGGCGGTGGATTATGTGTCAAAGTGGGTTGAAGCCATTCCTTCAAAAACCAATGATCATAGAGTTGTGATTAAGTTTCTTCAACACCACATTTTATCTCGTTTTGGCATGCCCCGAGCTATCATTAGCGATGAAGGGACACATTTTTGCAATAGGCCTTTTGAGAGCCTCATGAAAAAGAATGGGATTGTGCATAAAGTTGGCACACCATACCACCCACAAACTAGTGGGCAAGTGGAAGTTTCTAATAGGGAAATTAAAAGAATTTTGGAGAAAACGGTAAACCCAAATCGCAAAGATTGGTCTTTGAGGTTGGTTGATGCTCTTTGGGCTTACCGTACCGCTTACAAAACTCCCATTGGTGTGTCTCCATATAGACTAGTGTATGGTAAGGCATGCCATCTTCCGGTGGAGTTAGAGCACAAGGCCTATTGGGCTATCAAATTCTTGAATTTTGATCTTGCAAAAGCGGGGGAAGAAAGGAAGTTAAACTTGAATGAGTTAGAAGAGCTTAGAAATGAGGCTTATGAGAACACTAGGATCTCTAAGGCAAGGACAAAGGCTTATCATGACAAACATATTGTTCTTAAGTCTTTTGAGCCTAATCAAAAAGTCCTTCTCTTTAACTCAAGGATGAAACTCTTTGGAGGGAAGTTGAAATCAAAATGGAATGGTCCATATATTGTGAAGCATGTATATCCTTATGGGGCCATTGAAATTTTGAACCCCAAAAGTGGGGAAAGTTTTAAGGTGAATGGCCAAAGATTGAAACCATATGTTGAAAATTTTGAGGCTAAGGTTGAGTCCATTTCTCTTATGGACCCAACCTACACTAACTAGTGTTCACCAAAAGTATCACCTTTGTAAATATTAGTTGTAGTTCTTTTGCTCTTGATTATTTTGTAGGGTGCTCTTGGAGGAGGACTTATGCTTGGTGGCCAAGAAAGCGAAAAATGAGGTCCATCTATCCCTTGTCTCTCTATATGAATTGGTATGCTCTTCCATTGATCTCACACATTGAGGACAATGTGATATTTTAGTTGGGGGGTGGAATAGATTTTATTTCTTGCTTAAATGGTTACAAGCATGCTTTTTCTTCATTAGTGATCTACATGAAAAATACAAAAAAAAAATGAAAAAAATGAAAATCCAAAAAAATTAGAAAAATTGAAAAAAAAAATATATGTGAATCTTTCATGAGAAGCATCACTCTTTCCCCGTGTCAAACCATAGATATTTTTTATTCTTCTTTCTTTGGTAGTTTTATTTTCACCTTTCATCTTGAGTCTAGATTTTATAGCTTTATTGAGTCTTAGGAAGTTATTGTTGAATCACTTATTTTGAAAAAAGAAAAAAAAAGTGAAAATTAAAAAAATGAAAAAAAAAATGAGAAAAGTGAAAAGGGGGAATTTTAGGAAGCTAGATGTTTTCGAAAAATGAGATTTCTTAGTCCATGTTCTTTTTATTTTTATTTTAGAAAGGAATTCTTTGCTTATACTCAATACATCTACACCAATATCCCACCTTCCGCGACATCATGCGTTCTCACAAAGCGACACACTAAATTTACGTTTCATGTTTAAGTCCTTCAAGCTAAGTTGATCACATAAACTTTGACGTCTTTTACTTTTGATAAAGGGTGCATTTTCTAAAGCTATTTGAACTTCACAAAAAGATTTTTTTTTCTCTATTCGTTTTTGCGGTGGAAACTTGTAGCCCATTGGAGTGGTGGTTACCAATGACACCCCATGCGATGTCTAAGAAATAGAGGGGTGTCCGGGGATAATGTTACGTCACCACCTAGATAGCTCCCTTGGTTTAGCTTAAAAAGCCCACTCGCGTGTATATTCCTCTATTTTGTTGTGGGTCTTGGAGAGCCTTGGATTTGAGGTTAAAAAAAAAAAAAATGATAAATCGCACCATCTACCAAAAATCCACAAAAGGATCATACAAGCCCACAACCACATCTCCCCTTCTAAAAAATTTTTGTTCAAAGCTTTGGAAGTCCATCCTACATGGGTGCTTTTGAATAAGTATGAGAATGTCTAGTTTCTTGTGATCCTTATTTTTGAAGGCATACTTTCTCGCAAATTGGACTTAATTTAACAAGTTTTGTAGTTCGCATGAGTCACCTTCTACCAAACACCGCCCACATTTGTATGAGTATATGCTTAGACGTCCTTAGGCTTCTTTCTCAATCTTCTTGGACTTTGAGAATTTATTTGAGGAGACATTTATGCATTCTTCTTTTTCCCCCACCAAAGAAAAATTAAAATTAGCTAGTAACTCTTAGTATTTTGTTTCTTTGAGTTCTCACTTAGGATAGATAATGTGTGTGTGCGTTTTTGTAAACATTTGAGTCTAGTTTAGAATCGAGTCAAGCCTTGTCTAGTTGAGTGTGTGTCTCTCATGATTGATTCTTCACTAATACTACTTATATCGCTCTCTTTGCTCGAGGACGAGCAAAAGGCTAGTTGGGGGGTGTGTTGATGAATTAAAATTGCATATTTTAGTATGTTAACGAACTCTTCTTAACTTGCTAATATGTGTAATTTATCTATTTTATCTCTCTTTCTAGTCTTATGCTTGTTTTCGTAGTTTTGGTTGTTTTCTCTCATTTTGTAGGCAAAGAAGTGAGTTAAAACGCAAGGGGCTAGTTGTGAAAGCTTGAATGAAGAATTTGAAGGCTTAATTTGAAGAAGTCAAGTGATAACGAGGCTAAAGTTGAAGACAAAGCAAGAATTAGCAAGTTAAAGAGAGGTTTCAAGGGTTTAAATGAAGAGAACAAGGGAAGATAGAGACCAAAAATGAAGATTTAGAAGCCAAGAGGCCACATTACAAGGCCAAAGTTGCATCTATGGGGTTGTTTGAGAAGAAACTAACGGAAGTGGGGCTTAAGTGCAAGTTTTGAAACGTTTTAATGGCTTATGTGAAGAATACTTAACGGATTGGGGGTCAAATTTCTATTTTCAGAAGTTTTTAAGTAAGGAACGGGCCTTTTAAAGCATTCCAGCAAGCTAGGGGGAGCCGGGTGCAATTTCCCGAAACCAGCTCACCCCCCAGCCCTCTCTCTCACGCGTCTTTCTCTCTCCCCGACAGTAAGCACGCAGCAACCCACGAAAGAAGCCATTGTCAAGCGTCGAAGCTTCTTCCAAGACCCACCCCGACCTCGTCTCTTCACCAAATCAGCCCCAACCGGTCTCAAAACGCTCCTTGTCCAACCCTCTTCCAAACCCACTGCTCAATTTGGCCCAAACCGAAGTGAAGAGAAAAGCCCCAAATTGACCTAGGGTTCGTGAAGCTTCTTCAAATCAACGAAGGGGGAGCTCTGAGATGAATTGAAGGGTGAGGATTGAAGACTTGGAGGCTACGAAACCCCCCTCTCACTGCCTATATAAGGTGAAGAGAAAGAAGGAAGAGGGGGGTGACGAACACGCTTCATGCTAGGCCGAATTTCTGTCTCTCTCTCTTCTCTCTCGGTTCTAAACCATTTCTGGGTTTGTGTTGGTGATTCCGAGCTCGTTCCGAGCTAACACGGAGCCAACAACAGCCATAGGAGGGAGAGGGAGGTCTGGTTCGAATTGCTCTGTTTTGGAGCACTGTTTTGGAGCACTGTTTTGTGAATGATTCTCATTTAGCTGCTGTTAGTTGATGAATTTGGATTGTTAGCTGGTTTAGATTGATTAGAGTGTGTTGGTATCAAGTTGCTAGTAGTTTGTTCATCATTTGGTAGCAAGTTGGTGTTATTTGGTGGAATTGAAGAGTATTTGAGCTTGAATATAATGACTATTTTCATGAATTCTCTTGATTCTTGGGTCTTGCTCTTGAATATGAACAACTAAGCTACTTGTTGGGTTTGATTGATGAAGATAGATGACTTGTGTGTGAGAAGTTCAATTGTTCTTCTAGTCTTATAAGTTGGATGTCGAATTCGTAGTGTTCAAGTGTTGAATATCAAATCCGAATTGTGGCTTGATCTTTCATATGGAAACGCTCTCGTTTACATATGAAAGATGCTTGACATAACTCGATTTTGCATTTCACTCTTGAATACAAGAGCTAGACAAAATCCTCTTGCTATATAATCCATGCTTTTCTTTGACATAAACTTTGGGTGTTGATGCTCACACACAAGGCATCTATTGGAATCGATTGACCCAACTTACTCTCTTCTTGACAAACTTGTTTGAATCGCATTAGTAATAGTGTTAGTAGTTGTTTTCTTTCTTAGTTATTTGCTCTAGCAATATCAACAACTCTTGCTCCATCACTTGAGTGGTGGATTCAAAGCTTGGCTAGCTCTAAAGCCTTTGGGAAACTTGTTTTGTTGATTTAGTTAGTTGCTTAGTAAGTTTACTAGTAAGCTAGAGTGTTTAAATCTCCTACCCAATCCTTGTGGAAATCGACCCCGTTCTTACTCGGGTACTACTTAGAACGATATTCCTATACTTGGGAATCATCGATTCAACAGCAGGGAGGTCAGCCTTCTGCGTCCTATGTTCCGGTTCCGAGCTCCCATACTGAGAAGCCCGTCCCGGCTGCTGGACACGCAAGTGAGCCTCTCGAGAGCATCATCGAACTTTCCGATGATGCCGAAGCAGATGCTGTGCTGATGGATGAAGATGTCCGTACCGGTGCTGAGGAAGTAAGGACAAGTGCTGCTAATGTGTTCGCATCTGAGAGCGTCCTTCGCCAAGCGACTTCGGCTGTCCCTTCGCCTTCGCCGATGACTGGGTCAGAGGCACCTATTCCTGCGTGGAGCTTTTGGGGCTCGCAGGTTGGGAATGCAGTCGCAGCTGGTGCGGCCTACACTTTTCCTCCTGACTACGAGAGATTGGAGCTCGCAGCTGATAGGAGAGCTATGGAGCGAGGGCAATCTTCGAACAACCCGGCAGCCCGCATTCCTTCTCTTCATGAGATTCTGGAAGGAACTGGTAAGTAGAGCTTTACTGTTCGCACGTCGCATTATTCGCTTGCGAGTTTTGACATCATAACTTATTTTTGACGTCTCCTCAGGTTTGAAGCAAACCGATGTAGACTGGGTGGTTCGAATGCGTCTGACCTACCCGCAGTCGTTTGTGAGATCTCTGGAGATAGGGCCCTTCGACAGGAGGCTGTTTCTTACTGAAGCCATCTGGATTTTGGAGCAGCTATCTGCGGCTACGCCTGCGACCATTTCGGTCCAGAGTGCTGAATTGCTATGTGGCATGTGCCAAAATCTCGTGACCAAAGTCCAAGGCAGAATGGGCTTCAATTTTCTTATGAACAGAGTCACGCTGATTCGCGCAGCCGTAACTTTGAAGCTTGGCCACCAGAATCTCGCAGCTGAGAAGCAGAAGGTGGAGCAGCAAAAGCTAAAAGTCGATGAAGCTCTGAAGCTCTATCATGAGATGAATGCCAGGTGCGAGCTATTGAAGCAAGAAGTGGAACAAGTGGAGAAGCTGAGCCATCAGTTCGAGCCCAAGACTCCTTGATCAAGAATTTGCTTTGATTTTCGAATTTTGAAAAAAATAGCAAGAAAATAGCTGGAACATTAATGTAATGTTTGAAACATTAATGTAATGTTGCTAGGGTTTCTCCCCCCTTTTTTTTAACAACAACAATGAATTTTCCCGTTTTGCCCTTTTCCGGGATTTGATTGGATATTTCTGTGCATATCCAATTATGACATCAGCAATTGATACTCTGCTTGATTTTCGCGCTAATTTCTCGGCAGATAAGCACGCTTTCGTTGGGAAGTCCATCCGAATCATGACCATCCGTCATTTATTAGGATACGCAACTGAATCGTCGTAGCCTTTAGTAGGGTAATTGATTGTTATCGCTTTTCAAGGCGTAAGTGATTGAACTTACCCTCTTTTTGAACTCTGCTGACTCATCTTTGGCAACCGAAGAGTCTGTACAGGGTCTATATAAACCCTGTCCTTGCTATTTGGGTTCTTCATCCCAAAAATGTGCTTTGCCGTGAGTCCTTACGACTGCTGGCTTCAACGCTTATTTTTCGTTGATTCATGGCAACTTCAAGTTGTGAATCCTGAGTTTGCGCTTTGTGCTGTAGAAATAGTTTTCAAGATCCACTTTATGAGGCTTGTTGCTCTTTATAACCATCATAAAGAAGATGCAGATAATATCTCATGTGTGTTCGAAGAAGTTTCTTCGTGTATTATGTGTGCAGGTCATGTTTCCGGCCGCCTCGTGGTGAGGTGCAGCGCCGAAGTGACCGTGCTACCGTCTCGTAATGAACCGTGGAATTCTCCTCCAGCATCCCTGGAGGAGGATTTCTTGCCTCTTCGTTCTTGAACTCAGGAGGCTCGTCAATGCCCTTGTCTATCATGACAAGGAGTCCATCACCAGAGGAATGACTGCTTCGCCTGTTTTGCAGAGCAGCATATGTCTAAACAGGAAGCTCCTCCGGCGCCTACCTTGATCAGACAGAGGCTTTTGTCACCCCTTGGGGTCTTGGGCGTATCGTTTCCCAGGTTTCTCTGCTAGGGATGTAGCGAATGACAAGCTGATCTCTTCGCGGCAGCATCCCTTTTGCTACAGATCTTTGGCCGCAGATCTGCGTGTTGCATTGCCGGTGTTAGGACCGGTGGGTTCATCCTTTTCTTAGTCGGGATTCCCCTAGTGTGTCTCTGGCTTGTAAGCTACTTTTCAAATGTATTGTAAGCCATGTTGGCTGCGTAGTTAGATTCGAGCTTTTCGCTTGTAAGCTGCTATCTAGACAGATAAATTGTAAGTCATTTGACTCGTAATGATAAATAGCCTTTTGTATTATCTGCTGTCTCTTTACAACAAAATACAATTTCGCGTGCGTGCCGGCATATTTCGCCTTGCATAATGCTACGTAATGGTTTCGCATTTTGCGTTCTGCTACATGAATTCGCAGATGTTTCGCTAGATCGTTTGAGATCATATTTTCGCAGCTGCGCCATCCTGACAGATGGGCTTATGATTGGCCTTTGTGGATCATTTAAGATCATCTTCACAATGTTGCAAGTTGCTATCGTGGTAGATAGTCTTTAGTAGATCAATTGAGATCGTTAAATTGTGCGAGTTGCTATCGTTGCAGATAGGCTTTTACTAGAAGATCGATCGGGATCGTCTTTTAGCATTCGCATGAGCTATTATCGCAATAGGTAAGCTTTTAGAGGATCAAATAAGATCATGCGCATATGAATTGCTATCGTAACAGATAGGCTTTAAAGATCAATTAAGATCGCATTTGTATGTGTTGCTATCGTGGCTGATAGACTTTAGAAGATCAATCGGGATCGAATTTAGACAGGCTGCTATCGTAAGAGATAGGCTTATATGATCAATTAAGATCGCATTTGCACAGGCTGCTATCGTAAGAGATAGGCTTTAAATGATCAATTAAGATCGCATTTGCACAGGCTGCTATCGCAAGAGATAGGCTTTAAATGATCAATTAAGATCGCATTTGCATAGATTGCTATCGTAAGAGATAGGCTTTAAATGATCAATTAAGATCGCATTTGCATAGATTGCTATCGTAAGAGATAAGCTTTAAATGATCACTTAAGATCGCATTTAGACAGGCTGCTATCGTAAGAGATAGGCTTATGTGATCAATTAAGATCGCATTTGCACAGGCTGCTATCGTAAGAGATAGGCTTAGAGGATCAGTTACGATCGCATAGATTGCTATCGTGAGAGATAGGCTTAGATGATCAGTTAAGATCGCATTTGCATAGGCTGCTATCGTAAGAGATAGGCTTAGATGATCACTTAAGATCGCATAGGCTGCTATCACGAGAGATAGGCTTAGATGATCACTTAAGATCGCATTTGCATAGGCTGCTATCGTAAGAGATAGGCTTAGATGATCACTTGAGATCGCATAGGCTGCTATCGCGAGAGATAGGCTTAGATGATCACTTAAGATCGCATTTGCATAGGCTGCTATCGTAAGAGATAGGCTTAGATGATCACTTAAGATCGCAATTGTACAGATTGCTATTGCGGCGAATAAACCATGATTAACAGTAATAACAAACTGAATAGAGCAACATAAACAGCTAGAAATGTGAACTTCTCATTTGGGAGAATTCTTTTATTATAACACTCTCATATGGGAGAGATGGGATTACAATTCTCTCATATGGGGGAGGAGATTGTGTAAATCGTAGCCATACAAGATATCAAGCAACGTTATAATAAAACGCATGAAATGAGAGAAGTCAGGGATAGTACTTCTTAATCCAGCGCATGTTGACTGAACTCGGAGTAGAGGTTGTGCCGTGAAACCTTCGTATGCTGCAGTAGCCACTGTCAAAGACTTCTGTGACTTCGAAGGGTCCTTCCCAGTTGGCTGCGAACTTCGGGTGAGTCGCTTCTCGCATGCAGTGATCAGACGCGCGCAAGACCAAGTCTCCGACTGCGAAATCTCTTCGCTGGACCGTCTTATTGTAGGCGCGAGCGATTCTTTCCTGGTATCGCTTGTTGGTTCTCTTGGCTTGTTCTCGCTTTTCCTCCAGCAAGACTAAGTCGTGATCGCGTTGATTTTCATAGAGTGCATGGAAGGCCAGCCTTGCCGAACTGACTCTAACCTCCGCAGGTACTACAGCTTTGTCTCCATAACATAGTAGAAATGGCGAGGCCCCTGTGGGTGTCCTTGGAGAAGTTCGGTAAGCCCACAGAGCTATGCTTAGAGAGTCGGCCCACTTCTTGTGGTCATCTGCGACCATCTTGCTCAAAATTCTCAACAGCGTTTTGTTAGTCGCTTCAGCTTGTCCGTTTCCCTTTGGGTAATAAGGGGTAGAACATATCTGCCTGATATTGTACTCCGCTAATTTCGCAGCTACCTGGCGATTAACAAAAGGAGTACCGTTATCTGAAAGAATGGTGTTTGGGATTCCGAACCTGCATATGATGCTTTCCTGGATGAAATTGACCACAGCCAGCGCATTTGCCGTCTTTAGCGGTATTGCTTCCACCCACTTGGTGAACAGCTCAGTTGCGGTGAGAATGAAATGATTCCCGTGCGACGTCGGTCGGATGGGACCGATGAAGTCCAGAGCCCATGTGTGAAATGGCCATGGCGTCCCTAGTGCATGTAGATCCACGGCGGGAGCGTGCACTAGGTTCCCTTTGAATTGGCATTCCTGGCAGCGTCGCACTTTGGTGCGGCAATCGACCTCCATCGTGGGCCAGAAATACCCGATTGAGAGTAGCTGCCTGCATAATTTCGCACCTCCTTGGTGTTCCACCTGATGAGAAAGGTCCATGACTTCTTGTGCTTCCCTGCCGTCTAGACATCGCAGCAAGTTGCCCTCGTGACCTCTTCGCCAAAGCAGGTTTTCCTGTACCACGTATCGAGACGCTTTCCTTTTCAATTTTTCGGCTTCTTTTCTTGACTCGGGTACGGTGCCCTGGGTGAGGAAATCAAATAGTGGCTTCCTCCAGTCCGTGTCGTCATCGGTTAGGGCGATGAGTAGAGAATCTTTGATTAGTGCGCAACTTTCGCACTTCCCTTGTATCAGGGCTGCGGCTGTTGACATGTCTGGCCAATGAATACCATATCTCTGAGCCTTTCTGTAGATTGACACCTCGCTTTCCCCGCAGGCGTGTTGGTGAATCTTTTCTAACAGCTGCTGTCCCTCTTGCTCGGAGACGCATCGCATGAGTATTCCCCCAGGAACCTTGTAGTAAAGGGTGTTGTCGTGGATGCAGTATCCTTTTGTGAGTGCCCTGCTTTCGCTGCTGGTGCCCTTCGCAATAGCTTGCAGGATTGGTTTCCGCCAGTCTGCGTCATCCATGTGTTCGTCGTCGCACGCATCTTCTGTCAATGCCGACGATGTTCGCACTTCGATGGAAATCCTTGCGGGGCATTTGTCTATGCTGACTTTAGAGCCCAAGGTTGCTAAGGCGTCTGCGTGCCTGTTGTCTGCTCGGGGCTTGTGCTCGTACTTCACATTGCAGAATTGCTGCATCAGCTTATGTACCAAGGTGCGGTAAGACAGGAGATTGATCTCCTTCAAACCATATTCGCCCGAGGCTTGCTTAACAATCAGCTTGGAATCTCCCATGACTGTTAAGTTGCTCACTTCCAAAGCTTTCGCCGCACGGAGCCCCGCAATGAGAGCCTCGTATTCCGCTTCGTTGTTTGTGACTGCGAAGTTGAGCTTTGCGGACATCTGTATGACTTCCCCATCTGGCTTTGTCAAGACTATCCCAATGCCTCCGCCTTTCCGGGTTGACGAACCGTCGAAGTGGAGAGTCCAATAGGGCACGTCGATTGCGTAGATTTCAGGGCCTTCGAGCTCTTCTTCGATCACGGGTTCGTGGCTGTTGTCGGGGAACTGTGCCAACAGATCCGCTACCGCCTGCGACTTGATCGCTCGCGGTCGTACGCATGTGATATCGTATTGGGAAATGGTCATATACCATTTCGCCAGTCTTCCTCCCGGAGTAGTGTGAGTTAGCAAGTATCTTATAGGGTCGCTCTTGGTGACCACTACTACTTTGTGTGATGCAAAATAGTGTTTCAACTTCTCTATCACAAAGAATAAGGCAAGGTAATGACGTTCGATGTCTGTGTACCTCGATTCAGCAGGCTGCACGATGCGAGAGATGTAGTAGATAGGCCTCTCTTGGCCTTCATACTCTTGAGCCAAGAGCGCTCCTATAGATCTCCTTGTTGATGTCAGATATAGCAGAAGTGGTGATCCCAGGTGAGGCGCGATCATTATCTTTGAGGACGTGAGTAAATCCTTCAGCTTTCCGAATGCGGCTTCGTGCTCCGGAGCCCAGTTGTATACGGCGTCCTTCTTGAGAAGGGTGCTGAAACAGCATGTGATTTCGGCAATTGCTGGGATGAATCTCCGCAGATAGGATAGCTTTCCTAAAAATGTCTTTAATGCACTCTGATTATGGGGTGGCGTCATGCCAGTGATAGCTGATACTTTCGCGGGGTCGGGCTCGATCCCTTGGCGATGAACCACGCATCCCAAGAATTTCCCTGATGTCACCCCGAACGCGCATTTCATGGGATTCATCTTTGATGCGCAAACTAACGTGCTGTTCGCAAGTATACGAATCTTGTAATACCGGGCGTAATTAAGCTCGGGTGATCGTTCCCACGAGGACTATTTCGGGTTTTTCGAGAAATCAGTTTTAACTTCCAGAGTATAAAAGGAGGAGTAGTTTAGGATTGTGATTAACTATAACTAAAAATAAACAAATAAAACGCAAATATTTTTTGTGACGTTTTTCTGAAAATCTTGAAGGTTGTAAATCTAGGGTTTGGAATACTAGGTCCAGGATCCCCTAGGGTTTCTTCAGAATTATGCTCTTCGGTTTGATATGAAAACACTCAGCAGTTTTAATTACCCGTGCCACGTACCGATTGTGCAGTAACCTTTCAGATTCCACACGCTGTCACGATCCTGCAGACTTTCGGGTTCCTGTTAAGCTGCCTAAGTCTGCAGTCTCGTTCTAAGTCTGCTAGGGTTTCTAACCTGTCCTGATGGCCTGGGTCAAATTCTCTAACAGTTGGTCTATACGTTTTGGCTAGCCCTATCTCCCTTTCTCTGGTCGGTCTATCAGGGTAAGGTACTAAATCCTGTCTTTTCTTCCTAACCCTAACCTGACGTTTTCACCTACAGGCTCGGGTCTATAGCAATTCTGGTTCGCGACTCCGATCATGCATACACAGATATAATCAAAGACAGAATAACTGATAATACTGCTGAATTAAGATAACGAGATCATGCATTCATACTCAAACTGCAGAATAATGTCTGAAAACGAAACCCTAGGTTCACCGAGAACCTAGGTAAAAGGTTTAGCTACTAAACGACATAACTAAATAACAAAGTTTCTGAATTAAGAGAGAGAATAAGATCAAACTAAGTCTTCGGATCTGGATGAGTGCTTCCGTGCTCTCCCAGGGTGCTCAGACTTGTCCTTGGATGAATGGTCTTGTGTGTTGTGTCTTCAAAACGAGTCTGGACGAGTCTTTTTATAGTGCTGGCGAATTTCTGGAACTTGTCAATATTTACGAAACTGCCACTGCCCGAAACCGCCCCAGTTTTTGTGCTGTCTGCGTATAATACGCAGCCTGCTGCGTATAATACGCAGACAGGGTCTTCTCCTGCTGCTTTTTCTCCACTTTGTGCTTGCTGTCTGCGTATTTTCTGCGTATTTTCTGCGTATAATACGCAGACAGGGACCCATCTTGCCTTCAGCTTCTTCTTTCCTGCGTATTTTCTGCGTATTTTCCCCCTGGCTGCGTATTTTCTGCGTATTTTCTGCGTATAATACGCAGACAGGGGAGAAAATATGTCCAAAACCCCTCCCCTTCCTTGCTGCCTGCGTATTTTACGCAGGGTCTGCGTATTATACGCAGACAGCAAGGCAGGGTGCTCTTTTCTGCCTCTGTTTGCCTCCTGCTGCATTCCCGATCCATTCCTGCTGCATTCCCGGGCCCTGTTCCTGCATAGACAACATGAACACACCCGCGATCATATCCAAATAAAGTACGGAAAATGCAGAAATTTATAAAGAGCAAGTAACTGTCTCGTTCCTAAAACCGAGACGTTCCGAGGGTGAAAATGGGCTAAAACGTGAGTTTTCCGGCACAAATGCACAAAAACCGAGCTATAAGATAACCCCTATTCGGGCGTTATCAAATACCCCCGCACTAAATATTGCTCGTCCCGAGCAATCCCCTTGCATACTAACCTGCTTGCATACCTCTCGGTTTTTGCAAAACCGACCCTGTCGTGCATACACTACCTTTGCATACTCCCTGCAATTGCATAGTCTTTCAACCTGAACCGTATAACCAGACGACTCGATAGAAAGACCGACTCAGATAGAATATACTCAGACTCAATGTACACGACTCAAAAAAAAATATACTAAACAATTATTTTTTGTGAGATTGGGCAATCTCAAAAACATAACCGAGTGTCCTCAAAACCGCACCCTCTTTCCAGAAAATACTTCCCTGCAATCGATCGGTAAGTCTGAACAGATTTCTTTGGTGGATTTAAGCACGGGACCCGAGTACTGTTACTTTTGCTATCATCCTGAGCGAATCCCTAGTTAACCGACCATCCGAGCTATTTCCGAATCAAGGTTCTAAATCTAACAGGTAGGATATATATATGTAAAGGTATGGCATGATCCTACTCGTTATGACATTCTCACAATTTCCCAAACTCACACCCCTCACCGAGTTCCCGAAAAACTGCCTGAAACACCTAAGTTTCTGCCATATCAATCTTCCTGTCCCCCGGTGTGTCTTCGCCGTTCTCGCGGCCACAAATGTGAAGCGGTGTAACTGTCTCGAAAATTGCGCTACTCACTCAGCTTTTTGACTCGATAACATAAACAACATAAATAACTGAAAAACTGCACAACTAGATCATTTTCTTTTTTTTCTTTTTCTGTTTTTTTTTCTGATTTCCTTTTTTTTTTTTATTTTTTTTTTCATTTTCTGTATTTTTTCCTTTCTATTTTTTTCATCATTTTTTTTTTTTTTTTTTTTAATACGACTCTATATTCACATAAATACACAAATAACGATAAATAAACTGACTAAAGCTGAGTGAGTAAAATAAACTGTCGTCGTGGGGTATGAAAGATGTCCTCATATGGAATACCCCCACACTCGTCCTGAAGCGCTGATCCTGTAGTCGAAATAATACTGTGCAGTCCCACCGAACCTCCTCATCACCAAAGATGTAGAAAAACGGCACAACCACCAATTAATCTCTCAACCCCCCGGACCCCATAATGTGCGGAAAGATGTCTCGCACGCGACTAACTCCTCCTGTGGTCACTATGTAATGCAGTGATCCACCTCCGCAATTCAATGCACTGTCGCCTCTCACTCACCCTGTCCTTCCCTCGAAAAGCGTGTCAATGTCGAAACTGTCCAAACTGATATGTCATGAAGTGCTCCATCTAAAACCCTCCCCAACTCACTCCCTCCGTCATAACTCGTAGAATAGCCAACTAATCGACTGATGAGGTCTCAAAGAAGGCTTCCTAGGCTATAGTGGCTAAGAATAAAAGGGGAAAATGGCTTCAAACGGGTTTACTAGTTGGACCTAGGGATAAGAAACAGGACGTGAGGTCCCTTGATAGCTAGTCACTCCACCGAAAGATGCGATGACCGTGACGGCGCCCGTGGGCGGGTTGTCGACTACCTAGATGACGGCGGTGTGGCAACTAGTCGAATCCTTAGCTCAGGTGATAACTACTTGCGGTTTCCAAGGGTCACTGGCTCTCACCTATCTACTCTACCTCGGTGCAAGCTTTCTTTTCTGTCAAAGGGTTTAATCTCGATTTCTTCCCAGTTTCTGTAATCTTGATTGCCCTTTCTCAAATTTTCTGATTTTTAATTTTTTTTTGGATTTTCTGAAAATTTTCGATTTTTTTTTTTTTTTTTTTTTTTTTAAATATACACAATGCAAGGTCAGAATGATGTGGTGGGTCGACTCAAACAAAGAAAATATGCTGACTCAAAAAATAAATAAAAAACTGCAAATAAATATGAAAAAACATGCAGACCGGGTTATGCAGACACGACTCCCACCCCCACACTAAGAGGTGGCATGCCCTCATGGCACTGACTCGTCTGGACTATACGGCGGGTCTGACCCGGTCTCGGATGAACCGGACATGCTGCTGGGTGAGCTGCTGGTCTGCCTGAATCTGGCACTACTCGACTGTCGTGGGTGCGAGCTCGACGACTGGCGGGACCGTGAGCTCGATGACTGTCTGGACTGTGTCCGGGATCCTGACAGACTGCTAGGTGGGTGTGGGCCCGGTGCTGTGGCATGCTCACTCGAGCTCGCCTCGTCCGACCAGCTGGTAGTGTACTCACTGGAATAGGAGGGAGGGAAGATAATAGGCAATGGCACCTCTCGGCCCGCATGACGGGCTGCCTCGCGCTGCTCCTCTCGAAGTGCAGTAATCGCATCGCCATGGTCTTTGGCTATCTTCTTCGTGGTCTTCTTGAGGTGCTTTAGGTATCGGAAAACTTTCCCTAACTTGTTAAGCACCTTCTCACCTAAAGACGCCTGGCCAGCACGGCACCCCTCAAGTCCCTCCTCTACTCGGGCCAACCTACGGTTCATGACCGAAAGTGGCGGTGGACCGGTCGGACCTCTCGTACCTCTCGTACTAGGTCTAGCTCTCTGACTCGGCCCGGCTCTCTGGCTCGGCTCTCCGTGGTCATGGGTGGACTGAGAACGCCTAAGAGTAGACGCTCCCGTCCCCCGAGTAGGTCTGTCCTGGGTCGATCGCCTCCTAGGGGCAGGGGCAGGGGCAGGCTCATCCTCCTCCATAGGGTCTGCATCAAGGTCGATGACTGGGTCATTCGGTCCCGGACCTCCCCCTCTAATCTTCCTATAGGCCTTAAGTAGAGGAGGATTCCAGTCACCCTCAAGCTCGGAGAGAGGAATCTGGTAATTACGAGCCAGTTGGATAATCAGGTTGCTATACCCGAGTCCCTTCTTGCTCGCGGAGACATTCCTCTCCTGAATATAAACCCACATGCGCTGAGCTATATCAATCCGTCTCCTCATCATCAAACAGTATACTATGACGGTCGCCTCATTCTCGAGGTAGGTAAAGTGTTGGATCCCCATGATGCGGTTCACCACCCATTCAGCCCACCACTTGGCAGGCTTGCACAAAAATCCCGAGTGCAGTTTCAGCCCCACGTTTCCTTCTTCCTCAAAGTGGGCCCCCGCGGCTCCACCTGTCAAAACCCTCAAAACCTCCCCAGCTGACGGAGGGTTACTCATAGCTAACTGGTAGGCACACGGCTCTTGGGATGGTGGAATCCCGTAAGCCTGCCTAATAGAGTCAGGGGTCAGCAAGATATAGTCACGACGGCAGTAAATCCACCGCACATCAGTGTTCTCGGCATCGCCGGCATGCATAAGGTTGCAAAAGAACTCCCTAGTCAGCCTAGAACTAGACGTACCCTCAAACCCGGCTAGTGAAGTGCCAAAAATGTCTGCTCGACTGGCAAAATTCACCATCTGGATTGGCATCCTATCATCGTCTACTTCGAATCTGTGGTCCTTAGCCAACCTATAGTTCGGCTTTTTACCGGTCAGATAATAGGCATGGGCACGGTGGGTCACAAACCGATAACTGTCAAAGTTATGCGGTGACAGTTCGCTGACAGGGATATCAATCGGCTCGTGCCGACGGTTCGGGTCAATGACAGGTTTGACTAAAGCCATGAAAATGCAAAAACGAGCAGAAACAGAAATCTAGAGTACGTGCGCGCGAAATAGTGCGTCTCAGCAAATAAGCCCCCTAGAATCTACCAGAGGTCCACACGGCACGGAAACCGAGAAAAATTTCAGAAACAATGACCCGGCTACGGGTCGTGCTTAAAACTGAAAATTTGAAAGAGAGGGAAGAAAATTGGACCTTCCCACAACGGGGGTGAAGTGCAGAATCCGGCAAGGTTATCGCCGGAAAGCCGCCTGTAAACCGCCGTCCAGCCGCCGCCTAAGCCGCCGCCTAAGCCGCCGGAAAAGTCAAATTTGCCGGAATGAAATTCCGGGCACACTCACGCGTAGCCTTCTTCCTCCTCTTCAACGTTCCCTTCTGTGAAATTTTCCGGTTTGGCTTCAAACTCAACAAATCTGAGATTTTTCCTCAAGAACACCCTTCACTTTCCTTCCACCCCCACACTAGCTCGGTTGGAATTTCTGAAAACCGAGAGTAGTTCCGTGCTCCTTGCGACGAGGGGATTCCAAAAATGCCTTCGGTTTTTGATTTCGAGCACTTTTGAAAAATTTGGAGTGTTGGTGCTAGAGAGAAATGGAGGTAGAGAGAGAAAGCTTGGAAGCAAAAATGGCTTCCCATGGCCGGACCTCCCTTTATAAACCCTAAGTGCCAAAATGACCAAAATGCCCCTGGCTTAAAATGGTCAAAAACTGCTACTTTTGTGCGTAATATACGTGTATGTTGTGTATTTTACGCAAACAGGGGTACCGGGTGATCAAAAATGTAAAAAAAATTGCAATTTTCCTCTCTGTCTGCGTATAATACGCAGGAAGCTGCGTATTTTACGCAGACAGGGGGAAAATTGAATTTTTTTTTTTTTTTTTTTTTTTTTTTTTCAAAAATTGTTTTTTCAGTGCTGTCTGCGTATAATACGCAGAAAGCTGCGTAAAATACGCAGACAGCAGAGAAAAATTATTTTTAATTTTTTCAAAAAAAGTCAATTTTTGGTGCTGTCTGCGTATAATACGCAGAAAGCTGCGTAAAATACGCAGGCAGCAGCAAAAATTGATTTTTAAATTATTTTTTTTTTTTTTTTTTTTTTTTTTTTTTTATAAAAACTTATTTTTCTGAGCTGTCTGCGTATAATACGCAGAAACCTGCGTAAAATACGCAGAAAGCTCTGAAAATAATTTTTCAAGTTTTTCAAAAAAAATCCATTTTTGGTGCTGTCTGCGTATAATACGCAGAAACCTGCGTATTTTACGCAGACAGGGCCAAAATAAATTTTTAAATTTTTTTTTTTTTTTTTTTTTTTTTTTTAGAAAAATACAGTTTATACTGCTGGCTGCGTATAATACGCAGAAACCTGCGTAAAATACGCAGACAGCAGTTAAAATAATTTTTCAAAAATTTTCAAAAGTCAGTTTTTCTGTGCTGGCTGCGTATAATACGCAGAAAGCTGCGTAAAATACGCAGACAGCAGAGAAAAATTATTTTCAAAATTTTTTTTTTTTTTTTTTTTTTTTTTTTCACCTCGGTTATTTTGACACTGTGGGTTGAATGGGGGTCACTTTTCTCTCTCTCTCCTTTCTGTTTCTTTTCGTCTGCTTCTTCTGTATCTGCACATGCTCAATTTTCATTAAATACCCACTCATCTCACCTCTCTCAAAAATTCAAAACTTAAAATAAAAATAATATAATTTAAACTTACTACGTTGGGTTGCCTCCCAACCAGCGCTTTGTAATTTACGGTCGACGGCCCGACCCAGTTACCTCAGGTTCGATCACGGGTCGTCGAAGTAGATTGGATCTACCTTGGCGACCTCGGCGTTCTCGAGATACGGCTTGATTCGGTTTCCGTTCACCCTGAAGCTTGAGTTGTCTTTTGGATTCTCTAGCTCAAATGCGCCCCACGCGAATATCTTCCTGATGATGAACGGCCCCGACCAACGAGATCTCAACTTTCCCGGAAAGAACCTCATTCTTGTGTTGTAGAGAAGCACCTTGTCTCCTTCGTTGAACTGCTTTGGCGTGATACGCTGATCATGCCACTTCTTCGTCTTCTCTTTATAAATTTTGGCGCTCTCAAATGCCGTCCTGCGGAACTCCTCTAATTCCAGCAGCGCCATTTTTCTCTTATCTCCGGCCAGACTCTCATCCATGTTCAGCAGTTTGATAGCCCAATAGGCCTTATGTTCCAGCTCAACCGGGAGGTGACACGCTTTCCCAAACACGAGCTGGTATGGTGACATTCCCAGCGGTGTTTTGAAAGCTGTCCTGTATGCCCATAACGCATCATCCAGTCTCATCGACCAATCCTTCCGACCCAGATTTACGGTTTTCTCGAGAATGCCCTTGATCTCTCGGTTTGACACCTCTGCCTGCCCGTTAGTCTGGGGGTGATAAGGCAGTGATACCTTATGGATAGATACCCCGTACTGCTTAAGTACCC
This sequence comes from Linanthus parryae, assembly GCA_023055425.1. Lineage (NCBI taxonomy): Eukaryota > Viridiplantae > Streptophyta > Magnoliopsida > Ericales > Polemoniaceae > Linanthus > Linanthus parryae. Next base: position 77,397,938 of record JALGPY010000007.1, on the reverse strand, counting down.
TGGCAAACACTTTGTTAATAAAGTGTGACCCTTCATCGCTGATCATTGCTCTGGGGGTCCCGAATCGTGTGAATATGTTGCGTTTCAGAAAACGCTCAACTGTCGCTGCATCGTTTTTCTGACACGCTATCGCCTCGATCCACTTCGTAACATAGTCCACTGCCAGCAGTATGTACAGATTTCCCATAGAAGACGGGAACGGCCCCATGAAGTCAATCCCCCATACATCGAAGGGTTCAACTTCCTGCCAAATAGTCAAAGGCATCTCGTCCCTATGTGACGTACTCCCTGTCCTCTGGCATCTATCGCATCCCTGTACATAATCATGACAGTCCTTGAAAAGTGTTGGCCAAAAGAAACCTGACTGCAGTACCTTGTGTGCCGTGCGGGTCCCTCCAAAGTGACCCCCACACTGAGCCGAGTGGCAGTGCCTGATCACGTTCCAGGCCTCGTGGGTTGGAACACATCTCCTCAGAATGTTGTCGGCTCCCTGCTTGAACAGATACGGGTCGTCCCAGAAATACTGCCGGCTTTCAGAAATAAACCGTTTTCGCTGTGACGGGGTTAGGTCCTCGGGAAGCGTGCCACTCACCAGATAGTTGGCTATAGCATAATACCACGGTCTTCCCAGTTTGACCGCCATGATGTGCTCGTCCGGAAAGTTTTCCTGGATCGGTACTGGGTTCACCTCAGCATTCTCAAGCCTGGACAGGTGGTCCGCTACTACGTTCTCGACTCCCTTCTTATCCCGAATTTCCACATCAAATTCCTGCATCAGTAATACCCACCTCAGCAGTCTCGGCTTTGCGTCCTTCTTGTCCAGCAGATATTTCAGGGCACTATGGTCGGTAAAAACGATGACTTTTGACCCGACCAAGTACGGCCTAAATTTATCCAGGGCATATACCACAGCAAGCAGCTCCTTCTCAGTAGTGCCATAGTTGATCTGGGCATCGTTAAGTACCCGACTTGCATAGTATATCACAAGGCACACCTTGTCCTTCCGCTGCCCCAAAACTGCACCGACTGCATAGTCGCTTGCGTCACACATCAGCTCGAACGGAAGTGACCAGTCCGGTGTAGTGATAACCGGGGCTGTGGTCAGCTTCTCCTTCAGATGGTCAAAGGCCTGCTGACAAGCTGCATCAAAGTCAAAGGGCACGTCTTTTCCAAGTAAAGCGCAGAGTGGCTTCGTGATCTTGGAAAAGTCTTTGATGAACCTCCGGTAAAATCCTGCATGCCCCAGAAAACTTTTGATCGCCTTTACTGTTGTCGGATATGGGAGCTGTTTTATCACCTCGATCTTGGCCCTGTCCACCTCGAGTCCCTTGCTGGAAATTTTGTGACCCAGCACGATCCCCTCGGTGACCATAAAATGACACTTCTCCCAGTTCAGCACCAAATTCGCCTTCTTGCATCGGATCAGGACCTGTCCCAGGTGGTGCAGGCAGTCGTCAAAACTGTCCCCGAACAGCGAAAAATCGTCCATAAAGACCTCCAGATTTTTCTCGATCATGTCGGAGAATATTGCCATCATGCATCTCTGGAACGTGGCTGGAGCGTTACACAACCCGAATGGCATGCGCCGGAACGCAAACGTACCGTACGGGCAGGTAAACGTCGTCTTTTCCTGATCCTCCGGGGCTATGCAAATCTGGTTGTACCCGGAGTACCCGTCCAGAAAACAGTAATAGGCGTGATGAGCGAGCCTGTCCAACATCTGGTCCATGAATGGTAGCGGGAAGTGATCTTTCAATGTTGCATCGTTTAGCCTCCGATAGTCCATACAGATCCGCCAGCCTGTAACCGTGCGCTGCGCAATCTGTTCCTGGTCCTCATTCTGCACCACCGTAATACCCCCCTTTTTGGGCACGCACTGGACCGGGCTGATCCAAGTGCTGTCTGATATGGGGTATATGATTCCTGCTTCCAGCCACTTCATGACCTCCTTGCGCACAACATCCTTCATGTTCGGGTTCAGTCTCCGCTGGGGCTGAATCACCGGTTTCTTGCCTTCTTCGATCCTGATCTTGTGCATGCAATAGGAGGGGCTGATCCCCTTAATATCTGCAATCGTCCAGGCGATTGCTTCTTTATGCTCTCGCAATACTTCCAGCAGTTTCTCTTCCTGTTCCTGAGATAGAAGAGAAGAAACAATTACGGGCAAAGTATTATTATTACCAATGTACGCATACCTGAGATGGTTCGGGAGCGGTTTAAGCTCGAGTGTAGGTGGCTCCTTGAGTGACGGAACCAGGATCATCTTCTGCCCGCCATCTTCGTCCCGGTGCAAAGTGGTCCAGTCCTCGGCTCTCATGGCCTGCTCGCACCGAGTCATCTCTTTCTCTTTTCCGTACATGCTGTCAATTTCTTCCCATAACTGGTCCATCTCCTCGTTTTCCCAGCCATCATCAACTACGTCTATGGCGAAGATATCTTCGTGATCATAATAATTTGGCAGTTGCAGATTTTTGAAAACATTAAATTTAACCTTGTCCTCGTTAATCTGCATGGTCAGTTCCCCGCTCTTGCAATTTATCATAGCTTCTCCAGTGGCCAAAAACGGCCTGCCCAGTATGAGCGGTACCTCCCCTGCCTCCATGTCCAGGATCACGAAATCTGCTGGAAAAATGAGCTCACCGACTTTCACCAAAATATCCTCGATAACTCCATAAGCCTGTTTTACGGACCTGTCTGCCATCTGCAGCATGATTCTGGTGGGCCGGGGCTCCCCGACTTTCAAACTCTTGAAAATCGTCAATGGCATCAGGTTGATGCTGGCCCCTAGGTCACACAGAGCCTTTCCTGTGTAAGCGTTACCTAGGGTGACCGGTATTACAAAACTGCCAGGATCTTTTCTCTTCCTCGGTAGCCCATTCTTCACACAGTTGCTCACTTCTGCCGTCAGGTTTATAGTCTCGAAATCGCTCATTCGCCTCCTCCCATACAAGATGTCCTTGAGGAATTTGGCGTAAGTGGGCATCTTAGCCAAAGCCTCGGCAAAAGGTATGTTAATCTGCAGCTGCTTGAACATCTCAAGAAACCTGGCGTAGTCCTTGCTATCGTCCCTCTTTCGTGTCTTCAAGGGGTATGGTACCTCCTTGGAGACAGGTACCGTTTCTGCATCTGTCTCATTCTGCACTGCATCCTGCTCAACCGAGCCCTTCGGCTGGGGGCGGTCGGCTGAGCTGTTATCCTGGCCAGACAGTTTGCGTTCTACTTCTTTCGACTTTTCTGCGCGTGCGTGGCTAGGATACGGTGGATCCTGTAGTGCTACTCCACTCCGAGTGGTGACAGCATTGATCTGAGCACGTGGATTGTTCACTGTATTCGAGGGCAAGTTTCCTGGCTGTCTCTCCGTTAGCTGCTGTGCTAACTGCCCAACTTGTACCTCCAAAGCACGCAGTGACGTTTTGGTCGTCTGCATGTCGGCTGTCAGGGCGTCCATGTGCTTGAACCGGGACTCCATGGTCTGGAACATGGACTTGATCTCTTTCATCTGGGCGTCGTACTGCTGCGCGGATGGGACTGACTGAGCCTGCTGGGCCGGTGCAGCCTGCTGGGCTGGTGGCCTGTGCTGGAAACCTGGTGCATAAATCGCTGCGTTCGGGTTTCCGTACCGGAACCCGGGATGGTCTCTCGTACCCGGTCGGTACCGGCTCGGGTCCCACTGCTGCTGTACGTAGTTGGTGTCTTCGGTCCTTAGCTCCTCAATGGCTGTGTCCAGATCAGGTTCTTCGACTGCTGCGACAGTCTTCTTATCCGAGTAGACTTTCGTGACCAGGTCATGAACGATCCTAGCCAGATTGTCTATCCGGTCATCCTCTGCGGGTTCGGCTCTGGCCGCCATCCTGCGATCGTCAAACAGTCGGGTATCCTGCTTGGCCAACTGCTTCATCAGGTCATACGCTCCTTCTTTGTCCACGTGATACAAGAAGTTTCCCCCGGCCTCTCTGTCAATCCTGTCGGCGTTCTCCCTGTCTAGGGCATGGTAGAAAACCTGCAGGATTTTCGCGTCTCCAAAACCGTGGTTCGGGCACCTTTTGACCAATCTCATAAGCCTGTCCCATGCGTCCACCACCGTCTCCCCCATCTTCTGCCTGAATGACAGGATCTCGCTCTGTAACTGTATGACTCGGGAGGCGGGATAGAACTTTGCCAGAAAATCTGCGACACACTCCTCCCACGTGGTGATGGATCGGGGTGGTCGGGATTCGAGCCAGTCCTTGGCTACTCCGTAAAGACAGTATGGAAATAAGATCAGCATGAGTGCCTCTGCTTCTACCCCCTTGTATCTGACCTTGTTGCAGTAATCTTCGAATTTCCCGATAAAATCGTTCGGGTCTTCGTCGGCCCTGCCATGAAACGGGCAGAGAGTTTGTACCGTCTGGATGGTGGAGGGTTTGATGTCGAAGTGTTCTGCGGTGATCTCGGGCACCACAATAGCTCGCTCATGTCCCCCGGTGGGGACTTCAAAATTCTCCGCCAATGCCTTCCCAGACCGGTTATATGTTCTCTGGTTGCTTCGGGCAGCAAGTCCCGCTGTGACAAGTTCCTCAATGTACCGAGCCATCTGGGCTGGGGTACGTGTCTCTCGTTCCTGAACACCGGCTTCGGTGTTCTCGGGTGGATCTCTCTGGTTGGTTGCCATCCTGCTTTCTCGGTTTCTGCGGTCCTGTTCGGTATACAGTTTTTCCGGATTGTCGAGTGGTGTTACCAAACTACGAGGCAATCTGGGCATCAACTGCACAGTCCTGAAAACGCAGATTCAAAAAGCAGTGAGATAAAAGAAAAATAACGAAACTGAAAAATAAAAACTCCGAAAACTAATTCTGATAACTAAATTAACCCTAAAAAGTCCCCGGCAACGGCGCCAAAAACTTGATGCGCAAACTAACGTGCTGTTCGCAAGTATACGAATCTTGTAATACCGGGCGTAATTAAGCTCGGGTGATCGTTCCCACGAGGACTATTTCGGGTTTTTCGAGAAATCAGTTTTAACTTCCAGAGTATAAAAGGAGGAGTAGTTTAGGATTGTGATTAACTATAACTAAAAATAAACAAATAAAACGCAAATATTTTTTGTGACGTTTTTCTGAAAATCTTGAAGGTTGTAAATCTAGGGTTTGGAATACTAGGTCCAGGATCCCCTAGGGTTTCTTCAGAATTATGCTCTTCGGTTTGATATGAAAACACTCAGCAGTTTTAATTACCCGTGCCACGTACCGATTGTGCAGTAACCTTTCAGATTCCACACGCTGTCACGATCCTGCAGACTTTCGGGTTCCTGTTAAGCTGCCTAAGTCTGCAGTCTCGTTCTAAGTCTGCTAGGGTTTCTAACCTGTCCTGATGGCCTGGGTCAAATTCTCTAACAGTTGGTCTATACGTTTTGGCTAGCCCTATCTCCCTTTCTCTGGTCGGTCTATCAGGGTAAGGTACTAAATCCTGTCTTTTCTTCCTAACCCTAACCTGACGTTTTCACCTACAGGCTCGGGTCTATAGCAATTCTGGTTCGCGACTCCGATCATGCATACACAGATATAATCAAAGACAGAATAACTGATAATACTGCTGAATTAAGATAACGAGATCATGCATTCATACTCAAACTGCAGAATAATGTCTGAAAACGAAACCCTAGGTTCACCGAGAACCTAGGTAAAAGGTTTAGCTACTAAACGACATAACTAAATAACAAAGTTTCTGAATTAAGAGAGAGAATAAGATCAAACTAAGTCTTCGGATCTGGATGAGTGCTTCCGTGCTCTCCCAGGGTGCTCAGACTTGTCCTTGGATGAATGGTCTTGTGTGTTGTGTCTTCAAAACGAGTCTGGACGAGTCTTTTTATAGTGCTGGCGAATTTCTGGAACTTGTCAATATTTACGAAACTGCCACTGCCCGAAACCGCCCCAGTTTTTGTGCTGTCTGCGTATAATACGCAGCCTGCTGCGTATAATACGCAGACAGGGTCTTCTCCTGCTGCTTTTTCTCCACTTTGTGCTTGCTGTCTGCGTATTTTCTGCGTATAATACGCAGACAGGGACCCATCTTGCCTTCAGCTTCTTCTTTCCTGCGTATTTTCTGCGTATTTTCCCCCTGGCTGCGTATTTTCTGCGTATTTTCTGCGTATAATACGCAGACAGGGGAGAAAATATGTCCAAAACCCCTCCCCTTCCTTGCTGCCTGCGTATTTTACGCAGGGTCTGCGTATTATACGCAGACAGCAAGGCAGGGTGCTCTTTTCTGCCTCTGTTTGCCTCCTGCTGCATTCCCGATCCATTCCTGCTGCATTCCCGGGCCCTGTTCCTGCATAGACAACATGAACACACCCGCGATCATATCCAAATAAAGTACGGAAAATGCAGAAATTTATAAAGAGCAAGTAACTGTCTCGTTCCTAAAACCGAGACGTTCCGAGGGTGAAAATGGGCTAAAACGTGAGTTTTCCGGCACAAATGCACAAAAACCGAGCTATAAGATAACCCCTATTCGGGCGTTATCAATCTTCAGTTGAAAGCGCCTGCATCTATTGAACACCTTTCGCAGATCTGCGAGGTGGTCTGCTTCGTGCTTGGATTTAACCACCAGGTCATCCACATAGAATTCAACCTCTTTGTGCATCATGTCGTGGAATAGAGCCGTCATGGCCCGCTGATAGGTCGCGCCCGCGTTCTTAAGACCGAACGGCATCACCGTGTAGTTGAATACCCCTACAGGAGTGATGAATGCTGTTTTTCGCGCATCTTCGGGATCCATCTTGATTTGGTTGTATCCGCTGAAGCCGTCCATGAAACTGAACATGCGATGACCCGCTGTTGAATCGATAAGCAAATCGATGTTGGGCAGTGGGAAATCGTCCTTAGGGCAGAAGCGATTGAGATCTCGGAAGTCCACGCAGATGCGGAGCTGTCCGTTCTTCTTCACCACTGGCACGATGTTGGCTAGCCATGTGGGATGATGATTCGGCTCTATGAACTTGGCATCTAGGAGTTTGACAATCTCCTGCTTGATCTTCACGTTAAGCTCTGGCCTGAAGCTTCTTGTGCTCTGCTTGACCGGTTTAGACCCGGGGATGATGTCTAAACGGTGCATGGTGATGCTTGTATCCAGACCTGGCATCTCGTCATACTCCCATGCGAACACATCCTTGTATTCAGTTAGGAGCTGTAGCAGCCCTTGTTCTTCTTCGCTTGTGAGATCTGCGCTCAGGAAGACTGGCCTTTTCTTTTCCTCGTTCGGGCTGAGGAACACTTCCTTTAGCTCTTGCTTTTGCGGTCTTGGCCTGTCTTCCATGCATTCAGGCGCTCCTTTGAGTTTCTCGTCTGGAGTGCCCTGTGTTGGCTCTTCCGTCAGCGCAATTTGCTCGATTTGATTGATTTTCCCAGGGATATCCCCATGCCCGCGTGAGGACATCCCCGCGCACCTTCGTATGCGGTAGCATTTCTTCCCATTGGCGTAGAAGCTCTCTATCTCCTTGCCCTCGGGGTCATGCTTTGCGATCCTCTTCAGAGTATACACGTTCTTTCGATGATATGCGATACGTGGCGCCTCTTCGCGTGTAGGCGGCTTTTCCTTGGCATCTTCCCTTGTCACCATTACTCCTGCAGGCGACTGGTCCTTGATGTCCTCCCAGAGAGGCAAAGGAGTAGGGTTGAATGGTCCGGGTGTTTGCTCATCTGTCATCTCAGTGAACCACACCGCCTCTCTGAGATGTGCTTCGTCCAAGTTGAACGGGTTTGTCGAAGCCGGTATCTCGACTATTCTGTCGTTCCAGATAGCTTTCATAACCTGGTGAGCCGTCGAAGGGACTGCGTCGAAGCGATGAATCCAGGCTCGACCTATAATCATGTGGTACGTGGTGTTCGCGTCTATGACATAGAACTTTGCTGAGCACTTGATTTTGCCAATCTGAACGCCCAGGCGGATCCATCCGATCGTCATTCTAGAGTCGCTTCCGAATCCCATGAGCGGAAATGGACGTCTGACGATCTTGTGCTCGGGAATCCCTGCTAGCTTCAGTGTGTGGAGCGAACGACGTTGACCGCTGCTCCTCCATCGACGAACGCTCGTTTGAACTCGACGCCATTGATGATGGCGGTCACGTACAGAGGTCTCTGGTGACTCGCATCCGTCTTCTTGTCGCTGGCAGAAAAGGTCATAATCTTTTCTGTAGAGCGGGATGCCCTGATGACTTTCCCGTTGGAGACTACAAGGTCCTCCTCGTAGTCCTCTGCTATTCTCAGAATCACTTTCGTCATATCAGTCCGGCACTTCTCGGAGAAATTCATCTCGTCGAAGAATTTGTTGAAGCCGTGTGACCCTTTCATACGGTCGGCACGTTCATCCTCTGTGTCCATGCTGTAGTCCTCGTCTTCATGGACCTCGGCGACGATGGGCAGACCATCTTCTGCGACTTCTTCCAAGTCGACGATCGAGATCATGGCGACCTCTTTGCCCCTCGAGCCCTGTTCCGCATGCGCGGGAAGCGGATTGTTGCGCACATCCTTTCGGTGATCGCTGACGATGAGCTCGCCGTTCTTCATCTTCTGGTCGAACGCGAACCTGAGCTTCTTGCACTCGGCCGTGGGATGCATGACCTTGCCGTGGTACTCGCACCACTTAGGGTCCCTCACCATCTCTTTGGAGGGTGTTTTCTCGAGCGGTGGCAGGACGCCATCCTTGCGCCACTGTCTGCAGAGGTCACTTGCTTCCTCTACCGAGCATGGCAGAGGCGGTACATCGAAGTTCGCAACCTTTGCTTGTTTCTGGGGCGAAACTGTATTGACCTCAGCTTCGCGTCCTCTCTTGTAGCTAAACCTCCCGATCTTGTAAGTAGTGCCGCTCGCAGGTCGCTCTGGAGCGCTCTTCTTTTTCTGTCTCTCGACTATAGGCTCGATGTTCTTCGTGCATTCGATTAGCTTTGAAAACGTAGGTGTTTGCAAATTGATGAGCATACCTTTGTATTCATCTCGCATGCACTGCAGGCATATCTCTACCAGCCGGCTTTCGGGCATTGGATCTTTGCACTCCAAGGATTTCGCTCGGAATTTCTTGATGAAGGTGATCCCATCCTCCTCGCGCTTCTGGTACATCCGCGAGAGATGAATCATTGTCACCTTTTCTTCCATTTGGAAGAACTTGGTATAGAACTTCTGGACCATGTCGTCCCAAGTCTTCACGGATCCGGCCTCCAATGTCCGGTACCATTTGTATGCCACGTTCCCTAGAGATTTTGGGAACTCTCGCATCAGCAGCTTGGGATCGGCTCCGTACGGACCCATGACATCAATAAAACGCATGACATGCTCATGAGCGTTTCCGTTGACATCCTCGAACTTATCCCATTTAGGAGCCTTGTACCCCGCCGGGTTAGGCATGAGATAGATCTCCCGTGGAATGGGTGGATCGTTGTCTAACTTTGGGATAATGGTATCCGCGAATGACTGATGAGCCAGAATAGTGTCCACGCGCTTCTGCAAGGACGTCATGCATTCTGGAATGCTCCCCTCGGTAGCTGACGGAGGGGTTGCCGTAGGCGGTGGCGACACATACGCCGCCGGAGGGTTGGGAGCATACTGACTACCCGCATTTCCCCAGATCATCGTTGGGGGAGGCAAAGGGTACTGCAGAGTTGGGTTGGACGCCAAAGCCGAGGGCTGAGGAGCGTGAGCAGCAGGAGGCAGCATCTGTGCCGTTGATCCCAGAACCGAAGGCAGCTGCGTAGCCGACGGTGGAGTCTGCAGATGAGGGTTGGGAGGTGCAGTTGACACTCCCAATCCTGGAGCGGTAGGGGTTCCTCCTCCCTGAGAGATAGCGGCGGCTGATGAAGGGTTTGGCGCAAGGGTACCCAGAACGGCCAAGATTTGTTCTAATTGCGCAGATTGAGCCTTGAGAGCTTTCGCCTGACTTTGGACAGTGGCGTCCAAAGACTCTAACGTCGGTGTCTTGCCGGGAGTCGTTGGAGTACGGCGGGTCTCGTCTCCCGAGGGAGTTTCGGTGGAGGGCGATCGGTTGCTGACATCATCCTCCTGAGACATGGTTGCTTTTGTTGGTAAGTTCACGTCGGGTTCACCAAAATGTGCACAAGAGATTCCGGCGGGGAGACCTCCGTGTACACCGTATGTAGTGGATCAAGGATCGCACAGGAAGAGTGGGGTTGTGTGTAGGGAGAGAGTAAGTCAGTAGCAATGTCTGAGAGAGAGACAGATGTTTGGCAGAGCTTCCGCGTATAGCAATGTGTTCCTCCTTTGTATGGAAAGGTTGACGATCTATATATACTGGGGAACATGACCGTTGTAGTGTGGTTAATGCGCCCATTGATGGCGGCTTAATTAGCTTAACCATAACGGCACGTTCGTCCGAGTATATAGGGACCGTTACAGCACGTTGTGCGCGAATACCGGAACCGTTACGAGGTTGACCGGGTTTGACCGGATTGACCGGGTTTATGGAGCTCGTGCCATAAATCTCTCAAAACAGTTACTAAAGGTCGCGTGCGGGCTTGGCTCGCACGCGACAGGGCTTACTCTAGCCTCCAAACCACAAAGTCCCTACAAGTCTCGTGCAGTGGTATGCGAGGGCTCTCTCTCGCAGCCCCCACATGGATCAGCTCGGCTGGTGATCCAGTGTGTATGGAGCACAATATGGTGTGCTGGATAGCTGCCACGTGGCCAAGATCTGTCAGCCCAGAAAGCAGTATCTACACCTGCCAACATATCAATGAGGTTCTTCATGACCTTTCCGTAGTTGTTCAAGCTCCCATATACCTTGATGATAACCGCCGCATGTTTGAACCCACACCAAGAGCCCGTCGTCATAACACTCTCCAAAAAGGGACCTTCCTTGTGAACAGAGCAGTCCCATATGGCCATCACCGTGCTCCACATGGTCCAAATTTTTTCCCTGAGATTATCTTTGACCCTCCTTCACCACCAACACACAACCACCATCCACACACGCCTGAAGCTATGGAGCAGCCTGTAGAAAACTTTTGACCTCAATATTCCTCCAACCGACTCACTGTCCCAGTCGCGAGAAAGCTCTCCTCGCGAACCCCAACCACACAACCTACAAAGTATCCCCGAAGTTGTTCCCGTCGACTCCCCGGAAGGCTCAGACACTCAACCAAACCTCATCGTCATAACCGACACCAATGACTACCCCGACTTCATCATACAACCCCCACAGCCACCAAACCCCTTGTTGGGAGACCTGGTTAGTTTCCCAAATGACCTCACTGTCCTTCAACATCTCATGGATCTTGCCATCTCTGACGAAATACCAGAAGACAATGCATTCATGGAAGCTTTCGAAGCCCAGTTACCGGGCTGGTTTAAGTCCTTAAAAAACTCGAAACAGGTGACCATCACCGACAACACTGATAGCCCCATGGACGATGATGCCTTCGTTGAAATGCTTCAACAACAACACCAACCCCCCGATCAAAGCTTTTTTGAGAATCTCCCTCTGGTGCCGTATGAAAACACAGCCGCAGGGTTTGTGTTTACCCCAACCCTAACCAAACCATCGGAGGAGGTTTACACGTATGGAAAGACGGAAATGCCCCTATGTATTTTAGCGCCGCCTATCAATGAGATCGACGGTGATTCTGTTCATGACAAAGTCTCGGTGTTCACAGAGCCGACCCTTGACCCATACAACTCCCACGCCATCACCGCTGAAGCCATCCCCACAGAATCTCTTCCTCATCCTCGCTCTTGGCTACACTTGAACCAGGTGGGACCTAACAAGAAGCAAAAATCAGAGTCAACTTTTGAAATAGGGGAATCCAGCAAACCAGCAAAGAGAGGGATTAAGCTTCCTTATCAAATGCACCTCCCCTATATCCCAGCCCCACTCCGCCTTAGGTCACCAAAGAGAGAGCAGCCACATGATGATCATGCTTCGGTGACACCACCAAGCCCTAAAAAACCTAAGGTTGTTCAAGTCACTTCTTTTGAAGATCTGATCACTCCTCTTGCAAGGGATGCATCGAAAGATGAAGACTCACAAGATGATATATCTGCTTTCCTGAAAGACTTTGCCACCTACCTGTGGTACTCCAAAGCAGCGGAGGATGGTTATGACGAGGAGACAGTCGGGGAGCCGTATCCTCAATCACCATGAAGCTTCTCAGCTGGAACTGCAGAGGGTTAGGTCAACCTCTGACAGTTCGGTCAGTCCGAAACTTGACCAAAAAACATCGTCCTAATGTTCTGTTTCTTATGGAAATAAAATGTAATGTAGCAAGTCTAGATTTCCTTTCTGTATCTTTAAATTTCAGTAGTATGGAGGGTGTTGACAGCGTTGGAACCCCTGGAGGTTTGTTGTTAGCATGGGATTCCACTGTCACACTCAATGTATTAGTTAAGTGTACCTCGTTTATTGTAACCTTAGTAGAAACGGTAGAAGGTTCCTGGTACGCAGTTTTCTCTTACGGCCACCCAATGCCAAAACATCGCAGCCAAGTTTTTGATAGACTTGAAGCAATCCTGAGCTCAATCGATAAACTGTTCCTTCTACTGGGAGACATTAACCAAATTGGTGGAGCCCATGAAAAGCTCAGCTTCTCAAACTACCGCCCGGTTGGAGTCCCCCGGCTCACATCTTTTCTTGCCAACTTACACCTTGAGGAAATGAGTACAAGTGGTGTTTTCTACACATGGACGAATAACCGAAAACAAAAAGTAACAACCTTCGAGCGCCTTGATAAAGCTTTCCACTCGGTCGCGTGGCTAAGCATGCATCCAAACGCAACAGCCCTTCTTCTCCCAATCCAACGTTCCGATCACAGTCCTCTCCTGATTGACACGGCAAGGATCGCTATACGCGCCAAAAGCATCAGACGCTTTGAACAATTGTGGTTATGTTATGATGCGACTCGCTCTATTACCTCACGCATATGGAATGCTTCTCATTGCGGCTCTCCCGGATTCAAGTTCATGAGAAAACAAGCTATCACGATTTCCCACCTTCGAAACTGGAGTCAGCTGGCATACAAAATCCTAGACCGTCGGATTGCCGACACCGAAGCAGAGATGCAGCAGTTACAGGGGCAGATCGCTGCATCATCTCACCTTGACATTGCCATCTTAGCACCGCTGCTAGAAAAAGAACAGAACAGTCGTTTCCTTTTTGATAATCTGACTCGAGACCACGAGATTTACTGGGGTCAACGAGCGAAACAACACTGGCTTCAAGAAGGAGACTGTAACACAAAATTTTTTAATCGATCGGCATCTTTCGCCAAGCAGCGCAACACCGTCTCAGGCATCATGACCCCAGCGGGATCGATTGTCACTTCACAACCTGACATTGCCCATCAGTTCTATTCGCATCTTAGTGCCATTTACAAGGCACCCATTGTGCAAGCACACCTGATAGATTCTCCTTCAATTATTGATAACCTGACGGCGACATTGACTCGTACCAGAGTATCCAGCTTGACTTACCTTTCTCGGGCGACGAAGTCAAAAGGGCAGTCTTTCAACTCCCCCCAAACAAAGCTCCTGGTCCGGATGGTATTATTGTGGGCTTCTACCAAACTTACTGGGACATTGTGGGTGGCCACCTTACAGCTGCGGTCCTCTCTTTCCTAAACAGTGGATTCATGTTAACCGAAGTCAATACCACCTACATTGCTTTGTTTGCAAAGACCAAAGAAGCAACGACCCCAGGGGATTTTAGACCTATTAGTCTGTGCAATACGGTCTACAAAGTTATCTCAAAAGTGCTCGCCAACCGCCTAAAGCAAGTGATATCGACACTTATCTCCGATAATCAGAGTGCTTTTATCAAGGATCGTCTGATCTCTGACAACATCTTGATTGCGCACGAACTCCTACATTACATCAAGCGTAAAACTAAAGGGAGAGACTCTTTTTTTGCACTTAAACTCGATATGAACAAAGCTTTTGACAGAATCCAGTGGGATTTCTTGCTCGCCACCCTACAGAAGATGGGTTTTAGCCAGAAATGGAGACAACTCATCCACCAATGCATCTCAACCGTTTCCTACTCAATCATCACAAATGGGTCACCATCCAAGCCGTTTCGACCCACCAATGGCCTCAGACAAGGGGATCCGTTAAGCCCCTATCTTTTCATCCTCGTTATGGAAGTTCTTTCGGCTTCAATCTCTCAGCTGAGTCAAACAGGACTTTGCAAAGGAATTGCCATCAGTCGCCGATCACCACATGTGTCGCACCTTTTTTTCGCAGATGATTCTTTCTTCTTTCAGAAATTCTCGAAAGATGATACAATCAACCTAAAGCATGTGCTAGACACTTTCTGTCACCAATCTGGCCTGATTATCAACACTGACAAATCGGAGATCTTCGCAAGCCCAAACCTTAAACCAGAAGACTCAGATTTCCTGCAAACTCATCTCCAAATTTTGATAAAAGAGAAACCAAGCAAGTACTTGGGGACGATTATGGACATTTCACTTCCCAAAGGAGAAATCTTCAACGGAATTCTACAAAGATTCAAAGCTATGCTGAAAAACTGGAAGCTGCACACACTTTCTTTCGCAGGACGATGTGTCCTGATCAAGAATTGCCTGAGTTCCATACCCACTTACCACTTCTCAGTTTTTTGTGCACCCCAGTATTTCCTCAAGAAGTTGAAAAAGATTCTATCGGCATTTCTATGGAAAGGTGGAAAAGACAAAGGCATCCACTGGAAGCGATGGGACGACCTTTGCAAACCTACCTCTGAAGGAGGGCTCGGTTTTCGCTCCTTACAAATTCTCAATCAAAGTCTTTTGGCAAAGATGGCGGACCGAATTATTCAAAAACCAAACTCCATTCTGTCAAGGGTCCTAATGGGGAAATACTGCCAAACACATGCTTTCCAGAATTTAACCAACTCGGGGAATGCTACCTGGGGTTGGCGAAGCATTCTTTGGGGGAAAGAACTACTGCTGACGGAAAAACAATTCGACCCTATAAAGATAATTGGATTCCTCAGGGCTCTTCTGAGTTCTTGCCAAACCTTTACACAACAATCACCAACCCAACGCTAGACTTTTTCTACAAGCACGGCAAGCAAGAATGGTTGCTTCCTCTGCTTCGGTGTTTCTTTGATGAAGGGACAGTTGAGAAGATCTCCCGTATTTACATCCCGCGATCTGATTGCCCCGACAAGCTTGTCTGGAAGCACACAAAGAATGGCATTTTCTCGGTCAAGTCCGCATGCCACCTGGCTCGCACACTTGCAGCGCCCGACATTGTGGAACCATCAACAAGTATGCCCCCCAGTGGAGCCCTCCACCTTGCTACAATAATCAGATTCACAAAGCAACTAAAGCTCACCCCCAAACTGTCGAGTTTTTGCTGGAAGATCGCGGTAAATGCTCTACCGCACATGAAAAATTTATGGATCCGACATATTGTGGACTCAACTGTGTGTGCACGATGCGCTGAACCATTCGAGGATTTGATTCACATGTTTTTTGAATGCGACTTCGCGCAACATATCTGGCGCGGCTCTCGACTTAGTATCGATTTTTGGGTATTACCAATCACCTCTGCTGCAGAGACTATCTCTGATACGCTCACAGCACTCCCGACCGAGGAGGATAAAGTGTACTTTGTCCAAACTCTTTGGCATATTTGGCTTAATAGGAATTCAGCGGCTATGAATAACACCATTCAAAGTCCCGCTGATTCACTACAAGCCCTTCGTTTTGCCAACTTTCACGTCTTCAAACCAACCACTTCACACATACCCGACCATACCAAGGAAAGACTGGTCATTTCTTTTGCAAGATTGACCGATTCGCCGTCTGAACGACCATGTCTCTGCCTTATTGATGCTGCTTGGGATAAAACCACACATATAGCAGCAGGTGCTTGGGTTCTCTACAACAATCAGGGGCTTTGCACTAATGAAGAAGTCTACTCCACCGTCAGCCCCTCAGCTTTCGTGGCAGAATCTGTTACCATTTTCAATGCCATCAGTTGGCTCGCAGCTGCAGGACACCTCAATGTTATAATGCATACAGACTGTGAGGAGCTTGTCAACATCATACGTGGAAAACAACCGGAGTTTACAAATGCTAATCTATTGTGCGATATTGGACTCCAATGCTCCAACTTCGATTTTCTGAAGATTGTTAAAGTCCCCAGAAAGGACGTTGCCCCTGCTAACTTCTTGGCACGTTCCCACCTAAGATCTTGCATCGCAAATGCTCCGCAAGGCATTGGTTAGCTGTTTTTTATCATGTCCAAAATGTATGCAATTTTTACCGTGTATTTTGTTTTTCAATGAATGAATTCTGCACTTATACTCAAAAAAAAAAAAAAAAAAAAAAAAAAAAAAAAAAAAACAGCATTCATCTGCAGGCAGGCCCCACATAACCACATCAAACTCCAAAGACCAAAAGAACCCCAACAAACAAGGGTAATTTAAAGTTTACATCCCCGGATTTGCGTAAATAGACAATTTCTACCCCTACTGTTCATCGATTGACAGGGAACACCCCAAATTTTTGCCAAACTAATTATAGTTTCTACCCTTCCGTTAATGGTTGTTAGTTTGCTGTGACTTGGCTGTGGGCCTCACATGTGGGAGTGTTTTCATTCCCCTTTTGCCCTCTAATACTCTCTATGACTATTTTAACCTCGCAGGTTACTCTTCCCTTCATTTTTCTTATTGTAGATTTTTATTTGTTTTTCCTCCACAAAAATCACCATCCTATATATTATTTGCTTACAGGTTCCATCTGGGCAAGACCTCAAAAATGTCAAGTTGCAACCAAATTTGTTGGCCAGTTTGTTATTAAAAACTAGGTTTGCGCAAATCTGTAATATGCTCCGACATCGATGAACTGGATTTTCGTTTAAAAATATCTTTCTGTTCGAACACCGAATTTTTATTACATTTGAAATGCAGAAAGTAGACTATATAAAATCCTACACTGCTATTACAGCTATTAGATGTGCTACTAAGTTGTTGGAGCATTTGATGGCTTGTCGGCATTCTGCTTCCCTACACACAGGGCTCCTGGGGCTCTGGTTCTTGAGTATTGTTGGAAGTTTAAACTGCCCACCCTGAATCAAATATGTCACATTACTCATGTAAGTCAAGGAGTTGAAGGTAATCCAACTAATTCTATATATGAATTATATCATCACTTGAACTTTCAATACGTAGAGAAACAATCCTTAGTTATACCTTACAGAGATGTTAAGCGTGAAGATACGTAGCTGAATTGTGAGAATTTATATTTCCAGCTACAATCTCGGTTCTAAATTATGTTCAGTTTAATATTTTGATTGTATAATTACCCATTTAACGAACTTCAAAGGTTTCGGTTGCCCAATTTTCCTAAGTTAGAAAAGTTTCCCATTTTGGTCTAATTACCGACATTATATATTCACTTGTAGTGGATAGTCATGTCACTATCCCTATCCACTACAAGTGGTGAAACACGCGGTGAAACTTAGATGCAGCAGAATTTATATCAACCCTTGATAACATGTGGTGAAACTTTTAGAGCATCAGATATGTCCATGGTCTAAATACCGAGGTCTAAATATGGGAATAAACTTCACGTACTACCCATTGATGAAGAAATTCACAAGTACAGGCGAGTATAATCTGACATCGTATCACATACCCTCAGGCCTCAGCTGATGCAAGCAACTTACGCAAGTATAATTTGATTCTAACTCTCGTTTACATAATAAGGAAGAACAGTTGTGTGTGTATGTGTGTGCATTTAGACATTATAGTCGTGGTTTTTTTAAACCACTAGAGGAGCTGGTATATTGTCTCTAATGGGATCCAAACACCCATGCCCAATATTTCTTCCAATTACACTGACACGAAAATTCACTATTTGGATTTCCATTTTCCGTTCACATTGCACGAAACTCTAAGAACCACCTATACTGGTCGTGCATTGCAGACCACAGGCACACAATGCAATTCCAAACCACAGATCCATTTGCTATATATGCTTCAGATCCTAGAATAAGAAAAGGACATTGAGTTCTTACACAAACTCTTTAATGGAAGTAAGTACCTATACCGTTTACAACCAACATCAAATGGTATCTTCATTAATATCTTGACCCGGAAACTGTGTTGACAATTTGACAAATAAATGAACTGACAGTGTTTTCTACACAAACTCAATCAATAGCAGGCATTGTGGCAAAGTAAAAAATAAGACACATTAACTAAACTTACCATGATTTACGAGTTCTGAAGGATTATTCGTGTTTCCACCACTGCTGAGGATCTGAGGGTGGATTTGATGTGCTCGTTGATGAGACACTTATTTGGGGCTGAAGTGCATTATGTCCATCTCACCAGTGCTAGTGCTCCATGAATCCTCTGAAATGCTATGTTTCTTTACTGCCTGACCGTGGATTTTAATACCCTTGGATGGCTCATCAACAGCAGTTATCAGAGGAGAATTAGTACAACATCCAAGACAACACCTGGCTCTATTGCAAATCAGGTTCATAACCAAAAAAATGATTAGTACAAGCTGCATTTGCAATGTAATCATAAATCTAAAGGACAAAAACTCGAACTTCATCCTAGAAAGTTCAGTCATGTACTTATGCCATCAACTGTTATTTCTTTAATTTGCTAAGTACCCACAACTTTATCCTTCAAATTTTGACGTGAATTGGTAGTTTTAACAAACACTTGGAGGGCACAGCTATATGCAACACAAGACAGCAAGAAACAATGACCCAGAAAGGGAATTTGCTTTGTGGGTATCTATCACCTCATTACCAAATTACAGCTAATTGACCTAATTGATTCCCAAGAAGGAAGAAGAAGGAGAAAAAATACATCAAATTGCAGGGGAATTACTGCTAAGCAATGGCGATTGCACAAGCTTCTTCAAGCTGCTTTTTGGCTTCTTAAACTTCTTCTTTCGAGACCCTTTATGAATTTCTTCGGCAAGCCCTCAATTAACTCTTTGGCCTCCTTCAAGGCAAATCTCGTCAATGCCCTCACCGCCTTAATCGTTCTCCCTGTGCCAAAGCATTCTATCTCTACCAAAATCAAACAAAAACCAAAACTTGAGCCCCAAACCAAACTTGGGATTTCAACCATGTAGCCCCCTGAAGGTAACTCATTGTTTGTAAAAGCATTCTCTGATGTCTATGGAGTTGTCTATGAGGTTTCAATTAAATGGTAGTGAATTCTGAGAACAACAAATTTAATTTAGTATTGTTTATAATTGAGTACTTGCGAGGTCCATTAAATACACAAGATACAGGACAATAATGATACAGCATGAACCCCCAAAGCAGTTCAAGTAAACCCTAATATAGAGAATCATGTAAATCATAGAACATAAATGACCTCAAAATAAAGGAACCCAACACCTATACCCAAATTGAAAAAATCATACTCACAAAGCTGTCAGGTGATGAAGAGAAGGACCAAAGTGAAAAGAAAAGTAAACTGATGACCTATAATGTGGACTGAAGTGCAAAGGGGTATAAACTAATTACATGAGATTTGGAGTAGCAGTAGCCGTACGATCATGAAATCGGGAGGATCTGGGCCGTTAGTCTGTTTTAAACGTTGGGTTTGAATTGTGTAAGTGGAACGGCATCGTTCCACTCATCAGGATGGCGTGGCGTCTGGCGTGGCACTAGCTTGGCAGCTGATTGGGCCAGAAGCGTCACGGTGCCACCGTGGCACAAGCCGTTAGCCATTTAGTTTTATTACAAGCCGGCCCTAAACTTCTGTTATTTCTATTAGGGCCAAAAGTGTATAAGTACTGTATTTCTCAATTCATTTGGTATTATGGAAAATTGATATTCTCTGCAAATCTTCTCCTTCCTCTCTCTCGGATCTCTCTTCTTCTGCGAAATCTAGGTCAGGAACCTCAAGTTCCTGACAAATTGGTATCAGAGTCTTCTTCCCTCTGTGAACTCTGAGCGATGGGGCAAAGAAAGAACACCACAGCTGTAGAAATGGAGGCTATGGATGGTGTGATGGGACATCTACACGCCGTCGATGAGGCGATTCTGGAGCTGCGCCAGGAGTACGGCGAGCTCAGGCATGGCCAGGAGGAACTCAGGCATGGACAGGATCTTATTCATGGACAGCTTCTGCAACTCAACCAAATTGGGGATCTGAAACTAGGTCATGAAGAGCTCAAAGAGGAGTTTCGGAAATTGGCAAATTCTTTGAATCTAATGGCTAACAACAAGGAGAAAGAGAGAATTGAATGTAGGGTTTTGATTCATGGATCGCGCAAACGGAAGCATAATCAAACAAACAACCATGCAAAACCGTCCAAGGATCACAAGTCTAGATGCATAACGATAGTGAAGGTAAGAAATCATAAACACACCTTTGGGTTCTCCTTGATGACTTCAAACGCGAATAGTGTCACGTTCTCTATAGTTGATCCACGCCTAGAGTTGTTCCTAGATCTCCAATCACCTTGGTGCTAGCCCGGATTGAAAGGAGGGTGAAGGAATCACGCAAAACGAGGCACCAAAAGGGGCTCGGCCCTTTGTGGCGTCGGGGACAAGGGGGCGGCGGCAATAGGGGGCGGCGTCCCTCTTTGCTTGCTCTCTCTCTCCTTTGTTCTCTCCTACTCTTGTTATGTTCTCTCTAGAGCATAAAGTGTGTAGGGAAGGAAGGAGGAGGGTCCTTTATATAGTCCAACAACTCCTTGTTAACTACCTAAAGGACTTATTCTAGTCCTACTAGAATTCAATTTAGTCCCTTCCTTGCAAATTAGTCCCTACTAAGTTTGCAAGGGTTTGCAAAGTGATCCTTCTAATTAATTAATCCAATTAATTAATTCCACAATCTAGTACAACTCTATATAGCGTGTGACCCCATAGGTTCTATCTAGTTGGTAGCAACTCTTTGCTAATATGGAGCGGTTTCTAGCAAAACATCCATTCTAGCCAACTAATAGAATAGTCATCTAGACAACCTTGTACAAGTAATTGTCTCATCCCTTTGCCTCCATATCCGGATTGGACACGAGACATACAAGTCACACTCGTATATCCAATCCCTAGTTTCTCGATCCATGGAATAGCCTTATTCGTGCAAATAACATCAATATCTCATATATTGATTTATTTGAGTCTGGCCAGACATTCTATAAGCACTATCCTCGAGTGGCCTTGGATATTTGCTCCCGTTATGTGGGAGGGGCAAATCCTCTCTACGTCCACTACGATCTCTAAGCTTGCTTCTCATTGTATCCAGTACACGCCTTTATAACTACCCAGTTACGGTGTAGCGTTTAACGCTACCAAGATCACAATGATCCACAACTAGAATATCTAGTGACTTCAAGTCTAAGGATGACAATACCATTGTACCCGAGAAGCACTTGTGACTCAACATAACGTGTATGTAGCCTTCTCGGTAATGGGTCAATCCAGTGCAACATTCCGTAATGCACACCTATGTGTTGGATCGTGATATCTCCATATCAATCCAACCCCATACTAGTCTATAGATGATTGTCCCATTTAATCATTATACTTGACTAGGGATATTTAAGATAAACAACACGATTGTAAATCTAAGGACTTCATTATATTAAATATCCAATAAATAATAAATGAATTTCTAGCCAATTACAAATTCATACTAAACTAGATTGCCTCTAGGGCATCTATTCCAACAGTCTCCCACTTGCACTAGAGCCAATCTGGCGCATCTCGTATGCCCATACTCCTAGTGTGCCCTTCATGCTTCCAC
Source organism: Linanthus parryae (assembly GCA_023055425.1). Taxonomy (NCBI): domain Eukaryota; kingdom Viridiplantae; phylum Streptophyta; class Magnoliopsida; order Ericales; family Polemoniaceae; genus Linanthus; species Linanthus parryae. The sequence goes on along the minus strand of JALGPY010000007.1, from coordinate 77,376,221 downwards.
TGCGTGAGAGGCTTTGTAAGCGGGTCTGACAGATTATCATCTGTAGGAATCTTGCATATCCGAACGTCTCCTCTATCGATAATATCTCGAATCAGATGGAACTTCCTGAGCACGTGCTTGGACTTCTGGTGCGACCTGGGTTCCTTTGATTGCGCGATCGCCCCAGTGTTGTCACAGAACAACTCCACTGGATCCGCAATGCTAGGGACCACACCAAGTTCAGAAACAAACTTTCTGATCCAAACAGCCTCCTTTGCTACGCCATTTGCAGCAATGTACTCAGCCTCTGTTGTAGAATCAGCTACCGTCTCTTGCTTGGAACTTTTCCAGCTCACCGCTGCTCCATTCAGGCAAAACACATATCCCGACTGTGATCTAAAGTCATCTCTATCGGTTTGGAAGCTTGCATCAGTGTAACCCCTTACACGCAACTCTTCCTCACCGCCAAACATCAAGAAAGCATCCTTAGTTCTTCTCAAGTACTTTAGGATGTTCTTGACAGCAATCCAGTGACTCTCACCCGGATTGGATTGGTATCTGCTTGTCATATTCAAGGCATATGACACATCTGGTCTAGTACATAACATGGCGTACATGATGGACCCTATGGCCGAGGCATAGGGAATCCTACTCATGCGTTCCTTCTCTGTCTCATTGGAAGGACAACCACTCTTCGAAAGAGTGATTCCATGTGACATGGGCAAGAATCCCTTCTTGGAATCTTGCATGTTGAACCGTTTCAACACCTTGTCAATATATGTACTTTGACTTAGGCCTAGCAACCTCTTAGATCTATCTCTATAGATCTTTATACCGAGTATATAGGCTGCTTCCCCTAAGTCTTTCATTGAGAAACACTTTCCTAGCCAATCTTTCACAGATTGCAGCATGGGAATGTCGTTTCCAATGAGCAGTATGTCATCCACATACAAGACCAGAAAAGCTACAGAGCTCCCACTAACCTTCTTGTAGACACAAGACTCATCTTCGTTTCTGATGAAGCCAAACTCTTTGACCACTTCATCAAAACGTCGATTCCAACTCCTAGAAGCTTGCTTCAATCCATAAATGGATCGTTGCAGCTTACACACTTTGTTGGCTTGCTTTGGATCCTCAAAACCCTCCGGCTGTATCATATACACGTCCTCGAGGAGATTCCCATAAAGGAATGTTGTTTTGACATCCATCTGCCAAATCTCATAGTCGTAGTATGCTGCAATCGCAAGTAGGATTCGGATGGATTTGGTCATTGCGACTGGTGAAAAGGTTTCATCATAGTCAATACCATGAATCTGTCTGAATCCTTTAGCCACCAATCGGCCCTTATAGGTAATCACATTACCATCCATGTCGATCTTCTTCTTGAAGACCCACTTGCACCCTATGGGCCGCGCCCCATCAGGTGGTTCCACCAAAGTCCATACTTTGTTGGCATACATGGATTCCATCTCGGATCTCATGGCCTCAAGCCACTTCTGCGAGTCTGGGCCATTCATGGCCTCCTCATAGGTAGTAGGCTCATCATCTATGAGCATCGTGTCACCGGAATGAGTTACGAGAAGTCCGTACCTCTCAGGTTCCTGGCGCACTCTACTAGATCTACGAAGCTCTTGTGTTACCTGAACAGGTGGATCCACAACTGCTTGTGATTCCTGTTCATGTTCCATAATCGGTTCAGTAATTTGTGGTTCTTGAACTTCTTCAAGTTCTATATTCCTCCCACTTGCTTCTTTAGAGACAAACTCTCTTTCTAGAAACACGCCGGTCCGAGCAACAAACACTTTGTTCTCGGTTGGATTGTAGAAATAGTATCCCTTAGTTTCCTTAGGGTACCCCACAAATTTACACTTATCCGATTTAGGCCCTAGCTTGTCTGATTGTAAACGTTTTACATAGACATCGCAGCCCCAAATCCTCATGAACGACAGTGTGGGACGCCTCCCACTCCACATCTCATATGGTGTCTTCATGACTGATTTAGATGGAACACGGTTAATGGTAAAAGCTGCACTTAATAGAGCGTAGCCCCAAAATGATAATGGAAGATCGGTTTGACACATCATAGACCGAACCATGTCCAATAGGGTTCGATTCCTCCTCTCGGACACGCCATTCCATTGTGGTGTTCCGGGTGGAGTGAGTTGGGACACGATCCCACACTCTCTAAGATAGTCGTCAAACTCTTGGCTCAAGTATTCTCCTCCACGATCCGATCGTAGAGCCTTGATACTTTTGCCAAGTTGCTTCTCTACTTCATTCTTGAATTCCTTGAACACTTCAAAGGATTCGGATTTTGCCCTCATAAGGTACACAAATCCATATCTACTGTAATCATCAGTAAACGTAATGAAGTAGACATAACCACCCCTGGCAGGCGTGGCAAATGGCCCACACACATCGGTATGTATGAGCGCCAATTGCTCACTAGTCCTCTCACCTTTCTTATTGAAAGGGGACTTTGTCATTTTTCCCAATAAACAAGCTTCACATGTCTCATATGATTCAAAATCAAATGAGTCTAGCAATCCATCCTTATGGAGTCTAGATACACGTTTCTCATTTATGTGGCCTAAACGACAATGCCATAAATAAGCAGGATTTAAATCATTTATTTTAATCCGCTTGGTATTAATGTTGTAGACAGGATTACTTAGATCAAGGACATAAAGTCCATTAAATAATTGCGCACTAAAATAGTGAATATTATTCAAATAAAAGGAACAACAATTGTTCTTTATTGAAATAATAAAACCTTCCTTGTCCAAACAAGAAATAGAAATAATGTTTCTGCTCATAGCAGGCACAAAATAGCAATTATTTAATTCTAAAACTAATCCTGAAGGCAGAGATAGCTCGCAAACGCCTATGGCCAACGCAGCAACCTTTGCTCCATTCCCAACGCGCAGATCTACCTCCCCTTTAGCCAATCTTTTACTTCTCTTTAGATCCTGCATATTTCGACAAATATGAGATCCACATCCAGTATCTAATACCCATGATGTAGAGACAGTTAAATTGACATCTACAACGAAAATACCTGGTGGTGGTGGAATCACTATTCCAAGCCGCTTGTCCTCCAGATATTTTGGGCAGTTCCTCCTCCAGTGTCCAGGTTGACTACAGTAGTGACATTCACCCTTAGTCACGACCTTGGCAATCCCACCAACAGGCTTAAGGGCTTGTTCCTTGGACTTAGCAACTGACTTGCCTTTGCCCTTGGAGGAAGAGGCAAACTTTTTACCCTTTCCTTTATGCACCATCATAATGGCCTTGCCCTTACCCTTGTTGATGCTCTGTTCAGCCGTCCTCAACATGTTGAGCAAATCTGGCAGTGGTTTAACGATCTCGTTCATGTTATAGTTCATAATGAACTGTCCATAACTCTCGGGCAACGATTGCAACACGAGATCGGTTGCCAACTCTTGGCCGACCGGGAACCCAAGCCGGGCGAGATTCTCCAAGTACCCGATCATTCGGAGTGCATGGGGTCCCACCGGGTTCCCTTCTGCCAGATGACATTTGAACAGTGCCTTTGAGACCTCATACCTCTCTACCCTCGCCTGCTCTTGGAAGAGCTGCTTTAGATGTTCGATCATATCGACAGCATTCATGTTCTCATGTTGCTTCTGAAGCTCAGAGGTCATGGTGCAAAGCATTAGGCAGGCCGCATCATTAGCGTCATCAACACGCTTTTGATACGCCTTTAAGGCAGCAGGTGTCTGATTCTCTGGACCTTCTGGAACTTGCTCCTCTATTGCGTACAGCTTCTTTTCTTGCTTGAGAACAATTCTCAAGTTTCTGTACCAATCGAGAAAGTTGGTTCCTGAGAGCTTGTCCTTCTCAAGGACAGATCGTAGGGAATGTTGTGAACTCGATGAGTTGTTTGCCATTTGGAATTCTACAAAAGGAAAATACGCAAGTTTTAGTATTTGTGAATTTTTGACTATATTTAATAATGGCTAGTTTATTAAATATAGCTCCCACTATTTTACTACGGATTAATAACCCTCAAGATATTAATGCGGAAAATATCCTTATATTTTCTAGTGGGCCAAGATCCATCTTTTTCATCTCCTTATGAGCTTGCTTTGGCAAGTCACCCATAATTCGATTACTTCTTAGGTAGGAACAATTCCAATTGCATCCCTATATGCAACTCTTGGTTCAATTGGGCAAATAACTCCTTATTTATCCATCCATATGGATAATCCCAATTGATTGCCTCTAGGTTTCTTAATCAAATTAATAGCCTAGTTGTGCTCAACCTCTTATCTAAACAATTGCACATTGTTACGTGCCATCGCATTCCATCATTATGAACCAAGTCGCCATGCTTTGGCACGCACGAACTTGATAAATAATGATGATAATGAGTGTTTAAATAACGAGAAGGCAAGAACACAATATTTTAAAATTTGAGGGATTTTCAATTCAATTTTAATTATTTTGTTGATCAATATCAACTAATCTATCTATTTGAGTTTGGGCACAACTCCAAATAATAGATCCGGGTTGTCTAATTATCTTATTATCCTAATTGCATGCATCATCCATACACCAACCACACAAATAATAAGACAATAAATAAACAACCACAAAACAGAAATTAAACGTGATGTGGATATGGCCTTTTCTAGACTAAGATAATTCCAAGCCAATGGAATTATCTATGAACCCTAAACAAACACATCTCCATGCGTCTTGATCTTTTGGTCCATCCTTCATAGTCATGTGGTGTGCTCCATGCTCCATGCTCCATCTTTTGTGGCTCCTTTTGGCTTTGGGCTTCTTTTCTCCAATCTTGGCTAACAATCTACTTTATCTAGCACTAGCTAATATCTACTCTAAATAAAATAAATCTCACAAGTTGAGAAAAAAAAATGGCACGCAGGCCATAAAACCCTAATTAATTATTACAATTAATTGATCAGCTCGCAGGCCGTAAAACCAAACCACAAAATTAAACATCCACATCAAACCACATCCTAGGGCCATATCCAATCACCATGCGATTTGCACATAAACAGTTAAAATCCAATTTTAACGCGCTTCGTCAATTTTAATTGATTTTAGGATTTCTAGGGTTAAAACGATCCATGGGCCCAACAATCCAATTGCCCGGGCCCAAATAAGTGAACCATAAAGCCCTAGGGCCGGCCCGGCCCAAAACCCGCAAGCTAGGCCCGCGGGTTAGGGCCGCCCGCCCCTTTAGGGCGCCAAGCTTGGGCGGCAAGCAAGGGGGGCGGCTCCCTAGGGGCCGAACCTTCCTTGTGGAGGTTGTTTCCAAAACAACCTCCTTGCTTGGAGCCCAAGTTTGGTTGTTTCCTTGTTGTGGGAGAACTCCTTCTTCCCCAAGGATGCCCAAACCCTAGATCTAAGATCCTAAAATTTCTCAAACTCACCAATTCATGCATCCAATGCAATAATTGGGTCTTGTTATGATTAATTCTTTGACAAATTGCATCCAATGCTTGATTTGTCTTGTTTTACGCGATAAACAACAAATTAAGGTGTAAAACAACAAGAATGTAACACATAAACTACGTTTATGCTCTATGACCTGTGGCTCTGATACCACTGTAGGGTTTTGATTCATGGATCGCGCAAACGGAAGCATAATCAAACAAACAACCATGCAAAACCCTCCAAGGATCACAAGTCTAGATGCATAACGATAGTGAAGGTAAGAAATCATAAACACACCTTTGGGTTCTCCTTGATGACTTCAAACGCGAATAGTGTCACGTTCTCTATAGTTGATCCACGCCTAGAGTTGTTCCTAGATCTCCAATCACCTTGGTGCTAGCCCGGATTGAAAGGAGGGTGAAGGAATCACGCAAAACGAGGCACCAAAAGGGGCTCGGCCCTTTGTGGCGTCGGGGACAAGGGGGCGGCGGCAATAGGGGGCGGCGTCCCTCTTTGCTTGCTCTCTCTCTCCTTTGTTCTCTCCTACTCTTGTTATGTTCTCTCTAGAGCATAAAGTGTGTAGGGAAGGAAGGAGGAGGGTCCTTTATATAGTCCAACAACTCCTTGTTAACTACCTAAAGGACTTATTCTAGTCCTACTAGAATTCAATTTAGTCCCTTCCTTGCAAATTAGTCCCTACTAAGTTTGCAAGGGTTTGCAAAGTGATCCTTCTAATTAATTAATCCAATTAATTAATTCCACAATCTAGTACAACTCTATATAGCGTGTGATCCCATAGGTTCTATCTAGTTGGTAGCAACTCTTTGCTAATATGGAGCGGTTTCTAGCAAAACATCCATTCTAGCCAACTAATAGAATAGTCATCTAGACAACCTTGTACAAGTAATTGTCTCATCCCTTTGCCTCCATATCCGGATTGGACACGAGAAATACAAGTCACACTCGTATATCCAATCCCTAGTTTCTCGATCCATGGAATAGCCTTATTCGTGCAAATAACATCAATATCTCATATATTGATTTATTTGAGTCTGGCCAGACATTCTATAAGCACTATCCTCGAGTGGCCTTGGATATTTGCTCCCGTTATGTGGGAGGGGCAAATCCTCTCTACGTCCACTACGATCTCTAAGCTTGCTTCTCATTGTATCCAGTACACGCCTTTATAACTACCCAGTTACGGTGTAGCGTTTAACGCTACCAAGATCACAATGATCCACAACTAGAATATCTAGTGACTTCAAGTCTAAGGATGACAATACCATTGTACCCGAGAAGCACTTGTGACTCAACATAACGTGTATGTAGCCTTCTCGGTAATGGGTCAATCCAGTGCAACATTCCGTAATGCACACCTATGTGTTGGATCGTGATATCTCCATATCAATCCAACCCCATACTAGTCTATAGATGATTGTCCCATTTAATCATTATACTTGACTAGGGATATTTAAGATAAACAACACGATTGTAAATCTAAGGACTTCATTATATTAAATATCCAATAAATAATAAATGAATTTCTAGCCAATTACAAATTCATACTAAACTAGATTGCCTCTAGGGCATCTATTCCAACATTGAAGCTTCTAGTTCAGCCACTAGGTCACCAGCAAGCCTTTTGGGAAAAGGCAAGGCTCCTCAACACTCAGCAGGTACTCCATTAAGCTCTAAGAGATTTGAGAAATGTGAGGAACAATGCAATGACATGTCTAGGGTTTCAAATTCATATAAATTGCCAATTCCAAAAGTAGAGTTTCCTAAATTTACTGGAAAAGATCCCCTAGGCTGGATAGTGAAGGCTGATAGATATTTTCAGCTCCACAACTTGAATGATTTACAGAAACTCATACTAGTATAACTCAATTTGAGTAATGAAGCTGAAACTTGGTTTAGTGCTGAATTTGAATCCCTGGATGGACTCACTTGGAAGGAGTTTTGTGAGATGTTATGTGAGGAATTTCTAGAACCTGGACATGATAATGTGCTAGCTGAATTACAAAAACTGGAACAGAAAGGGAGTGTTGCTGATTTTCAAAGTAAATTTGACACACTTAGGCCAAGAGTGAAAGCTCTTTTTCCCTGGACTGATGACAATTACTTCATGAAGACTTTTTTGGGAGGACTGAAGTTAGAAATTAGAAGTCAAGTACAACAACTAGCTCCTAGCAGTTTGGCACAAGCCAAAGCAATGGCTAAGCTACAAGAGTTGTATTGTAACCAGCAACACCAAAATGTGGTGCAGACTGTGAGCAGTATGATGAAAAATAACAACAAAAGTGTGCAGTTAAAATCTTACACTCCATTCACAGGTGAGAAGAAGAATGTGGCAACTCCGACAATGCCTTATAAAAAGCTCACTCAAGAAGAAATGAAGGCTAGAAGAGCTAAGAATCTGTGTTACTTTTGTGAGGAAACTTATGTGCCAGGTCACAAGTGTAAGAAGCCACAATTATTTCTCATTTCTGGAGAAGAGGAGGCAAGAAATGAAGAAGTTTTAAGTCAAGAAGGGGACATTGTTGCAGAAGAAAGTGGGGAGCTACCAAATAATTCAGAAATGGAGATTTCCTTGCATGCTATCACTGGTAATATGGGAGCTCAAACTATTAGACTACAAGGCCATGTAGGGAAGCAGAAAGTGCATATACTCATTGATTCTGGTAGCACTCATAATTTTATAGATAAAGACACTGCAAAGAGAATACAGTGTTTATCACTCCCTAGTCACTCAATGAGGGTCACTGTGGCAAATGGCAGCCAAATTGAGAGCTCAGGGGTGTGTCCCAAAGTGAAACTGAAGCTACAAGGACAGGTGATTGAGGCTGATATGAGGGTTATAGCTTTGGGTGGTTGTGACATGGTTTTGGGGGTGCAATGGTTACAAGAAGTAAGTCCTGTGAAGATGGATTTCAAAGAGATGACAATCACTGTCAATTTGCTTGGCTCACCAGTTCAGTTCAAAGCACACAAGGAGGGTTGTCAGTACAAGGCAGCTAACTTTCACTCCTTACAAGCTTATTGTGCAGAAAATGAGTTTGTAACAGTAGGCCATCTCTATAGCATCACTGGCACAGAACTTAAAGAAATTACCAAATTACCCCACAAGTTTGGAGAAATGCTTGATAAATTCAAAACAGTGTTTGAAGAACCCAAGACACTTCCACCTCAAAGGAGCCATGATCATCACATTCCTCTTAAACCAGGAGCTCAACCAGTGTGCCTGAGACCTTACAGGTATCCCCATGTACAGAAAACAGAAATTGAGAATTTGGTACAGGAAATGCTGAACAATGGGGTCATACAGCACAGTACTAGTTCTTTTGCCTCTCCAGTACTGCTAGTCAAAAAGAAGGATGGTTCTTGGAGATTTTGTGTTGATTACAGGGGCTTAAATGAAATTACTGTCAAGGACAAGTTTCCTATTCCTATCATTGATGAGCTGTTGGATGAACTGCATGGGGCTCACTGTTTTTCTAAATTGGATTTGAGATCTGGCTATCACCAAGTTAGGATGGCTGAAGAGGACATTCACAAAACAGCTTTTAGGACTCATGAGGGTTTATATGAGTTCAAAGTAATGCCCTTTGGATTGACTAATGCTCCAGCTACTTTTTAAAGTTTGATGAACAAGGTATTTAAACCTTACCTCAGAAAATTCCTACTTGTGTTTTTTGATGACATTTTAGTCTACAGCAAGACAGAAGAGGAGCATTTGCAGCATTTACAGTCAACTTTGGAATTAATGTTACAAAATGAGTTGTATGCAAAAATGTCTAAGTGTTCATTTCTGCAATCTTCCATTGAGTACTTAGGGCATTTAATTAGCTTTGAGGGGGTGCAAGCTGATCCCAACAAAATTGCAGCCATGTTGTCCTGGCCTATTCCCACCACTATTAAAGCTTTGAGGGGATTTCTTGGTCTTACTGGCTATTACAGGAGGTTTGTGAAGGATTATGGAGTGATAGCTAGACCACTCACTGCTCTGCTTAAGAAAGGAGCTTTTGGATGGAATGCAGAAGCTCAGACAGCTTTTGAAACACTCAGAAATGCCATGAGCACCACTCCAGTCTTAGCATTGCCTGATTTCACCAAAATGTTTGTTTTGGAAACTGATGCTAGCCATTGGGGACTTGGTGCTGTTCTTATGCAAGAAGGAAGGCCACTTGCCTATTTCAGTAAGTCTTTGGCTGATAAACACTTGGGGTATTCCACTTATGAAAAGGAGCTGCTAGCTGTTGTGCAAGCTGTGTCCAAGTGGAGGTCTTATTTAGAAATTGCCAAATTCCAAATAAGAACTGATCATTACAGTCTCAAGTTCTTTCTAGAACAGAAGATTAGCACACTACTTCAGCAGAAATGGGTTAGCAAGTTGATGGGGCTGGATTATGAGATAGTCTTCAAGAAAGGCAAGGAAAATTTGGTAGCTGATGCACTATCTAGGGTGGCTCAAGAAGGACAATGCCTAGCCATTTATGTGGCTGTGCCTAAGTGGGTGAAAGAAGTCTGCAAATCCTATGAAGGTGATGAGTGGGCTACTCAACAGATAGCTAAATTGACTATTGCTCCTGATGACAATGATGGCTTCTTGTTACAAGATGGATTACTTAAGAAAAAGCAGCTCATATATGTGGGCACCACTTCTACACTTAGAACTACATTGATTTCTGAAATGCATAATAGTGGGGTGGGTGGTCACTCTGGTATTAGGGGAACTTATAAGAGGCTCTCTGCTGTGTTTTTCTGGCCACACATGAGTTAACATGTCAAGACCTGGGTTAAGGAATGTGATATCTGCTAGAGAATGAAGGGGGAGAATGTGCCTTATCCAGGGTTATTGCAACCCCTACCTGTTCCAAACAAGCCCTGGGCTCACATTAGCATGGATTTTGTGGAAGGGCTGCCTAAATCTGGGGGAAAGAATGCTATTTTAGTGCTAATTGATAGATTCTCCAAGTATGGACACTTCTTGGCTCTCACTCACCCCTATGGTGCAGCTGACATTGCTCAAATCTTTCTGGATAATGTGCACAAATTACATGGGTTGCCAGAATCTATTATTAGTGACAGGGACAGCATCTTCCTCAGCCAGTTTTGGAGTTTGTTGTTCAAAGGAGTGGGTACTAAATTGCATTATTCAACTGCCTATCACCCCCAAACTGATGGACAGACTGAGAGGCTAAATCAGTGTTTGGAGAATTATCTGAGGTGTGTCACAGCTGATAGGCCTCATCACTGGTCTAGGTGGTTGCCATTAGCTGAATTTTGGTATAATACATCTTTTCACAGCAGTCTCAAGGTCACCCCCTTTGAAGCGTTGTATGGCTATGCTCCAGTTATCCCTACTTTTCATCAGCTTAACAAGAGTGGAGTGCCAGAACTGGATCAGTTCATGGAGGAAAGGAAGAAAATGGTGTTGCTATTAAAAGCTAACCTGCTCAAAGCACAGGAGAGGATGTGTCATTTTGCCAATCAAAACAGGAAGGAAATAGAGTTCCAAGTGGGGGATAAAGTCTTTCTCAAGTTGCAACCCTATAGGCAGGGTACTGTGGTTCACAGAAGTAATCAGAAGTTGGCTGCTAAGTTTTATGGTCCATTTACTGTCTCAAAGAGAATTGGTGCAGTAGCTTATCAGCTGGAATTGCCTCCCCAAGCTCAGGTTCACTCTGTCTTTCATGTGTCCCAGCTGAAATTAGCTCATGGAACTGCTGCTGTTGCTGTTTCCCCTATGTTGCCAAGAGTAGGCCCTGCAGGTCAGCTCTTGTGTGAACCTTTAGCCATTCTTGACAGGAAATTGGTTAAAAAGAACAATGCACCTGTGGTGATGGCATTGGTGCATTGGGCCAATTCCTTGCCTTCAGAGGCAACTTGGGAGGATTATCTTACTCTCAAGAGTCAGTTCCCTGCTTTGGATTGATTCATGTGGGCATGAATCTTGAAGGGGAGTGCTTTGTCAGGTGATGAAGAGAAGGACCAAAGTGAAAAGAAAAGTAAACTGATGACCTATAATGTGGACTGAAGTGCAAAGGGGTATAAACTAATGACATGAGATTTGGAGTAGCAGTAGCCGTACGATCATGAAATCGGGAGGATCTGGGCCGTTAGTCTGTTTTAAACGTTGGGTTTGAATTGTGTAAGTGGAACGGCATCGTTCCACTCATCAGGATAGCGTGGCGTCTGGCGTGGCACTAGCTTGGCAGCTGATTGAGCGAGAAGCGTCACGGTGCCACCGTGGCACAAGCCGTTAGCCATTTAGTTTTATTACAAGCCGGCCCTAAACTTCTGTTATTTCTATTAGGGCCAAAAGTGTATAAGTACTGTATTTCTCACTTCATTTGGTATTATGGAAAATTGATATTCTCTGCAAATCTTCTCCTTCCTCTCTCTCTCGGATCTCTCTTCTTCTGCGAAATCTAGGTCAGGAACCTCAAGTTCCTGACAAAAGCTTGGAACTTGCGGTCTCAAGTCCAAGCCAGACTTGATGAAATTCTAAAACCCACAATGCCGAGAATTTGCGGTCTCAAATCATAGTTTAGAAAAAATCATACTCGTCGTTAACCCAAACACAAAACAAGAATACGATGTGATTGGTTGATCTTACCTGCGATTGCGATGCGATTGCTCCACAACATTCACTCCACGGCTTCGTTAACCCACGTCCAAGACACGTCGGACTTCAAAATCGGCCCAATTAGCGCTCCAACTCCGGTGTTCTTCGCCGACGCCATCTAACCCTAGCAATTTTCCCGCTCTCTCTCTCTCTCTATGCGACTGTTCGAAGCAGACGCAGTGCTCTCTCGCTTCGTCTTCAATGCCTCCACCTCCAAGCACATGTACCAATTACAAGGGTTTTTGGGTCTTTAACCTACTCCCACAAAATATATGTATTGCCAACTTATAATATTCAGTAACTATATGAGGGTAATTCGGTATTTTCGCGTTAGCCGTCCATGTCCGTTAAAATCCATCCAAATTAGGGGTATTCTCTGCCAATCGATGAACAGTTAAAATCCATCCAAATTAGGGGTGTTCTCTGCCAATCGATGAACAGTAGGGGTAGTGCTTGCATATTTACATAAAGTCAGGGGTATAAACTGTAAATTACCCCAACAAACAATTCGATCACTAAATCATAGTTCCAACTTGATTTTCGTCAGCATCAAAATTGACATCAGGGTCATCAATTAATAATTCAGAGGATACTCGCAATATCGATCCTGAAAATTCACATAAGTGTGAAATCCCTAGTTCCGAAATTCCAATTGCTACTTATCAAAATTTGAATTCAGCAGCTAACACACGCCCAGCACATACTGAAATCCCTAACTTGAAATCCAAATCAAAATTGTGAACATGATTCTCAAAATAGAGAACACCTATCTTCAAATTAAACTCAAGACAGACAATTGTGAACTTTATCTCCAATGGTGGGCTTCCCCACCCCTCCCTGTCCTACATTTATCTTACTATTTTCTTAATATTTACAATCTTACCCGAACACCTCCAGCAGTAAAAACACCCCCTTCCCCTCGTATTATATTTTAATGTGAACACATTATTTTATGTTTCTAGAATTAAATATACTTAGCTCCCCCTATTTTTAGGCAAAAACACATTTAGACCCATTATCAATTAAATACTTGTACCATTTTAATGTGAATACAGTTTTTTATCTTTCTAGAATTAAATACACTTAGCTCCCCCTATTTTTAGGCAAAAACACAGTTAGACCCGTTATCAATTAAATACACTTGTACCCCCCCCCCCCCATTTTATGTAATACGTACTAAGCCTAACAACAAAATAGGAGAAGTAGCAAATTAGTAGATGTAACAGACTACTAAAAAATGTCTTGTTATTTCAAAATAAAAAGTTTTGTTACAAATTAATATTACATCTATTATTGTATACTATATACATTAGCGTGGAACAAAGAAAGGGGTGTTTTTTTTTATAGTTTTAGCTAAACTAAAGGGGTGTTGTTGTATAAAGAAAAACCAAAACCCTTGAAACAAACCCCGTTCAACATCGAACAAAACAATCAGAAGAAAAATATCGCTCAGCACCATGTGGGCCAGGCGTGCAAGCTCGGGTGCTTCACAGCCCCCTCAACCGCCCCCTCCGCTGATTAGCGTAGCCCCCTCCCCCTCCCGCACCTTGTTGCAGTTCGTAATCGCGATACCAGGGGAGCCCTCCCCACCATTGGAGATAGTCTTACAATTGGGAACCCTAGAATCGAATCCTGACAGATAATTGTTAACCCTAGAATCATAAATCTTGTTGCAATATTACTATCTCGCATCACAAGTATTGAAAGTGAATCCAGTAGTGAATACTGGAGATTTTTTTTTTTAGTAAAATTCTCAATTTCTTTTTGTTTTTTCGCTTTCAGTTTGAATTTTTTTTGTGAAGTCCATAAGCTAGTGAGCCAGGTTTGACATACCTCTTTTTATCTCCTAATGAATGATTTCATGGTCGTCTGCTCTTCATATTGTTTGATCAATTCGCCGTAAGGGTCATCCGCCTATGACCAGAGGGCTTTGCAGTGAAAGGCGTGCGAACTTGCTGATGATGTAGTTCTGATTGGACCGGTAAGAAACCCTTGTCGTGATTCGTAGCAGTGTGTTGGAGCTTGATAGTCCAGCGGTAGCAAGTCAACTCTTGAGCGAACTGAAGCAATCTGGGAACTTGTAAGCCCATGGATGGCGAGGTAGATGCTTTGGTTTTCATATCGTTGCTCTCTAAACAGACATGCTTAGTTCCTCATTTGGATGCTATTTAAATAGAGACGTTAGTTCGCCTGTGGCTGCTATCTAGGCAGATAGGTTTTATTTTGCATATTGCTGCTATCTAAACAGATAGGCTTAGAATTGTGTATTGTTGCTATCTGGACAGATAGGCTTATGCTCGGGTACTATTGCTATCTAATCATATAGGCTTTGATTTTGCTGCTATCTAAACAGATAGGCTTAGTTTGCGCATCGCTGCTATCTACACAGATAGGCTTTAGTTGGAGAGATTGCTATCTAGACAGATAGGCTTTGATTTTGCTGCTACATAAAAAGATAGGCTTTGTTTTGCAAAGTAATTGACTACTAGTCTCCAAACAAACAATGCAAACGATAAAATGAAACCAAAAATTAATAAAAGAGCTCTCATATGGGAGAGTTATTATCATTAATTGGATCCTCATATGGGAGGATATAAGAAATGTACAATGTTGATGGAAAGCAAAAAGAGAAGGCTAGGGATAGTACTTCTTAAGCCATTGCATGTTGATCGGGGTGGGAGTCGTGGCAGTCCCATGGCAACGCAAAATAGTGCAATATCCATTGTCGAAGAATTCTTTGACTTCGAAAGCTCCTTTCCCAGTTGGCGGCGAACTTGGGGTGAGCTGCTTCGCACATGCAATGCTCGGATGCTCGTAGGACGAGATCTTCTACCGCGAAGTCTTGGTGCTGGACAGTCTTTTTGTAAGCTCGAGATATTCTCTCCTTGTACTTTGTATTCGTCCTTTTGGCTTGTTCGCGATTCACCGTGGTCGCGTTCATTGTCACATAAGGAACTAAAGGCCAATCTTGCAGAGTTAACCTTAACTTCAGCAGGCAAAACTGCTTCAGCTCCATAGCAAAGCAAAAATGGGAGGTCCGCGTAGGAGTTCTTGATGATGTGCGGTATGCCCACAATGTTTTACCCAAGGAATGTGCCCACTTCTTGTGATCATCAGCGACCATCTTACTTAAAATCCTTAACAAAGTTTTGTTCGTGGCTTCAGCTTGCCCATTTCCATTTGGATAGTAAGGCGTTGAGCATACTTGCCTCACGTTATATTCAATCAATGTTACAACTACTTGACGATTGACGAAGGGCGTCCCATTAGCGGATAGGATTCTATTAGGAATCCCAAAATGATATATGATATTCTCTTGAATGAACTTGACGAATGCCAATGCGTTTGCTGTCTTTAGTGGGACTGCTTCGACCCACTTGGTGAACTACTCTATCCTAGTCAGGATGAACTGATTCCTGTGCGATGGAGGACAAATGGGACCAATGAAATCCAAAAACCAAGTGTGAAATGGCCAAGGGGTTCCCAATGCGTGCAAATCAACTGCAGGAGCATGGACCAAGTTGCCATGGAACTGACATTGCTGGCATCTTCTGACCTTTGCGCGACAATCAGCCTCCATAGTTGGCCAGAAATAACCAAAATTCAAGAGCTGTCTACATAACTTCGCTCCTCCTTGGTTTTCTACCTGGTGAGACATTTCCATGACTTCTTGAATTTCTTGGCCATTCAAGCATCTGAGCAAGTTTCCCTCATGTCCCTTTCGCCGTAGCAAGTTTTCCTCTAGCGCGTACCGAGCTGAATTTCTCTTTAGCTTCTCAGCCTCCTTATTATTTCTTAGAAGGATTTCATCTCGCAGATAGTCAATTATGGGTTTCCGCCAATCAGGTTCATCGTCAATCACCGCCAATTCTAGAGAATATTATATCAATGCGCACTTCTCGCAATTGCTTTGCACGACCACAGCATAATAAGACCTCTGTGGCCAATGAATTCCATATCTCTGTGCCTTCCTATAGATAGAAACTTCGTTTTCTCCGCAAGATTTCTGATGAATTTTATCCAGCAGGGCTTGTCCTTCTTCTTCCGCGAAACATCTCATCAAGACTCCTCCAGGCCCTTTGTAATAGAGCAAGATGTCGTGTATACAGAACACCTTAGTGGAAACCCAACTTTCCTTGCTTGTTCCTTCGGCCATTGCGCGCATGATGGGCTTCCTCAAGTCCTCAACTTCGATGAACTCGTCTTCGCACAGATCCTTGATCAAAGAGGGAGTTGTTTTAACTTCGATCGAGATCTTTGCCGGACACTTGTCTGAACTGATCTTTGACCCTAAAGTTGCCAAGGCGTCTGCATGCCGGTTGTTAGATCTGGGTGTGTGCTCATATTTTATGGAATCAAACTTCTGGACCAGTTTCTTCACAATCGACCTGTAGGTCAGCAAATTGATCTCCTTCAGTCCATATTCCCCCGAAGCTTGCCTTACTATCAACTTGGAATCTCCCATCACTATCAGGTTTTGTACTTCTAAAGACTTGGCTGCGAGGAGGCCAGCAATCAAAGCCTCAAATTCAGCTTCATTGTTTGTTACTGCAAAAGCTAGCTTGTAGGACATCGGGATAACTTCTCCATCAGGCCTAGTCAGGACGATTCCAGTTCCTCTTCCCGACCTTGTTGATGACCCATCGAAGTGTAATTTCCAATACAGTGACTTCATCGCATAGACTTCCATCCCCTCGAGATCTCCTTCCACCATAGGATCATAATTCTCATCTGGGAACTGTGCCAACAGATCCGCCACTGCCTGAGATTTGATACCTTTGGGCGCGCACATGTTATATCATACTGCGATATAGTCATGTACCACTTCGCCAATCTCCCGCATGGAGCAGAGTGTCCCAACAGGTATCGAATGGGATCACTTTTGGTCATGAGTACAACTTTATGGGAAGCGAAGTAATGCTTTAATTTTCCTATGACAAAGAACAAAGCAAGACAATGGCGTTCAATATCTGTGTACCTGGACTCGGCAGACCGAACCACGCGCAAGATATAATAGATGGGCCTCTCCTGTCCTTCAAATTCTTGGGCTCATAGACCTCCAATTGACGTCTTTGTTTACGTAAGGTACAAAAGCAGCAGAGATCCTAACTGAGGCGCGATCATGACCCGCGGAGATGTGAACAGTTGTTTCAGTTTCTCGAATGCAAACCGGTGTTCTGCTATCCAAGCGTACATTAAATTCTTCTTAAGTAGATTTCCAAAACTGAATGTGACATCTGCTATTGCCGATATGAACCTTCGCAGATAAGAAAGATTTCTCAAGAACGTCTTTAAGCACTCCGAGTCTGAGGCAATGGCAGACTAGAAACTACTGAGACCTTTGCATGATCAGGATCAATCCCGTGACGATGGATAACACATCCCAAGAACTTCCTTGAGGTCACTGCATTTCATGGGATTCATCTTTAGCTCGAACCGTCTGCACCTATCAAAAGACTTTTATCAAGTACTTTAAGTGATCTTCCTTCTGCCTAGACTTGATGATCAGGTCATCCACATAGAATTCTACCTCCTGGTGCATCATATCATGAAAGAGTGCCATCATCGCACGCTAGTATGTCGCGCCTGCATTCTTCAGACCAAACAGCATAAGCGTGTAGTGGAACACTCCCACAGGCGTGATGAAAGCTGTTTTCCTTGCATATTTAGGGTCCATCTTGATCTGGTTGCAGCCACTGAACCCATCCATGATCTGAACATCTGATGGCCCATGGTAGAGTCGATCGACAGATCTATATTTGGTAATGGAAAATCATCCTTTGGGCAGAATTGATTCAAGTCCCTAAAATCAACGCAAACGCGAAGGCTTCCATTCTTCTTTAGAACATGCACAATATTGGCAAGCCAGGTGGGATGGTGATTAGGTTTGATGAACTTAGCATTCAGCAGTTTCATTATCTCTTCCTTTATCTTGACGTTGACTTCTGGGTGAAAGGTTCTCTCGCTCTGCTTCACCGGATTTGATCCTGGAATAACATCCAGTCTATTCATAGTAACTTCTTTATCCAAACCTGGCATTTCATCGTAATCCCATGAGAAGACATCTTTGTAGCCCTTCAGCAACTCCAACAATCCTTGCTCTTCCTCAACATCGAGGTCCGCGCTTAGGAAAACTGGTCTTCTCTTCTCCTCCATTGGGCTCAGGAATACCTCCTTCAGTTCCTGTTTCTGGGTTTCAGACGATCTTCCATGAATTCAGGAGCTTCCTTCAACTCCTCCAGTGGTGTCTTCTACCCTTCCCGGTTTGGAGCTTCCATTAGCTCGCAAATTTTCCCAGGTACATCTTCGATGGAAGGGGATGTAGATGACCCCGCGCACCTTCATTTGCGATAACACTTTGTCCCATCAGCATAGAATCTGCTTACTTTTTTTACCTTCATCATTATTTTTACAACCCTCTTCAAAGTGTAAATATTCATCTTTTGGTACGCTATCCTTGGCATTTCCTCTTGCGCAACCTGTTTCTCCTTCGGGGCTTCTCTCATGACCATCACTCATGCAGGTGATTGGTCCTTGATGTCCTCCCACCTGGGCAAGGGAGTTGGCTGAAATGGTGCTGGAGTTACTTCATCCACCATCTCTGTGAACCAAACCGCCTCAGAAAAGTGCGCCTCCTCCAAGTTGAAAGGGTTCACTGAGGCTGGTATTTCTACTACTCTGTTCTTCCAAACGGCCTTCATTACTTGGTGAGTCGTGGAGGGTACGACGTTGAAGCGATGGATCCACGCTCGACCAGTGATCATTTGGTAAGTGGTATTGGCGTCAATGACATGGAACTTAGCAGAGCACTTGATTTGGCCAATCTGGATTCCCAGACAGATCCAACCAACAGTCATTCTCGAGTCGCTTCCAAAACCCATCAACGGTGATGGCCTCTTGACAACTTTTCCCCATGGGATTCCAGCCAGCTCAAGGGTGCTGAGTGGAATCACATTTACTGCTGCTCCTCAATCGACGAAGGCTCTTTTGAACTCAATGCCGTTTATAATGGCAGTCACGTACAACGACCTCTGATGATTCGCGTCTGTCTTCATGTCTGACTCATCGAACGTCATGAGCAGACCGTCCAATCGCGCGGCTCTTATAACCTTGCCATTTGAGACTACGAGCTCCTCTCCATAGTCCTCTGCCACCCTCAAAATTGCCTCTGTGATTTCATTCCTGGAAATTCTGGATAAGTTCATTTCGTCAAAGAATTTCTCGAACTTGTTGGAGCCTTTCATCCGTTCGGCGCGTGATTCCTCTGTATCCTCGCCATAATCTTCCTCCTTACAGATTTCGGATACCACCGGAACTCCTGCATCAGCAACCACTTCAAGGTCCACAATCGAGATCATTGCTATCTCTTTTCCTTTGGGATCCTTTTGCGCTTGGGATGGCAAAGGATTACTGCGCACATCCTTGGCTGGCTCATCGAAGACCAGCTGCCCCTCTTTGATTTTCGAGTCCACTAGCCATCTTAGCTTCCTGCATTCCCTTGTTGGGTGCATGACTTGTCCGTGGCACTCGCACCACCTGGGGTCTCGCAGCTGCTCCCCAGAGGGTTTATGCTCCAGTGCCGGCATAATTCCTTCTTTCCGCCACCGCTTGCACAAGGTTGTTGCGTCCTCAATCGAACATGGCAATGGATGTGGCTACCTTGGTGTCGGTCGTTGCTGTTTCCTAGGAGAGGAAACTGCACTAACTTCAGCCTCACGTCCACGCTTGTAGCTGAAATTCCTAATCCTGAAGCTAGAGCCCGTTGGCGCACGATCGTTCGCATATCTCTTCTTCATTTTCTCCACCAGTGGCTCATTATTCCTGGTGCAGTCAATCAATTTTGAAAAGGTAGGCATGTTCAGATTGATAAGTGTGCACAAGAGATTCCGGAGGGGAGACCTCCGTGTACACCGTATGTAGAGGATCAGAGATAGCACAGGAAGAGTTGGGTTGTGTGTAGGGAGAGAGTAAGGCAGTAGTAATGTCTGAGAGAGAGACAGAGGTTTGGCAGAGCTTCCGCGTATGGCTAGTGTGTCCTTCTTTGTATGGAAAGGTTAAAGTCCTATATATAACGGAGAATGTGACCGTTGCAGTGTGGTTAATGCGCCCATCAATGGCGGCTTAATTAGCTTAACCACAACGGCACGTTCGTCTGCATATATAGGGACCGTTACAGCACGTTATGTGCGTATACCATAACCGTTATGGGGTTGGCCGGGTTTGACCGGATTGACCGGGTTTATGGAGCTCGTGCCATAAATCTCTCAAAAGCAGTTACTAAAGGTCGCGTGCGGGTTTGGCTCGCACGCGACAGGACTTACTCTAGCCTCCAAACCACTAAGTCCCTACAAGTCCCGTGCAGTGGTATGCGAGGGCTCTGTCTCGCAGCCCCCACATGGATCAGCTCGGCTGGTGATCCAGTGTGTGTGGAGCACAATATGGTGTGTTGGATGGTTGCCACGTGGCCAAGATCTGTCAGCTCAGAAAGCACTATCTACATTAGCCCCCTTTCTGCGCGTGAAGACTCATAGCTGTATAGACTTCCATGCGCGGAAACCAACATACGCGTCGCCGCCACGCACCAATTCAAATACGGGTAAGTTCAGCCCCCGTGCGTGCCATTATGACCTAAAATCTCTAGAGTCGTGCCGTCTGGCCTTTAGGGTTTTAGGCGTGACGTCAGCTTGTCCTGTGATTGCGCGATTCGACGGTGACGGTTGCGATTCGACTACTGAAAGGACGCAACCCTTCATTGTTTTTGGATAAATACCTTGACTCTCCATTGTTGCAAAGCATCACTTCTTTCTCTTAAAGTGAATGATACCCGGAAGTCTTCGAGAGCAGATTCAGATAATCAATCACCAGTTCAGAACTGCAAATCGTCTTCTTCAACTGTGTGTATCCAAGCAGGCTTCGCATAAACAAGGTTGGCCTTGTTCAATTTCGATTTAAAATACCAGTGTATGCTTTGAACTGTGTTGGATCTGCAAACCCATGACATATTATCTGTTGAAACTTGTGAAGAAGCTTTGATCTTTGAACCCACTTTTGGCTTAATCCTTCGATGATAAGGATCTTGGATAGGGTTTTGAAATCCCTGATAATGCAACCCTCTAATTTTTGAAATTGATACCAGAAACTGTTCATCTTTCTTTCCATAAATCTTGAATTTCGAAATTCAAACTGAAGTGTGGCATATTTCTCCCCCCTTTTTTCTTGCTCTTCCGCAGGAATGGCCAAGACAAAAGGAACCAAACCCACCAAGGAGGACGAAGAGATACCTGATCTTCCGCAAGCTTTGTGGCGAAAAGCCCCCTATCTGGGTGGTAAAGATTTCTACCATGCGAGGGTTAAGGCGAAGAAATTGCCTGCTTCTGTCCCCAATGAGGGATTGCTAACACTGACTCCCCCAGTTAACTCAGCCTTGCTTGAGTTGATTGGCACCGAGGACGTGGTTCGATTGGGAATCGAAAATGGGTACTTCCCCTATGCTGCGATTTCCACCCAGGCTTTTGTCCAGAAATTGGACTATATGGATGAGTGGATTGACCACGTGTTGACCGATCATGCTGCGACTCTTAATGAGGCCGGCGTATACTTCGCTGTTCGTGCTATGAAGGGTGTTGCCGTGAAGCTGGACCAGTCCATGCTTCTAAACCTTCTTTCACGCTACTCGCCTGCGACTCACACATTCCACTTTGCTGAGTTCGAGGATGCCCCCACACTCGAGGACGTGCATATGTTGTACGATCTTTCCCCCATGGGTGAAGTGGACCCCTTGAGTCCTTTGAGGACGGCTGCGGAGATCGCTTTGTTCACGCAGATGGAGGAATGCCTATCAGAGGTGAAGAAAATCTCCACCCGGTGGACTACTACCAAAGCCCTTCCGAACTGGCAGTTGGTTGATACGTCTGCGAAGAATACCTGGAAAAAATGGGTACAGTACTTCTTTCGTGACTACGCGAACAGCAGTATCACCAAGAAGCTCCAGAGGCCAAGAATTATGTGGAGGGTAAAGGCTATCACTTGACCCTTTGTGCTTTCCTCTGTGCATGGCTGTCGAGGTACTTAATCGATGGTCACCCGCATGATGGGGTCTTCTATCACGTTCTGCCGCTTGCTGTGAAGCTCGCCCTTGGCCAGAGAGTCGCACTCGGACCCTTGGTCTTGGGCACGCTGTACTATAGACTGGATCAGCTGGTTGCGGCCATGAAGGAGTCGCGTGGCCGCCTCGATATACTGACTTTCGTCAACATTTCGTTCTTGACGATGTGGGTCTTCGAGCGATGGCCGTCCTATGCTCCAACTGCTCTTAAACCCAACAAGTGGTGTCCCCCAGGCGAGACAGATGAGCGTAACAGTGGCAGAGCTGCGAGGTGGTTCGGGGCGAACAATACCAAGTGCGTTTGGAGCCTGATATGCGACAAGCGGCAAGAGTTCACTGCCAGGCCCTATGCCATGCGCATTGAGAACGTGCGATGGTTTCCAAAGCTGTACCCTTCTAAGGGTGTTGTCTTCTCAGAAGAGCTTCACTTCGAAGGGGGATCGTATTTCCATGAGCGCTATCGCGAGTTCTTTTGCTGGTGTCTGCGAGGTTCCCTTCCTGCTCTCGCAGAGCATATTCGTGGGCTCGCGCCGAGGTATGAGAGGATTACCGTGGATGTTGACCCCACTCGAGTTTCTCCCCAGTTCGGCTTTGATGCAGTGGCACCATCAATCTGGCCCCAGTCCATTATCAGAGGTTGCTATAAGCGCTTGCTAACAAAGGAGTGCAAGATAGTCTTGATGAACAATCTTCCCTTTGAGTAGCCTGCGGGTAACCGCGAGGGCGGTTGTTCCCAGAACTGGCTCGCATACTGGATCGCCCAGCAAACGAGGATTGAGACACAGTCGGCCGCCCAGCCGAGTAGAGCTCCCTTGATCAAGAGAAACTCTTTTCCGTTTCGCCCCAATTGCAGTCTGAGCGAGTCTGAATATGGTTGCTACTCATTGTTGGATCATGAGAACCATTTGTGCCCTGACGTCATTCTGAAGGAAATGATCGCCGCTGTTAAGAAAGGCGACTCGCATGTCATCAGATATAGCGAGGCATTCGCTAAGGTAAGCAACCTTTTTTTTCGCGTGCGTTAAGCTTCTTGATTTCCACATGTTGATGCCTTTATTCTGTACTGCTTGTTGTAGTGTCATGTGCGGAGATTCGCATCTGGTGATCGTTCCAAGTCGTTGGTTAACACCATTGTTGCCACCAGAAGACAAGGACAGTCGTTCCTGCTGGCATGGAGGATGGACCCCGAGGTCGAAACCAGGATTCACGCAGTCATGACTGCTTTTGCTGACTCGCTGATAGATAATGCTCCGGCCTTGTCTCCACCCAGAGATAATCCGTCTCCTCCAGCGACTGCCGCGCCGAGAGCGAAGAGACCCAGGCAAAAGGGAATTACAATTTCTTCCCCTAGAAGTGCCCCAACTTCCCCTCCAGCGAGGTCCCTTTCTGTCAAGGATAAAGGCAAAGGTCGCATGCCCAGTAGAGCACGGAAGGAGCTCGCAGTTAAGACCTTTGTTCCATTCAACCCAGAGGAAGAAGAGGAGAGGCAGGAGCCCAGAGAAGGTGATGAAGAAGAAGAAAAAAGAACAAATGTGATACATGAGGAAGAATCAGGAGGTACCTCCATCGCGTTTCCCTCATTATCGTAATTCTTTCACAACTCTTTCTTAAACCAATCGTTCTTCGCAGATGATGATGATGATGAGACCATCGGTGGCCCTTTGGCCAAGAGACAACAGAGGAATGCTCATTCTGGCACTCCAGACGAACCCATAAGCGAGGACGTTCTTGCCGAGTCCAGGAAGACAGCCGCGGAAGCTGCTGAAAGAAGAAGGCAGCGCGAAGAGGAGGAGCTCGAGCGTGTGAGACAGCGGAGCCTCGAAGAGCAACATGTTGACGACTTAATGCGTCCCACCGATGAGGAAGATACGCTTCCCGAAGAGGTAGCCCCTCAGACTGAGGAGGAAGATGTGGCTCCAGAAGAGGATGCAGCAGCTTTGGAGCAAGCCAAAGCAGATTTTGAAGAAATCGCAGGCGGTAATAAAGGTGAGATCTTCAATCTCGCAGTAACTTATAGAGATGTTGTAGTGGGTGCATTAAAGCATGGTGTGTCAAAAGCTGACATTCGCCGTTGGCTAGTAGGCAAATGCGGAGAACCTTCAGGTAATCATTTGAACGATATGCATGGACTAGACCTTAGCAACTCGAAACAAAATCATAACTGGTTTCTTCGCGTCCCAGGTCACGCTCATTTTAAAGACCTGCTTAATGAGGACACACTAATAGGGCATGGTTCCACGTCTTTAGTGTATGACGAAGATACGACAATCCCACCTTCGCGTGGAGGTGCTTGCTCTTAGCTTTGGCAAAGATAGTAACATAACATATAAGGCGAGTTACCTCATACCATCACATTTTGTATCGCATGCGATGCTGAGGAACCTGTGCTGGAGCAGAGAAGTCAGCCTTCTGCATCCTATGTTTCGATTCCGAGCTCCCATACCAAGAAGCCCGTCGCAGCTGCTGAACATGCAGGAGAGCCTCTTGAGGACATCATCGAACTTTCTGATGATGTTAAAGCTGACGCTGTGCTAATGGAGGAAGATGCCCATACTGGCGGTGAGGAAGTAAGAAAAAGTACTGTTGATGCTTCCGCATCTGAGAGTGTCCCTCGCCAAGCAACTTCGGCTGTCACTTCGCCTCCGGCGATGACTGAGTCGGCAGCACCTCTTCCTGCGTGGAGCTTTTGGGCCTCGCAGGTTGGGAATGAAGTCGCAGCTGGTGTGGCTTACACTCTTCCTCCTAACTATGAGGGATTAGAGCTCGCAGCTGACAGGAGAGCTTTGGAGCGAGGACAGTCTTCGACCACTCCAGCAATGCGCATCCCTTCTCTTCGTGAAATTCTTGAAGGAACTGGTAAGTAGAGATTTGCTGTTTGCATCTCGCATTACTCATTTGCGAGTTTGATAGCATAACTTAGCTTTGACATTGCTTTAGGTTTAAAGCAAACCGGTGTGGACTTGTGTGCACAAGAGATTCCGGCGGGGAGACCTCTGTGTACACCGTATGTAGAGGATCGAGGATCGCACAGGAAGAGTGGGGTTGTGTGTAGGGAGAGAGTAAGGCAGTAGCAATGTCAGAGAGAGAGACAGAGGTTTGGCAGAGCTTCCGCGTATGGCAAGTGTGTTCTCCTTTGTATGGAAAGGTTAACGTCCTATATGTAGCAGAGAACTTGACCGTTGTAGTGTGGTTAATGCGCCCATTGATGGCGGCTTAATTAGCTTAACCATAACGGCACGTTCGTCCGAGTATATAGGGACCGTTACAGCACGTTGTGCGCGAATACCGGAACTGTTACGAGGTTGACCGGGTTTGACCGGATTGACCGGGTTTATGGAGCTCGTGCCATAAATCTCTCAAAACAGTTACTAAAGGTCGCGTGCGGGCTTGGCTCGCACGCGACAGGGCTTACTCTAGCCTCCAAACCACAAAGTCCCTACAAGTCCCGTGCAGTGGTATGCGAGGGCTCTATCTCGCAGCCCCCACATGGATCAGCTCGGCTGGTGATCCAGTGTGTGTGGAGCACAATATGGTGTGCTGGATGGTTGCCACGTGGCCAAGATCTGTCAGCTCAGAAAGCACTATCTACATTAGCCCCCTTTCTGCGCGTGAAGACTCATAGCTGTATAGACTTCCATGCGCGGAAACCAACATACGCGTTGCCGCCACGCACCAATTCAAATACGGGTAAGTTCAGCCCCCGTGCGTGCCATTATGACCTAAAACCCCTAGAGTCGTGCCGTCTGGCTTCTAGGGTTTTAGGCGTGACGTCAGCTTATCCTGTGATTGCGCGATTCGACGGTGACGGTTGCGATTCGACTACTGAAAGGACGCAACCCTTCATTGTTTTTGGATAAAGACTTTGTATCCACTGTTGCAAAGCATCACTTCTTTCTCTTAAAGTGAATGGTACCCGGAGATCTTCGAGAGCAGATTCAGATAATCAATCGTCAGTTCAAAACTGCAAATCGTCTTCTTCAGTTGTGCATATCCAAGCAGGCTTCAAGAAAACAAGGTTGGCCTTGTTCAATTTTGATTTAAGATACCAATGTTTGCCTTGAACTGCGTTGAATCTGTAAGCCCAGAACATATAATCTGTTGAAACTTGCGAAGAAACCTTGATCTTTGAACCCACTTTTGCTTTAATCCTTCAATAATAAGGGATCCGGATGTGAGATCTTGAAATCGCTGATAATGCAACCCTTAATTTTTGAAATTGATACCAGAAACTGTTCGTCTTTCTTTTCATAATAGATCTCGGATTTCGAACTTTCAAACTGAAGTGTAGCACCTTTCTCCCCCCTTTTTTCTTGCTCTTCCGCAGGAATGGCCAAGACAAAAGGAACCAAACCCAACAAGGAAGATGAAGAGATACCCGACCTTCCGCAGGCCTTGTGGCGAAAAGCCCCCTATCTAGGTGGCCAAGATTTCTATCATGCGAGAGTTAAGGCGAAGAGGATGCCTGATCCTGTCCCGGTTGAGAGATTGCTGACACTGACTCGCCCAGTTAACTCAGCCTTTCTCGAGTTGATTGGTTCCGAGGATGTGGTTCGATTGGGGGTCGAAAACGGGTACTTCCCCTACACTGCGATTTCTACCCAGGCTTTCGTCCATAAATTGGACTATATGGATGAGTGGATTGACCACGTGCTGGATAATCATGCCGCGACTCTCGATGAAGCCGGCGTATACTTTGCTATCCGTGCTATGAAGGGTGCTGCCGTGAAGCTGGACCAGTTTATGCTTCTAGACCTTCTGTCCCGCTATTCGCCTGCGACTCACACATTCCACTTTGCTGAGTTCGAGGCTGCTCCTACACTCGAGGACGTGCAGATGCTGTACGATCTTTCCCCCATGGGTGAAGTGGACCCTTTGAGTCCTTTGAGGACGGCTGCGGAGATTGCCTTGTACACGCAGATGGAGGAATGCCTGGCAGAGGTAAAGAAGATCTCCACTCGGTGGACTACTACGAAAGCCCTTCCAAACTGGCAACTGGTTGATACGTCTGCGAAGAACACTTGGAACAAATGGTTGCAGTACTTCTTTCGAGACTATGCGAACAGCAGCATCACTAAGAAGCTTCTGAGTGAGAACCCAGACGCCGAGAATTATGTGGAGGGTAAAGGCTATCACTTGACCCTCTGTTCTTTCCTCTGTGCTTGGTTGTCGAGGTACTTGATCGACGGTCACCCCCATGATGGGGTCTTTTACCATGTTTTGCCACTTGCTGTGAGGCTCGCCCTTGGCCAGAGAGTCGCGCTCGGACCCTTGGTCTTGGGCACTCTGTATTACAGGCTTGATCAACTGGTTTTGGCCATGAGAGAGTCGCGTGGCCGCCTCGATGTACTGACTTTTGTCAATATTTCCTTTTTGACAATGTGGGTCTTCGAACGGTGGCCATCCTATGCCCCAACTGCTCTCAAACCCGACAAGTGGTGTCCCCCAGGCGAGACGGAGGCGCGCAACAGCGTCAGAGCTGCGAGGTGGTTCGGAGCGAGCAACACCAAGTGTGTTTGGAGCTTGATATGCGACAAACGGAAAGAGTTCACTGCCAGGCCCTATGCCACACGTGTTGAGAACGTGCGATGGTTTCCAAAGTTGTACCCTTCTAAGGGTGTTGTCTTCTCAGAAGAGCTGCTCCTCGAAGAGGGACCGCATTTCCATGAACGCTATCGCGAGTTCTTTTGCTGGTGTCTACGAGGTTCTCTCCCTGCCCTCGCAGAGCATATTCGTGAGCTCGCGCCAAGGTACGAGAGGATTACCGTGGATGTTGACCCCACTCGAGTTTCTCCCGAGTTTGGCTTTGATGCAGTGGCACCATCAATCTGGCCCCAGTCCATTATCAGAGGTTGCTATAAGCGCTTGCTGACAAAAGAGTGTAAGACAGTATTCATGAACAATCTTCCCTTTGAGCAGCCTGCAGGGACCCGCGAGGGTGGTTGTTCTCAGAACTGGCTCGCGTACTGGATCGCCCAGCAAACGAGGATTGAAACGCAGCCGGCCACGCAGCCAAGTAGAGCCCCCTTAATCAAGAGAAATTCTTTCCCTTTTCGCCCCAATTGCAGTCTGAGCGAGTCTGAGTACGGTTGTTACTCACTGTTGGATCGCGAGAACCATTTGTGTCCTGACATCATTCTGAAGGAGAAGGTCGCAGCAGTTAAGAAGGGTGACACGCATGTCGTCAGATACAGCAAGGCATTTGCTGAGGTAAGCAATTTCTTCGCGTGTGTTAAGCTTCTTGATTTCCTTATGCTGAAACCTTTATTTTGTACTGTTTGCTGTAGTGTCATGTGCGGCGATTCGCATCTGGTGATCGCTCCAATTCATTGGATAACGCCATTGTTGCCACCAGAAGACAAAAGCAGTCGTTTCGGCTAGCATGGAGGATGGACCCTGAGGTTGAAACCAAGATCCGCGCAGTCATGAATGCTTTTGCTGACTCGCTGATAGACAATGCTCCGGCTCCGTCACCTCCCGGAGGTGATCCGTCCCCTCCAGCGAGTGCGGTGCCGAGAGCGAAGAGGCCCAGGCAGCAGGGAATTACAATTTCTTCCCCTAGAAGTGCTCCAACTTCTCCTCCGGCGAGGCCCCTTTCTGTCAAGGATAAGGGCAAGAGTCGCATGCCCAGCAAAGTGCGGAAGGAGCTCGCGGTTGAGACCTTTGTTCCATTCAACCAAGGGGAAGAAGGAGAGAAGCAGGAGCCCAGAGAAAGTGATGAAGAAGAAGAAGAAAGAACAGTTGTGATACATGAGGAAGAACCAGGAGGTACCCCCGTCGCATTTCCTTTCCCGTTATCGTAACTTCTTTGCACTTATTTTCTTAAACCAATCATATCTTCGCAGATGATGATGATGATGAGACCATTGGTGGCCTTTTGGCCAAGAGACAAAAGAGAGATTCCCATTCTGGCATTCCAGACGATCCCATAAGCGAGGACATTCTTGCTGAGTCCAGGAAGACAGCCGCGGAGGCTGCTGAAAGAAGAAGGCAGCGAGAAGAGGAGGAGCTCGAGCGTGTGAGACAGCGAAGCCTCGAAGAGCAGCATGTTGACGACCTAGTGCGTCCAGTTGACGAGGAAGATGAGCTTCCCGAAGAAGTGGCTCCCCAGGCGGAGGAGGAGGATGCGGTTCCAGAAGAGGATGCAGCAGCCCTGGAGCAAGTCCAAGCGGACTTCGAAGAAATCGCAGGCGGCGATAAAGGTGAAATCTTCAACCTCGCAGTAACTTATAGAGATGTTATTGTGGGTGCGTTAAAGCATGGTGTGTCAAAGGCTGACATTCGCCGTTGGCTAGTAAACAAGTGCGGAGAACCTTCAGGTAATCATTCGAGTGATACGCATATACTAGGCCTTAGCAGCTTGAGACAGAATCATGACTGGTTTATTCGCATCCCAGGTCACGCTCCTCTTAAAGACTTGCTTAGCGAGGACACACTAATAGGACATGGTTCCTCGTTTTTAGTGTATGACGAAGAGGCTTCAATCCCACCTTCGCGTGGAGGTGCTTGCTCTTAGCTTAAGTAAAGATAGCAAAATATTATCTAATGCGAGTTACCTTATACCCTGGGCATTTGTATCGCAGGCAATGTTGAGGAACATGCGCCGGAGCAAAGAAGTCAGTCTCCTGCATCCTATGTTCCGATTCCGAGCCCCCATACTGAGAAGCCCGTTGCAGCTACTGATCATGCAGGTGAGCTTTTCGAGGACATCATCGAGCTTTCCGACGATGCTGACGCTGGTGCTGTGCTAATGGATGAAGATGCCCATGCTGGCGCTGAGGAAATAAGGACAAGTACTGTCGATGTTTCCGCATCCGAGAATGTTCCTCGCCAAGCGACCTCGGCTGTCACTTCGCCTCCGGCGACGACTGAGTCGGCGGCACCTATTCCTGCGTGGGGCTTTTGGGGCTCGCAGGTTGGGAATGCAGTCGCAGCTGGTGCGGCCTACACTCTTCCTTCTAGCTATGAGGAGTTAGAGCTCGCAGCTGACAGGAGAGCCATGGAGCAAGGGCAGTCTTCAACGACCCCAGTAATGCGCATTCCTTCTCTTCGTGAGATTCTCGAAGGAACTGGTAAGTAGTGATTCACTGTTTGCATCTCGCATGGTGCATTTGCGAGTTTGATAGCATAACTTAGCTTTGACATTGCTTCAGGTTTGAAGCAAACTGATGTGGACTGGCTAGTCCGGATGCGCCTCACCTACCCCCGATCATTTGCAAGATCTCTGGAGATAGGGCCCTTCGACAGGAGGCTGTTTCTCACCGAAGCCATTTGGATTTTGGAGCAGCTGTCTGCGGCCAAGCCTGAGACCATCTCTGTCCAGAGCGCCGAATTGCTTTGTGGCATGTGCCAAAATCTTCTTACCAAAGTTCAGGGCAGACTGGGTTTCAGATTTGTTATGAAAAGAGTCACTCTCATTCGCGCAGCCGTAACCTTGCAGCTCGGCCACCAGAACCTCGCAGCTGAAAAGCAGAAGGTGGAGCAGCAGAAGCGAAAGGCTGAAGAAGCTATGAAGCTCTATCATGAGATGAACGCCAAGTGCGAGCAATTGAAGCAAGAAGTGGAGCAGGTAGAGAAGCTGAGCCATCAGTTCGCACCCCATGACTCCTTGATCAAGAATTTGCTTTTGACTTTTTGAATTTTGAAAATAGCAAGGAAATGGCTGAAACATTAATGTAATGTTTGAAACATTAATGTAATGTTGCTAGGGTTTCTCCCCCTTTTTTTTAACAACAAGAATTTACTTGCCCGTTTTGCCCTTTCCGGGATTTGATAGGATATCTCTGTGCATATCCAATTATGACATCAGCAATTGATACTCTGCTTGATTTTCGCGCTAATTTCTCGGAAGATAAGCACGCTTTCGTTGGGAAGTCCATCCAAATCATGACTATCCGTCATTTATTAGGATACGCAACTGAATCGTCGTAGCCTTTAGTAGGGTAATTGATGGATACCGCTTTCCAAGGCGTAAGTGATTGGCCTTACCCTCTTTTCAAATTCTGCTGACTCATCTTTGGCAACTGAGGAGTCTCCGCAAGGTCTATATAAACCCTGTGTTTGCCATTTGGGTTCTTCATCCCAAAAATGTGCTTTGCCGTGAGTCCTTACGACTGCTGGCTTCAACGCTTGTTTTTCGTTGATTCATGGCAACTTCAAGTTGTGAATCCTGAGTTTGCGCTTTGTGTTGTAGAAATAGTTTCCAAGATCCACTTTATGAGGCTTATTGCTCTTTATAACCATCATAAAGAAGATGGAGATGATATCTCATGTGTGTTCGAAGAAATTTCTTCGTGTATTATGTTTGCAGGTCATGTTTCCGGCCGCCTCCCGGTGAGGTGCAGCGCCGAAGTGACCGTGCTACCGTCTCGTAATGAACGGCGGAATTCTTCTCCAGCCTCCCTGGAGAAGAACTTGTTGCCCCCACGTTCGTGAGCTCAGGGTGGCGGAACGCTGCGTTCATCCCCGTCTACAAGGAGCCCTTGCCCTTTGGAGCTTCTGCTTGCCTGTTGATCGCTGGAACCGGTGGTTCCTTGGGCAAATGTTATGGGGTGCAGATCTGACAAGGGTCTTGTCAAATACTGGGATCTTGAACGTATGGCTTCATGGGGCTCTTTGGAGCAAGATCCCACCTGCGACAGATGTTCACCCGCAGACCTGCATATTGTATAGCCGGTGTTGGAACCGGTGGGTTCATCCCTTTCAGCCAGGATTCCCGTAGTGTGCCTTTGCTGGCTTGTCAGCTACTTTTCGAATGTATTGTAAGCCATGTTGGCTGTGTAGTTAGATTTGAGCTTTTTCGCTTGTAAGCTGCTATCTAGACAGATAAATTGTAAGTCTTTTCGACTCATAATGATAAATAGCCTTTTGTATTATCTGCTGTCTCTTTACAACAAAATACAACTTCGCATGCGTTTCGGCATATTTCGCCTTGCATAATGCTATGTAATGGTTTCGCATTTGCGATCTGCTATATGAATTCGCGGATGTTTCACTAGATCGTTCGAGATCATATTTTCGCAGCTGTGCCATCCTGGCAGATGGGCTTGTGATTGGCTTTTGTGGATCACTTAAGATCATTTTCACAATATTGCTATCGTAGCAGATAGTCTTTCGTAGATCAATTAAGATCGTTAAGTGGTGCGAGTTGCTATCGTGGAAGATAGGCTTTACTAGAAGATCAATTGAGACCATTTTTCGCATGAGTTACTATCGCAACAGATAGGCTTTTAGAAGATCAATTAAGATCATTTTACGCATGAGTTGCTATCGTAACAGATAGGCTTTAGAAGATCAATTGAGATCGCATTTTCATAGGCTGCTATCGCAACAGATAGGCTTGGATGATCAATTCAGATCGCATTTGTATTGGCTTCTATCGTAACAGATAGGCTTGAATGATCGATTCAGATCGCATTTGCATCGGCTGCTATCGTAACAGATAGGCTTAGAGGATCAATTAAGACCGCATTTGCATAGGCTGCTATCGTAACAGATAGGCTTAGATGATCAATTAAGATCGCATTTGCATAGGCTGCTATCGTAACAGATAGGCTTAGATGATCAATTAAGATCGCATTTGTATATGCTGTTATCGTAACAGATAGGCTTAGATGATCAATTAAGATCGCATTTGCATAGGCTGCTATCGTAACAGATAGGCTTTGATGATCAATTAAGATCGCATTTGCATAGGCTGCTATCGTAACAGATAGGCTTAGATGATCAATTAAGATCGCATTTGCATAGGCTGCTATCGTAACAGATAGGCTTAGACGATCAATGAAGATCGCATTTGCATAGGCTGCTATCGTAACAGATAGGCTTAGATGATCAATTAAGATCGCATTTGCATATGCTGCTATCGTAACAGATAGGCTTAGATGATCAATTAAGATCGCATTTGCATAGGATGCTATCGTAACAGATAGGCTTAGATGATCAATTAAGATCGCATTTTCATAGTGCTATTGTAGCGGATAACTTATTGTTAACAGTTATAGCAAACTAATAAAGTAAAATCTACATCCAGAAATATGAAGTTTCTCATTTGGGAGAATTTTCTTATTATAATGCTCTCATATGGGAGAGATGAGGGGAGAGGAGATTGTGTAAATCGTAACCATACAAGAGATTAGGCGACGTTATAATAAAACGTATGAAATGAGAGAAGTCAGGGATAGTACTTCTTAATCCAGCGCATGTTGACTGAACTCGGGGTTGAGGTTGTGCCGTGCAACCTTCGTATGCTGCAATAGCCACTGTCGAAGACTTCTGTGACTTCGAAGGGTCCTTCCCAATTGGCTGCGAACTTTGGGTGAGTCGCTTCTCGCATGCAGTGGTCAGATGCGCGCAGGACCAAGTCTCCAACTGCGAAATCTCTTCGCTGAACTGTCTTATTGTAAGCGCGAGCAATCCTTTCTTGATATCGCTTGTTGGTCCTTTTGGCTTGTTCTCGCTTTTCCTCTAGCAAGACTAAGTCATGATCGCGTTGATTTTCTTAGAGTGCGTGGAAGGCTAGCCTTGCCGAATTGACTCTCACCTCCGCAGGTACCACAGCTTCGGCCCCATAACATAGTAGAAATGGCGAG
This sequence comes from Linanthus parryae, assembly GCA_023055425.1. Taxonomy (NCBI): domain Eukaryota; kingdom Viridiplantae; phylum Streptophyta; class Magnoliopsida; order Ericales; family Polemoniaceae; genus Linanthus; species Linanthus parryae. Next base: position 77,342,494 of record JALGPY010000007.1, on the reverse strand, counting down.
GCTCCCGTGGGTGTCCTTGGATAAGTTCGGTAGGCCCACAGAGCTATGCTTAGAGAGTCGGCCCACTTCTTGTGGTCATCTGCGACCATCTTGCTCAAAATTCTCAACAGCGTTTTGTTGGTCGCTTCGGCTTGTGCATTTCCCTTCGGGTAATAAGGGGTGGAACATATCTGCCTGATATTGTACTCCGCTAATTTCGCAGCTACCTGGCGATTAACAAAAGGAGTACCGTTATCTGAAATAATGGTGTTTGGGATTCCGAACCTGCATACGATGCTTTCCTGGATGAAGTTGACCACAGCCAGCGCATTTGCCGTCTTCAGCGGTATTGCTTCCACCCACTTGGTGAATAGCTCAGTTGCGGTGAGAATGAAATGATTCCCGTGCGACGTTGGTCGGATGGGACCAATGAAGTCGAAAGCCCATGTGTGAAATGGCCATGGTGTGCCTAATGCATGTAGATCCACGGCAGGAGCGTGCACCAGGTTTCCTTTGAACTGGCATTCCTGGCAGCGTCGTACTTTGGCGCTGCAATCGGCCTCCATCGTGGGCCAGAAATATCCAATTGAGAGGAGCTGCCTGCATAGTTTCGCACCTCCTTGGTGTTCCACCTGATGAGAAAGGTCCATGACTTCTTGTGCTTCTCTGCTGTCTAGACATCGCAGCAAGTTGCCCTCGTGACCTCTTCGCCAAAGCAGGTTTTCCTGTACCACATATCGGGATGCATTCCTTTTCAATTTCTCAACTTCTTTTCTCGATTCAGGCACGATGCCCTGAGTGAGAAAATCGAAGAGCGGCTTCCTCCAATCTGTGTCGTCATCGGTTAAGGCGATGAGGAGAGTATCTTTGATTAGCGCACAACTTTCGCACTTCCCTTGTATCAGAGCTGCGGCAATTGACATGTCTGGCCAATGGATGCCATATCTCTGAGCTTTTCGATAGATTGACACCTCGCTTTCTCCGCAAGCGTGTTGGTGAATGTTTTCTAACAATAGTTGTCCCTCTCGCTCGGAGACGCATCGCATGAGTATTCCACCAGGTCCCTTGTAGTAAAGGGTGTTGTCATGGATGCAGTAACCTTTTGTGAGTGCCCAGCTTTCACTGCTTGTGCCTTTCGCAATAGCTTGTAGGATTGCTTTTCTCCAGTCTGTGTCATCCATGTGTTCGTCATCGCACACATCTTCCGTCAATGCCGACAATGTTCGCACTTCAATAGAAATCCTTGCGGGACATTTGTCTGGGCTGACCTTAGATCCCAAGGTTGCTAAAGCGTCCGCGTGCCTGTTGTCTGCTCGAGGCTTGTGCTCGTACCTCACATCGCAAAACTGCTGAACCAGCTTTTGCACTAAGGTGCGGTAAGACAGAAGATTAATCTCCTTCAAACCATATTCGCCCGAGGCTTGCTTGACGATCAACTTGGAATCTCCCATGACCGTCAGATTGCTTACTTCCAAAGCTTTTGCTGCGCGCAGTCCCGCTATGAGGGCTTCATATTCTGCTTCATTGTTTGTGACTGCGAAGTTGAGCTTTGCGGACATCTGTATGACCTCCCCATTTGGTCTGGTCAAGACTATCCCAATGCCTCCACCTTTCCTTGTGGACGAGCCGTCAAAGTGGAGCATCCAATAGGGCACATAAATTGCATAGATCTCAGGGCCTTCGAGCTCTTCCTCGATCACGGGTTCGTGGCTGTTATCGGGGAACTGTGCCAACAGGTCCGCTACCGCCTGCGACTTGATCGCTCGCGGTCGCACGCATGTGATATCATATTGAGAGATGGTCATGTACCATTTTGCCAATCTCCCGCCAGGAGTAGTATGAGTTAGCAAATATCGTATGGGGTCGCTCTTGGTGACCACTACTACTTTGTGTGATGCAAAATAGTGTTTCAACTTCTCTATCACAAAGAATAAGGCAAGGCAATGACGTTCGATGTCTGTGTACCTTGATTCAGCAGGCTGCACGATGCGAGAGATGTAGTAGATAGGTCTCTCTTGGCCTTCATACTCCTGAGCCAAGAGCGCTCCTATAGATCTCCTTGTCGATGTCAGATATAGCAGAAGCGGTGATCCCAGTTGAGGTGCGATCATTATTTTCGAGGATGTCAGCAAATCCTTCAGCTTTTCGAATGCGGCTTCTTGCTCCGGAGCCCAGTTGTACATGGCGTCCTTCTTGAGAAGAGTGCTAAAACAGCATGTGATTTTGGCAATCGCTGGGATGAATCTTCGCAGATAGGATAGTTTTCCTAAAAATGTCTTCAATGCACTCTGGTTATGGGGCGGCGTCATGCCGGTTATGGCTGATACTTTCGCAGGGTCAGGCTCGATTCCTTGGCGATGAACTACGCATCCCAAGAACTTCCCCGATGTTACCCCAAATGCGCATTTCATGGGATTCATCTTTAGTTGAAAGCGCCTGCATCTATTGAACACCTTTCGTAGATCTGCGAGGTGATCTGCTTCGTGCTTGGATTTAACCACCAGGTCATCCACATAGAATTCCACCTCTTTATGCATCATGTCGTGGAACAGAGCCATCATGGCCCGCTGATAGGTCGCACCCGCGTTCTAAGACCGAATGGCATCACTGTGTAGTTGAACACTCCCACCGGAGTGATGAATGCAGTTTTCCGCGCGTCTTCGGGATCCATCTTGATCTGGTTGTACCCGCTGAAGCCGTCCATGAAACTGAACATGCGATGGCCCGCTGTTGAATCGATAAGCAAATCGATATTGGGCAGTGGGAAATCGTCCTTGGGGCAGAAGCGATTGCGATCTCGGAAGTCCACGCAGATGCGGAGCTGTCCGTTCTTCTTCACCACTGGCACGATGTTGGCCAGCCATGTGGGATGGTGGTTCGGCTCTATGAACTTGGCATCTAGGAGTTTGACAATCTCCTGCTTGTTTTTCACGTTAAGCTCCGGCCTGAAGCTCCTTGTGCTCTGCTTTACCGGTTTAGACCCTGGGATGATGTCTAAACGGTGCATGGTGATGCTTGTATCCAGACTTGGCATCTCATCATACTCCCATGCGAACACATCCTTGTATTCAGTTAGGAGTTGCAGTAGCCCTTGCTCCTCTTCGCTTGTGAGGTCCGCACTTAGAAAGACTTGCCTTTTCTTTTCCTCGTTCGGGCTGAGGAACACTTCCTTCAACTCTTGCTTTTGCGGTCTGGGCCTGTATTCCATGCATTCAGGCGCTTCTTTGAGCTTCTCATCTGGAGTCCTCTGCATTGGCTCTTCTGTTAGCGCAATTTGCTCGATTTGATTGATTTGCCCAGGGACATCCTCATGCCCGTGTGAGGACGTCCCCGCGCACCTTCATATGCGATAGCACTTCTTCCCATTGGCGTAGAAGCTCTCTATCTCCTTGCCCTCAGGGTCATGCCTTGCAATTCGTTTCAGGGTATACACATTCTTCCGATGGTATGCGATACGTGGCGCCTCTTCGCGTGTAGGCGGCTTATCCTTGGAATCTTCCCTTGTCACCATTACTCCCGCAGGTGACTGGTCCTTGATGTCCTCCCAGAGAGGCAAAGGAGTAGGGTTGAATGGTTTCGGTGTTTGCTCATCCGCCATCTCAGTGAACCACACCGCCTCGCTGAGATGTTCTTCGTCCAGGTTGAATGGGTTCGTCGAAGCCGGTATCTCGACTACTCTGTCGTTCCAGATAGCTTTCATAACCTGGTGAGCTGTTGAAGGGACCGCATCAAAGCGATGAATCCAGGCTCGACCTATAATCATGTGGTATGTAGTGTTCGCGTCTATGACATAGAACTTTGCTGAGCACTTGATTCGGCCGATCTGAACGCCCAGGCGGATCCATTCGATCGTCATTCTAGAGTCACTTCCGAATCCCATTAGCGGAGATGGACGCCTGACGATCTTGTGCTCAGGGATCCCTGGTAGCTTCAGTGTATGGAGCGCAACGACGTTGACCGCTGCTCCGCCATCGACGAATGCTCGTTTGAACTCGACGCCGTTGACGATGGCTGTCACGTACAGAGGCCTCTGGTGGCTCGCATCTGTCTTCTTGTCACTGGCAGAAAAGGTCATAATCTTTTCTGTAGAGCGAGACGCCCTGATGACTTTCCCGTTGGATACTACAAGATCCTCCTCGTAGTCTTCCGCTATTCTCAAGATCGCTTTCGTCATATCTGTCCGGCATTTCTCCGAGAAATTCATCTCGTCGAAGAATCTGCTGAAGCCGTGCGACCCTTTCATCCGGTCGGCACGTTCATCCTCCGTGTCCATGCTGTAGTCTTCGTCTTCATGGACCTCGGCAACGATTGGTAGACCATCCTCTGCGACTTCTTCCAAGTCGACAATTGAGATCATGGCGACCTCTTTGCCTTTCGAGCCCTGCTCCGCATGAGCAGGAAGCGGGTTGTTGCGCACATCCTTCCGGTGATCGCTGACGATAAGCTCGCCGTTCTTCATCTTCTGGTCGAATGCGAACCTTAGCTTCTTGCATTCAGCCGTGGGGTGCATGACCTTGCCGTGGTACTCGCACCACTTGGGGTCTCTCACCATCTCCTTGGAGGGTATCTTCTCGAGTGGCAGTAGGACACCGTCCTTACGCCACTGCCTGCAGAGGTCGCTTGCCTCCTCTACCGAGCATGGTAGGGGTGGTACGTCGAAGTTCACGACCTTCGCTTGCTTCTGAGGTGAAACTGTATTGACCTCAGCTTCGCGTCCCCTCTTGTAACTGAACCTCCCGATCTTATAGGTGGTGGCGCTCGGAGGTCGCTCCGGAGCGTTCTTCTTTTTCTGCCTCTCGACTATAGGCTCAATGTTCTTCGTGCATTCAATCAGCTTTGAAAACGTAGGTGTTTGCAAATTAATGAGCATACCTTTGTATTCATCTCGCATGCACTGCAGGCATATCTCTACGAGCCGGCTTTCGAGCATTGGATCTTTGCACTCCAAGGATTTCGCCCTGAATTTCTTGATGAAAGTGATCCCGTCCTCCTCGCGCTTCTGATACAACCGCGAGAGATGAATCATCGTCACCTTTTCTTCCATCTGGAAGAATTTGGTGTAGAACTTCTGGACCATGTCGTCCCAAGTCTTCACCGATCCGGCTTCCAACGTTCGGTACCACTTGTACGCCACGTTCCCTAAAGATTTTGGGAACTCTCGCATCAGCAGTTTGGAATCAGCTCCGTATGGCCCCATGACATCAATGAAACGCATGAAATGCTCATGAGCGTTTCCGTTGACATCCTCGAACTTGTCCCATTTGGGAGCTTTGTACCCCGCCGGGTTAGGCATGAGATAGATCTCTCGCGGAATGGGTGGATCATTGTCTAGCTTCGGGATTATGGTATCCGCGAATGACTGATGAGCCAGAATAGTGTCCATGTGCTTCTGCAGAGACGTCATGCATTCTGGAATGCTTCCCTCGGTCGTTGAAGGAGGGGTTGCCGCAGGCGGAGGCGACACATACGCCGTCGAAGGATTGGGGACATATGGACTGCTCGCATTGCCCCAGATCGCCGTTGGAGGAGGCAGAGAGTACTGCAGAGTCGGGTTAGACGCCAAAGCCGAGGGCTGAGGAGTGTGAGCAGTGAGAGGCAACATCTGAGCCGTTGACCCCTGAATCGAAGGCGGCTGCGCGGTCGCCGGTGGAGTTTGCAGGTTGGGGTTGGGAGGTGTGGTTGACACTCCCAGTCCCGGAGCGGTAGGGGCTCCTCCTCCTTGAGAGACAGCGGTGGCCGACGAAGGGTTTGGTGCAAGGGTACCCAGAACGACCAAGATCCGTTCTAGCTGCTCGGATTGGGCATTGAGAGCTTTCGCCTGGCCTTGAACAGTGGCGTCCAAAGACTCTAACGTCGGTGTCTCGCCGGGAGTGGTAGGAGTACGGCGGGTCCCCTCTCCCGACGCGGTTTCGGTGGAGGGCGATATGTTGCTGATATCATCCTCCTGAGACATGGTTGCTTTTGCTGGTAAGTTCACGTCGGGTTCACCAAAATGTGCACAAGAGATTCCGGCGGGGAGACCTCTGTGTACACCGTATGTAGAGGATCGAGGATCGCACAGGAAGAGTGGGGTTGTGTGTAGGGAGAGAGTAAGGCAGTAGCAATGTCAGAGAGAGAGACAGAGGTTTGGCAGAGCTTCCGCGTATGGCAAGTGTGTTCTCCTTTGTATGGAAAGGTTAACGTCCTATATGTAGCAGAGAACGTGACCGTTGTAGTGTGGTTAATTCGCCCATTGATGGCGGCTTAATTAGCTTAACCATAACGGCACGTTCGTTCGAGTATATAGGGACCGTTACAGCACGTTGTGCGCGAATACCGGAACCGTTACGAGGTTGACCGGGTTTGACCGGATTGACCGGGTTTATGGAGCTCGTGCCATAAATCTCTCAAAACAGTTACTAAAGGTCGCGTGCGGGCTTGGCTCGCACGCGACAGGGCTTACTCTAGCCTCCAAACCACAAAGTCCCTACAAGTCCCGTGCAGTGGTATGCGAGGGCTCTGTCTCGCAGCCCCCACATGGATCAGCTCGGCTGGTGATCCAGTGTGTGTGAAGCACAATATGGTGTGCTGGATGGTTGCCACGTGGCCAAGATCTGTCAGCTCAGAAAGCACTATCTACAACTGGCTAGTTCGGATGCGCCTCACCTACCCCCAATCATTTGCGAGATCTCTGGAGATAGGGCCCTTCGACAGGAGGCTGTTTCTTACCGAAGCCATTTGGATTTTGGAGCAGCTGACCGCGGCCACGCCTGCGACCATTTCTGTCCAGAGTGCCGAAATGCTTTTTGGCATGTGCCAAAATCTTCTTGCTAAAGTCCAAGGCAGACTGGGCTTCAGATTTCTTATGAAAAGAGTTACCCTGATTCGCGCAGCCGTAACTTTGAAACTCGGCCACCAAAACCTCGCAGCTGAGAAGCAGAAGGTGGAGCAGCAGAAGCAAAAGGCTGAAGAGGCTATGAGGCTCTATCATGAGAAGAATGCCAAGTGCGAGCAATTGAAGCAAGAAGTGGAGCATGTAGAGAAGCTGAGCCATCAGTTCGCGCCCCATGACTCCTTGATCAAGAATTTGCTTTGACTTTTTGAATTTGAAAAGTAGCAAGGAAATAGCTGAAACATTAATGTAATGCTGAAACATTAATGTACTGTTGCTAGGGTTTCTCCCTTTTTTTTTAACAAAAAAGAATCGACTTGCCCGTTTTGCCCTTTCCGGGATTTGATAGGATATCTCTGTGCATATCCAATTATGACATCAGCAATTGATACTCTGCTTGATTTTCGTGCTAATTTCTCGGAAGATAAGCACGCTTTCCTTGGGAAGTCCATCCGAGTCATGACCATCCGTCATTAATTAGGATATGCAACTGAATCGTCGTAGCCTTTAGTAGGGTAATTGATCGTTACCGCTTTTCAAGGCGTAAGTGATTGACCTTACCCTCTTTTCAAATTCTGCTGACTCATTTTGGCAACTGAAGAGTCTTCACAAGGTCTATATAAACCCTGTCTTTGCCATTTGGGTTCTTTATCCCAAAAATTTGCTTTGCCGTGGGTCCTTACGACTGCTGACTTCAACGCTTGTTTTTCGTTGATTCATGGCAACTCCAAGTTGTGAGACCTGAGTTTGCGCTTTGTGCTATAGAAATAGTTTCCAAGATCCGCTTTATGAGGCTTATTGCTCTTTATAACCATCGTAAAGAAGATGGACATGATATCTCATGTGTGTTCGAAGAATTTTCTTCGTGTATTATGTTTGCAGGTCATGTTTTCGGCCGCCTCCCGGTGAGGTGCAGCGCCGTAGTGACCGTGCTACAGTCTCGTAATGAACAGCGGAATTCTCCTCCAGCATCCCTGGAGGAGGATTTCTTGCCTCTTCGTTCTTGAACTCAGGAGGCTCGTCAATGCCCTTGTCAATCATGACAAGGAACCCATCACCAGAGGAATGACTGCTTCCCCTGTTTTGCGCGACTGTGTACGCCGGAACAGGAGGTTCCTCCGGTACATATCTTGATCAGACAGAGGCCTTTGTCAGCACCTGGGGTCTTGGACGTACCGTCACCCAGATCTTGCTGTTAGGGACGTAGCGAATGACGAGTTGATCTCTTCGCAGCAGCATCCCTTTTGCTACAGATCTTTGGCCGCAGATCTGCGTATCGCATAGCCGGTGTTAGGACCGTTGGGTTCATCCTTTCTCAGTTAGGATTCCCTCAGTGTGTCACTGCTGGCTTGTCAGTTACTTTTCGAATGTATTGTAAGCCATGTCGGCTGCGTAGTTAGATTTGAGCTTTTTCGCTTGTAAGCTACTATTTAGACAGATAAATTGTAAGCCTTTTTGACTCATAATGATAAATAGCTTTTGTATTATTTGCTGTGTCGTTGAAACAAAATAAAATTTCGCATGCGTATCGGCATATTTCGCCTTGCATAATGCTATATACATGTTTCTCATTTGCTATCTGCCATATAAATTCGCAGATGTTTTATTAGATCATTTGAGATTGTATTTGCGCAGTTGTGCCATCTTAGCAGATGGGCTTGGGATTTGCTTTCAGATGTAAGTGCAGGTATCATCTCATCAGATAGACCTTTGTAGATCACTTAAGATCATTTTGCACAATATTGCTATCGCAATAGATAGTCTTAAGGGCGAATTTTTAAATCGCATTTGCATAATGCTGCTATCACGGCAGATAGGCTTGGAAGATCGTTTTACGATCACATTACGCATATGTTGCTAGCGTGGCAGATAGGTTTTGGAAGATCAATTAAGATCGTTTTTCGCATGAGTTGCTATCATGGCAGATAGGCTTTAGAAGATCAATTAAGATCGTCTTTCGCGTGAGCTGCTATCATGGCAGATAGGCTTTAGAAGATCAATTAAGATCGTTTTTCGCGTGAGCTGCTATCGTGGCAGATAGGCTTAGGAAGATCACTTAAGATCATCTTGCATAGGCTGCTATCGTGACAGATAGGCTTAGAGGATCGATTGAGATCGCATTTGCATATGCTGCTATCGTTGCGGATAGGCTTAGGAGATCAATTAAGATCGCGGTTGGCATAGGCTGCTATCGCGGCAGATAGGCTTAGGAGATCAATTAAGATCATTTTTCGCATGAGCTGCTATCGTGGCAGATAGGCTTAGAATATTAGTTAAGATCGCATTTCGCAATGGGTGCTATCATAGCAGATAGGCTTAGAGGATCGATTGAGATCGCATTTGCATATGCTGCTATCGTAACAGATAGGCTTAGTTAAAATCGTATTTCGCACAGATTGCTGTTGTGGCGGATAGCCCATTGTTAACAGTAATAACAAACTAAATGAAGCAAAATTAACAGCCAGAAATATGAAGTTCTCATTTGGGAGAATTCTCTTATTATAATGCTCTCAGATGAGATTACAATTCTCTCATATGGGAGAGGAGATTGTGTAAATCATAGCCACGCAAGACATTAAGCGACGTTATAACAAAACGCATGAAATGAGAGAAGTCAAGGATAGTACTTCTTAATCCAGCGCATGTTGACTGAACTTGGGGTAGAGGTTGTTCCGTGCAACCTTCGTATGCTGCAGTAGCCACTGTCAAAGACTTATGTGACTTCGAAGGGTCCTTCCCAATTGGCTGCGAACTTTGGGTGAGCCGCTTCTCGCATGCAGTGGTCAGATGCGTGCAGGACCAAGTCTCCAACTGCGAAATCTCTTCGCTGGACCGTCTTATTGTAAGCACGAGTGATCCTTTCTTGATACCGCTTATTGGTCCTTTTAGCTTGTTCTCGCTTTTCCTCCAGCAAGACCAAATCATGACTGCGTTGATTTTCGTATAGTGCGTGAAAGGCCAATCTCGCCGAATTGACTCTCACCTCCGCAGGTACCACGGCCTCGGCTCCATAGCATAGTAGGAATGGTGAGGCCCCCGTGGGTGTCCTTGGAGAAGTTCGGTAAGCCCACAGAGCTATGCTTAGAGAATCGGCCCATTTCTTGTGGTCATCTGCGACCATCTTGCTCAAAATCCTCAACAGCGTTTTGTTGGTCGCTTCGGCTTGCCCGTTCCCCTTCGGGTAATAAGGGGTGGAACATATTTGCCTGATATTGTACTCTGCCAACTTCGCAGCCACCTGGCGATTAACAAAAGGAGTGCCATTATCCGAAAGAATGGTGTTTGGAATTCCGAACCTGCATATGATGTTTTCTTGGATGAAGTTGACCACAGCTAGCGCATTTGCCGTTTTCAGTGGTATTGCCTCTACCCATTTGGTAAATAGCTCAGTTGCGGTGAGAATAAAATGATTCCCGTGCGAAGTTGGTCGAATGGGACCAATGAAGTCCAGCGCCCATGTGTGAAATGGCCATGGCGTTCCTAATGCATGTAGATCCACAGCAGGAGCGTGCACTAGGTTTCCTTTGAATTGACATTCCTGGCAGCGTCGTACTTTGGTGCGGCAATCAGCCTCCATCGTGGGCCAGAAATATCCAATTGAGAGGAGCTGCCTGCATAATTTCGCACCTCCTTGGTGTTCCACCTGATGAGAAAGGTCCATGACTTCTTGTGCTTCTCTGCCGTCTAGACATCGCAGCAGGTTGCCCTCATGACCTCTTCGCCAAAGCAGGTTTTCTTGTACTACGTATCGAGATGCTTTCCTCTTGAATTTCTCATCTTCTTTTCTCGATTCAGGCACGGTGCCCTGGGTGAGAAAGTCAAAGAGTGGCTTCCTCCAATCCGTGTCGTCATCGGTTAGAGCGACGAGTAGAGAATCTTTGATCAGTGCGCAACTCTCGCACTTCCCTTGTATCAGGGCCGCGGCTGTTGACATGTCTGGCCAATGAATGCCATATCTCTGAGCCTTCCGATAGATTGACACCTCACTTTCTCCGCAAGCATGTTGGTGAATCTTTTCTAACAGCAGCTGTCCCTCTTGCTCGGAGACGCATCGCATGAGTATTCCGCCAGGACCCTTGTAGTAAAGGGTGTTGTCATGTATGCAATACCCTTTTGTGAGCACCCAGCTTTCACTGCTTGTGCCTTCTGCAATAGCTCGCAGGACTGCTTTTCTCCAGTCCGTATCATCCATGTGTTCATCGTCGCACACGTCTTCTGCCAAGGCCGACGATGTTCGCACTTCGATCGAGATCCTCGCGGGACATTTGTCTGTACTGACCTTGGATCCCAAAGTGGCCAAAGCATCTGCATGCCTGTTGTCTGCTCGGGGCTTGTGCTCGTATCTCACATCGCAAAATTTCTGCACCAGCTTTTGTACCAAAGTTCGGTAGGACAGAAGATTTATCTCCTTCAAGCCGTACTCGCCCGAGGCTTGCTTGACGATCAACTTGGAGTCTCCCATGACCATTAGATTGCTTACTTCCAAAGCTTTCGCCGCACAGAGCCCCGCGATGAGAGCCTCATATTCCGCTTCATTGTTTGTGACTGCGAAGTTGATCTTGGCGGACATCTGTATGACCTCTCCATCCGTCTTGTTCAAGACTATCCCAATGCCTCCGCCTTTCCTTGTTGACGAACCGTCGAAGTGGAGCGTCCAATAGGGCACGTTGATTGCATAGATTTCAGGTCCTTCGAGCTCTTCTTCGATCACGGGCTCGTGGCTGTTGTCGGGAAACTGTGCTAACAGATCCGCTACCGCCTGCGACTTGATCGCTCGCGGTCGCACGCATGTGATATCATATTGAGAGATGGTCATGTACCATTTCGCCAATCTTCCTCCAGGAGTAGTGTGAGTTAACAGATATCGTATGGGGTCGCTCTTGGTGACCACTACTACTTTGTGCGACGCAAAGTAGTGTTTCAACTTCTCTATCACGAAGAACAAGGCAAGGCAATGACGTTCGATGTCTGTGTACCTTGATTCAGCAGGCTGCACAATGCGAGAGATATAGTAGATAGGCCTCTCTTGGCCTTCGTACTCCTGAGCCAAGAGTGCTCCTATGGATCTCCTTGTTGACGTCAGATACAGCAGAAGCGGTGATCCCAGTTGGGGTGCGATCATTATTTTTGAAGACGTCAGCAGATCCTTCAGCTTTTCAAAGGCAGCTTCGTGCTCCGGAGTCCAGCTGTATACGGCATCTTTCTTGAGAAGGGCACTAAAACAGCAGGTGATTTCGGCAATCGCTGGGATGAATCTCCGCAGATATGATAGCTTTCCCAAGAATGTCTTCAAGGCACTTTAGTTATGGGGCGGCGTCATGCCAGTGATGGCTGATACTTTCGCAGGGTCAGGCTCGATTCCTTGGCGATGAACTACGCATCCCAAGAACTTCCCTGATGTTACCCCAAATGCGCATTTCATAGGATTCATCTTCAGTTGAAAGCGTCTACATCTGTTGAACACTTTCCGCAAATCTGCGAGGTGACCTGCTTCCTGCTTGGATTTGACTACCAGGTCGTCCACATAAAATTCCACTTCTTTGTGCATCATGTCGTGGAATAGGGCCATCATGGCCCGCTGATAAGTCGCACCCGCGTTTTTGAGACCGAACGGCATCACTGTGTAGTTGAACACCCCCACCAGAGTGATGAATGCAGTCTTCCGTGCGTCTTCAGGGTCCATCTTGATCTGGTTGTACCCGCTGAAGCCGTCCATGAAACTGAACATGCGATGGCCCGCTGTTGAATCGATAAGCAAATCGATGTTGGGCAGTGGAAAATCGTCCTTTGGGCAGAAACTATTGATATCCCGAAAATCCACGCAGATGCGAAGCTGTCCGTTCTTCTTTACCACTGGCACAATATTGGCCAGCCATGTGGGATGATGATTCGGCTCTATGAACTTGGCATCCAGGAGTTTAACAATATCCTGTTTGATCTTCACGTTAAGCTCCGGCCTGAAGCTTCTCGTGCTCTGCTTTACCGGTTTAGACCCTGGGATGATGTCTAAACGGTGCATAGTGATGCTTGTATCCAGACCTGGCATTTCATCATACTCCCATGCGAACACATCGTTGTATTCAGTTAGGAGTTGTAGCAGTCCTTGCTCCTCCTCGCTTGTGAGGTCCGCACTTAGAAAGACCGGCCTTTTCTTTTCCTCGTTCGGGCTGAGGAACACTTCCTTTAGGTCTTGCTTTTGTGGTCTGGGCCTATCTTCCATGCATTCAGGTGCTTCTTTGAGCTTCTCATCCGGAGTGCCCTGCATTGGCTTTTCCGTTACCGCAATCTGCTCGATTTGGTTGATTTGCCCAGGGATATCCCCATGCCCGTGTTAGGACATCCCCGCGCACCTTCATATGCGATAGCACTTCTTCCCATTGGCGTAGAAGCTCTCTATCTCCTTGCCTTTGGGGTCATGCTTTGCAATTCTCTTCAGTGTGTACACACTCTTTCGCTGGTAAGCGATTCGTGGCGCCTCTTCGCGTGTGGGCGGCTTTTCCTTGGCATCTTCCCTCGTCACCATCACTCCCGCAGGTGACTGGTCCTTGATATCTTCCCATAGAGGTAAAGGAGTAGGGTTGAATGGTCCCGGTGTTTGCTCGTCCGCCATCTCGGTGAACCACACCGCCTCGCTGAGATGTGCTTCGTCCAGATTAAATGGATTTGTTGAAGCGGGTATCTCGACTATTCTATCGTTCCAGATAGCTTTCATGACCTGGTGAGCTGTTGAAGGGACCGCGTCGAAGCGATGAATCCAGGCTCGACCTTTGATCATGTGATACGTAGTGTTCGCATCTATGACATAGAACTTCGCTGAGCACTTGATTTTGCCAATCTGAACGCCCAGGCGGATCCATCCGATCGTCATTCTAGAGTCGCTTCCAAATCCCATCAGCGGAGATGGACGCCTGACAATCTTGTGCTCGGGGATCCCTGCTAGCTTCAGTGTGTGGAGTGAAACGACATTGACCGCTGCTCCTCCGTCTACAAATGCTCAGTTGAACTCGACGCCATTGATGATGGCTGTCACATACAGAGGCCTCTGGTGGCTCGCGTCTGTCTTTTTATCGCTGGCAGAAAAGGTCATAATCTTTTCCGTAGAGAGGGACGCCCAGATGACTTTCCCGTTAGAGACTACGAGATCCTCCTCATAGTCCTCTGCTATCCTCAAGATTGATTTCGTCATTTCTGTCCGGCATTTCTCCGAGAAATTCATCTCGTCGAAGAATCTGCTGAAGCCGTGTGACCCCTTCATCCGATCGGCACGTTCATCCTCTGTGTCCATGCTGTAGTCCTCGTCTTCATGGACTTCAGCAATGATGGGTAGACCATCCTCTGCGACTTCTTCCAAGTCCACAATCGAGATCATGGCAACCTCTTTTCCTTTCGAGTCTTGCTCCGCATGGGCAGGAAGTGGATTGTCGCGCACATCCTTCCTGTGATCGCTGACGATCAACTCGCCGTTCTTCATCTTTTGTTTGAACACAATCCTGATCCTCTTACATTCCGCTGTAGGATGCATGACCTTGCCGTGGTACTCGTACCACTTCGGGTCCCTCACCATCTCCTTGGAGGGTACCTTCTCGAGCGGCGGTAGGACACCGTCCTTGCGCCATTGTCTGCAGAGGTCGCTTGCTTCCTCCACATGGCAGAGGTGGTACGTCGAAGTTCACAACCTTCGCCTGCTTCTGGGGTGAAACTGTATTGACCTCAGCTTCGCGTCCCCTCTTGTAACTGAACCTCCCGATTTTGTAGGTAGTGCCGCTCGAAGATCGCTCTGGGGCGTTCTTCTTTTTCTGCCTCTCTGCTATAGGCTTGATGTTCTTGGTGCATTCGATGAGCTTTGAAAACGTAGGTGTTTGCAGATTGATGAGCATACCTTTGTATTCGTCTCGCATGCACTGCAGGCATATCTCTACGAGCCGGCTTTCGGGCATTGGATCTTTGCACTCCAAGGACTTCGCTCTGAATTTCTTGATGAAAGTGATCCCGTCCTCCTCGCGCTTCTGATACATCCGCGAGAGGTGGATCATTGTCACCTTTTCTTCCATCTGGAAGAACTTGGTATAGAACTTCTGGACCATGTCGTCCCAAGTCTTCACGGATCCGGCTTCCAACGTTCGGTACCACTTGTACGCTACGTTCCCCAAAGATTTTGGGAACTCTCGCATCAGCAATTTGGGATCGGCTCCGTATGGCCCCATGACATCAATGAAACGCATGACATGCTCATGAGCGTTCCCGTTGACGTCCTCGAACTTGTCCCATTTAGGAGCCTTATACCCCACCGGGTTAGGCATGAGATAGATCTCCCGCGGGATGGGTGGATCGTTGTCTAGCTTCGGGATAATGGTATCCGCGAATGATTGGTGAGCCAGAATGGTGTCCATGCGCTTATGCAGAGACGTCATGCATTCTGGAATGCTCCCCTCGGTAGCAGAAAGAGGGGTTGCCGCAGGCGGAGGCGACACATACGCCGCCGGAGGATTGGGGACATATTGGCTGCTTGCATTGCCCCAGATCGCCGTTGGAGGAGGCAAGGGGTATCGCGAAGCCGGGTTAGATGCCAAAGCCGGAGGCTGAGGAGTGTGAGAAGTGAGAGGCAACATCTGAGTTGTTGACCCCTGAATTGAAGGCAGCTGCGTAGTCGCCGGTGGAGTCTGCAGATTAGGATTGGGAGGTTTGGTTGACACTCCCAGTCCTGGAGCGGTAGGGGCTCCTCCTCCTTGAGGGACGGCGGTGGCCGATGAAGGATTTGGCGCAAGGGTGCCCAGAACGGCCAAGATCCGTTCTAGCTGCGCAGACTGAGCTTTGAGAGCTTTCGCCTGACTTTGGACGGTGGCATCCAAAGATTCTAGCGTCGGTGCCTCGCCGGGGGTCGTAGGAGTACGGCGAGTCTCCTCTCCCGAGGCGGCTTCGGTGGAAGGCGATCTGTTGCTGATATCATCCTCCTGGGACATGGTTGCTTTTGTTGGTAAGTTCACGTCGGGTTCACCAAAATGTGCACAAGGGATTCCGGCGGGGAGACCTCCGTGTACACCGTATGTAGAGGATCAGAGATAGCACAGGAAGAGTTGGGTTGTGTGTAGGGAGAGAGTAAGGCAGTAGTAATGTCAAAGAGAGAGACAGAGGTTTGGCAGAGCTTCCGCGTATGTCTAGTGTGTCCTTCTTTGTATGAAAAGGTTAACGTCCTATATATAACGGAGAATGTGACCGTTGCAGTGTGGTTAATGCGCCCATCAATGGCGGCTTAATTAGCTTAACCACAACGGCACGTTCGTCCGCATATATAGGGACTGTTACAGCACGTTATGCGCGAATACCGGAACCGTTATGGGGTTGGCCGGGTTTGACCGGATTGACCGGGTTTATGGAGCTCGTGCCATAAATCTCTCAAAAGCAGTTACTAAAGGTCGCGTGCGGGCTTGGCTCGCACGCGACATGACTTACTCTAGCCTCCAAACCACTAAGTCCCTACAAGTCCCGTGCAGTGGTATGCGAGGGCTCTGTCTCGCAGCCCCCACATGGATCAGCTCGGCTGGTGATCCAGTGTGTGTGGGGCACAATATGGTGTGCTGGATGGTTGCCACGTGGCCAAGATCTGTCAGCTCAGAAAGCACTATCTACAATAAGCATACCTTTATAATCATCGCGCATTCCTTGGAGACAGATCTCCACAAAACGGCCCTCAGAAACTTCATCACACACTCCAGAGACCTAGTTTTGAATTTCTTGATGAATGCGTTCCTCATCATGTTTCTGGTGCATTCGAGAGAGGTGTATGGTTGTGACCTTATCTTCAACCTGGAAGAATTTGGTGTAGAAATTCTTCACCATATCTTCCCAAGTCTTGATCGATCCAGCCTCCAACGTCAGGTACCATTTATACGCGAAAGTCCCCAAAGACTTGGGAAATTCACGCATAAGCAGCCTGGTGTCGATCCCGTGCGGCCCCATCAGATCGACGAAACGCATTACATGCTCATGCGCGTTCCTGCTTACTTCATCAAAGTTCTCCCATTTTGGGGCCTTGTACCCAGCAGGATTGGGCATCAAGTATATGTCGCGCGGGATGGGCGGTGCATTATCGACTTTTGGGATAGTGGTGTCAGCAAAGCACTGATTTGCAATAAGATTGTCCAGCCTTTGCTCCAAGGCTGTCACATTAGAAGGTGTGCCTACCCCTGGAGTCGACGATGGGGTTGCTGCGAGCCCCAGTATGTACGACATATTGGGATCATAAGGAGGTGGAGGTGTGTAGCTACCCTGGACTCCGGTCGCATACGATGGCAGCGCAGGGTACGAAGGTGGATTCCCAGTAGACACGCGTTCTGGCTGATAACTTCGCATCAAAGGAGACTCTGATGATGTTCTCGGTTGAGGCACGAGTCCATTAGGCAAGGACGCCTGGGGTTTGGTGATGTAGTCGTGTGCGCCGTGGGTGCCACAGTGGCTCCTGGCAGAGTCAAGGGTCCGTTAGCACTGGGTGCTACAGTGGATCCCGGTAGGTTCAAGGCTCCCTAGCTAGCACTTTGTGCAAGCCCTCCCAAAATAGCCATGATCTGGGCTATCTTGGCAGATTGAACTTGCATAGCCCTTGCTTGGCTCTGAATGGTAGCATTTTGCATTTCCAAAAAGGGATTAGTCCCAGTAGTCGTCTAGGTCAGGGTATTAGTGTTGGTGTTGGGGAGGGTCTCCTCCCGCTGAGTTTCTTCCTCTTGGAGGGATTGATCACCATCACGGAGGTTGGCCTCAAGAGACATGGCTTCTAGGTTGATTGATTGAAGCTTTTGAAGGTTGATGTTCACGTCGGGTTCACCAAATTGTCTACAAGAAAATCCTAAGAAGAGATCCAAGTGTACACCTCTAACAGGGGATAAGAACAAGAACAAGGATGGAAACATAGAGTGATTGAGGGTAGGCGTTGGGGAAAGAGTAAGAACTTGCTAACTATTCTTGAGAGAGAGACAGTAGAGCAAATTGGCTAAGAGATTCAAGAAGTTTTCATGGAAGACTAACGTTCCTATATATAGCGTGGAAGTTACCTTTATGAGGGGTTAATGCGCCCATAAATGACGGCTTAATGTTAGCCTCGTAACGACACGTTCGACCATATATATAGGGCACGTTACACACTCATCCGCATAAGTAGGGACCGTTATGAGATCGACCGCATTTATGGGACACGTAGGCATTAAATCTCTCAGACAGTCACCAAGGATCGCGCGCGAGCGTGGTTGTTGCTCCTGCGCGACGTCCCTTACTCTAGCCTCCAAGCCACTAAGTCCCTACAACTACCGTGTGGTTAGTATCGCGGGTGGCCCTGTCTCACATCCCTCATGTAGATAGGCTCGAATATAAACATGTGATTGGGTGTATACGAAGTACCATTGGGTGTGCTCGATGACTGCCACGTGGACGGTAGTTGATCTGCTCAGAATCCACTATCTACACTTTTACAAATAAAACACTTAGTTACTATTAAACAAATAAAATAAACTATAAATATAAAATACACTTATCCCCCACTAGTTTATGTAAAAGACATCCACCACCCCCAACTTAGCAAAAATACATTAATTAATTTAGGTAAAAGTCATAAAAACCCTCCCCAAAACTTTAATAACAATAAAAATTAACTCCCAAACTTATAATAATGTCACAAAATACATGTATCTACAAAACAGGGTATTTCATCATTCCCCCCTTAAAGAGAGCTTCGGCCACGAAGCTTCAACCAACTTCTCAACAATCACTAAAGTATAAATCTCCAACCTAGGGTATACCTACTAAATGCAAACATAAGGTCATGTACGATGAGCAATACACTATAAGGAGTACTAAAATGACATATTTAAAACCGAAGGATTGCATCCTCTCCCCCTTAGAGGAGTGACGTCGACGAAACTCAAAATACCTAGTCAAAAAGGTGAGGATACTTCCTCATATCAGCCTCCGCTTTCCATGTTGCCTCTTCTGTGAGGTGATTCGTACACAATACCTTTACCAGCTTGACACTCTTGTTGCAGGTGTCCCTTGTCTTGATGTCTAAAATCATAACGGGATGCCCTTCATAACTCAACGAAGATTCCAATTCTGCTGGTTCGGGGTCCAGTACATCGGATGGGTATGGAACACTCTTCTTGAGTTGTAACACATGCAACATGTCATGAGCCTTCACAAGGGTTTAATGGTTGCTTGGCGTTATCTATGAGATTAATGTATATAACCTTAGGTCATGGAACAAGGTATTGTCCAAAATGTGCACTTTGCTCTTCAAGACAAAGTTGTATGTGATCACATGATCAGGTGGCGTAGCTATGGGTTAGGGATCGTAGATGATTGGTCCAACACAACTCCTTTAACAATTGACGATTTCGTGAGTGAAAATATGCTCCTGGTAATGTGAAAGACATCCTAGTCCAACAAGTTTCTACCGTTCTCTCTCGTCGATATTTCTTGGTACAGTAGATGTGGTGTGGCTAGTTAGTCGCGATTCCTCCACTATTTCCTATTGATCATTTTCGATCTTATCATGCAGCACTACAAAGATTCAACAATGTCAAATATATCATACCATCCAGACTAGCAACTTGGATCATTATTGACCATTCACAACCAGCTTTGAAAGAATAATTTTGCTCGGAGGAATTTATTCCCATGGTAGGCCTCACATAAATATTAGTGTTCTCCACATAGGAGTATACCCTTAGGCCAAAACGCGCAACTACAATAATCTGACTTATAGGCAACGTTGTTTTACAACTTTATTCGTTCAAGTGTCCCAAGTATAATTCGACCGCGTTAAAGATAAGAAGAAGTTCATACGTCGAAGTGTCTTTTAGTTGTTGGTGCTAGCCATTAATTCACGGTCTTGGGATACATATAGAAAGCCTTCATTTTAATCCCCCTTCATAACGAGTACAAGCACCCTCTTACAGATGAAACTGCTACTGTATCATAAGCTGCTTTCCCACGGAGAGTATGGTCATAAATCTCCCAAGTTTGAAAGTAAGTATTCTTAGTGAACGTGAGCATAAACCAATAAAAGATTATATATTACGATCCCTCAACAATGAAAATGCGTCCACGCAAATTACATAACTTTAAGGCTGGTTTCTAAAAAGAAATGTCTCATTCTCCTAATGGTACAAAACGTCTCATCTAACAAGACAGAGAATCGAAGAGATGGTGTACATGACTCCAAAGTGACATGGTTTCTCCTACTCTTAGGCACTTAACCATCGCCTATGATATTTGATGTTACCCGGTGGTCCCCCTTTCCTTTTCTTTCTTACCGACATCTACAGATAAAATTTTCCTCAAATTAAGGAAATACGATACTGATGCACACACTCCAAGCAACTTATTCATATTCAAATAGGTTGTACAATAACGGGTCTAGCAAACTAATGTCCAAAGTAACCTTTAGTGATAAATACTCAAAACCATGACTCAATTAACAAAGTTCCAAATACAACATTTGTGAATATCACCGCGATTAAGAAAATCCAATCTAACCAGGTAGACCAACGATTTATATAACACCAAGCAATCCAATATAACCATAAAGCTCAACAAATACCTGAGAGGTGAATAACCATCCCATTATCCAAATATTAGTTTAGTGATAATGCTCCAATCATACACGCCAAACGACAATATATCCTAACTACCCCAAACGTGAGACTATATCATAATAAGTTAGACTATACCAAAAATTTGCCTGATTGCAAGTAACAAGGTAGTGGAAAGTATTTCCAAAATCTCAATCAATAACTCAATGATAACCGCCACCACATCATAAATTATTTTTCACGAGAAACAAGGTCTTCAGATCGTCCGAGACTGAACATTGGAACTCTCTGTCAGATTAAAAATAAACAATTGATTGAACTATATTACACTTGCACCATAATGATGACACAATCCACTGACTTATGTAACTCCAAGGACAAGGCATGGTCAAAGAAACTTCTCGTTCCTCAAATAATAGCTAAGTAACAAAGCTCCAAACATAAACATCCAATGCAAACGTAAACATTATAGTGACCCAGAACACCGCATTTGATGAATTAAATGGTCGAAAGATAACAAACAGAGTTTAGCCCCTCACCCTCAAAATTCAGTTTCACATGAGCGATTCCCCCTTTTTCTCTTACTCTTATACGGTCATCTACAAAAAGGAGAGATGCAAGGTAAATATAACCCCCACAAAATTTAGACGAGGCAAGCTAAGAAGAGACACAAGCACTAGTAAAGCTAAGTGATCCATCAATACTAGGTAATAATACTCCAACCCAAAAAATAACTCTAATATTCTTTCATAGACTATTCCAACTAGAATCCCAACATTACATTTTTCCTAAAAACTTCAAAGTAGATTCGAAAATAAATTCTAATATTCAAAGAAACCATAAGACACGACTCCCAAATTGCTTTCTAGGTGAGTGTGGGCGGGAAACCGCTATCGTCCACGCTAAATCTTTATTCTACCACTCTCCTGGATCCTCCAAAGGTTCCTCCCAAGGCTTGTGAGTTAACAAAAATGTACACTTCATGAAGTGCGGCGTTATCATCTATTGGCCTTTATGCAAATATTTTTGATTGGGAACGTACCATCCTCCCTCATCAACCAAATCATTATAGTGTCCCTTAATTGGAAACCAAGGATGCTCATTAGGTAAAGACTCGACAATGCAACTCTGAACTAGGAGGTTGTTGAATACTCATCCTCCAACAAAAGTGAAAAATCAATGCTCACATCTATCCAAGACTCCTCCGATAAACTCCCTAATTGACATCCCCTCCAAGAAAGGCGTTCTTGTTGGGTGTCTCAGCTGAAAATCCTCCACGGTTGGATTCACTAGGTTAACGGCCATATCTACGAGAGTTGAAGCATACTTTTATTAGAAAACAAACATAAAGATTATTTGAACATAAGGGTATTCTAAGGTTGATTTACAAACAATTACACACTTAGCAGTTGCCAACTAAGAATTCGCCCGAGAATTCCCCAAATTCTGCGACATTTATAAGAGACAGCGCAATGTTGAAGATAAAACTATTAGCAATGTATTAAGGTTTAAAACAGGTTCTGTAACAATGAAACTCTAAAGCCCAAATCAAAATCAAACATATATGGGAAAATGCTCAAAACTATAGCCCTGAAAACAAGAGTCTAAATGAGATGTTTGTGACAAACTGTCGTCAATAGGAGAAAATTTGAACTCCAAGTATTATGTCAATATTCTAGTATCCCCCCCCCCCCCACATTAAAATTATCAAACTATCTCCATAGCAAATTAATATTCTGAAATCCCCAAAGTAGCTAACTCAACAACAATAGTGCTTCATATAAACACCCAAAATTCCTAAGACAACAATAGTCTAAACTGTGGAATAACTAGATAAGAAGTATTTAAAACTCACATAGCTGATCTCACATCCCAAAACTCGATTTTCAGTTTTCTTTTAACTACTTTATTTCTAGTGGTGTCACTGTAGCATTCACATCTCTTTTCGGTGCTATTCCAAATTTATCTTCCACAAATTTGTCAAAATATTCTTCTATGTCAATATCTCTCAAACACATTTTTCTTGTCACCTTCGTCTTGAACATAATATAAGTACATCGTGCTCTTCCTACATTATTTCAAAATTCGTAACCAACATAACACGCGTGTACTTCAGAATTCCTCGCTATGAGGTTAATTTATCCTATTGTCTGCTCATACAAACTTTGCTTGAATGTTATTTGCTGAACTACTCCGTACTTAAAATTATTTTGGTTCCTCATTCGTCGGATTCGAATAGGTAAGTAGTTTTATCCTTCTTTGTGCAAAGACCATTTCTACTGTTGTATGTGTGGTCTATCAGTCATAATCCCTACACTATAACATATTGTATCATTCATATAATACCCAGAAGTACAAGTTAAAATGAAATACATGTAATATCATGAGCTATTAAGCAAGTAACATAACACATTGATAATCAAACAATCAGTCACACGTGCATTTGCACACAGGCTGATCACATCTTATTTTTCATCCTTCTTCGAAAATCAGAAAATGGTCAATCGGAAAAGTAAAAAATTATAAATTTTGGTGAGAAACATCCTCTCTAAGTATTCTTTTGTAACCAATAAGAATCAACTCAAAACAGATCATAAAATTCAAGTTATGCAGAGAATAACACAGCTGTTATCACAGACTACCGGAACAGAATCTCCAATTTTACCAAGTCTTAAACTGACTTTAACTTTCACAAAATAGGCTAGGCTATCACCCAGATTTAGACATATGTGTATACTAATAACCATAAAAACTTAAGATTCATCAAAGATCTGGAAGATATGCTAAAATCAAAATACCACGGATGGTCACTGTGCAATTCTACTACACTACAACGATCTTTGGAAATTTGTATCTAACTCTCACAAACCTGTTTGGGTCTGAAATTTTTATAGCAGATACTTGAACATGTCTACTACTTGGGAAAAATTTAGGGAAAAATAAATCTGAGTTATTCTAGGTTTAAACACGTCCGCTACATCAAATACCAACTACTGCACAGATTCAAGTGCCACAAGCACAACGTTCTCGCATTCTAACTCTATGAATGCTTTCTATGCACTAATCAACGATAACGAAACACAATACAACCTCAATTTTCAAATCATACTCCAACTAAATAAACCACAAACCACCAGTAAATCATTCTCTAACGCAATACATGAGTATTATCCTTCATCATAGAAGCAAAATTAACCTAAGAAAACCACCAATAAATCAGTTCTAGCCCAAAAGTTGCTATGCTAAATCATTCTAAGAAACTTTAAAACATTGTTTTGCCACATGGCCTTATTCAAAACCAAAACTTTTAAATGCATCAAAAGTCTAAGAAATCAAAGGAACTTAACACGTCTACTCCTCGTCATCATCCTCACTTGCTTCCGTCTCCATGTCCTCACTACGGTCTTCCTCGACCTCAACATCCTCACTAGGGTCTTCCTCAATCTCGTCGTCTTCCCTAGGGTCTTCCTCAATCTCACGTCTTCACTAGAATCTATATTGATCACCGTGTAACTTTTCCATTTACCATGAGCCTCCATCAACATTTTGCACATAAAATTTGGTATCCACTTTCCACTCATCTTGATAGAAATAGTCTTTAAACTTTAGCTTGTTGAACCTAGTCATAATGGTGCTATACTTTGGGATGATCTCCCCAAACATAGGCCCTCTAGGTAGAGCCTTCACCATGCAGTAAGCTTGGAAATCATGATTCTGATATCGAGGGAATCCCAACGCATTAAACATATCCTTCCAAAATTGGAGCACACGGTTACGAAAGACTGGTAGAGTTTCGCTCTCCGCCCAAGGAGTCACGACCGGGTGTTTCTAAACTTGCAACACACGCTTCCTTGCGGTTCTCTTGGTTTCATCCATCTACAAAAGTAAACGACTCCATGAGTCTCTTACTCCACAAAGTATTTATCATAAGACTAAGATGACTACCATCATAAAATAAGTACATATTTCCAAGAATCCAATTTTTTATCACACCAGACTTTAAGAAACAATCCCCAACTTTTGATCACCCAAACTCCACGAAAAGCCTCAAACCCAAATACATAGTTAATCGGGTAGGCCAAAGCTCTTAGCTAGGAGAGGGTGGGTATGGATACTTGCTTCCTAAGCCTATTTTCTAATGATTTAAACTCATAATAACCCTATCCATGACTACTCAAATCTCCAACGTCTTGAAAATTTTTATCACTTTCCCTATGTCCATTTTAAATTTCCCTACAGGTTTTAATTTTCCTTTGGATTACCAGGCTCTGATACCACCTGTAACACCCCCACAATGACCAAGACGGAAGCCCGGGGGTTTTCACTCCGTACCCGAGATTAAAATCGGATACAAAGTCATTTAAAAGTGGTTCCAAGCAAACATCCATAAAGTCTTAAAGTAAATCTTATCACAATTTAAATCGTTGTGCCACAAACACGGGCATAAAATCCAACTAATTGTTGGAATATGTGCCTTAGAGGCAATCTAATTTAGTATGAACAATAAATTGGCTAGAACATTCATTGTATTTGCAACAACCCCTTTATCCGGCTCGGACAGAACCGGGAGGGCGCTGCTAAAAGTGACGGCGGAAATCAAAAGCATAACATCCCGAATTATTTATTACATAATATTAAACTGTACAAAATTCTTAAACATTACACAAGTATCTGATTATAACGAGCGTCTCTAAACTACCATACTAGACTTAGCTAGATTCTATTCATGATGATATTCGTCTAGGTGAGTCCCGTACCCTGCTGCCCTTTAGTCTTCAGTTTCTAAAACCTGCGGTGGGAAGAAACAGGGAACCACAGTTTCAAAGTCAGTAAGGAAATGTTGACTAAGCGATAGTCAGGCATGTAAATTACATATGAGACATATCTTAAGTAAAACTGTAAATATTAACTGGTCATTAATGTCATTCCCAAGTTCTTTTTCTAATTTCAGGAAATTTCACTGTGCAGCCCAAGATCAACAGCGGACACTGATCTTCCCAATGAGTCCCAACAAGACAATTTCCGTTGATGCCCCTAAAATCGGGAAATCCAGGTGATGAAGATTGATTTATTTTCGCAATAAATATAAAGAGGAATTAAATCATGAAAGAGTAACCTTAAAGAATAATGTAGGAAACTCAAATATAACCTTCACCTTCCTTCTCATCTTTCAAACAGGGGGTATCACTCCCAACCCCATTTAACAGTGACAGCGAAAGTAAAAACAGTAAATAAATGATATACTCTTTAGTTCCTGACCCGATTTAGGAATTACCAATAACCAGTTTCTAATCCGTATCCAAACATCATCTGAAAATTTCAATTTAATTCCAACAACCCAAGTATAGAATTTTCGTTTTATCATAAAGATCCACTTCCTCATTACCACCAAAATCACAGGCCGGGTGAACAAGGTCAACACCGACAATAACAATCACAGGCCGGATCAATACCGACAATAACAGTCACAGGCCGGATCAGTTCCGACAATAATAATCAGAGGCCGGGGCAGTCCCGACAATAATAATCACAGGCCGGGGCAGTCCCGACAATAATAATCACAGGCCGGGGCAGTCCCGACAATAATAATCACATGTCGGATCAATACCGACAATACAATCACAGGCCGGGGCAGTCCCGACAAAAATAATCACAGGCCGGATCAATACCGACAATAACAATCACAGGCCGGGGCAGTCCCGACAATAATCATCATAGATCGGGTCTAGTACCGACAATAATCATCACAGGTCGGGTCAGTCCGGACAATAACCATCACAGGTCGGGTCAGTCCCGACAATAATCATCACAAGCCGGGTCAGTCCCGACAATAACCATCACAGGCCGGTTTAGTCCCGACAATAATCATCACAGGTCGGGTCCAGTGCCGAAAAAATAATCACAGGCCGGTCCAGTGCCGACAATAATAATCACAGGTTGGGTCAGTCCCGAAAATAACAATCAGCCTGTCCCGTATCTTTCCACCTCACATTATTACACTTAAATATCCATCGTGCGACAGTTTCAAATCGAATATTTCATACGCAGTCAAGTCTCAAGTAAAATATGTAGATCATAAAGATCGTTCGGAGACAAATTGTAGAATTATACTATGACACAAAAGAGAGGCTAGGCACCCTACGTTGAGCACATTTTGAATTTTAATGTCATAGTCCTTGCTTACGGAACTGTTATCATCAACACACAATCCCTTATTCCGTCACAAATTATCTATGTAAGTAAGCAAATATGACTTCTATGAGTCTAACGAGTCTTATTTGAAATCACTTAATCTGCCTATGCAATGCTTATCTATTTTTCCTCGTGACAATATTATCATTTTTAGTAACCCATAAGCTCTTTTTAAAAATACCTTACCCCTAAGAAAATATTTATTCAAACTAATCGGAATTAGTTGCGGGATATATTTCCGGCTTGATCATCTTCAAGAGATCAAATTCTATTTAACTAACAATAATTTTTGCCCATATTAAATGTCAACTTGTACTTTTATTCAATTTAAAAAGGTAATTTAGAAATTGTTGAAATTTATTTAAACCCAAAAATCTTATTTCTGCTTTGTTTTCATGTGAACAGTTTACTAAATGTTAAGAAAACCCCAAGATATGCTATAATAAAAAAAATACCCCTAATTAAAAAAAATCAGATTCATATGCCCCACATATAACCTCCTAGCTTTCAGAAACTACATAAAAGACCCCCAATCAAGAACATAGCAATTCGATCCGAAAAAATCATGAATCAAGGCCTCAAGACAAGTTTTTGATTGCATAAATCAAATTAGGGAGAGTTTTAGAGTGTACCCGGTCAAAGAAACGCGACAAACGACCAAGAAATGAAGCGGGTCAAGGTCAACGAAATCACCGCCGGATTTGGACTCGTACGGAGCTTTTCTCTTGGCTTCGACTGAGCACTCCTCAAGCTTGGTCAGTCCCTTTAGAGTCTAAAGAATCAGATTTGGAGGGCTGGGTAGCACCGGTGGTGCTTGACCCACTTTTCGCCGGAAAACATGGAGTTTGCCGGCCGGAACTGGGTTTCCCTTCGCTGTTGCTACATACTGCTACTGACCTTGAGCTCGAAACAGAGTGGGGAAGGGCCACTGATACGGAGGAAGAGAGAGAGAGAGAGTTAGCAGCGATGGTGGCTCTCGGTTGTTTCCCGTCATGGCTTTGCCGATGATGGTGGCCGCTGCCCCCGGCTTGGTACTTCTGCTGCTGAATTCTTTGGTGAGCAGAGAGGTACAAGAGTGAGAGAGAGAGAGAGAGGTCGGGGCAGAGGGTGTAAGTTGTGGTGGTGGGTTTACTCTTGCCGAGAGATGTCAATGGTGGTGGTGAAGATGACGACGATGGTGATGATGATGGTGGTGGTGGAGAAGGTGGTGACTGTCCTGGTGATTGTTGGGGGTGTGAGAAGCCTTTTATAGGGAGAGTGGGGCGGTGATTAAGGGCGGTGATGGGTGCGTTGCCGTGAAGGCAAAGGAACAAAGGCAGTGAAAAAACCTTTCCGAAGGTTGTGTTTTGCTTGGTGAAGAAGAGCTCATGAGAAATTATTGGGTGAGTCGAGGTACTTGCCACCTAGATGGTTGGGTGTGGTTGGGCACA
Organism: Linanthus parryae; assembly: GCA_023055425.1. Taxonomy (NCBI): domain Eukaryota; kingdom Viridiplantae; phylum Streptophyta; class Magnoliopsida; order Ericales; family Polemoniaceae; genus Linanthus; species Linanthus parryae. Next base: position 77,314,445 of record JALGPY010000007.1, on the reverse strand, counting down.
CCACATAATAGTGTGATTAGGTGTGGCAAATCTATAGAGTCTCGCGGTGGTCGAACATCAACTAAAAATTAAAGATCCTCCCACGTAATAATTCAAGAATTCAAATCTATTATTTTCTATAAACCCACACAAATAAAAACTTGATAGTTTACTCAAATATTATTTTGCAACTAAAATTCTCTTTAGCCTTCAAAAATTAATTCACTATTGCTAATATAATGTTTTCTAAAATCTCACACGTGCAATAATTTACCCAGCCTTATTTTTCTCAATAATTTTTTTGTTTAACTTCCCAAATGACTATTTTACCCCTTGTACTTATACGGGGTATTACAGTATTATTTGTTGGATATTTAATATAATGAAGTTCTTATATTTACAATTGTGTTGTTTATCTTAAATATTCCTAGTCCATTATAATGATTTAATGGGACAATCATCTATGGACTAGTATGGGGTTTGATTGATATGGACATATCATGATCCAACACATGGGTATGCATTAGGAGTAATGGAATACTGGATTGACACATCTCCGAGAAGGCTACATACAAGTTATGTAAAGTCACAAGTGCTTCTCGTTGTGACAACGGTATTGTCATCCTTACACTAATGACATAAAGAAACTAAAACGAGTCTATTATTAAAATGTAACTACTAAACTTCTAAGTGATGATTCGCGCCCCTGCTAAGCTATGCTCCCATCATCTAGACATGTGGTGCAGGAAACAAAAAGAGAACACCACAGTTCCAGAAATCAGTGAAAATACTGAATAAATAAACACCCAGACACGTAAAAAGATTATGAGACATATTTCAGAAAAAAACAACAGATTAACAATGAAGGAGATGAAGTATAAATATATGTGAGAAATAATAATTCACCAACTCTTCACTTTAGCATTTCAATCAGGGAAACATTCCCAAACTCTCTTCATTGTCCAACCGGGACTTCCAAATTTTAAACAGTAAAAGTCCGAGTCTTAGAAATCTGCATTATTATCATGTTGACACGGGGAAGAACCAACCATCACAAGCTACCAAGACCATAAGTGTCGACACCCTCCTAAGACTTCTTGCGGCCAGAGAGGTAAGTACAAGGAGCGACTCGGGGTTGTTGCGACCGAGTAAAAGAAATAAAGTGGGTCGAGAGACCTTAGATCGACCAAACTCAATAATAAAGTGTTCCCCGGTACAACAATTCCACTTTACGTCATTACGTTTTATTAATTTCTCATGTGATAGTTGTGATATCATCACTTTAGTAAAATCAAATAAGCCAGTTACTCAAGTAAACATATAAAATAAATATTTTATTTTGAGACAATAAATCACATAAAATATTTTTGACACGAAGAAATGAATGGCGCTAGGCCTAGCATGTTTACTCACCTCAAATAAAAGCAACTACGGCAACTCAGTCGTAGTAACGTACCCTTCGTCAGAGAACTCGTCGCCTACAAGTTAACAATATTCTAATCAACATATTGCTAACACGACACTAATAAACACAAAGTCCTACATGCAAGCGCAACCCCCCAATTATATTTTATAACAAACTCATTACCCATTAGTACTAACCAAGCCAGTATTTAATTAAATAGCTTTTTCTATATAAGAACTAATTAAAACAATTAAAACAAATCTTAGATTAGCTATTTATTTAACAAAACATTCTTTTGGGAGATTATCGTAGAAATAAAGTTATATTACAACTTCTATTTCAAATACCGTTTATATAAACTTACGTTTATAAGAAACATAATATAATTATATAACTTATAAGGTGATATAACTTTTACTATTACTATTATTATTATTCAAAATAAAGAATTACCAAAACTTAATAATGTAAAACATATAACTATTATAGTTCTTCATAACTACAAATAAGTTTAAGTAACAAAAAATAGATTTTCGTAAAGTACAACCAACACCTCCACTGTTTTGTTTACGTGCAGAAGGTACCCCCAAAGTTTCAAACCGAGAAAAAAAAACCCCAAGGTTTCCACTAGATTTCAGTCCACCTTCTTCGCAAACAACCCACTGTGATTTACTTCTACCAACAACAAAACTCCATAGCAATTGCTTCACAATCAACAAAGAAAGGTTCACCCCCCCCCCCCCCCCAACTAGCCTTTTGCTCGTCCTCGAGCAAAGAGAGCAATATAAGTAGTAAATTAGTGAAGAATCAATCATGAGAGACACACACTCAACAAGACAAGGCTTGGCCCAATTCTAAACTAGACTCAAATATTTAAAAACACACTCACACATTATCTATCCTAAATGAGAACCCAAAGAAAATAAAATTCTAATATTACTAGCTAATTTTAATTTTTTGGTGGTGGGGGGAAAATAAGAATGCACAAATGTCTCCTCAAATAAATTCTCAAAGTCCAAAAAGATTGAGAAAGAAGTCTATGGACGTCTAAGCATATACTCATACAAATGTGGGCAGTGTTTGGTAGAAGGTGACTCATGCGATCCACAGAACGTGTTAATTAAGTCCAATTCGCAAGAACGTATTCCTTCAAAAATAAGGATCACATGAAACTAGTCATTCCCATACTTATTCAAAAGCACCCATGTAGGATGGACCTCCAAAGCTTTGAACAAAAAACGTTTTTTAGAATGGGGGATATGGTTGTGGGCTTGTTTGATCCTTTTGTGAATTTTTGGGAGGTGGTGTGATTTATCATCATTTCATTTTTTTTTTGAGATTCATAGCATTAATATTTTTTTTTACCTCCAATCCAAGGCTCTCCAAGACCCACAACAAAATAGAGGAATATACAAGCGAGTGGGATTTTTAAGCTAAACCAATGGAGCTAACTAGGTGGTGATGTAACATTATCCACGGACACCCCTCTATTTCTTAGGCATCGCATGGGGTGTCATTGGTCAGCATCATTCCAATGGGCTACAAGTTTCCACAGCAAAAACGATTAGAATAAAATCTTTTTTTTGAAATTCAAATGGCTTTAGAAAATGCACCCTTTATCTAAAGTAGAAGATGTCAAAGTTTATGTGATCAACTTAGCTTGAAGGACTTAAACATGAAACGTAAATTTAGTGTGTCGCTTTGTGAGAACGCATGATATCGCGGAATGTGGGATATTGGTGTAGATGTATTGAGTATAAGCAAAGAATTTCTTTTTAAAATAAAAATAAAAAGAACATGGACTAAGATGTTTCATTCTTTGAAAACACCTAGCTTTCCAAAATTTATCATTTTCACTTTTTCTCATTTTTTTTTTGTTTTTTTGTTTTTGTTTTTTTTTTTTCATTTTTCATTTTTTTCCTTTTTTTCTTCAAATAAGTGACTCAACTATAACTTCCTAAGACTCAATAAAGCTATCAAATAAGAAAATAAAATCTAGACTCAAGATGAAAGGTTAAAATAAATAAAACTACCAAAGAAAGAAAAAATATATATATTTTTTTGACACGGGAAAAAAGTAATGCTTCTCATGAAATGTTCACACACATTTTTTAAATTTTTTTTGGATTTTCACTTTTTTTCTTTTTTCTTTTTTTTTTTTGTATTTTTCATGTAAATCTAATGAAAGAATAATCATGCAAGTGACAATTTAACCAAGAAATAAGTCTACTCCACCCACCAACTAAAATATCACATTGTCCTCAATGTGTGAGAACAGTGGAAGAGCATACAAATTTAGCAAGAGACAAGGGGATAGAAAGACCTCATTTTAGCTTCTTAGGCACCACGCACCATCCATCTTCCTCCAAGAGCAACCTACAAAATGTAAATATAGAGAAACAATGCAAGAAATAGTGATAAACTAATTTATTTATGTACAAGACGTGACTTCTAAATGGGAGAAGTCAATTCATGGAACTTTTAATTTCTTGTAGTCTATGCAAGCTTGCATATGACTATGAGCATGTGTAGGGTCAAAGTAACCTTCTTTCATTCTTTGCATTCTCAAATCTTCTTTTAGCTCGACCTTTGTCACATTCTCAAGCATAGAACTTGGGTGGCCAATACCCGGATCAAGTAAATCAAAGGCATGGATTTGATATATTTTTTCTTGATAAAAATAACACATTCTTGTTTCTCAAATAAGTCTTTCAAAATGCAATTTTCAAAGAATGTACAAGAGAATCACACACTTGGCCAAGTAAACTTGGATTCTTAATAAAATTTGAAGTGATAGATAGATCATGAGAAAAATTAAGAGGAGGATCTTTACCACTAGAAAGTGGCATGCCTTCAATATGGAGGATATTTTCACTACCAAAACCCATTTTATATTCATTTTTGGACTCATGATCACTAAACATTTCATCCAAAAATCTCTCAATTTTCTTTTTATCTCGCTCCCATTCATTTTTCATAAAAAGAAATGCATTTTCAACATGATTCATGGGAGAACTGTGACAAATTTTCTCAAACTTTTCACCAAGCACATTTGAACCCCCCCAACTTAGTTGGAGGTCTCTCCACAATTTCTATTGGAGGGGGTTCTCCTAAAATGTCCTTTAGGTCATCACAAAACAAGTCATGCTCACTAGTCATGCAAGTAAGATTTATCATCTACCTCTAAAAATGTATTTTTCAATTCTAAGTGAGGGGGTTTCAAATCATAAGTAGGAGGTTCCCTTACTATGAAAGGTAACTCCATTTTCTCATGTAAATCAATATCACTACAAGAATGCTCGTGAGTAGACTCTCTAGGAGGCTTCACAGTTCAAGTTGACTAACAAGACTAACCCAATCATCCACATTAAATTCCTCACCCATGAGCAATGATGAGAAAATGCTATTGTCTTCACATAAAAATTCTAAATCTTGCAAAATAATCTCATCTATTCCTTTGGAACATGTAGCAAGAGTATAAACATCTTCAACACATGATTCAACCCAACTTACTTCACATACATCATCATCATCTTGTGATTTTGGGTGAATACATGCATTAAAATATTAAGCTCTAACGTCATGTTCCCAAATGTAATATTCATCATACCACTCCTACAATTTATTATTGCATTTGATGTAGCAAGAAATGGTCTTCCTAAGATGATGGGAATAGAGGATGTGCCACTAGCCAAAGGAGATGTGTCTAAGACAATAAAATCTACCGGAAAGTAGCATTGGTTCACTTGAACCAACACATCCTCAATGATACCTCTAGGGACTCTAGTGGACCTATCCGCCAATTGGAGAGTCACTTTTGTGGGTTTCAACTCACCCAACCCCAACTTCTCATACACCGAGTATGGAAGAAGGTTTACACTTGCACCCAAATCTAACAAAGACTTATGAATTTTATGTTCTCCAATGGTGCAAGTGATGGTAGGTGAACCCGGATCTTTATACTTAGGAGGGAGGTTATGTTGGAGAATAGAGCTCACTTGCTCGGTGAGAAAATCCTTCTTTCTCACTTGAAGTGTTCTCTTGAAAGTGCACAAATCCTTGAGAAATTTGGCATAAGCCGGAATTTGCTTGATACCATCTAAGAGAGGGATGTTTATCTTATTTGAAATTTCTCAAGGATATCTTGGTGACTAGCTTTCATCTTATTGACCACTAGTCTTTGGGGAAAAGGTGGAACAATCCTAATTTCTTCATTATCAACCACTTCTTTCCCTTTTCAAGAATCTTCTTTGACTCTTGCGAGTCAACGACTCTCTCTTGGTCACCACTCTTCTCACATTCTTCTTCCTAATTTTCATTGGACTCCCCACTTGGAAGTCCATTGTCAACAACTTTCCCATTTCTCAAAACGGTGATGGCCTTAGCATGCTCCACATGGTTGAAGCTTTGGCCACTTGGGTTTTGTTGAGGTTGAGATGGGAATTTCCCCTTCTCTTGAGCAATTATGGTAGACTCCAACCTAGCCAAAGCATTTTTTAACTCTTGGTTTGTTTGGTTTTGGTTAGCCATAAATTGTTCTAAATTTTCTTCAAAACTTCTCTTGTTAGGAGAGACATAGGTAGAGCTTGAGGGGTTCATTTGGGTATCTTGGCCTTGTCTCCATGAGAAATTAGGGTGATTTCTCCAATTGGAGTTATATGTGGCCGAGTATGGCGAGTTGTCATATGACTTCCCATAATTGTTGGAATTGAGCACATTTACTTGCTCACCCATAAGCTCTTGGGCTCTTAGGAAGTCGGGACAATCGCTTAACTAATGTGAATCACTACAAAAAAGAACACAATGCCTCATTCTTAGACTTAAGGTAATGCATGCTACTTTTAGGCTTTGAAGACACTTGTTTTGAAGGCTCATTGATGTCCCAAGATTGGACTTTTTCACAAATCTCATTTATACAATCCCACCCCTCATCTACACCTTTTGAAAAGAAATATCGCCCACTCATGGACTCAATTGTGTGCTTGTGGTTGGATGGCAAACCCTCTTAAAAGGAGCTAATCAATCTCCAAGTTTCAAATCCATGATGAGGACAAGAAATGAGGAGATCCTTGAAGCGTTCTCAAGCTTGGGGAAGTGGCTCTCCCTCCTTAACACAAAAAAGTCACAATTTGCCTTTTTATGGCATTAGTCTTGTAAGTGGGGAAAAATTTCTTGAGAAATTCTTTCTCTAATTCTTCCCAAGTGCCTATCGTCCTAGGTCTCAAGGAGTGAAGCCATGATTTGGCTTTATCCTTCAAAGAGAAAGGAAACAACCTAAGTTTGATAGTGTTACTAGAAACACCATTACAATAAACCGTTCAGGCAATGTCACAAAAATATTTAAGATGAGAGTAGGCACTCTTGGCCTCTAGGCCATGATACTTGGACAAAAGTTGGATTGTACCCGATTTAACTTCAAAATTTATTTCATTCAAAGGAACCACAAAGCAAGAAGGCGAACCTTGCCTAGATGGATGCATCAAATCTCTAAGAGTACGAAATGGCATCATTTCGTTGTTGCTACTATGGACATCATCTCTATCCTTGATTTCAAAGCTATTAAGAGATCTTCAATCTTTGGAAGGGGCTAAGCTAATACTATCACTAATAGATGAACAAACTAAGAGTATGTTTTTGTGATTTTTACTTTTGTTTTTTTTCCAAAGCTCAAATATGAACCCGGAATTTTCTTCAAGCGTAACTAAAAAAAATAAAAACAAGAAAAACAAGCAAGTAACTAAAGAGTAAGTCCTCTTAGCACCAATCCCCGGCAACGGCGCCAAAAACTTGTTCGCGATAATTCTCAAGTATAGAAATATCGTTTTAAGTAGTACACAAGTAAGAACGGGGTCGATTTCCACAAGGATTGGGAAAGAGGGAACACTCTAAACTAACAAATATACTAAGCAACTAACTAAACTAAAGTTAACTAGTGCAATGAAAGTAAATTTCTCAAAGGCTTTTTAGCAAGCCAAGCTTCAAAATCCACCAAGAGAAACTTAATGGAGCAAGGATATTTGTTGAACAATTCAAAGAAACTAAGCAAACGACTAATTGATTAAAGAGAATCTAAAACTTGAAAAAGAGTTTGTAGGATTGAGAGACGAGTTGGTCTTGGTTGAATCGTCTAGGTGTGTTGTGCATGAATCCAACACCCGTATGATATTACAAGGAGATGTGTGGATTCTAATGTCAAATCCAAGTATGATTCATGAAGAACACTAGTGGAATCCAAAACTAAGTTGTATCAACTATAAAGTATGTGTATTCAAGCATGAATCCACATACAATATGAAGCTACAAATCGGATTTGTATTCCAACACTTGTTGGATCATGAATCACATGAGGAACTTCTCAACTCATTGATTTAAAAATTGAATCCACACCCAACACACCTAGATTCATCAACTTCAACTAACAACAAACTTAGCTACTCATGTCTAAGAGAGAAACACAAGAGATATCAAGCATATTCATGAACATTTTCATTCAATTCAAGTTCCAACTCAAGAATACACAAGCTATTCTTCGATTATAACTGAAAGTAGCCAAGTAACCCAGAATCATCAACTAAAAGTAGCCAAGTAACTCAAAAAATGAAGAACAAGCTAAGAACAATGAAGAACACTATGAAGAACAACCTTGAATCTGACCCCACTCTTCCCTTAGGTGTTCTTGGCTCCAAATTTGCTCAAAATGAGCATGGAATCACCAAGAACAACCACAAATCGGCCAAGGCCGAGAGAGAAGAGAGAGAGAGAGAGAGAGAGAGAGAGAGAGAGAGAGAGAGAGAGCAAGGAATTCGGCCTAGAAACTTTCGTGAGGTGAGAGATAGCTTCTTCAATCTTCAACTTGGCTTTTATAGGCAGTGGGTAAGGGTTTCTTGGTGTCCAAGGAGTGATCTCCACCCTCCAATTCATCCCAATCCATCTCTATCATTGATTTTTGGAATCTTCATGAACCCTAAGTCAAATTGGGGATTTTTGATTTGTTGTGTTTTGGGCCGAATTGAGAGGATATATAGGTAGAGCTCGGTCTTGGGAGCGTTTTGGGACAAATTTGAGCCAATTTAGTGGAGAATTGAAGCCAGGGTGAGCTTTGGAAGGAGCTTGGGTGAAGCAACAATGGTGGCATCTTGGGTTTCTTCAATGTGGCGTCGGGGAGAGAGAGAGGGACGCCTGGTGGTTGCCTTGCTGCAAATTGCATATTTGCCCCCCTAAGTTTGATGGGGCTTTAAAATACCCCCTTGCATGTAATTTTAAGGTATAAGGACCCCCCAACCGCTAGAAAACCTTCAAAATAGCTCTTTATAACTTTGCAAAACTCCAATTACGCGTCCAATTCCGTTAAAATGACTTCAAGCAATCCCCTTTGATGTAACTTTGGCCTTCTAACTTGGTTTGTCTTCAATCTTGGCCTCTAACTTCCATTTTCTTCTCACTTTGGGCCCTTAAGTCTTCAAGTTAGGCGCTTCTAACTCCTTCTTCATGTCTCCTAGCCCTCCAATTCTCTTTACTCCATCATTTAAGCTCTCCCAAGCTAGCCTCTAGAATTCCAAACACGTCTTTGCCTACAAAACAAGATAAAAACAACCAAAATTACGAAAACAAGCATAAGTCTAGAAAAAGAGATAAAATAGATAAATTACACATATTAGCAAGTTATGAAGAGTTCATTAACATACTAAAACATGCATTTTAATTCATCAACAAAGAGCAAACCGGAAGAAGGAGGAGACGATGGCGACGACGGTGACGACAGCGCAAGGCGGCGGCGGGAAGGACGGCTGCGTCGGAGGCGGGCCGGATGGGTCTGCTTCGTCGGACCAGAACGGGAGAGAGAGAGAGAGAGAGAGAGAGAGAGAGAGAGAGAGATAGAGAGAAATTGAGAGAGAGATTGAGAGATGTTGGTGTGGGTTTAATCTGAGTTTAAGGTGGGTTTATATAGCCCTCAAGTGAAGAATCTGACGCGGCTTAGGAGACCCACGGGATTGATTTTTGATTTCGAATTGAACCATGTTTTGGGCGAAACTGAGTTTCTTGGTGAGAAAGAATTGGTCTTTGGTGGATTAGGACTGAATTGTGAGGAAAATTGGGAGAAAAAGAGGTCGAATGGGTGGTGGTGGTGTTGGAGTCGGAGGAGGAAGTCCGGCGGAAACCATCTCCTCTTAGGAGATGGAGATGTAGAAGATGACATGAGGTTTGCTACGGTGTGGCCGGTGCACCGTCCTACGCAGTGGCATATTACGTACAATTAATTAAAATGTGATGTTTTGGTCTCGTTAAAACGTTACACGACCTGTTACCTTTTACAAATAAATCACTTAGTTACTACAAAAAACAATAAAATAGACTATATATATAAAATACACTTATCCCCCACTTAGTTTATGTAAAAGATATCCACCACCCCCTAACTTAGTAAAAAGACATTAATTAATTTAGGTAAAGGTCATAAAAACCCCCATAACTTTAATAACAATAAAAATTAACTCCCAAACTTATAATAATGTCACAAAATACTCGTATCTACACAACGGGGTATTTCGTGAGCTATCACCCTAGCTGCACAATTTTATAAAATTTGGAGTGACAATGAGTAATGCATTAACTTTTTCCATATTTTCATCTAATATATTGACAATAGTTTTTTTTTTTTTTTTTTTTTTTAGCCTTGCATATTTGTCGTCTACCGTATTTGAACCAAGAACTTCATGCAGGTTAACATCCATCTGCAAAATAGTGACAATAGTTAACGGAATGTACAAAAAATACAAGTACTATTAATACAAATATTAAATATTACAATTGAATTTGAAATTATGAGCACCAAAATCAGATAAAATCAAAATTATGGTCACCACCGACCCAATTCTGTCAATGGATATTTACCGAATCCGGAGAAGACTAGGATGTGGTTTACTAAATTTTCTTTTAACTACTTGTGTTCGGATTCGAATTACTAAAAACTTATATAAGGAAGACTCAAACCCTATGCTCTCCCCATAATTCGCAGATAATTAACAACTAGAGCGTTAGAGAGAGAGAGAGGGACGAGCAAATCCCAAAGAAAGCACACTGATCGGAGGCAAAGGCAGTTAGTCTTTACTGCTATTTTCTCTCCCGTTAAATTATTCCAATGTCAACCGGGAGCACCACCTCCGGCAGTCCCAGACTCACCGGCCATCACCGTCGCCGTGTCCTGGATCTCCTGGAAGTAGACGGTAAAGTCCACCACCACTATTCCGACAGTGGTCACCGCCACCCATTAGCTCGTTACTTGTCCTGGTTACAGAAGAAGAGTCCAATTCAGCGTATGGAGGATTTAACATTCAAGGTCTTCTCTTCTGGACGGTGGAATATGAGTCGGATGATTTTTGCCGTCCTCATTACGATGCTGGTGCTGTCGGCAGTGTTGATGTTTTCTATCATATACGTCAACAATGTGGAACCATTCAACTATCAACCGACGATGGTTAAACCTGGTAGCCATCAATCGGTTGTATCTGATTCAGAGTCATCCCCCAGACGCGAACGACCGGAGAACCTTCCAGTAAGTCGGATTTCTCCCGTTAAGTTTCGCAATTCCAAAGTATTTTTCCTAACTTCTTCTATCAAATTCTATTCTTATATACTCGCCGAAGATGCTCTGTTTCGGCAAAACATACTCACATTAATTCTTTTTCGAAATTTAACAGTTTAGAATCACAATCTTTTGTTTGAAAAGTTTGTGTTCTTGGGTCTTGAATTGATGAGTTGATGTTCATTGTGGTCACGATTTGGGTATTGAGAGTCATCAGGCGGCAAAAACGTGTTGTAATTTGATCAGAAAACTCCACTGAAAAGTTGACTTGGACTTTGAATCATTGTCAATAGGGGTTTATGGGTTCATCGTCTTCCTTGGCTTATGGGTTTTTCAATTCTCTGGGACACCATTACGCAACTTGGACTTTTCCTATCGGTGATGGCGGTGGAAACAAAAAGCCCGTTCATCATTGTTTCAACTCATCTCCCTGTTTCTGTTTCGCAACCTCGCCACTATTGACTTAGAGTCTGTTTTGTATTTCTAGAATCAATTGTTTTAAGCAAAAACAAGGCTAACAACATAACGATAGCATTATCAAACGTGTTTCTATAAATTAAATATGTTTGAAAATAGAATTGTCAAACATACACTTATCTTTTAATAATTAGTAAAGGCATGTACAGTAGTTGAGGTTTTATGCAGGCACTCTAGGATTAGGCGAATGGGTCAAAAATTATTAATGCATTATTTAGAGTGTGTTTCAACCAAATTTGCCAAATTGTGAAAGAATAGCCATGGGGTACTTCAGTGAACAGGGGCACGTCGCGTCTAGCCACTTCAGCATTAGAAGAGATGTGAATAGTGATTTTTTTGACTATTTTAAAGCTCGGTTGAGGTGAAACCTAAATATTGGGGAATTGGCGAAGCACGAGGCTGTCGGAAAAATCATCATGTTTTGCCTCTTGATATGTTACAACTGTAGATCTCAAATACTATTTTGAATTGGTCATTGAACCTCCTTAACATCAAATCGTTTGGCTTTTTATTACAGAAAGCCGAGATCTGGATGAATCCAAACAGCGATAGACATTATCAGTGCATTGACCGGCCAAGTAATCGAATCAGTACGTTCCCGATCTAGTCAACCTTTCACACTATAACAAACTTTACTCATTGTCTGACGTTATGTGTTAACTTGTTTCAGGAACAGCAGGCTCAGCTACCAACGGTTACATTCTGGTGCACGCCAATGGTGGATTGAACCAAATGCGAACAGGGGTAAGTTTCATCATTTTCACTTAAAGTTATGCAAACCTCATAAAATCTTAATGTTTCTGACTAATTCTCTTTTTCCTTTTTTATCCCAGATCTGCGACATGGTTGCTATTGTGAAGATGATGAACGCCACATTGGTTCTGCCTTCGCTCGATCACAACTCCTTCTGGACTGACCCAAGGTACTTATCACACCCTTATCCCTTGTCCGAAATCACCTTCAAATTTCAAATTCTTTAGACTTCATCTTTATTTTTCATCTTCCACGACTTCTGCAGTGATTTCAAAGACATTTTTGACTGGAACCACTTCGTCGAAGTTCTGAAGGAGGACATCGAAGTTGTCGAATCCTTGCCTCCAAGCCACGCTGCAATCAAGCCACTCGTGAAAGCCCCAATTTCCTGGTCAAAGGTATGGTGACCGCTTCATGTTGCTGTAGCCCATGATCTCACAAAAAGGGCCTTTCATGATTGTAATGTTTTTATGCATTAATATAATTTGCTCTTTCTAAAAAAAATGCTAATGTTTCACTAATGAACAGGCAAGGTACTATAAAGAAGAGATGGTTAAGCTGTTGAAAGAGCACAAGGTGATTCAGTTCACGCACACAGACTCGCGCCTTGCCAACAACAACCTCCCCAGCTCCATCCAAAAGCTCAGGTGTCGCGCCAATTACAATGCCCTCCGGTACACAGAGGAGATCGAGCACCTTGGGGACAAACTCGTAAATAGACTCAAAAACAGTAGCGAGCCCTACATCGCCCTGCATTTAAGATATGAGAAAGATATGCTTGCATTCACAGGATGCAGTCACAACCTAACAGCAGCAGAAGGAGAGGAGCTTCGAAGGATGAGGTACAGTGTCCAGCACTGGAAAGAGAAGGAGATAGACAGTAAAGAACGACGACTCCAAGGAGGGTGTCCTATGTCCCCAAGGGAGGCAGCCCTATTCCTGAAGGCCATGGGGTATCCTTCTCATACGAATATATACATAGTTGCTGGAGAAATATACGGCACCAACACCATGGAAGCGTTCCGCTCTGAGTATCCCAACGTATTTACTCACTCCACCCTCGCAACTGAAGAAGAGCTTCAACCCTTCAAACACTACCAGAATCGTCTCGCAGCTTTAGACTACATTGTTGCTCTGAAAAGCGACGTGTTTGTCTACACCTATTATGGCAATATGGCGAAAGCAGTGCAAGGACACCGCAGGTTCGAAGGGTTTAGGAAAACAATCAGCCCTGACAGGTAACTTTCTAGTTTGTTCTTCGACTTTATAAATGGCTGTCTTACCTATCTTGTACTCTCCATATCTTCTAACGTCTAACAATTTTGTTTGATTTCCAGAAAGCAGTTTGTTAAGCTAGTTGATCAGTACGACGAGGGACTTCATTCGTCGGATGCCTTTTCATCAATGGTTAAGAGGATGCACGAGGAACGAATAGGAGCTCCATATCCAAGACTTGCTGGAAAAATGCCAAAGCTAGAGGAGAATTTCTATGCGAATCCCTTCCCAGGATGTGTATGTGATAAAGCTAACATGCCACACAGAACCAGTGGTGTGCATCAGGAGCCAATTTTAAAGAAAGCAACTTCAAGATGATAGGTTTATACCCGGATTAAGTGGGTGAAGCAGCTTCTTCAGCTATTTTGTACATGAAACTCTGGAAATCAGCGACAACTTGGAGGGCCTTGGGCATGTTTGAAGGATTAGTACATAGTTAGAACTGTAGATACAGGAAAGGTTTCTATGCGGCGAAGAAGAGAAGGTTATACAATAATTGGCGATGCACAAATTATAGAAGCCAACAGCAGTTTTGTTTTGGTTTTACAGCCATTGAATCTCAGTTTTTAAGTTTAGTCATTGTTCTTCTCCTTCAATGAAATTATTTTTCGATTAAAGTTTCTCTGTACGACTCTGATTGGATGAGAACCCAATGATGTTGAATATCATTATAAGAGAAAGCCAAAGATGGTTTTCTTTTTGTTGTCATAAGCTACTGAGAGCAATCGACTCTTTACTATGTTTCTCCATTTCATCCCATCACAATTACTCCCTTAGTACAGTATTTTTCCCAATGTTTCATGACCATTGTTCTTCACAAATTTGTCTGAGAGAACTGACAGGTGTTTCCTATTATGGAAGCAATTAGGTACTTCCAAGTTTTAAAATACTCCCAATGATTTCCAGAAAGCAGTTTGTTGAATCTAACATGATGTTATTGAACATAGCCACTTTGGTCTGGACAGATTTTGGGTGGGGTTGCTGTTTTTTGTCTAATCAAGTTATCGGAGGAAAGTAGAATCACGTAAGAATTTCTTTGCAAGAACAGGACTACACGCGAACTCGTCCCTTGATTTCGTCTTCTTGATGTTTGAAACATGAGTTTATTGTTCAATCTTAGTGCAGAGTATTTTAATTGGCCATAAATGAGGCTTTAAGGTCGACTAGAGGAAGATAGTCAAATGGAGGCACAGTGGTGATAGGAGTCATAGGACCATGTATGCCAGGGAGCATGGGGAGAGTTAAATAAAGTTACGAGAGTAATATAGTAATTCACACAACTTGAGTGGGTGGTAGACGGTGCCTACTCGACTGGAATAGAAAGTGTAAAGAACAAAAGCAAAGTTGTAGAAAATGATTAAAAGGCAACAACAGGTAGGCATATCAGTAAACACCTTGAGTTCAGGTTGTTTACAGTGGTGCACTTCTTATTAAGACTGAGTCTTGATATTGCATAGCTTTGAGATAGAAATGGGCAAGTAGTGAAGTTATGTTTCCTACGACTATCTTACTGATAGATGAGAAAGCTGACGAAACCATGGAACATAAATGGAAGTGTTTGAGGAGGCCAAAAGACGATTGCCTCAAACAAAACCTAAAGCAACTATCAATTAAGATGGTATGCAAGACTAGCTAGGTTGATAAGAACCTCAAGGTCCAAATATCATTCTAAAATAAGGGAACCAACTCCAGATATCCAATACCAAACAGCTCAACAATGAAGTAGTTAACTCATCTGTCATCACTACTCTCCCTCCACAATGTGCACATAAAATCCAATAGGTGCGAACTGTGAAGTATCCAAACTATGCATGCATCAAACGATGGGTAAACTTCTAACTACCAAATCTAAAGCAATCAGTAATATTCCCTGTCATATCAAGAAAGGGGAAAGGGGATTTTGATCAGACAGTAATCAATGAATATCACCCAAAATGAAGCTGTGCAACACCGTACATCAGATTAAGCATGAAGCCATGAAAAGAGTGCAAAACATTGGCAAGACAGTCATCATAAGATTTTATGGCCTAACTGTATACAAAATTCGAGGTATTCTAGTAACTGGAAGAAACAACAACAATATCATCTAATGTGTACCTTAAGATCAATCAGTGCAGAGAGAAAAACAATGAAACTTATATTCATCATAATCTTCCCATCCACCAGAAACCAGCTCAGGATGGAGAACTTGAGGGTTAAGTCGCTACTATTTCCTCGGAGTATCCATTTTCTTCTACCACATTGAAGGAACATAAACTTGCTCTTTGAGATTCTGAGTAGCACTTTCCGTAGGAAAACCTCTAACAGCGCCTATAGTCCACTGTGATATAATCCCAGCAGCAATGGCAAAGCGAAGTTGCCTCTCCAAAACATCTTGATTTTCATACATTTCAGATTGTGTGGTCAGTTTTCTCATGATTCCAGCCACAACAGCATCACCGGAACCTGTTCTGTCGCAAGTGAACGGAGTTATGAGTACATCTTCTGTTCCAACCACAACACCGTTGAAAGAAGGAGAATAATAATGTAACCGAAGTGTTCCATCAGTCACAAAAAGAAACTTCAAGTTTTCGTGCCATAATGGCGCGATTTCTTCGCGCGTATAATGATAGTGGTCTCTCCTGTCCTTTGATTGCTCGTAATTTTCAGCATAGTACTGAGGCCTATAATTTCTCCTCCTCTCATAATGCTCCTCGTCCAAAAGAAATTCTAGTTCCTGTCTTGACACCTCAACTATATCTGCTTGTTGCCAGGCCTTCTTGATTACTTCCCATGTCTCATCGCGTGATTTCCACAAAGGTAGCGGCAAGTTTAGATCGAAAAATGTGAGACCACCAAATCTTTTAGACAATGAAATTGCTCGGAAAAGGGATGAATGCATGGTGGGAGACATCAGAATCTCTGAATTGAAATGGAACATTCTAGCCTGCAAGAGATGAAGGAAAAAAAAAATGAGTGAACAAACTTAACATAAAATAAGACATGTTATGTAGAAACTATATACACTTCTATAATGTGAGCCTAGCTGTCCATACATAAAATTTGAAACTATTTAAACTCCATCGCGGAACTGAAAGGGCATACAGAGCCTTAGAAGTTTCCACAAATTTACTATGTTAATCAATGTCATGTGGAGTATTTAGGAGGGATTGGTGTGGATAAGGCGAGGTTGAGCTTTTCCTGCTGAATACAGGAGTTTTACATACAGCTAAATGGTAAATTTATGGTTCTAGATCTGCTATCAAACTGCAAGCAGTTCTAGAAGAATTAAACATAACGTTGCACTTATAGCTATGTTTCAAACCATTAAGAGGAAAATTCATACCAACAATACATTATTCCCCTCTTCATAAGTACAAATTGATCAATAAGGACCCTTGGAAATGGTTAAAGGATAGTTGTCTGAGATGTAGAAGGCAGTGAAATAGGGTAACTGAACATATTTTGCAGATACTAATAACTATGACGGTGCACCACACCAAAGTACCATACATTGTTACCCTCGCCAAATCCCGCATATTCCTCTGCGACATTTTCCACTGATAAAACATTTCCAGAATCCAGATAATCAATACCCAGATAACTGAAAACCATTCTTAGTTATAGTGTGGCTAAAGTATCGTGCAGTGAAGGACGCGCCACAACTTATGTGGATACACCATTTACTTTATGTATCAAGATATAATTGTTTAAAATTATTCTTTTGAAATCTTTGTAAAATCCTACCGCCAATTGGAAAACCTCACATTGGTGGTTGAAATTAAAAGGTGAGGAAAAAATGGGTGATACATAGTTTTTTCCTTTGAGAAGGGATGGATGAAGTGGCCAATATACATGGACAACAAAGTCAAAAGCAATAACAACAATAAAACCTCATGTTCTTCCAATGTAATTTCTAGCTTTGTGATTTCAGAATCCAAATTCAGGAATCCAGAATATTCAATCTGAACCAGTCTTTGTAACAATTTTCATCAGATCGACATTGTTTTTCATCACATGGGTATTAGATTGAACGAACTGCGACTCACCAAATTCATTTCTTGAAGAATGACTGTTAGAATAGAAATAGCTGAAGACATTATCTGAAATTACCTCTTTGAGCACAGAAATGTTCAGCTCAGAGCTGAGCAATGAATCCTCAGCAGACTCTTTCACCGTCTCGGCCTTCATCTTCCCCTCATCAAATTTAATCTTCATAAAGCTACAGCTCGTTTTCGCATTCTCATCGAATTTCACCGCCCTGGTCTGCACTCTCTCCTTGTTCATCATGTAAACAACATCCCTCCCGAAATCATCATCCCCGACCTTCCCCATGAACGCCGCCCGTCCCCCGAGCCTGACGTGCGAAATCGCCACATTTGAAGGCGGTCCTCCGGGAGCCCTCGCGAACTCCGGCGGGTTCCACTGCAACATCTTCCACTGCGAATACATGTCCGGGTGCATCTGCTCGTCCGATACCCGGATCGTCGGAACAAACTCTTTTCGGGCGGAGCCGAAACAGCACACCAGTGGTGGGTCTTCGTAGGGGAAGTCTATTCCGTCGTCGAAGTCCTCATCGTCGGTGACTAATTCCGGTTCTGAACTCACTCCGGCAGACAGATTTGCTTCAATTGGGTCGTTCTCGAGTTCTGTTTTTCTTGAACGCTTCTGCTTCGTTGTTTTCGAGGGAGACGGGGTAGCTGGGTTCTTCTTACGGCCTCGGCGTTTGGGTGCTGGGGGTTCTGGGCTGTCGTTGGTGTCGCCATTGATGGATGCTCTGGGTGGTTTCGGGTTTTGAAATTTGGGTGGAGAAATTGACAAGACTGCTGAAATTCGGAAGTGGGGATTGGTACAGTGGGAAAAAGATTGAGGGTGTTGATGGTGAGGAAGGAAGAGAGGGGAGTGAAGAAGCTGAAGTACTGCCATGGCAAAATCTTAGGGTTTATCCATTTGACTCGCTCTCACCTTGCTATCTTCTTCCGGAAGAACCGTTTTGACCGTTTCGGGTTGCAATTCCGACAGATAACCGGGTCGATAGGAGTTAGGAAGGGCAAACTCCAAATCGAGAGTACTAAGTGCATGTTTGTTCTTTTTTTTGAGAAACTGTATTTGTCATCAACCCGGTTCGAACTCGGGACCTCATGCAGAGGCTTTCTATGCTCTACCACTTGAGCTACTTACTAAGTGCATGTTTGGGAAGCCTGATTTTAATCAGTTTCGATTAAAATTTGACACTTTTAATTTAATTTTGTTTCTTATGACCTAAAATTTTAATTTGAAAATTTGCATATTAAAATAATCTTAGTGAAATTGTAGAATCTTGCAACTGAAAATCTCGCAAAAAGTAATTTTAATGTGTTTTTTACATTAGCGCTATCATATTAAATTTTATAAGTGGCTGTATTCAAGAAATTGACAATGCAATTCTTTAAATTTTTTCTAATTGATCAAATTAACAATCTACAATTTCAGCTCATACCAAACGAATTTTGATTTTCAGTTCAGCTGGATTATTCACCCAGAATTATTTCAGCCGATTTTTTATATTTCAGCCGATACCAAACAGGACCTAAGTACTACCTCTTTTTCTTCTCTTTCAGCTTACTTCACTTTTTGACACTATTCACTGAATCACTTGGACCCTGTGATTTGATTAGCAGCACGATAAACAGATTTGGCAATCTTTACTCAACAACACTATGAAAAAATTGTCAAAAAATTACATCGTCTTGTTATCAAAATCACTGAGTCAAAGTGACCCAATTACGAGTTAAAAAGTCAAACAGGGTTCAAAGTAAAGAAACAGATGTTGTAGTATAGAAGTAGTACAGAAATATGGGCGTATTCAAGAATTTGTGATAAGAGAGTTTAATTAAGAGATTAAAAATAAATGTTGAACTTAAATTTTAATATATTAAGGGGTTGTAGTGCAATTTAGTAGGCCATGAATATCCGTGAAAATGTTAATTACCTAAATGTCCCTAGCTGTGTTTTGATATTGCAGTGTAGAAGATATGTGAGGGTTTTAGTGTTTTGCTTTGCTATTTGGTGAGATGGCTGTGGGAGAAGAATGCCCTTCGGGTTTTTTTATGGCGGTAAACTGGGTTCGATTATCTTACGGAGGAAGCGCCTCCGCCACAGGGCATGTGATTCTACTGCCACACATGTCATTGACCTCAGCTGTTGCAGGAGTATGGCTTCTTCTTGAGCCTTCCCATTCTCCTTTAAATGTCTGTGGTGCCTTGCGTTTGTGTACAGGAAGCCTCTTGGTTTGGGTAAGTTTGCTCTGCTTTGTTCATTTCTTTTTCATCTCTTTTGTGGACTTGTTCTGGTTACGAAATTATGTATTGCTTGCTTTTGCCGTCGAATTCGAGTTTGGTTGTTGGATTTGCTGTGTACAATTTCTTCTTTGTTAAGATGTTTTTGAGAATTGGTCGCATGCATAGAAATGGCTACTCTTTGTGATATGAATCTTGTTGGTTGTTGTCCTATATACAACTCATGTATGTCATAGATAAGACTTGTTCAATCCATGTACATGCAGTTCCGGTATTAATGGTAACGATATCCCGAGATCTCCGCTTTGACCACTTAATGAGGGGGAGCGTGATTAAAATTTTAATCACTTAATGTCCGTAACTAGTTCTATATATATAGAAAGCCATCCTCTTCACAGAGTTTCTTCGAATTGATAGCTATTATGCACCAAGTTGTCTCTTTCCTCTATGGCTATCCTTGCTTCACTTATCTCTCTGTGTTCTCACACTTGGATCACTGCTATTGTTCTAGCTTTGCTCCCTTGAAGGAACACGCTGTCATTATCCTAATTGGCAATCCCTTTCTACAATTATCTAAATACAGATTGAGAGTAGGAGTGTCCTCTTTCGCGGATATAATCCCTCTGATTGTCAGAGTTGACAAGTCACAACTCGTGAATACATATAGAGTTCTCACGACCCTACCTCACTGCCCATCTTCATATCTGAATGAATCTGCAAAACCTTGTGGACGTTGAGGGGGTAGACCTTTTTGGGAGTTTTTTCCATTGACAAGTAAAGATGAAGAAGCGTCTATCACATACATACCCTCATGAGCTCGCCATTTCTTGGGTGCTTAAGGCAACGACATATTAGATTCGATCTCGTTTGCGTCTTTGTTCTCAAGGTTAGACGGATTACAGAGGTTTGTGAGAAAAGAAAGCAGTCTCACAGTATGACCCATATCAGGCCTTTAGGAGTGCTCTCTAGCACTGCAGTGGAAAGCAAGCTCGGCAACTGTGCTCATACTAGCAAGCGTCTCCTCGCTTAGATTGATGGTTGGGTCGATGCCATAAGGGGGGAAGTCTTTGTTGATGTGTATTTTCCGGAACCTTGTCACCATATGAATCTTCTCTTCATTCCGAGCTCCTCTTGAAGAGCTTTCCTTTTGGTAAGAAGATCCCCCAGAGTCGCACTAAAGCTATAAATGTCTATCTTTGTAGTCAGTCTCCCGGTCACTGTCCATATATATAGAAATGTTAGCCAAGTTTGCTGGTCACTTGTATAAATAAATATAGCCAAATGTGTGTGAGAAGAAATTACTTTCATACTCTGGTGCAAGTTAGCCGAATGTTCCAACTAATTTCATCTCAACCGAGGACTTCCCATCAGGTGCAACTTGCAAGACGAACGAGTCCAAAGTTTGCAACTTCAGCACGCTTGTCATCTCCTAGCAGAATATTAGACGATTTAAGATACGTGTGAATAAAACTCTGATGGGCCAACCCGTGTAAATACTTGACACCTATGGCCACATCTAAGGCAATGATCATCCTTCTCGACCACTGAAGAGGTTCAAACCCTTCCTCTTTCTAGCGGAATATGTACCTAATCAGGGTTCTTTTGCGCCATATACTCAAACACCATTGTTCTCTCATTTTCCTCCAAGAACACCAACCAAATTATGTTGTCGGAAGGTAGTCGTAACAACAATTTCAAATTTGAGCTCATCCAAACCCTTGTCGCCCCTCACTGTCTCCCCCTCTTGACTGCAATCTCGTTACCATCACCAAACTCCCCTTTGCGAACTGTCACAAATCCACATCTTCCTATTATGTTCTTCCTACTGAAATTGTGTGTTGCTTTCTTCAAGACTTGTATCGAAAAGGCAATGCTTCAAGATTCAATCACATTTTGGTCACTACGTCTGCAACTGCCAATACATTTTGCTTCACTCGTTGCACCACATGAATTAGGAATAGTAATCGTTACGGCATCACGGTCAGAACCTGATAATCGAGGAGGATTTACCGCCCCATTCAAACTATGCACCCTGATTGAATTATTTTGTTTAGCCTCGTAAGGAAAAAATACAACCCTTGTTGCAGCAAGGACACAGACAGCAAAAATAACTGAATCGGCAATTACACAAGCTTTCAACTGACTTGGTTTATCCTCCTTTAATACCAGGATTCCCATAAGTTATCACCCGCATATTATTACGATCAAATTTGGGAACATGAACGGAAAGGTTTTTATTTGAGACATCAAATTCCTTCAGGTGGGTCAGTTTGCTAAGATCATTAGGAACCGTACAGGTGAGATTATTATCAGCTTGGATAATCTTTTGTAATGAATTAAGCAATGAAATTTTGGGTGAAATCATACTCGTGAGCCGCATTTTCTTAAGATTCACAACAATAATACTCCCACTGTCTCAAATTGTACCAGACCATGTGGAAAGATCGTTTCTTTTCCACTTATGCACGAGAATTTACGGATATCCCACTGATGTTGCGACGCCAAGTAGTATATTAACCCGAGGATCACAATTGGTCTCAATATTAGATAGGCGGAAACTGTTGGTAACTAGAATCAGATCTACTGGCACATGAGACCCAAACTTCAGGGTCGACCTATGCTATATGTTTTTTTGTAAAACTCACTACCTTAAAGATTTGACAGCCTCCAAGGATTCTGGCGCCAGACCTGTAATCATGATGTCTCGTAAATGAAGAATATGCAACCCAACAACCCCAGAGAAATCCAGAAATGGACCAGAGAAGGCATTCGAATGGATCAGCACCTCTATCAACATGAGCATCTTCTTCAGAAAACCAATGGACCCATCCAGGCCCATGTCCTTTGAACCACATGGACTGTATCCAAGGTTCAGAAAAACTGTGGAAGCCCACCGTTGAGCTCGTTGAACGCCTAATGAACTTTCAACAACGAACTGAAGCTGCCAAAGCACCCAGGGATGCCGTCAATAAGGCTAGCATTGTTCAAAGATGAAAGTTTGTAATGTAGACTAAATACAAGACCAAAATACTCTAGAAGGGGGGGGGGTTGAATAGAGTATGGAAACTTTTTACTAAAACACAAGATTTAACTAAGCGAACAAGTAAAAGACTCAAATCTCAAGGCCTTGAGATTTTGCAAGACTAGTCAGAAACTTTCTAAGGCAGACAGAAAGCTTCAAGGCCTTGAACTATCACAAGTTCTAAACAGTTTATGAAACCTAGTTTGATTTGAGTTGCTTGCAGAAATAAATAGCAAAACTGTAAAGTAAAGAGCACAAGGCAATTTACAGAGTTCAGTCCCAATGGACCTAATCTCTATGCAAACACTTCTTATTACTCACACAGAAACAACCCTAGATATTCAAGCCTAAGTGAACTCCCTTACACCTATACAGCTTGTGGTTCCAAACCTATCTAGTATCAGCTACTAACTGTTGAGCTAACAAGAAACTCTTGTTGTTCACTTGAATAACCAACCACTAGGTTTTTGTGAGGTTTGAGATATACAGAAGATAAGCATATTAAATTACAATAAAAGAACACAGTAAAAGAATAAGTTGTGAAAGCCTGGATGTGTTCTTTAGGAAAACTGGAATGATTGATCTTCTGAAAGCAGTGATTGAAGCCTGAAGTTGTGAGGAATTTCTTGTATGATCTTTCACGAATGTATCACACCTCTTTCTCAGTTCTCTGTAAGCTTCTCTGTCTTTCAAAATTTCAAACCAGTCTTTTATCCACTCTCTGCAACTGAATGAGAGATTTTAGGATCTCAGTTCCTGCAAATCCTCATCCTTTCTAACTGCAATTCAAAACAGCTCTGAGTAGATATCCGTTGGAGTTTGTTGTGAATACATTGCACGTTTGAAAAACCTGCAACAACATTAAACACAGCAACAAACAAAATCCATAAATATAACAGCACTGAGTCTGTTTGGATTTCCAGATTCTGAATAAAAAACTGGATCAAAGAAATAAATCAATAACCTGATTACCACCTGAAACATATAACTTATAATAAACCAGCTTAAGACTTGTAAAAGTCATTAAACAATCATAATAACAAAGATCAAATCCTGCAAGAGAGAATCAAGTTAATTCTTTAAAACTGTCAGCAGCTTACAGCACATCTCAAGGCCTTGGAGCTCTGAACATTCTTCACAGTTTTTCAACATTAAGACAAGAAACCTTTGATTCACTCTGATTATGATATCTGCAATTGTTTTAGATATATAAAGAATAGATAACAAGGATATTTGCAACAAATCTCTGATTTTAAACATCAGATAGAACACCTGCATCACAAGATTATCAGATCACATTATATAGAAAACAATTGTCAAAGCTTTGAAGCTCTGATTAGTATCTCAAGGCCTTGGAGCCTTAGAATCACTTTGTCTTTCAACACTCTAAATAGTTACTTCTCAGAACACACTTAGAAGTCGTGAGTCAACAATCTCCCCCTTGATGAAAGACAAAACCTATAATCATGTGTAAATATCCCTGCAAATTTTTATAATAATTAGATATCATCATTTGCAGAAAATAATAAACATTAACACTGATTAACCCAGATTAACACAGATAACCATGTCACAATTACACAACACATACATAAATGATTAACACAAAACTCATGATCTTATTATCTAAGCATTAAAAAGAAACACTTAACACATATACCTTCTCCCCCTTTTTGACTTTCATCAAATAAAGGTGAAGAAATGTTGGATCATTACTCAGAGTCTTAAAAAATTAACAAAAAATAGTTCCTACTGAATGTCAAGGCCTTGAGATCAGAAAGAAGAGAAGAATAAGAAAGAAAGAAAGAAAGAAAGAAAGAAAGAAAGAAAGAAAGAAAGAAAGAAAGAAAGAAAGAAAGAAAGAAAGAAAGAAAGAAAGAAAGAAAGGATCAAGGCTTTGGCTTTCTCAAGTCTTCACTTCTTCTTTGATGCTTGGCCTTTCTCTGAGCCTTCTCCAACATCTTCATCACTTTCAGCTTCTTCTGCAGACTGATTCTCTTCTTGTTCAGCATCCACCTCAGCAACAACTTCCTCAATGATTTTATCCACTTTCTTGTTCTTGACTTGCACTGAATCACCCTCTGTAGCTGCATCAACACCTTCTTCTCCAGCTTCCTCATCATCAGTTTGCTCATATAGATCCTTTGAAGTGAGCACAACTAGAATAGGCTTCTTCTTCTTCTTCTTCAAGAATTCTCCTAGCCTCTCATCTGAATCAACACTAGTGTCATGACTAGTAGCAGAAGGGATCTTCTCCAAATTCAAACCCTTGATGACAATATCCAGTTTGCCATTCATCACACCCATCAAGACTTTGAACTGATTCAACTCAGAAGATAAATCAAACAGCCTCTGTCTAAGATCTTCAATTTCAACCTGCTGTTCTTCAAACTTATCAACCAACTGAGAGTAATCCTCATTGGCTTTTCCCCTTGATGTTGTAGCCCCCTTAGGTTTGATGAAATCTTTCTCCTCAAGCTCAGCTTTGGACAACTCTGAATAGAACTTCCAATATCCCTTTCCTTTCCGAACTACTCCAATTCTCTATAAAGCAGTCTCATCAATTAACCCAAAACCACCAGTTATCTTCTCCTCTCCTTTCACAGGTACCTCAAAATCCTCAAACAAAAGAGGTAATAGGTTGGCATATGGAAGAGGATGGTTTCTGGTTCTGGTAGCACAGTAGATTATATGCTCCATGATCACTGTTGGCAAGTCAATCTCAAACCCTTGACATATCAAGTACATCGGGATAAGAACTTTATCAGTAACCAACTCTCTTGAGTTTTCTCTAGGAACAACACTTCTCATCAAAATTGTAAACAGAATTTTAGGTTCACAGTTGAGCACAGAGTGTGTCAATTGTTTGGGACTAGTGGGAACATCATTAATGAAGAACATTGCTTTGGCTTTTTCTAGACATTCATTCCTATCAGGATGATCAGCAACATTATACTTCCTAAGAATTCCCAAGACCTTGTCAAATGCCCTATGGTCTAGGCTTAAATTTATCCCAGCCACCTTAGAGGTTAACACCATATTATCTTCCCCTTCTTGAACCAAATTCAGATAAAACTACCTAGTTAACCTAGGATAAGCTTTAGAACTAGGATTTAAAACCTTCCAAACTGCAGATTCCCTTAACTTCCTCATACATTTAATATCCAATTTGTCTAATAACTCTTCAGAAATCAAACTATAGAAAGCAACCTTAGATGATGCATACCCTTGCATCCATACTATCCTAACTTCTGAACTAACAAACCAATCAGAAGGAAGTACATTTTTACCTTGATAACCCTTTTTGGTTGCAGCAGCAACCTGCCTAACCCTTGATTTCTTCTCAGCAGGTTTCTCCTTTTATGGTTCTTGTTCAGCAGACTTATTCTTGCCTTCCTTATTAGATTTCCCCTTTTCTTCTTCAACAGGCTTTTTCTTGTCTCCCCCTTTCTTCTTGTCTGACCTAGGTTGATCATCACCCTGTACCTCTGTCTCTTTCTGTGGATCAACACTTGAACCTTCATCTCCTTTCTCTATTCTGATCTTTGACAGCGTAAACCTATCTGCTTTTTCGCAAGTGTACGATCAAGTAATATAGAGTATGTATTTATGACTCTGATTGTCGAACCCTCGAGAACAGTTTAAGTTTTACTTAACAGAACTAGAAATAAATACAAAGCTTGTAAAAAGGAGGAAGGTTGGGATGTGATTATACTCAACTAATTTGCAGTAAATAAAGCAATATTTAGAAAATCTTATTTTATTTTTCTTTTAAGTAATTTTCAGGAATTGTTGTAGTTGTAAAAATTGATGATTCTAAGAATCTAGGTCCCAGGATCCCCTAGGGTTACTTTCCAGCTTGCCTGGTGTACTTGATTTCAGAAACACACAGCAGTTTTGTTTATGCCAACATACCAATAGTACAATCTCCTCTCGGTCTCATGAACTTGTCACTCTCCCACTGATTTCGGGTCCTCTCGGTCCACCTAAATCTGCAGGTTTTCTCTAAGTCTGCTAGGGTTACAAGTTCTCCTCTCGGTCTCCCCCTAAACGTCTAGCAGTTAGTCTAATGCTTCTAGCTAACACCCTGGTTCTTTTCACCTCTCGGTCCATCAAGATAGGGTATTAAATCTTGTCTTTTCTTCCTAACTCTCACTGGCCACTCTCGCGCACCAGATCCTGTCTATAACACTCCTGGGTGATCAAGCCATTCATGTATGTACATAAAATCAAAGACAAGATAATAAACAATCCATCCTGTATTAAGACTTCAACTAGTCATGCATCTGAAAATCAAGCAAACCAGTCTGCTGAATTCATAAACCCTAGGTTCACCAAGAACCTAGGAAAAAGGTTTAGCTAGCTTGCATTATTGAAAAACATTGTTTCATAAAAGAAAGAAGAAAAGATCAAACGAGTTTATGGCTGAATCCTGCAAAACTGCTCCAATCCTGCTCTGCTCCAATCCTGACGGCTCTGATCCTGACTGCTGTGATGATGATTGTGTATGTGTAACCCTAATTCTGTGCTGGGACACCTCCTTTTATACTGCCACAGTCTCTGAACTGATGCACGAAATTCCTGTTCTACCCTTGCAAAAAACCGTCCTGGAAGCTTCTGGAACTCAACGCGCGTTCGAACTCAGCTTCCCTGCGTTCAAACGCAGTGCGTCTGAACGCACATCTCCTGCGTTTGAACGCAGGCCTTAAACAATTATCCCCTTCTTCCTTCTGGCTTCTCGGACTTGCGCGTCTGAACGCAGCTCCCCTGCGTCTGAACGCACCCCTTGATCTTCACAGTTCTGGAGTC
The DNA here is from genome assembly GCA_023055425.1 of Linanthus parryae. Classification (NCBI taxonomy): domain Eukaryota; kingdom Viridiplantae; phylum Streptophyta; class Magnoliopsida; order Ericales; family Polemoniaceae; genus Linanthus; species Linanthus parryae. The sequence continues at coordinate 77,286,885 of JALGPY010000007.1, read as the reverse complement.
GAATCCTGCGTCTGAACGCAAGTCTGTGCGTCTGAACGCACAGACTTAGCCTTTTTTCTGCCTTTTTTCTTCCGCTGCCATGTGGTGCGTCTTAACGCAGCTCCTGCGTCTAAACGCACAGACTTGAATTTTTCTGCACTTTTTCTGCTCAGCTTTCTTGATACGCTGCCTCCAAATCCAAGTCAATCTCATGCATTTCTCGGCACCTGTTACCTGCACATCATAACATGTACCCGCGATCATATCCAACAAACAAAATTACGCATGAAATTACTCAAATCTTACAATCATGACCTATAATTCTCTGCCTCGTATCAAGCGGAAAATCGGCTGAAAATGGGCAAAATCAACTCTCACAGGGTTAGAACCAATAGTAAAAAGATGTCCCAAACTAATCCCATTTTCAAGCTATCAAAATACCCCCACATTAAACTCTGCTCGTCCCGAGGAGACCCTTGCATACTGCCTTGCAGACCCTTCTTTTGCATACTTCAATTGCATACTTCTCCCCTTTATCACAAATTCATGCTACAGACCAGAAGACTCAACAGCTTACTGACTCAGACGCAGAATATACACAAACTAACTCAAGACACAAATTTTTTTTTCTGAGATTGGGCAACCTCTCTATCATAAACTGAAATCATCAAATCCTCACAAGCTCACTTTGAAATTTCACAACACGTAGCAAGAAATGATATAGAATGATCCTATGCACAAACTCACTAAGGTGTCCCCAAACATCCACCAAACCAAACCAAGATACAGCACGTCTTTTGACTCAGAGGGTCCAGGCATCTTAAGTCACTAGATGGTTTTTCCTCGCCAAGTCATTTGAGGTTTTCAGACCCTCTTAGCCGTTATTGCTTTTGAAACGCAAATTGTCCCATTGCTGGGAGACACAGCTCCTGTGTAATACGGCTTGACTTTAGTTTCCCTCTTAAGCTCTAGATTGGATTGAATCCAAATTTTCCGCGTGAACAGAAGCACATTATGTTGTTTCTCCTTGAAGCACAAAAAATATTTATTTGTTTTTTTTTACCTCCTCTGTTTTTACAACTGTGCAGTAGAGCTTAAGAGTGCGGGCTTTTTAGGATTTTCTCTTGGAACCACCTTAAGGGATGGTGGTGTACACTCCCCGACTTCGCTTAGGCCGAAGACTTGTACCACATGAAACCGACTCTACGCGAAGGTCCACCCCAGATTTCAAGAGTCCACAAGTTTCCACGGGAAACAGAGTATTCAACTACCTAGAGACTAAATCCGCCTAGCACACTAGAGAAGCCAAAAGTATGCCTACTATCTACTTTCACCATTCCTGAATACCCGGGACATCCTGTCGTGAGACTTGCGCACAAAATACTAAAATTTAAAGTATCCCTACTACGGTGCTTCCTACTCTCATGAGCTCTTTCATTGGATTCTCTTCAGTTTCTAGGTCTTAAGTTGCCCTTTCTCAAAAGATTTTAAATATTTATATATATTTGTTTTTTTTTAAACATATATATGCAAGGGCAGAAGAATAGGTAGGTAGATTCAACAGAATAAACGTGCTGACTCAAAAAAAACGAAAACAAATTAAAAGAAAATTGACAAAAATATGCTGACATGGCTATGCAGGAGGACACGATTCCCCACCCCCACACTAGAGGTGGCGTGTCCTCGCGACGCTACTGATCTGGCCTGTAACTCGAATCTGTGTTCTCCGGAGTAGACTGGTCGGTCGGCTCGGGAGATGGTTCAGGGGTACGCCCTCTAGGACGTTTCCTCGCAGCCTGTCGTGCTGCGGCCGCGGTACCAGCGTGGCTGGCATCGGGATGGGCACTGCTGGCCCCTGGGTCTACATGCTGCCTGGGTGGGTACTGGGTACCGGGTCTGCCGGGGTCACCAACACTGTCTGCGTGTTCCGGACTCGGTCTGGGGTCATGGCCAGAGAAGCTGTCATATGGCCTACTATCCTCCATTGTCCAACAGGGACAATTATCACTCGAATAGTGGTCCGGGAAGTTAAATTTCTTACCACGCATATTTCTCTGAATTTCAGCGAGTGCCGCCTCATGAGCTCTCAATGCAGCTGTGTTAGCGTGGTAAATATGCTTCTGGGTCTTGAACAATTTTCCAAAACCCCTAGCCATTTTCTTGACCGTCCTTACCAGATAGTTCTGCATTTTTTCTTGGGCCTTAATTTTATTCCTAACCCATTCCTCATGCTCAGTCCTCTCCGAGCGCCCAAAAGAACTGCGCCTGGCCCCTCTGCTAGACTGCCCTAGGTCGGGCTCGGTCTGCCTATGTTCACCGGAACTAGCAGATCGGGGCAGTCGAAGGGGACCTGGTAAGGCTGGAAAACCCCCCTCACCGAGTGGAGGTGGCGGTGGCATGACATCATCCCCACCATGAGGCGGAGCACCATCATCATCATCATCATCGTCGTCCACTTGGACATAATCTGGAGGCCCATGCAGAGCCTCATGCAAAGCACATCTCATCTTGCGGTACTTGCGTACCTGCACTGGTCGAATATCTCTCAGCTCACCAAGAATGGCCACCTGATAATCCTGTGCCATTTTAGTCAACATCCCCAGAAGACCCAAACCCTTCTTACTGTGGGACTCTCTTCGTTCCCGAAAAAACTCACAAATAATCTCCGGGAGGCTCACAGACTCTCTGGCCATCAGACAGTACACCAAAAGGGCAACATTATAATCTATACTGGTCATGTGTTTAATGCCCACAATCCGGTTGTTGACCCACTCAGTCCACCATCTCGCCTCTCGAATCAAATAGGTAGCAGGGAGTTTCCGGTAGGAAGGACTCCGGTGGGGGTAGTACCAAGCAGCGCCTGGTACACCCGCACACAAGGTGTGAAGGATTTGTTCGCTAAGCTGTTCAGAGGGATGACGCCTCAGTTCCTGAAACTGACAATCGTCCAACACTAATTCCAGACCCAAACTCTCTCGAATACTCTCTGGGGTGATCCGAATCCATCTCTTTCTGCAGTAAATCTAGTCAATTGACTGGGCTTCACTGTTCATGCACTGCTGGAGATTACTGAAAATCTCCTTAGCTAGCACAGAACTGACTTGCAGATTGGTAAAGCCGGTAAACAAGTCCCCAAAATGATCATGCCTTGTAAATTTGAACATGTCTTCCCCCATAGACACAATATCACGAGGAAAAGTTCTCTCAGCGGGTATGTCATACCTAATCTTTTTGTCTTGCAGAAAGAAACAGTGAGCCTCCATATTGACAAACCTATGGTCACAGAAATGGTCAACCCTAAGTAGTCTGCAATCTATGATGTTCAAGGGTGCGATTGCCCTATCAGGCCTCATATACGGTCTGTCCTCATCCATTTCAAAAATCAAGTAAAAAAATGAAAATCTTTAAAGAGAGAGAAAAGACAGAACCTGGCTACCCGGAGTGAATCTTACGGGTACAGATCTGGACTGCTCTGTGAAGCGGATCTGGAGATGTTTGGATCGGATGAGTGCGACCACCCCCACACTGTTTCTGACAGTCTGGTGTCCCTGCGGTGGTAGTCGGAGATTGCTGGAGGATGACTGCTTCTGGCGGCTGCTAGGTCAGAGAGAATTTCTAGAGAGAGAGTTGAAAACTGGTTGACTGAAGTGAAAATGAGTCACTTTCACCCGTACAGTATATATAGGCAAACTTTCAGAAATTGGAGAATGGCCCCTGAAATTCAAATTTTTTCAAAATTTTCCGATGGCGCCCGTTTATGCGTTTGAACGCATCTTCTGCGTTTGAACGCATTGCTTCACTTTTTCTGGAAATTTGAAATTTTGCTTGAACAGCGTTTGAACGCACATTGTGCATTTGAACGCACAACTTGATGTTCTCTGAATATTCAGGGTTTGATGAACTGCGTTTGAACGCACATGATCTGCGTTTAAACGCACTGCTTGTTTCTGCAATTCTTCTGATGAGTTGCGTTTGAACGCACACTGTGCGTTTAGACGCATGCCTTCTCTCTAGAATCTCTGCTGATTGGTTCCTGCGTTCAAACGCTCCTTCTGCGTTTAAACGCACTTCCTTAGGCTTTTCCAGTCTTTCTCTTTTTCTTGCGTTTGAACGCACCTCGTGCGTCTCAACGCCCATGTGTTAGCGGGAAATCTTCATTTTATGATCTGCGTTTGAACGCACGCCGTCTGCGTTTGAACGCATAAGTGTTAGCCATTTTTCAGGATTTTTGCGGTTGGGTGGTGGTTCTGCGTTTGAACGCGCCTTTTGCGTTTGAACGTACGCGTCCCAACCAGCGATTGTGATTTACAATCGACAGCCCGACTTTGTTACCTCTTTTAGGATCAAGGAAGGTCAAGGTAGATCGCCTCTACCTCTACGATCTCCTGAGGATCTCTGTATGGCTTGACTCTGTTTCCATTCACCTTGAAAACTGTATTATCCCTTGGGTTCTCCAGCTCCACCACTCCCCATGATGTAATGTCTTTCACAATGAATGGTCCAGACCATCTTGAGCGCAGCTTCCCTGGATAGAATTTCATCCTTGAGTTGTAAAGGAGGACCTTCTGCCCAATTTCTATCTTCTTTGGTAGAATGCGATTGTCATGCCACTTCTTCGTTTTCTCTTTATAAATTTTGGCACTCTCATAAGCGGTTTCACGAAATTCCTCTAGTTCGAGGAGTGCCATCTTCCGTTTGTTTCCAGATAAGCTGTGATCCAGATTCAGCTGCTTTATTGCCCAGTATGCTCTGTGCTCCAATTCTACTGGTAAGTGACATGCTTTTCCAAACACCAGCTGGTATGGGGACATTCCCAGCGGGGTTTTGTAAGCAGTTCTGTATGCCCAGAGCGCATCATCCAGCTTTAATGACCAGTCCTTACGTCCAGGATTCACAGTTTTTTCCAGTATGCTCTTTATCTCCCTGTTGGACACCTCTGCTTGCCCGTTTGCCTGAGGGTGATAAGGCAGTGACACCTTATGGATAGACACCCCGTATTGCTTTAGAACCTTGGCGAAGACCTTATTGATAAAATGAGAACCATCATCACTGACCATGGCTCTTGGCGTTCCGAATCTGGTAAAAATGTTGCGTTTGAGGAATCGTTCCACGACTGCCGCATCGTTCTTCTGACAGGCCATAGCTTCCACCCATTTTGACACGTAGTCTACTGCCAGTAAGATGTAGAGATTTCCCAGAGACGAAGGGAATGGACCCATAAAATCAATACCCCAAACGTCAAAAGGCTCGACTTCCTGCCAAAGTGTCATAGGCATTTCATTTCGCTGGGAAATATTTCCTGTACGTTGGCAGCGATCACAACTTTGCGCATAATCATGGCAATCCTTGAAGACTGTTGGCCAGAAAAATCCTGACTGCAGCACTTTGTGGGCTGTTCTCGGACCACTGAAGTGTCCCCCACATTGTGCTGAGTGGCAGTGCTGAATTACCTCCAAAATCTCGTGACATGGGATGCAACGACGAAGAATATTATCTGCCCCTTGCGTGAATAGATAAGGATCGTCCCAGAAATAGTGCCTGCATTCTGAAATAAACTTCTTTTTCTGCCAAGGGGTGATGTCTTCAGGGAGTGCTCCATTGACCAAATAATTGGCTATTGCGTAATACCAGGGTCGTCTGTTGGTATTGATCTTCATAATATGCTCATCCGGGAAATTTTCTTTAATTGGTACCAATTCTTCTGTAGGGTTTTCCAGGCGAGATAGATGATCAGCTACCACATTTTCAACTCCCTTTTTATCCCTGATTTCGACATCAAATTCCTGCATCAGCAGAATCCAACGCAGCAGCCTTGGCTTTGCATCCTTTTTCTCCAGTAAGTATTTCAATGCACTGTGATATGTGAATATGATGACTTTTGAACCTACCAGGTAGGATCTGAACTTATCCAGAGCAAAAACGACTGCCAGCAGCTCCTTCTCTGTAGTCCCATTATTAATCTGTGCCTCATTCAGGACCCTGCTGGCATAGTAAATGACACTGCACACTTTATCTCTTCGTTGTCCCAGTACTGCGCCCACTGCGTAATCACTGGCATCACACATCAGCTCGAATGGGAGGGTCCAATCTGGCGTTGTGATAATGGGTGCAGTTGTCAGCCTGTCTTTAAGTACGTCAAAGGCTTCTTTGCAGGCTTCGTCAAATATGAAGGGCACATCTTTTCCAAACAAATTACATAGCGGCTTTGTGATTTTGGAAAAATCTTTGATAAATCTTCTGTAAAACCCTGCATGGCCCAGAAAACTCTTTATTGCCTTTACCGTAGTAGGATATGGTAGCTGCTTGATCACCTCTATCTTTGCTCTGTCTACTTCCAGTCCTTTGCTGGAAATCCTGTATCCCAGCACTATTCCTTCAGTAACCATGAAATGGCATTTCTCCCAGTTGAGTACCAGGTTAGTTTTTCTGCATCGAATCAGAACTCTGGCCAAATGGTATAAGCAATCATCAAAGCTGTCCCCAAATAACGAAAAATTGTCCATGAAAACTTCCAAATTTTTCTCTATCATGTCAGAGAAAATGACCATCATACATCTTTGGAATGTTGCTGGAGCATTGCATAATCCAAATGGCATTCGTCTAAAAGCAAATGTTCCGTATGGGCAAGTGAACGTCGTCTTTTCTTGATCTTCCAGATTTATATAGATCTGGTTGTAGCTGGAGTACCCTTCAAGAAAGCAGTAATAAGCATGGTGGGCCAATCGGTCCAACATCTGGTCCATGAATGGCAGCGGAAAGTGGTCTTTCAGTGTTGCGTCGTTCAGTTTCCGATAGTCCATACAGATTCGCCAGCCAGTGACAGTGCGCTGGGCGATCTACTCCTGATCAGCGTTCTGTACTACTGTAAAACCCCCTTTCTTCGGTACACACTGGACAGGACTGACCCAGGTGCTGTCTGATATGGGGTATATAATCTCTGCTTCTAGCCACTTCATGACCTCCTTACGTACCACATCTTTCATAATTGGGTTTAGTCTCCGTTGAGGTTGGATGACTGGCCTCTTTCCTTCTTCAATTCTTATTTTGTGCATGCAGTAATCAGGACTGATTCCTTTTAGGTCAGAAATTGTCCATCCGATAGCTTCTTTATGCTTTCGAAGTACTTCCAGCAGCTTTTGTTCCTGTTCCTGAGATAGAAGAGACGAAATAATTACCGGCAGAGTATTATTTTCACCAATAAAAGCGTACCTGAGGTGGTCTGGCAACTGTTTCAATTCCAGGACTGGTGGTTCCTGTAGTGATGGTACCAGTGTCATTTTCTGCTCGCCTCCTTCATCGTTATATAGAGTGACCCAGCTCTCTGTTCCCATGATCTGCTCAGCCTGGTGCTCCTCTGTTTCCTCTGGGTACATGTCCTCAAATTCCCCCCATAAATTTTCCATCTTCTCACTTTCCAGATCATCAATTACTTCCACTGCAAAACAGTTTTCATGACCATAATGATCAGGGAGTTGGAGAGATTTGAAGACGTTGAATTTCACTTTTTCTTCATTGATTTGCATGGACAGCTCTCCACTTTTGCAGTTGATAATGGCTTCACCAGTTGCTAGGAAGGGTCTGCCCAAAATTAGTGGGACCTCTCCGGCCTCCATATCCAGTATCACAAAATCTGCTGGAAAAATAAGCTCTCCAACTTTTACCAGGATATCTTCAATTACTCCATAGGCAGGTTTCACAGATCTGTCAGCCATTTGGAGCATAATTCTTGTTGGCCGTGGTTCTCCGACTCCCATACTTTTGAAGATGGTTAGTGGCATCAGGTTGATGCTGGCACCCAAGTCGCATAAGGCTTTCCCTGTGTATGCACTGCCCAGAGTTACTGGAATAACAAAACTGCCAGGGTCTTTCTTCTTCAGTGGTAGACCGTTTTTCACACAACTGCTCGCTTCTGCCGTCAGATTTACTGTTTCGAAGTCGCTCATACGCCTTCTCCCATACAATATGTCTTTGAGAAATTTAGCGTAAGTAGGCATTTTAGCGAGCGCTTCGGCAAAAGGTATGTTTATCTGTAATTGCTTGAATACCTCCAGAAATCTGGCGTAATCTTTGCTGTCGTCTCTCTTACGTGTCTTCAGAGGGTAAGGCACCTCTCTAGAGATTGGCACTGTTTCTGGATTACCCTCGTTAGTCTGCTCTGCTTCCTGCTCTACCGAACCCCTTTTCTGAGGGTTAGCGGTTGAGCTGTCTTTCCTGTCAAACACTTCGTGTTCAATGATCTTTGACTTTTCTGCACGTGCATGACTGGGATACGGCGGATCCTGCAGTGCAATTCCACCGAGTTGTGATAGAATTAATTTGAGCGCGTGGATTGTTCACTGTATTTGATGGTAAATTCCCTGGGGCTCGTTCTGCCTGGTTCTGTGCAAGCTGACCATTCTGTACCTCCAAGTTGCGGATAGCAATTTTCATTTGGCTTACATCGGTAGTTAATGACTCCATCTGCGAAATCTAGCTTCCCACTGCTTATTGAATTTCTCCATATAGGACTCAAAATGTTGTTGTGATAAATTAAGCTGTGGTGGTGCTGCTGGTGCGTGCTGTGCTGGGGCTGTCTGTTGTGCCTGTGGCTTGTGCTGGAGTCCTGGCGCATAGACTGCTGCATTAGGGTTTCCATAACGGAACCCTGGATGGTCACGTGTGCCAGGTCTGTAGCGACTAGGATCCCACTGCTGCTGAACATAATTGGCATCTTCGGCCTGAAGCTCTTGAATTGCTGCGTCGAGGTCAGGTTCGTCTACTGCTGCCACGGTTTTCTTTTCTGTATATACCTTTTTGACGAGGTCTTGTACTACTTTTGTGAGATTGTCAATCCTGTCATCAGCCACTGGTTCTGCTAGTGCTGTGAGCCTGCGGTCATCAAACAGACGAGTATCCTGCTTGGCTAATTGTTTCATCAGTTCGTAGGCTCCATCTTTATCCACATGGTATAGAAAATTACCCCCAGCTTCCCTGTCAATCCTATCAGCATTCTCCCTGTCAAGAGCATGGTAGAATACTTGCAGGATTTTCGCGTCCCCGAAGCCATGATTGGGGCATCTTTTAACGAGTCTCATCAGCCTGTCCCATGAATCTACCACCGTTTCCCCCATCTTCTGTTTGAAAGATAAGATCTCACTCTGCAGCTTGATAACACGGAATGCGGGGTAGAATTTTGCCAAAAAATCAGTAACACATCCCCCCCAGGTAGTGATAGACCTCGGTGGTCTTGCTTCCAGCCAGTCTTTTGCTGTTCCGAACAAGCAGTATGGGAATAGAATTAGCTTTAGCGTATCCGCTTCGACTCCCCTATATTTAATCTTGTTGCAGTAGTCTTCGAAATTTCCAAGGAAGTCGTTTGGGTCTTCATCTGCTTTCCCATTGAAAGGACAATGAGTCTGGGCGGTTTGGATGGTGGATGATTTTTAGATCAAAGTGCTCTGCTGTAATGGGTGGCACTACAATAGCTGGTTGATGTCCTCCGGTTGGGACTTCAAAGTTTTCGACTATTATACAATTATCTAAAAAGATAATATATAATATTTGCGGATCAATTTTTTTTTAAAAATGCACAGATGTTTCAAGACCTTGGAGAACAATCTCAAGGCCTTGAGATTTTCTGCAGTTTTAGAAATTTCAAAGCTTTGAACTATACTTTCAAGGCTTTGGAAAGTATAATCCAAGGTTTTGAGATTTCAATACATAAACACAAGTAAGTACTAATACTCCCCCTAAACCAATGCATCCTTGTTTAGCATACCCAGTTCAAGCTTTAGGGATGAAAACCTATCATCTGGCAGAGGTTTAGTGAAAATATCAGCAATCTGCATAGAAGTAGAAATAAAAGATAGAACAACATCACCTTTTTCTGCATGATCTCTAAGAAAATGATGCCTTACATCTATATGCTTGGTTCTTGAGTGCTGTACTGGATTCTTAGATATTGAAATGGCACTTGTGTTGTCATAGTTAATAGGCACATTTCTGAAGTTATAGCCAAGATCTCTAAGCTGTTGAGCAATCCACAACACTTGAGAACAGCAAGCTCCAGCTGCAATATACTCAGCTTCTGAAGTTGATAAAGCTACATAATTTTGCTTCTCGGAATGCCAACTAATTAGTGAAGAACCAAGAAACTGGCAACATTCAGAAGTACTCTTCCTATCCACTTTATATCCTGCAAAATCTGCATCTGAATAACCACTCAACATAAAGTTAGATCTCCTTGGATACAAAAGCCCCAAGTCTTTGGTTCCATTCAAATATCTAAAAATCCTCTTGACAGCAGTTAAATGACTTTCCTTAGGATCTGCCTGAAATCTTGCACACATGCAGTCACTAAACATAATATCAGGTCTACTAGCAGTTAAGTACATAAGTGTTCCAATCATACCTCTATACTCTTTTTGATATACACTCTTATCATTTGAATCCTTGTCTAATGATAGTGATGAACTCATATGAGTTTTGAGTACCTTGGGCTGTGTCATATTGTACTTGTTCAACAAGTCCTTGGTATACTTTCCTTGATGTACAAATATTCCTTTCTTCATTTGTAAAATATGAAGCCCAAGAAAGAAATTCAGTTCTCCCATTAAGCTCATCTCAAACTCCCTGCACATTAGACTAGAGAACTCTTTTGAAAGAGCATCATTAGTAGCACCAAAAAGAATATCATCCACATAGATCTGAACTACTAACAAGTCAATTTCATGATGTTTAATAAAAAGAGTTTTATCTACTAGACCTCTCTTGAAATTATTGTCAATTAAAAACTTTGAGAGTCTATCATACCAAGCCCTTGGAGCTTGTTTTAAACCATAAAGAGCTTTGTCTAATTTGTAAACATGATCAGGGAATTTTTCATCTTCAAAACCAGGAGGTTGAGCTACAAAAACATCTTCTTGTAAATAACCATTCAAAAAAGCACATTTGACATCCATTTTATAAAGCTTTATGTGATTGTGAGATGCAAATGCAAGAAGTATTCTAATAGCTTCCAACCTGGAAACAGGAGCAAATGTCTCCTCATAGTCTATACCTTCTTCTTGATTGTATCCCTTTGCCACGAGTCTGACTTTGTTCCTTACCACTTTGCCATTCTCATCAAGCTTATTTCTGAATACCCATCTGGTTCCTATAACTGATTTCTATTTTGGTCTGGGAACCAGATTCCATACCTTGTTTCGTTCAAATTCATTCAGCTCACTTTGCATTGCAATGATCCAGTATGAATCTTCCAGTGCTTCTTTTGTATTCTTAGGCTCAATCAATGATACCAAGGCACTAAAAGCACATAAGTTCTTCAATCTTCCTCTTGTCTGAGTTCCAGTTGTTGGATCAGATATGATATTGTCAGCTGCATGGTCTGCAAGATACTTAAACTTCTTCCTTGGTGTCCAGGAATATGTTCCTTCAAGGCTTTGACTTCTTGAAACAGTAGAGGGAGCATCATTGAAATTTTCAGTTTCAGTCTCAAGGCTTTGAGATTTTGGCTCTGCAGGAGGTTCAAGGCCTTGAGATTCTACTGATTGATCATGCACTTTAGTTTTGCCTTTTTCCTCTCTCACAGCATCATCATCAGACTCATGCTTGTTCAAATTGAGATCTGCAAAAATTTCACTCAGAGAATCCTTAGTACTTTCATCAAAAACAACATGAGTACTCTCTTCCACAATCTTGGTTTTTCTATTGTAAACTCTATAAGCTTTGCTAGCTTGAGAATATCCAAGAAATACACCTTCATCACTTCTAGCATCAAACTTACCAAGATTGTCTCTACCATTATTATGCACAAAACAAATACAACCAAAATGTTTGAAATAAGAAACACTAGGCTTCATACCTTTAAACAGTTCATAAGGAGTCTTTTTTAAAATAGGCCTGATCAAACATCTATTCAGCACATAATTGGTAGTATTAGCAGCTTCTGCCCACAAGAACTTTGGCAAATTATTTTCAAGTAGCATGGTTCTAGACATATGCTCAAGTGTCCTGTTTTTCCTCTCAACTACTCCATTTTGATGTGGAGTTCTAGGTCCAGAAAATTTGTGTGATATGTCATGCTTTGCACAAAATAAATCAAAGTCAAGTTGATCAAATTCCCTATCATGATCACTTCTAATAGATGCAACAGGCAAGTTTTTCATAGTTTGAAGCTCTTTGGGCAGTCTAGAAAACTCAGATAAGGCTTCAGTTTTGTCTCTAATAAACATAACCCATGTAAATCTAGAATAATTATCTACTATCACAAGCATATACCATTTAAATTTTGGAGTCTGAACTCTCATAGGACCACAGAAGTCCGTATGCAACCTTTCTAAGGGTCTAGAAGTACTTACAAATTTCTTTGGCTTGAATGAGATTCTTGTTTGTTTACCTTGTACACATGCCTTCAGACCTCATCATCTGAATTTTTTTGTGATGGTAATCCTCTTACCAAATCCTTTGAGATGAGTTTATTCAAGGTGTGTATGCTAATATGCCCAAGCTTTCTATGCCAAAGCTTTGAATCTTCCTTCAAGGCCTTGAGGAATTTCAACTTGTCACCTGCAATACTATTAGTACTCATAGCATATAAATTATATGATCTAGGAGCAGTGAGTATGCAATCTCCAGATTTCTCATCTTGCACCACACATTTCTCCTTGTCAAATATAGCTTTATAACCGTTATCACATAACTGATAAATACTAAGCAGATTATATTTAAGTCCATCCACAAGATAAACATCATAGATAGAGTTGGTAGAACCATTACCAATACTACCTATACCAATAATATTGCATTTTTCTTTGTCACCAAGTGTAATTGTTCCTCCATATTTCTCTGTGAGCTCAGTAAAAAGAGACTTATTTCCACTCATATGTCTGGAACATCCACAGTCTAATATCCATTTCTGATCTTTCAAGGCCTTGGTGACATCCTGCAAAAGTAAATCATTGCCTCAACAGGCTGTTAGACCAAGTGCAGAAATTTGAGTCATACTCAGTATCAACCATGTTTTGTGGTCTAATTCCTTTTGGAACCCAAATCTGCCTAACCTGTCCCTTAAGCTGATAAGGATAAGTGTCCCTCATAATATGAGGTTTTGATCTTCTGAAGGGACACGTTAAACGAATATGACCAATTTTCCACAGTAATGAAATTTTGGAGAATGTCTGCTACCAGATTTGACAAAAGTAGTTTGGATTTTCTTTAGAAAATTTGGAATGTAGCCAATCCCACTTTTATGCATTGATTTCAGACTTCCTCCAAGAATGAGATTCAGATTATGTTCTGAGCCTGTAAAACTGGCTAGGACCTTTTTAGACTCTTGAAGTTTCTCAGTCAAAGAACATATTTTTTGTTCTAATCCTTTGAATGAGTCTTAGATCAACATACCTTGCTAAGAGAGTGTTTTGATCAACAATTTCTTTTATCTGTGCCTTCAAGGCTTTGAATCTGCTGTCCAAGGCCTTGAAGTCCTTTTCAATTTTTGTCTTAGAAACTTCAACAGTTTTGTTGATAGAAACTATGTCCAGGTTTTCTTTTACCTCCTCATGAACCTTAATCTTTAAAGAAGAAATCTCATTTCTATAACTTTCCTCATTTAAAAGCATGCTCTTGAGAATTTCAGGAAGTACATTAGAAGGACTAGCAAGAAGATTTTGTACCATTTCCTCAATGTGTGTGTCTGAAGACTTTTCTTCATCATGTTTAGCCATGACGCATAAATTTCCTTGATCTTCTTCTGTGTCTGATTCACTTGATGAATCAGAATCACTCCAAGAGGCCATCATTGCTTTCTTCCTTCTGTTGTCACTGTCTTTCTTTTGAAAGTTCTTGTTCTTCTTCTTTTGTGGACAATCCCTTACTAAATGATTTGCATCACCACATTCAAAACAATTCATTACTTTAGTTTTATGTGACTGTGATGAAGACTTACCTTTGTAGTCCTTGCTGGTTGAAGGTCTTGATCTCTCTCTGTTGTAGTCTTTGTTTCCAAAGTTTCTCTTCTTCTTGAGAATCCTGGCCAAGGCGTTGGAGATCAATGCTAAAGCCTCTTCATCATCATGCTCATCTTCAGTCTCAAGGCTTTGAGATTTTTCATTGTATTTAGCCTTGAGTGCTAGGTTCTTGATGTTTTCACTCAGATCACTTTCTACATCCTTCATAGACATTTCATGAGTGAGCAGCTTTCCCTGTAGATCATCTAGCTGAAGAAGACTTAAATCCCGAGCTTCCTCAATAGCTGTTGTCTTTGGCTCCCACTTGGCTTTTGGCAAACTCCTCAGAATTTTCTTGACCTTTTCCTCATTTGAGAAACTTTTTCCCAATGACTTCAGATTATTCACCACATCAGTGAATCCTTGATAGTCTCATCTGAGTTCATCTTGAATAGCTCATATTGGCTCAGAAGTATGTTAATGTTGTTCTGTTTGACTTGACTTGTTCTTTCATATGTCACAACAAGTTTGTCCCATACTTCTTTGACATTTTTGCAATTCATGTCTTGTTCTTGATTTCCGCATATTAGGTCTTATTTTCGACACCGTCGTTAAAACAGTTGAACCAGCTAAGCCGATACCCATTCATATTAAATAAACAATTATTGCCTATGAAGGTGGAGCATCTAAATCTTTTCAGGATATAATTCACGAACTGCACGCTTACGAGTCTCCTGCTTATAACATGAATACTTGTTCAACTCGAAAATTTTGGGAGTTTATGGACTTCAGAAAATGTTATATTTTGCCTCAAACAAAAAATCGACAACATAAAATAACAAGCAGAAACAATGCACAACTAGCATAGTGCGCTACCGATCAACGTATCCCATGAAATCGATTTCTCCCATTAACAGAACTGCAATAAAAGACAACCTTGTCCATAAAACATAGAACTAACAATTGCATATAATTAAGAACTATTATAAAACTACTAGTTGTTCAAGCTACACTACCAAAATCACTGCCAAGATAAAACCCTCCATATTTATACAGCACGGCTGACCAAATTAGTTTCGACATAGTCTGGAAATCATCTGTAACTTCGGGATAGTATTTTCGGCGACTGGTGATGTCGTTAAGTAGAGAAACCGCTGGTGTGTCATAAAATAGAAACAGTGGGTGTAGATTGATTAGAAGAACCCGGTACCCTGAATCAACCAGAGGCGCCACCATGTCCTTATACCAAATTCGGGCAACGATGGGCGTCGAGAGAACGAGACATGCTTTCGGGTGGGCAGCAAATAGTTTTTTGAGAGCCGAAAACTCTCTCTCCCTGTAAAGTTGCTGCCAGTTGCTCCAGCCCATGAAAAACTTGGCATCGCACTGGTCGTCTGAAAGAAAATCTTTGATTTGCTCATCAAGTTTTCTGGCTTTCTGTTGAAACAACGGATGCTCGAAGCCTGGAAAAGGGTCCAAACGCGAATGTGAGAAAGATTGAGTGGGTACTATGGCATATGTAAAGACGATGAGTAATAGGAGCAATCTGAAGGAGGAGACTGGTACTACTCGGGCACGGCCGAGTTTTGAGGAATAATGTTCAAACATCTTTGATTTGATTGAATGTGGTTGTGATTTTCTTTTGATATCAGCCAAACCTGTATTATATATATATTGATCAATTCAGCCGACCCTTTACTAAAGCTCATGTCCGCAAAATTGCTGAATTCCGATTTGAAATAGTATAATAACTCTTCTCATCCTACTACTACTCCAACACTGAAATGGACTGTCTTAAAAAAAATATACTTTTTAAATTGATTTTTATTTGTAACTTATTTGTACCTGAAGTCATGGAGCACTTTGCTAATTTGCCGAGTGGTACAGTAGAAACAAACTAAAGAGTGAAAAAGAATGGTCACGGGCCCATGCCTCTTCAAGTCTCTCCATTCCAAACCTTTGAAATCGTAGGCAAGTCACATAAGCCGCCTCTCTAACTCAGGGCCGTCTTAAAGTTTTGATAGAGCTTAGGCGAGTTTACAAAAAAGAAGCTTTTTATAAACTCCCAAAAATAATAGAAAATAATAATTAAATCATAAAAAGCGTCTTTTTTGTAATTACGATCGTACCTATACCAGCGTTGTACACGTGCGCATGGCATAATACTCTTTTAATGATTTGTCTACTTAATTTGTAAACGTGCATTTTGACCTAAAGAAATTATAACAGTTAATCAATAATCATGGTCATTTATATACTTTAAATAAATAATAAGAAAAGATTATTCTACAATGTTATAGATGAATATTATGTTAAATTAGTTACATTATAAAATTCCAATATTAACTTTTAAAATTATAAGTTAGGTTAATGAGTAAAATTCAAATTCTCACCTTGGAGAACTAAGAATCATTTTTTTTTTTTTTTTTTTTTTTTTTTTTTTTTTTTACTTTTTGCTTTCTTGATTTTTCTCTTTAAGCTAATTCAACATAGATTTTTTTACAGTCGAATTGATTAGGTTGTTTATTCGTTCCTATGAAAATGGGGAAGCTTTGTTTTGAGACAAACTTGATTTAACTTTATACATTTTTCATACCATTTGGAGTAGGACTACTTGGGCCGGCTAGGCGGGTTGACACCCTTTTCCAAGTCCAAGCCCGAGTTCTGTGAGGCTTGCCCAAGCTCAGCCCAGCCCGGGTTAGGAGCATCGCCAGCTCGTCCAAGCCTAAATTAAAACAAATCCATTCGGGTTCGGGTTGAATTTGAGCTAGCCCATTGAATTAAATAAATTAACATAATTATCGCATTCAACTCAATTAAAATTGTCCTCTTAAAAATAATTTAATAACTTACATATAAAAATAGATATCGAATGTAGACACTTCAATTTTTTTAATTAAGGCTAAAAGGCAATGACTATATATTGTTAAAGTGAATTAAAAAGTTATCCATTTATGCAAGAGAATACTAAATATTTTGTGGAAAAAATATTCTATTAAACATAATTAAAAGTATCACTAATAATTAATAGAAAATAATAAACTCTTTAAAAATATGCTATATAATACTCTCCAAATATAACATCTATAGGTAATTATAAGTATACAAATCGGACAATTCGGGATAACCTATCGTTTAGTATTCGTATCAAAGCCTGACCCTAACTGCAATTCGAGTTGAGAATTTTTGCTAGAGCCCATCCAAATTACTCAAAACATGTGCCCAAGCCCGATTCTAGTCCATGCTGGGTTCAGGTTGGTCGGGTTCAGCCCGTTCAAACTGCACCACTACTTTGGAGGTATAACTCATTTCTGTATATATATATTCCCAACTTTAGTTTATACATTTTAAACAAATTTATTTTTGGAAGTCTTCCATTGTTATTTATATGTAGTTAATTAATCTACAGATTCACCAATCATTTGAAGCCAATGATTACCGTCAAAAATTTTTATTTTAACTTTATTATAACATCTTTTATACCATTTTGAGCATATTCTAACCTTGCATATGTGATTTAAATTTACATTCAAGCGCCAACATAAAATTATATTAATTATTTGACAATGCCACGTGGCACCTCCTCATGCAAGTTGAAGAAGACATTCTGGAATAGTATATAACTAGCAATGTGCCCGTGCGATGCACGACATGATGCACTTAAAAATTTAAATCTAAACTTCGCTATTACTTTTTATAAATTGAAAATTAGTTTGAATATCTTTGCAAATTGTATATATGCTGACATTTAGATTTGAAATTTAACTCGTAAATGACTCTTTAATTAGTTAGGCGGAATTTTCAACTGTACACCAAACGTGAGACTTCATAATTTAGAAATTTCTTACCGGACTTCATAATTTAATTTCAAATACTTTTTATTCACCATAATTGAGTTTATGAAGAAACAAATAAAATGTAAAGACACTTAGATAATTTTTTTTTAAGTTGTCGTGATTTTGGCGTAGTTTTATAAAAGTAAATAGAATGCACATAAATTGAGTTTGTCGTGTATTTGATGTTATTTTATATAATTATATTTAAAAAATATATGATTTGACCAGTTGAACTGATGATCCAAATTGGATGAAGTATGACTTTAATTGTTAAAATATTTTTTATTTTCATTATTGTTTTAATTTGTTGGTAATCATTAAAATTGTACCATACTTATTATATAGTTTCCGTGCGATGCACGAACGGTTTGCCAGAGAAATGTAAGGGCGAGTAGATTTAAACTTACATATTCATAGAAAGTTTTAAAAAAATCTTACAAAAAATTAGTAACTGAACCAACATTTTAAAAAATAGTTAACCAAATTTTAAAATGAGAGAAAATTAATGGACGATGACAAAAAACTATATAAATTATATATATTTATATACATTTAAATGTTTGTAATATATATAAGACATTATAATTTTAATTGAGAATGCAAACGTCCAATAAAAAAGTAGAGATATTCATCACCCATTTATGGCAAAATGAGACTTACTCAGCAATTAAGTCATATTTTTTTAGCACTGATTATACATCTAAGCACCCAACAATCTTGATCAATCCTTCATAAAAAATGACAATTTCGTACAAAATTGTTTCCTTGCAAAATTAATAAATGTAAAACATTTTGAATTGCCCTAAATTGAAGGAACGTGTGCACCAAGTGTGCCTCTTCGGACTTCTGTAGTAGCTCAAGATTCTCATCAACAAAGTCTCCCATTATCAAGAGCACACTCTCTTTTGAAAAACAAAATTTGACTGAGAAAGAACAAAGGGAACTAACATTTCTTCTTCTTCCGAACTTCATATAGATAAACTATATTGAAGAAAAAAGTTGGAAAACAATAACATTGAGAACATGAGAGTTAAAAATATAGGAAAACATGACACAGTTTATAACAAAAAAATGACAGTGCAGGAACAAACGGGAACTAAACTTTTGAATTGATTGTACTCATGTTTAGCGAGTATATATAAGAAAACATGAGATAGTGAATAAATAAAAAGTTATTGCAATCAATGAGATTTAATGTCTGATTGTGATTAATATAATAGACAATGAATTTCTTAAATAGCCATATCAGAGAATTCAATGATTTTGGTAATTTTTTTATTCAATCAATCTTGACTCTACCATAAAATTTTCAGAAAAGCAAATTTTCGGCCACTGTTTATATATTTCCAATTAAGAAAATTCAATCGACCTCAATCTTTTTTATCACATTATGTTGCGCTATTTTTAAAATTTTAACTACAGCGCCATTTCTAAATTTTAACTTCATATTAATTTCAACGATATTTAAATAGCAATGCCACGCGGCAAGCTCTCAAAGAAACTCATTCTCAAATACTATATATAGATATAGATATGTTTTAGTAATTCTTACACCAGTTTTGATGATTATACAAGATTTTCAGTTCGATGACTTTACTGCCCCTTACTAGTCGCATACTTAAATGTTGTAGTTATTCTGTTGCAATCTTGTATTTTTGAAAGTTTGACATTTCCAAAATTTTCTCACAATTAATTTCAATAAATTTTGATATTCCTTTCGAGAAACTAGTAACCTCTTTTTTAAGAAAAAATAGAAGGTTAAGGAAAAACCACCCCTTAAGGTATCTATTTGCGTCCAAACAATATAATTCCCTTCACTCCACTAGAAGTGTTCCATTCAATAATAACTTTCCTCCAATAATTTCCTTCCAAAACCCCCGAAAATACACACTAACCCTCTAGGCTATTTATTTGCGTCCAAACAACATAATTCCCTTCACTCCACACTCAATGAAACACCCTGGATCCTACGGTTCCTTGCTAGTACAACCAAACGATAATCCAAAATGCTTTATTAAGAAAATAAAAGGAGAAACCCTCCTTACATCATTTAATGTAAATGTGAAACATTTTTTAAAGTTCAAATGAAACTCTAAAAAGAAAAAGAAGCGTTGCTAGCCATGATCCTAAACTGTTACTTGCGCGCGTTACCACCCCCGCTAGCTTACTCTTGAACTGCGGTTTTAAAATAACAAAAGACGACGCAAAAAACCATTTGATCAGTAAAAACTGAGTAAGAATGTACCACAACATGTAATAATGAGTTTTGGCGGAAAGTAACTAAGATAGATAACCACAGTAACCAAGTTTTAATCGTTTCTTTGGTTGAGGCGTAGCCAACGAGCCCCAACAGGTACGATGTGGACATATAGGTCACGATGAAATAAATAATAACAATTGGGGTGCTTCTTGGGATATACCAATTCTCCCCGGACGTTAATAGATAGCCCTTCGTTATCCCGCCCTAACCATTCTAATGAGACCTTAAGTATCGACACCCCTATACAGTTGTGACCTAAACATGCATAGGTAGTACTCATAGATTCCAAGATAAATAAAAGGGTATATACCCTAGGGTAATCACGCAAGTGTGTTCCCAGCTGTAGCCTTCACGCGCATCCTCTGCACATCGTTCCCAGTTACATTATCAAACATTTGTTCTTTGATTTTCAACGAGAGTAATAAACCAGAATTTGAAATAATAACCACATGATTTCATAAAATTTGCTAAAAAACTCTAAGTATTGACGCGGAATTGAATATTTGCTGATTCAGATACTAACACGAAAAAATTACATTTTGATAGAAGGTGTTGTGCATATAACTTGGAAATGGAGAGAGGACTTCACACACGAACAAGCACAGAACTAGTAGTAGGGGTCCTAAACGAACACGCCTCCTACGAATGCTGAACACACACATGTACAACATAACAACTCAAAGTAAAAAAAAAAAAAAAAGATTAACTCCCCTTTCAGATTCATAACACACACATACTACCCCCCAAGTTTAAGAGCAAACAAAATCTACCCTCACAAGTTTCAAAAAAATTCATTTAAAGTTTCTTCCCCAGACAACCCACTGTTACATCACTATTCACACAACCATAGTTTTTAAAACCGGACCGGACCGGCCGGTTCGACCGGTTCGACCGGTGCCTCACCGGCCCGGTCAGGTTATCGGACCGCCCATGTAAAAGAGCCGGTCAAAACCGGCGGTTTGTCAGTAAACCGTTGAACCGGTACGGTTTTTCTGGTTTCTGCCGATTTTTGCTGTTTTCATCCATTGCTTTAGATCTGCCTCCCGTTGTGACAACTCTTCCAGAAATTTGGAGAAAACAAAGACGACGATAACGGTTTAGAACCTGAGAGAGTTGGATTTGCCTTTGTGAATTGATCTTTGGATGCGAGGAGAGAGAGAGAGATGGGTTGTGAGGACATCGGCTTGGTTATGCTCGGTGTGAGAAAAGGAAGAATGAGGGAGTTGGGAGGAGACGCTTGAGTTTGGGGCGGTGTGAGAAGTAAGATGAGGGAAAACAAAAAGAGATAGTGAAGGGAAAAACAAGATAAGAACAAAAAAGAAATTGGTGAACCAGATTAGAGATTCGTGGATGGTGGGTGGGACTTGGAAATTTAATGCCACGTCATTGTTGTTGTTGTTCTCTTAGGTAGTTTCATTTTTTTATCTTTTTTATAATTTTCTTTTTGAAAGAAATTTTATATAAATTTTCTAAACAAGCCATGTCACAAAGTTTCTACCTTTTTCAGGGTAACATGACCAGGAAGGTTTATACTTTATAGTTTGTCTTGAGACGCAGTAAATCTTCAAAACTTATTGCTTAAGTTGATTAACTAAACATTAACATAGTTAAAATTAATAGATTAATCACAAGTTTTTTAAATACATATCATATCGTGTGTTTTTTTCCCAACATGTTAGTCATATTAAGCTTTCAAGTTACATTTTACATTTCAAAATAGTTACATATTAATTGATTTTATTATATATAAACATATATAAAATTATAATTATATTATAAAATAAATATGCGGTTGAACTGGTTGAACCACCGGTCCGACCGGTTGAACCTTAAACCGGTGCATCACCGGTTCGATAACCGGTCCGGTTTTTAAAACTTTGCACACAGCCCACCTAACTAACAATCCTCTTTACAAATTGTTTGAGCAAATTGACAACTAAAATGGAAGAATCGGAATTAAAAGGGAGGATTCTTTTATTTTTATTTTTTTGCTTTTACCGAATGAAGAAAACAATGGTGGAGAAGATGGCGGCACCGATTGGAGAAATCGTCGCTGCTACTGGTGTTGCTACAAGTCACAACACAAAGCAGAGACACCGGAAGCACGAGAGAGGGATGGGCGGTTGAAAACAAACAGGGCAGCGCTAATGGGTTCTCGGTCGGGTCGGACCCGGAATGGGTTCTCTTCGTGAGACTTTTGAGCTGCTAGTTGCAGTCGGTTCAGCGGCAACTGGGTCGTCAGGGATAGGCAAAACTGGTGGGGGCGGTTCTGTAAGAGAAAAATAGAGGAAGAGAGTGGTGGTGTTCGGTGACAACAGTGGCGGTGGTGAGGGTTTTTGCCAAAACAGAGCAGAGAGAGAGAGAGAGTGAGATTTTCATGAGGGTTTATGAGGGGAAATTGACAGGGAAGATGGGGAGATATAAGGGGAATTGATTTGATTGGCGTGGATCATGACGGAAATCGGAAGAGAGGAGGTCAAGATTTTGGTTTTGCCGTGGGGAGGTTGCCGGAAAATCAGGGATGAACAAGATGGGAGAAAGCGTAAGCTGTGGTGGGGTGTACTCGCGGTGGTTCGTTACGTAAACTAATTAAAACCTATAATTTTGGACACGTTATAAACATTTTACGACACGTTACGTTTCACCAACTATTAGACACATAGCTAAATAAAAAAAGTCATCTAAAAAAACTTTTGATAAAATAAATAATAATTACAATAATGTATAGAAAAACTATTTAATAAAAGAAAATTACTTTTATAATTTCAAATAATAGTCCAGAATATTCACTAAATTTCTAAAAATACCCCTAAAAATACCAGGGTATTATTTCACATTTCCCTTAAAACAAAGCTTCTTCCCCGAAGCTTAAGGTAAGTCAAATCTCCCAATGCAAGTATGCAGTTCTAATGTTCACATAATAACAAGACAAGACAGCAAGACGGTTAATTAAATGCATGGTTGTTAAATCACATCTCCCTTAAAAGGAGTGATGTCCCCGTCACTCGACTCATACCTGGTCGAAGAGGTGTGGGTAACGTTTCCTCATGTCTCCCTCGGCTTCCCAAGTTTCTTCTTCCGTCGGTGGTTTCACCAAATAACCTTCACCAACGTGGTGGACTTGGTACGGGTTTTCCTGGTCTTTGTGTCAAGGATTTTGATTGGTTGTTGCTCCAAGGTAAGAGAGAGATCAAGTTCGACAAGCTCGAGATCAAGGATATGACTTGGGTCAGGAACATAAGCTTTGTGTTGGGACACATGAAAAACGTCATGGACTCTACCTACTACTGATGTTAAGGGATAGGTTGACTCGGCACCTATGTTAACGTTACCTATTGAAGGAGGAGAAGTTGAAGTCTATAGCGATGCGTCCAAGCATGGGTTAGGATGTGTTTTTATGCAGAATGCAAAGGGATTGCTTATGTTTCTAGGAAACTAAAGTCTTATGAGGAGAATTACCCCACTCCTTGGAGTTGGCAGCCATAGTATTTGCACTGAAGATCTGGAGGCATTATCTCAACGGTACGACTTGCAAGATCTTTACAAATCACAAGAGTCTGAAGTACATATTCACCCAAAAGGAACTGAATATGCGACAAATGAGGTGATTAGAGATAGTGAAGGACTACGACATCTAGATACAATACCACAAAGGAAAAGCCTTTGCGAAGGGTTTTGAAAGCTGGAGATTGAAGTTTGCATGAAGGGAACCACGAGTAACATGCTGTGAAATTTTACGATAGTACTGGACATCTTCGTAGATATAAAGGAAGGATAGAAAGAAGATGCTTTCCTCCAAAATATCAAGGAGAAGATCAGCAACGACGAAGCACTCAATGGTGGCGTGAAGTTCAAGGGAAGATGGTATGTACCAATGAAATGCACGAATGTAAAAGAGAAGATTATGAAGGAAGTTCATAACACACCATATTCGGTACATCCAGGAGGAGACAAGTTATACAAAGATTTGAAGAAGAAATTTTGGGGGAAAGGTATAAAGAAGGAAGTAGCTGACTTTGTATCTCGATGTTTGACTTGCCAAAAGGTCAAGTTCGAGCACAAGAGACTAGGTGGGGTGTTGCAACCATTGGAGATACCGGTATGGAAATGGGATTCCATCTCAATGGAATTTGTTACAACTTTACCTATTTCAACTAATGGATTGAACTTGATTTAGGTGGTAGTCGATCGATTGAACAAGACAGCAAGATTCATTTCCCATGAATAACAAGTGGGACATGGAAAAGGGGGGAGGTCGCATTCGTTAAGAATGTGGTAAGACTACACGGAGTACCTATCTCGATTATTTCATATAGAGATCCAACTTCTTATCACACTTCTGGAAGGATCTACAAAAGGGCATGGGTACCGATCTAAGGTTCAACACACCATTTCACCCAGTTGCGGATGGACAGACTAAAAAGACGATTCAAACGTTGGAGCGACATCAGCTATACGATCATTCTTGGACCACAAATGATCGAGGACTCGACAAATCATACTGGGATTACTTAGCAAAGGCTGAAAGCGGCCCATGATCGACAAAATTCTTACGCGGATTAGTAAAAAGGCCATTGGAGTTCGAGGTTTGCGACGAAGTGTGTTGGGTTTTGAAGTAGGTAACGCAACAGAATAACAAAATTTAATACCTACTTCAATGCCTACCACGATCGGCAGGAGGAGACATCGTAAAATGATAAGAGACATAGTATTGTGTACCTTTTTGTTTTGTGAGATCACACGAAGAATGATGTCCTCGTCTCTACGGTTGATCCACGTCTAGAGGTGACATCTAGATACCTCCTTCAAACAAGTGCTATCTTGAACCCAGAGGAAGAGGGAAGAAGATCAAAGCAACAAGGAACAAGAGGAGGTTCGGCCTCCTCTTTGAGACGACGGGAAGGGGGGGGCGGACGGGCTAGGGTTCGGCCCTAGCTTGTCTTGCTCTCTATTTTTCTCTCTCCCACTCTCTTTTTTTATGTCTAATAACAATTAACATCATGTGGGAAGGAAGCTAGAGACTCCTTTATATACTCCAACAACTCCTTGTTGTTTCCATAAAGGAGTTTCCTAATTCTACATGAACTAGAATTATTCCGTCCCTTGCAAATTAGTCCTACTAAGTTTGCAAGGTGTTGCACAATGATCCTTCTATTAATTAATCAATATTAATTAATCCCAAATCTAGCTCTACTCTATTTGACGTGTGACCCCATAGGTTTCTAATTAGTTGGTAGTAACTTATTACTAACATGGAGCGATGTCTAGCAACACATCCATGCCACCCAACTAATAGAAATAGTCAGTGATCCCGACAAACCTCTTGTGCCCAATATCTCATATTGCACTATCCCTTTGTTTCCATATCCGGATTGGACACGAGACATAAATAGTCACACTCGTATATCCAATCCATAGTTCCTCGATCCTGGGAATATGCTTATGCAAGCAGATAACATCAATATCTCCATATTGATTTATCTGAGTCTGGCCAGACATTCAATAAGCCTCGTCCCTCGAGTGGCCGTGGATATTTACTCCCACTATGTGGGAGGGACAAATCCTTTTGACATCACTACGATCTCTAAGCTTGCTTCCTATCATGCCCGATAGGTACCTTTATAGTCACCCAGTTACGGTGTAACGTTTGATAACATCAAAGCACAATATTTCACAACTAGAGTGTCTAGTGATTTCAAGTCTAAGGATTGCAATATTATTATCACTACGAGAAGCGATTGTGACTTCAACATAATCTAATGTATCCTTCTCGTCGTGGGTCATCTAGTATGCCATTACTCCTAATGCATACCCATGTGTTGGATCGTGATATCTCCATATCAATCCAACCGCATACTAGTCTATAGATGATTGTCCCATTAATGATTATAATTGACTAGGGATATTTAAGAATATAACACTTATATTCTAAGGACTTCATTCATGTTAACATATCTCCATACCGATAACATAATGAATCGTAAATCCATATATTTGTCACAATAAATTGATTGCCTCTAGGGCACAATTCCAACAGTCTCCCACTTGCACTAGAGTCAAAATCCTGCATCATATGCCTATTGATCTAGCGCAGCCCTCCGCGTCTCCACCGCATAGGGGACATGGTAGGCGAAACATGTGCTAGTACTTTGCAAATATTCACATCTCCTCCATCAAAATTTTTATTGAGATTGAATATCCTGAGTACGTGCATCTTATGCATAACTATACTCAGTCCTCTGTGTTAGAATCAGCAATTGAATCTTGCTTGGAACCTTTCCAGCTCACAGTTCATCCCACTAGTGCAAAACATAAAACTCGACTATAATCTGAAATCTCATTTGAAGTTCGCATCACTGTAACTCTTTACAGTAAACTCTTCTTATCCTCTGTTTATCAAGAATTCATCCTTTATTCCTTCTCAAGTACTCAAGGATAATCTTGATAATTATCAAGTGACACCTCACTTGGATTTGATTGGTATCTTTGTGTCATACCATATGACACATCTGGCCCAGTACATAACATGGCGTATCTCATGAATCTTATTCATACGGTCCCTTTTCAATCTAATTGAAAAGACAATTAGTCTTCCAAAGACTAATTCCATGTGACATGGGTAAGAATCCATATTCTTACATGTCGAACCATTTCAACTCCTTGTCAATATATGTACCATGACTCAGGCTGAACAAATACTTTGATCTATCTCCATAGATTTTATAGATTGTCTCGCCTAAGTCTATTATTGGAATTCAATTTTTCTAGCCAATCTTTAACAGATTGCAGAGTAGAGACATTACTAGCTTTGAACCCGTGCGATGCACGGGGACATAACCCCTATACATGCCAACAAATACAATGTCTATAACTATATTGTTATACAAATAATAAAACAAAATATAGAAATTGCTAGAAAATAAATACAAATAAAGCATAAAAAGGGATTGGGGGATTTGAACCAAGAATGGAGAGAACGAATTGACTACTATAATCAAACAATGCAAGCGCGCTATGTTTATCCACCAATGCATGTTGTCACAATTTAAGAAATCGACGAAGAAAAAGTAACTGAAAAGAAATGCCAAACCCGCTCATAAAAATTATTCAAAAAATTGATTTCCCTATATTGGGCACGTCATCTTGTACAAATGTGCTAAGATACAGAGAACGTATATACAATCAATACAATAACATAACTATTCATTGAATAATTTTTTCCTATAAATCTAGAGGGAAATTTCCATCCCTGGGCACATGAGTCATACATCCTTCTGCACAATATTTTTTTTTCTTAACTCATCTAACAACATATACTTCTTAAACTTTCAAACAAAATAACATTCTCAATGACGTCAATGTGTTTTGAGAGAACATGTCTGGACTTCAAGTTTTGCTAAATTCAAAACAAAGGTCAGTTAAAGAAAGAATGAGATAAAGAACCGGTAAGAGCCAACGGAAGATAAACTAACCTCTAATTACAAACTAACATTTTCCAATTTGATTTACTGAATAGTAGATATATTAGACCTTGCGCATCGTGTAAAATTAATGTATATATATATATACACATTTTGTAGAATAACACATTTTGCAAACTAACACTTATAAATCCAAATAATAGCAGATCAAGCGAGGATAAATATAAAAAGCACAAAAAGCCTAACAAACAAAGAAACTAACCCAAATGAGAGATCAATATTGTCTATAATGAAAAAAAAAAGAATTTTTTTGTGCTATGATTGGATGAATATATTGAAGAGATGTATGATTTACTTAATTTATAGGCTAACCGGTTAGTAAAAATCGAGCATAATGAAAGGAGGAAAATTAAGTTCAGTGAGGTAAATTCATATCGAATGATTTATTACCATTTAAATTACATAAAAATCATACCTTAACCATCGAAAGTTTTTTATTTTTCCCCATAAAATATTTGACTCGTTGTTCAACAGAAATCATGGAAATGTTGGACTTTCGAGAAATAAAATTTTCCAATCCTTATTACCATTGATGGATATTAAATTTTTAATTCAATCCTATGATGGACCAAATCAGTTATTAATGCACCATGCCTTCAATTTAAATTTTCCACTAATTTTTTTTCCACCTACCTTAGCCAAGAAAATTCAAAACTCAAAAAGAAATAATATTCAAAACTAACATGTGGACAGATTACTTATCGTGACACCGTTCTATTTTCGTGACACCGTTTTATTTTCTACATCATTTGTCATACTATTTTTTTAGAAGAGACACACTATTTATTATGTATATAAATATAAATAACTGTGAAAAATTAACTAATTAGAATTTGTCATTTTGCAAATATTTAAGAATAACTTTTCTGGAATTTTCACATAATGTGGTTTCAAAATGAATTTTATATTTCTTAATATGAGAACTAATATACCTTCAATATTTTTTCTTTTTGGTTGATAACAGTTCCCTATTTTAGGAATCTCATATTTATTTCTATTTCGGATGTCATTAAGATTTCTTTTGTGACATTAATACATTAATTTTTGTTTTTAAATATTTAAGAGTATTTTTTCTTGCAGTTTCACATAATTTGGTTTCAAATTGAATTATATAATTTCTGTATATGATAAGTCAACTAATATCCTAAACAATTTTTTTGGAAGGTAACCTTTCCTTAATATATTGAGAAACTTATTTCTATTTCGGATGTCATAAAAATTTAATTTGTGAGATCAATACATTACTTTTTTTATGTATTCTAATTATGGTACTATTACTATAATTGTAATTAAAAAAGTAACTAATAAATAAATAAAATAATTCCACGTGGCAATTCCTCAGACAAAGCTGAAGAAGACATTCTCAAATAGTATATATAGATTCCCAATGATTAGTATGTCTCCACATACAAGACCAGAAACGTAGCTGTGCTCCCGCTAACCTTCTTGTAAACACGAGTCTCATCTTCAATTTTTGATGGAACCAAACTCCTTTGATTGCATCATAAATTCGAAGAATCCTATCTCCAAGAAGCTTGACTCAATCTATAAACAGACTGCTACAAGCAAGATGCGAATGGATTTAAGCATCACAATTGGAGAAAGATTTCGTCATAATATATGCTATGAACTCTCATGAAACCCTTTCAAACCAGTTGTCCCTTAAAAATTAATCATATTACCATCCATGTTGGTTTCCTCATAACCCACTTGCACCTTATGGGTCCTACCCTTTCACGTGGTTCCACTAAAGTCCATACTTTGTAGGTATACATGGATTCCATATCGTATCTTATGGCTCCAAGCCATTTATGAGAGTATGGCCCACACGTGGCCATCTCATAGGTTGTAGGCACATATCGATGAGTAATATATCACGGGTTATGAGAAATTCTTATTTCCCTAGTCCCTTGACATATCCTACCTAACCTACGAGGTTCTTGTGTTTTATGAGTAGGTTCCTCCACAACACCTTGTGATCCTGCTCATGTTCCATCAAACAGATCAATGTTCTGTTGTGGTTCTTGAACTCCTTCAGGTTCTACAGTGCTCCCACTATTTCTTTTAGAGACAACCTCTATCTAGAAACACAGCGATTCGAGCAACAACAATTTGTTCTCGATTGGAGTGTAGAGATAATATCCTTTGTTTCCTCCGGATATCCCACAAAACATTTATCCGATTTGAGTCCAAGTTTATCTGTAAACGCCTTTACATAAACTACATAACCCAAATCATTATGAACGACCTACTAGGAAAATCCCTAGTTCATATCTCATATGGTGGTTCTCATAATTTATTTGGATGGAACAAGGTTAAGGGCGAAATTTTGCTGTAATTAAAACATAGCCCCTAAAAGTAAACTGGAAGTTCTGTTTGACTCATCATGGACCGAACCGTGTCCAACAAGGTCCGAACTCTCCTCTTAGACATGCCAAACACATGGCGTGTTGGGTGGAGCGAGTTTGAATCATATCCAACACTCCCATATATGCTTGTCAAACTCTTGGCTTAAGTATTCTCCTCTACGATCCAATCGTAGAGCCTTAATACTTTTGCCAAGCTTTCTCTCTACTTCATTCTTGAATTCCTTGAACTCTTCAAAGGATTCTGATTTGTTTCTTCATACAAATCCATATATCTCTGATCGCATCAGTAAATATGATGAAGTATTGAAAACCATCTTCTGTATCTGCGCTTAGTGGCCTACATACATCAATATGTATGATTCCTAAAAGATCATATCTTAGCCTAATAAATAACTCTTACATATCTCATATGATTCAATAATCAAATGAGTTCTATAATTCCATCTATATGGATTTCTAGATATGTATCTCTTATTAGCGTGGCCTAACGATAATGCTAAAGATGAGTGAGGTTCATATCATTATATGCAAACTTCATGGTATTAATGTTATAGATGAAATTATCATGATCAAGGATATACAATCCATTTAGACAAAATTGTATTACAATAATGTATATCAGAATAAATGGAACAACATTTGTCCTTTATTATGATAGAGAGCTTTCTTGTCCAAACAAGAAACTGTGATAATGATCCTACTCATAGGAGGGTCATAATCACTTTTGTCTAATTCATGAATAATTTCATAAAGGTAGAAATAATTTCCTACGGCTAATTCAGCAACCCTTTGCTTCATTTCCACACGTGTAGGATTATCTCTTCCTTGTTCAATTTTCTATTTCTCTTGAGATCAACCACATTTCTATATAAATGTGAGATCCTCATCTAGTATCATATACTCATGATGATGAGATAGACATATTGACTTCTATAACAAAATTACCTAGTTTGGAATTCATAATTCCTTTATTATTTCCTTCCAGGTACTTTAGGACGTTTCTCTTCCTCCATGCCACCTATGGGATCTTTAAGGAAACTTGGTTTTAGCAACAAGCTTGCTTTATACCCATGAGGTCCACGCAAAACTTTTTTTCTTTTACCCATGCTGTTAACCATTAACATGTTTTGCCGTTATCCCTTTATGAGGGCTTTGTATAGCGATTCTCAATCATATTGAGTAAATCACTTTTGAACAAACACTATAATTGCATCCAATGCAATTCTTCGTCCATTTGGGAGAATAACTATCTATTCTTTATCTATCTTATAGATAACTCCCAGTCTCTAAGCTTTCAATCCTATTGAGATAGCTTAGTTTGCGCTTCACCTCTTGCTTCAGCAGTCACACATTACTAGCTTGTGTCGTCGCGTCATATCTCGATGAACTAAGTCGCCTTGCTTTGGCAAGCACGAACTTATTCCATCTTGACCATGACGAGTGCTAAGCAAGAGAGTGCAAAGTGGACCAACACTTCAAGCCTTTCATGACAAGCTCGTATGATCATATCACACGCCTCCATATTTCTCATCTTGCTTCCAAAGCTCAGAGTCCATGGGAGCTTGACATGAGACAAGTTACATCCAAAGAACCACTATTTGATGTTCTTTCCATAAGGCTTTAGTGTGTTTTGGTAGTTGGTGGGAAGAGAACTTTATGCTCTACAATGTACAACATTTCTCCATTATTTGAGAACAATTCTCAATTTCATACCAATCTAGAAAATAGATTCCAGACATCTTGTCCATCTCATGGACATAAAGTCGCGTTTTGTTTGTTTAATGCGATGGGTATTCAACACTTATAGGATTATGCAAAGCATTGTGACGTATAACTATATTCAACAAGGATTTAAATTATTAAATATAGCTCCCACTATTTTTCTCGGATTAATAGCCCTCACCATTAATGCGGAAAATATCTTATATATTTTCTAGTGGGTCCAAGATCCCTTTTCACTTCTTCTTGAGCTTGCTTTGGCAAGTCACCCAAGAATTGGTTATTTAGGTAGGAACCATTCCAATTGCATCCCATGCAACTCTTGGTCCAATTAGGTGAATAACTCTTTATTCTTTACCCTTTAGATAACACCTAATTGTCATGCCTCTAGGCTCATCAACCAATTGAATCTTACCCAGTTGCGTCCAATCTCTTGCTTCAACATACACACATTACTAGCTTGTTTCGTCCGCAACACACCATGGTAAATTAAAACCGTCTTGCTTTGGCAAGCCCGAATTTTAATGTACCCTGATCATGAAGGGTGTTATGGCAAGAGAAGGCAAAACACAATATTTAATTGAGGGATTTAATTTTCTTAACTTGTTTGGTTGATCTAATCAAATTGATCTACTTATTTGGATTGGGCAATCCACAATAAAAGACCAACATTGTTTATTATTATCTTGTTAACGTTTTGCTGGTATCTCCATACACAAAAAAATAAATAACAAGACATAAATAATAAACATCCACAAACATAAAAAAATGTGGCATGGATATGGCTCCTAGACTAAGATATTACCAAGCTAATGATAATATCAGTATGCCCTAAAGTGACAAGCTCATCTCCATGTGCTCCACGATAGCCGCACGCCTAGGGATTTGTCTTCTTTGTCTTTTGGCTCCTTTGGTACTCCGGTCTTCTTCTCCATGCTCTTGGCTATCATCTAAATATTTCTAATTCTAGCCTAACATCTAGAATAAATAAATAACAAAAGCCTCACATGTTGAGGAGAAAAAGACGACTCTCAGACCGTAAAATCTAATTCATTATTACATTAATTTGATCAGCTCGCAGGGCGTAAACCAAACCACAAAGCAATAAACATCAACAATCCTAGGCCATATCCATCCACCATGCAATAAAGCACATAATACAATTAAAACCAATTTTTAACCCGCTTGTTCCATTTAAATGAAATTGGGTAATTAGGGTTACAACGATCCAAGGGGTTCAAGCCAACAAGGGGCCCGAACCCCTAAGACCGCCGCCGCCACAAGGCCTGGCCCAAGGCCGGCCGCCCCATTGGCCCGCGGACTTTGCTTGGCGCGCAAGGGAGGGGGCGGACGGCTAGGGTTTCGGCCCTAGTCTTCCTTCCCTCTTCCTTGTTGGCCAAGCAAGGTTGTTTCCTTATGGATTTAATTCCATAAATTTGTTTCCATAATTGAAAACTCCTTTTCAATCATGTGCCCATGAACCCTAATTTTTCAAGAACCCAATTGTACACATCTTATGTGATTAAACTCACCAATTCTAACATCCAATGTTAAATTGGATCTTGTTCTATTGAATCAAATTCAATTTTGCATCTACTATGCCAATTATTTTCCATTTTTCGCGTAATAAAAAATAAAACGGTGTGTAAACTGAAATCGTAACATATACATCATGTTATGCTCTACGACCTGTGGCTCTGATACCACTGTTGGATTTTGAAGTAGGTAACGCAGCGGAACAAAAAAATTTAATTCCTACTTCAATGCCCACCACGGATCGTCAGGAGGAGACATCATAACATGATAAGAGACATAGTATTGTGTACTTTTTGTTTTGTGAGATCACACGAAGAATGATTTTCTCGTCTCTACGGTTGATCCACGTCTAGAGGTGAGATCTAGATTCTTCCTTCAAACAAGTGCTAGCTTGAAACCGGAGGAAGAGGGAAGAAGATCAAAGCAACAAGGAACAAGAGGAGGTTCGGCCTACTCTTTGAGCCGACGGGAAGGGGGGGGGGGGCTGACGGGCTAGGGTTCGGCCCTAGCTTGTCTTGCTCTCTCTTTTGCTCTCTCCCACTCTCTTTTTCATGTCTAATAACAATTAACATCATGTGGGAAGGAAGCTAGAGCCTCCTTTATATACTCCAACAACTCCTTGTTGTTTCCATAAAGGAGTTTCCTAATTCTACATGAACTAGAATTATTCCCTTCCTTGCAAAATAGTCCTACTAAGTTTGCAAGGTGTTGCACAATGATCCTTCTATTAATTAATCAATATTAATTAATCCCAAATCTAGATCTACTCTATTTGACGTGTGACCCCATAGGTTTCTAATTAGTTGGTAGTAACTTATTACTAACATGGAGCAGTGTCTAGCAACACATCCATGCCACCCAACTAATAGAAATAGTCAGTGATCCCGACAAACCTCTTGTGCCCAATATCTCATATTGCACTATCCCTTTGTCTCCATATCCGGATTGGACACGAGACATGAATAGTCACACTCGTATATCCAATCCATAGTTCCTCGATCCTGGGAATATGCTTATGCAAGCAGATAACATCAATATCTCCATATTGATTTATCTGAGTCTGGCCAAACATTAAATAAGCCTAATCCCTCGAGTGGTCGTGGATATTTACTCCCATTATGTGGGAGGGACAAATCCTTTCTACATCACTACGATCTCTAAGCTTGCTTCCTATCTTGCCCGATAGCTACCTTTATAGTCACCCAGTTACGGTGTAACGTTTGATAACATCAAAGCACAATATTTCACAACTAGAGTATCTAGTGATTTCAAGTCTAAGGATTGAAATTTATTAGCACTACGAGAAGCGATAGTGACTTCAACATAATCTAATGTATCCATTTATTTCGGGCCCCATTTCGGGCCGAAATCGGGCGGGTTTGTCCGATTTTGGGGGTGTTTTTTTTGGTATTTTCTTGATTGTTGAATGCCCAATCCGTCCATAAAGGGTAAAAACACCCCAAAATTGGATCAAACCTCTCTTTTCTTCATCTTCTTCCTCCCAAACCTTCAAGAACACCCATACATCCATACACCCAAAATTTTCAAAACTCAACCAAATTCAATTTTTTTTTTTTTTTTTTTTTTTCTGTTTTGCTCCTTGCAAACCCAAAAACAACATTAACTCTTGAGTTTTTGAAAGATAGGGCTTTGTTTGAGTGTGGGGGAAATCAAAGAGGAGGAGCTCCAAGAACAAAAATTCTCCGATTCATCAACTTGGAGGGGGATTCGGCCTTAGCTCAAGAAGAGTCTTTCGACGGGGACACCGAGGAGCACAAGGAGGTAGCTTCACTTCAACTTGCTCAAATTTTCGAAAAAATTGGTCCTCTCTTGACCAATTTTTGCGAAACCGGTCCCGTAAGAACTATACTCTGGGACCGTAGGTACCGAAATCTTTCTCTCGCTTTATTTTCTTGCTTACGAACTCGTAGGGCTTAATTTGAATTGAAATTGTTACTTGCTCATACTTGGATTGGGTTACTTGCTTAGTTCACTCTAAACCTCACGTGCACTCGTCTTTTATTTTCTCTATCATTATGTCTACATCGAATAGTGCTAAGAGGAGACGGAGTATAGTTTTTGATGATCATCCCATCTTCAATCCTGAGGAAGATGTAGTTTTGAGTGAGGAGGAGAATGTAGACGAGGGAGACGGCTCTGGCAACCATCGTTAGGTGCCTCCGTCTCCAATTCGTTATGAGTGATGCCTGCACTTCCTAAGATTGGGACGAGAGGTAGGGTTGCAAAGGATGTTTACCTCCACGCTATCCGCAATACCAACTTCTGCAGCTTCAGGTTTGTTAGTGCGAATGCCCATAAGGAATATTGCACTGAACCATTCATGAGGAGGGTAGGGACTCCTGAAAAACGCTTTCCGCAAAGCAACAAAATGCCAAAACAGCTTCAGGATCTCTTCAAGAATGAGAGGCTAGATAGGTGGTTTAAAATTTGTAAGAAGTCTAGCTCCGCTCTTGCAAGGGAGATTCTAGTAAATGCTCGTTTCTATAGCGAGGGAGAGGGTAAGGATCGGAGGAATGTGTATTGCCGGGGCACCTATATAGTCATCAAGCCCGAGATTGTAGGGGCAGCCCTGAGACTCAAACCCCTAAAGAATGAGATTTGCGCCTACCATGAGACCATTAGGAGGGTGGGTGCTGTTGAAGTAGTTAGTGCCTTTTATTTTGAGGGGGTGCCAGGAGCGGGATGGACTAAGAGACCCACTTTACCTGAGTGGAGCGTTTCTAGGAAACTCGTGCTCCCACGTGCGAGGTGGTTGTGTGAGTTTCTTGAGAACTGGGTTTATGGAGTTTCTCGTAATCCCACGTACTCCTTTCAGCTTTGCACCATGGCTTATTGTTTGTGAATGGGTAAGCGTATCAATGTCCCGTACTTCATTTATTGATTTCTTATGGAGAGAACTGACCGCTATAACCGTAGATCTCCCGGGCACACTTGCTTGGTCCTAAAGCTAGCACAAGATGCTAAGGCTAATTTGAGTGGTCTAGAGTATGACGATATCTCTAGAGACAAGAAGAAGAAGGATGCAACACGTACTTGGGAGAGAATAACCAGCCCCCTCAAGAACCAAATACCTGTTGACCCCACACCCCATAGCGGAGACCACGCGAGTAGCTCGAGATCCAACATGGAGCGACAGCTTGAGACGCTCATGCATATGATGGAGTCTCATAGACTCCAAGCTGATGAGGATAGAGCTAGGGAGAGGAGACATTTTGAGCACATCCGTAGTAGCCAGCGCCAATTGGGCCGAGGGATGGAGTCACTTAGCTATGACTGTGCCCAGCAGGGTGGATGGATTCGGGAATTGGTTGTGGCGGACAATGTGCAGTTGCATCACCCGCATACCTATTATGGCTTGTTCCATTACCAGTTCGATGTGTACCCAGAGTCGAGTCCCGACGTCCGAGATGAGGATGAAGGGAGGACTCACTCTGACTAGACCCACCGGCCCTACGCTTGAGCAGCCGAGTCCTCTTGATTTAACTCTATTTTTCGTTGAGGACAACGAAGCGCTTAAGTGTGGGGGAGTTTTTAGCTATCCGCTAGCTGGCCATTGCATAGCCTTGTTACATGTAGTTTAGTGAGTCTGTTATGCATTTAAAGTTGGTCCATAGGATTGCATGTGCACGTTTAAATATTTGCATTGTTTATATTGTTACACTTTTACTGATTGAGTCCACCTATCCTGTGTTGTTGGTTAATCGAGTTGGCCAGTTACATATAGTGTCTAAAAAAATTGAATTAAAAAAACAAGAAAAATCCTAAAAATTAATTTTTTTTGAGAAAGGGCAACTTAGGACCTAGAAACCGAAGAGAATCCAATGGAAATGCTCATGAGAGTAGGAAACACCGTAGTAGGGAGACTTTAATTTTAGTATTTTGTGCACAAGTCTCACGAAAGGATGTCCCGGATGTCTATGGAAAGGTGAAGGTAGATTACAGGCATACTTTTGATTCCTTTATTGTGCTGAGGGAAACTAAAGTCAAGCCGTATTACACAGGAGTTTTGTCTCCCGTCAATGGGAAAAATTGCATTCAAAGCAATAACGGCTAAGTGGGTCTGAAAACCTCAAATGACTTGGCGAAGAAATACCGCCTAGGAACTTGAAATACCTAGACGCTTTGAATCAAAAGACGTGCCGTATCTTGGTATGATTTGGTGGATGTTTGGGGACGCCCTAGTGAGTTTGTGCATAGGATCACCATATCTTATTTCCTGCTATGTGTTGTGAAATTTCAAAATGAGCTAGTGAGGATTTGATGATTTTCGATTAATGATAGAGAGGTTGCCCAATCTCTACTATAAAGAAAGAAAAAATATGCCTTTTAATGCCTTGCATTGTATATACTTGAGTTGCATTGTACATACCATGAAGTTGCATAGTCGTGTCTTTGTGTATTGAGTCGTGAGTCGTGTTGGATAGCAGAAAGTTAAGTATGCAAAGCAGTGGGGTATGCATTGGTTTGGTTGTGGCATGTATGCAATGTCTTAAGTGTGGAGGTTTGTGCTTCATTGTGCTCGAAACGAGCAAGAGAGGAAGTGTGGGGGATTTTGGTAGCACCTTTTAGGGGCTATAATTCTTTAGCATTTACCACATGATAATATGTATTTTGAGAGTGTTTTGAGGCCAATGTTAGAGATTCTAGGTCGTTTTATCACTTGTTGCTACCATGTGCTATATTGTTAGTCCGATCGTTTTTCATGCATATTTTATTGTTATTTTTCAAATATAATCACTTAGTATGTTTTTTTTATGTTGTTTTGACAGGTACGGATGCTAATAGGTTGATAGGAGGCATGGAACAAACTTCGGAAACAAAGGGGAGCTCAAGTGGAGTCAAGAGAAGCCGAATTGGAGGAGCTTGGATGACCAGTCTGCACTATTTTGATCATAGACGGAGTTATACAACTCGTTTGGGGGTGAGACCAGTGCCATATTAAATTATACTCAGAGAGCATTCCATCGATAGGTCACGGAGCTAAATCCGAGTTCGGACGAAGAAGATATCGCGTTTTGAAGTCAGGAGCAGATTTCAGGGGGCTTTTATGCAATTACTGAAGACTTCTGCGGGTTATGATTCAAGAACGACCTAGGGACGAAAGAAGCATCGTTCACGCATCCAGAGAGCCAAGAAGAAGAAGGAGAGCAAGGAGGCTTCATCGGGAACGATCTCAAGCAAGCAGGAGAGCCCGGATCGCGCCAATCTTCATGATTTTAGCGTTTGATCTATTTTTCTCTTTACTTTCTTGCATGAACTATTCAAGAACCATGTTAACTTGTGTTATGAGTAGCTAAACTCATACCTAGGCATCTATGGAGAGCCTAGGGTTTATGTTTTGATGATATTCTCCGGATTTTGGATGATCTTTCATGCTAGGATTATGGTTTAATGGAGATTGTTTTGGTTTTCATCATGTTGAGTTCTTTCATTGACAAGTTAGGGCTAAGATGTGTGATGTGAATCGTGTATTTCTTCATTCAATCATGAACTAGGCTTAATAATGATATTGGTAGCATAATTATCTTGTTTATTGTGCTTAATTCTTAGTAACGTAGGAGTCATGACCCGCAATTACTATGTAACTAGTGAGTGTGTGAAAACAAATCTACCCTAGTTGAGATGAGTAAACAAGATCATTCTTAATTGACTAGATTGAGAGGGTAGTTGGATAGGAATGGCTAGATGAGCATAAATTCAGTAGGAAGTAATGAGTTGTTGGTGAACGGTGGTCTGAGAGGAAATTATTCCTTGCAATGTTGTTAGCCTGCTAGAACACATAGGTAGTATACTTGGCCTGAGAGGGACAAACTGTTTTCTTTGTGTAGAATGACATGAGACCGATAGGTCAATGCCATTACCCAGCATAGGTTGCTAAGATTCATTGTGTTAGAACATGGAATCCGGAATTGTCAAAACTACCCTAGGTGATCTATAGATTGCCTAGCTTTCTCTCCTTTGATTTCTATCAAATCATTCTATTCGCGTTATTTCATTACTATTGCTAGTCAATTGTTTGAGGGTGACAACACTTCAAACTACAATCATTTTTACCATTTACTTAGGTAAATTGAGTTTAATTTCTAATCTAGAGTATATAGTAAACACCTTCCCTTGGGTTCGATAACTCGGAGTCCAAAATACTCCACTTTATTACTTGACCGTATACTTGCGTAGCAACGCGTAGTAATCGCGCATCACCACATCCAATATTGTGTATTAGGGAGTCCGCTCAGAAGGCAATGTCCTATCATTAGGGGATGCTTGAAGCGGTCATCACCAAGGTTCGAGAAACTCCAATCATTACACCGGGTCGTCACTCGGATATAATACTCTATAATGGTCTCTTGGTCCTCCAGGTAATTCATAAGTAGTGGTGAGTCTTTTGGCTGAAAAACGGGTTGGACTACGAATGGTGAGCAGGGGCGCGTGGGGCGGCCATTTGAAAAAAGAAAAGAGAAATCTCAGAAATGTTCTAAACCAACGCATACACTCATTACTCGACGGAAATCAACATAAGGAATTTAACGCAATTATGTAACATTAATAACATAAACTAACAACTTAACAAGTCGCAGGCCACATATCAATTTATCCCTTCACAATTAATAGGGATTTTCAAATAATCATACAACACACTTAGAAAATTCTAAACCATGGCTATTCTAACCCACATCGCCGGCTTATTAGTTTTATTTCAGGTTTTAGTTATCCTATGTCCATTCTAATTTTGAAAAGCTTCCAATTATTTTTAATCTTTATTTAGTGGGAATCGAAAAGTCATACTAGTGTTGGAACTGTCGGCTCTGATACCAACTAAAACACCCTAGATCCTACGGTTTCTTACTAGTACAACCAAATGATAATCCAAAATGCTTTATTAAGAAAAAAAAGGAGAAAACCTCCTTACATCATTTTACGTAAAGGTGATATATTTTCTAAAGTTCAAATGAAACTCTAAAAAGAAAGGAAAACGTTGCTAGCCATGATCCTAAAATTTTACTTATGTGCGCGTTCAACCCTAGCTAACTTACTCTTGACATGCGGTTTTAAAATAGCAAAAGGCGACGCAGAAAAACATTTGATCAGTAAAAACTGAGTAGTAATATACCACAACATGTAAAAATGAGTTTTGGCTGAAAGTAACAAAGATAGATAACCACAGTAACCAAGTTTAATCGTTTTTTTTGGTTGAGGCGTAGCCCACGAGCTGCAACAAGTACGATGTGGATAGAGAGGACACGATGGAATAAATAATAAAAATAGGGGTTCTTCTTGGGATATAACAATTCTCCCCGGACGTTAATAGATAGACCTTCGCTATCCCACCCTAACCATTCTCATGAGACCTTAAGTGTCGACACCCTTATACAGTTGTGACCTAAACATGCATATGTAGTAATCATAGATTCCATGATAAAAGGAGTATGTACCCTAGAGGAATCACGCAAGTGTGTTCCCGGCCGTAGCCTTCACGCGCATCCTCTGCACATCGTTCATATGTCCATTATGGTACATTTGTTCTTTGATTTTCCACGAGAGTAATAAACTAAAAGTTTGATATAATAACCACATGCATTCATAAAGTTTGCTTGAAACTCAAAGTATTGAAACACGGAATTGAATATTTGCATATTCAGATACTCAGACGAAAACAGTACATTTTGATAGAAGAAGGTGTTGTGCATATAAATTACTTGGAAATGGAGATAGAACTTCACACACGAGCAAGCCCTGAATTAGTAGTAGGGGTCCTCAACGAACACGCCTCCTACAAATTCTGAATCTACAATAATCATATAATCCTATATTAACACATTTTCATCCACGCGACAATTTACAATTAAATATCCTATATGAATGCAAGTGAAACCCCCAAATAATCCCCCATTAACAATTACATAAATTACTAGCTATAAGAGTTAATTTTATAAATTAATTTTAATAAGGGAAAGGTTGTTATAGGCATAAGAACTATATTGAAACAGAGAACATTTGATTGAGATACTAAATAAAAATTATTTAAGTTTAAGAAACTAGATTCGTCTTATATAAAAATACTTCAAATAAATAACGATGCATTGTTGGGAAGTTATATTATCACGTCGTAGTCGAAAACTCATTTATTTGACAAATTTAAGTTCACACAAAAAAGTTATTAGTTATTCTGAAAAAAATATTTGTACACAAACCTTAGTTAGCTAGTTGTCAATAAAATATACTATAACTATTATAACTTATCTTTATACCAATTTAACAAATTTAGAAAGTTAAAAACTTATTCTGCTTATTTCAGAAAATAATAGTTCTATTAATTTTAATTAAATGTAATTTATAGTTAATAAAATGAAATAATATAAAATAAATCTAACACTAGTACAACATAAAAACTTAAGTAACACTAACTCCCCGTTCAGACTCATAATACACACATACTACCCCACAAGTTTCAGAGCATACAAAATCTACCCCACAAGTTTCAACCAAATTCATTTCAATTTCTTCCCCCAAACAACCCACTGTAACATCACTATTCACTCAACCCACCTAGATAACAACCCTAACAAATTCTTGGAGCCAATTGGCATCTAAAATGGAAGAATCGAAATTAAAAGGAAGTTTTTTTTGTTTTTGTTTTTGTTTTGTTTGTTTTTTTTTTGTTTTTTTTTTTCTGAAGTAAACAATGGCGGAGAAGACGGCGGCAGAGATTGGAGAAATCGTCGCTGCTACTGGTGTTGCAACAAGTCGCCGCACAGAACAGAGACACCGGAAGGACGAGAGAGGGACGGACGAATGAAAACAAACAAGGCAGCGCCCGGTGGTGGCGTGTTCGGTCGTGTCGGACCCGAAATGGGTTCTCTTCGTGATGCCTTTGAGCTGCTTGTTGCAGCTCGATTCAACCAGGGCCGGCTTGCCCATAAGGCAGCTTAGGCAGCCGCCTAAGGCCCCGAAATTTGGAAGGCCCCCAAAATTTCGGAACTTTTCAAGGCGTAATTGCGAGTAAGAAATCAACTCTATGGAGCACGATTGACAACAGAGTGAGGAAATTTAGGAAAATTAGTTAGAGGGAGACATTTAAAGAGATAATCACGAAATAAATATGGACGTGATTAATGAGGTGTGATTGAAATAAAACTGGAGAGAGAAGAATTAATTAAGGAATCAAGGAGAGAGATTTAAGAAAGGAGATAACTATAACACTTTTAAAATCAATAATGATTTTTTTTCTTCTAAACAAACTACTGAAATTGGTCGTCTGAAAAAAATACTGAAATTCTATCAATTTCATATAAGGGAAGAAGAAGAACCTCGTAGAAAACAATCGTGTGAATTTTCTAACCCTCTTCTATTGTGCTCTTCATTTTTCCAAATATGGTTAAACTACAATGTTTCGTATTCTAGAATTTACTTCTCTCTCATCGAAGCTCAGTTGAAGTATCTTCTGGAAGAGGTCAACTTCTAGTTCATGAAATTAACGTCAAATTTCGAAACAATTCATATTTACTTCATCATTTTTATCGCTATTGTATGTTTCTTTAGGAGAGTCATAGTTTATGATTTAGAAAACTAGGATATAT
Organism: Linanthus parryae; assembly: GCA_023055425.1. NCBI lineage: Eukaryota > Viridiplantae > Streptophyta > Magnoliopsida > Ericales > Polemoniaceae > Linanthus > Linanthus parryae. The sequence goes on along the minus strand of JALGPY010000007.1, from coordinate 77,244,181 downwards.
ATAGTTTACCTGAAAGAATCTACTACAATCAAATTTACAAGTGATCCAAAATGTGTTTGTACAAAGAAGACGAAGGCCTCATTTTGCAAATTCGCCTAAGGCCTCTGATAGTCTTGAGACGGCCCCGGGTTCAACGGCAGCTGGGTCGTCGGGGATATGCAACACTGGTGGGGATTGTTTTTTAAGAAAAAAATGGAGGAAGAGAGTGGTGGTGGTCGGTGATAACAATGGCGATGGTGTGGGTACTCGCCAAAACAGATCAGAGAGAGAGAGAGTGAGAGTTTTGTGAGGGTTGGAAATTGACGGGGATGATGGGGAGATATAAGGGGAGTTGACTTGATTGGCGTGGATCATGACAGAAACTGGAAGAGAGGAGGTCAAGATTTTGGTTTGCCGTGGGGAGGTCGCCGGAAAATCAGGGATGAACAATCTGTTCATCAAAATGGAAATGGGGAAGAAGATGGGAGAAAGTATAAGGTGTGGAGGGGTGTACGGCTATCGCGGTGGTTCGATACGTAAACTAATTAAAATCTACAATTTTGGGCACGTTACATTTCACCAACTATTAGACACATAGCTAACTAAAAAAAAGTCATCTAAAAAAAAATTTGATAAAAAAATAAATAATAATAATAATTAAATAGAAAAATATTTTATAAGAGAAAATTACTTTTATAATTTCAAATAACAGTCCACAATATTCACTAAATTTCTAAAAATACCCCTAAAAATACCTGGGTATTACAATCAAACCTCTCTGTAGCTAAGATTATCCAAGTAACAAGCAAGTCTCTACGCAAGTATATTCAAGTAGAGAACAAATACACTTGCCTTGCTGCTTGTTACTTCGATAGTCTTACATAGAGAGAGGATTGGGTGTGGAGTGAAGGGAATTGTGTTGTTTGGATGCAAAGAAATAGCCTAGAGGGTTACTTTGAATGTTTGGGGGGTTTGGGAGGGATCTTTTGGAAATAAATTATTAGTGGGAAGTTATTATTAGAGGGAACACATTATGGAGGAAGTTGTTGGAGGTAGGCTAGGTTTTTGGAGCGAATAAAGTTTATGTTATTACATCATTTTTTGGAGATAATTGTGTTTGCAAGATGGAAACCAAATAACCCCGATTCTGTATTTTTTCCAGAGGAGTGGAAATTGTCTTCTAGGAACAGGTGGAAATTGTATTTTATGGGGACGGGTGGAAGTTGTCCATCCAAAATTTCAAACTTTTGTTAAAGTTTTTCAAGAGGGGTGGAACCTATGGTCATGAATAGTTCCAGGGATATATTAGTCATTTATGAAAGATAGTATATAGGTATAAAGAACATGATCAGTACTCTAGAAGGGGAATGAATAAAGTATGAAAGGTTTTGCTAAAAGATGAAGTTTCAAAACAAACTGAGAAAGATGCTAAGCGTATTTCAAGACCTTGAATTGAGATTCAAGCCCTAGGTATCACCTCTGGCTGAAGGATAGTTTTCTGATCTTTTTCAAGGCCTTGAAAAGCCTTTCCATCCCATGAACTAAAAACAGTTTTGAAGCTTCAAACAGGATAAGTACAAAACTCAAAGTAAAAGCTAGAGACACAATGATTTTACAAAGTTCAGTCCTCAATGAACAACGTCTCTGCTTGAGGGATCTAATCTTTGCAGGATTTTCAACTCACTTCTTATTAATCAAAAGCTAAGCCCTAGATCTCAAGCACAGAGAAGTCCCTTACTCTGTTACAACTTGTGGTTATCACTAACCTATCTAATACCTGCTCTAGCTAACTGATCTAATAAGAATCTCTTGTTTCTCCTCTTGAACAACACCCCGAGATCTGATGATAAGTATCATTACAGAAATGATTTACAAATGAGAATCAAGTGAAGAACAGAGAAACAAATTAAGCAGTGATGCTAGATGTACTCTTCTGGATGTTGGATTGGTTGAAATGATCTTCCTCAATGATGCTTCACCATCCTTGAGAGGTTTGAATATCTTTAATGCTTAGTGCTCAAATTTTATCTCAATAGTCTTTTATCCAGCTTGTTTGAAATGCAGAATTTATAGGATCTTCATAACCGAAGTTCCTAAAAATAAGGAGCATATCTTTGCCATCGCACTAGCTCAAAACCAATGGCTAGTTGCTTATTATCCTTAAAGATTTTGATCTTAACTTCCTTCGGCAAGTCTTGTGAAGGTCCATGCATAATTCCATGAATGCAGAATGAATCTGCAAGATATAATTCCTTTCATGCATTCAGATAAATAATGAAACAAATCCTACAAAATAGGTAGCTAATAAATCCTGCAAAATCTTAGTCAAACAATGAGATTAAATACTAAAATAGTATCAGATTAGTTTGGCTTTCATCATCAGATAAGACATAATCAAACATAGGAGATTCTCACAAGGAAGAAACTCCGGCTGAGTTCATGCTAAACTGCAGTGTAACTTCAAGGCTTCGAAATCAGTTTCAAGGCCTTGAGACAATACACTTTCAAGTCCTTGACTACTTGTTCAATGCTTTGAAGTAAACTGTGAACCTTACAATCTCCCCCTTGATGAAAGACAAAACCACTAATCTGTTAGAGCCGAGTCTATGCAATAATTCAACATAAGAGCATAGCCGAGATAACTTAATCAAGCAATTATAATTATCAAAAACAAACAAAGATAACTGCTGAAACAAAAAAGAAACATTCAAACCAAACAAGATAGTCCAAATAAAACCTAAATAAAAACTAAAGTTCTCCCTAAGACTTCCTAAACTTCTCCCCCTTCTTGACTTTCATCAAAAGAGTGAGATTAAATGTTGGATCAAAGTTTTTGAAAAAAAAAACTAAAAAAAAAAACTTAAAGAGAAAGTTTTGAAACTTGAAAAGACGATGTCAAGGCTTTGAAAAGAGGTTCAGGGCCTTGAAAAGAAAGAAAGATAAGCCCAGAATCAGGTTTTTGGGTCTTCATCTCCCTTAGGATCAGCAGCTTCCTCCTGTCGTTCTTCTTCATCTTCCTCATCACCTTGATGTTCTTCATCTTAATCATCATGATTACCAGGCTTGTCAACACCCTCAGCACCTTCACCACCTTCAAACAGTTCTTCTGAAGTGACATGTGCTGAAACTTTAACTTTCTGTTTCTCCACCTTCAAGATCTTAAGCAACACCTCAGAATCCACACTTTCCTCATTACCAAGTTCTTCACCAGCCTTTGTCTCAGCTTCCAAATGTCTACCAGTTTCATCCTCAGTGCCGTGTTCACCAAACAGGCTAGCAGTAGATCCTTTCTCCTTTGGTTCTTCTGCAACTTGGGAAGTTTCTTCCTCAGCATGAATCAAATTGATGCTTTTGAAGACACTTTCCACCCTATACCTCAGTTGTTTGAACTCAGGACTCATCTCATACTAACTCTGCTTGAGCTCATCTAACTCATGCTCAATGGAATCTAACCTTTGAAGAACCATAGTCTGGTCTTCAGACTGAGAGGTTTCGGAGGATGGAGAGGTTAGTGTCTTAGGCTTGAGAAACTTCTTGGCTTGTTGTTCTTCAACAGACAGATCATAATAGAGTATCCAAGCTCATTCCTTGGTTTCACAATTCCAATCCGTTGAAAATCTTTCTCTTCAAGCATTCCAAAACCAGTGGTAATAGTTTCTTCCCTTTCAAGTGGGATAGCAAGGAAAGCACAGTGAAAGGAGATTTGCATAGGGTAAAAGGTGCTTCCTTTGTTTGGTACAAGAGAAAAGCATGTGCTCCATCAGAATGCTTGGAAGATCAATCTAATAACCATGCATAATCAGATACATCAAGTACAACACTTTGTCAGATAGAAACTCCTTTGAATTTTCCTTAGGTACTACACACCTCATAAGAACAGTGAACAAAATCTTTTCTTCAACAGTTAACACAGAGTGTGTCAACTTCTTTAAGGTAGTAGCAACATTAGGTAAAAAGAATTAATCCTTAGCCAATTTCTAAGGATCAATCTTACTTGGATGATTGTATGTGTTATACCTCTTAGGGAAACCCAAAGAATTAGCAAACTTTGAGTGATCTAACTCCATAGTAATACCAGCAACCTTAGATGAAATAGCTAAACTCAAGGTTTTTATTTATTTCATGTTCAAACAGAACAGTCTAGTAATACTAGGGGAAGCAATTTCAGTATGGTTTAGGAGCTTCCAAAGAGAGTTTTGCTTAAGTCTCTTAATGCATTCCAAGTTCATTCCATTTAACATATCAATGCTAACCATACTGTAGTAAGAGACTTGAGCAGATGCAAAACCATCTAACCATTGACCTTTAGCACAATGACACATAAACCATGTACTAAAAAGACCTTTCTTACTTGTAGTAGATTTCTTTTTGAGTAGAACTGTAACTCCTTTCCAGTGTCCTTCAATTTGTCTTAAATCTCCAGTCCATTAACCTTCTGTTTTCCCTTGTCTTCTTTATGAGGCTTCTTCTTCACCTTCTTAGGACTTCCAATCTGAATCCCTTTCTGTTTCTCAGCACCATTTGTTGGATTTGAATTCTTCTTCTTGCTAGAAGCTAAAATATGTTCTTCCTTGTCCTTATTGCTCTTTTTATTTGGAGGAGGAGAGGGTCTTGGAGGACTAGGAGTTCTGGAACTAGATCCATCACTGATGGCTTGAATATCTTCTTCAGTAACCTTTCTCTTTTTTCATGTGCTTTTCTTAGAACCTCCAGCCATTTTTATTCTCTCCGTGGCTCTCCTTGTGCTCATTAGGGTTTGGGGAGGTTTAGAAGAGAGAGGCAGGAGTAAGGAATACGGAAGAGAAAAGATAAATACAGAAGAGTTTGAGTTTGAAAAGGAAACTAGATATTCTGAGATATTTGAGGAAGGAAAGGTTTTGTAAAAATCAAAAAGTGTGTGCGTGTGGATGGAAATAAAATAATACTGATTTGAGAAAGATTTGTTTTAAGAGGTAAATACAATATTAGGCAATTATGTAGAAAGATAACACCCAATTCTGAAGATCCATTCATTGACTATAGCATACAGGTTTATTTTCAAAACTTTGAAAAGAATTTCTAGGCCTTGAAATACTGTGATGCTGCACAAATACATTTTCAAGGCTTGAAAGTATTTTCAAGGCTTTGAAAAGCTTTTCAAAACTTTGAAAGACACATTACTTTCCTGATACTCCCCTTAAACCAATGCTTCCTTATTTAGCATACCCAGTTCCAATCTCAGGGCTAAGAATATGTCTTCTGGCAATGGCTTAAGGAAGATATATGCACATTGCATGTTAGTAGGCAAAAAAGCTAGAGATACACCACCCTTTTTTTTGCATGATCTTTTACAAAATGATGTCTGACATTTATGTGTTTGGTCCTTGAGTGCTGAACTGGATTCTTTGTTATTGAAATAGCACTTGTGTTGTAACACTTGATTGGAATCTCTTTGAAATTGTATCCCAAGTCTCTCATTCTTTGAGCTATCTAGAGAACTTGAGAGCAACATGCTCCAGCTGCAATATATTCAACTTCTGCAGTTGATAAAGCCACTGAATTTTGATTCTTAGAGTGCCAGCTTATCAAGGATGATCCAAGGAACTGGCAACACCCTTAAGTGCTCTTTCTATCAACTTTATACCCTGAAAAGTCAGCAACTGAATAGTCACACATAGAAAAGTTAGACTGTTTTGGATACCAAATCCCCAAGTCTTGGTACCATTGATATATCTGAAGATTCTTTTAACAGTCACCAAGTATGATTCTTTAGGATCATCTTGAAATATAGCATACATAAAGACACTAAACATGATATTTGGCCTACAAGCTGTAAGATAGAGTAGTGAACTAATCGTACCTCTGAATTCTTTCTGGTTCATAGCCTTACCATTTGGATCTTTGTCTAAAGACAATGTTGAGCTCATTGGGGGTCTTAGCAGCCATAGATTGAGACATATTGTACCTGTTCAGAAAGTCCTTAATATACTTGTTCTAATGCAGAAATATTACTTTCTTCATTTGAAGTACATGAAGCCCAAGAAAGAAATTTAACTCCCCTATCAAGCTCATCTCAAACTCCCTGCTCCTAAGACTCGAGAAATCTTTGGAAAGATAATCATTAGTAGCACCAAAAAAAATATCATAAACATATATATGTACTACTAGAATGTCTTTCTCACGAGTTTTAATGAAAATATTTTTATCAACAAGTCCTCTTTTGAAACCATTTTCAAGCAGAAATCTAGACACTCTTTCATACAAAGACTTTGGGGCTTGCTTAAGGCCATAAATAGCTTAGTCTAATTTATAAACATGATCTGGAAATTCATCAGTTTCAAAATCAGGGGGTTGAGCAACATAAACTTCTTCATGTAGCTAACCATTTAGAAATGCACATTTGATATCCATTTGAAGAAGTTTGATATGCTTGTGAGATCCAAATGCAAGCATAATTCTTATTGATTCCAACCTGGCTACATGAGCAAAATTCTTCTCATAGTCTATACCTTCTTCCTGGTTATAACCTTGAGCTACCAGTCTTGCTTTATTTCTGATCACCTTACCATTTTCATCTAACTTGTTTCAGAACACCGACCTTTTTCCAATCGCAGACTGATTTTTTGGAGGAGGAATTATATTCCAAACCTTGTTCCTCTCAAACTTATTTAGCTCACTTTGAATAGAAATAATCCAGTCTGCTTCTTGCAATGCTTCCTTCACAGTTTTGGGTTCTACAAGAGACACAAAATTATTTAAATCACATAAATCCGTTAACTCTGATCTAGTTTGTGTACAAGTGGATGGATCAGAGATGATGTTTTCAACTGGATGAAATGATAAATATCTGAACTTCTTCCTTGGTGTCCAGGGTTCTGTCTCTCCAGGAATCTTTTCAAGGCCTTGAGATCTTGAAGTTGTGGCTTGACCACTCTGTGTTTCCTGAGTTTCTGTTTCAAGGCTTTGAAACTCATTTTCAAGTCTTTGAAAATTCTTTCTGTTTTCCTGCAAAATATTCTTGGAACCATTGTCTTGATCTGGCTTATCTTCTGACACATGCTTGTTTAGATTCAAGTATGCAAAACCATCAGTGAAAGAACCATCATATCCTTCATCAAAAATAACATGTATACTTTCTTCAACAAGCTTGGTTCTTTTATTGTACACTCTATAGGCTTTGCTAGTCAGAGAGCAACCAAGAAAGATACCTTCATCACTTCAGGCGTCAAATTTTCCAAGATTGTCCTTACCATTATCGGGAACATAACGAGTACAACCAAAAGGTTTGAAGTATGAGATACTTGGCTTCATTTCTTTGAATAACTGATAAGGAGTCTACTTTAGAATAGGCCTAATCAGGCACCTGTTCAAGATATAGTTTGTCGTGTTCACTTCTTCTGCCCAGAAGGATTTTGGTAGCTTGTTCTATTGGATCATTGTCCTAGACATGTCCTCAAGTGTTATGTTCTTACTTTCAACTACACCATTATGTTCAGGAGTTCTAGGAGCAGAAAAATTGTGAGAGATACCAAATTTAGCACAAAAAGAGTCAAACTCTAGTTGATCAAATTCTCTGCCATGATCACTTCCAATAGAAGCAATATGCAAGTTTTTCAGGCTTTGGAGCTCTTTACAAGGCTTTCAAATTCAATAGAGCTTTAGATTTATCATTGATAAACATAACCCAAGTACATATGGAATAATCATCTACAATAACAAGCATGTACCTCTTTCCCATTGGAGTTAGAACTCTCATATGTCCACATGAGTCCATTTGCAGTTACTCAATAGGTCTAGTTGTACTTACAAATTTCTTGGGCTTGAATGAACTTCTTGTCTGCTTACCTTGAGCACAAGCTTTGCATACTTCTTCATCTTTGAACTCGATTGAAGGTAAACCTCTTACCAAGTCTTTGGAAACTAGCTTGTTCAGTGTATGCAGACTAATGTGTCCAATTTTTTAGTGCTAAAGCTTTGAATCCTCTTCAAGGCCTTGAGACACTTCAAGTTTTCTCCTGCAACTTTGTCAGTACTTAGAAAATAAACATTGTTTGATGTAGGAGCAGTGAGTATGCAATTGCCTGATTTCTCTTCTTGCACCACACATTTCTCCGTGTCAAATATGACCTTATTACCATTGTCACAAAGCTGAGATACACTATATAAATTAAACTTGAGTCCATCTACTAAATAAACATCAGAAATAGATTTTTCAGAACTGTTACCAATTTTTCCAATACCTTTGATGTTGCACTTGCCTTTATCACCAAGTGTGATTTTTCCTCCTGATTGTTCTTTGAGTTTAGAAAGCGAAGAACTCTTGCCACTCATGTTTCTGGAGAAACCACTACCCATAATCCATTTTTGTTCCTTTCTCCAAACTGCAAACAGCGATCACTTCCTTACCCAACTGTTAGACCAAGTGTGGAATTTGGATTCATATTCAGGATCAATCATATTAGGTGGTCTAAGCCCTTTAGGAACCCAAATCTATCTCACTTGTCCCTTTAGTTGGAATGGAAAAGTATTCCCCATTATGTGAGGGTCTCTTCTTCTGAAGGGGCAAGTCATCTTAACATGACTAAATTTGCAACAGTAATAACACTTTGGAGAAGATCTGCTACTGGCTTTCACAAGTCCTGTAATGTTTTTTCTTGGAAAGTTTGGATTTTATCTAATACCAATATTATGATTAGACTGCAAACTTCCTCCAAGAATCAAGTTTAGATTTTGTTCTGAGCCAGCAAGCTTTGTCAAAACATTTTTAGAGTCTTGAAGTTTCTCAGTCAGAAGGGTCTTTTGTTCCTCCAATTCATCATGCTGATGTTTTAGAGCAACTCTGTTATCACTTAAAACTGAGTTCTTTGTGACAACTGCCTTGACTTGAGTTTTCAAGGCTTTGAAATTTATTTACAAGGCTTTGAAATCCTTAGCCTGAGAAATTTCAAGATTCTTACTGTGTACTATGGAAAACAAGTTGCAAATTTTCTTTTTATTTCTCATGAACCTTTTATTTCAAAGTCCTGATTTCATTCAAGTTGTCTTCTTCATATAAAAGCATTGTTCTAAGAAAATTAGTAAGAACATGTGCTGGTTTTGAAATTAAACTGTTTACCATTACCTCAATGTTCTTTTTTGAAACTTTGATCATGCTTATCCATAAGTCAAAGATTGTCTTGTTCCTATTCAGAGTCTAATTCACTTGAGGAGCCTGAATCACTCCATGAGGCTACCATAGCCTTCTTTATCCTGTCATGATATTTCTTCTGAAAGTGTTTGATTTTCTTGTGTGGACAGTCCCTGATCAAGTGTCATGCATAACCACACTCAAAGCAATTTATCACTTTATATTTATGTGAAGGATTTTTACCTTTGTAGTCTTTGCTACTGGAGGATCTAAACTTGTCTCTGTTGAAGTCCTTGTTTCCAATGTTCTTCTTCATTTTGAGAATTCTGGTCAAGGCTTTGGAAATGAGAGCATAGTAATCTTCATCATCATCTTCTTCTTTTTTTCAAGGATTTAAGGCTATTCACTCTCTTTAGCCTTGAGTTCCATATTCTTGACACTTTCAGGAAGTTCTCCATCAGCTTCATTCATGGAGATTTCATGTGTGAGTAATTTTCCTACAAATCATCAAGATAAAGCGATGAAAGGTCTTAAGATTCCTCAATAGCAGTAGTCTTTGGTTCCCATTTGGATTTGGGAAGGCTTCTCAAGATCTTTCTGACTTTCTCTTCATTGGAGAATGACTTACCCTAGGATTCCAGATTATTCATAATGTCAGTGAATCTTTTGAACATGTCTTTGATGGACTCAACTCCTTTCATCTTGAATAGCTCATGCTATCTACGAAATATGTTGATCTTCGTCTGGTTTACTTGGCCGGTTTCTTCAAAGGTTATCACCAGTTTATCCCATATTTCCTTATCAGTTTTGCAAGTGGAGATCTGGTTGTAATCATCTGCATTCAAGGCACAATATATGAGATTCATAGTTCTGTAATTTATAGAGAATTGTTCTAACTCAGAAGTAGAGAGAGAACGTTCAGGTTTGGGAGTTCAAATCCCACCATTTTTTGTATAAAAGATATGTGGCCAATTCTTATTGATTTTCCACAGATCAAAGTCTTGATCAATGATGAAAATTTTCACCAAGGCTTTCCATTGCACAAAGTTGTCTCCACTGAAAAATGGAGGTCTGTTAGTAACTCTGCCCTGTGAGATGCCACCATCACCAACAATACTCATGATCACTAGATTGTTAGATCTATGCAGTGGTACAAGATCTGATACTAATTGAAAGACAGTATGTAGGTATGAAGAACAGGATCAATAATCTAGAAGGGAGGGGGGGGGGTTGAATAGAGTATGTAAGTGTTTGCGAAATGATGAAGTTTGAAAACAAACTGAGAAAGATGCTAAGTGTATTTCAAGGCCTTGAACTGAGATTCAAGCCATGTTGGAATATATGCCCTAGAGGCAATCTCTTTTAGTATGAACATTACTTTTTGGCTAGAATATTCATTGTATTACTTATGGAGATATTTATTATAATGCGTTGTTTATCTTAAATATCCCTAGTCCATTATAGTGATTAACAGGACGATCAACAATAGACTAGTATCGGGTCGGATTTGTATGGAGATATCACGATCCAACACATGGGTATGCATTAAGGGTAGTGGGATACTGTATTGACCCATTTACGAGAAGTCTACATACGAGGTATGTAAAGTTACAAGTGCTTCTCACAGTGACAACGGGATTTTCATCCTTAGATGAAGTCACTAGATCCTCTAGTTGTGGAGTATTGTATATTGATTGCGTTAAACGCTACACCGTAACTAGGTAGCAATAAAGGCGCGTATCGGACACAATAGGAATAAAGCTTAGAGATAGTAGTGATGTAGATATAATTTTTCCCTCCCACATAACAGGAGAAAGTATCCGCGTCCACTCGAGGGATGGTGCTTATAGAATGTCTGGCCAGACTCAGATAAATCAATATAGGATATTGATGTTATATGCATGGATAAGACTATTCCCAGGATCGAGACACTAAGGATTTGATATACGAGTGTGACTTGTATGTATCCTGTCCAATTCGGATATAGAGACGAAGGGATGAGACAATACTTGCACAAGGTTTGTCGGATGACTATTTCTATTAGTTGGGTGGCATTGATTTCTTCCTAGAGGCCGCTCCATGTTTGTAGATTGTTGCTACCAACTAAGTAGAAACATCTGGGGTCACACTCCCGTTGGATTAGACCGGACTTGGGAAGTAATTAATATGATTAATTAATAAGAAGGATCAATACGCAACTACTTTCAAACTTAATAGGACTAATTTTAAAGAGCGACTAATCTATGTATGGATATGATTAGTAGAGGGACTAATGTGTAGTTAACAAGGAGTTGTTGGACTATATATATGACATTCCTAGCTTCCTTCCCACAACTAATGCTCATAATACATTGAGTGTGAGAGAAAGCAAGGAGAGAGAGAGCAAAAACAAGGAGGCCGAACCCCCTTGGTCCGCCCCGTACCCCATCGGCCACAAAAAGAGGGGCCGAGCCCCTCTTTTTGTGTTCGTTGTGTGATCTTCTTCTTCTTCTTCCATCGTTCCTAGCTAGCACAATGTGTTGGACGGTCCGATTTCTAACCTAGGAGTGGACTAGACATAGAGACGTGAACAGAATTTCATGAGTGAAGTCATCACAAGAGAACCCAAAGGTATTATGATGTTCAATCCCTAACTATCGTTATGTAATCTCTTCCTGTGATCCTTGGAGGGTCTTGAACGAATTAATTTATGTTTATTCTGCTGCATATCCGTTATCAAAACCCTATAGCGGTATCAGAGCCACATGTTGTAGAGCATAATGTAGTTTATGTGTTACGATTTGTTGTTTTACACTTTAATTATTATTTATCGCGTAAAACGGACAAATTAGTGAGTTTGGATCACATAGGATGTGAATATTTCGGATATAGGAACCAGGGTTTGCTCACAAGCTGGAAAAATGTGTTTTTCAAACTTGGAAACAACTAAACTTGGGCAACAAGACAAGGATTTGTTTTGAAAAAACTCCATAGGAGGTTCGCCCCCCCCATGGGACCGCCCCCTTTCCTTGCCGCCCAAGCTATGGCACGACCAAGGGCTCGAACCGGCCTAACGCACGGCTTGGCCGTGTGTGGGGCTAGGCCCACCGGCCCAAGGCTGTGTTGGCCCTTCGGGGGGGGGGGGGGGTTCGGCCATGAATATGGTGGACCTCTTGGACCATTTTGACCCTAGTATGTCCAAAATCTACTAAAATTGACCAAGCTCGTTAAAATTGGATTTTAACTGTTTATGTGCTTTATGCATGGTGATTGGATATGGCCTTAGGTTGTGGTGTGTTGTAGATGTTTATTTTGTTGTTTGGTTTACGGCCTGCGAGCTGATTAAATTAATGTAATAGTTAATTAGGATTTACGGTCTGCGAGTTGGACTTCTTCTCAACTTGTGAGATCTCTCTATTTAGTATAGTTGCTAGCTAGTATTAGATAGAATAGATAATAGTCAAGACATGGAGAAGAAGCCCAAAGAACAACAAAGCTATGGAGCATTCCACAAGCCAAGCAATATGGCGATATCCACAAAAGCTATGGAGCATGGACTAAAAGATGGAGGCACATGGAGATGAGCTTGCTATATTAGGGTTCATAGATATTCCCATTGGCTTGGGAATATCTTATTTTAGAGGCCACATCCACATCAAGTTAATTTTTCTTTTGTGGTTGTTTATTTAATTGTCTTATGATTTATTGTTGGTGTATGGTTGATGCATGCAAAATCGATAATAAGATAATTAACAACCGGTATCTTTTATTTTCGGATTGACCAACCCAAATAAGTAGATCAGTTAATATGGATCCACAAAAAAATTAAAATTGAAAAATTAAATCCCTCAAATTTCAATATTGTGTTTTGCCTTCTCGTTATTCAAACAGTCATCATAGTCGTTATGTTTCAAACTCGTGCGTGCCAAAGCAGGGCGATTTGATTCATCATGGCATGGTGCGATGGCACAAGCAAGTAATGGGCAATTTTTTGAGTAAGAGATTGGACGCAACAGGGTGATTTTAATAATATTAAAAGCCTAGAGGCAACCAATTGGGATTAGCCACGGGGTGGATAAATAAGAAGTTATTTGCTCAATTGAACCAAGAGTTGCATATGGATTCAATTGGAATTGTTCCTACCTAAATAGCTAATTTTGGGTGACTTGCCAAAGCAAGCTCAAAAGAAGTAAAATATGGATCTTGGCCCACTAGAAAATATAATGATGATTTCAGCATTAATATGGAGGGTTATTAATTCGAGAAAAATAATGGGAGCTATGTTTAATGATGTAGCCATTATTAAATATAGTCATTTGTTCACAAAATACTAAAACTTGTGTATTTCTCATTTTGAAGAATCCTAATGGAGAACAACTCATCGAGTTTATCACATTCCCTACGAGCTGTTCTTGAGAAGGACAAGTTTTCTGGAAGTTACTTTCTAGATTGGTACAGAAGCTTGAGAATCGTTCTCAAGCAAGAGAAGAAACTGTATACTCTAGAGGAGGAAGTTCCTAAGAGTCCAGAAAATAATACTCCTGCAGCCCTAAAGGCGCATCAAAAGTTCGTTAACGATGCTAATGATGCGGCATGCCTCATGCTTTGCATCATGATCCCTGAGCTTCAGAAGCAACACGAGAACATGAGTGCGGTCAATAGGATCGAACGCTTGAAGAAGCTCTTCCAAGAACAGGCAAGGGTTGAGAGGTATGACGTTTCCAAGCCATTTTTCAATTGTTGACCTCATGTGCTCAGTATGATCGTGTACTAGGAGAATCTCACATGTCAAGGGTTTCCGGTCGGCGATGAGCTAGCCACTGATCTCATTCCGCAATCGTTGCCTGAGAGTTATGGACAGTTCATCATGAACTATAAAATGAATGAGATTGTGAAGCCTCAGCCAGAATTACTCAATATGTTGAGGACAACTGAACAAAGCATCAACAAGGGAAAGGGCAAGGCCATAATGATGGTGCAGAAAGGGTATGATAAAAGGTTTGCCTCAACATCTAAAAGGAAAGGCAAGGCATTTTCCAAATCCAAGGAAATTGCCCTTAAACCCATTGGTTGCGTTGCCAAGAGCGTGACTAAGGGTGATTGTCAATACTGTAGTCAGCCTGGACACTCGAGTAGGAAATGCCCAAAGTATCTGGAGGATAAAAGGCTTGGAATAGTGATTCCACCACCACCAGGTATTTTTTTATAAATGTAAATTTAACTATCTCTTCATCTTGTGTATTGGATACTGGATGTGGATCTCACATGTGTTGAAATGTGCAAGATCTGAAGAGAAGTAGAAGATTGGCTAAAGGGGAGATAGACCTGCGCGTTGGGAATGTTGCAAAGGTTTCTGCATTGGCCGTAGGCGTGTACGAGCTGTCTCTACCTTCAGGATTAGATTTAGAGTTAGATAATTGCTATTTTGTGCTTGCTATGATTAGAAACATTATTTCTATTTCTTGTTTGGACAATAAAGGTTTTAATATTTTAATAAAGGACAATTTGTGCTCCATTATTCTGATAGTATTCACTATTGTAGTGCGTAATTATTTAATGGATTATATATCCTTGATACCAAGAGGATTAAAATGAATGATTTAAATCCTTCTTATCTATGGCACTATCGTTTAGGCCATATAAACGAGAAACGTGTATCTAGACTCCATAAGGATGGATTTCTAGACTCATTTGATTTTGAATCGCATGAGACACGTGAGGCTTGTTTATTGGGAAAAATGACAAATTCCCCTTTTAGTAAGAAAGGTGAAAGGACTTGTGAGCAATTGGCACTCATACATACTGATGTGTGTGGACCATTTGCCACGCCTGCCAGGGATGGTTATGTATACTTCATTACGTTTATTGATGATTTCAGTAGGTATGGATTTGTATACCTTATGAAGGCTAAATTCGAATCCTTTGAAAGGTTCAAAGAATTCAAGAATGAAGTAGAGATGAAACTTCGCAAAAGTATCAAGGCTCTACGATCGGATCGTGGGGGTGAATACTTGAGCCAAGAGTTTGACGACTATCTTAGAGAGTGTGAGATAGTATCCCAACTCACTCCACCCGGAATGCCAGCGTGTCCGAGAGGAGAAATCGAACACTGTTGGACATGGTTCGATCTATGATGTGTCAAACAGATCTTCCATTATCCTTTTGGGGTTACGCTCTATTGTGTGCAGCTTTCACCATTCACCGTGTTCCATCTAAATCGGTCTTGACTCCACATGAGATGTGAAGTGGGAAGCGTCCCACAGTGTCGTTGATGAAGATTTGGGGCTCCGATGTCTAAGTAAAAAGCTTACAACCAGAGAAGCTAGGGCCTAAGTCGGATAAATGCAAGTTTGTGGGATACCCTAAGGAAACAAAGGGTTATTATTTCTACAATACAACCGAGAACAAAGTGTTTGTTACTCGGAACGGGGTGATTCTAGAAAGAGAATTTGTCTCTAAAGAAGCAAGTGGGAAGACTGTAGAACTTGAAGAGGTTCAAGAACCACAAAGAATTAATCCTACTGTGGAACATGAACACGAACCACAAGAGGTTGTGGAGCAGCCTGCTCAGGTAACACAAGAACTTCGGAGGTCGAGTAGAGTGCGCCATGAGCCGGAGAGGTATGGACTTCTCATGACTGGGTCTGGTGACACGTTGCTCATAGATGATGAGAATACTACCTTTTGGGAGGCCATGAAAGGTCCATACTCTCATAAGTGGCTTCAAGCCATGAGACACGAGATGGAATCCATGTATACCAACAAAGTATGAAATTTGGTGAAACCACCCCAAGGGGCGCGGCCCACAGGGTGCGAGTTGGTCTTCAAGAAGAAGACTGACATGGATGGTAATGTGATTACCTATAAGCGCCGATTGGTGGCAATAGGATTCAGACCTATTTGGTATTGACTATGATGAAACATTTTCACTAGTCGCAATGACAAAATCCATCCGAATATTACTTGCTATTGCAGCTTATTATGACCATGAGATTTGACAGATGGATGTCAAAATAGCGTTTCTATATGGAAACATCCTCGACGATGTGTACATGACACAACCTGAGAGTTTTGTGGATTAAGAGCATGCAAATAAAGTCTTTAAGTTACAACGATCAATTTATGGATTAAAGAAATTTTCTAGGAGTTGGAATCGAAGTTTTGATGAAGCAGTCAAAGAGTTTGACTTCATCAAGAACGAAGATGAGTCTTGTGTCTACAAGAAGGTTAGTGGGAGCTCTGTTGCTTTTCTGGTCTTGTATGTGGATGACATACTACTCATTGGAAACGACATTCCTATGTTGCAATCTATTAAGGATTGGCTAGGAAAGTGTTTCTCAATGAAAGACTTAGGGGAAGCAGCTTATATACTTGGTATCAAGATCTATAGAGATGGATCGAGGAAGCTTCTAGGCCTAAGTCAAAGTACAGATATAGACAAGGTGTTGAATCGGTTCAACATGCAAGACTCCAAGAAGGGATTCTTGCCCATGTCGCTTGGGATCACCCTTTCGAAGGATGGTTGTCCTTCCAATGAGATTGAGAAGGAACGCATGAGTAGGGTTACCTATGCCTCGGCCATAGGATCCATCATGTACGACATGTTGTGTACTAGACAAGATGTGATCATACACGTTGAGTATGACAAGAAGATACCAGTCTAATCCGAGTGAGAGTCACCGGATAGCGGTCAAGAACATCCTCAATTACTTGAGAAGAAATAAGGATTCATTATTGACTTATGGAGGTAAGGAAGAGTTACGTGTAAAGGGTTACGCGGATTCAAGCCTCCAAACCAACATAGATGATTTCAAATTGCAGTCAGGATTTGTCTTTTGCCTGAATGGAGTAGCGGTGAGCTGGAAGAGTTCCGAGCAAGAGACGGTAGCTGATTCTACAACTGAGGCTGAGTACATTACTGCGAGAGGCGTAACAAAGGAAGATGTTTGGATTAGGAAGTTCATCACTGAGCTTGGTGTGGTTCCTAGCATTGTGGATCAAGTAGAGTTTTATTGTGACAACACTGGGGCCATCGCACAATCCAAGGAACCCAGGTCACACCAGAAATCCAAACGGGTACTTAGGAAGTTCCATCTTATTCGAGATATTATCGATAGAGGAAATGTGAAGATATGAAAGATTCATATAGAAGAGAATCTGCCAGATCCACTTATAAGCCTCTTGTTCAGCGCAAGCATGAAGGGCACACTAGATCTATTGGCATACGAGATGCACCAGATTGGCTCTAGTGCAAGTGGGAGACTGTCGGAATAGATGCCCTAGAGGTAATCTTTTTTACTATGAACATTACTTCTTGGCTAGAATATTCATTGTATTATTAATGGACATCATTAGTATAATGAAGTCCTTAGATTGAAAAATGCATTGTTTATATTAAATATGCCTAGTCCATTATATTTATTAACAGGACGATCAATTATAGACTAGTATGGGGTTGGATTGATATGGAGATATCATGATCCAACGCATGGGTATGCATTAAGGGTAATGGCCTACTGGATTGACCCATTTACGAGAAGGCTACATACGAGTTATGTAAAGTCACAAGTGCTTCTCGTAGTGACAACAGTATAGTCATCCTTAGACTTGAAGTCACTAGATCCTCTAGTTGTGGATTATTGTGTTTTGATAGTGTCAAATGCTACAACGTAACTGGGAAGCAATAGAGGCGTGTATCGGACACAATAGGTAGCAAGCTTAGAGATATTAGTAATGTAGATAGAATTTGTCCCTCCCACATAACGGGAGCAAATATCCGCGGCCACTCGAGGGATGGTGCTTATAGAATGTCTGGCTAGACTCAGATTAATCAATATAGGATATTGATGTTATCTGCATGGATAAGACTATTCTCAAGATCGAGAAACTATCGATTGGATATACAAGTGTGACTTGTATGTTTCATGTAAAATTCGGATATAGAGACGAAGGGATGAGATAATACTTGCACAAGGTTTGTCGGATGACTATTTCTTTTAGTTGGGTGGCATGGATGTCTTGCTAGAGGTCGCTCCATGTTTGTAGATTGTTACTACCAACTAAGTCGAAACCTATCGGGTCACACTCCCTATGGATTCGACCAGACTTGTGAAGTAATTAATATGATTAATTATTTAGAGGATCAATACACAACTTAGTAGGTCTAATTTGCAAGAGCGACTAATCCATGTATGAAAATGATTAGTAGAGGGAATAAAATGTAGTTAAGAAGGAGTTGTTGGACTATATATAGGACACTCCTATCTTGCTTGCCAAAACTAGTTCTCATAATACATTGAGTGGGAGAGAAAAGCAAGGAGAGAGAGAAAAACCAAGGTGGCCACACCCCCTTGGTCCGTCCCCTACCCTGTCGGCCACAACAAGAGGGCCGAGCCCCCCTTTTGGTGTTCGTTGTGTGATCTTCTTCTTCTTCTTCTTCTTCTTCTTCTTCTTCTTCTTCTTCCATCGTTCCTAGCTAGCACAAGGTGTTGGAAGATTCAGATTCTAACCTAGGAGTGGACTAGGCATAGAGACGTGAACACAATCTCACGAGTGAAGTCATCGCAGGAGAACCCAAAGGTATTCTGATACTCAATCCCTTACTATCGTAATGTAGTCTCTTCCTGTGATCCTTGGAGGGTCTTGAATGGATTAATTTATGTTTATTCCGCTGCATATCCGTTATCAAAACCCTACAAGCCCTTGCAATCAACTCTGGCTGAAGGAAAGTTTTCTTATTTTTTTAAAGGCCTTGAAAAGCCTTTCAAGGCCTTGAACTAAAAACAGTTTTGAAGGTTCGAACAGGATAAGTACATAACTAAAAGTAAAAGCTAGAGACACAATGATTTTACAATAACATCCCTCAATGACATATGTCATTCCTTGAGGGATCATATCCCTGCAAGATTTTCAACTCACTTCTTATTAATCAAAATCTAAGCCCTAGGTCACAAGCACATAGAAGTCCCTTACTCTGTTACAGCTTGTGGTTCTCACTAACCTATCTAGTACCTGCTCTAGCTAACTGATCTAATAAGAATCTGTTGTTGTTCCTACTAAACAACACAACGAGATCAAATGATAAAAATTATAACATAAATGATTTACAAATGAGAATCAAGTGAAGAGCACAAAAATAGATTAATCAGTGATGCTAGATGTGCTCTACTGAATGTTGGATTGGTTGAAATGATCTTACTCAATGATGTTTCACAATATTTGAGAGAGTTTGAATCTCTGTAATGCTCAGTGCTCAAATTTTCTCTCAAAATTCTTGTTTTTCTGCTTGTTTAAAATGCAGAATTTATAGGATCTTCATAACATAAGTTCCTGAAATCAAGGAGGAGATCTTTGACTTCTCAAAAGCTCAAAACCAACGGCTAGTTGCTTGTTATCCTTAAAGATTTTGATCTCAACTTTCTTCTGCAGGTCTTCTTAAGGTCCAGACATAATTCCATGAATGCAGAATCAATCTGCAAGATGTAATTCCTTTACTGCATTCAGATAAATAAGGCAACAAATCCTACAAAATAGATAGCTAATAAACCCTGCAAAATCTTAGTCAAAAAATGAGATTAAGTAATAGAATAGCATCAGATTAGTTTGGATTTCATCATCATATAAGACATAATCAAACATAGGATATTAGGAATCAAATCACAAGGAGAAACTCCCCCCGAGTTCATGCTAAACTGCAGTGTAACTTCAAGGCTTCAAAGCCTTCAGACTATACAGTTTCAAGTCCTTGACTAATGATTCAATGCTTAGAAGTAAATTGTGAACCTACAATTTATTAGTACTCACTGATGATATAATCTAGTATAAATTTGATGTAAATTTGTTTATAATTAATTTTTAATTAAACATAGTCATAAGGGCATAATTATTCTTAAAATTATGTAATCACATCCTAGTGGTAAGGGCATTTAACTAATTACCCAGGGAGGGGTATAAAGGTAAAAAAAATCAAATAGTACCTGACACTAACAGAAGGATGGTAGTTGTCAACACCGTCAACAGACTAGGGGTAGTGGTGTATACCAAAACGTGAGGGATGTATTTGTATTTTACCATAATCAATGGGTGGTTTTTGTCTTTTACACAAAATAAAAAGATAATGCTACTTGTTTAGTTTAAAGTCTTCTTTCTGTTCATTGTTTTTCCCGCATTCAAACCCGGTAGACGACAAAAAAACAATTTAAGAAAGAAGTTTTATTTCTTTTTATTAAAAGGATTCACTCTAACACCAAGTAAGGCATAACAATCAAGATTGGGGTAAAAAATGCTCCTAGAATCCTCAAAGAAAACATTTTTCACAAACGGAGGAGCAGACTTCATCGAGATAAGGGTAACATTGTTTGTGACAAAAGGAGAAATGCAATAAACAAGAGTACTAGAAGTAGAACAAGAAGATGCATTCTTCTCCAAGGAGTCTATAGCTTTGTTGGTGCCTCTATGCTCATGTTACATCTGAAACCTGTTGAATTCAGTTGCAACAACTTTCATTTTATCAGAATATTCTTTGCACAATGTTAGGGATCACAGCCAAGGAAAAAGTGAACAAGATCCAAGTAATCAGAATTAGAAGAAACAAAGTCAATGTTTGACCATTTGCAAGCCTTACAGCTAAAACATGCAATCCACTCACCACTGCTATTTCTTAGGAGACCTCCCACCCTAGCTATTTTTCGTCCAAGAAGCATCAGTGTTTAACTTTACCGAGGAGAGGTTTGGATGCTTCCACTGAGTCATTCGGGAAAATGGAGTATTCCTAGTGTTGTAGAAATCCACATAGTACATCCAATAGTTAACATCATACATGATAATTTTGGCCACAACATTTTGCTGGAGTGATAGAGGTGCTATTTCCAAACACCAAGTCATTTCTTCTTTTCCAGATTCTCCAGAACCCATATATCAAGGTTATTTGTCAATGAATCTTTAAGTTTGAGCTAGAAGAACCATTAGCAAACAGCCAAGAGGAAAAGGGGGTATTAGGGTCTAAACTTAGTGAACTAGGAGGTTCAAGGAACCCCCAAAGATCACCAAGTTTGGTGTAGTATCTAAAAACGTGGGAAAGAGATTCAAATTCTAGGTCTCATATAGGAAACATAATATTTTGCTCATGGATGATAAAATTTTGGGCTTGATTTGTGTTAGTGGGTGCCTTGAATGTTTGAATTTTGAGGTCAAAGGCGGCAAAACAATGATAGTGTCTTAGGAAACAATTGGGGTGACTAGTGCTTATCTCCATTTGCTTTTTAGGAATACTTTTGGGGCGGTGGTTCACTGCACAAGTATGTGGGTATCCCAGTAGCACTATATAAGCAAACTTATTACGTAGTGCTATTAATTGGGTATGCAAAAAGGTGTAATTTTTCCTCTTAGTGAAATAAAATGTGCTTTTTTGCCGTGGAGGTAGTTAGCGAATTTTTCGCTAGCGAACCACGTAAAATTCTTCATCGTTGGTGAGGTAGTTTGTCATAACAAACTGGTATCAGAGCGTAGGTTTGGCGGTGTTTCAAGATTAAAATCAAGGTGGAGCAAAGCTAGGGTTTCACAACTTGGTGAAATCAAAGCTAGGGTTTTGCGATATCGGTGGAGCACGCGACTAGTGTTCAAGATCCACCAAGAACGATGTCCGGATGGATGTGAAGATCGACAGATTCACAGGAGGGAACAACTTCAATCTGTGGAAGATAAAGATGGAGGCTTTCCTCAAATCGCAAGGCATATGGGCACTTTTGACTGTAGAAAAAGGAGGCATGAATGTTGCATCATCGGAGTTCAAGGCGGTGGAGGAAAAGGCACATTCTAACATTTTGTTGTGCTTATCAAATGACGTGATCATCGAGGTCGCAGATCAGAAGGAAGCAGCGAAGCTCTGGCTCAAGTTGGAGAGTCTCTACATGACGAAGGGTCTCACTACCAAGTTGATGTACAGCTCTCAAGGACCATCTTGATCAATTGAATATAATTCTTTTAAATTTGAGTCATATTGGCGAGAAGGTGGGCGATGAGAATGCTGCACTTTTTTTATTGATCTCGTTACCTCCATCACATGAGAACTTTGTTCAGTCATGCATTGTGAACAAGGACGAATTATCCCTAGAGGAGGCCAAATCCGTGCTCCATGCTAGGGAACTGCGCCATAAGGGTGCAGACACAGGTACAGAGGACCATGCTTCCGTACTGATGGCGACCGGGGGAGAAGCAAGAAGAGTAAGAAGAACAAGAAAATGTAGTTTTCTGGTTCTAAGTTGCCCAAGGATGTATGTTCTTGGTGCAAGGAAAAGGGGCACCGGAAGAGAGATTGCACAAAACAAGGTCAACATGGGCAGAATGGATTCCTACCCGTAGCAGAACAAGGTAACTCGTCCGAGGATGATTACATTCTAATGGAGGATGTTGTCACGCATTCTCAGGATGCGTGGGTCCTTGATTCCGGAGACTCGTATCATATTTGCTCTAACATTGAGCTATTCTCGACGTAAAATGAAACAGATTCAGGGTCTGTCTACATGGAAAACGAAGCCATCTGTAAGGTGATTGGGAGCGGCTCAGCTAGATTGAAGACGATTAATGCGAAGTTATTTACTTTGGAGCAAGTCAGGTATGTACCACTTATTAAGAAGAATCTGACCTCCTTGAGTCTATCGATAGCAGGGGTACATTTTCAAAGGTGAAGGTGGAGATCTACAAGTCTGCAAGGTTTCTAAGGTGATTCTAAAGGGAGTCAAGAGCGGGACTTTGTACATGTTGCAAGGTTCGGCGATCACAGGTTCTGCTGGAGTTGTCTTAGCCGAGATTAAGGAAGCTGATCTAACTAAGCTGTGGCATATGAGGCTCGGTCATATGAGTGAAAGTAGAATGCAGAAACTTTACAAGAAGGGGTATCTCATCGGGAATGCGCCCAAGAGCCTAGGGTTTTGTGAGCATTGCGTGTATGGCTACAACGTAGCAAGTTCTGTAAGGCGATTCATAGAACAAAAGGTACTCTTGATTATACCCATTCGGATTCCAAGTGTCCATCTCGGGTTGAGGCGATTGGCGGGTACATGTATTTTCTGAGTATCATAGACGACTACTCAAGGATGACTTAGAAATTCGTGATGAAGCACAATAGTGAAGCCTTCGCAAGATTCAAGGAGTGGATGACGCTAGTAGAGAATCAGGTGGAAAAGAAGGTGAAGTGGATGCGCACGGACAACGTCTTGGAGTTTTGTTCATCATAGTTTGATGGATTCTGCAAGGGTCAGGGTATTGCACGCCATCGCACCGTTTGGCGCACACCGCAGGATAACGGGGTAGCTGAGAGAATGAGTGAGACACTTTTAGCGAAAGCAAGGTGCATGTTTTCAAATGCAGGTATTTCTGGAGGTTTCTCGGGAGAAGCAATTTCCATGGCATGCTATCTCATAAATCGGACCCCGCACACAAGTATAGGATGCAAAATTCCTATGGAAGTCTAGTCCGATAGAGAAGTGGATTATTTGGATTTGAGAGTCGTTGGTTATGTTGCCTAGTATCACGTTGAGTATGACAGACTAGAATCAAGAGATAAGAAGGTAGTATTCATGGGTTTCAAACCAGGTGTGAAGGGATACAAGATATGGGCAAACAAAAATATTATATTCAGTAGAAGTGTAGTCTTTGATGAGAGTCCCGTGTTCAATAATTCCATGGAGGTGGAGCTTGGAGATGCAAAGAATAAGGTGGAGGGAGAGATGGATCCTATTGATCCTAAGGATTCTGAAATCTCTACACCGCTGTCGGAAGACGAAGAGGAATAAAAAGAAGAGTCTGATAGTGAGAATGTGCCTCTACTAGAGGAACCCGCTCATCAGAGTATTGCTGAAGGAAGAACAAGAAGAGTCATAAAGCCCCCGAATAGATACAGTGGTGACAGTATGGTGGGATATGCATTACAGGTAGCGGAGGAGGTGGAGGATGAGCCGTCCACCTACAAGGCCGCTATATCTAGTTCTAAGTCAGCACAATAGATTGCCGCAATGGGAGAAGAGATGGAGTCTCTTAGCAACAACTCAACTTGGGAGCTTGTTAAATTTCCATCGGGATGGAAGATAGTCATTTGCAAGTGGGTCTTCAGAAGTAAGGAAGGAACTACAGCTTGGGAGGGCATCAAGTATAAGGCGAAGCTAGTTGCAAGAGGGTTCAGTTAGAAAGAGGGAGTTCACTACAACGACATCTTCTCACCAGTGGCGAGACATACTTCTATCTGGTTTACTAGCTTTAGTTGCACATCACGACCTTGAGCTTGAGCAATTGAGTGTCAAGACAACTTTACTTCATGGAGAGTTGGAGGAAGAAATATACATGAGCCAACCGGAGGGGTTCCAATTTCCCAAAAAATAATAACACATGTGCAAGATGAAAAGATCTATATGGACTTAAGAAGTCACCGAGGAAATGGTACAAGAGGTTTGACAGCTTCATGTTGAAGATTGGTTACTACAGGTGAGAGTATGATTGTTGCGTGTATCACAAGTTGTTGCGAAGTGGATCACATATCTACCTAGTTCTATATGTGGATGATATTTTGATCGCAACTCAAAATATCAAGGACATTAGATAATTGAAGAGGTCTCTTATTGCGGAATTCAAGATGAATGATCTAGGGGTTGCTCAGAAGATATTGGGAGTTGAGATATAAAGAGATAGGAAAAAGAAGAAGCTGTTCTTATTACAACAGGGATACATCAGGAAGATCTTGGCAAGATTCAAGATATTATCATCTAAGGCTATAGATGCTCCTACGGAAACTATCATCAAGCTAGGAATGTACACCATTCAGACTGAGGAGGAAAAAGATTAAATGTACAAGGTTCCATATGCTAGCTTAGTTGGCAGCCTTATGTATGATATGGTCTGTACTCGACCGGGCATAGCATTCACTGTTGGTGTGGTTAGTCGTTTATGGCTCAACCAGGGAAGGACCACTGGCAGGCGGTGAAACGCATATTCAGGTAACTTAAGGGTACGTCAGACATTGGCATATGTTATGCGGCTAATGAATACATCTTGGTAGCTGGGTTCTCAGATTAGGACTATGCAGGGGATATTGATAGTTGGAGATCTATGAATGGCTAACTGGTTACTCTAGGAGTTTTTGTTGTGAATTGGAAGGCTATGCTACAGCCGACTGTGACTTTGTCAACCACGGAGGCGGAGTACATGGCTCTAACGGAAGCTGCAAAGGAGGCAGTGTGGCTTAAAGGTAAGGTCAATGATCTAGGCCTACATCAAGATCCGGAGATAGTTGTGTACGAGAGAATCCTGCAGAGAGAATTCAATATACACCAAGAGCAGAGGATAGAAATAACACAGGGAGTGTTGGGTTGTGTGTAGGGAGAGAGTAAGGCAATAGTACTGTATGAGAGAGAAAGGATTTTGGCAGAGCTTTCGGGTATATCGGGTCGTTCTCCCCTTGTATGGAAGGGTTAACATCTTATATATAACGGAGGATGTGACCGTTGTAGTGTGGTTAATGCGCCCATTAATGGCGTCTTAATTATCTTAACCACAACGTCACGTTCGTCCGCGTATATAGGGACCGTTACAGCACGTTATCCGCGTATACCGGAACCGTTACGAGGTTGACCGGGTTTGACCGGGTTGACCGGGTTTATGGAGCTCGTGCCATAAATCTCTCAAAAGAAATTACTAGGGGTCGCACGCGGGCTTAGTTTTCGCTCGCGCGCGACATGACTTACTCTAGCCTCCAAACCACTAAGTCCCTACGAGTCCCGTGCGGTGGTACGCGAGGGCCCTGTCTCGAAGCCCCCACGTGGATCAGCGCGGCTGGTGAGTGTGTGTGGAGCACATTATGGTGTGCTGGATGGTCGCCACGTGGACAAGATCTGCCTGTCCAGAAAGCACTATCTACATTAGCCCCCTTTCTGCGCGTGAAGACGCACAACCGGATAGGCTTCCATGAGCAGGAACCAACGTGCGCGTCACCGCCACGCACCAATTCAAATACACGCAAATTCAGCCCCCGTGCGTGCCATTATGACCTAAAACCCCTAGAGTCGTGCCGTCTGGTCTTTTAGGGTTTTAGGCGTGACGTCAGCTTGTCCTGTGATTGCGCGATTCGACGGTGACGGTTGCGATTCGACTACTGAAAGGACGCAACCCTTCATTGTTTTTGGATAAATACTCTGTGTTCTCCATTGTTGCAAAGCATCACTTCTTTCTCTTAAAGTGAATTATACCCGGAAGCCTTGAAGAGCAGATTCAAATAATCAATCATCAATTCTTTCTTGTCAATCGTCTTCTTCAACTATGCGCAACCAAGCAAGCTTTACCAAAACAAGGTCGGCCTTGTTCAATTTTATTTAACATATCGATATATGCTTTGAAATGTATTGGATCTGTAAACCCATGACTATCTGAAACATATTATCCTGCTGAAACTGCGAAGGAGACCTTGTTCTTCAAACCCGGAATTGATCTAATCCCCAGATTGTAGCAATTTTGAATGTGAGGCTTCTGAAATTCCCAGTAATGCAAACGATTCTGAACTTTCAAACCCCAAAATTGACAGAGCCGTTCATATTTTCTTTAACAGAGCATCGTTGCTCTAAATCGAACTGAGATTTAAACTTCAAATTGAAACTTCTAGGATTCAAACTAAAGCATGTGTATTTCTCCCCCCTTTTTTCTTGCTTTTCCGCAGGAATGGCAAAGACAAAAGGAACCAAACCTATTAAAGAGGTCGAAGAAATACCTGATCTTCCCCATACCTTATGGCGGAAAGCCCCCTATCTGGGTGGTAAAGACTTTTACCATGCTAGGGTTAAGGTGAAGAACCTGCCAACCTCCGTTCCTGCTGAAGAGTTGCAAACGTTGACCCCTCCAGTTAACGCGGCCATGCTTGAATTGATCGATTCCAAGGATGTGGTTCGATTGGGGGTCGAAAATGGGTTTTTCCCGTATACGGCGATTTCCACTCAAGCGTTTGTTCAGAAATTGGACTTTATGGATGAGTTGATTGACCATGTACTGACCCATCATGCCATTGCTTTGAACGAT
The DNA here is from genome assembly GCA_023055425.1 of Linanthus parryae. Lineage (NCBI taxonomy): Eukaryota > Viridiplantae > Streptophyta > Magnoliopsida > Ericales > Polemoniaceae > Linanthus > Linanthus parryae. The sequence goes on along the minus strand of JALGPY010000007.1, from coordinate 77,217,063 downwards.
GCTGGCATATATTTTGCAGTCCGTGCTATGAAGGGTGCTGCCGTGAAGCTGGACCAGTCCATGCTTCTAAACCTTCTCTCGCGTTACTCGCCTGCGACTCACACATTCCACTTTGCTGAGTTCGAGGCTGCTCCCACTCTTGAAGATGTACACATGCTGTATGATCTGTCTCCTGTGGGTGAGGTGGATCCTCTGAGTCCCTTGAGGACTGATGCAGAGCTTGCTTTGTACAAGCAGATGGAGGAGTGCTTGTCAGAGGTGAAGAAAATTTCCACCCGGTGGACACCTACGGAACTTCTTCCCGATTGGCAACTGGTTGACACATCTGCGAAGAACACTTGGAACAAGTGGGTGCAATACTTCTTTCGCGATTATGCGAACAGTAGCGTCACCAAGAAACTTCTGAGCCGGAACCCGAAAGCGAAGAATTATGTGAATGGCAAGGGTTATCACCTGACCCTATGTGCTTTTCTCTGCGCCTGGTTGTCGAGGTATTTGATCGATGGCCACCCTCATGATGGGGTCTTCTATCATGTCCTTCCTCTTGCTGTAAAACTGACCCTTGGTCAAAAGGTCGCACTTGGGCCTCTAGTCTTGGGCACCCTGTACCATAGATTAGACCAACTGGTTGTAGCAATCAAGGACTCGCGCGGTCGCCTCGAGGTGCTGACCTATGTCAATATTTCATTCTTGACTATGTGGGTCTTTGAGCGATGGCCCTCTTATGCTCCTGTTCCTTCTAAGCCCAGTAAGTGGTGTGTCCCGGGTGCGGAGGAAGAGCGTAACAGTGGCAGGGCTGCGAGATGGTTTGGAACTCACTTTCCTAAGTGCACCTGGAGCCTGATATGCGACAATCGCAGCGAGTTTACAGCCAGGCCTTATGCCACGCGCGTTGAGAATGTGCGATGGTTCCCAAAACTGTATCCTTCCAAGGCTGTTGCTTTCTCGGAAGATCTCCTTTTCGAGGGTGGGGAGCATTTCCACGAGCGCTATCGCGAATTTTTCTGCTGGTGTCTCAGAGGCTCTCTTCCAGCTCTCACAGAGTATGTTCGCGAGCTTACTCCTAGATACGAGAGGATCACGGTGGACGTCGATCCTACTCGCGTTTCTCCCCAATTTGGCTTTGATGCGGTGGCACCCTCAATCTGGCCGCAGTCCATCATAAGAGGCTGCTACAAATGACTATTGTCTGGCGAGTGCAAAACAATTTTAAGGAGCAACCTTCCCTTTGAGCAACCCCCAGGCAACCGCGAAGGTGGCTACTCCAGGAACTGGGTTGCCTATTGGAATACCCAGCAGGCAAGATTTGAGACACAGTCAACCCCTCGACCAAGCAGAGCTCCTGTGATCAAGCGAAATTCTTTTTCCGTCCCAATTGTAGTCTGGACGACACCCAATATGGCTGCTATTCGTTGCTGGATCACGAGAATCACTTGTGTCCCTCCACCGTCCTTGAAGAGAAGATGGACGCAGTTAAGAAAGGCGATTCGCATGTCATCAAATACAGCGAAACTTTCGCCAAGGTAAACAATCTCTTTCGCACGCGTTACGTTTCCTTATTCCGATGTGTCGATAATTATGCTCCATTTTCTGTTGCAGCTCTATGTGAGGAGATTCGCATCTGGTGAGCCCCCCAAGTCGCTGATCACCACCATTGTAACTGCGAGAAGACAAGGTGAACCAGTTCGACTAGCAATGAGAATGGCTCCCGCAGTTCAAGCCCGTATTCGCCAAGTCATGGATGTTTTTGCTGACTCACTGATAGACAATAGCCCAGCCTTGCCTCCACCCAGGGATGATCCGTCTCCCCCAGCAAGTGTTGCTCCACGGGCAAAGAGACCAAGGAAGAGGGGAATCACAATCTCTTCTCCTAGAAGCGCTCCAACTTCTCCTCCTGCGAGGTCCCTTACTTCTAGGGACAAAGGTAAAGGTCGCATGCCAAGCAAGGCACGAAAGAGCTCGCAGTGGAGACCTTTGTTCCGTTTGATCAGGAGGAAGAGGAGGAGGATAAAAGGGAGGCGAGGGAAAAGGATGATGATGAATAAGAAGAAAGAATCGAAGATTTCAGAGAAGGAGAGAGAGACGAGATACAAGATGAAGAATCGGGAGGTATCTCCATCGTACTTATCTTCTCATTATCTTAACTTTCGCAGTCTTGATTGACCAATTCGTTCCTTTGCAGATGATGACGATGAGACCATCAGCGGCCTTTTGGCCAAGAGGCAAAAGAGGGGTTCTTACTCTGGTGTTTCCAGCGAAACCATAGACGAGGACATCCTTGCCGAGTCCAGGAGAACAGCTGCGGAGGCTGCTGAAAGAAGAAGGAAGCGAGAAGAAGAGGAGCTTTAACGCGTAAAGCAAAGGAGCCTGGAAGAGCAACACGTCGACGACTTGGTGCGTCCAACCGATGAGGGAAATGCGGTTCCAGAAGATGCGGCTCCTCAAGCTGACGAGGAGGATGCGGCTCCAGAAGAAGATGCGGCTGCTCTAGAGCAGGTCCAAGCGGACTTTGAAGAGATCGCAGGCGGTAACGAAGGTGAGATTTTTAATCTTGCAGTAACTTACCGAGATGTGATTGTTGGTGCATTAAAGCATGGCTTATCAAAAGCTGACATTCGCCGCTGGCTAGTAAGCAAGTGCGGTGAACCTTCAGATAATTATTTGAACAACATTTTTGAACTAGGCTTAATAACCCAAACATTATCATGACTGGTTTCTTCGCGCCCCAGGTCACGCTCAACTTAAAGATATGCTTAATGAAGATACGTTAATAGGACATGGTTCCGTGTCCTTAGCCTATGACGCAGATGCTGCAATCCCACCTACGCGTGGAGGTGCTCGCTCTTGGTTTATCAAAATAATAATAAAATATTGTTTGACACAAGTTACCTCACATCATCCTGTCTTGTATCGCAGGTAATGCTGATGAAGCCATGCTGGGACAGAGGAGTCATCCTTCTGCATCTTATGTCCCGGTGCCAAGTTCTCATAGAGAAGCCCGTCGCAGCTGCCGAGTATGGGAGAGAGCCCTTCGAGGACATCATTGAAGTTTCTGATGATGCCGAAGCTGACACCGTGCTGATGGAGGAAGATACCAATGCTGCTGCTGAGGAAACAGAAGCAGATGCTGCTGAGGCTTTTGCATCCGAAGGCATCCCTAGTCGAGCTGCAACTTCTACTGTTGCCATGCCTCCAGCAGGTACTGAGCCTTTAGTGATTCCTCCTGCATGGAACTTTTGGAGTTCGCAGGTAGGAGTTGCAATCGCACCTGGTGCGGCTTATACCCTTCCTGCCAACTATGAAGAGCTAGAGCTCGCAGCTGATAGGAGAGCAATGGAGCGAGGACATTCTTCAGCTGCCCCATCAATGCGCATTCCTTCTTTGCGCGAGATCCTTGAAGGAACTGGTACATTACCATTATTGTTGTTCGCATCTTGCATTTTTCATTTACAAGCTCGATATTCTAACTTGATTTAACGTTGCTTAGGGTTGAAACAAGCTGATGTGGACTGGCTGGTTCAGATGCGTCTCTCCTATCCTCGATCATTTGTGAGGTCTCTGGAGATAGAGCCTTTCGACAGGAGGCTGTGTTTTACCGAAGCCATCTGGATTTTGGAGCAACTATATGCGGCCACACCTGCGACCATCTCTCCTCAGAGCGCGCAGTTGCTTTTCGGCATGTGTCAAAACATTCTAGCCAAAGTTCAGGGCAAGCTGGGCTTTGGGTGTCTTGTCAACAGAGTCACCCAGATTCGCGCGGCTGTGAATTTGAAGCGCGGCTTCCATAACCTCGCAGCTGAGGAGCAGAAGGTGGAGCAGCAAAAGCAGAAAGCTGAAAAAGCTGTGAAGCTCTTCCATGAAATGAGCGCCAACTACGAGCAGTTGAAGCGAGAAGTGGAGCAAGTGGCAAATTTGTCACGTCAGTTTACTCCTGATGACTCCCTGGTCAAAGTCTTATTTTGAACAACAACAAATTTGTTTTGAACAAAATGTTAAAACATTATTGTAATGTTGCTAGGGTTTCTCCCCTTTTAAAAAAAAAAAAAAAATTGAATGCCTGTTTTTCCCTTCCTGGGATTTGCTCTAATATCTTTGTGCATATCAATTATGACGTCAGCTAGTGATATTATGCCTTGATTTTTGCGCTAATTGCTTATCAGATAAGCACACTTTCCTTGGGAAGTTCATCCGTATCATGACCTTCCGTCATTAATTAGGATACGCAACTGAATCGTCGTAGCCTTTAGTAGGGTAATTGAATGTTACCTCTTTTCAAGGCGTAAGTGATTGATGCTTACCCCTTTTCCAAGCTTTGATGACTCAGCTAGAGATTTGAAGGGTCTCCGTTGGGTCTATATAAACCCTGCCTTCTACTGCTTGGGTCTTTCATCCCAAAATGTGGCTTGCCATGAGTCCCTACGACTGCTGGCTTCAATGCTTGTCTTTCGTTGATTCATGGCAACTTCAACTTGTGAAACCTGAGTTTGTGCTTTGTGCCATAGAAATAGCTTCCAAGATCTTCTTTACAAGGTTTATTGATCTTCATAACCATCGTAAAGAAGATGCACATAATGTGTCATGCTTGCTCGAAGAATTTTCTTCGTCTATTATGTTTGCATGTCGTGTTTTCGGCCGCCTCCCGGCGAGGTGCAGCGCCGTACTGACCTTCTTACCGATTCGTAATGAACGGCGGATTTATCCTCTAGCTTTCCCGGAGGATAATCATTCGCCACAACGTTTTTGAACTCGGGATGGCGAGCCATTGTGCTCGTCTCCGCGGACAAAGAGCCTCTTGACCTAGGAGTTGCTGCTTGCCTGTTCTTCACCGCCACATACGCCGGAACAGGTGGTTTCTCAAGCACATCTCTTGGGGTGATGATCAGACAGAGGCCTTGTCAGATCCTGGGATCTTGAACATAGCGTCGCATAGCTCTTGTAGCGTTAGTAGGCCGTTCATTTTATAGGAACACCCTAATTGCTACAGATCTTTGGTCGCATGTAGGATCAATAGGCCGATCCTTTTACAGTAAGGATTTCCCTTCTGTGTAACTTTTGCATGTAAGCTGCTATCTAGATGAATTGTAAGCCATGTTGGCCGTGTAATTAGCTCATTCTGAGCTTTTTTTTTCGCTTGTAAGCTTCTATCTAGACAGATAATTTGTAAGTTGTTTTGACTCATAATAATAAATCGCTTTGTATGATTTGCTGTTCTTGTCACAAAAAATTGCAACATTCGCATACATATGGGCAAGCTTCACCTTTTGCAGTGTCATATTCGAACTTTGTGGCTATAATTTGCTATCCAATAGATAGTTTTGCAGGTTAAGCATCACTCATGAGAACTGCTATCTTAGCAGATGTGTTTTCAGATCGTTTGAGATCGCATTTGCATAGCTTTGCTATCTTGGTAGATAGGCTTGAGAATCGCTTAAGATAAGACTCAAGTACGGCTGCTATCTCGGCATATAGGCTTTGGAGAGCACTTAAGATCATATTTGCATAGTGCTGCTATCATGGCAGATAGGCTTAAAGATCACTTAAGATCATAATGCTGCTATCATGGCAGATAGGCTTAAAGATCACTTAAGATCATAGTGCTGCTATCATGGCAGATAGGCTTAGAGATCACTTAAGATCATATTCGCATGGTGCTGCTATCATGGCAGATAGGCTTAAAGATCATTTAAGATCATGTTCGCATGGTGCTGCCATCGCGGCGGATGGGCTTAGAGATCACTTAAGATCATATTTACTTAATGCTGCCATCACGGCGGATGGGCTTTCGCTATTGAGAAATGAAGAAATAAATAAAGCGATAAAGACAGCTGAAATCATAAAGTTCTTCCCATTTGGGAGAAGTCTTTTATTATAGAACATTCTCATATGCGAGAGGTGAGATTACAATTCCCTCGTATGGGAGAGAAGATGCATGAATCTTTAGCAATACAGAGCATAAAGTAGGCATTGTAGTCTAACGCATGTAATAAGAGGAGTTAAGGATAATACTTCTTAATCCAGCGTATGCTGACTGAGCTTGGGGTTGAGGCCGTCCCATGTAGCCTTTGTATGTTGCAGTAGCCACTGTCAAAGACTTCTTTGATTTCGAAGGGTCCTTCCCAGTTGGCTGCGAATTTTGGATGAGCCGCCTCTCGCATGCAATGATCCGATGCGCGCAAGACCAGGTCCCCAACTGCGAAATCTCGGCGTTGGACTGTCTTGTTGTACGCGCGAGCGATCCTTTCCTGATATCGCTTGTTAGTCCGTTTAGCCTGCTCCCGCTTTTCTTCTAACAGAACAAAGTCGTGATCGCGTTGGTTCTCATATAGTGCATGGAAGGCCAACCTTGCAGAGTTGATCTTCACCTCCGCAGGTACCACAGCTTCAGCTCCATAACATAAAAGAAATGGGGAGACTCCTGTGGGCGTCCTCGGAGAAGTTCGATAAGCCCACAAGGCTATGTTCAAAGAATCAGCCCATTTCTTGTGGTCATCTGCAACCATCTTACTAAAGATTCTCAACAGCGTCTTGTTGGTTGCCTTTGCTTAACCATTCCATTTCGGATAGTATGGGGTAGAGCATATTTGCCTTATGTTGTACTCCGCTAGCTTCTCAGCTACTTGTCGATTGATGAAGGGGGTACCATTATCCGAGAGAATTGTGTTAGGAATTCCAAACCTGCATATGATGTTCTCTTGGATGAAATGAACTACAGCGAGCGCATTTGCTGTTTTCAGTGGTATTGCTTCTACCCACTTAGTGAACAACTCCGTCGCGGTGAGAATGAACTGGTTCCCGTGCGAGGTAGGTCGGATGGGGCCAACAAAATCCAAAGCCCAAGTATGGAACGGCCATGGTGTTCCCAACGCATGCAGATCTACAGCAGGAGAATGCACTAGGTTGCCTTTGAATTGGCACTCCTGGCACCTTCTTACTTTAGCGCGGCAATCTATTTCCATGGTGGGCCAGAAGTAACCGACTGTGAGAAGCTGTCTGCATAAATTCGCACCTCCCTGATGCTCCACTTGATGAGAGAGGTCCATCACCTCTTGTGCTTCCTTGCTGTCTAGGCATCGCAACAGGTTACCTTCGTGGCCCCTTCGCCAAAGTATATTTTCTTGCACCACATACCGTGCTGCTTTTCTCTTTAGTTTATCGGCTTCTTTTCTCGACTCAGGCTCAATTCCCTGCGTGAGAAAGTCAAAGACTGGCTTCCTCCAATCCACATCATCATCGGTCAGAGCAATTGATAGAGAGTCCTTGATCAGTGCGCAAATCTTGCAATTTACTTGGATCAATGCTGCGGCCGTTGACATGTCCGGCCAGTGAATCCCATACCTCTGGGCTTTTCGATAGATCGACACCTCACTTTCGCCACAAGTATGTTGGTGAATCTTTTCTAACAACGCTTGTCCCTCCTGATGTGAGACGCATCGCATGAGTATTCCGCCAGGGCCTTTGTAGTAGAGGGTATTGTCATGTACGCAATACCCCTTTGTGGATGCCCAGTTTTCGTTGCTCGTTCCTTCTGCGATGGCACGCAATATTGACTTTCTCCAGTCTGCATCATCCATGCATTCGTCGTCGCACGCGTCCTCTGTCAACGCCGAGGACGTTCGCACTTCAATCGAAATTCTCGCGGGACATTTATCCGCACTAACCTTGGATCCCAAGGTAGCTAAAGCATCAGCGTGCCTATTGTCCGCTCAGGGTTTGTGCTCGTACCTGACATCGCAGAACTGCCGCACCAGTTTCTGTACCAATGTCCGGTAGGGCAATAGGTTTATTTCCTTCAAACCATACTCGCCAGAGGCTTGTTTGACGATTAGCTTGGAGTCCCCCATAACCGTCAAATTGCTCACTTCTAGTGCCTTGCTGCGCGAAGACCTGCGATGAGAGCCTCATACTCTGCTTCGTTGTTGGTGACTGCAAATTCAAGCTTTGCGGACATCTGTATGACCTCTCCATCGGGTTTGGTCAAGACTATCCCGATGCCTCCACCTTTCCTTGTCGACGACCCGTCGAAATGGAGCGTCCAATAAGGCAATTCAACTGCATAGATCTCAGGACCCTCCACTTCCTCCTCAATTACAGGCTCATAACTATCATCAGGGAACTATGCTAGCAAATCCGCCACCGCTTGCGACTTGATTGCCCGGGGTCGAACGCATGTGATGTCGTACTGGGAAATGGTCATATACCATTTTGCCAGTCTTCCCCCAGGAGTGGTGTGAGTTAAAAGATACCGTATAGGATCACTGTTTGTGACCACCACCACTTTGTGCGAAGCAAAATAGTGCTTTCACTTCTCTACTACAAAGAATAGGGAAAGGCAATGACGCTCGATGTCCGTGTACCTTGATTCTGCTGGCTGCACTATGCGAGAAATGTAGTAGATCGGCCTTTCTTGCCCCTCATACTCCTGAGCCAGGAGTGCCCCTATAGACTTCTTCGTCGACGTCAGATACAGCAAGAGCGGTGATTTGAGCTGGGGTGCGATCATTACCTTTGACGATGTCAACAGGTCCTTTAGCTTTTCAAACGCAGCTTCGTGCTCCGTAGTCCAGCTATATACAACATCCTTCTTGAGAAAATCGCTGAAACAAAAGGTTATTTCGGCGATCTCCGGGATGAACCTTCGCAGGTAGGATAGCTTTCCCAAGAAGGTATTCAAAGCACTTTGGTTGTGCGGCGCCTTCATGCTAGTGATGGCCGATACTTTCGCAGGATCAGGCTCTATTCCTTGACGATGTACCACACATCCCAAGAATTTCCCCGATGTTACTCCGAACGCGCACTTCATGGGATTCATCTTTAATTGAAAGATTCTGCATCTGTTGAACACTTTCCGCAAATCCCCCAGGTGGTCCGACTCGTCCTTGGACTTGACAACCAAGTCGTCAACATAGAATTCTACTTATTTGTGCATCATATCGTGGAACAGGGCCGTCATGGCTCGCTGATAAGTTGCGCCTGCGTTCTTGAGGCCAAAAGGCATAACTGTGTAATTGAAGACTCCCACCTGAGTGATGAACGCGGTTTTCCGTGCATCTTCGGGGTCCATCTTGATCTGGTTGTACCCACTGAAGCCTTCCATGAAGCTGAACATGTGATGACCCGCGGTCGAATCGATAAGTAAATCGATGTTGGGAAGCGGAAAATCATCTTGGGGACAGAAACGATTAAGGTCTCGGAAGTCCACACAAATGCGAATTTGCCCATTCTTCTTCACTACAGGCACGATGTTGGCCAACCATATAGAGTAGTGATTTGGATCGATGAATTTGGCATCCAGAAGTTTGACGATTTCTTGCTTGATCTTCACATTGAGCTCCGGCCTAAAGCTTCTTGTGCTCTGCTTTATTGGTTAGGATCCGGGGATTACATCTAACCGGTGCATGGTGATGCTCGTGTCCAGACAGGGCATCTCATCGTACTCCCATGCAAATACGTCTTTGTATTCGGTCAGAAGCTGCAGTAATCTTTCCTCTTCCTCCCTCGTGAGGTCTGCACTCAGAAAGACTGGCCTCCTCTTTTCTTCGCTTGGGGTTAGGAATACCTCCTTCAGCTCCTGCTTCTGTGGTTTGGGCTTGTCTTCCATACATTCGGACGCTTCTTTGAGCTTCTCCTCTAAAACGCCTGGCGTTGGTTTATCTGATTCCACGATCTGCTCGATTTGGTTGATTTGCTCAGGGATATCCCCATGCTCACGTGGGGGTATCCCCGCGCACCTTCATATGCGGTAGCATTTCTTCCCGTTAGCGTAGAAGCTTTCTATCTCTTTGCCTTCAGGATCATGCTTTGCTATCCTCTTCAAGGTGTAAACATTCTTCCTTTGGTAGGCAATCCGTGGTGCCTCTTCTCGCGTGGACGGCTTTTCTTTGGTCTCCTCTCTTTGGCCGAACATTTAATTTTGCCGATCTGGAGACCCAGACGGATCCACCCTATCGTCATTCTGGAGTCGCTTCCGAATCCCATCAGCGGGGATGAACGCCTGACAATCTTCTGCTCCGGGATTCCTTCTAGCTTCAGAGTGTTTAGCGAGACAACGTTGACTGCTGCTCCTCCGTCAACAAACGCTCTTTTGAACTCCACGCCATTGATGACTGCCGTTACATACAGAGGCTTCTGGTGGCTCGCATCTGTCTTCTTATCACTTGCGGAGAAGGTTATGACCTTTTCTGTAGAGCGAGACGCCCTGAAAACCTTCCCGTTGGAGATCACGATATCTTCCTCGTAATCTTCCGCTATCCTCAGGATCGCCTTTGTCATTCCCTTCCAGCACTTCTCCGAGAAGTTCATTTCATCGAAGAACCTGCTGAACCCGTGCGACCCCTTCATTCGATCAGCACGTTCGTCCTCCGTGTCTATGCTGTAGTCCTCGTCGTTGTGGATCTCGGCAATGATGGGTAGACCATCCTCTGCAACCTATTCAAGGTCCATAATCGAGATCATGGCAACTTCATTGCCCTTCGGTTCTTGCTCCGTGTGGGCAGGTACTGGATTGTTTCGCACATCCTTCCTCTGGTCGCTGACAATCAGCTCGCCGTTTTTCATCTTTTGGCTTACCCTGATTCTGAGCTTCTTGCAGTCAGCCGTGGGATGCATGACCTTTCCGTGGCATTCGCACCACTTCGGGTCCCTCACCATCTCCTTGGAGGGTGTCCTTTCAAGCGGCGGCAAGATTTCGTCTTTACGCCATTGTCTGCACAAATCACTCGCTTCCTCTACCGAACACGGCAGAGGTGGTGCATCGAAGTTTGCGACCTTCGGCTGCTTTTGGGGTGAAACCTTATTCACTTGGGCTTCACGTCCCCTTTTATAGCTGAACCTCCCAATTTTAAAGGTAGTCCCGCTCGGGGATCTCTCAGATGCGTGCCTCTTTTTTTGCCTCTCTACTATAGGCTCTATGTTCTTTGTGCATTCGATCAGCTTCGAAAATGTAGGAGTTTGCAGGTTGATAAGCATACCTTTGTACTCGTCTCGCATGCACTGCAGGCATATTTTCTCGAGTCTGCTCTCGAGTATCACATCTTTGCATTCCAAGGACTTGGCCCTGAACTTCTTGATGAATGTCACTCCATCCTCCTCGCGCTTCTGGTACATCCGCGAAACATGAATCATTGTCACCTTTTCTTCCATCTAGAAGAATTTGGTATAGAATTGCTGGACCATATCTTCCCAGGTCTTCACAGATCCAGCCTCCAGTGTCCTGTACCACTTGTAGGCTACGTTCCCCAGGGATTTAGGGAACTCGCGCATCAGCAGCTTAGGATCAGCCCCGTATGGCCCCATCACATCAATGAAGCGCATGACATGCTCGTGGGCGTTTCCATTAACATCTTCGAACTTGTCCCATTTAGGAGCCTTGTACCCAGCAGGGTTAGGCATGAGGTAGATCTCGCGTGGGATAGGTGGATCGTTGTCAAGATTCGGGATGATGGTGTCCGCGAACGGTTGATTAGCTAGGATGGTTTCTATGCGCCGCTGCAGCGACGTCATACACTCCGGCGCATTTCCCCCAGCAGCAGGAGGAGGGGTTGTGGAAGTTGGAGGCGACGCATATACTGCAGAAGAGCTAGGAACGTACTGTGGATTCGCATTGCCCCACGCCGCAAGCGGAGGAGGCAAAGGATATTGTGAGGACGGATTGGCTGCCAGGATTGGCGGTTGAGGCACATGAGTGGTGAGAGGCAACATTTGAGCTGTTTGTCCTTGCGCCATTGCCGACGGAGTTTGAAGGTTAGGATTAGGTTGTGTGGTTAATGCTCCCAATCCTTGAGTGGTGGAAGTTCCTCCTCTCTGAGAGACGACAGTGGCCGGCGCAGGATTCGGGGCAAGAGTCCCCAAGATAGCCATTATCCGTTCCATCTGCGCAGATTGAGCTTTGAGAGCTTTCGCCTGGTTCTGGATGGTGGCGTCCAAGGCCTCTATCGTCGGAGCTTCACCGGCGGCTGTAGGAGTACGGCGGGCCTCCTCTCCCGAGGTGGTTTCCGTGGAAGGCGATCTGTTACTGACATCTGTTGGAATTGTGCCCTAGAGGCAATCAATTAATTGTGACAAATATATGGATTTACGATTCATTATGTTATCGATATGGAGATATGCTAACATGAATGAAGTCCTTAGAATATAAGGTGTTATATTCTTAAATATCCCTAGTCAATTATAATGATTAATGGGACAATCATCTATAGACTAGTATGGGGTTGGATTGATATGGAGATATCACGATCCAACACATGGGTATGCATTAGGAGTAATGGCATACTGGATTGACCCACGACGAAAAGGATACATTAGATTATGTGAAGTCACAATCGCTTTTCGTAGTGCTAATATTATTGCAATCCTTGGACTTGAAGTCACTAGATACTCTAGTTGTGAAATATTGCGCTTTGATGTTATCAAACGTTACACCGTAACTGGGTAATCATAAAGGTGGCTATCGGGCGTGATAGGAAGCAAGCTTAGAGATCGTGGTGATGTAGATAGGATTTGTCCCTCCCACATAATGGGGGTAAATATCCACGGCCACTCGAGGGATGAGGCTTATTGAATGTCTGGCCAGACTCAGATAAATTAATATAGAGATATTAATGTTATGTGCAAGTATAAGCATATTCCCAGGATCGAGGAACTATGGATTGGATATACGAGTGTGACTATTTATGTCTCGTGTCCAATCCGGATATGGAGACAAAGGGATAATGCAATATGACATATTGGGCACAAAGGTTTGTCGGGATCACTGACTATTTCTATGTGTTGGGTGGCATGGATGTGTTGCTAGACACCGCTCCATGTTAGTAAAAGTTACTACCAGCTATATAGAAACCTATGGGGTCACACGTCAAATAGAGTAGAGCTAGATTTGGGATTAATTAATATGGATTAATTAATAGAAGGATCATTGTGCAACACCTTGCAAACTTAGTAGGACTAATTTGCGAGGAAGGGAATAATTCTAGTTCATCTAGAATTAGGAAACTCTTTTATGGAAACAACAAGGAGTTGTTGGAGTATATAAAGGAGGCTCTAGCTTCCTTCCCACGAGATGAGTTATTATTAGTCATAACACAAAATTGGGAGAGAGCAAAAGAGAGAGCAAGCAAATAGCTAGGGCCGAAACCCTAGCCCCCGTCCGCCCCTCTACCCGACGGCAAAAAGGAGGCCGCCCCCTCCCTTGTGCCTTGTTGCTTTGTTGCTTTGATCTTCATCCCTCTTCCTCCAAGGTTCAAGCTAGCACTTGATTGAAGGAAGAATCTAGATCTCACCTCTAGACGTGGATCAACCGTAGAGACGAGGACATCATTCTTCGTGTGATTTCACAAATCAAAAGGTACACATCTTCTGTGTCCTTGATCATGTTATGATGTCTCTTCCTGTGATCCTTGGTGGGCTTTGAGTAGGATTAATTTTTGTTATTCCGCTGCGTTACCTACATCAAAACCCAACAGTGGTATCAGAGCCAGAGGTCGTAGAGCATAACATGATATTATGTGTTTACGATTTCAGTTCATACACCGTATTATTGTTTATTACGCGAAAACTGAAAAATTGGCATAGTAGATGCAATATTGAATTTGATTGAAACAAACAAGACTCAATTTAACATTGGATGTTAGAATTGGTGAGTTTAATCACATAGGATGTGAATAATTGGGTTCTTAAAAAAACTAGGATTCATGGGCACATGCTTGGAAAAAGGGGTTTTCCAAGTATGGAAATAATTAAACTTGGGCAACAAGGAAGAAGTTGTTTTGGAAACAACTAAACTTGGGAAACAAGTAAGAAGTTGTTTATGGAAACAACTAAACTTGGGAACCAAGGAAAGAATTATTTTGGAAACAATACCATAAGGGTGTTTTGGAAACAACCCAACAAGGAAGGAATTGTTTATGGAAACAATTCCATATATTGTTTATGGAAATAATTCCATGAATTGTTTATGGAAACAATTCCATGAGGAGGTGTGGCCCATGTAGGGACCGCCCCTCTCTCTCCTTGCCGCCCAAGTAACACACGGCACAAGAGGGGCCGGCACACCCTAGCACACGGCCTAGCCGTGTGGGCTAGGGGCCGGCCGGCCCGGGCCTAGTGTGGCGGTTCCTTGGTTGATTTTGGCCATTCTTTGGTAAATCCTTTAGACCGTTGTGAAACCCTAGTAACCCAATTTCATTAAAATTAAACAAGCGCGTTAAAAATTGATTTTAACTGTATTATGTGCTTTATTGCATGGTGGATGGATATGGCCTAGGATTGTGGATGTTTATTGTTTTTGTGGTTTGGTTTACGGCCTGCGAGCTGATCAAATTAATGTAATAATTAATTAGGTTTTACGGCCTGCGAGTCGTTCTTTTTCTCCTCGACATGTGAGGCTTTTGTTATTTATTTATTCTAGATGTTAGGCTAGAATTAGAAATATTTAGTTGATAGCCAAGAACATGGAGAAGAAGACCGGAGAACCAAAGGAGCCAAAAGACATCCCTAGGCGCGCAGCTATGGTGGAGCACATGGAGATGAGCTTGTCACTTTAGGGCATATAGATATTATCATTGGCTTGGTAATATCTTAGTCTAGGGGCCATATCCATGCCACGTTATTTTCTTTTGTGGATGTTTATTATTTATGTCTTGTTATTTCTTTTTGTGTGTATGGCGATACTAGCAAAACGTTAACAAGATAATAATAAACAAGGTTGGTCTTTTATTATGGATGGCCCAATCCAAATAAGTAGACCATGTTGATAAGATCAACCAAACAACTTAAAAGAAATCCCTCAATTAAATATTGCGTTTTGCCTTCTCTTGCCAAAACACCCTTCATGATCATGGCCTATTAAAATTTGGGCTTGCCAAAGCAAGGCGATTTTAATTTTTCATGATGTGTTGCGGACGACGCAAGCTAGTAATGCGTGTATGTTGAAAGCAAGAGGTTGGACTCAACTAGGCAAGAGTCAATTGGATTGATGAGCATAGAGGCATGACAATTAGGTGTTATCTAAAGGATAAAGAATAGAGAGTTATTCACCTAATTGGACCAAGAGTTGCATGGGATGCAATTGGAATGGTTCCTACCTAAATAACCAATTCTTGGGTGACTTGCCAAAGCAAGCTCAATAAGAAGTGAAAAAGGGATCTTGGACCCACTAGAAAATATATAAAATATTTTCCGCATTAATGGTGAGGGCTATTAATCCGAGAAAAATAGTGGGAGCTATATTTAATAGTTTAAATCCTTGTTGAATATAGTTGTACGTCACAATGCTTTGCATAATCCTATAAGTGTTGAATACCCATCGCATTAAACAAACAAACGCGACTTTATGTCCATGAGATGGACAAGATGTCTGAAATCTATTTTCTAGATTGGTATAAAATTGAGAATTGTTCTCAAATAAAGGAAATATGTTGTACATTGTAGAGCATAAATTTATCTTCCCACCAACTGCCAAAACACACTAAAGCCTTATGGAAGGAACATCAAAGAATGGTTCTTTGGATGTAACTTGTCTCATGTCAAGCTCCCATGGACTCTGAGCTTTGGAAGCAAGATGAGAAGTTTGGAGGCATGTGATATGATCATACGAGCTTGTCATGAAAGGCTTGAGGTGTTGCTCCACTTTGCACTCTCTTACTTAGCACTCGTCATGGTCAAGATGGAATAAGTTCGGGCTTGCCAAAGCAAGGCGACTTAGTTCATCGAGATATGACGCGACGACACAAGTTAGTAATGTGTGACTGCTTAAGCAAGAGGTGAAGCGCAAACTAAACTATCTCAATAGGATTGAAAGCTTAGTTATTGGGAGTTATCTATAAGATAGATAAAGAATATACAGTTATTCTCCCAAGTGGACCAAGAATTGCATTGGATGCAATTACAGTTTTGTTTTAAAGATGATTGAAAAATCACTAAACAAACACACTCATAATGGGCATGGGCAAAAACAGTTAATAGTTAACAGCATGGGTAAGGGCAAATAGTTTGTGCCGAACCCATGAGTATAAAGCAAGCCTGTTGCTAAAACCAAGTTGCCTCGAAGTCCCATAGGTGGTGCAGAGGAAGAGAGACTACCAAAAGTACCTGGAAGTAAATAATAAAGGAATTATGAATTCCGATTTGGGTATTTTTATAGAAATCAATGTGTCTATCTCATCATCAAGAAGTATATGATACTAGATGAGGATCTCACATTTATAGAAATGTGGAGGATCTCAAGAGACGAAGACAATTGGATAAGGAAGAAATAGTCCTACACGTGGGGCTATGAAGCAAAGGGTTGCTGAAAAGCCGTAGGGAATTATTTCTACCTTTCAGAAATTGTTCATGAATTAGACAAAAGGGATAATGTCCCTGCTATGAGTAGGACCATTATCATAGTTTCTTGTTTGGACAAGAAAGCTCCTTATCATAATAAAAAGACAAATGTTGTTCCATTTATTATGGTATGCATTATTGTAATGCAATTTTTTCTAAGTGGATTCTATATCCATGATCATGATAATTTCATCTATAACATTAATACCTAGAGGTTTGCATATAATGATATGAACTTCACTTATCTTTAGCATTGTCGTTTAGGCCCATAAATAAGAGATACATATCTAGAACTCCATTAGGATGGATTTCTGGGACTCATTTGATTATTGAATCATATGAGACATGTAAGACTTATTAGGCAAAGATATGATCTTTTGGAAATCATACATATTGATGTATGAAGGCCGCTAAGCACAAATACTAAAGATGGTTTTAGTACTTCATCATATTTACTGATAGGATCAGAGAAATATGGATTTTTGTATCTTATGAAGAAACAAATCAGAATCCTTTGAATTGTTCAAAGTATTCAGGAATGAAGTAGAGAACCAACTTGGCAAAAGTATTTAGACTCTACGATTGGATCATAGAAGAAAATACTTGAGCCAAGAGTTTGAAAAGAATCTATGGGAGTATTGGATATAATCCAAAACTCGCTCCATCTAGCACACCACATGGGTTTGGGGTGTCTAAAAGGAGAGTTCGAACCATGTAGGACACGATTCGGACCATGATGAGTCAAACAGAACTTCCAGGTTACTTTTAGGGGCTATGTTCTAATTACAGCAAATTTCGCCCTTAACCTTATTCCATCAAAAACGGATTATGAAAAACACCATATGAGATATGGACTAGGAAGTGTCCTAGTATGTCATTCATAAATATTTGGGGTTATGAGGTTTATGTAAATGAGTTTACAAATAAACTTGGACTCAAGTCGGATAAATGTTTTGTGGGATATCCTGAAAAGGATATTATTTCTACAACCTAATCGAGAACAAACTGTTTGTTTCTCGAACCACAGTGTTTCTAGGTAGAGATTGTCTCTAAAAGAAACAGTGGGAGGACAGTAGAACTTGAAAAGTTCAAGAACCACAATAGAACATTGATCCGTTTGATGGAACATGAGCAGGATCACAAGGTGTTTTGGAGCAACCTACTCAGATAACACAAGGACCTCGTAGGACAGGTAGGATATGTCAAGGGACTAGAGAAATAAGGATTTCTCATAACCCCTGATATATTTCTCATCAAGATGAGCCTAGAACCTATGAGATGGCCACATGTGGGCCATACTCTTAGAAATGGCTAGAAGCCATGGGATACAAAATGGAATCCATGTATACCAACAAAGTATGCACTTTGGTGGAACCACCTGAAAGGTGCAAGTGGGTTATGAGGAAACCAAAATGGATGGTAATATGATTACCTTTAAGGGACAATTGGTTGGGTAAGGATTTCATGTGAGTTCATAGTATAGACTATGACGAAATCTTTCCCAGTTGTGATGCTTAAATCCATTCGTATCCTGCTTGTAGCAATCTGTTTAGATTGAATCAAGCTTCTAGGAGTTGGAATCTTCAAATTAATGATGCAATCAAAGGAGTTTGGTTCCATCAAAATTGAAGATGATACTTGTGTCTACAAGAAGGTTAGTGGGAGCACAGTTATTTTTCTGGTCTTGTATGTGGAGACATACTTAATCATTGGGAATGTTGCCCCTACTTAGCAGTCTTACGTAGATTGACTAGGGAGTTGACTTTCTAAAGGTAGACTTAAGCGAAGCAACTTGTGAAAATCTATTGAGCTAGATCAAGATGGTTGTATAGCTTAAGTCATAGTACACAAATTGACAAAGGTGTTGAAATGGTTCAACGTGAAAAGAATATTGATTCTTACCCATGTCACATGGAATTAGTCTTTGGAAGGCTAATTTTCTTACCAATTAGATTGGGAATGGACCGTATGAATTAGATTCACGAGATACGCCATGAGATGTACTAGGCCAGACGTGTCATAAAGCATGACACAAAGATACCAATCAAATCCAAGTAAGGTATCACTTGATAATTATCAAGATTATCCTTAAGTACTTGAGAAGGAATAAAGTATGAACTCTTGATCAATGGAGGATAGAAAAAGTTTACTGTAAGGGGTTACAGTGATGAGAACTTCCATCTGACAAAGAAGATTTCATATTATAGTCGAGTTTTATGTTTTGTGCTAGAGGGAGTGACTGTGAGCTGGAAAGGTTCCAGGCAAGATTCAGTCACTGATTCTAACATAGAGGACTGAGTAAATTAATGCATAAGATGCATTTATTCAGAATATTCAATCTCAATCAAATTGTTGATGGAGGAGATGTGAATATTTGCAAGGTGCCAGCATATGTCTCGCCCCTACGCAGTGTAAGCGTGGAGGACCGCGCTAGATCAATAGGCATATGATGCAGGAGATTGACTCTAGTGCAAGTGGGAGACTGTTGGAATTGTGCCCTAGAGGCAATCAATTAATTGTGACAAATATATGGATTTACGATCCATTATGTTATCGATATGGAGATATGCTAACATGAATGAAGTCCTTAGAATATAAGGTGTTATATTCTTAAATATCCCTAGTCAATTATAATGATTAATGGGACAATCATCTATAGACTAGTATGGGGTTTGATTGATATGGAGATATCACGATCCAACACATGGGTATGCATTAGGAGTAATGGCATACTGGATTGACCCACGACGAAAAGGATACATTAGATTATGTGAAGTCACAATCGCTTTTCGTAGTGCTAATATTATTGCAATCCTTGGACTTGAAGTCACTAGATACTCTAGTTGTGAAATATTGCGCTTTGATGTTATCAAACGTTACACCGTAACTGGGTAATCATAAAGGTGGCTATCGGGCGTGATAGGAAGCAAGCTTAGAGATCGTAGTGATGTAGATAGTATTTGTCCCTCCCACATAATGGGGGTAAATATCCACGGCCACTCGAGGGATGAGGCTTATTGAATGTCTGGCCAGACTCAGATAAATTAATATAGAGATATTAATGTTAGAGTAATGCTATATGTCCCAAATTATGTGTCCCAAATACATCCCAAACAGTTCAATTCAATAATATGAACTTTGATAGTGGTGGGACCATGTTATTGACATGAACTGTTTGGGATGCATTTGGGACACATAATTTGGGACATATAGCATTACTCTTAATGTTATCTGCAAGTATAAGCATATTCCCATGATCGAGGAACTATGGATTGGATATACGAGTGTGACTATTTATGTCTCGTGTCCAATCCGGATATGGAGACAAAGGGATAATGCAATATGACATATTGGGCACAAAGGTTTGTCGGGATCACTGACTATTTCTATGTGTTGGGTGGCATGGATGTGTTGCTAGACACCGCTCCATGTTAGTAAAAGTTACTACCAACTATATAGAAACCTATGGGGTCACACGTCAAATAGAGTAGAGCTAGATTTGGGATTAATTAATATGGATTAATTAATAGAAGGATCATTGTGCAACACCTTGCAAACTTAGTAGGACTAATTTGCGAGGAAGGGAATAATTCTAGTTCATCTAGAATTAGGAAACTCTTTTATGGAAACAACAAGGAGTTGTTGGAGTATATAAAGGAGGCTCTAGCTTCCTTCCCACGAGATGAGTTATTATTAGTCATAACACAAAAGTGGGAGAGAGCAAAAGAGAGAGCAAGCAAAGAGCTAGGGCCGAAACCCTAGCCCCCGTCCGCCCCTCTACCCGACGGCAAAGAGGAGGCCGCCCCCTCCCTTGTGCCTTGTTGCTTTGTTGCTTTGATCTTCATCCCTCTTCCTCCAAGGTTCAAGCTAGCACTTGATTGAAGGAAGAATCTAGATCTCACCTCTAGACGTGGATCAACCGTAGAGACGAGGACATCATTCTTCGTGTGATTTCACAAATCAAAAGGTACACATCTTCTATGTCCTTGATCATGTTATGATGTCTCTTCCTGTGATCCTTGGTGGGCTTTGAGTAGGATTAATTTTTGTTATTCCACTGCGTTACCTACGTCAAAACCCAACAACATCATCTTCATGAGACATGGTTGCTTGCAATGGTAAGTTCACGTCGGGTTCACCAAAATGTGTACGAGAGAATCCTGCAGAGAGAATTCAATATACACCAAGAGCAGAGGATAGAAATAACACAGGGAGTGTTGAGTTGTGTGTAGGGATAGAGTAAGGCAATAGTACTGTATGAGAGAGAGACAGGATTTTGGCAGAGTTTTCGCGTATCTCGGGTCGTTCTCCCCTTGTATGGATGGGTTAACGTCCTATATATAACGGAGGATGTGACCGTTGTAGTGTGGTTAATGCTCCCATTAATGGCGTCTTAATTAGCTTAACCACAACTGTACATTCGTCCGCGTATATAGGGACCGTTACAGCACTTTATCCGCGTATACCGGAACCGTTACGAGGTTGACCGGGTTTGACCGGTTTGACCGGGTTTATGGAGCTCGTGCCATAAATCTCTCAAAAGCAATTACTAGGGGTCGCGCGCGGGCTTAGTTGTCGCTCGCGCGCGACAGGACTTACTCTAGCCTCCAAACCACTAAGTCCCTACGAGTCCCGTGCGGTGGTATGCGAGGGCCCTGTCTCGTAGCCCCCACGTGGATCAGCCTGGCTGGTGATCTAGTGTGTGTGGAGCACATTATGGTGTGCTGGATGGTCGCCACGTGGCCAAGATCTGCTTGTCCAGAAAGCACTATCTATAATAGTCAACTGTGACAGCTTGAGTTCGATTTTCTTTACTAAGGACCAGTTTCATCATGAGAGGACCAAGCATATTGACGTCAGGTTTAACTTTCTGAGAAGTGAAAGCAGGATCGAGGTGATGGAGGTGGGGATTGATTACAACCCCGCGGATATGTTCACCAAGACGGTTCTGGAGAGAAAGTTCCAGCATTGTCTGTAATTGCTCAACATCTTGAGCCAGTGAGACCCTTAGGGGCATGTCGGACCCGGTGGGTTTCCAGTGAGTCATTGTGACGAGAGACATTGGGTGCAGAGAAGTCCCAGCTTTATTTACAAGAAGAGGATCAACTGCTATTGACGAGACAATTCAAGTCAAGGTAGAGATTTGTTAGTGGGTGCCTTGAATGTTTGAATTTGTGGTCAAAGGCGGCAAAACAATGATAGTGGATTAGGAACAATTGGCGTGGATAGTGCTTATCTCCAATTGCTTTTTAGGAATAGTTTTGGGGCGGTGGTTCATCGCACACGTTCATGGGTTCCCCAGTAGCACTATATAAGAAACTTAGTACGTAGTGCTATTGGGTATGCAAAAAGGTGTAATTGTTCGTCTTAGTGAAATAAAGGGTTCTTTTCCGCCGTGGAGGTAGTTAGCGAATTTTTCGCTAGCGAACCACGTAAAATACTCGTTTTCTTCTTTATTCATTCATTGTTCGTGAGGTGGTTTGTCATAACAATATGTATGAAGGTTCTGGTGGTCAAGGATCCAGAAGAAGAAGTGTGATGTGTGAAGCATATATGAATATGTGCTAGTATGAAAATTTTATGAAGACAAAGGTATGATGTGAAGTATATTATAATAGCCGGTCGGACTTGCTGGAAGAAATTTCTTTGAGAATATGGCATGAAATCGTAGTTGAATCACAAAGCAGGTTGCCTGATTGGGACAAAGTTATTTTTCAAGAGGAAAGATGCATAGGAAAATAGCCAACGTATATTTCATAGCTGATTGTACTTCAGCAAAGACTGTGGTAATGATCCCCATATTATCGTATCTGCTTCGATGCACATTACCTGTTATGCATTCTCTTTACAAATTTTGCTTGATTGATCAAGAAGGGATGCACTAACATATATCGTAAGAACAAATTCGATGGATCGCACCATCAAAACACCATGAAGGATCAAGATTATCCATACTCGAAACCACTAATCCCCGTCATAAAGGAAAATAGGACAAGGGGATAGCTTAAATAAGAACCCGGATGCCTTGAGATAAATTTTAAGTGGGGTCAGAATTAGGCGCTAAGAATTCGATCACAATGACAACCTCAGCATGACGAGTAGTCTTGTGTAATACCTGGAACGAGGGGATCTAAAGAAAGAATTTTAGACGGTTTGTTACCTTCACATCAGGTGGTCAAATGGCAGGACGAGAGAACGGTATTACGAGGAAGTTTGGAGGAACCTAGAAAGACGTTGAAAACGTAACCAAAGATCGCATGATCAACTCACAAAGTTTTAGATACTTTTGACTAGTCCAATTTTGAGGTATTATGACATTTTGAAGTGTCTAATTGGAGTTCTACTGTTATTAATTCAACTATACTGGGAATTGTCAGCACGGCGTGAATTAGTAAGTCTTTGTGATATCCTAGGAGTTGTGTAACGTGATGATGTCTCGTTCGTATATGTTTCGTCTATTTGCGGTACATGCCCTTCATATAAATTATATTTGAAGTCTTGTTATTAATGGGGAGATGATGTTACCCTTTGTCTAGTACCATTACGTGTATATAACATTAGCATCATTACGTGACATTTAGAACTTACACTTAGAAACTTGAATAAGTTACGACTTTACTGGATACTACGTGTGCGATTACTTATCTCTAAGTTCGAGAAGTAGTTGATCACCGAAAGGTGTTGGCGTCGCGCATTATTGTGTGATTTCAGCTTCGAGGATGAATCTCCCTTTTAGGGAGGGAAGATGTAATACCCCGTGTATTTTCTATAGGTAAAATAGTAGTTTATGAAGCAAAATGCGTATTTAGTTGTGAATAGTAATTTGAGTGAATTGTCGGGTTTTAGTAGTTAAGAAATTTGTGTTAGAATCCTAGTAAAAATTAGAATAATATTCGTACTTAAATACGTAAGTGTTTCTTTATTTTAATAGCGAGTGCGTGTTCGACTACCCCGAGACCTCCTAAACATGATACACCCAATTCCCCCAATGTGTAGTACACCCCTCCACATACAATAAATTTCAGTAAATGGTTTTCTCATTGAAATAAACTTCCCCAAGCAATTATTCTTCTTTTTCATTTTCGGCAATCACCGCTCACCCACAATCAACTCCACCGCCTCCTCTCACCGCCCTCTTTCTCCTCTATATAAACTCACTTCCCCTCTGACTCCTTCGGCAGGTCACGCAGCAGCCACAACCACCATAAACTAGTAGTTATCTTCCTCATCACCATCATCTTTACCATCACCACCACCTTCCACTGTCATAACCACCGTAACTACCTCTCTATCTCTTCCTCCCCACTACTCGCTGCTTCTCTCCCTTTCTCTGCTCACACTGAGCGCACAACAGAAGTTGGAGAAGCGGAGCAGCAGCGTAGCAGGGGCCAGGCACCACCGCCACTCCCGACGGGAGACACCTAGGAGAAACCAATGGGGCCCCTGTTCTTCTTCCCCATCAGTCTCACCAACTCTGTTTCTCTCTTGGTCCCGACCAGCAGAAAGAAGGAAGGGGAAGCAGCCTAAGTTGTTGTAGAAGAACGAACCACCTCTGCTGCCATTCACCCGAGACTGGTACCAATTACCTCCTGGAGGTCCTTGGAGATTGAATCAGACCCTACCCAAAGCTAGGAGGCCTCTATCACCGGCGACGAAGCTACCTTTGATCACCTTAACGGCAAACTCGAAACGACTGGTTTCTTTACCATTTCCCGCCATTCTTGACCCATGTATGATCTAAATCTCTAATAAGTTATTTTAGACATTTAAAACGCAAGTTTGTTGGCTCATATCGTATTTGGGTAGAAGGATTAGGATTGTTCATATTTAGGGGCTGCAAATGTGTTTTCATAACTTGTGAGGGTAGGAAGTATCTTTCATTATACTGATGTTTTCAGAACTTGTGAGGGTATGAAGTATCTTTCATTATACTGATTTTTTAAGTGGGGGTGTGATGTATGTCTTTTTACTAGATTACGGGTTGTGCCTATAGTTTACATAAACTACATATTTCTACACAAGCAAAAAACATATAGTTTAATTGGATTAAAACTATTTTCTAATGTATCTAATTTTATTCTAACTACACAAAAATAAATGGGATGTTGAAGTCTCTTAGGGAATATTTTTATAAATTAAACCGGTTTTTTTCTTGAAAAATAAACAAGTTGAAATATATTAGTCAGTCTCATTTAAATAGTTGTTTTCCAGTAAGTTGGTAAATGAAGTTTTATTTTATTATTAGGCGTTTAGAATATAACTTGTGAAATATTTAAAAGTCATTTCTTTAATAACTGCCTATTTTTCATAATTACAAGAACTAAATCAGTTTTACAAATAGATATGAATCAATATTTTATAAATTATTTAAGTATTTAGATCTCCTACTACACTACGGTGTATAGTTTTCAATAGTCATCTAATAAATTTTTATTTATAACTAAGTTGTTTTAAAGAAGAAAGATTACCTTCAGAAATGCTTACTTAAAATAAGTATGTGGTTTCATAAGTTAGTATTTATTAATATTAAAGCTTGTGGATTCAACATATGACTTCTTACTCGATAATCAATTGAGTATTATTTATAACTAGAATATTGTTATTAGAGGGATATGACTGTAGTAGCATTGTTAAATTAATTTCGGGAGGGAGGGGGTTGATCCAAATCAAGTAGGATACTTTATAGGACTTATAGTGTTATATCTGCATAGTTGGACTTGCATCTAATTTAAAAATATAATTGTGTAGGTGACCGTTTCGTAGGCGAGAGCTACGTCTAAAACGTGCTATTGCTATCGGATATAGGTGAGTAAACGTGCCAAGCATTTCGTGCCTAGCTTCTTTTGTGTCATCATATGATTTTATTACTTGCCTCAAAATTTGTTACGTGTTATACATATTTTACTTGGTATTGGTTACGTTTCGTAACAAATGGTTACTTGTGAGATCACCTCTTTTACTGGGAACTATTATTTTCCAACCATGATGTTGTATGGACTTGTAAACTCTGATTTTTTTTGCACAAATGCGTTACTCTGACATAGGAATTGATAACTCTCATTTAGGAGTTATTATGATACTTTCTTATCACTTTCATTAGGATTATTTCATATGATTTAGATGATATGTGTGCACAAATATGTGAAATTGATGATTTATAAGCCTAAGAGTGAAAAGTGTGGTTTGTAACTTATTCTTGCATGTTTTCTCTCATATTTGCGAAGATAATTGAACGGGTTGTTTAGTGTTGTGTAACTCAGGTAAAATAGGTGCAATGGATCTTATTAGAGGCTTGGATGTGCTTGGAATGGAGGTAGATGAAGAGGAGAAAAGAAGATGCAAAAAGGAAGCAAAGTTGGAAAAGTCACTCAGGACCAGCCTTCACTATTTTCGGTTCTCAGGAAAATATACAATGATTTTTGGAGAAAGGTCTGCTCCATTGGAAATTAGACATCCATAGATTTCCAACCATATATGTTAGGCTCAAATACGAGTCCGGATGAGGGAGATATGGCCTGCGCAAGATCACCTTACAATTCTGTCCGGGAATTACAAACTAGAGGGGCTGAAATGCAATTTCGGCCAAGTTACATTAAAACTCGCCCCAGCTGGTAAAAGAACGTGATAGAAGACATAGAGAGAGGCCAGAGATGCACGGAACACCATTGGAGAGCAGCTTGGAGCTTGGGGATTGCACGGATTCGTCTATTCTTCGGCGATTTCACCGTTTGATCACTTGTTCTCATTCTCTTTCATTATATATGGAGAAAATCTTGTATCT
Organism: Linanthus parryae; assembly: GCA_023055425.1. Classification (NCBI taxonomy): domain Eukaryota; kingdom Viridiplantae; phylum Streptophyta; class Magnoliopsida; order Ericales; family Polemoniaceae; genus Linanthus; species Linanthus parryae. The sequence goes on along the minus strand of JALGPY010000007.1, from coordinate 77,190,965 downwards.
TTCATCTAATATGAGTAGCTAGATTCTTTTCTAGGCTCTATGGAGAGCCTAGGGTTATGATTAGACATTTTTTACGGATATATGAGATTGATACATGTTTTGGATCATAGATTATGATGAATCTTCAACTCTTTTGATGTATTGTTGAACTAGGGTTATTGACACACTCGAATTATGAGATGAATGGCCATTAGAGAATGATTTTTATTCATGATTATGTTATCTTACTTAATGCCTTAATCTAGTTTTGTTACTGGTCATGATCTGAGCTTCAATCTTAGCAACAATGGAGTAGCTACCCGGAATTGCTAGTACTTAGGTGGAGTGTTTGAAAGAGACTTGGCCTAGGGTGATAGAGAACATGAACACAATTCTAATTCAATGATACCGAGAGGTGACTTGAATAGGATTGGCCATTTGGTAGACGACAGTGGACCGAGAGGACCTGTAGTAGACCGTGACGTAGGACTACGTGAGATCGAAAGAAGATCGTAGTGACTAGTAGCCTGGCATAACTGAATTAGGATTAGCGTGTTTCAATACAGTATCCGAAATTGTCTAACAACCCTAGGTGATCCATAGATCGTCTAGTCCTTCTCCGTATTTGATTAAACCGTGTTTAATTATAAAATCCAAAAACATTGTCTTTTCATTATTTCAATGCAGCCACTTGTTTGGGGGTGGCAAACTCTTAAACCAACAAACATTCCTCCCGGTTACTTTAACTCTAAATTAAGCTTTTACCTAAATACTCTCGTGCTTGTCCTCGTGGGATCGACAACTCGGGGTTGACATATTACCCTATATTACTTGAACCGTGCACTTGCGATAACGCACTAGTAATTCGTGTCAAGTTTTTGCGCCGTTGCCGGGGAACAACGGTAGATTTTTTAGTAAGAAATTAGTTTGGAGTTTTTATTTTATTGTTATTTTTGTTACTATCTGTTTACCTCACGGGTGTTCTAGTGTTCTCTTCTCAAGTAGCTATGGCGGAAGGACAATGGCAGATTAGCCTCACGAAGGAGCAGCTACAAGCTATGGTGGCTGCAGCCATAGAGAAAGCACTAGCGGCAACATCTAGACCGCAGCCGACCTCAATGCCGTACAACCGTTCTGGAAAAGCAATAATCCAGGCATTTGAGGCGGATCTTAAAGGAAGGGAGCCAGCAATTGTGGTTCCACAAATTCAGGCCGAGAGCTTCTGCCTAAAGCTGAGCACCATCCAATTTGCACAGGAACAATTCTCCTTTGCTGGTACATATGAGGAAGACCCACATGAAATTATTGGGAGATTTCAAGAGCTAACCGAAAAAGCCCACACTTATTAGCTCTACATGCACGGTTGAAAAAATTAGAAGAGAATGAAAAACAAAATGAATTAAATCTTCTCTTGGATTAGATAAGGTGAACAACCTAATGTGCCCCCATTCACGCGGGGAATATGGATTCATACCAATTAAAGCTTCTAAGGAAAATTAAAGTCAAGACGTATTACACGGAGTTGTGTCTCCCGTCACTAGGACAATTTGAATTCAAATGCAATCACGGATAAGAGGGTCTGAAAACCTCAAATGACTTGGAGACAAAAGACTACCTTAGTACTAAGGATGCCTAGACCCTCTGAGCTAAAGGACGTGCCCGAGTCTAGGATTTTTATGGTGGATGCTAGGGGACCCCTCAGTGAACTTGTGCGTAGGATCATTCTACTTCAAATTCTTGCTATCGGTTGTGTGATTTTCAAATGAGACTTGTGAGAACTTGATGAGTTTGGTTAGTGATTGCCAGATTGCCCGATCTCTGAAGAAGAAGAAGAAAATAATGTTTTTTTTGTGTTATTTCAAAACTTGCACTGTGAAATAATCGAGTTGCATTGTACAAAGCATGTAGATTTCATAGTCGTGTGTGTTAGTCGTTTGTGTCACATGGCTAGTAATGATAGATGCAATTCATTGGGGAGTGAAGTAAGTTGTTGTAAGGCTTAGAGACTTCATGTAATATTTAATGGTTATTATGTATTTATATATATATATATATATATATGTGGATTTTATGCTTTCGATGTCTGCCGTTATTTTAGCACCGTCTTCTCGGTCTTGTCTGAGCCTGATAAGGGGGTTGTTTCAAAATATTTATGGAATATCTTCGTAACAAATGGTTACTTGTGAGATCACCTGTTTTACTGGGAACTATAATTTTTCAACCATGATGTTGTATGGACTTGTAAACTCTGATTTTTTTGCACATATGCGTTACTCTGACATAGGAATTGATAGCTCTCATTTAGGAGTTATTATTATACTTTCTTATCAATTGCATTAGGATTATTTCATATGATTTAGATGATACGTTTGCACAAATATGTGAAATTGATGATTTATAAGCCTAAGAGTGAAAAGTGTGGTTTGTAGCTTATTCTCGCATGTTTTCTCTCATATTTGCGAAGATAATTGCACGGGTTGTTTAGTTTTGTGTAAATCAGGTAAAATAGGTGCAATGGATCTTATGAGAGGCTTGTATGTGCTTGGAATTGAGGTAGATGAAGAGGAGAAAAGAAGATGCAAAACGGAAGCAAAGTTGGAAAAGTTACTCAGGACCAGCCTTCATTATTTTCGGTGCTCAGGAAAATTTACAGTGAGTTTTGGAGCATGGTATGCTCCATTGGAATGTAGACATCCATAAATTTCCAACGATATATGGTAGGCCCAAATACGAGTCCGGATGAGGGAGATATGGCCTGCGCAAGATCAGCTTACAATTCTGTCTGGGAATTACAAGCTGGAGGGGCTGAAATGCAATTTCGGCCAAGTTACATTAAACCTCGCCCCAGATGGTAAAAGAACGTGATAGAAGACCTAGAGAGAGGCCAGAGACGCACGAAATACCATTGGAGAGCAGCTTGGAGCTTGGGGATTGCACGGATTTGTCTACTCTTCGGCGATTTCACCGTTTGATCACTTCTTCTCCTTCTCTTTCATTATCTATGGAGAAACTCTTGTATCTTTCATCTAATATGAGTAGCTAGATTCTTTGCGCGGCTCTATGGAGAGCCTAGGGTTATGATTCCGGATTATTGAGATTGATACATGTTTTGGATCATTGATTATGATGAATCTTCAACTCTTTTGATGTATTGTTGAACTAGGGTTATTGACACACTCAAATTATGAGATGAATGGCCATTAGAGAATGATATTTCTTCATGATTATGTTATCTTAATTAATGCTTCAATCTAGTTTTGTTATTGTTCATGATCTGAGCTTCAATCTTAGCAACAATGGAGTGGCTACCCGGAATTGCTAGTACTGAGGTGGAGTGTTTGAAAGAGACTTGGCCTACGGTGATAGAGAACATGAACACAATTATAAATCAATGAGACTGAGAGGTGATTTGAATAGGATTGACCATTTGGTAGACGGCAGTAGACTGACAAGACCTGTAGTAGACCGTGATGTAGGACTACGTGAGATCGAAAGAAGATCGTAGTGACTAGTTGCATGCCATAATTGAATTAGGACTAGCTTGTTTTAATATAGTATCCGAAATTGTCTAACAACCCTAGGTGATACATAGATTGCCTAGTCCTTCTCCGTATTTGATTAAACCGTGTTTAATTATAAAATCCAAAAACATTGTCTTTTCATTATTTCAATACAGCCACTTGTTTGGGGGTGGCAAACTCTTAAACCAAAAAAAATTCCTCCCGGTTACTTTAACTCTAATTAAGCTCTTACCTAAATACTCTCGTTCTTGTCCTCATGGGATCGACAACTCGAGGTTGAAATATTACCCTATATTACTTGAACCGTGCACTTGCGATAACACACTAGTAATTCGTGTCAGGAATCCCATGACCATTCTAGCTATTATGTTTTACAGAATAAGGTGTTCTCTCACTTAGTTTTTACTGGTTATCGCAAAATTGGGTCTTGTGTTTTATGTCCCCCGTAGGTTTAAGCTTATTTTCCTTGGGGTAATTGATAATTCCTCACTAGGAGTTATTCTTGATCTTAGTTTGAGGTTTAAATGTGTCAAGAGTTAATGTTTTGGCCAAATTTCAGCCCTAATTTTCCTTGGAATTTACAAGCAAGAGTTTGAGCCTCTTCGTGAACTTATGCGTTATTTCATGCATTTTTGGATATAATCACATGTTTTGTTCATGTTGAATATGCAGGGACAGGACCTGTGAAGGGTTGGAAATAAATCAGGAAGGGACAAGGGGGAGAAAATGAGGCTAAGGAAGAAAAAAGAGAAGACAAGGGCTGCTGTCTGCGTAGCTATGCAGACACAGAAGATAGAATGCAGTAATGGCTAAGGCATGGACCGGAGACGCTGTTGTGTGCGTACCTACGTAGGTAGCCTTGCAGGGCTGCGTAGCTACGCAAGTACCAACGCAAGGATCAAGTGAAGAAGAAAGAGAAGAATCTAGAGAAGGAATTCCACGCCCCTGTCTGTGTAGCCACGTAGGTAGCAACGCAAGATTCTGCGTAGCTAGGCATGTATCGGTGCACACGGGGATGAACAAGGCAAGAAGAGAAGAACCAAGTCACTGTCTGCGTAGCTACGCAGATAGCAACACATGATGTTACATAGCTACGCATGTTTCTACGTAAGCAGTCAGCATGGCAAGATAGAAGAATCCCACTAACTGCGTAGCTGCGCAGACAGTGCAAGGCGGTTTAGACAGTGGCAGTCTGGTAATTTCAAAGTAGTCTTTTTGGTAACTTCCTGTCACTATAAAAGGATACATCCATAGCTCATTTTATAGACACAAGACACCCAAGGTGAAATCCAAGTACGCTGGGAAAGAACGTAAGAGCAGAATCAGTTTCCAGCTAAACGCTTTACATAGGTTCTCGGTGAACCTAGTGTTTTTTATCCAGTACTTTGTTTCTTTTGACTATGGATTCATGATCCATAGATCTTACTACAACATTTTTATTTATTATTCATGTCTTACATTTTTACTATACATGCATGCACGATTTGATCACCCATAATTGCTATAGATTGAATCCGGTGCACGAGATTGACTGGTTATGTAATACCCCCTAGTTTAGATAAGGGTTATTTTGTAATTTGGTAAAAATAAATACTTGAGTTTAAAAAGAAATAAATAAATAATACTATTTCAACTCACTCTTGACTTTGTTTCTTTAGTTTTCGAAAAGTGCATTTTTGACATTTAAAAACATACTAGTTTATTTAGAGTTATTTGGTAATTTTCTTTTAATATAAAATTTATCTTTTTATGTGCTAGATAGTAATTTCAAATTGCATCATTTTTTGTATATTCCAATTTCTACCCCAACTATGTTGTTGGGAGACTTTAAATTTCACTTCAATCCTCACTTCACTCAAACCAAGTCAAACACACATCTTGTATGTACATCCACTACCACCAACCTCCACTCTCAACCTCATTTCTTTCATTCTCATTTATTTTCATTTTCACACTTCAAGAACACTCATATTACCTCTCTTTTCTCTCTCCTTAACTTCAGTCCCGTTTTTGGGTGTTGAACTCACAAAAACACCATCAAAACTTCCTTTCTAGTCTCAAATTCATGAAAAATTTTAGTCCAAGCATAGTATGATCATGAAGGGGAGATTTTCCACCATTCTTCTCAATCATTGAAGGACAATTTCACTCTATTCCTCGCCATTTCTTAAATCTTGGTGTAAAGTTCCTTCTAGTTTGGAATTCATGCTTGCATGTCCATGTGTATATTAGATTGATGAAATTTCATCTTATATTACTTCACTCCCATACTTTATACTTCATTTTCTTGCTTAGATCATGAGACTGGCACTTGAATGTCCAATGTCCCATGAAACTCAAACTAGAACCCACATGCACTTTGTTAATTTCTTGGTAGTTGAACTTGATTGTCAAGAACATTTTGATAATTTGTGTCAAGAGCATGTAAAAATATTATTTCATATTTAAAATGATATTATTTGGGTGAGAATCATGTACTCTTAAATTGCATGTACTACTAGAACCATTCTTGTTAATTTTTAAAAAATTGCATGTTCATACAATCTGACAAGTTTTTGAAAAACATAGATTATCTCCAAATTTTGTCTCTGTGAAATTTTTAAGTCTTGCATATTTTGAAACTATGCTCAGAGAGGATCATTTTGAGAAAAAAAAAACATCTTCATACCTTCTTAGTTAAGAAGATATGGTCCTTTGAACTTGCATGTTTTTCGAAACTCTGTTTCTGGACCAGTCTTGCCATTTTTTTTATTAAAAACCTCATTTTTAGAATCTTTTTGCACATCCTATTTCTTTTTTTTTAACTAGAACATTGGGCCTAAATTCAGGACAATACGGGCATTATTTCTTGTCTCCAAGCAAAGTTGAAAGTTTTTGCTAAACTCATCTTTGCATAGCAGTGTTTGTTCATTTTGTAAATTGAGTTTTATGATAGATATGCATGATTTTCTTTATTTTACTGAAATTAGACACATGTAGGTTCATCCTAAATTTATTTTATTATTTTAAAAAGTGTTTTGATATGGTAAATAAGGTTCTAAAGTCATAGTTAAAAACTTGTCCAGAATTGGGCTCTCTTATTTTTGAGAAAATATGAGCTATTGCCTCTATATGGATTATGTGTGACTTTTGTGAAATTGAACATCAATATATGTGCATTAGTGACCTTCATAATCATATGCATGTAGAGCATGTATTTGACACGTGAGTATAACACTTGAAAGCAGGTTAATTGGGATTATTGGGATGGAGTTGGTACCCGACCTAGACAATCATCCATGCATTCGTTAACTCGGAAGTAGCATAATGTGACTAGAGACTTGTAAATTTTAGGCGAAGGATTTGTATACATAGGCTACGTCAAGTACTCGTGAAGATTGCGAATCACTATCTCGACGTAAGGTGAGTTTACATTCTTAGCCTTGCGTGCCTAGCTTCCTTCGCGTCGAATGTGATTTTTATACTTGTCTCAAAAATATTTTGTTTTGTGTTCCTACCTGTTAATTGTTGGATTGGTTGGCTATCGTTCTTCGGAGATTACCACACGCTAATTAATAATTCGTTAAGGAGGGATATCACTTGTACCATAACCATTATATTTGTTTTGATTGGCTCCGGCTGGAAACACCGATACCGGGGAGTTTCCCTTGATTGATTAAGTCTGGGATCTTCATCGGCTCCGGCCGTGAAAACAGACACTCGAGTTCCCCTTGACTACTTGTTGTGGTCCTGGATTATCATGTTGGCTTACTGGAAACACAGACTCTGAAGCTTCCTCTAACTTCTTGTTGAAGTCTTTGACTTGTTGGCTCCGGCCGGAGACCCCGATTCGAGAGTTTCCACTCTATGTCTTGTTGGCTGGGGATATTATTTGGGAGGCCCTTCGTTGGCATTTCTATATCAGGTTACTGTGCATAATAATTGGCTTCTTTTTAAATATATTGGAGATATGATAATTTTACTCGTATACTAGATGGACAACGACACTTTTGAAAGAATCAATTGAAAATGTTGTTGAGTATCGGGATGTTTCTTATAAGCACTGTTGTTTATTCGGTTGCAACCTTTGATAAAGTTTTACTTATACTCTTTCACTTTTATTTTATTTAATATCATCTTCCTGTTTTTACATGATAAGGTGTATCTCACTTAGTATTAACAAATGAATTTCGAAACTGCGGTTCCTATTTTCCTTCCCACCGCAGATCTAGGAGCTGTGTATCTTGGAACAGAAGGGCGCGAGACTCATCTAGAATGATAGCGTCGCAAGTAGTACCTCGTAGTGTTAAGATATTGTGTAATAGTAATCAGATCATGTGTAAGACTTAAAGCTTAAGGTAGTTGTTAAATATTATAAGTTCACGTTGTGGTTTGATTTGCTTTTGAGTTTCGCCGCTTCTATAAAGCATCGCCCTCCCGGTCATGTCCTGCGCCGTACATAAGCGGGTTGTTTCATGTTAGGGTTACAAAGAGAAAAAAAAAATTAGTTCCTCGTCTTGATATACTAAAAGGACAAAGGAAGTTATGACTAGACTGAGAGTTTGACCAACTATTAACGGTTTTGACCGAGATCGAAATGATAAGTCATAAAACTAGCAGCCTTACAATGGGAGTGCAGATCTAGGTGGGCCGAAAGGACCCGGAAATCTGCAGAATCGTGACAGTGTGTAAAATATCGAGAAGAGAGTACACCAACGATAATGTGGCATACATAATATATGCCGCATGTTTTCATATCAAAATGAACAAACCTGGAGAAACCCCAGGGGATCATGGAATCTAGTATCTCAAACCCTAGTTACAACCATTCGAATTATTCAGAAAACTTTCACAGAAATATTTACTTTTCACCTTTTACTTTCTACAACTTAGTTCGCAATCGTAAACTCAATCCACAATTCCTCATTTTTACACTCTGTCTGTTACATCTGATTATTCTAAGAAAAATTTAAAATTTTCCTTGTGGGAATGATCATTCGAGTTGCAAATACTCAATTTATTACTTGAATCGTATACTTGCGAACATTAAGCTAATTTTCACATCAGTAATGCACTGGGATCAGGTACTCACTCCTTCATGCAAACAATGGAACATAGTAAATAATAAGAGATCCACCCTTTTGTTGTAAAATTTTCTTTGATTTGGCTTGTTGTCTAGTTTGGACTCAGTTACGACGATGTAAGCCTTTCAAATTATTAATCAATAATTGGATGCTCGAGTTAACTTACTTGTTACTACTACTCCTGGTACGAAAGGGTAATTCCCTATACGAAAGGCACCACTTCAGTCTCTGGCTTGGGCGTGAGAATCAGCAATGTTACAGTAAGACCCTCAAAATGACCACGCCGGAAATCTGGGAGGGAGTCACTCCGTAGTCGAGAAAACTCTCGGATACAAGGACTTTTAAAACTTAATCCACGCAAACATAACCACACGATTAAAGTTGAAGTTACTATTTTGATTTACAGTTTAATGCTTGCATCAAGCTCGGGCTAAAACCATTATTACACGTCGAGAGATAAATTGATGAGACGTCTATTATTTCCATAAAACTCAACTAGCTAAAACTGATGGTTCGTGTTCCCTGCTAAGCCAAACTTCCATCATTTAAACCTGTGATGATTAAAACAGAAAAAATTACACCACAATTTCCAGAATCAGCAATACTGAGAAAATAAACACCCAAGCATGAAAAATGACAATGTCGAAATTACTTTTTTTCACAACGGAAGTAAAAGTTGACACTTGTGAAAAGTAAGAGAGATTTTTCAAATTTCATTATATTTTCCAATATAATAAGGGCATTGCCCAAGCCATGTTCAATGTTCAAATTAGGGATTTTCGCAACGTCATATTCTTCCCATTTCTATCAAGAAACATCAAGAACAAAAGTCAATTTTTTAATTTGTTGATACGGGGGAATAACCAACCACCGCGCAAGCATCCATGACCATTAAGTGTCGACTCCCCCTTAAGACCTCTTGCGACCAAAAGGGTGAGGACAAGGAGCAACGTGGGCACTGTAGCAGGGTTAATAAAATGGGTCGAGTGACCGGAATCAACATTAGCACTAACGACAAAAACAACCCTTTCAGCGACCCCATTTTGTGATATAGCGACATATTCAGCCACTATAGCGACTAGACAGACTGTGAATAAGCCATATAATACAAAACTATGCGTTTAAAAGTCTCAATTTTGATTCCAAATAACTTCTTTGGCGATACACATCGCATTAGACACCCACTACTTAAAACGTGATAATTTCTAATTATACTATTGTTCCGGTGAACCTAACACCTACACAATCTATGGTCTTGTGTGTAAAACATGAACGAATGAACCAAACGAGGTGAGACCAGGCATGTGATAAAATATGAAAATTAAAGAGAGAAACATTTGAAATTTAGAGAACTATTTGATACTCACGAGTGAAAGGAAGAGAGAGTTGAGAAATTACGGGGGGGGGAGATGAGATTTGTTGGCGGGGATGGAGGTGACGCATATTGGAGATGGAAGCGATGAATCTTACGGAACCAACCGGATTAGGAACAATACCAATGATTGATAGAGAAATAGAAAGGAGAAGCGACAAGAGAAAGAGAGAGAGAGAGAGAGAGAGAGAGAGAGAGAGAGAAACTAAAACCTGGACTAGATGTGACTTACCGTTGGAAGCAACGCAACACACTGGCGCTACTTCTCCTTATGCCTGGAACCGAGAGAGAGCGAGGGTAGAGGGAGAAAGAGTGAACCGAACGAACCTGGAGATTATGGTGGGGCGATGTTGGTGGCGATGGAGTTCGCAGCGTATGAGAGAGAGATGGAGAGTGAAGATGCTGAGGGTGAAGATCGCGATGATAAAGATAAGGGCTATTTGTTGGGTTGAAATCTGCCAAGCAAATTGGGGAGGATCTGTAATCACATTTGATGTGATTTTTGGGTAAGGGTGGTTAGGGTTTACCAGTAGTTTGTTACGCATGAGATAAAATTATTTTTAGTGAGATTTTAGGATTTTAGTAAAATACATAGACAACCCCCTAGTTTAGATAAAGGACACCAACAACCCCTAGTTTAGGTAAAGGACACAAACAACCCCTTAGTCTCCTGGAAACAATAATAACTCACCCAAAGTTACGCTGAAATCACCAAAATACATGCATTCTCAATTTATGGGTTGTGCATGCTTCGTTTCAATTTATGGGTTGTGCTATTATTGAATTTCTCGGCTGAGATTTTCTGGAGATTAGTTGACTATGTTTCTCTATGATGTGCAGTCAATTTATTTTTGGGTAAAAGACAAAAACCACCCTCCATTTATGGAGAAAATACATTTTGCCCCCTGATTTATGGAGAAAATACCATCTGCACCCCTGTCAGAGTTAAAAACTAACCCCACACTAACGGAGCGCTGAAATGACAACAATACCCCTAACCATTGACGAAATGACCTCAGTATCCTCATTTCCTAACTCCATGCACCCTCTGTTCTCTTTCTCTCTTTAGCCTCCACCTCTCTCTCTCTCATCTCTTTCTCTCTTTAGCCTCCTCCTCCTCTCTCTCTCTCGTGGTGAAATTGCCCTGTCCACCACTGCCGCTGCCGTGAATCGCAGTCCACCACAGCCGCCTCTGTCGAGATCTTCTTCCGCCGTCTCCTCACGAAACCCACACCCACGAACCCCTCTCTTCTCCACCACCATCTCCGCTCGAATCCAATGAATTGGAAGGGCCGATGGTATCGGGTCTTCTCCTGACGACGGTGATAGGAGGTCACCGCTGTAAGTTTTCGGCGGTCCTGGGCAGATTCGGTGGACAAATGAGCAAGAGGGAGGGGCGATGGTGTGTTGCTGGTCGCCGGCGATGGAGCGATGAGACAGTGGTTGGACTTCCCGTCGACTAGTGTTCCGAGAGAGGCGGACTGTTGGTGGGATCGTCGGAATTCGCTGGTGGTCAATTGGCTCTCAAGCAGTGAAGATGATGACTGAATTTCAGTCGCCAATCCACCAAATCGAACCCGACTCCACAAGATAGATCTGAGAAATTCGCCTATGATGCTTCAATTTGTCATTAGCTGTTGAAGGAGGCGGTGGTAGATGTGGATACCGTGGCGGTGGAAGTGGTCATGAAGGTGGAGAGTATGTAACTGTAATTATTGGAATGGTGAGGATTCTCAAAGGCATTCTCTGGATTGGAGTGATTTTACCTTTGTAGGAGAAGGGTAGAGACAGAGGAAGAAGAGACAACAAAGGACACCATTGAGAAGGATGAAAAGGTGTAAAATCAAGAAACTGCATTTAATTTTTTTTCTCTGATCAAGTAAAATTCCCTGGTTAGAATGAGTGGCGGTTGTCTTTGCAAATGCGTATATATTTGGATCTGACCAAATTCCCCGATCAAATTTGGATCTTTGGTGGTGGTGGTTGTTGCGGTGAGGATGATGTGGCTGTGGTTTGGGATTGTTGTTGTTGGTGGTGATGGTGGTGTTGTTGATTTGGTGGTAGTGGAGGTGGTGTTGGCGGTGGTGTTGATTTGGTGTGTGGTTGATATTCAGTTGTTGGTGGTGTTGGTGGTGTTCAAGTACACCAAGTATTGATGAACATTGTATTATAAAAAAGGGTGCTATTTGTTCACAATTTGTAAGGGTAAAATGGTCATAAAAAGTCAATTTGCACCCCCCTTTTAACGGATTGTAACAGAAGGGTGGTATCTGTCCACAAACCATCCACTGACAGTGGTGCAAAAAGTATTTTCTCCATAAATTAGGGGGCAAAATGTATTTTCTCCATAAATTAAGGATGGTTTTTTTCTTTTACCCTTTATTTTTTAATTGAGTTTTTTTATTTCGTAGGCAGGTCATCGATAATTTCATAACTTAAACACTACCTCCCATTTTTTTGTCCAATATTTTGATATGTGTTTAGTTTCTTGTTTCCTGCAGTGGGAGGAAGCTTAATGTGAATTTTCTTTTTAACTATCTTGATAATTTACAAATAGAAATCATTGTTGAAAACACCTAAATAGTATGATAAGGAATCTTTTTTTTTTTGTTACATTTAATGTGTGGATGTCTGCTTTGGCCTCTATCCTCATATGTATTTTTTTGTCCAAATCACTAGAGCATAGATAAAGTATATATTTCTAAAGGAATCTGAAATTTGAAATTTATCCTCTTAGATTATGAACTGAAGCCTTGGGTACAACACCTAAGGAATGAATGTGTGTTTGAACTTGATTGAAGTGTATTCTGTACCCCCATCAATAACTCTCACATAAGATTGTTTAGTTTCGTCTCTCATTGTTGTAATAGTTTATGCATGTATTTTTCAATGATTCTTTGAGTTCTAATATGGGCATCTCAAGAGGGACACATATCAAATTTTGTTTAGTTCTTTTCTTAAAAATGTAGTATATTTTACTTGTTGTGATTGATGTAACACCCCCATATCTGAAAGCTGTGAAATATATTAGAAGACTCCCAGACTCACGGGAGTGTCCCCTGCTAAGGCATGGAAATTCCCAAGAAAGGAGTCTAACCCTAACGGTTTTGTTACGAGAAAAAATCAATGAAATTGATACACAGCAATTGATACTCAGGAAGAGAAAGCTTACAGTTATTCTTTAAAGTATGATATATATGTGATACTCTTAGCTAGATGTTTGAATTTCAACCCAACTACACGTGCACTCTCCTGCAGGGTATAAAACTAAACAGAAAATAGAGTTTGTCATAAGGAAAATACATAATCTAGAGTTCTGAAAAGTTTATCACTGTACTTACAAGCCTGCAATCATTATCCTGACATGATATAATATATCACACAAATAGAGACAATAGTTACTTACAACATAGGGAATCCACAACCATTCATAACTGACTTAACCATAACAGTCTTATACATAGGGTTCCAAATCCCACCACCTAGAGGATTGTGAGGATCATATTCACTTCCGAAAAGGAAGGCTTAACCAATCCACCAAGACAAAGTAGACCTTAAGTATGCACACCCCTACAGGATCATCAGTCCAGAGAGTACTACTAGCTGCCTACATGTCCGAAGACAATAGTAACTATACAAGTGTCTAAAGATATCCGAAGAAAATAGTAACCATCCAGGTTTCCGAAGACAGTTATATCACAGCTCATACTCAAATTATTCATACAAGTGATATCGGCTTAGAAAAAGTACAGTAACATCATAACAATATGTATGCTTACCTGATTTCTATCCTAGTTTCCCGATGAGCGGTGCTGATTCCATATTCCGTCAACCAATAAAAAACTCAAGTACATTTGCTAATACACATGTCCTCTAAATGACGTAATTTACTGATTTCAGCCTAGTTTCTGATAACTCCCCACTAGGAGTTATAATTGAGCCTAAATGAAAGGTATTTTGTGTTGAAAAACGGTGTTTTAGCCAGAATTTGCCTTTAGAACGCGTCGTAAATTAGAACGAGATGTTTTAAAGCTCTTTATGAATTACTGCTTATTTGGTGCATTTATAGGATATTTTCGCGGGTGTTTTCATGTTGTCTATGCAGAAATAGGGCCTGTGCGGACAATGGAGACAAAGTAGGAAGGCAGGAAGAGGTTGAGGAAGCAAAACAGAGGCTGAGAAGCTGCTATGTGCATAATTGCTGCGTAGCTACGCACAACAGCAAGCCAGCTACGCACACAGCAAGCAGAGGATGAATTCTGGGCTAAGGCAGGACCATGTGTGCGCAGTTGCTGCGTAGCTACCCACAACAGCAGCCAGCTATGCACACAGCAGATATCAGGACATGACAAGAAGGCCCCTGTGTGCGTAGTTGTTGGGTAGCTATGCACAGGGAAGCTCAGCTACGCACACAAGGAGAAGATTGCTGAATAAAGTTAAGACGAAAGACCTGTGTTCGTATTTGGAGCGTAGCAACGCACACAGGAGGTTAATTATGCACAACAAAAAGAAGATTGAGAAGTTTTTGTGTGTAGTCTGCGTATCCTATGTGTAGATCCACACAGGCTGAGCGTAGCTACGCACACTGGGCACATATTTTGAGGCCGTGGCTGCAGTGGCATTTTGGTAATTTCAGGCATTCGTTTTGAAAACGTTCCTGCACTATATAAAGACATGTCCAGAACTCGTTTTTGACACACAACACAACGCAAGGAGAAGTCTTAGCATCCGCGGAGAGCAAGGAAGCAAAAATCTAGATTTCAAGACCTAGTTTTCTTTCATCCTCTCTCTCTTATTCAAAAACTTTGTTATTTTGTTATAAACTTCAGTAGCTAAACTCTTTACCTAGGTTCTCGGTGAACCTAGGGTTTCGTACTCGGATATTGTTCTATGATTTGGTTATGAATTCATGATTGTAGTTTCTTAAATCAGCAGCTTTATTTGCTGTTGTCTTTGAATCATACAGTTCATGAATGCTTGGCTTGATCACCTAGAAATGCTATAGACCTGAGCCGGTAGGTGAAAACGGCTGGCTAGGGTTAGGAAGAGAAGACATAATCTTGCACCTGACCTCAAATGGACCGAACAGAGAAGGGGAGATAGGACTAGCCTAAAAATGTTTGACCCAGGCCTTTGGGACAGGCTAGAAACCCAAGCAGCCTTTGAACGAGACTGCAAACTTAGGCAGCTTAATAGGAATTCGAATGTTAGCAGAATCGTGATAACGTGTGGGATCTGAAAAACTGCACAACTGGTACGTGGCACGGATAACTAAACTGCTGTGTGTTTTCATATCAAAACAGGAAGGAAAATCTGAAGAGACCCTAGGGGATCCTGGAATCTAGTATCTTAAACCCTAGTTTTCCAACACTTAAAGAGTATACCGAAAATTCTCACCGAAAAAAATTACTTTCAGTTATTTACTCTCAGTACTTAGTTCGTAATCACAATCTCAAAATATTTCTCCCTTTTACACTCTGTTAATTAAAACTGATCTCTAGAAAAACCTACAAATAGTCCTTGTGGGAACGATATTCCGATTCATAATACTCTCTATATTACTTGATTCGTATACTTGCGATTAGAATGCTAAAAAGCGCATCAAGTTTTTGGCGCCGTTGCCGGGAACTTTTTAGGGTTTATTTAGTAGTTATGATTAACTTTTGAGTTTCCATTTATTTTTATTTTTTTTATTTTTTCTTTTATCTCACTGATCTTCAAACCTCCTTTTCAGGAACTTTTAGTGAATGCCCAGATTGTCCCGCAAATTGGTGCAGCCACTCGAAAATCCAGAAAAACTCTACACACCAGAAGTAGAGCCGGAGACATGTACTCCAGCTGAGATGGCTCGGTACATCGAGGATCTTGTCGCTGCAGGCTTTGTTGCCCGGAACTACCAGAGGACATACAACAGGCCTGGAAAGGCGTTGGTGGAAAATTTTGAGGTCCCTACGGGAGGACATGAGCCAGCTATAGTGGTGCCCGAGATCACCGCAGAGCACTTTGACCTGAAATCCTCCACCATCCAGACTGCCCAAACTCACTTCCCATTCCATGGCCGAGCCGATGAAGACCCAAACGACTATACCGGGAAATTCGATGACTACTGCAACAAAGTCAAGTACAAGGGAGTCGACGCAGAGACGCCCAAGGTAATCTTATTCCCATACTGTCTGTACAGAGCAGCCAAAGAATGGCTCGAATCCCGACCACCCAAGTCCATCACTACTTGGGAAGGATGTGTTGCAGATTTGGTGGAAAAATTCTACCCCACCTCTCGGGTGATCCAATTGCATAGCGAGATCCTGTCATTCAAGAAGATGATGGGAGAGACGGTGGTAGATACATGGGACAGACTAATGATATTGGTAAAGAAGTGCCCTAATCACATTTTTGGAGACCCCAAGATTCTGTAGGTATTCTACCATGCCCTAGACACGGAGAATGCAGACATGATTGATAGAGAAGCCGGAGGGAACTTCCTATACCATGTGGATAAGGACGGTTCCTATGAGCTGATGAAGCAGCTCGCCAAACAAGACACTCGGCTGTTTGACGATCGCAGGCTCACCTCCCGAGTTGAGCCAGTGGAAGACGACCGGATACACAATCTGACCAAGATCGTACAAGATTTGGTCAAGAAATTTGAAAGGGGAGTAATGTAGGAATGACTACTGGTTCAATAATCTAGAGGGGAGGGGGGGTTGAATAGATTATGGCAACTTTTGAAACTTTTTTCCAAAAGAATAGTTTACAAGGAGTTTGTGAAGAGTAGCAAGTATTTCAAGGCCTCGAAATGAGTTTCAAGTCCTTGGAATGAAAAAATATAGTAAAAGAGAATGTTGATAATTTACAAGGCCTTGAAATGGCTTTCAAGCCCTTGAACTGAAACCTGTTTTGTGCAGAAAATAAACTTAGTATAGAACTGTAAAGTAAGTGCAAGAGACACAGAGATTTATAGAGTTAAGTCCACTTGGACCTAAGTCTCTACCTCATGGACTTAATCCCTGCAGGATTTTCAACCCAATTCTTATTAATCAAAAGCTAAGCCCTAGATATCAAGCACAGAGAACTCCCTTACTATGTTACCGCTTGTGGTTCTCACTAACCTATCTGGTACCTGCTCTAGCTAACCGATTCAACACGAATTCTCTATTGTTCTTCTTGATAAATCCATGAGAATAAGATCAAGAAGTAGTATTCAAATGATATACAAAAATGAAGATCAGAAAGGAAGAACACTGAGAATAAGTTCTTCAGTGAATATGCAGTGCTCTTCAGATGATTGGATTGAGTGATGTAGATATGTTTATTTGCTGCATTTAAATCCTCAATTTTGTTTGAATGTCTATGTGTGTTCTATGCTTACTAAAAACTTCATCCACATCCCTGTTAAGAAGCTTGTTTGAATTGAAGATATGTAGGATCTTCTTTAACAAACGTTCCTAAAACTTAGTTGCTGGCTTTGACTCTTCTAACAGTTCTCCCAACGGCTAGTTCAGTATCTTCAAGGATACTGACTTGATCTTTTTTCTGAGAGTGTTAGGAAGGTCCAGGTCAGATTGCAGAAGCACATAATCAAATCATCAACAAGTTTTCCTTTCCTGCAAAGTTCAGTTTAGCAAACTGTTCCTGCAAAGTAGGCAGCTAAACATCTCTGCAAAAACTAAGTCAAACAGATAATTGCAGTTTAGAGTTACAAAATGATTTGTCTTTCTTCCTGAAATAAAATATAATCAAGCACAGGAGATCAGTAGTTAGAATATAATCAGAAAGCTACCCCTAAGTTCATGCAAGAACTGCACCAACTGTTTCAAACCTTTGAAACCAGTTTCAAGGCCTTGAAACAGACAAGTTGTTTCAAGTCTTTGAAACAATGTTGAACTTACAATCTCACCCTTGATGAAAGATAAAACCATTTATCCTTTAAAGGCTAGTTCTCTGCAAAAAATATTCATTAGAGCATAGCAGATAAACATAACAAACTATACCAAAAGATGTCCAAATAATAAAACTAATTTCAACATGTAAACACTAGCAAAATCCAGCAAAAAACCTATTAATCTAAACCATATCTCTAATCCAGGTAAAATTACTAAAAGTAAACAAATAAACACCTAAAATTTTCCCCCTTTTTGACTCTCATCAAAAAAAGAATAAGAAAATGTTGGATCAAAGTTTTGGAAATCTGAACGGAAATCTTTTTGAAAGGTAGAATTTTCAAGGCTTTGAAGAGAATTTCAAGGCCTTGAAAAAGTTAGAAAGAAGAGGCAAGAGTTAGGGGTTTGGGTGTCCATCTCCCTTTGGTTGTGAATCTTCTTCTCCACTGTCTTCTTCAGTATCCTCATCACTTGAACTTCTTCTTGAGAAACCTTGTAACCACCAGCTTCATCAACATCTTCTTCTTATTCTTCTTAAGGTCTTTGATCATCATCCCTGAGTCTGCACTGTCAGCATCACCTTGTTCCTGTTCGGCATATTCCTGTTCTTGAACCGCTTGTTTCCATTTGTCTACCACTCATGTATCCTCATTACGAGTTTTATGCTCACAGAACAGTTCTCTGGTTGATCATTCAGCACCCTTATTAGATCCCTCTGCAGCTTGAGAGACTTTATCTTCTACATGAAGCACATTGATGCTTTTGAAGATGCTTTCAACCATATACCTGACTTGTTTGAATTCAGTGCCAAACTCTTGTTGATTTTCCTTCAACTCATCCATATCCTTTTCCCGTATTTCAAGCCTTTGAATCACATGGTAAATGTCTTGAGTTTGAGTTGCTAGGTTTGGAGGAGAGGTGAAGGCCTTGGGTTTGAGAAACTTCTTGGATTGCATCTCAACTTCAGCCAGATCAGAGTATAACTTCCAAGTTCCTTCACTGGTTTTTACTACACCAATTTTCTCAAATACTTTCTCATCAAGCATACGAAATCCAGTGGTAACAGTTTCTTCTCTATCACTTGTAAGTACACTGTGTTCAAAGAGTGCAGCAAGTTGGTTGGCATAAGGCAAAGGATGCTTCCTTTCTGTGGTCTGAGAATAAAGTATGTGTTCCATCACAGTTGATGGAAGATCAGTCTCATACCCATGCATGATCAAATACATCAAGTACAACACCCTATCAGTCAGCAGTTCCTTAGAATTCTCCCTCGGTACTACACACCTCATCAAGATTGTGAACAAAATTTTGGCTTCAACAGTTAGCACGGAGTGTGTTAACTGCTTGGAGGAGGTAGAAACATTAGGCAGAAAGAATTATTCCCTAGCTAGTTTCGAGGCTTCACTCTTACTAGGATGATTGCTAGTGTCATACCACTTTGAACACCCTAACACATTAGAAAATTCTGAGTGATCTAGCTCCATAGTAGTTCAATAACTTTAGATTGAATAACCATGTTCATAGTTTTGAGTTGCGTCATGTTTAGGTAGAAAAGCCTAGTAAGCCTAGGGTAGGCAACTTCAGGAGGGTTTAAGAATTCCCAAAGAGATATTTTCCTTAGCCTCTTAATACACTCCAGATTCATGGATTTCAACATGTTAACACTAACCATGACGCAATAGGCTACTGGTCTAGAAGCAAACCCATCTAACCATTGTCCCCTAGCAGTTTGATATATAAAAAACTTGCTAGAAATAAATTTTTTCTTACCAAGGACTTGTTCCTTTTTTGAATAGATCTTCAATTTTTTTCCAGTGCTTTGCTCTTATTTTGTATCCACAACTATTTCTGTTGGGATTGTTCCCTAGAGGCAATCTATTTTTTTGACATTTATGGATTTAAGATTCATTATGTTATCAATATGGAGATATTTTAACATGAATGAAGTCCTTAGAATATAAATATTATATTATTAAATATCCCTACTCGATTATATCGATTAATAGGACAATCAACTATAGATTAGTATGGGGTTGGATTGATATGGAGATATCACGATCCAACACATGGATATGCATTAGGGGTAATGGCATACTGGATTGACCCATCTCCGAGAAGGCTACATACAAGTTATGTAAAGTCACAAGCGCTTCTCGCGGTGACAACGGTATTGTCATCCTTAGACTTGAAGTCACTAGATCATCTAGTTGTGGAATATTGCGTTTTGGTAGCGTCAAACGCTACACCGTGACTGGGTAGCCATAAAGGCGCGTATCGGACCCAATATGAAGAAATCTTAGAGATCGTAGTGATGTAGATAGAATTTTTCCCTCCCATATAACGGGAGAATATATCCGCGTCCACTCGAGGGATAGTGCTTATAGAATGTCTGGCTAGACTCAGGTAATCAATATAGGATATTGATGTTATCTATATGGATAAGACTATTCCCAGTATCGAGAAACTATGGATTGGATATACGAGTGTGACTTGTATGTCTCATGTCCAATCCGGATATAGAGACAAATGAATGAGACTATACTTCCACAAGGTTTGTCAAAGTGATGACTATTCCTATTAGTTGGGTCGCATGGATGTGTTGCCAGATACCGCTCCATGTTACTAAATTGTTACTACCAACTAAGCTGGAACCTATGGGGTCACACTCCATATGGATCAAACTGGACTTGGGAATTAATTAATATGATTAATTATATAGAAGGATCAAAAACACAACCACTTGCGAACTTAGTAGGACTAATTTTCAAGGTGGACTAATCCATGTATAGACATGATTAAGAATGCAAGATGCAATAATCCATGTATTGACATGATTAGGACTAATTTGCGAATTGAACTAATCCATGTATAGACATGATTAGAACTAGTTTGCAAAGGGAACTAATCCATGTAAGGACATGATTAGAAGAGGGGCTAATATGAAGTTAACAAGGAGTTGTTGGACTATATATATGAGCACTCCTATCTTTTTCTCAACATGAGTGTCATAATAATTTTAATACTAAGAGAGAAAAAGCAAGGAGAGAGAGCAAGACAAGAGTCTAGGCCGAACCTAGACCCGTTCACCCCCTTACCCCATCGGCCAAAGGAGGTCGAGCCTCTCTTTGGTCTCCTTTGTATGATTGTTCTTCTTCCTTCTTCCATCGGATGCTAGAAAACGACGTGGAGGAGTCTAGAGCTTGATCCTAGGAGTGGATCAATCGCAGAGACGTGACACTATTCGCGTTTGAAGTCATCCCAGGAGACCCCTAAGGTACTTGTTATGAATCATTTACTATCGTTATGAATTCTCTTACATTGATCCTTGGAGGGTCTTGAACGGATTAATCATTTATCCGTTGCGTATCTGTTATCAAAACCCTAAAGTGGTATCAGAGCCACATGTCGTAGAGCATAATGTAGTTTATGTGTTACGATTCATGTCTTTTACACCTTAATTGTTTGATTATCGCGTATGGACAAATTAAGCATATAAGATGCAACTTGAATGTGATTCAAGACAAACAAGAACTAATTTAACATTGGATGTGAATATTAGTGAGTTTGATCATATAGGATGTGGGTAATTTTCGATCTAAGAACTAAGGGTTGGGCACATTCTTGAAAAATGTGTTTTCCAAGTATGGAAACAACTAAACTTGGGAAACAAGGAGTAGGAGTTGTTTTGGAAACAACTCCCAAGGAGGTTAGGGCCCCCTAGGGGACCGCCCCTCCCTTGCTTGCCGCCCAAGTCAGGTACGGCCTAAGGGCCGAACTGGGCTAGGCGCGCATGGGTTGACCGAGTGGTCTAGGTTCGGCCGGCCCGAAGGCCTTGCAGCGGTCCATTGTAGGTTCGGCCATATTGATGGTGGGCATTTTGGACAGTTTTTACCCTAGTACACCAAAAATTAATTAAAATTGACTAAGCGCATTAAAATTGGATTTTAACTGTTTATGTGCAATTCGCATGGTGATTGGATATGGCCTTAGATGTAGTTTGTTGTGGATGTTATAATTTTGTGGTTTGTTTTACAGTCTGCGAGCTGATCAATTTGATGTAATAATTAGTTAGGGTTTACGACCTGCGAGCCATAATTTTTTTTTTCTCAAATTGTGAGATTAATTTATTTAGTTTAGATTCTAGCTAGTAATAAATATAATACATAGTCAATATTGGAGAAAAGAAGCCCAAAGAATTAAAAGAGCCACAACATGGAGCATGGAGCATCCCACAAGGCTATGAAGGATGGACCAAAAGATGGAGGCCCATGGAGATGAGCATGCTATTTTTTAGGGTTCATAGATATTCTCATAGGCTTGGGAATATCTTAGTATAGGAGGCGATATCCAAATCACGTTTATTTCTATTTTGTGGATGTTTACATTATTGTCTTATTATTATTGTTGGTGTATGAATGATGCATGCAATTGGATAATAAGATAATTAAACAACCTGGATATTCTATTTTGAGTTTTGCCCAACTCAAATAAGTAGATCAGTTGATATGGATCAACGAAATAATTAATTGAAATAAAAATCCCTCAAAACTGAAATATTATGTTTGCCTTCTCGTTACTTAAACACTCATCACAAATCGATTAATCAAGTTCGTGCGTGCGATGGCACAAGCAAGTAATGTGCAATTGTTGAAGCAAGAGGTTGGACGCAACTAGGTGATTTTAATAAGATTAAAAGCCTAGAGGCAACCAATTGGGATTATCCATGGAATGGATAAATAAGGAGTTATTTGCCCAATTGAACCAAGAGTTGCAAAAGGATGCAATTGGAATTGTTCATACCTAAATAACTAATTTTGGGTGACTTGCCAAAGCAAGCTCAAAAGAAAGTGAAATATGGATCTTGGCCCACTAGAAAATATAATGATATTTTACGCATAAATATGGAGGGTTATTAATCCGAGAAAAATAGTGGGAGCTATGTTTGACAATTTAAGTCCTTGTTAAATATATTTATATGTCACAATACTTTGCATAATCCTATTGTGGTGAATACCTATGGCATTAAACAAACAAAACACGACTTTATGGCTTAGGTGTAGGGTTTTGATTCATGGATTGCACAACGGAATCATAAACAAACATAAAACCATGCAAAACCCTCCAAGGATCACAAGTCAAGAGACCTAACGATGGTAAGGGTTAGAAATCATAAACACACCTTTGGGTTCTCCTTGATGACTTCAAACGCGAATTGTGTCACGTTCTCTATAGTTGATCCACGCCTAGAGTTGATCCTAGATCTCCCAAGTCCTTGGTGCTAGCCCGGAAGAGGAAGAGGAAGAAGAAATCACGCAAAACGAGACCCAAAGGAGGGTCTCGGCCTCCTTTGGCCGACGGGGACGGGGCGGCGGCAAGGGGGGCGGTCGGGCCTCCTTGTTGCTCGCTCTCTCTCCTTTTGTTCTCTCCCACTCTTGTTATGTTCACTAATGAGCATAAGTTATATGGGAAGGAAGGAAGGAAGGTCCTTTATATAGTCCAACAACTCCTTGTTAACTACCTAAAGGACTTATTCTAGTCCTACTAGAATTCAATTTAGTCCCTTCCTTGCAAATTAGTCCCTACTAAGTTTGCAAGGGTTTGCAAAGTGATCCTTCTAATTAATTAATCCAATTAATTAATTTCCAAATCTAGTTCAACTCTATATAGCGTGTGACCCCATAGGTTCTATCTAGTTGGTAGCAACTATTTGCTAATATGGAGCGGTCTCTAGCAAAACATCCATTCTAGCCAACTAATAGAATAGTCATCTTGACAACCTTTGTACAAGTAATTGTCTCATCCCTTTGTCTCTATATCCTGATTGGACACGAGACATACAAGTCACACTCGTATATCCAATACATAGTTTCTCGATCTATGGGAATAGCCTTATTCGTGCAAATAACATCAATATCCCATATTGATTTATTTGAGTCTGGCCAGACATTCTATAAGCACTATCCCTCAAGTGGCCTAGGATATTTTCTCCCGTTATGTGAGAGGGACAAATTCTATCTAGGTCCACTACGATCTCTAAGCTTGCTTCTTATTGTATCCAGTACACGCCTTTATAACTACCCAGTTACGGTGTAGCGTTTAACGCTACCAAGATCACAATAATCCACAACTAGAATATCTAGTGACTTCAAGTCTAAGGATGACAATACCATTGTACCGCGAGAAGCGCTTGTGACTCAACATGTATGTAGCCTTCTCGGAGATGGGTCAATCCAGTGCAACATTCCATAATGCACACCTATGTGTTGGATCGTGATATCTCCATATCAATCCAACCCCATACTAGTCTATAGATGATTGTCCCATTAATCATTATACTTGACTAGGGATATTTAAGATAAACAACACAATTGTAAATCTAAGGACTTCATTATATTAAATATCCAATAAATAATAAATGAATTTCTAGCCACAAATAATTCATACTAAACTAGATTGCCTCTAGGGCATCTATTCCAACAGTCTCCCACTTGCACTAGAGCCAATCTGGCGCATCTCGTATGCCCATACTCCTAGTGTGCCCTTCATGCTTCCACTGCGTGAGAGGCTTTGTAAGCGGGTCTGACAGATTATCATCTGTAGGAATCTTGCATATACAAACGTCTCCTCTATCGATAATATCTCGAATCAGATGAAACTTCCTGAGCACGTGCTTGGACTTCTGGTGCGATCTGGGTTCCTTTGATTGCGCGATCGCCCCAGTGTTGTCACAGAACAACTCAACTGGATCCGCAATGCTAGGGACCACACCAAGTTCAGAAACAAACTTCCTGATCCAAACAGCCTCCTTTGCTGCGCCATTTGCAGCAATGTACTCAGCCTCTGTTGTAGAATCAGCTACCGTCTCTTGCTTGGAACTCTTCCAGCTCACCGCTGCTCCATTCAGGCAAAACACATATCCCGATTGTGATCTAAAGTCATCTCTGTCGGTTTGGAAGCTTGCATCAGTGTAACCCCTTACACGCAATTCTTCCTTACCGCCAAATATCAAGAAAGTATCCTTAGTTCTTCTCAAGTACTTTAGGATGTTCTTGACTGCAATCCAGTGACTCTCACCCGGATTGGATTGGTATCTGCTTGTCATACTCAAGGCATATGACACATCTGGTCTAGTACATAACATGGCGTACATGATAGATCCTATGGCCGAGGCATAGGGGATTCTACTCATGCGTTCCTTCTCAATCTCATTGGAAGGACAAACACTCTTCGAAAGAGTGATTCCATGTGACATGGGCAAGAATCCCTTCTTGGAATCTTGCTTGTTGAACCGTTTCAACACCTTGTTAATATATGTACTTTGACTTAGGCCTAGCAACCTCTTAGATCTATCTCTATAGATCTTTATACCGAGTATATAGGCTGCTTCCCCTAAGTCCTTCATTGAGAAACACTTTCCTAGCCAATCTTTAACAGATTGCAGCATGGGAATGTCGTTTCCAATGAGTAGTATGTCATCCACATACAAGACCAGAAAAGCTGTAGAGCTCCAACTAACCTTCTTGTAGACACAAGACTCATCTTCGTTTCTGCTGAAGCCAAACTCTTTGACCACTTCATCAAAACGTCGATTCCAACTCCTAGAAGCTTGCTTCAATCCATAAATGGATCGTTGCAGCTTACAGACTTTGTTGGCTTGCTTTGGATCTTCAAAACCCTCTGGCTGTATCATATACACGTCCTCGAGGAGATTCCCATAAAGGAATGCTGTTTTGACATCCATCTGCCAAATCTCATAGTCGTGGTATGCTGCAATCGCATGTAGGATTCGGATGGATTTGGTCATAGCGACTGGTGAAAAGGTTTCATCATAGTCAATACCATGAATCTGTCTAAATCCTTTAGCCACCAATCGGCCCTTATAGGTAATCACATTACCATCCATGTCGATCTTCTTGAAGACCCACTTGCACCCTATGGGCCGCGCCCCATCGGGTGGTTCCACCAAAGTCCATACTTTGTTGGTATACATGGATTCCATCTCGGATCTCATGGCTTCCAGCCACTTCTTAGAGTCTGGGCCACTCATGGCCTCCTCATAGGTAGTAGGCTCATCATCTATGAGCATCGTGTCACCGGAATCGGTTACGAGAAGTCCATACCTCTCGGGTTCCTGGCGCACTCTACTAGATCTACGAAGCTCTTGTGTTACCTGAACAGGTTGCTCCACAACTGCTTGTGGTTCCTGTTCATGTTCCATAATCGGTTCAGTGATTTGTGGTTCTTGAACCTCTTCAAGTTCTACATTCCTCCCACTTGCTTCTTTAGAGACAAACTCTCTTTCTAGAAACACGCCGGTCCGAGCAACAAACACTTTGTTCTCGGTTGGATTGTAGAAGTAGTATCCCTTAGTTTCCTTAGGGTACCCCACAAATTTACACTTATCCGATTTAGGCCCTAGCTTGTCTGATTGTAAACGTTTTACATAGACATCGCAGCCCCAATTCCTCATGAACGATAGTGTGGGACGCCTCCCACTCCACATCTCATATGGTGTCTTCATGACTGATTTAGATGGAACACGGTTAATGGTGAAAGCTGCACTTAATAGAGCGTAGCCCCAAAATGATAATGGAAGATCGGTTTGACACATCATAGATCGAACCATATCCAATAGGGTTCGATTCCTCCTCTCGGACACGCCATTCCATTGTGGCGTTCCGGGTGGAGTGAGTTGGGACACGATCCCACACTCTCTAAGATAGTCGTCAAACTCTTGGCTCAAGTATTCTCCTCCACGATCCGATCATAGAGCCTTTATACTTTTGCCAAGTTGCTTCTCTACTTCATTCTTGAATTCTTTGAACACTTCAAAGGATTCGGATTTTGCCCTCATAAGGTACACAAATCTATATCTACTGTAATCATCAGTAAAAGTAATGAAGTAGACATAACCACCCCTGGCAGGCGTGGAAAATGGCCCACACACATCGGTATGTATGAGTGCCAATTGCTCACTAGTCCTCTCTCCTTTCTTATTGAAAGGGTATTTTGTCATTTTTCCCAATAAACAAGCCTCACATGTCTCATATGATTCAAAATCAAATGAGTCTAGTAATCCATCCTTATGGAGTCTATATACACGTCTCTCATTTATGTGGCCTAAACGACAGTGCCATAAATAAGCAGGATTTAAATCATTTACTTTAATCCGCTTGGTATTAATGTTGTAGACATGATTGCTTAGATCAAGGACATAAAGTCCATTAAATAATTGCGCACTAAAATAGTGAATATTATTTAAATAAAAGGAACAACAATTGTTCTTTATTGAAATAATAAAACCATCCTTGTCCAAACAAGAAATAGAAATAATGTTTCTGCTCATAGCAGGCACAAAATAGCAATTATTTAATTCTAAAACTAATCCTGAAGGCAGAGATAGCTCGCATACGCCTATGGCCAACGCAGCAACCTTTGCTCCATTCCCAACGCGCAGTTCTTCCTCCCCTTTAGTCAATCTCCTACTTCTCTTTAGATCCTGCATATTTTGACAAATATGAGATCCACATCCAGTATCCAATACCCATGATGTAGAGAAAGTTAAATTGACATCTACAACAAAAATACCTGGTGGTGGAGGAATCACTATTCCAAGCCTCTTGTCCTCCAGATATTTTGGGCAGTTCCTCCTCCAGTGTCCAGGCTGACTGTAGTAGTGACACTCACCTTTAGTCACGGCCTTGGCCATGCCACCAACAGGCTTAAGGGTAGGTTCCTTGGCCTTGGAAACTGACTTGCCTTTTCCCTTGGAGGAAGAGGCAAACCTTTTGCCCTTTCCTTTCTGTACCATCATTATGGCCTTGCCCTTACCCTTGTTGATGCTCTGTTCAGCCGTCCTCAACATGTTGAGTAAATCTGGCAGTGGTTACACGATCTCGTTCATGTTATAGTTCATAATGAACTGTCCATAACTCTCGGGAAACGATTGCAACACGAGATCGGTTGCCAACTCTTGGCCGACCGGGAACCCTAGTCGGGCGAGATTCTCCAAGTACCCGATCATTCGGAGTACATGGGGTCCCACCGGGTTCCCTTCTGCCAGATGACATTTGAACAGTGCCTTTGAGACCTCATACCTCCCTACCCTCGCCTGCTCTTGAAAGAGCTGCTTTAGATGTTCGATCATATCGACAACATTCATGTTTTCGTGTTGCTTCTGAAGCTCAGAAGTCATGGTGCAAAGCATTAGGCAGGCCGCATCATTAGCGTCATCAACACGCTTTTGATACGCCTTTAAGGCAGCAGGTGTTTGGTTCTCTGGACCTTCTGGAACATGCTCCTCTATTGCGTACAGTTTCTTCTCTTGCTTGAGAACAATTCTCAAGTTTCTGTACCAATCAAAAAAGTTGGTTCCAGAGAGCTTGTCCTTCTCAAGGACAGATCGTAGGGAATGTTGTGAACTCGATGAGTTGTTTGCCATTTGGAATTCTACAAAAAGGAAAATACGCAAGTTTTAGTATTTGTGAATTTTTGACTATATTTAATAATGGCTAGTTTATCAAACATAGCTCCCACTATTTTCCTACGGATTAATAACCCTCAAGATATTAATGCGGAAAATATCCTTATATTTTCTAGTGGGCCAAGATCCATCTTTCATCTCCTTATGAGCTTGCTTTGGCAAGTCACCCATAATTTGACTACTTTTGGTAGGAACAATTCCAATTGCATCTCATCTGCAACTCTTGGTTCGATCGGGCAAATAACTCCTTATTTATCCATCCATATGGATAATCCCAATTGATTGCCTCTAGGTTTATTAATCAAATTAATAGCCTAGTTGTGTTCAACCTCTTATCTAAACAATTGCACATTGTTACGTGCCATCGCATTCCATCATGATGAACCAAGTCGCCATGCTTTGGCACGCACGAACTTGGTAAATAATGATGATAATGAGTGTTTAAATAACGAGAAGGCAAGAACACAATATTTGAATTTTTAGGGATTTTTAAATTCAATTTTAATTGTTTTGTTGATCAATATCAACTAATCTATCTATTTGAGTTTGGGCACAACTCCAAATAATAGATCCGGGTTGTCTAATTATCTTATTATCCTAATTGCATGCATCATCCATACACCAACCACACAATAATAAGACATTAAAATAAACAACCACAAAACAGAAATTAAACGTGATGTGGATATGGCCTTTTCTAGACTAAGATAATTCCAAGCCAATGGAATTATCTATGAACCCTAAACAAACACATCTCCATGCGTCTTGATCTTTTGGTCCATCCTTCATAGTCTTGTGGAATGTTCCATGCTCCATGCTCCATCTTTTGTGGCTTCTTTAGCTTTGGGCTTCTTTTCTTCAGTCTTGGCTAACAATCTACTTTATCTAGCACTAGCTAACTTCTGTATTAAATAAACTAAATCTCACAAGTTGAGAAAAAAAATGGCACGCATGCCATAAAACCCTAATTAATTATTACAATTAATTGATCAGCTCGCAGGCCGTAAAACCAAACCACAAAATTAAACATCCACAACAAACCACATCCTAAGGCCATATCCAATCACCATGCGATTTGCACATATACAGTTAAAATCCAATTTTAACGCGCTTGGTCAATTTTAATTGATTTTAGGATTTCTAGGGTTAAAACGGTCCATGGGCCCAACAATCAAATTGCCCGGGCCCAACAAAGTGAACCACAAGGCCCTAGGGCCGGCCCGGTCCAAAACCCACAAGCCTAGGTCCGCGGGTTAGGGCTGCCCGGCCCCTAGGGCGGCCAAGCTTGGGCGGCAAGCAAGGGGGGCGGTCCCTAGGGGGGCCGAACCTTCTTGAGGGAGTTGTTTCCAAAACAACTCCCTTGCTTGGTGCCCAAGTTTGGGTGTTTCCTTGTTTTGGGAGAACTCCTTCTTCCCCAAGGATGCCCAAACCCTAGATCTAAGATCCTAAAATTTCTCAAACTCACCAATTCATGCATCCAATGCAAAAATTGGATCTTGTTATGATTAATTATTGACAAATTGCATCCCATGCTTGATTTGTCTTGTTTTACGCGATAAACAATCAAATTAAGGTGTAAAACAACTAAAACGTAACACATAAACCACGTTTATGCTCTACGACATGTGGCTCTGATACCACTGTAGGGTTTTGATTCATGGATTGCGCAACGGAAGCATAAACAAACATAAAACCATGCAAAACCCTCCAAGGATCACAAGTCAAGAGACATAACGATGGTAAGGTTAGAAATCATAAACACACCTTTGGGTTCTCCTTGATGACTTCAAACGCGAATTGTGTCACGTTCTCTATAGTTGATCCACGCCTAGAGTTGATCCTAGATCTCCCAAGTCCTTGGTGCTAGCCCGGAAGAGGAAGAGGAAGAAGAAATCACGCAAAACGAGACCCAAAGGAGGGTCTCGGCCTCCTTTGGCCGACGGGGACGGGGCGGCGGCAAGGGGGGCGGTCGGGCCTCCTTGTTGCTCGCTCTCTCTCCTTTTGTTCTCTCCCACTCTTGTTATGTTCACTAATGAGCATAAGTTATATGGGAAGGAAGGAAGGAAGGTCCTTTATATAGTCCAACAACTCCTTGTTAACTACCTAAAGGACTTATTCTAGTCCTACTAGAATTCAATTTAGTCCCTTCCTTGCAAATTAGTCCCTACTAAGTTTGCAAGGGTTTGCAAAGTGATCCTTCTAATTAATTAGTTCCCAAATCTAGTTCAACTCTATATAGCGTGTGACCCCATAGGTTCTATCTAGTTGGTAGCAACTATTTGCTAATATGGAGCGGTCTCTAGCAAAACATCCATTCTAGCCAACTAATAGAATAGTCATCTTGACAACCTTTGTACAAGTAATTGTCTCATCCCTTTGTCTCTATATCCGGATTGGACACGAGACATACAAGTCACACTCGTATATCCAATCCATAGTTTCTCGATCTATGGGAATAGCCTTATTCGTGCAAATAACATCAATATCCCATATTGATTTATTTGAGTCTGGCCAGACATTCTATAAGCACTATCCCTCGAGTGGCCTAGGATATTTGCTCCCGTTATGTGGGAGGGACAAATTCTATCTATGTCCACTACGATCTCTAAGCTTGCTTCTTATTTTATCCAGTACACGCCTTTATAACTACCCAGTTACGGTGTAGCGTTTAACGCTACCAAGATCACAATAATCCACAACTAGAATATCTAGTGACTTCAAGTCTAAGGATGACAATACCAATGTACTGCGAGAAGCGCTTGTGACTCAACATAACATGTATGTAGCCTTCTCGGAGATGGGTTAATCCAGTGCAACATTCCATAATGCACACCTATGTGTTGGATCGTGATATCTCCATATCAATCCAACCCCATACTAGTCTATAGATGATTGTCCCATTAATTATTATACTTGACTAGGGATATTTAAGATAAACAACACAATTGTAAATCTAAGGACTTCATTATATTAAATATCCAATAAATAATAAATGAATTTCTAGCCACAAATAATTCATACTAAACTAGATTGCCTCTAGGGCATCTATTCCAACATTAGGGACATAAGGACAATCATGTAGCAACAAGTCATAAGCATCACATTCTCGCAATATAAACCACATATCACGCACCCTCACCACGATGATGGAAACCACAACCCGAAACTCACCGTCTCAGGCCCTCGAGTCCCTCAAACCCCGGTACAATTACGATCTCCGTGCCACCGTCATGAATTGTGCACAAAATAAATACCGCCGTCAATGAAATAGTTGCTTCCACCACTCGATTTCCCTTAAGCTCAATTTCCTTCCTATATTTCATCTCTCCTTTCTCTCTCTCTCTCTCTCTCTCTCTCTCTCTCTCTCTTTATATATTTTTTACTTTTTCTATTTTTTTCTGAGTTTTCTCTCATTTTTTTTTCAAATATAATTTCTCACAAGCAACACAATTCTTCATATGTACGAGTGGTCTTTTAAGAGTAGTCAATAAAATATGCTAGGGGAAGGAAGCACACAGTCCGATGAATGAGTATCACATATAAAATGCATCTTCCCCTAACTCTATGAAGTACATGGTGCCACCAAACAAAACCGCATACAAATCAAAGCACATGTGTGGGGATGGAGTCGTCGCAAGCTCAATCTCGATGTTCGTGGTCATAAGTCGACACCCCCACACTCGAATGTAATAATGTCCCCTCTCAACTAGTCAATAAGATGCAAGTCTCGTGTCCAATCCAACCGATCCTCCTACACCAAGATGAATGGAATGCAGTACCTAGCACGATCCACCGATTAAATTCACCCAACCCGGTTTCGTGCTGATTAGATGTCACGCACTCACTGCTCTCCACAACTGTGTCCATGGTGTAATGACACGGAACACCGCCACACCGAAGTGCGCAAGCCTACTCACTGACTCTCACATCCCCTCGAAAATATCAACTGAAGTGCAAGCGATCATGAATTACTACCTCATCAAACCCCCCTCAACTACAACTCCCTCGTGACGCACTAAAGTGGTGATTATAAAAAATAT
This sequence comes from Linanthus parryae, assembly GCA_023055425.1. NCBI lineage: Eukaryota > Viridiplantae > Streptophyta > Magnoliopsida > Ericales > Polemoniaceae > Linanthus > Linanthus parryae. The sequence goes on along the minus strand of JALGPY010000007.1, from coordinate 77,158,627 downwards.
ATGATGAAGGCCAAGAATCGTCACCCTAGGTCAAAAGGCTAGCAAATAATCCAAGGTTCGAATTGGGTTTTCCAGTGGTCCTACAAGGTGAGATCTAAAAGCAGTGAGTGCTCTAATACACGACCTAGAACATCTGTTTCGTGTGCCACTACGAGACAGGTTGGCGACTACCTAAGACGTACACATGAACATTCGGCTCGTTTAGCTCACACCTAGCTCAACTCATGTAAGATAACTAGGCACACACTTTATATTTGAAAATCAAGTAAGTGTTTAAAAATAGGTAGGCACTCCCGTAAAGAAAGTCTCTCTATACGTACTAAGGGGATCTCACATTGTCTCTCTCGGTCGCAAGTCACGCCCTATGCCTAAATTTCTCACACTCCTCGATTCTACCAATTCTAAGTTCTTTTGATTTCCCTTTATCAAAGTTTTTAATTTTTATGGCTGTTTCAATTTTTTTTTATATATCATATGCTCTAAATGCACGACCATTCGAAAGAAGACTCGATACGACTCGACGGTAGGTAGACTCAAAATCAGAAAACGTGCAAACATAAAATAAAAACACATATATCACAAAACACTACGACAAGGACCACGAAACAGATACTACAACACAAACATCCTATATGCTATGCGTTCATGCAGACACGAACTTGGCTAATATTCAGAAAATCTCACCCCCACACTAGAATGCTTCGTTGTCCCCAAGGAATTTATAGATAAAACAAAGAGACTTAGCATTCTAATGCGAGGGCCGGCGGGTCTACTCGCTCTCTTCTGTGCCATCCAAGTTGGTACTCGACTCGTACAGCACATCCTGAGGTCTCGGAGTCAGTGTCACACCATAGGCCTTACCAAACAGGTGTAACCACCGATTCTGCCTATCCAGAATCTCCCGAGCCGGCGTTGGTTCCGTTGCGCATGAAAAACCCTTGACTTGGCTTTCTTCTCTACTTCCTTCCATCGAGCCTCAGCCTTTTACTCATTAGCAATCATCATCTTTTTCATGGCCTTCATAGTGGCCTCGAGGCTAGCATAGTCTGACTCAACTCACCACTCACAGCCGGGGCTTTACCCTTACCGCCCGTCTTATCCCTCTTTTTAGGTGGGGCCTGGTTGCTCTCTACAACGACCTCATCTTTCTTCGGGTCAGGCACATGAGTCTAGTATCTCGGGGGTTCGGGTTCACGGTCTCCATTCCCAGCCCTAATCGCCAAATGCTTTAGCAAATACCCGAACCCGGCTGCCCGAAGGTTTGAATCCCGAAGCCTTGCTCTAAAACTCCTATTCATGTGCTTTGGGACGTTGAATCGCTGACCATGATACCAGCACATGGCCATAACACCACTTGATTGTACGTCGTTCTGTGGCGAAACGCCCTCAACCCAAGCCTCCACTATGTTAACTAACCAACGCGCTAGACGAAGTAAGCGTTTGGCTGCAACCGTCCACTTTCGTACATCCTGGCTCGCATGGGTGTCCCAAGGCACTCCTGTCACCTCACCAAAAGCAAAAGTCGACACGAAGATCACCAACTCCTCTACATTCATTTCCATGGTGACCTCGAAGTGACATCGACCCTCTAGTGGTGGCCATTGTAGGGTCGCGGCTATGGAAGACGGAGAAAAAACAAAAATTTCCTACGGGCATAGATAATCTTACAATCCTGGAAATTTACATCCTCCGCAAACCCACACCACTTGGCATTAGCATAATTTCCCACATGAGCTTTGAACTCGCGTTGTCCTTGACGAGCTCACACCACCCCGCAAGATTCTCTTTCTTCATGAAATCCTGAATCTGTTGAGGCATCTCATCTTGGAACGAGAAACATTTCTCAACATTGGCCCCCCTAAACACACTCTCTCTCCGCTTTTCCTACCTAGTATGCGCCGAAAGATTGATAAATCTGTAGTCACAAAACACTCCGGTTGTTGGGTCACGGTCAGACCTAGGACTAGACGCTCTCTCTTCCCTCTCCATCGATAGTCTTTCAGATTCATCTTGCCCCAACTCATCAGGGTCTGGTGAGCCTGGTGAAACCATGCTCCCGGTAACCCAAAAGTAGCACTCTCCGCGAGGTTACCACCCGTTTCCCCCGTCTCTCTCAATTCTCCCTCTGGGACGAACTCATCATTACTATCGGTGACGAATTTTCGTTTCTTCCTCTTCCCCTCTGTCACATTATGACTTGTAGCTACCCCTTGCCTTTAGCTACGGCCTTTCCTTTATCCTTCCGACTCGACATTGGCACAAGAAAGTAGCAAAAAATTTAACAATTAAATTGACAACTAAATAACGCTACGTGAACAGTGTCAGGATGTGTCTACGGAAAAGAAACAATTACGCAATTAACAAATAATTCCTAGGACACTAGTCAATCACACCCAAACGCCGCAACTAAGAGACAACTGAAAAAATTTGGCTTTAACTCAATGTGCCTAAGACTTGATTAAATTTAATTGCGAAAGAAAAAAATTATACATGTGGCACCAGGAGTTCCGTTCTTACGGGTGCCGTTTTGCGAAAAATTCGACAAGAAGGGTCAAATTTGACCGTCGAATTGTTCCGAATTTTTTTCGCAATTGAAGCCGCCTACGCGCTCCTTGTAGTGTCCCCGTCAAAACCCCGATGCTAGTTTCTTTCAAGTTGGTCTTGAATTGCTTGAATTTCAGATTTTTGGTTCGAAACCCTAGCTTTCTCCTCGCTGATTTTTAACCCAAAACACGACCTTCAGCTCAGTACTCCCCCAATTTCTTACTCTCTCACTACCTGTGCCTACGTCACCGGCGAGTTACAGTGGTGATGGTGGCATGAAGGGGCGGCGACGATGAGGAACGAAGAAGGTGAAGACGCGACGGGGTATTAGGGGTCCGTGCTTCGGTTTTGACTGTGATGGTGACGGGCGGTGGCTGTGGGGGACGGTGGTCGGACGTGGTGGTGGTTGGAGATGGTAGCTGCCGGAGATGGAGGTAGGTGGAAGAGAGGAGGAGGCGTCGGGGGAGTAGAAGAGGGTGTCTGGTGGTTTCTTTGACTGTGAGAGTGAAGTATCAAAGTTTGATAACTTCAAATTTGATTAATTACACCCGGCTCCCCAACTAACTTTTCCTCATAATGCAAAAAAGAACCCCCTTATGGACCAAACCGAAACCAACCAAGCACTAGCTCGTGCGGCCTAGTGGGTAGATCGTGCGACCTAGTTAAAAATTCTGTTTTGGCTCACTAGGTCGTGCGACCTAGTTACCTGCCCGGAAAACTTTTAACTCCTCCCGGCATGCTTTTTCTTGAATTTTTAGCTTCCAACAGCTCCCGATAAGCTCAAACATGATATTTCACCCCTGCACTTGGGATCCAACATGCCGTTTCACAATTTAGACCGGTAGCACACGGTTTTGACCTTTTTTGCCATTTCCGGATGTTTTTCACTGCTTAAGCATCCTTTCTCGCCTTTTTTATCGTTCCTTTGCTTTTTTAATGGATCTCCTCGACCTCGAGACTCCAATTACATTATAAACAATTCCCAATGTTCGGGGAATCCTTCATTTTTCAAATTTTCTCTTCCAAAGGCCCGTTTGGCAATTCCGGATGTTTTTCGCCACTTTTTATTCACAAAAACATCCAAATGGCCATAACTCTCGCCTCCGGACTCCGATGCATGCGATCCACATATCAACAGAAAGATCTTGGCAACCCCCACACATTGGCACCCATAATTTCAGAACACGGTCTTGTTTTAAAAAAAATCACCTCGTAATTTGTGCCAATGTGTCAGCTTTCTCGGTTTTGCACTGCATTCTTGGCTTGCATCAAGACGGGGAATCCAAATATGCGCTCTTCACCAGGTGCTTGTGTTGAGTGGGTGTTGGAATGTCATCCTTCACCAAATTCTTCATTCGGATCCCGATACGCGTTTTGGACTGCTTTTCTCGATTTTTGTGAACTTTCTCCACGCGTATCAAGAAGGGGATCCGAAATAGGCCTTCCACCTAGAATTCCTGTACACACTCATTGGAAATATTAGTCCCACTCTCTCGCACCTCTCAAATAAATTAAACTGAATAAAATAAACAAAACAGTATTGGAATCTACACTAAAGCAATAAATAGGTTGGGTTGCCTCCCAACAAGCGGTTGTAATTTAAGGTCGACGGCCCGACCCAGTTACCTCATACGAGCTCAGATAGCGGGAATTTCTTTGAGGCGCTCAATAACCCCAATGAAATTCCCATCCACGTATGGTTTTGCTCGCTGTCCATTCACCTTGAATCGATCCCCATTCTCATCTTCTACCTCAAGCGATCACCATGGGTAAACCTTGGTAATTGTGAAAGGACCACTCCATCTTGACTTCAACTTGCCTGGAAACAGTTTCAAACGTGCATTGAAAATCAGTACCTTCTGTCCCACTTGAAGTCTTACGTATGATATGCTTATCGTGCCATTGCTTGGTCCGCTCTTTATAGATCTTTGCACTCTCATAAGCCATCAACCGAAACTCTTCAAGCTCTAGCAATGCCTATTTACTTTGCTCACCTGAGAGCTTAGCATCCAAGTTGATCTTCTTCCGCGCACAAAATGCTTTGTGCTCGAGCTCCACCGGAAGATGACATGAATTCCCAAATACAAGCTGGTAAGGAGACATGCCCAAAGGAGTCTTGTACGTTGTACGATATACCCATAAACTGTCATCCAACTGTAGGGACCAATCTTTGCACCCCGGGTTGACTGTCTTCTCCAAAATTCCCTTGATCTCCCGGTTAGACACCTCAGCTTACCCATTTTGACTGCGGATGGTAGGCTAGTGATATGTTGTGCGTCTTCACCCTATATTTGCTCAAAACATTGGCAAAGACTTTATTCACGAAATGTGATCCCTCATCACTAATAATGGCCCTGGGCGTCCCAAACCGCTTAAAAATATTCTTGCGTACAAATCTCTCTACAGTAGCTCCATCATTCTTGGGACAATCTATCGCCTCTACCCACTTGGTCACATAATCAACACCCAAAAGAATATAGAGATTACCAAGTGAAGAGGGGAATGTCCCCATGAAATCAATGCCCCAAACGTCAAACGGCTCTACCTCTAACACGAACTTTTGTGGTATCTCATTTCGGTTAGAAATATTGCCGGTTCGCTGACACCGGTCACACTGCTGCACAAATAGATGGGCATCCTTATGCAATGTAGGCCAAAATAAACCACTCTGAAGTACCTTTGCCACTGTGCGTGATTTGCCAAAGTGACCTCCATAGTTCAACTCGTGGCAGTGTCTGAGAAACTGTAATGTGTCTGACTCTGCTACATGACGCGGATTCTTAACGCGTATGCGCAAGTGCACGGTCAAGTAATATAGGGGTGGTATTTCAACCCCGAGTTATCGATCCCACGAGGACATGCTTGAGATTATTTAATTAGTTCTTTAATTTAGAGTACGGGGCAAGAGGAAAGATTTGATTGATTTTTAGAATTGAAATAAAAACTAAGCTAATATTTTTGTATTTTTATTTTATATTTAATAAAAGCTATGGAGAAACTAGGCAATCTCTAGATCACCTAGGGTTGTAGACGAAATCCGGTTCAACTATGTAACACGTAAATTCTATTCTAGTTCAGCCGGGTAATTGCACTGACAATCTCCTATCGGTCTCATGTCATTTTACGTCTCGGTTAACTACAATCTCCTCTCGGTCTCATGTTGTCTACCGGTCCGTTCTAGCAGGTCATCTACTGGTACGATAACGGGTCCTGTCGGCCCACCGTTTCACGGAACAGCTAAATAATCCTACCGAATCTACCCACACTAGGCCAATCCTAACACTTCTCCTTTTAGGTCTCGGTGATTCGGGATTGTGTTCAAATTCTCTACACAATAAGGTTGAGTCACTGTCGTGCACTCATCTAATTAGCTAGCACGTCCGGGTAGCTACTCCATTCATACTAAAGATTAAGCATAGAACAAGAACGTGTAACTAGAACGAATATTAACTTTAAGCAATGAATTGATTCACAAAATAAACCCTAGTTTCGTTGAATATCAAATCATATCCTAATCGTGTCAATAGACTAAGATCAACAACAAGTTCAAGAAACTAACATTCAATTGAAGAATCAAATCCAAACGCATGAAACAAAGTATGAAATCCGGAAAATAACCATCTACATAAACCCTAGGCTCTCGTAGAGATGCCTAGCAAAGTATTTAGCTAAGAATAATCAACCAAACAAAACTTACAAGTTTCTCCATACAAGGATTGAGAGAGGAAGAAGAAGAAGAAAAACCTAGATCTTCAATGGAGGAACCCCCCTCTTGAACCCTAGCCTCCTCCTTGCGTGACTCTCTTTCTTTCTCTTTTTTCCCGTGCGTCCCCTTAATAAAAGAGCCCCGTTCTTTTATTATTTTTAAGTATTGTGATCTTGTGATCACAAATTTTGATCATAGGATCACATTGTGGTTGTAGGATCACGTTTGATCCTAGATCTGGTCTTGCACTTGATCTTGTGATCACCTTTTTTGATCCTAGGATCACATTGTGGTCTTGTGGGTGATCTTGTGATTGTAGGATCACCTTTTGTGATCCTAAACTTCCAGTGAGTTGCTCTCACGTATGGCCACCAAATTTTCACTAAGTGTTTGGCCATTTTTCATCTAGGGGGTTAAAGTGCCATTACAGAAACTTCATTAAATTGCATTTGCCTCCCCTCTTCATGTATTTTCACTGTTTCTTCACGATTTCTTCATCGTTTTAGCTCCCGATTAATCTCCCAAGCTTGTTTCTCCTCGCCGCTTCATGTCCCAAGCTCCGTTTCCTGCCCAACACAACAAGAAAACACCCCGTGCGATCAAAAGTGACAAGATAAATGTAAATAATGTGAAAAACGCCCGGATTAATGATTTACCACTCAAAGCTAAACTTATCCAATTTCCTCAAGTTCATAGTGTATTCTAATATATCCAACCCGGAAACTACACAAAACGGTACACAAACGTAGAATAAATATAACTCTAATATAGAGTTATCAAATCCCCTCACACTACCTTTTTGCGCGTCCCGAGCAAAATCAAAAACATTTCTCACACTATGATTTTCAATCCACCGAATTGCATTTAACTTCACTAGCCATGTGACACAAACAACACACACACACATGCAATCTACATTACTATACAATGCAACTCGATTATCAAACAATGCAAAAATCGAAACAACATTTTTTTTTTTTCTTTTTAGTTAGTGATTGGGCAATCTCAAAAAGTAAACCGGCAAGTCATAAGGCTCTCATATTCCCTCGGAAGTTCTATAACTTTGGTGATCGGTAGAACTTTCGGCCAGTTTCGTTAGACAGAACGGGCACGAACACAAAATATGTTGCTTCCGCACACTCATCAAACGTATACCTAGCACTTACCTTCCGAGCTATTTATCCACGGGTTAAATTGTTGACGGTTTAGGACGGGTAGGATAGGATATTTAGAAGCGTTGTCCTAGACGTCATGATATAACTCACAAAACCCGATTCTCACACTCCCTCACCAAAATCCAAGGAACCCCACCGAATCTCACTACTCCGGCCCTCATTCCTTCAATCTTGGTGCAACGCCGTTCTCGCGGCCAGAAATGTGAAGAAGTGATCTCGAAAAATAGCTAATCTCCCCGGTCTTCAATTTCAAGCTTGCTCCTTTATTCCCTTTCAATTTCACTTTCACTTTCTATTTTACTTTTTTTTCTCTCTCTCTTTTTTTTTTCATTTCCACACAATAACATTAAGCACATGGAGCCGACAATACGATAGTAATATCCGAGGAGATCAAATATCAGAATTAGATAACATGGGGGTGGAATGTGTCAAATTAGTGATGTAATAACATAGATGTCGACACCCCCATACTTGATGCAAAGCAAATCACGAACCCAGTGGTCAATGTGTAAACGTGCTTTTCCAACCGATCCTCCTCATCACCTAAGATATAGAGAATATAAATAAAGCATAAGGACGGCCTCCTATAAGATCAACCAACCCCCACCCCATGACGTGCGGAAGAAATACCATGCACTACGGTACTCCACCTGTGATCGTGGTGTAAGGACACGACTCACCGCCACACCGAAGTGTGCTACCGTCTCTAACTCACCCTCACATCCCCTCAAAAGACGACATGTAAGAGAATCCACATAAGATGTATCAAATCAGCTCACCCTCATCAAACCTCCCTAACTCAACTCCCTCTATCATGACGCATAGGAAAGGACCATTCTAACAAGTGATGAAAGTCACAATGAAAGGCTCCCTAGGCTAGAGGCTGTGAATAAAAGGGGTAAACGGATCAATAGGGGTAACTAGTGGACCTAGGAGATGGAGACGGGACGTGAGGCCTCCATAAACATCACTCGCACAGCTGTTCCGTTGCCACTACGAGGAGGGTTGACGACAACCTAAGTGACGGTGGTGTAGCGCTAGTAGGATAACTAGTCTGAGAGGCAGCTACTCGCATTTCTAATGTGCATTAGCCCTATAAGTCTTCCTACTCCAGATTCTCGCGTCTACCTCACCTCAGATTTTCATACTCCTAAGGAATTCTATCATTAAGCCCTCTCCACATTCACTCTCTTCGATTTCCCTTTCTCAAAAATTTAAAATTTTATGATTTTTTTTTTTTTTGTTTTTTGTTTTTTTTTGTTTTTTTTTTTTTTAAATATTTCCTAACTCTATATGCTTTTGGCCAACTCGATTAACCACACGATTGGGTAGGGGACTCAATAAGATAAAAGTGCTAAAAAAATGCATACTAACAATCCTAACACAATACGGCACTATATCAAACACTCTACACTAACCACATGTGCTCCACAATACGACACACTGCATGTAACTGGCGATGCATAACTGACATGGCTAGCAAAATATACACAAACCCCCCCCCCCCACACTTAAGCGTTTCGTTGTCCTCAACGAATTTAGAGATATAATAAGAGGACTCATCGCTTAAATGTGTTGGCGGTGGATCTACACTATTACCGCTCAAAACGTAGAAACAAGAGAGAGAGTTAAAGGTACCTGGGGTGCCCGGACCTACATGGGCACCGTTGCCGCGAAACTGCAACAAGAAGGGGTCTTGTGGACCGTTGACAGTTTCCGGAAAAGTCTCACCTCGCGTCCGGATTCCGATGCGCCTACTCACATTCTATCACACGCATCAAGAAGGGGAACCCGGAGCGTCTTATGTACCTGTGTCCCTGCACACTGATTGAAAGTATTAAAGCAACTCTCTCTCACCCCTCAAAATCAAATATGGAGAACTAAAAGCAAAAACAGAAACAAATTGCATCCTAATCTACATTGGGTTGCCTCCCAAGCAGCGCATGTAATTTAAGGTCGACAACCCGACCCGGTTACCTCAACCGAAAAGGATAGTGGAGACTGCTTTATCCCTCCACTTCTTCTTCTTCCACCATCTCTTCTCGATAACTTCACGTGCACCCCTGTGCTCTGAAGAAGGTGGACAATTGTGGAAGCTGACTCCTTTCATCTTGCAATTTATCTTCTTTATCAGCTTCCACCAAGTACCACTGGGCTCATATGCATCGTTCTCCATAAAGTCATCCCAGTAATACCTTTTTGGTGCTAGATGATCTTCAAATGACCCATTCAATTCATCCACACCCCCACACTTGCTGACTTCCAACTCCTTGACTATGGCATATGGATGATCAATAGAATCGCCCATAGAACAAGAGAATGGGAGTTTCTCATCAAATTCTTCCCCATACGAATCCCCATACAGTAATTGTTCCAGCTCATCGCAGACTTGCGTGACATAAGATATGGAGAATTCATCATTAATCGGAGTTGGGGCTTTTACCTCAATATCACTAAGCACAAGTGTGTCACCAGCTCCATCGTCGACACACCACAGGCTTCCAATTTCGGTGTCTTCCCATTCATACCAAGGATGTGAGGGAACCTGCGGTCTTGGCTCCAAATACGAAAGATCTTCCCATCTTCGGCACACAGGTCCACCCCAGTCTGAATCAGAGTCTGAGTCCTCATATATGGCAGAGTCCACCAATGGTTCCTGGACACTGCAGTCTTCGTTTAGCTCAGGTATGTCTTCTTCCACTTGTGGTGGGGATGATGAAGGTTCAATTTTTAGCTCACTGTCATATGGCACGGTGTCTTCTTGTGGCTCTTGAATGCTTGATTCCCCTGCTGTTGACAGTTTTTCTATTCGCTTCTTTATCCTCTCCAACATCTCCCTCACGTATTCCCTACCTGTGGCTGAATCCTCTTTTGGTAATTGTGCATCTATGGACAAAAATTTGGCGCAAACTTCCATGTCATTCATAATACTACGCCGTTCTGCCATATCCGCTGATGAGTCTTCCTGGTGCTGATGAAGCTGGGGGGCATGTACTCGACATGAGTCTCTACGGTCGTGCCAAATTCCGCATACGTAGCACCAAGTTATGCATGCGTCCTCGTCTTCATGGTTACCCCTACAGTGGAAACAGTAGGGGGGACCCGAATAAGAGTCTTCGCTCCACATGCTTATATTGTCTCTTGCTTCCTGCGTTCCTGAGAAACAAACTCACAAGACACCCGTGAAGCACAGAGATATAGAATAAAAATATTAAAATCAAACTAAAATAAAAGTACTCTAAACTAACTCCTAACAAAATAATCTACCGCTGTCCCCGGCAACGGCGCCAAAAACTTGACGCGGATTCTTAACGCGTATGCGCAAGTGCACGGTCAAGTAATATAGGGGTGGTATTTCAACCCCGAGTTATCGATCCCACGAGGACATGCTTGAGATTATTTAATTAGTTATTTAATTTAGAGTACGGTGCAGGAGGAAAGATTTGATTGATTTTTAGAATTGAAATAAAAACTAAGCTAATATTTTTGTATTTTTATTTTATATTTAATAAAAGCTATGGAGAAACTAGGCAATCTCAAGATCACCTAGGGTTGTAGACGAATTCCGGTTCAACTATGTAACACGTAAATTCTATTCTAGTTCAGCCGGGTAATTGCACTGACAATCTCCTATCGGTCTCATGTCATTTTACGTCTCGGTTAACTACAATCTCCTCTCGGTCTCATGTTGTCTACCGGTCCGTTCTAGCAGGTCATCTACTGGTACGATAACGGGTCCTGTCGGCCCACCGTTTCACGGAACAGCTAAATAATCCTACCGAATCTACCCACACTAGGCCAATCCTAACACTTCTCCTTTTAGGTCTCGGTGATTCGGGATTGTGTTCAAATTCTCTACACAATAAGGTTGAGTCACTGTCGTGCACTCATCTAATTAGCTAGCACGTCCGGGTAGCTACTCCATTCATACTAAAGATTAAGCATAGAACAAGAACGTGTAACTAGAACGAATATTAACTTTAAGCAATGAATTGATTCACAAAATAAACCCTAGTTTCGTTGAATATCAAATCATATCCTAATCGTGTAAATAGACTAAGATCAACAACAAGTTCAAGAAACTAACATTCAATTGAAGAATCAAATCCAAACGCATGAAACAAAGTATGAAATCCGGAAAATAACCATCTACATAAACCTTAGGCTCTCGTAGAGATGCCTAGCAAAGTATTTAGCTAAGAATAATCAACCAAACAAAACTTACAAGTTTCTCCATACAAGGATTGAGAGAGGAAGAAGAAGAAGAAAAACCTAGATCTTCAATGGAGGAACCCCCCTCTTGAACCCTAGCCTCCTCCTTGCGTGACTCTCTTTCTTTCTCTTTTTTCCCGTGCGTCCCCTTAATAAAAGAGCCCCGTTCTTTTATTATTTTTAAGTATTGTGATCTTGTGATCACAAATTTTGATCATAGGATCACATTGTGGTTGTAGGATCACGTTTGATCCTAGATCTGGTCTTGCACTTGATCTTGTGATCACCTTTTTTGATCCTAGGATCACATTGTGGTCTTGTGGGTGATCTTGTGATTGTAGGATCACCTTTTGTGATCCTACACTTCCAGTGAGTAGCTCTCACGTATGGCCACCAAATTTTCACTAAGTGTTTGGCCATTTTTCATCTAGGGGGTTAAAGTGCCATTACAGAAACTTCATTAAATTGCATGTGCCTCCCCTCTTCATGTATTTTCACTGTTTCTTCACGATTTCTTCATCGTTTTAGCTCCCGATTAATCTCCCAAGATTGTTTCTCCTCGCCGCTTCATGTCCCAAGCTCCGTTTCCTGCCCAACACAACAAGAAAACACCCCGTGCGATCAAAAGTGACAAGATAAATGTAAATAATGTGAAAAACGCCCGGATTAATAATTTACCACTCAAAGCTAAACTTATTCAATTTCCTCAAGTTCATAGTGTATTATAATATATCCAACCCGGAAACTACACAAAACGGTACACAAACGTAGAAGAAATATAACTCTAATATAGAGTTATCACTACACACCTCCGCAATACATTATCCGCTCCCATCTTGAACGGATAGGGATCATCCCAAAAATATCGCCGTGCATCTGCAAAGAATTTCTTCCTCTGGTGGGAAGTCCTATCCTTGGCAAAAATATTGAGCGCCTTGATATTTGCTAAGTCACCAAACCAAGGCACAACTACTACCTCTAACATAAGCTGCTCATCCGGAAAATCCTCTCTGATAGGCACCTCCTCATGCTTCACATTCTCTAACCTAGACAAGTGATCTGCCACAACATTCTCAAATCCTTTCTTGTCCCCTATCTTTATATCAAATTCTTGCATCAGAAGAACCCACCTGATCAACCTCGGATTTGCATCCTTCTTGGTGAAAAGATACTTGAGGGCGGCATGGTCAGTAAAGATTGTTACCTGAGAACCCACAAGATATGGACGAAACTTGTCCAATGCAAAAATAATAGCCTGCATCTCCTTCTCAGTGGTAGCATAGTTTACCTGAGCATTGTTCAAAAACCGACTAGCATAGCAGATGACATGAGCCACCTTCTCTTTCCGCTGGCCCAAAACTACTCCCACCGCATAATCAATAGCGTCACATATGAGCTCGAATGGCAAGTCTCAGTCTGGTGTGGTGATGATGGGCGCGCTAATCAGCTTCTCCTTGAGAAAATCAAAAGCCGACTTGCACTCCGCATTAAAATCGAAGACTGCATCTTTCTCAAGCAATCCCGACAAAGGCTTTGTGATCATCTAAAAATCTTGGGGATTTGGAACAACTGAAGGTAACCGAGTAACAAAAACCTACCAATTTAAGAACATTGAGAAACCACGAGTATTCGGTAATATCTAGAGTAAACAATTCCATTTAAGTTGATAACGATATTAGTTCACGAGTAGCCAAATATTTTCAAATCATTTCAATAGATTAGGGCATATCCAGAGCCACAAACAACACCAATAGAGTAGTCAAACTTTCTTTCAAGTCCAATTTAACCATTAATTTTAGCTGAGGCATGTCCAGAGGCACTAGCAAGATCGATGTAAATAGAGGGATCACAAAATAATCACAAAGGGTTCCTTCTAGGGTCTATCAAACCCTATTTCACCCGAGCGTTAAGGGATCCCATATGTCAATCTCCGCTCACAATAATAGCTAAAAGGCTTTAAGTGTCGACAACCCTATAACGTAGTGACCCTTACAAGTATAAGTAGCCCTCTATAGCTCTAAAAAATCCCTTGACCTCAATAACTTGGTACATTTTGTCTCATGGGGGGCGTATTAGTGAACATTAAAGTTCTACCCAATAATATGATGCTTCGATGACAGTAGCCATAAGTAATGGGAGGATCGCTTGGCGCCTCCGGCCGGAGCCATAAATAAACACAACTCTGTACATCGTCCTAAATCTATTAGAGGTATCTTATTACCTTTATTTCTCATAACCAAAGTTGGTATACAATCTTCACAAGTCATTTCCAAGAGTTCTCAGTATAAATCAATAATCAGAATTTTTCAGTATAAATCATGCTTTTCATACTCTTCCAAATAAGACGATATTCATTTAAAACGTCACACACACATGGGCACCATGTGATAATTAAAGTTCGCAAATATGTATTTTATTGCTTCATTTTACCATAGACAAAATCAGATTATCAACTTATCACAAGTAAAGTTCCAAGACTTATAAAGAGGATTCAATTTATATCCAAACAATTTCGAGTATTAAATCATGCTTTGCATACTTTTTCAATTAACCAAATATTCATTCGATTCATCACAGAAACACTCAAATTGTGATAAGAGTCGCACATATGTACTTACCACTGAGATGAAGCACAACCAAAAACAAGAAATTAAGTATAGCACTCCGACGCAACCACTCTCTCCAATGGGGCCGATGTCTACAATCACACGTATAACATACTCGTTACAATTAATTTGCACATGCATCATAAAAATTCAAACATACATGCCACATAGTCCTATATGTCACCAATGCATATATAATGATGTCAACTTATCAAAAGAAATCAAACAATACACTCAAAATTTCAAAAATTCAAGTTTTCTAAAAACGGTGAAACTACAATTATGGACATAATTGTTCATTTACCATATCAAAACATCTCTTAAAATCATGAAATTAATTTATGATCGACCTACATGTGTATAATTTCATAAACATTAAGAAATCATGCATAGCTATTATAAAAATCAATGTAAAATATAAACAAATAATGTTGTGCAGAGACAAGCTTGGCAGAAAGTTTCAACTTTGAAGAACAATTACTACTACTTGTAGAATAGAAAAAATGCCCATCTTCTTCCGAATGAATCCCCTATTTGTCCAGTTTGATGACAAGAAATATTGGGTGCCATAAGTTTCTGGAAGTGGGGCGTTAAATAAAAATTGCAAGATTGGTCCAGAAAAAGAGTTTCAGAAAATATGTAACTTAAAATGAGCATATCTCTCTAACCAAAATGGATATGGAGTTGATCATTCTCTCAAAATGACCATCTCTGAGTCTAGTTTCAAAATAAGCAAGAGTTGAAAATTTCACAGAGACAAAATTTAGAGATAATCCATATTTTTCACAAACTAGTCAGATTGTATAAACATGCATTTTTTAAAAAATCAAAAAGAATGGTTCTAATGAAACATGCAACCAATGTAGACTTGATTTTCACCCAAAAAACACCATTTTAGTCATGATAATAACATTTTACATGCTCTTGACACAAATTATCAAAAATCTCTTGAGTAACAAATGCAAAGAAGATTACATTCACAACATGCATGTGGGTTCTAGTATGAGTTTCATTAAATAGTCAAAATTTTGGAGTTAAAATCTTGATTACCATGAAAATGAATAATCAAGGATATAAATGAAGAAATCTAAGATCTAATGTCACTAATCAAAGGTAAATTTAGACATGCAAGCACGGATTTAAGTCTAGGAAGAACTTTACCCCAAGATTCAAGAAGATGGTGAGCAAGAATGTAAATTTGACCTTCAATTATTGAGTAGGATGGTGGAAGAACACCCCTCCATGATGATTTTAAGGTTGGACTCAAGATTTCCACAATTTGGATCCAAGAAATTTGAGTTTCGATGAAGTTTTGTGGAGGTCAACCTCCAAAAACGGGAATGGAGTTTTGAGAGAGAGAAAAGAGCTTGTGAGAATGCTCTTGAAGAGAAAAACATGTTAAGAAATGAAGTTATGGAGATGGGGAAGGATGGACTTGATGGAGATGGGAGTGTTGGTGGTTTATTGAGTGTAATAAGGATGAATATATATATATATATATATATATATATATATATATATATATATATATATATATATATATATATATATTAATGAGAGTTGACCAAGTTAGTGATGAAGGGATTGGAGAGCAATTATAATTCTTCCAACTACTTGGTTGGGGTAGAAATGGAAAAGCTAAAAGTTGAGGGGTGAAAATATCAATTACATATTTGATGGATAGCGCTGAAGTATAATAACCAAGTGTAAACAGGGTGAAAATGTAATTTTCAAGGGTAAAAGACACTGACCACCCCTGAGTTTAGGCATAATTCCACCGAACTACCCTGTGTTTTGGAAAAAGACACTCCGCACCCATTTTACGGAATATTCTGTGGACACTGAGCACCTTCTGTCATGTTCCGTTAGAAAAGTAGGAGATAGACTTTTTTTGGACTATAATACCCTTGATCATCAAGAACACCTTCTCCTCTTCATCTTCAAAATCCGTACCCCCTTCCAAGCATAACAATACCATTCACACCAAACCACATTCCATACTCAGACCAAATCAAACCCTAGCATAGCCCCATTGATTTCAAGCAAACCGCAACAAGACATAAGAGAGGAGAAGTGTGGGTAAAATCCCCAACTCTGCAAGTTGGGCAGAACACCGATTCGAATACTCAATTTATGGGTTTCGAACGAACAACATTCTTGATACACTCAAGAACATTCTTGATGCAAGTTGAAGTACAATTTTGGTGTGTTCTAGGCATAAAGTCGTCATCACACTGTACAAGGAAGATCGAAACGCAAAATCGAACAAACTCGAAAAAATTTGTCAATTTCCTATACACGATTCTCATCCAGCACATCAAAAATCAGATCTACAAAGATAAAAAAAATTAAAAGAAAAAAAGAAAGAATAAGAACTTAGAAGCATAGAAGAAGATGGAGAGGAAGTGAGTTAATATGAACAGAGTTGCCTCCTCGAAAATCATATCCCTAGCAACAGGTAGGCCTTCGAACTCGTCTTCGTCCCAGTACTCGAAGGCAGTGGACGAGGAGGTAGATCCGACGGCTGAGACGGATCGGGATCTGGAGTGGAAGCTGGAGGGATATGATCAGACTGGGGTCGGACGGAGTGATAGTCGGCGGCGAAGGAGTACGAATGGGGAGATCGGAGTGAAGGAGATGTTCGTCGTCGGGTGGCTCGTCGTCTTCGGCATCGAAACCCTCGAAGAGGGACTCGGCGGCGAGGTTTGAGATGGTGATGTAGTGGACGAAGAGGGAGAAGATGGAGAGGAAGGCGATGAGGAAGATGGAGAACTAGAGAGACAATTGCTTCTTCGCCATGGTTGTTGCTCTGCAAAGAGATGGAGATGGAGATGGAGTCAGCTGTTAGTCTCCAATCATGGAGGAAGTGGAGGAGGCTGTGAGAGAAATAGGGGAAGAGAGAGAGATTAGGTTTAGAATGAGGGGAAATGAGACACGAGGGTAATATATAGGAGGTAATTTTATCACATTTCAGGGGTAAAATAGTATTTTTCCCCGCACCGTTAGCCAAGTGTTAGTCTCCATCTAAAAAATGGTGCGGAGTGTCTTTTTCCAAAACACAAGGTAGCGGGATGGAATTATGCCTAAACTCAGGGGTGGTCTGTGTCTTTTACCCAATTTTCAATTACTAGCTATCACAGACAAGTCAATTTTTATAAATTAGAAAATTCCAAACAAGCTACTATGTATATAAGTATCAAATTTCCACATTTACAAACTCCAAACATGTCCCAAACATACAAACTAAATTTCAAATAGTAATACACAACTTTCCGAAACTACAAAATAACTCAAATTAAAGTTCTAGATTATCTTAAATGTCAAGTGACACCCTTATACTTCGGAAATAAAGAAGAAGTCGAGAATAAGTTTGAAATATAAATTTCTTGAAATTCTCAAATATTTTTCCGAAATGACCAAGTAACTCCTAACTTAAATACGGGGTATTACATAAACTGTACCGGAGGTACCCATATTTTGCAAAATCGAGCAAGTGGGTATCCAAATTTCAAAATGGAGCACCACAAGTACTACATTTTAGATTTTAGTAAAACTTGAATTTTAAAAATATTGGAGGTGAAAATAAGGGTTACAGTAGTGTATTTATATTTTTCCATTCAATATTAAGGTAAAGTTAACGAATGGGTACCCACAGACTTGAAAATTCAAAATTTAGGACATGTGATGCTCGATTTTAAAATTTGGGTACCCAGTTGCACTATATTGAAAAATTTAGGTACCTGCAGTGCATTTTTTTTTTTTAACAAAAAAGGGGTAAACAAGCACAAAAACCACAAAGTTCACGTACCAAGCTAAACGTTAGCAAGCAGCCCAAACAAATGGGCAAAGTACATTAAAAAATGCAATAAAAAGGGATACCCCAACACAAACTACTAAACAGCATCAAGTTTTCCTTAACAGACGAGTATCTTCTGCGCCATCGAAACCCATACCTCAATCAGTCATTCAATTGGCAACAGAACCTCATTAGTCCTAAAAGGAGGCAATGTGAACCATGGTGGGTTATACCTAGCCAACAACATCTCTCCATTAACCTTATAACCATCTCTCTCCAAACTCGCCCTTAGCCCCTCCACCTTCTTCTTCACCACCTCCTCCGTCGCCACCCACCCAAACCTCGCCACCCCGTACTTCCTCTCCCCTTCTTCCCTTATCACCCTCTCGTCCAACGGCCGCGGCACCTCCTCCGCCTTCACATACTTCGCCGGCAATGTGAAATGCATAGTCGTCAGGCCCTTCTTCTTCTCTTCCCCTGCCGCCTTGGTCACTACAGGAGTAGTCATCGCAATCTTCTCCGGCAGCGATTGGGTTATCACGGGCGTGGTCATGGCTATCTTTTCCGGCTTGGCGTTTTTGGCGTTTTGGGGGTTACCCATTACGCCGATGTAATTGGCGAGTATTGCAAAAGCCCCAACTCGCTCGCTCTTGAACTGGGTCGGATCGTAGGTGACCTCTGCGACGACGGAAGGTGGGTAATTGCGGATTTCGTACTCGCCGGTGGATTTTTGGAGATCAAATTTCGGGGTTTCAACGCCCATCTTTCCGATTACGATTCCCAATTAGGTTGTTTGTGGACATTGGAAGGTTACCAGGGATGGGTTTTATAGGGAGCATCGACTTGGTTGAACTTCGTGCAGCTTGAAGTTTCATGGAAATGTTGGAGCGTGGAATCGCCTGAGGGAAATTCAAAGTCGAGCACTGCACATAAACTAACACTTGGTTAATGGACTAAATGTGTGGTATGATTTGAAGTTGCTTGTGTGGGCTAAGTTTGTCCACGACGAAATGGGAGACCTTGCAACAAATTTGGATAGTAATAGACCCTTTCAGCCCCTCGGGTCTGACACAAAGACACTTCACCCCTTTCACTTAGGGAAAAGACGCTTTCGCTCCTTTTGTTTGTCAAATTTTAGAACACTTCACCCCTTGTTGTGTTATTCGATATCCTAGAAGAAATTTTTTTCACCGACTGAACTTTCAGCGACGGACCCTACCACCAAACTAACGAAGTCACAATTCGAAAGAGTACTTGTCTTGAAAGTTGGCACACTTAAGGGGTGAAAGTGTTGTTCCCAAATTGGAGTGGGTGAAATTGTCTTTATATTTAGGGCTTTCAACCCTCCTCAAAAAAAAAAAAATAATAAATAAAAAAAAAATAAAAGAGGGTTGAAAGCCCTAAATCACCAACTTCACAGTATCACTAACCCTCAATCAAAAAGTAAAGGATAAAAGACATTTTCCACCCTCCGATTATGGACAAAAGACACTTTGCCTCCTGACTTATGGAAAAATACACTTTGCACCCTTGTCAGAGTTAAAAACTAACACCACGCTAACGGAGGGACGAAAAGACATAATTACCCTCAAGATTTAAGAAAATTACACCACTACAAAACTAATTTTTTCTCCTTCTCCTTTCATTCATAACCCTAACACCTTCCTTCCTCTCTCTCTCCTCTGCCCACTCCTCTCCACCGCATCCTCTCCCTCCACAGCAGCAGCAACAACAACCCCCAACCAACTGAGATTTCTCGAATCAAAACCCTCATCCATGGCAACTGACGACAGGGACGACGATGAAAAGGAGCTCCTCGGCGGCGGCCTCAACATCATCATCCTTTTCTTTTTCATCTTATTCTCCTCACCTTTGTAGACCCAGTTCTAAGTAATGGAGTTTAGACCCAGTTCAAGGATTTTGGAGTAATGGATCGACTTCTCTTCGAGACCGAGGATGACCCTGAAGGGCCAGAGCTTCATGTCGATCTGAACAGAGGGGTCGGAGAATTGTCGGCCGATGAGACGCTTGGCGTCGAAGACTGTGTTCAGTGGGTTCTTCGTAGTGTCGCCTTCACCTCCACATCTGCATCCTTTTCTTCTTCATCTTTTCCTCGTACTCAAACCCCCAAGTCTATTGAGCCCAATTCCCCAAATCATCATCTCGAATCTGAGAATGAACAGAGGGACTGTTTGATGGAGATGGGGATGGTGAAGAATGTGGCTTTGGTGTGGCTTTTGGCTTTTTGTTATGGTTGAGGATCTGTTTGATGACTCAATTTTGGAGGAAATGGGGATTGTGAAGATTGTGTTTTTTCGAAGGGATATGATGATGATGATGATGATGATGATGATTATGATGATGATGATGAAAGAGTATGTTTGATGAGTCAGCATAATATTGGTGTTCTTGATATGTTATTTGTGTGCTTAATGTTTTGTGTTGAATATTGGAGTGTCGGTATAACGAAATGCAAAATTTGCTCTTTAAGTGTGACAATTTTGACAGTGGTCAAGAGCATGAGTGAGGGATGCTAATGGCTATGGAGATCAGGGATATTACTCGGGATGTCAAGATGATCCTTGAAGGCAAAAGGCTCAACCTTAAATTGATTAAAAGACAAGCAAATGAAGTTGTAGATTTATTAGCAAAAAATTGTATTGGTGGTGGTGGTGGTTGTCGTGGGGATTTGGTGGTAGTGGAGGTGGTGCTCAAGAACACCAAGAACATGATGAACACTATAATAAGTAAAAAAAAGGGTGGTATTTGTCCACAATCAATAAGGGTAAAATGGTCACAAAAAGTCAATTTGCTCCCATCCACTAATAGATTGTAACAGAAGGGTGGTATTTGTCCACCCTCTGTCAGCTAAGAGGGTGCAAAATGTATTTTTCCATAAATCAGGGGGGGACATGTCTTTTGTACATGGTTGAAGGGCGGAAAACGTCTTTTACCCAAAAGTTAAAAGTCATGGCAATCAAGAGGAGCATTAAACTCTTTCTCGAAATCATTACAACTAGCAATAAAATCAGTAACCTTATTTCCCTCTCTCCAGATGTGCATAAAAGATCATTCATTAGGGGGCATAAGTTTTCTAATTATGTAAAGCATGTTGCACATAGCCATTTTTTATCAACCCACAACAGTTAGAGAATTAAATTCTATGAAAGCTTTAGCATTACTGAAGTCCTTCAAAGAAACGAGGCCCTCAAAAATAGCCCACCACTCCCCAGGGAAAACATAACCAACTCCCACTCTTCTTTGCACACCACAGATCCAAGAGCTATCATTGTCCCTACAAAAACCTCCAGCAGATGCCTGGTCACAACTAGGCTTGAAAAGCATAGGCCACATCAAGGAGAGGGGAGCATACCATCTAACCAAAATAGGGAGAGGTAAAATTACAGAGGAAGCTACACACAACTCACTCATAAGCTTTCTTACTACAAATCAGGAGGCAGGCTGAACCGATCTGCATGAACCCTGAAGTTGTTCCATAACAAACCACAATTGATATTTTTAGTGCACACCAAAGGCAACTCCAAGTTTTTTTAACACCCCAATCTTAAGAAAGATTCCATTGAATCCAGTAATAAACATAAAGATCAGGAATTAAATTCCAGTGAATAGAGTGCACAAGTTTCTTCCAAAGATCACGGATCCAACCACAATATTAAATGGAACGAAGGGTGGACTCAACTCCTTCATTACAAAAAATACAAGTGCCACAAGAGAGAATACCCCTTACGGCTTTCAACACTTGAGTAGTTAATATGTCATGTATGTTAATCCACATTAGGGACCTCCATCTCTGAAACCCTTTGCATCTCAAAAACTTTTTTCACCCAGGGTCAATGTTAGGATTTGTGAAGTCATCACTAATTATCTCGTAAGCATAAGCAACAAAAACCATACCATTCTCAGAGCCCATCCCAGCAGCATTATCACTACCACTATCACTTTTAGGCAATGTAACAGTGCTAATGAGATTAATGAAAGCAGAGGGGAGAACATGAGAGAGAGCATCCAAAATCCAACCACTATATGTATGACATTATTATCAACTGTCACTAATAAGTCATCATCGGTAAGCTCCATTCTAGCCACATCCATCAGCTTGAATTGACCAAGCCACTGACCCACCCAAAATAAACTAGAGCTCTGTGACCTCACAACCTTGCCAATACCTTTCTTGATAGCATGAATTATTTTAGTTATATGTTTCCAAACTCTAGAAGAATTAGCTGAACTTTTAGCTAAAGGAGCATAGTTTGAAATTTCGTTCCGTTTGGGCTTGTTTCGGCCGATTCGTACCGTTTCGGTCTTAAAACGAAGTATAACTGGTACACCGGACTGAATTTTGGTGCCTACCGGTGTGTTTCGGCCAATTTCGGCTGTTTCGGGGTGTTTCGGCTGATATAGCGAATTTCGGCTGGATTTCGGTCGGGGTTTCATTTGTATTTGAACAAGTTATTGGGCCTTCTTATAAAAGTAAAAAAAAAAATCATAAACTTATTTTGATCTTCTAGATAAATAGTTTTCCAAGTATTTTTCATTTTGTCCACTCATTAGATACTATGTTTTAGCAATCACTAAGAATAAAAATTGAAATTTAGTAAAACAAATACATCTTTTATGTTTATTTTAAAAAATCTATGAATAAAAGCTGGGTGATTCTAAAAATATAAAAACTTTTGGGCAATTATAATATTTAAGAAAATTAG
Source organism: Linanthus parryae (assembly GCA_023055425.1). Lineage (NCBI taxonomy): Eukaryota > Viridiplantae > Streptophyta > Magnoliopsida > Ericales > Polemoniaceae > Linanthus > Linanthus parryae. Next base: position 77,135,864 of record JALGPY010000007.1, on the reverse strand, counting down.
TCCGAAACGAATCACCGAAACATACCGGTACCGAAATGTTTCAGTCTAGTAATAAAAACGAAACGACGTCCGGTACGGTACGGTATTTTAAACTATGTAAAGGAGAGCCATCCCTTCTTCTCATCACTTTAGCCCAAACAAAATCAGCACCAGTGACTATCCTCCAACCAACTTTAGCAACCAAATTCTAATTAAACAATTTTTACTTTCTAAACCCCAACCCACCCTTTCCCTTTGTGAGTAGACTTAGATAAACAACTAACATCAATATCTCATATTGATTTATTCGAGCATGGTCATGCATTTCCCTAAGTCTCACTCATCGAGTGGCCGTGGATATTTACTCCCGTTATGTGGGAGGGACAAATCCAATCTACATCACTACCATCTCTCAGCTTTGCTTCATGTCATGTCCGCTTATCGCCTGAATAGTAATCCAGTTACGGTGTAACGTTTGAAAATATCAAAACATGACAATACTCACAACTAGAGTGTATAGTGACTTCAAGTCTAAGGATCACAACACCATTGTCACAATGAGAAGCGCTTGTGACATTCACATAACTCCCATGTAGCCTTCTCATTGAATGTCAATCCAGTACGCCATTACTCCTAATAAGTACCCATGTGTTAGACTTGATATCCCCATATCAATCTACCCACATAGTAATCTCGATGCAATACAGTCGTCCTGATTAACTGTAGTACTCGAATAGGGATATTTAAGAATAAAAAATTAATATTTGAAGGACTTCATTCTTGTTAACATATCTGCATATCGATAACATAATTAATAGAAAGTCCGTACAAATGTCACCATAAATAGATTGCATCTAGGGCACAATTCCAACATATGTTTCAAAGTAGACCATTTCACCTTGCGATAGGCTTTAGCTAAGTCAATATTGATAGCTAAAGTACCATTTTCCCTTTCATGAGATACATATATGAAGCATTTATTTGAGCTAGCATAATATTGTCACTAGCAATTCTCCGAGGAAAAAAGCTAAACTGAAAAAGGTCGATCAGTTTCTACAGCATTGGCCTCATTTATGGGCGAGCAGCTTTGTATTATCTTAAGAGCCACATTACAAAGGCTAATAGTCATTCATTGAGAAAAAGAAACATAAATTTCCACCTTTGGAATAAGAGCTAGCAGTGTGTTAAAAGTAACAAGAAGAAAGCTACCAGTATTGACTGCATCTACCACGATTGTACACACAACATCCTAAACCAAATGCTAATGACGTTGATAGAAAATGGGTGGCGACCCATCAGGGCATGGGCTTTTATAAGCACCCATATCAAACACCACCTTTCTGAATTCAACAACATAGATATGAAAGAGTAAAACATTGACATCATTAAAATTAAGCACCCCTCCCTTCTAAATAAACCCTTCACCTAGCACAGGAATCTGATGAGAAAAAAGAGAAATGAAATGAGAGGTCACTTCCTTTCACCTACTGCACATCATCACACCAAATACCTGACTCCAACTGAATCATTGAAATTTTGTTTCTTCTTGTTCTAGAAATAGTAGTGAGGTGGAAAAACCTTGTATTTCTATCACCCAAAAGAAGCTTGCTGATCCCAGCTTTTTAAAACAAGAAAATGTCTTCTTGTAACAAAACATAATATATTAGATCTTGTAACTTGGCCTCAAGTGGAACCATAAAGGAGTTTTCATTAACATAAATAGCTTTCAGGATCCCAAGGAGTCTAGATCTAAGCATTTTCTGCTTGTAAAAGATATTTCCACAAACCTCTTTATTCCACAACTTGACATCGTTGGTAAAAATCTCTACCTTCACAGCAAAAGAGTAGCTCCATTCCAATGCTTACTAATCAAATCTCTAAGTTTAAGATCGACAAACCAAGCTACTTCTATATTAAAGGATTTAAGATCGCTAGGAGGATGAGGGAGACCCATTAATTCCACAAGGATTGGATGATGGTAGAATTCGTTGGGGCCACATGCTTTACCAGTGCCTTTGGAAATTGAAATCTCCACCCATTATTACAGAAGTCTCTTTCAAGTCTCTTTCTGATAAATCTACCTGGTTGACAATTATACCAAGTAAATTCAGGATCAAATTATCCCGTACCATGCAAACATCAAGCAATCAAACAGTCTATCATAGAACTGGAATTACTTTGGCTCAATGTTCAAATTCCTTTCTTCTCATTGCTGGAAATAAACTGGTTGATTTCCTTAGTAATAAACAAGGAAGAATATGGATCATATTCAGTTGTTGTAAATGATACCACAAATCCTCCCTCCTCCCTGCTAGAGGACAGGCACAAACAACAGTACGTGTCAAATCCTGCAAAGCCTTAACCTTAACAAGACTAGTAATAGATTGAGAAATAGCATAAACAATAATTAACTCAACTTCTCTACTATGGAAAATGATCCAAATTCCCCCATATAAACCTTTGGCTTCCATAATGTAGGACTTATCACAGTTAGATCTCTTCTCAAATTAGTAGCATGACTACCATCAACCATTAGCTCAAAAGGCTCTAAATAACCAAAATAGAGTTAAGGTTAAAAAATTTCAAAGGTCAAGAACAGATCTCACAGTGGCTTTATTACCAATCCCATTGTAGTTCCAGGAAATTATCTGCATTGAGAAATAATATAAACGAGTTATTCAGTCTGCGAAGCTAACCTATTGGCAATCAACCCATGCTTTGTAAAAGGAGACTTGGGGCCACTTCCCCCATGCACACTGCTACCATCACGTCCATTTATCCCAAAATTTAACGTCAACCTATCATGGAAGCGGTTCGTCATCGAGAATTTGTTGAAATCCATCATTCCTAGTGTTGATCAAGATTTAGGATTTGCAACATGCATCCCCTTTTGATTTGGGTTGTTCCTTATTTGATTTTTGAATTCGCTAACTTTTCCCACCATGTGGCCGAGAGTAATTTGTCTGTCGCGTCTTAGCATTTTCTAATTCATTGCCTGCTGATGTGGAGTGGGAACTAATCTAGTGAAAAAAAGAGTATCCTTCTCAAACGCCTTTCCCAATTAGGCTAGAGAATTAAATCTCAAATTGCTACCCACAAAAGGGTTTCCCTATGGTGCTTTCAGTGCAGAAACCTTGTCTTCCTCCTTCAAGCGTGGAAGGTTTTCACTCTTCTTCTTACGACGAGCAACCATCATCCAGAGGCAAGAATTCAACTTCCTCTTCAACTCTGGCGATGCATCCTATGTTTGATGGGACAAGCAGCAAACCTCCATAGTACTGATGGTCGCCCTCTTGTGATTGATGGATTGACTACTCAATATTGAGGATCCTAATGGAATGTTTTATGTTGCGTAAGGGCTAGGATCTTATTATTCTCTTGTTTACAGGTTATGTACCTCCTACTCCTGAGTTGAATGGCGTAAAGAAGTGTTGGAATAGATGCCCTAGAGACAATCTAGTTTAGTATGAATTTATTTTGGCTAGATCATTCATTGTATTATTTATTGGACATTTAATATAATGAAGCCCTTAGATTTACAAATGTGTTATTTATCTTAAATATCCCTAGTCCATTATAATGATTAATAGGACAATCATCAATAGACTAGTATGGGGTTGGATTGATATGGTGATATCAAGAGCTAACATATGGGTGTGCATTAAAGGTAATGGCGCACCGGATTGACCCATCTCCGAGAAGGCTACATACACGTTATGTTAAGTCACAAGTGCTTCTCGTGGTGCAATGGTATTGTCATCCTTAGACTTGAAATCGCTAGATATTCTAGTTGTGGATTATTGTGATTTTGGTAGCGTTAAACGCTACACCGTAACTGGGTAGTTATAAAGGCGTGTACCGGATACAATAAGAAGCAAGCTTAGAGATCGTAATGGACGTAGATATAATTTTTCCCTCCCACATAACGAGAGCAAATATCCTAGGCCACTCGAGGGATAGTGCTTATAGAATGTCTGACCAGACTCAAATAAATCAATATGTGATATTGATGTTATTTGCACGAATAAGACTATTCCCATGGATCGAGAAACTATGGATTGGATATACGAGTGTGACTTGTATGTCTCGTGTCCAATCCGGAATAGAGACAAAGGGATGAGACAATAACTTGTACAAGGTTTGTCGGATGACTATTCTATTAGTTGGCTAGAATGGATGTTTTGCTAGAAACCGCTCCATATTAGCAAATTGTTGCTACCAACTAGATAGAATCTATGGGGTCACACACTATATAGAGTTGAACTAGATTTGGGAATTAATTAATAGGATTAATTAATTAGAAGGATCACTTTGCAACACCTTGCAAAGTTAGTATGACTAATTTGCAAGGAAGGGACTAAACCGAATTCTAGTAGGACTAGAATGGGTCCTTTCGGTAGTTGGCAAGGATTTGTTGGACTATATAAAGGATGCTCCTTCCTTCCTTCCCACAATTATGAGCCTTTAGTTCATAACTTGAGTGGGAGAGAACAAAAGGAAAGAGAGCAAGCAAGCAAGAGGAGCCGTCCGCCCCCCTTGCCGCCGCCCCCTTGTCGTCGACCCAACAAGGAGGCCGCCCCTCCTTGTTGCCTCGTGTTGCGTGATTTCTTCTTCATCTTCCTCTGTTCCGGGCTAGCACAAAGGAGAAGGAAGATCTTGATCTCAACACTAGGTTTGGATCAACTATAGAGAACGTGACACAATTCACGTTACAAGTCATCACAGGAGAAACCCTAAGGTGTGTAACTTGATTTCTTCCCTTACCATTGTTATGTCTCTTGTCCTGTGATCCTTGGAGGATATTGCATGGATAAAATTTGTTTTTACGCTGCGTATCCATGATCAAAACTCTACAGTGGTATCAGAGCCACAGGTCGTAGAGCATAAACGCGGTTTATGTGTTACGTTTTGATAGTTTTACACTTTAAATTTATTATTTATCGCGTAAAACAAGACAAATCAAGCATATGATGCAATTTGTCAATAATCAATCATAACAAGACCTAGTTCTTGCATTGGATGCATGAATTAGTGAGTTTGAGAAATTTTAGGATCTTAGATCTTGGGTTTGCGCATCCTATGGAAAGAAGGAGTTGTTTTCATACAAGGAAACAACCAAACTTGGGCACCAAGCAAGGGAGTTGTTTTGGAAACAACTTTCGAAGGAGGTTCGCCCCCCCCCCCAGGGGTCCGCCCCTCCTTGCTTGCCGCCCAAGCAAGGGACGGCCAAGGGGCTGGGGCTGCCCTAGCCCATGGCCTAGCCGTGTGGGCTAGGGGCCGGCCGGCCCAAGGCCTTTACGGTCCTCTTTTGGGGTCCGGGCAATTTGATTGTTGGGCCCCATGGACCGTTTTAACCCTATAAATCCTAAAATTAATTAAAATTGACCAAGCGCGTTGGATTTTAACTGTTTATGTGCAAATCGCATGGTGATTGGATATGGCCTTAGGATGTGGTTTGGTGTGATTGTTTAATTTTTTTGGTTTGGTTTACGGCCTGCGAGCTGTTCAATTAATTGTAATAATTAATTAGGGTTTTTATGGCCTGCGAGCCATTTTTTTCTCAACTTGAGAGATTTATTTTATTTAGTATAGGTGTTAGCTAGTGCTAGATTGAATAGTTTGTTAGCCAAGATTGATGAAAAGAAGCCCAAAGTCAAGGAAGCCACAAAAGATGGAGCATGGAGCATTCCACATGACCATGAAGGATGGACCAAAAGATGAAGATGCATGGAGATGTGTTTGCTTTTAGGGTTCATAGATAATTTCATTGGCTTGGAATTATCTTAGTCTAGAAAAGGTCATATTCACATCACGTTTTTTTTGTGGTTGGTGTAAGGATGATGCATGCAATGAGGATACTAAGATAATTAGACAACCCAGATCTATTATTTGGAGTTGTGCCCAAAACTCAAATAGATATATTAGTTGATATGGATCAACAAAACAATTAAAATTGAATTGAAAATCCCTCAAAATTCAAATATTGCGTTTTGTCTTCTCGTTATTTAAACACTCGTCATCATCATGATTTCCCAAGATCGTGCGTGCCAAATCATGGCGACTTGGTTAATAATGATGTGGTGCGATGGCACACCTCGTGTGCAAATTGTTTAATTAAGAGGTTGGACGCAACTAGGTGTTTAATGGGATTAAAACCTAGAGACAATCAATTGGGATTATCCATGCGGATGGATAAATAAGGAGTTATTTGCCCAATTGAACCAAGAGTTGCATAAGGGATGCAATTGGAATTGTTCCTACCTAAAGTAGTCAAATCATGGGTGACCTGCCAAAGCAAGCTCACAAGGAGATGAAACATGGATCTTGGCCCACTAGAAAATATAAGGATATTTTACGCATTAATATCATGAGGGTTATTAACCCGTAGAAAAATAGTGGGAGCTATATTTGATAAACTAGCCATTATTGAATATAGTCAAAAATTCACAAATACTAAAACTTGCATATTTTCCTTTTTGTAGAATTCCAAATGGTAAACAACTCATCGAGTTCACAACATTCCCTACGATCTGTCCTTTAGAAGGACAAGCTCTCTGGAACCAACTTCCTTGATTGGTACAGAAACTTGAGAATTGTTCTCAAGCAAGAGAAGAAACTGTACGCAATAGAGGAGGAAGTTCCAGCAGGTCCAGAGAACAATACCCCTGCAGGCCTAAAGGCGTATCAAAAGCGTGTTGATGACGCGAATGATGCAACCTGCCTTATGCTATGAACCATGACTTCTGAGCTTCAGAAGCAACACGAAAACATGAATGTCGTCGATATGATCGAGCATCTGAAGTAGCTCTTTCAAGAGCAGGCAAGGGTTGAGAGGTATGAGGTCTCTAAGGCATTGTTCAAGTGTCATCTATCAGAAGGGAACCCGGAGGGACCCCATGTACTCCGTATGATCATGTACTTGGAGAATCTCGCCCGACTGGGGTTCCCGGTCGGCCAAGAGTTGGCAACCGATCTCATGTTGTAATCGTCGCCTGAGAGTTATGGACAGTTCATCATAAACTATAACATGAACGAGATCGTGAAACCACTTCCAAATTTGCTCAATATGTTGAGGACAGCTGAACAAAGCATCAACAAGGGTAAGGGCAAGGCCATTATGATGGTACAGAAAGGAAAGGGCAAAAGGTTTGCCTCATCCTCAAAGGGAATAGATGCCCTAGAGGCAATCTACTTTTGTATGAATTTATTTTTGCTAGAACATTCATTGTATTATTTATTGGATATTTAATATAATGAAGTCCTTAGATTTACAAATGTGTTGTTTATCTTAAATATCCCTAGTCCAGTATAATGATTAATGGGACAATCATCTATAGACTAGTATGGGGTTGGATTGATATGGAGATATCAAGATCTAACACATGGGTGTGTATTAAGGGTAATGGCGCACCCGATTAACCCATCTCCGAGAAGGCTACATACACTTTATGTTAAGTCACAAGTGCTTCTCGTGGTGCAATGGTATTTTCATCCTTAGACTTGAAGTCTCTAGATATTCTAGTTGTGGATTATTGTGATTTTGGTAGTGTTAAACGCTACACTGTAACTGGGTAGTTATAAAGGCGTGTACCGGATACAATAAGAAGCAAGCTTAGAGATCGTAGTGGACGTAGATAAAATTTGTCCCTCCCACATAACGGGAGCAAATATCCTAGGCCACTCGAGGGATAGTGCTTATATAATGTCTGGCCAGACTCAAATAAATCAATATGTGATATTGATGTTATTTGCACGAATAAGGCTATTCCCATGGATCGAGAAACTATGGATTGGATATACGAGTGTGACTTGTATGTCTCGTGTCCAATCCGGATATAGAGAAAAAGGGATGAGACAATTACTTGTACAACGTTTGTCGGATGACTATTCTATTGGTTGGCTAGAATGGATGTTTTGCTAGAAACCGCTCCATATTAGCGAATTGTTGCTACCAACTAGATAGAACCTATGGGGTCACACGCTATATATAGTTGAACTAGATTTGAGAATTAATTAATAGAATTAGAATGGGTCCTTTAGGTAGTTGGCAAGGATTTGTTGGACTATATAAAGGATTCTCCTTCCTTCCTTCCCACACTTATGAGCATTTAGTTCATAACTTGAGTGGGAGAGAACAAAAGGAGAGAGAGCAAGCAAGCAAGAGGAGCCGTCCGCCCCCCTTGCCGCCGCCCCCTTCCCTTCGGCCCAACAAGGAGGCCGCCCCTCCTTGTTGCCTCATGTTGCGTGATTTTTTCTACCTCTTCCTCCGTTCCAGGCTAGCACAAAGGAGAAGGAATATCTAGATCTCAACTCTAGGCGTGGATCAACTATAGAGAACGTGACACAATTCACGTTACAAGTCATCACAGGAGAAACCCTAAGGTGTGTAACTTGATTTCTTCCCTTACCATCGTTATGTCTCTTGTCCTGTGTTCCTTGGAGGGTATTTCATGGATAAAATTTATTTTTCCGCTGCGTATCCATGATCAAAACCCTACAAGAAGGAGCTATCCATTGGAGATCTCACTGAGAAACAATTGAAGCTCTTTAATTCCAATGGCGATGCTTTCTTCTTCATTCACTTTGTATTGCAGGAAAGTGAGTAGTACATGATAAGAGATTTCCAGAAAATGAAAGAAGCAGGGGACATTCTCGACACATCCTTCGAATGAAACTTCATTATCAAAGAGAACCGTTAAGAAGCCCTGCTGACTTGATGGGAAGAAGCAAGACATACTGAAGCGGAATCTTTTCTCGCCGACTAGGGAAAGATTCAAGCTACGTGAAATAAAGTCATTGAACTTGACGCTGGATTTGATAGGAAGCATGTTGTAAAGAAGATTCTACATTCCTTTAACTTTCATATCAAGTAAGGTACTTGTGCTCAAGGAAGTCTCATGGAGAGAATATCAACGATTATACTGTCATTTATTTGGTCAGCAATCTACTCAGCAATGAGAATGAGAATCCATTGTGTGTGAAGACCGTTCCTCAACCCACTCCACGAAGGAACATCGCTCTTAAGTCCACAAAGCAGCAAGATGTGATTGTCGAGGAGTATGAATTTGAAAAATCTGAATATTCATAAGATCTATTCGAACAGTAAATCTACTTGCTCACTCAAAGCGAAGTTCCTCAAGAAGAAGCAAGCAGGGAAGCCACATGCTTCTACAAGCAGGTCATCTGGAAGGAGACAACAGCTGCACATGGGATCATTAGGATGTTGCAATCAAGAAGCTGTGAAGACTTTGAAGTGCCTCAACTATGGCAAGACGAGACACGTGGCTAGAGGGTATCCTAGTTGGACAATGGAAAAAATGACGACCCTTGAAGATAAGGATGCACCTGAAGAGAAATGGCAGGATGAGCTAGAAGCTGAGTAAGGACCTAATCATTAAAAGGAGAATTGTGGATTTTTCTATAAGGTATGTGATTCCATTGGCATCTCTCTAGGTATAGGCGGACCTTATTTTTTTATCAAACCAATTTGTTTAAAATGGCCTTAGATAGAGAATCTGTAGATTCTAGTTTCACTTATGAGTCTCCTAGATATAAAGAAAAGTATCTTAGTTTACTCAAACAAGTTAGACTATAGGAAACTCGTGAAAAGTAGACGCTCTTCAGTCTGAAGGAAAGTGTTGATTCACTCACCGAGACATTGAATGAAATGATCATGATTCCATCTCTGATTGATCATCTACACGCCAAGGTATATTTCTCAAAAATAAGATGACTCAATCATAGAGGGAACAACACAATTCAATTTTCTTCTTCAAAAGATGAATGCTTTTAATCTAACTATGTACGAGAGCAGGTTGAGTGAGTCATGGTTTAAAATACCTGATGGTTCAGTTCTCAAGAACCCTAGTCACTGAGACAATGCTAAAATTCATCTACGTGAACCTACGACAACTAAGGCTAGAACTGTCGAAAGAAGAAAAAGGAAAAATAAGAAGTCTTTCACTCCTTCTGCCTGTAGTTCTCAAACTTCTCAAACACTGCTAAACCTAAGTCCAAGTCTTTCTCAAATCAACATACACATGTGTTGAGGGTAAAGCCTGTAGAATATCCTTTCAACAATTCTAGTGAAGTCGCAACTACAATCCCTTCAAGAAGGTGGAGACAGAAACGTAAAATTAATAGAATGGATAACACTGTCACTAGAAAATATTTCTTTCAAAACATTAGTGTTTTTAAAACTATTTATGACTATCCCGATATAGTTCTCACAGGCTAGTTTTGCAGAAGAACACGAAATTTTATGCCTAATTGTCATGAATTCCTTAGTTTAGCTAAAATGTGAAAACTGCTTTTGACTATTAATAGGACATGAATGGATTTGACTCCACTGTCCACCTTCACATAATTAGGTGTGAAGAGGCTCCCTGCCGCAGTGTATATGTGTTGTTTAGCTGTTTAGCTTGTCATAGCATACACTCAATAGAATGAATTTATTTTGTGTTCGTCGTGGTGCGAGCAAGGGGGAGTTATATGTATTTTTGTTAGATTTTATTATTGCTAGTCGTATGTGTCTTTCAAAATGCATAAACCTCACATTATTACTTGTTTACTTGATTTACGAGTTGTTTACTAACATGATTTCTTACGTGTATACGCAAGTGCACGGTCAAAGTAATAAAGAACGAGTATCGAAACTTAGGTTGTCGAACCCACAAGGACAATCTCGAGATTATTTAACTAGAATATTAATTTAGAGACTAAGTAACCGGAGGAATATTTGTTGATTTAAGAAAGTTTTCGTCCCCAAACAAGCGACGGAAATGAAATAAACAAACTAAAATAAGATTTATTTTTTTCTGATTAATACAAATATGGAAAGGAGAACTAGAAAATATGGGGTTCCTTAGGGCATGAAAGTGTGAGTATGCAGATGTTCATGCATCTAAGATACTCTAGAAGGGGGGGGGGGGGGGTTGAATAGAGCATGCCAAATTTTTGCAAAACTTGCTAGGAAGATGAAAACTTGTACAAACAATGAAGTTCAAGGCCTTGAAAACTAGTTCAAGCCCTTGGAGAAGATGCAGACAGTATAAAGCAAGTATACCTTTTTCAAGGCCTTGAAAACAAGTTCAAACCCTTCAAAAACAGACAGTTTTGTGTGCTGCAAAAACTATAAAAAAAAATTAACCGTAAATGCAGAAGACAAGTGATTTATAGAGTTCAGTCCACTTGGACCTACGTCTCTACCTCAGGGATTAGATCCCTGCAGGATTTTCAACTCAATTCTTATTAATTAAAAGCTAAGCCCTAGAACTCAAGACCAGAGAGTTCCCTTACTCTGTTACAGCTTGTGGTTTTCCCTAACCTATCTAGTACCTGCTCTAGCTAATTGATTAACTAAGACTCTATTGTTCACTTTGAACAATCTTTGAGAATAGATGTAGAAAAAATACAGAAATGATCTACCAATACAGCTCAATACAGAAGAACACTTGGAGTAGAAAACTGCAGTGAAAATGCAGTGAACTTCTGTGGAAAGGATTGAGAGTTGATGTTCTTCTTTGGTGCTTTTTCAATCCAGAAACTTGTCTCTTGTTTTTTCCCGTTGAGTCTCGTGTTTTGTTGCTTCAAGTTGAGCTCTACTTAAACTATTTGAAGCTCTGCAAATCTTCCCAGATTTTTAGCAACAACTTCCTATTTTTGTAGGCAACAACTTTGACTCTCTTAAACAGCTTTCTCCAACGGAAAGTTGATCACAATCTTCGGAGATACTGTTGTGATCTTTTCCATAAGCAACCTAAGAAGCTTTCATAAGTCTCAGATTGATCACAGAATCAAAATATTCATCTATTTCCAAACCAGCACAACTTCAGTTTAGGAAACAATCCTGCAAATATTGGAAACAAAATTTCCTGCATTATCATGGTCAAACATATGATATCTTATGATCAAAACATGTTAGAACAATTTTTTTTCATCATCTAATAAAAGTGAATCAAACATATGAAAGAGAGAGAGAATCTACTCAGAGAGTTTGTAGAAAACTCCTCCTGAGAGTGTGCATACATGTTAAGCAGTTTCAAGGCTTTGAATCCAGTTTCAAGGCCTTGAAAATAGATACTATTTTCAAGCCTCTGAGACTGATTCAAGGCCTTGAAATAGCTGAGCTATTCCAAATCTTGCACAACCTGATCTTTCAGGGCACTTAGACGAATCCGGACTACGTTTTACAATACTCTATGCATGATCAATCCCACCGGGTAATGGCTTTCACAATCTTCTGTCAATTTCATGTGTTTCTATGTAACAGTTTACTTAGGGTCCTATCGGTCCACCTCTGTCTACCGTTCCGTTGTAGTCAGCTAGAAAGTTTCATTCACCGGGTCCTGTCGATCCACCCATTTCACTCAACCTAACTAAGTTCAACCGAATCTACCCAAAATTGGTCATCACGTCTCTATCTCCTCTCGGTCTCAAGAAACTAAAAGAACAACACGTTGTTCACGAATATAAACTTTGATCACTGTCGTGCGGTAATTTAGATAACTAGCACAAGTAGGTGATCAATCTAATCATACTGCGGATTAAGCACAATAACATATCAATTAATAAAACCACAAAAAGATTTAAGTTTCAATTAACGTAAAATAAATCCATAAAACAGAAAATATGTCTAAGAGAAAAACCCTGGGTTGTCCATTAATTATCTAGCCATGAAAAGTTTAGCTAGACATAGATACGTTTAGCATAATAATAATCTCCATGATCATACAAAAGAATGAGAAAGATAATAAATCAAATGACAAAATCTTCAAGTCGTGATGATTCTCCGCCTCCAATATTCTTCTCTCGCGTTGTTTTTCCTTCAAGTACGTGAGTGATCCTTCTCTGTACCCTTAGGTCAGCTAGTATGTAATCTCCCATCACTTGTTGCCTAAACGTTCTTCAAAATTGCATTAGAATCCCGATTTGCGTGTGCTGGTGGGAAGATTTGTATCATGACCAGTCGGACTGGTCTCACACGACCACCAAAAGCTTACATCTGTTGATTTTCTTCAAAAATTCTAAGTATATCTGGTCTCATGACCAGTCAACTGATTTTAAGACCAGTCTGGTAAATTGCAGCTCTTTTTCTTCAATTCCTTGGTCTTTTCCTCAAATGAATTCAACTTCAACATCTTCTCGAGCCTTTTATTCCTTCTTAAGTTTATTCCACAAGGAATGCCTGGACTACGCGTTTATGCTCAAATGCATACAATGCTATATTTCTCTCAATTTGGCCCTAAACGCATAAAAATGCAATCTAAATCATGCAAAACGGTAGTGAACTCATACGAATATAAGTACTTAACCAGATTTATGTTGGAATAGATGCCCTAGAGGCAATCTAGTTTAGTATGAATTATTTGTGGCTAGAAATTCATTTCTTATTTATTATTAATTTAATATAAAGAAGTCCTTAGATTTACAATTGTGTTGTTTATCTTAAATATCCCTAGTCCAGTATAATGATTAATGGAACAATCATATATAGACTAGTATGGGGTTCGATTGATATGGAGATATCATGATCCAACACATAGGTGTGCATTATGGAATGTTGCACTGGATTGACCCATCTCCGAGAAGGCTACATACACGTTATGTTGAGTCACAAGCGCTTCTCGCGGTGCAATGGTATTGTTATCCTTAGACTTGAAGTTACTAGATATTCTAGTTGTGGATTATTGTGATTTTGGTAGCGTTAAACGCTACACCGTAACTGGGTAGTTATAAAGGCGTGTACTGGATACAATAAGAAGCAAGCTTAGAAATCGTAGTGGACGTAGATAGAATTTGTCCCTCCCACATAACGGGAGCAAATATCCTAGGCCACTCGAGGAATAGTGCTTATAGAATGTCTGGCCAGACTCAAATAAATCAATATGGGATATTGATGTTAGTTCCACGAATAAGGCTATTCCCATGGATCGAGAAACTATGGATTGGATATACGAGTGTGACTTGTATGTCTCGTGTCCAATCCGGATATAGAGACAAAGGGATGAGACAATTACTTGTACAAAGGTTGTCAAGATGACTATTCCATTAGTTGGCTAGAATGGATGTTTTGCTAGAGACCGCTCCATATTAGCAAATAGTTGCTACCAACTAGATAGAACCTATGGGGTCACACGCTATATAGAGTTGAACTAGATTTGGGAATTAATTAATTGGATTAATTAATTAGAAGGATCACTTTGCAAAACCTTGCAAACTTAGTAGGGACTGATTTGCAAGGAAGGGACTAAATTGAATTCTAGTAGGACTAGAATAAGTCCTTTAGGTAGTTGGCAAGGAATTGTTGGACTATATAAAAGACCTTCCTTCCTTCCCACAACTTATGCTCATTATTGAACATAACAAAGAGTGGGAGAGAACAAACGGAGAGAGAGCAAGCAACAAGAGGAGCCGACCGCCCCTCTTGCCGCCGCCCATCCCGTCGGCCACAAAGGAGGCCGAGACCCTCCTTTTGGGTATAGTTTTGCGTGATTCTTCTTCCTCTTCCTCTTCCGGGCAAGCACCAAGGACTTGGGAGATTCTAGGATCAACTCTAGGCGTGGATCAACCATAGAGAACCTGACACAATTCGCGTTTGAAGTCATCAAAGGAGAACCCTAAGGTGTGTTATTGATTTCTTCCTTTACCATCGTTATGTCTCTTGACTTGTGATCTTTGGAGGGTTTTGCATGGTTTTATGATTGTTTGTGTTTCCGTTGCGCATCCATGAATCAAAACCCTACAGTGGTATCAGAGCCTGAGGTTGTAGAGCATAAACGTGGTTTATGTGTTACGTTTTAGTTGTTTTACACCTTGATTTGATTGTTTATCGCGTAAAACAAGACAAATCAAGCATGGGATGGAATTTGTCAATAATTAATCATAACGAGATCTAATTTTTGCATTGGATGCATGAATTGGTGAGTTTGAAAAATTTTAGGATCTTAGATCTAGGGTTTGGGCATCCTTGGGGAAGAAGGAGTTCTTCCAAAACAAGGAAACAACCAAACTTGGGCACCAAGCAAGGGAGTTGTTTTGGAAACAACTCCCTCAAAGAGGTTCGGCCCCCTAGGGGACCGCCCCTCTTGCTTGCCGCCCAAGCTTGGCCGCCCTAGGGGTCGGGCGGCCCTAACCTGCGGCCTAGGCTTGTGGTTTTTGGGCCGGCCCGGCCCTAGGGCCTTGTGGTTCACCTTATTGGGCCCGGGCAATTTGATTGTTGGGCCCATGAACCGTTTTAACCCTAGAAATCCTAAAATCAATTAAAATTGACCAAGCGCGTTAAAATTGGATTTTAACTGTTTATGTGCAAATCGCATGGTGGTTGGGATATGGCCTTAGGATGTGGTTTGATGTGGGTGTTTAATTTTGTGGTTTGGTTTTACGGCCTGCGAGCTGATCAATTAATTGTAATAATTAATTAGGGTTTTATGGCCTGCGTGCCATTTTTTTCTCAACTTGTGAGATTTATTTTATTTAGTATAGAAGTTAGCTAGTGCTAGATAAAGTAGATTGTTAGCCAAGATTGAAGAAAAGAAGCCCAAAGCCAAAGAAGCCACAAAAGGATGGAGCATGGAGCATGGGGCATTCCACATGACTATGAAGGATGGACCAAAAGATCAAGACGCATGGAGATGTGTTTGTTTTAGGGTTCATAGATAATTCCATTGGCTTGGAATTATCTTAGTCTAGAAAAGGCCATATCCACATCACGTTTAATTTCTGTTTTGTGGTTGTTTATTTTATTGTCTTATTATTGTGTGGTTGGTGTATGGTTGATGCATGCAATTAGGATAATAAGATAATTAGACAACCCGGATCTATTATTTTGAGTTGTGCCCAAACTCAAATAGATAGATTAGTTGATATTGATCAACAAAACAATTAAAAATTGAATTAAAATCCCTCAAAACTCAAATATTGTGTTCTTGCCTTCTCGTTATTTAAACACTCATTATCATCATTATTTATCAAGATCGTGCGTGCCAAAGCATGGCGACTTGGTTCATAATGATGGAATGCGATGGCACGTAACAATGTGCAATTGTTTAGATAAGAGGTTGAACACAATGGGGCTATTAATTTGATTAAGAAACCTAGAGGCAATCAATTGGGATTATTCATACGGATGGATAAATAAGGAGTTATTTGTCCAATTGAACCAAGAGTTTCATATGGGATGCAATTGGAATTGTTCCTACCTAAAGTAGTCAAATTATGGGTGACTTGCCAAAGCAAGCTCATAAAGAGATGAAAGATGGATCTTGGCCCACTAGAAAATATAAGTATATTTTCCGCATTAATATCTTGAGGGTTATTAATCCGTACAAAAATAGTGGGAGCTATATTTGATAAACTAGCCATTATTGAATATAGTCAAAAATTCACAAATACTAAAACTTGCATATTTTCCTTTTGTAGAATTCCAAATGGCAAACAATTCATCGAGTTCACAACATTCCCTACGATTTGTCCTTGAGAAGGACAAGCTCTCTGGAACCAACTTTCTTGATTGGTACAGAAACTTGAGAATTGTTCTCAAGCAAGAGAAGAAACTGTACGCAATAGAGGAGCATGTTCCAGAAGGTCCAGAGAACCAAACACCTGCTGCCCTAAAGGCATATCAAAAGCGTGTTGATGACGCTAATGATGCGGCCTGCCTTATGCTATGCATTTTGACTTCTGATCTTCAGAAGCAACACGAAAACATGAATGTTGTCGATATGATCGAGCATCTGAAGCAGCTCTTCCAAGAGCAGGAAAGGGTAGAAAGGTATGAGGTCTCTAAGGCACTATTCAAGTGTCATCTGGCAGAAGAGAACCCGGTGGGACCCCATGTACTCCGTATGATCGGGTACTTGGAGAATCTCGCCCGACTAGGGTTCCCGGTCGGCCAAGAGTTGGCAACCGATCTCGTGTTGCAATCGTTGCCCGAGAGTTATGGATAGTTCATCATGAACTATAACATGAACGATATCGTGAAACAACTGCCAGATTTACTCAATATGTTGAGGACGGCTGAACAGAGAATCAACAAGGGTAAGGGCAAGGCCATTATGATGGTACAGAAAGGAAAGGGCAAAAGGTTTGCCTCTTCCTCCAAGGGCAAAGGCAAGTCAGTTTCCAAGTCCAAGGAACCTTCCCTTAAGCTTGTTGGTGGCATTGCCAAAGGTGTGACTAAAGGTGAGTGTCACTACTGCAGTCAGCCTGGACACTGGAGGAGGAACTGTCCAAAATATCTGGAGGACAAGAGGCTTGGAATAGTGATTCCACCACCACTAGGTATTTTTGTTGTAGATGTCAATTTAATTGTCTCTACATCATGGGTATTAGATACTGGATGTGGATCTCATATTTGTCGAAATATGCAGGATCTAAAGAGAAGTGGAAGATTGGCTAAAGGAGAGGTAGATCTGCGCGTTGGGAATGGAGCAAAGGTTGCTGCGTTGGACATAGGCGTGTGCGAGCTATCTCTGCCTTCAGGATTAGTTTTAGAATTAAATAATTGCTATTTTGTGCCTGCTATGAGCAGAAACATTATTTCTATTTCTTGTTTGGACAAGGATGGTTTTATTATTTCAATAAAGAACAATTGTTGTTCCTTTTATTTGAATAATATTCACTATTTTAGTGCGCAATTATTTAATGGACTTTATGTCCTTGATCTAAGCAATCCTGTCTACAACATTAATACCAAGCGAATTAAAATAAATGATTTAAATCCAGCTTATTTATGGCACTGTCGTTTAGGCCACATAAATGAGAAACGTGTATCTAGACTTCATAAGGATGGATTACTAGACTCATTTGATTTTGAATCATATGAGACATGTGAGGCTTGTTTATTGGGAAAAATGACAAAGTCCCCTTTCAATAAGAAAGGTGAGAGGACTAGTGAGCAATTGGCGCTCATACATACCGATGTGTGTGGGCCATTTGCCACGCCTGCCAGGGGTGGTTATGTCTACTTCATTACATTTACTAATGATTACAGTAGATATGGATTTGTGTACCTTATGAGGGCAAAATTCGAATCCTTTGAAGTGTTCAAAGAATTCAAGAATGAAGTAGAGAAGCAACTTGGCAAAAGTATCAAGGCTCTACGATCGGATCGTGGAGGAGAATACTTGAGCCAAGAGTTTGACAACTATCTTAGAGAGTGTGGGATCGTGTCCCAACTCACTCCACCCGGAACGCCACAATGGAATGGCGTGTCCGAGAGGAGGAATCGATCCCTATTGGATATGGTTCGATCTATGATGTGTCAAACTGATCTTCCATTATCATTTTGGGGCTACGCTCTATTAAGTGCAGCTTTCACCATTAACCGTGTTCCATCTAAATCAGTCATGAAGACACCATATGAGATGTGGAGTGGGAGGCGTCCCACACTGTCGTTCATGAGGATTTAGGGATGCGATGTCTATGTAAAACGTTTGCAATCAGACAAGCTAGGGCCTAAATCGGATAAGTGTAAGTTTGTGGGGTACCCTAAGGAAACTAAGGTATACTACTTCTACAATTCAACCGAGAACAAAGTGTTTGTTGCTCGGACCGGCGTGTTTCTAGAAAGAGAGTTTGTCTCTACAGAAGCAAGTGGGAGGAATGTAGAACTTGAAGAGGTTCAAGAACCACAAATCACTGAACCGATTATGGAACATGAACAGGAACCACAAGCAGTTGTGGAGCAACCTGTTCACGTAACACAAGGGCTTCGTAGATCTAGTAGAGTGCGCCAGCAACCGGAGAGGTATGGACTTCTCGTGACCGATTCCGGTGACACGATGCTCATAGATGATGAGCCTACTACCTATGATGAGGACATGAATGGCCCAGACTCTCAGAAGTAGCTAGAAGCCATGAGATCTGAGATGGAATCCATGTATACCAACAAAGTATGGACTTTGGTGGAACCACCCGATGGGGCGCGGCCCATAGGGTGCAAGTGGGTCTTCAAGAAGAAGATCGACACGGATGGTAATGTGATTACCCATAAGGGCCGATTGGTGGCTAAAGGATTCAGACAGATTCATGGTATTGATTATGATGAAACCTTTTCACCAGTCGCTATGACCAAATCCATCCGAATCGTACTTGCAATTGCAGCATACCACGACTATGAGATTTGGCATATGGATGTCAAAACAGCATTCCTTTATGGGAATCTCCTCGAGGACGTGTATATGATACAGCCGGAGGGTTTTGAGGATCCAAAGCAAGCCAACAAAGTCTGTAAGTTGCAACGATCCATTTATGGATTGAAGCAAGCTTCTAGGAGTTGGAATCGACGTTTTGATGAAGTGGTCAAAGAGTTTGGCTTCATCAGAAACGAAGATGAGTCTTGTGTCTACAAGATGGTTAGTGGGAGCTCTATAGCTTTTCTGGTCTTGTATGTGGATGACATACTACTCATTGGAAACGACGTTCCCATGCTACAATCTGTTAAAGATTGGCTAGGAAAGTGTTTCTCAATGAAGGACTTAGGGGAAGCAGCCTATATACTCGGTATAAAGATCTATAGGGATAGATCTAAGAAGTTTCTAGGCCTAAGTCAAAGTACATACATTGACAAGGTGTTGAAACGGTTCAACATGCAAGATTCCAAGAAGGGATTCTTGCCCATGTCACATGGAATCACTCTTCGAAGAGTGGTTGTCCTTCCAATGAGATTGAGAAGGAACGCATGAGTAGAATTCCCTATGCCTCGGCCATAGGATCTATCATGTACGCCATGTTATGTACTAGACCAGATGTGTCATATGCCTTGAGTATGACAAGCAGATACCAATCCAATCTGGGTGAGAGTCACTGGATTGCAGTCAAGAACATCCTAAAGTACTTAAGAAGAACTAAGGATGCTTTCTTGATATTTGGCGATGAGGAAGAGTTGCGTGTAAGGGGTTACACTGATGCAAGCTTCCAAACTGACAGAGATGACTTTAGATCACAGTGGGGTATGTGTTTTGCCTGAATGGAGCAGCGGTGAGCTGGAAGAGTTCCAAGCAAGAGACGGTGGCTGATTCTACAACAGAGGCTGAGTACATTGCTGCAAATGGCGCAGCAAAGGAAGCTGTTTGGATCAGAAAGTTTGTTTCTGAACTTGGTGTGGTCCCTAGCATTGCGGATCCAGTCGAGTTATTTTGCGACAACACTGGGGCGATCACGCAATCGAAGGAACCAAGATCGCACCAGAAGTCCAAGCATGTGCTCAGGAAGTTTCATCTGATTCGAGATATTATCGATAGAGGAGACGTTCGGATATGCAAGATTCCTACAGATGAGAATCTATTAGATCCGCTTACAAAGCCGCTCACGCAGTGGAAGCATGAAGGGCACACTAGGAGTATGGGCATACGAGATGCGCCAGATTGGCTCTAGTGCAAGTGGGAGACTGTTGGAATAGATGCCCTAGAGGCAATCTAGTTTAGTATGAATTATTTGTGGCTAGAAATTCATTTATTATTTATTGGATATTTAATATAATGAAGTCCTTAGATTTACAATTGTGTTGTTTATCTTAATATCCCTAGTCCAGTATAATGATTAATAGGACAATCATCTATAGACTAGTATAGGGTTGGATTGATATGGAGATATCACGATCCAACACATAGGTGTGCATTATGGAATGTCGCACTGGATTGACCCATCTCCGAGAAGGCTACACACACGTTATGTTGAGTCACAAGCGCTTCTCGCGGTGCAATGGTATTGTCATCCTTAGACTTGAAGTCACTAGATATTCTAGTTGTGGATTATTGTGATTTTGGTAGCGTTAAACGCTACACCGTAACTGGGTATTTATAAAGGCGTGTACTGGATACAATAAGAAGCAAGCTTAGAAATCGTAGTGGACGTAGATATAATTTGTCCCTCCCACATAACGGGAGCAAATATCCTAGGCCACTCGAGGAATAGTACTTATAGAATGTCTGGCCAAACTCAAATTAATCAATATGGGATATTGATGTTATTTGCACGAATAAGGCTATTCCCATGGATCGAGAAACTATGGATTGGATATACGAGTGTGACTTGTATGTCTCGTGTCCAATCCGGATATAGAGACAAATGGATGAGAAAAATTCTTGTACAAAGGTTGTCAAGATGACTATTCTATTAGTTTGCTAGAATGGATGTTTTGCTAGAGACCGCTCCATATTAGCAAATAGTTGCTACCAACTAGATAGAACCTATGGGTTCACACGCTATATAGAGTTGAACTAGATTTGGGAATTAGTTAATTGGATTAATTAATTAGAAGGATCACTTTGCAAAACCTTGCAAACTTAGTAGGGACTAATTTGCAAGGAAGGGACTAAATTGAATTCTAGAAGGACTAGAATAAGTCCTTTAGGTAGTTGTCAAGGAGTTGTTGGACTATATAAAGGACCTTCCTTCCTTCCTTCCCACAACTTATTCTCATTATTGAACATAACAAATAGTGGGAGAGAACAAAAGGAGAGAGAGCAAGCAACAAGAGGAGCCGACCGCCCCTCTTGCCGCCGCCCATCCCGTCGGCCACAAAGGAGGCCGAGACCCTCCTTTTGGGTCTAGTTTTGCGTGATTCTTCTTCCTCTTCCTCTTCCGGGCTAGCACCAAGGACTTGGGAGATTCTAGGATCAACTCTAGGCGTGGATCAACCATAGAGAACGTGTCACAATTCGCGTTTGAAGTCATCAAAGGAGAACCCTAAGGTGTGTTATTGATTTCTTCCTTTACCATCGTTATGTCTCTTGAATTGTGATCCTTGGAGGGTTTTGCATGGTTTTATGATTGTTTGTGTTTCCGTTGCGCATCCATGAATCAAAACCCTACAATTTATCATTTATTTTATTATTTACACTGCATGCATATGTGTACTATTAGCCTTTATATTATGTGACTGCTCTGAGGTGTGTGATGTTACAGTTCCAGTTTATCACGATGACCTGGGTTGAATGATTCAGAATTTTATTTTCCCTCGTTCACCCGTGTTCCTCTTGGTATTACTCACTATGTGCATCACATCTCTCAAAAGCAATTAGATTCCCAGTTTGTATCTCTTAAGAGTCTTTTGCGTCAAACTGGATGATATCATGTGGAGTACAATATGCGTCACTGTCGACGTAACACTCTCTAGACCTTTTTATGATCCCATATCGATTAGTATGGCATGACTATTGTGTTTACAGTTAGTACTAGTCGCGTTACAAGAAAGCATACAAGTGGGATCTTTGCAGTTTAGCTCCCCCTACATTGAGGTCTTCCGCAAGATAGGGGGAGTAATAATCGTTCATTGCTCCACAAAGTTTCCTCTTCCTCCAAGGATGAAGCTTGGAAGAGCCTGTAAAAAGACCTCTATACCACTGTCTGAAGTCCTGATTTCTTTGGAGACTCTAGACGTCATCAGAGTTTACACTATCATGGATTTATAGGAGATTGAAAGAATGAGACGCCAATTCAGGCATGTCCTATGAGCTACAATGTCACAAAATTCACTAAGATGATGTTCTTCTGGAACCTCTCGAATTTGTGTGACACATAGTGAAGACTGTAATCGTAGTGGCGTTTCAGAAACATTCTGGTTTAGAGAACTCATGGAACCTTCTACAACAAAAACTATCGTTTGATAGGCGAAAATCCAATATGAGTGTCCAGGAGTATTTGCTCGTGCTCATCATGTATATCCTATAACAAGCGTAACTCTAACTGAGTTCACGTACGCCTCTTCACTTATCTAA
Source organism: Linanthus parryae (assembly GCA_023055425.1). NCBI lineage: Eukaryota > Viridiplantae > Streptophyta > Magnoliopsida > Ericales > Polemoniaceae > Linanthus > Linanthus parryae. The sequence goes on along the minus strand of JALGPY010000007.1, from coordinate 77,113,164 downwards.
GTAGGATTATTCTTTCATTGAACTCTTATGTACAACCTCACATGCTTCACTTCAGAAAAGATGATATGACCTGATTTTCTCTGCTACGGTGTATCCATGTGTAGGATGTTTTACTATAGTCAGCTTCTTGTCATGCATATATGCTAGTTTTATGAGTTTGCACAGGATTTCATGTATTCCCTTTCTATTTATGTTGGGTCTTGGCTCAAGTGAGTTTATCTAAGAGATTTATATATGAGAAGTCACTTAGTTTTCCTATCCAGAATTATAGATTGGAGATTCTGAAGCTATCACTGAGTATTTATGCTCTGATTTTAGAGTCTTGTCTCGTTTTTTGCTTGAGGCTGGTTAAATTTGTTATTTTGTGCCTTCAAAGTCTTGAAGTTGGCTACTTCTATTTGATTTGAGGCTCTAATGGAAACTGAACTAGATTATTTATAGTTACACATGCTTTGCATGTCCCTGAAGTGTTATGGACCACATAACTACTTGACATCTATTTCAATTTGAATTGTGACTGTTCATGCTTACGTTCTCGAAACCTGCTAGTGTTATGGACCACATATCACTTCGTATTAGTTCTCATAATAATGTGAACCGAATTAGTCTCTCATAGGATGTGTCACAACCCACAGACTTAAGGACCACATATTGCATGAACTCAAATTCGGTGAAACTTAATCTCTGATACCATCCTAGTTTACTAAAAAACCTAGGTGAACTTGCCTTAGAACCTTCATAGAACCTTATCTTCACCCTGAAAGTATCGTAGGTTTAACTTGTCCATTCAGAGATCACCTAGTAAACCTGAATTACCACTTTATGTTTGAAATCGATTCAAATTCGAGCAACTATGGCTATAGAAACATCTCGGATCTGCCTTGCCAATCTATGGTAACCCAACGTACATAGGTTTTTCAGACTTGTCACCATATACCCAGCAGAACCTTTCACCTGAGATGTTCCATCCCTCTTACCATAGGTTCAAGGTTATGCCTTTTCCATTACCCCTGTCTTATTTTGTTTTCCGTTGATATATTCCTAAATTAAGATTCTCTACATGTGCATGGGGTGGAAAAAGGTATTTCTTAAAAGAGAGGTGTGAATTAAAAGTAAAACAATGTATATTGTTGATAAAATGTTCGTGTAGATCACTATTATTTACAGAACATGTTGCAGTATGAAAAAGAATGGAAAACTTTTAAAGATAAGTTTAAACTCATCATTTTCACAAAGAGTAGATTCATTTTCTTCTTTGCTTTGTCCTTAAGGAATTTCCATGGTTGGAATGCACATTTCTACAAACTATTATTACGGCGGCATCTTGTGTGGAGTCATGCCAAGGCGAAAGTACGGTCCCAAAATTTTAGAAATTATTTTTTATGACCCTTAGTGCCTCATAATGGTATATCTATACTTCATCCATCGTGCTAGCTGGAAGGAGTTCCTCATTTTACCTATATTATGAGACTTGTATTTAGATCTGGGGTAGAATTTCGTGTTGAGATTGCATTAATACAATTTTCTGCTCTAACCTATGCAAAGTCAGGGTGTGTCTCACTATCCCTTACGGTGGTCATGTGAGAAATTCTAAAAATTCCACACTCCGAGTCTTACAAAAATTTGCATTCGATGCAATCAAGGTTGACATAATATAAATATCAAATGTTCAACTAATCTAGGGTCTCAAATTACCTAAAAAAATCAGAGTCTCAGATGCGTTACAGATGAATCTCGAATGTTCATCATGAAAGGACACAGAATGAAACTTGATTCAAGTGTTTTCCAGCTTCCAATTAGACCCTATGATGTGGAGAACGTACCCTTAAGAGCCTAAAAATAAAAATAATTATATTCAGTTTGTTTTTAAGTGTAAAAAATTTTTAGGGTGGAAGCATTTGTATGTCTTAGCACATAATCAACTTCTACCAAATATTCCTTATCTGTGTTTATTCTGGGCATGAATGTTCTTTCTGGGTCAAAGGTTTTCCAAACACTCTCTCTACCTCATTCTTTGTGAAAATTGAGGACAATTAAGTTATCTTTTTAGTTATTCATGATTTCTCATAAAGAAAAGAAATTCCCGTAATTGAATATTTCTTCTTCTTGATGGATGCGTATTAAAGAAAAAAAAAATTCAGCAAAAGATTTTAAGGAAATCTAAGATATACTTTGTCTGTACTCCCTAGCATATGGTATAAACGTGTTTTTAGCTAGGGAAGTATTTTCTGTAGAAGATTGTCAAAACTTAGACCCCTCACAATTTTCTCACTATTCCTTTATTGAAAATTTATTTCTAATCTGTTTGTGGAATTTCGGCCTCCTAATGTTGTAAGCCCAAAATTTTACTTTTGGGTGGCTCATATAAAAATATCTTTTCATATTTTTATTTCCCTTAGACTTATATCCTCACCAAAATCTTAGATTTGGCCTAGGTTTAGTGTCCTATTTAGAGTTATCCTAAGTTTTGAAGATGTAGAGTTTAAAGATAATTCCATACCTATAATTTGAGTTTTGGTAGGATTGAGATAACCAAATTGTGTCAAATAGGAAGGACACTCATACCCACACCTAAGAGATCTAGGTTTTGCCATCTACCCATTTACAAAACCCTGTGAAAAGCCTATATTGGGTGACCCACGACCTTGTTCTTGTCGGCCTTCCTCTCCATGCTTCCATCTCTTCTCATCTTCTCTCCTTTTGTTCTTTGAAGCTCTCATGGCACCTTCTACACCATTGCACGATGTTTTCTCTGCCAAATCTAAGAATTGTCTTCATGTTGTGAGGACTTATGTCAAGGGACATGGTACGAGGGTAACAAGAGAAGAATTGTTGGATTCAAGTGAGTTTCGAAAAGTTATATTTTTAAGATTTCATGATTCCAATTTTTTTAGCTATGCTCTCTGCTCCTCGCTTTCTTGCTACATGTTCAAAGTGTAAAGCACGTTTCTTTGTGGTGCAATAAGACTATTGGGTTGATATTCCATGGTTTATGCATAATTCACCACAATAATTGGAGTATATCGTCGTAGTTTGCGTGGAACCTTAATTTGTTCGTCTTATAAATCAAACTAGAAGGGGTGATTTGAAGGGTGAAACAGTAGCAGCCTTAGTTTCCTGGAAACTGATCTCATTGAGCATGAGGTTAGTGATACGACTCTGTCTGAAGAACAAATTTCTACACGATCTGTTTCTAACAATACATATAAGTGGACTAAGCGCAATGAAGATTTAGTGGTAGCTTTTACGGCTTCGTTGTCTTATGATCTGCTTGAGTATGACAGTGAGGATGAAACAAGGAGCTCACTCAAGTCCTTTGCGTGATTTTATTAGTTTATTTCGTAGTTCTGTTTAATTTGTTGGATTGGCTTGTTATTAGTTTTTTCAATTAAATAGCCTTTTGTCCCATTCTTGTGAATAATAGGGGGCGTAGATTTGAATTTTGATTCGTAGGAGCATTGTTTCAAAATTCGAAAGTGGACTCAAAAGTGTATGTTTTATTCATGAGAATTATTTATCGTTTATGTTTAACTGTATCTCATGAATATTTCCAATTATTTAAGAGTCATATGATGCTCATTCACATTGATGAATGAGTTGATGTGTGTGGTTTATTACATATGCTCCATTCTAATCTAGCTATGATGTATGTTTTATTGGATTAGAGATTTAAAGAATTTCTCGTTCATATCTTGAACTTTGCACTCTATATGAATATGAGAAACAAAAAAATACATTGACCATCGTATATATTTATTGGTAACATGCATACTTGATATTTTCTTTATGATTCAACGTGTAAAAAGTATATTACACGTGGTCGTTTCTATGGAGTGTTTGATATTCAGGATGTAGAAAAAGAACAATGATGAATGAGACAAGGTTTGAAGAAAAAATTGATTTATTCCTAGTTAACGAATTTTGTGCATTCATGGAGCAAGATGATGGGAAAGATGAAGACACGTGTAGTATTTTTCTGTAGATATTCAAAAGATGATTTTGTTTTTGAACTGACAAAGAGGGAGATTGAAGCATGATCTTTCAGATTGAGTTCAATCAAGAATATCTCACTATTTTTTAGTGTTTGTCAATTCAGAAACAAAATAACTCAGATCATGTAGCGCATTGTATAGGATTATCATAAATTTTATGAGTCTCTTTTTAGGAAATTCGGGCTCCTTGAATCTAGTCCACTAAGAACTCATCAGATATCATTAGTTATTTGATCTTTGAGTTTCAAGTATTCTCCCAAAAGTTTTTGAGCCATTCTTAAGTCTAGAATTGTACTTGCAAGATCAATCCATGTTTCTTTGGACTAAAATGTCAACATTTCAAATAAGAAAAAGGGCCAAAGAGCACCCAAACCTCATACTGGCAGGCCTAAGGCATGTACGGGTCCCTCGGTGGCCGTGCGTAGCCCATGCGCGATCAGACTAGAGGTTTGCTTGCTCTTTGTTCTTCTTTCCGACTCTTTTGGAAGTTTCAATAAGTCAGTTATTCTCCATAGAGATTTTTAGGGATTCTATTCCTTATGTTCCATGTATAGAGAGTTTAATTAAGAATAAAATATACCTTTTAAGAAACTAATATATTTAATGATAATGATCAAAACTATGTATTTTTATATAAGCAACCTTATATAAAATTTATCAGTTTTATATCTTTAAAGTTAGTTGGAAGAGCTTCTGTATAAATCGAAAGAGAATATAGTCAGATTATCTCTTAGAAAAATTGGCCATAATTAATTTCTTATTATACTTTTTCTGCCAACTCATCTTATTACTGTTATTCTTTTTTCTATATTTCTTTTGTGAAGATTTGATTTATATTGATAAAGAATCTCTGCATACATATTAAAGAATAAAACTTGGCAGCTTAATATCTATTCCAATTAAAGTGAAATTACTTTTCAAAAAATAATTAAACTGAAATTAATTTTTTTAAAATACTTTTGATTTATATTAATTACTTTATTTAGAATTGGAAATTAAAAATTAATGTTTCTTTATGGAAATTAAATTTTATTTATAAGTAAAAATCTTTTATTATTAATTGATTATTCTATAAATAAGAGTTGGACTTTATATCAATTTCTATAAGTCTAGAGGCATAATTGAGTTTTTCTAGAACTCTGTTTCTTAGAAATTAAGTAATCTCTATAAATATAGAGCAAAATTTTAGAGAAAACTACGTTGCTAAGTAGAAATCAAGTAGAAGCTAGTTCAGTCGCTCATACACGCGAGAGAGAAAGAGAGAGCTCTTTAGAGATTTGAGCACTCGCCGACAGTTTAGATTCCCTGGCCGACGGTTAGACTTCCCCGCTCCCAGTAAGGACACTTCAGCTTCCCTCAGCTTTGGTTCTTCATCAGAAGATGTTGAAAACTCTTCTATGATCAATCTAGGTATTTCTGATCTAGTTTTTCATTGAGTCTCTAGATCAATCTTCGTCTATTGATCTAGAACAATCTTCTGGTAGTTTACCTGTGTCTAGAATCGAGTTCTTGTTTGTTAGATTAACCAAAGTTCTTTAAAGTTTATTCTCAGTATTGTTTTCTGTCAGATATGTGCTTTGAGCGATCTCTTATTTATAGGTGTCTCACATAATATTAACAGTAGAATTACTCTCTCAAATCTACCGTGGAGTCTAGTTTGTTTCCAGATCTATTATCCTGAATTGTGTACTTACCACTGTCCGTTTTGAAGTTTGTTTTCCCTATTTAGGACGTGTAGAGTCAGCATTACTGCTCGTCTATGTGCATCAGTAAGGTCTGGGTTACGTTAGCATTGTCTTGATTCTCCTATTCTACATGTGCATATCGTATCTTTCTTACAGAGTTGTTCACTCACGAACTAAACGGCGATAGAGTTGTTCACTTAATGAACTACGGGAGGAAAGGTCCCAGTTACGCGCCTATACGAGGTGCACTGTGTATTTAGATCACTTGCTCGAGGACTTAGTGTGCCATCATTGACTAGATTAAAGCGAGGCTTGGATTGCCACTGGCGTGAGGTGATACAAAAAAGATTGTCGAAACTATGTAGGAAAAAGTTCAATCATTGTAAGAGAAAATCTATGATGCCATATATTACCTAACGTAAAAAGTATATTACAACAATATCAGTAACAAACTACAGATCTAAACCGAAGAAAATAAGAACAAAAAAAATGACCTAACAAACATTAGATCTAAGACCAATTTCTCTCATTATAGATCTAAAAGAAAATTAGACAGAAATGTGAGAACCAGAGTTTACAAAAATTTAAAAATATGCTATGTCGAATTGAGAAATGTTTTTGTCTTTTTATTTGGTGCTACTTATTTTTTTGTTTTTCGTGGATCAGGATAAGAAATTTATGATTAAAAGAATGTCTTGTTCATTCTTTGTTATTTTAGAACAGTTAATGATTCTTTTGTAGGCATCTTTACATCCATGGGCCACCTATATTGGTCTGTTAGTGCATGTTATGTAAGACATGTATCATTACGTTATTGAAAGTTGGTGGTCCACTAAGCACTTTATTTGCTTAGTCACAGTTAGCGTGGACAATATAATTGTTCAGAGTGTTTCTTTGATAATTTTGTGGCTCTTGGACAGTATATTATGGACGGTGAGTACAGTTTGTTAGTATGTAATTTTTTCGGGAAATCTTCCATTAGATTTTGTATCATGCAGCCTTTTCTTATGGTCGAGGCTACTTTCCATTAAATTTCGTTTGATTTACGTTGATTTAATCATCTGGGGGATTGAGTAGAGATTTTCAACCTTTACTGCTTCTAGGCCAAGTTACGAATCTTTTTGGATATTTAGAGACTCGGACTCATGTTGTTGAATCATGTTGGTCCTCGTGTTGGTTGTTGTCTTTCTGCTGATTACAAATAGGGGAAATCTAACATCTAAATTATGCATTTACAGTCTATTTATGTATATCTTGCTGGTGTGATATCTTTACAAATTTTAGCTATCTGATAATTATTTGGGTGATAGATAAATCAGGTTGTCTATGTATTTAGTGCCACATGCAGATGTGTAATAGCTGGCTGCTGTGTTAAGTATAGTTTATATTTCTATGCTAGTGGTTATGAGGTACCTGCTGGGCTGTTTGGCTCACCCTTTTGTTTTACATATTAAGTCGTGGCCCGACTGGATCGTGGAGTAGTCGCTAAAAGGTGGGTTTTAGTTTTTAGCTGTTTTTTGTGAATTGTTGTAATTCAGTGTTTTGATAAGAATTATTAAAAGTGTCATTTTTGACTAGAAAGTGTAACTTTTTATTAAATTCAGTCACCTACAAGTTTTCTAGAAATATTATAAATACTTGTTTCAGCGGACTTGTGTGTCTAGCTCGGTGAGGTTTGGATGTCTGGAAGTGTCAGACTGGGTTGACAGTAAATCGCGATTTTTATGGAATAATCAATTTTAATTTATATGTGTGACCGGGTCCTCAAAGAAAAAGAACAAGAACATAAGAGAAGAAGACGCATAACAAGCAGAAGACTCGCCATCGCCGCCTCGCTGCTGTTGCCTAGCCACCAGAATAACAGAGAAAGAACAGAGGAGGCCGCCTTCGCCGTTCGGGGTTCCTACATTGCTGTCCTTCGCCGCCTACATACCAAGTATCTGAGACACACACAGAGAGAGATAAGGACGGAGAGAGAGGGGGCAATACATCCTTCTTCGCCTGCAATACCTCCTTCGTCGCCGCTTGAAAACCCACTCAGAGACTGGAAAGACACTGAAGATGAACACATGAAAAGGCAACGAGAGCTTCCCTCTTAATATTCCTCTTCATCTTCCGCATCTCTCTCCCCTACTAACTCTCTCTATCTCTCTATCTCTCTCTATAAATTTGGTCCGTAGCAAACGCGGGGTCAGTGGGGTATGGATGGGTTAGGTAGACTATTTAGAGGAGAGGGGTATTTAGGTCAAAACACAACCAAAAATTACTAAAAAGGACAAGTCGGGTGATATAGAAGAAACTTCACGTTTAGGGAAGTTGGCTGATACAGAAGAAACAAAGGTAGTACTACTGGATTTACTTTATCTTTACGCAGTTCTTGTAATTAGAATAGATCTTGTCTTTTAGTCTTATCTATCACTTGGCTTATTGAGCTGTCCTACGAGAACTCATACTCGTGTGAATTATTGTTTGCGCCTGTGATCTCCCCTCCTTTTTCACTGTCCTAATGTTTTTGGTATAACCTATCTAATTGAATCAATTAGTGTTCTATATTTTATGGTAGAAATTCGACACATTGGAGTCACTTTTAGAAGAAAAAAATAGCCTTATTGGACATGGCTAAGCATCATTTAAGGCTCTGCAAAGTTGATTTTTCGACTGAGTATTTTCTCTTTGCAGAGAACCATCTTTTGATTTTTAAATAGAGTTTGAATAAAGATATTCAATAAATTCTTTTTTATTAGAAAGAGGACACATATTTGATTTTATATTTAATTTCATAATTCCCTCAATGGAGTAGATATGAAATTTGAGAACGCAAGGTTAGTACGACGAATCTGTTTTTTTTTTTTTTTTTTGATTGAGTACGACGAATCTGTGTTGTCAAGTTTTTAGACTCTTTTAAATTTTCCAATAAATTCATATTTTCGTTGACCAAATGAATGGGATAACTTCTGTTAGGGTTGAAACAGGCTTTGTCATGATGTTATTTTAGGAAGCTGTCATTCACGAAGGTTCAAATCACCCTTCGGATTTGCTCAGGTTTTTATTTATACAGTTCGCGTACAGTTCTAATCCTATGGACCATATTATGCCACGAGTTATTGTACTCAATTAGATATATTTCTGTTTCTTCTCGTTTCTGCTCCCACGCACCCTGTTTTCTCTTTCTTATTACAACTGTTGACCACTTTTTAGATGTAGAGAGAAATCATTGTTCCCGGCCACCGTCGTCGGTGGACGGCATCGCTGTGACATCCTCGACCTCTTAATCACTCTGTTTCTCCTCCATCTCCCCCATCTTTTCCATCCCCTGAACCTCTGTAGGATTTTACCGATGAGAGATCGAAAATTTAATCTTCGTCCTCAATTCCACTTTCCCTTTCATCTCGGCTTCAACTTTCTTACAAGAATTTTGTTTTCCTCTTTCTTGGAGTCCTATCGGAGATTCAAAGCTCAGCCATCAACAATGTCGATTCATACGGAGGTGTGGAGTTCCGTGTGTTCTTTCCTCCTACTTTTGTGGCCACACCGCCGAGGATCTTCCGGTTGCAGACGGATAGAAAACAGCGACGAGGGAACTTTTGCTATTTCGAGGCGTTGATCACCATTGCGACAGGGGAAACGATTCAAGCTTTGTACCAGAAGAAGCGGAAATAGATGACAGAGTGGGTGAAGAATGTGATGCGTGTGGGAGTGGAGTGTGAAGTAAAAATTCTGTAAATCAATAGTACTTTTCAGTCCACCCTCACTTACATGTGCTTTATCCTGATTCGTTGTATGAGAACTGCATGAAAATTGTATCCATTAAAACCGTAGCAAATCCGAACCCTCAAAACTCTCTCATATGTTATGCATAGCCTATGTGGCATATACATTATCAGGCTAGTGTTGGTTGCATTTAGAATTGTATGTGTCATTATAGATGATTCCTATCCAAACAAGGAGTTTCTCAAAATCGAGTACTAGGATCCTTCGTTTCCTTTGTATGTGTCTATCTCTCTCCGAATTTTGATATGTGCATATGTCTTGTATCAAAATTTGTTAACGATATGTGCAATTGGTTAAGTTTTTTAGTATTTCATTTGATAAACCAAAAATCATGTTTCCTATCTTGCTATACTTTATGTTGATCGTATGAGGAATCTCTATTGAAAACATATTTCAACTATCCGATTGAAATCACTTGTAGAACTCTTTCCTTTTATAAATCGAATGTTGGTATTGTGGAAATGATGAAAGGTTAAGTTACCTCTAATAGAATCATGAAGATGTACATGGTCATTTATGTGATGGCTTCGGCTAGAGGCGATCCTCCAGTTTCTTTGGACTAAACCCGATAGAGGTTATAGTACCACCCCTGCGGTTAGTCAATATGTATCGAGGTACTATGGTCACAAGATTTTATGTGGTTAAAGTTATAGAATACTAACTATATTTGTAAGGATCACTACAGTATATGGGTGTCTACACTTAAGATATTTTACCTCCAGCATGAGCGAAGATTGGCGTAAGGGACATCGAAATATGGTTCGTATACACTAAGAGGAACCCTTGACTATTTATTTAACGAGATCCCTCTGTCACATCGTTCCTGTTGGTGGATCGTGGATTAGATATGCCCCAACCGAACCGAATTAAATAAAGTTGAGAGGAATCGGTTACTCGTGATATTTTATGTTAAATCTTCTATCTTATTGCAAGCTTATAGTCGTGGAATATTATTTTAAGTTACATGTCTCATTTATTGCTTTTCATTCGAAATATCCGTTTTCACTTCAAACTTATATTTGTGATGCCAACTCATCTCTTCATACGTTGTAGAATGTATTTAATCAATTTTAACTGACTATTTTCAAGCAGTGGTGTCTGCTTTTGCCATTTCAAATGAAATTACCATAAAGACTACCTTTATTGGGATGGGAACACGAATCAAGATGATGATGTCGACCTTAAGTAAGGTTACTTAGCATATCACTCACATTTTACTTTTTTTTTAAACTAGATATGCAAGGTTTTGTTGTTAATTGCTTGCTTTGTTTAAAGCTTTCTAGAACACTTTCGGTTGTAATGTACTTTTTCGAAATGAAATTCTTACTTATAGTCATCGTTTGGTCACATTAACCTTGAACCGAGATCCTACTCTATTCTCAAGACTACCTCAGGCAGAGGTCGCTTTCCAAATTTGTGGTTCAACCAATCGTAGAATTTTGGGGTGTTACAGTCTCTCGACTTCCATGCACCTCAGCTATAGAGTATGATTTGCCAAAATAAATGTCTACCGAATGATTGTATGCAGTTTTAAAATCGGACCGGAGCGGCGGTTCAACCAGTCGGACCAATCATTTTGAACTTAGTCGATCTGGTACTTTAATTGAATCGCCCATGCTTTCTAATCGGTCAAGGTCGGCCAATTTTCAACCCAACCGGCTAACCGGGCGGGTCAAAACCGTTCGGTTCCTTTAATTTCGAAAAATATAAGTCAATTGCTGGCGGTGGGTGTCGAACACATACAAGTCAATTGCTGGCAGAGCAAGTAAGTATAACACATCCCTGTTAACGCCAATTTGTATTAAACGTAATTTGTATTAAACATGTATTAACATATAAAAACTTGAAGATTTTTGTACATGCAGGCATAAGTAAGGTTTAAAGATAAACGAAACTTCAGAAACATAATCGCTCATTCAATTGGCAACATGACCTCATTCGTCCTGAAGGAAGGCAATGTCCACGGTGGATTGTACCTAGCCAGCAGCATTTCTCCATTAACCTTGTACCCATCTCTCTCCAAACACGCCCTTAAACCCTCCACCTTCTTCCCCACCACCTCCTCCGTCGCAACCCCACCAAACCTCACCACCCCATACTTCCTCTCCCCTTCTTCCTTAATCACCACCCTCTCGTCCAACGGTTTCGGCGCCTCCTCCGCCTTCGCATACTTCGCCGGCAGTATAAACTGCATAGTCACCGCACCCTTCTTCTCCTCCGTCACAACCGGAGCAGTCATCGCGATCTTCTCCGGTGCGGAGTGGGTAATCACCGGCGCCGTCATGGCGATCTTCTCCGGCTTGGCGTTCTTGGGACTACCCAAAACGCCGATGTAGTCGGCGAGCACTGAGAAGCCTCCGTCCTTTTTGCCCTTGAACTCGGTTGGATCGTAGGTGATTTCAGCGACGACGGAGGAAGGGTATTTGCGGATCTCGTAGTCGGCTGTTGATTTGATGACCTCGAATTTGGGGGTTTCGACGGCTATCTTTCCGAATACCATGCCCATTGTGTGGAACTTGGAGAGGGATAGTCTGAAGGAATTTGATAATGCCGTGATGGGTTTTTATAAGGATTGCGAGAATCAGAGATATGGGTTCTAGATTAGCGGGGAAGGTTCTGATTTATAGCGATTGAATTGCCGGAAATGGCTTGGGAAAGAGGTCAGAGAGGAAAAGATCGAGAAGGGGCCTGTAAATGTCACATGTGTATGGTGGAGATTCAAGGGTCGATGGATGGACGAGGTTGCTCCACGCTGTAGAACGAAATAAGCAAACTTGTATACCATGTACATAGACGTGTGTATGGGTTGTCAATAGACTAAATATGGAAACGCATTTACTTTATCCAGGACATGTTCTAAATTTATTTACCAACTTTTTAGGAAAAGTATAACTCGTTTACCACCATAAACACATAATACACACACGAGTATTTTGTGCATTTACCTCTAAACGCATACATACTACATGCAGGGGTGGAATCACGTATTCGAAACATTGGGGACACTCTTCTAAGATATTCAAAATACACAAGACACTATTGTAATTTTGACAAGGGCACAATTTGAATTTTTTATATATTATAGGATAAAATTACACAAGACACTATTGGTACACTTGCCTACCCGTGTCGTGGGCTGGCTCCGCCCCTGACTACATGTGTGTCCAAGTTGTCAATTGACTAAATATGGAAAAGGATTTACTCTACCTAGGATATTTTTCAAATTTCTTTAGCAACTAATAAAGAATAGTATTATGCATTGAGTAGAAATCGTTTGTTTAAATGATAATTTTCTCTGTTGTAGCACAACTATTGACAATTTCAATATTATACGTTAAGTGTAAAAGTGCCAACTCAATGATCAATCCAAATGTAGAGGTGCTCCAATTGGTGAGGATCGAACTGGTGTTGCACTGGTTCACTTGTCCGACCAACCGTCCAGTCTAATTTTATGAAACATCAATTATATAGTGTGTGTATATATATATATATATATCAGCCAGCGGTTTAAAGCTTATGATATTTCCAAACTTTGTGACCAACTTGCGGAAGTTTCCAGTAGTTGTTGCTTGTGTTTCATGAATTGTCTTGCGTGTTTGATGGATTTAGCTAATTTAAATGACATTCTGAATATTAAAGGCAATGTGAAACCCCACTTCTCGACTCCAGCTAGTACATTAAGAAGTTACATGCTTTTGAGCGTGGTACATTTTGTGTCTATTTTTCTTTACTGGAAGATTGGGATATTTTGAATGTTCTTAAATATCTAGTGAACCGTGTGTATATCTCTAACAAATGTTTGTTTTGTACCCTCAACATCACTCGAAAGATACGAGGAATAGGGCTTGAATGAGGGCTCAAAGTTTGATCTCATACGAGCTTGGAGTTTGCTTCTTCAATCTTCATTTGAATGATATGACGACAAGAGTTTGAACCAACTTGATGGTTGATCTCGATCGGTTTTGAATTTTTTTCTCCAATCTTCCCTTCGATGATTCAAGGACATTGGCTTGAACAAAGCATTTATGCATGGTCTTAATTGGCTTGTATGCTTTTAGTGCTCTTGATTCTATTGTGAAATGCTTATGAATTGACAAGAGGCTCTTCAAAGTGTTTGTGAGCTCTTGTTCCAACTAGCACGATGTTGGATGTGTGAATAAGATTCTCTTTGCACACACACATATTAGAGAACTAAAATCCTACGGTTTTGTTTGCATATATTTCATGATGCCTCATCGAATTTAGGAGAAAAACACTCCAAGAAAATTGTAGACACGCAAAATTTGCAGTCAATCAAACAGTGCTACATGTCTACTATTTCGTAACTAATTGGTGAAAAAAATAACAGTCATGTCTAGTTGTTACCCGAAGTAGTAATTAGTGGAAGATCAGACTTCAAATGAGATGACACTTATTTACAAGCAAAGACCAGCCACTGAACGTCATGTTGGGAAGTATTGCATAAAAAGAAGTTTTGTGTGTGTTAAATATGTATCATAAGCCAGTGAGATTTCCTGATCTCATAAGAAGAAAGAAAAATAAGTTTTGTGTGTGTTAAATATGTGTTTGTAAGATCGAGTCGTAGTTTGCATTTGCATCATCTTGTTGCATTGTCAAGTCGTTTATTGATTCTTGTTTGGTCTTGAATCGGCTAGTCTTGGTTTGTATGCAACAGTGGGTTAAAACGTATGCAAGTTGCTCGCTCGATGTCAGTACGTAGGTAGGGAGTGTGTTGGTGGGGAGTTGGTTTGATTTGAATTTTTGCTTGGGACGCGCAAATGGTGAGTGCGGGAGTATTTGATAACTTAGGTTTCCAAAGTTATATTCTTATGTGAAATGCTACCGTGTTGTGTGATCCTTGATGCATTTTGATGACGTTTTGGAAAATTTTCCGAGGAAATAGCATGTTTAAGCTTTACGAGCATGATTATATAGCTCGGGTGTTTTTGCGTTAATTTCGAGCTATTATTGTCACATTTGCTCTCCCGATAAGTGTTGTGAATTTCAGCCACCGGAGGTTCGGGGATGATAATTGGAGTGAGAACGAAGTTCGAAAGCATGAAAAGATCAAAGACAAGGCTAGAGAGTGAAGACGAGTGAAGTGGAGTTTATGAATTGGAGCTTGGAAGCAACTTTTGGTCGACTAGAAGCATAGTTGTACGATTGGCTACACTTAGAAGAATTTGAAGAAATCAAAGAAAAGAAGAAGATCAAAGCAACTGCTGGTCGTACGATTAAAAAAAGTTAGAAAAATGAAGGATTTCACTCGTGCCTAATGTTCATTGTACGACCAAGCTTTCCAGTCGTACAATTAGGAAGGTTAGTCGTACGAGTAGTACACAGCACCACACGCATACTTTTGGTTTTATCGAACTTTTGTAATTGTTTATGACTGGATTTATTCTAAGCACTTAGAACGACCTAGGGACGTATCATGGAGTAGGAACATCTTGGAGAACTTGTTTTGGGAGCTAGGAGCAAGGTTGGAGCTAGGATTTCGTGTTTGGATTCCTAAACTCTTTTTATTGCTTATTTTTAGGATATTTCTAAATGATCATGTCAATGAGTAGCTAATTCTTTTATAATTATGAACTGTAGTGGTAGCTAGGGTTTATGAACCAGTTCTTCGTTCTATGATATCGTAATTCATGCATTATGCTTAAGTTTTCCTGTTATTATTATATAATCCCCTTCAATCTATCATTTAGTGTATGATGTCGCACTAGATAGATCTTAATTAACGAGTATTCGGTGACTTAATATTTGTTTGCCGAAAATTGGGAAAACCACTTAGTTCTATCACTATTCGGTGAAAAAAAAAGACTCGGTAGCGTTAATTAGGGACATTGAGTAGAACAATAATCGTATATGTGATTATGGTTAATTACAACTTGGTGACTCGGTAGTAGTTGATCCTAAACATAGATACATACTTGGTGACTCTGTAGGACAATGTTGCTCGTTTGACAAAAAAGTTGTATTAGTGTTTTATAAATCATACCACTCTGTTTCTTCTCTTTAGCCCTATTCTGACTTTTACCACTATTCACTAGGTCACTTTGATCCGGTGATTTGACTATCGAAATGATGAAATTTTTTGATAATTTTTTCATGGTGTTGTAGAGTAAAAGTTACATTATAACACAATGAAAAAATTATTAAAAAATCGAATCGTTTTGCTGTCCAAATTACCCGGTCAAAGTGACTCAAATACGAGTTAAAACGTTAAAGTATGGCTAAATAGAAGAAACGGAGTGGTAGTATGTAACGGTATCATCCCTACTCATCCACAGCGGAGTCCTGATTTCTTCTACATATCGTATTCTCCAACGTTTTAGTTGTTCATATTGCTATTGCTATCGCTAGTTAGGTGTGTTTCGATTAATAGTTTAGCAAACAAAAATCAGCTTTCTGTCCACATTGTAAATTTATATTGCACCATATGTGGATGATTTTAAGGAAGTATTTGGATTTTTTTTTTTTTTTTTTTTTTTTTTGGGAAGTATTAGGAATTGATACACTGGTGATGTTGCAGATTCTGGACATAAAAAAATGATATGCATCCACTTAATTTTCACCCGTTGTTATTCATCTTGAAAAGCAAACAACCCACGTGCGCCGCACGTGTTTTTTAACTAGTTAAAGAAAAAAATACTTATTCCTAAAAAAACAGCTATTCTTGGGGTATCCCTAAAAAAACAGCTATTCTTGGGCCAAGTCTTCGAATTAGGCCCAAATTTACTTATTCATATGCTCAATCAGCTCTTCAATATACTCCGTTCGGCTCAAGAAACCCTGCAGCAGTCGAACTCTCCAGGTTAAAATCATACGTAAAATCAATACGTTACTGCGATCTTTTCATAATTTGAGTTGAATGGGTGAGTTCCTCATACAACTGTGTTAAGTTGTTTTTCGTAGCTTTTCAATCGGATCGATGATGTTATGATAAAACTGCGTTATCTTATCTGTAGTTCTCTCCCATGAAAAGGAGTGAGTGAAGAGAAGCTTTTATAATCATCTGAGATCCTTATAGTATTTTTGTTTTTTTCTTAGTTTCAGTTGATTTGTATCTTTAGTTTCGGTGTGTGTATTGGGTTCACAATCTATGAGCATCAGTGATGAGTTGTTTCCTAAATTGTTATCCTTGCACTATGATTCTACATGAAGAAATCCATGGCGAATTTTTCACTCTGAGATGCTCTTCCTGTGTGCCATTATCGTTATCTGTTTTGGTGTTTGATTATTTTATTTGTGGATTTGGAGGATCGGTGATGTTGCAATTAAACTGCGTTATCTATCTGTAGTTCCCTCGAAAGAGGGTGTGCAGTTAGCTTTTCACTGTGAGATCCAATCACTACAGTTTCTGCGTTTCTGTTGTTGCCAATGTTGGTTGGTCTACGTTTTTTCTTCGATGTTAGCATCTTCAGGTCAAACTGTTTAATTACATGATTTTTTTAGTGCTGATTAGTATTAGTTAAGGCAAACTTATAGGGTTTAGGACTTGATCAGTTTTGGATTATGGAGCTGCATACTTCTAAACACTACTCATGGAGTACTAGATTAGGGGTAGGAACAATTTTGCAGATCAGGGGCGAGGAACGATATGCGCTACAGACTGCCATTGGATTCCTCAATCATCTTTGAACTGATCAAGGGACTAGTGTGATGATGATTCCGATTGCTAGGAATTGTTATCTGTCCCACATTGCAATCTTTGTGCATCCTATGTGCTTAATAAGATTTGTGAACCCCAGGAGGCGACAAGATAGTGAATGTACGTGGTGCTCTTTTGGAGCACTGAATTGACCCTATTTATGTATAGTTTAGCCAAGATAAGGAGACAACTATTGTCTGAATTGACCCTATTTATGTATAGTTTAGCCAAGATAAGGAGACAACTATTGTCTGAATTGACCCTCGAATGAGGTATAGGTTTAACAGATTAAGGTCCATCAGTGTAGATTGGTTATTTGACTTGTCATCATTGCGCATATATCTCTTATACCCACGATGAATTTTTATGCCGAGGTCAGTTTAAACTTGTTTTTAGCCCACACATGAGCGGACATTTTTTCCAGTTTCATCTCTGTGCTAAACCTATAAACCAAGAATGTTTCTAAAAAGAGTACATTATCGTCAGAATCTGAAAAAAACCTCTTATACATAATTTGTTAACAACATGCTACAAAGGAAAAAAAAATGCTAGAGCCACAGAGGAAAAAAAAAAAAAAAAAAGGACTGCTAGAGCCAACCTAAACTTCCATCTAATGCGGGTATATGACAGTATAGGCAATTGCATCTTGTTTATCTAACCCTTTCCAAGCAGTCAGTCGTCTAATAATAAGAGATAATTCATGATGGGGATCAGCTTCCTAAAGTCCGGGACTTTAGGAACAAATATCAGAGACGCAGAAAGATTGGACTTTTGGAGGAAGTATATTCCGAATAAAGGATAAAATTTTATTTATTTCTAGTTATCTCTTAGTAGTTGAGTTGAAGTAGGAGTATTCATGTTTTCATCTATAAATTGGTAGGATATCAGTCGTTGTTTTTCACTTTTTCTATGATTAATTGAGTTGATTCTTCAGAATACCTGTTGTTCCTTTCGGTTCTACACCAATTTTGGTATCAGAGCCAAAATTCGATCTCCCTGTCGCTCCTCTGCAACCAATTGCATCTGCCTGCGTTTGCTCATCTAAGCAACAGAAAACCCCTGCAACCAGATCGCCGAACAGCCACCAGTGCACAGGCGAATCCAAACGCCGACAAATCCGCCACAGCTGGCGAAGCACCGAAGCCTCTGCAGCTTCGTCGGCTTCCTTCTCGCCGCCGGCCAGACCAGCCGACCCTCCAGACGTCGCCGGAGAACCTCGTCGTTCTCTGTCTCAACCCGTCGCCTCTGCAAGTCCGTCCTCACAGTTCGCACCACCACCACTTGACGTCGCCTCTGTTCCCCCATCGCCACTTGCTTCTCTGTCTGCGTTCCTTTGTGCTTTCCCATCCAGAAACCATAGCCCCAAATAGAAAACCCTATCCTGCCCCTGTCAACCATCAAAACACCTATTTTACCCCCTGCAGTAAACCCTAGCCCAATTATTCACTCAAACCCAACTGTTCACAGCCCAATCGATACCAACCCAGCTCCTTTTTTTTCAGCCCATTAACTTCAGCCTTCAAAAAAAAAAAAAAAAAAAAAAAACTGAAATTACAATTATTATATTGGCGAATCTCCTTTTAAGGATTTTTGTCACACTCGGCTCGTATTCTTTGAATATCGGGTCTCATCCACTAGGCTCATATTCTTCGGAATTTTGGGTCACCCCTTTGACTTATATTCTTCGAAATTTTAAGTCAAATTTTGGCTCATAATTTTTTCAAAATTTTCGGTCATATTTTACTTTGATTCTATTTAAAATCTTAAGTAATACAATCACTCATGACCAATCAAAGCATTGCCCAGAGGCAAGATGCGCTGGAACAGAAGGTTGAAACCATTGATGGTACTGTCAAAACTCTCACAGAATCAATAAACGAGTTGACACGACAGGTAGCTCGTTTGACTACCTCCTGGGAGAAACAACCGCTTAGTACAGAGGCAGTTGAAGATACCCATGGCAGCCCCACGATTCAACAACGCGGTTGTGTCAATCGAAATGCGCGCGATAATTTGCGAGGGGATCATGACAGCGTAAGGAATCCGCCACAGTACCAAAGGCCTCGGGACGAGTTTGACGAGTCAGAGGATGAGGTTAATGTAAGACAAAACAGACAATGAGGAAGACGTCAATACCGAACACCAGAGAGAAATTATGGCCGCTATGGGCGTAATGACGATGACTCGGACATCACGAAGAGGGCCCAAACAGAAGCTCCTGAGTTCAATGGCCAATTAGACCCTAATGCTTTTCTAGACTGGCTAGATGCAATGGATGACTATTTTGATTGGCATAACATGTCAGACAGGCGAGTGCAAAGATGAAGCTAGTGGGATTAGCTAAGCGTTATTGGAAAGGTGTTGAAGAAGACATCGAAAGGCTGGGCGACGAACCTATAGTTCATTGGGATGAGATGAAGACTAAGCTGAGTCCAAGTTTCTTCCAAGACAACATATGAAGCGGTTACTTGATCAGTTCATGAGTTTGAAGCAGTAGACTTCTAGTGTTTCCGAGTACATGGGAAAGTTTGAAGATCTGCGTATAAGATGCAAAATTCGCGAAGAGCCTGACGTGTCAGTCACAAGGTTCATCAATGGCTTGCGCTTCGACATTAAAAGAGAAGTCAACCTATATGCCCCGGACACAGTTGAGGATTCTTATCAGAAAGCATTGGAGTTGGAGATTTATCGAAAGCCTACGACTCAGAAGCGCTGGAATTCTCAAATCGGGGAGACGCAACAAAATGAGTCAAATAAAAGGTCCACAGGCACGACACTTCTTCCAGGCACATCGATTGCATCCAAGAGTAGCATCGCCTCTAATGCCAAAGTCAATAGTGCTACAGGTGGCAGAAACTTCTACCCCAACTCGCGGACCAACAATCCATCCATAGTATGCAACAGATGTCAAGAGAGATGACACATAG